>CM076581.1:484537305-486021606 GCA_034641835.2 Pinus albicaulis
GAAATTGAATAGTAAATACAATCTCCCATAACAATATTGGATTTCTTCCAACCAATTGATCAACCAGAAAATAGATTTACATCCATCTTTCAACAACAGCAAGTCGAATTTGGCTTTGTAGCTGAGATTTGGAGGACGGTCGCAACAACAGAACTGAGAAAAGCGTGCTTAAAGAACTCTGCGAATCTCTCAACACAGGCCGAATTTTGGCAAACCGTTCTTTCTTAAAGTTAATTGATTCCGTTCTGGACAAAACCCATGTTCCGGATTTTCCAGATTCGTCTTCATTTGCTTAGAATCTCAACCGCAAAATTGTCACTCCTTATTCCAGCGCATTTCTGAGTTGGCACTTTTAATGATCAAATCTTCAATCTGGAAATTATCTTGGAGGCTAAAAATGGTGAATAATGTTATAACCAACTTATTAAAACTATCATTGATAAAATAATTCATAATCATCAATTTATTATAAATAAAGGAAAATAAATAACATTCATTCATAGAAGCATAAATCATCATAAAATGGATTTAAATAATAAATTATAATAAATGACGTGATGAAGAATGGTAGAAATGGGTGGAATAAGCGTTCACAAGTAATAATAATAATGGCATATTAACGGCCCAACATACCCCCACACTCAATATGTTGCATGTCCTCATGCAACGAAAACCTGAATATATTGCATGTCCTCATGCAACCCAAAGACAAAAACCCATGTGTTAACCAAGCAATAAAAATATGTTCATCTTAGCTCATGAAATGGATAGAACAAATGAATTCTTCCTTAATTAATGAATATTCACTTTTAGTAATCTTGATGAAGGCATAACAATTTTTATATTGACATTCAACTATATGTATGAAGTTGCAGCAAAATATGATATAAGTAACAACAAACTTCATTAACCATTTTCTCAAAAACTACAAACCAGATTTTGTTGAAATGTTGCAAGTAAGTTTATAATATATGAATGTCTCAATGATCCAAAAATCAGATCGTTTTGATGCACGTATCATGAGATATAAAAAAAATGGCTGTAGGTGAGAGTGCATGATTTCCGAAATTTTATGAACCAATTTATCTTGAAATTATCTGGGTTTGTATTAATGATACGTCTGTGTTTTCCAGAAATCACAAGAATTGAGTTCATGGTTTTTTTTTAAAATATTATGGAAATCAATTTCTGCATTGTGTAAAAATGAAATTGTATGCCTTAAATGAGAAAGAAAATTGAAAACATCAATCATGCGTAGCAATTCCTCCCCCTCTCTGAAAAATTAGCATGCCCTCATGCGATGCTAGAAAAAAATTGAGGTGGTTGCTACCAGTTGTTGAATTCTATGCTTGGTGTAAAACAACATGGAATAATGGAGGTGTTGAGAATGAATAAGAATAACAATGGATGATAAAGAATATGGATGACATGGTCATAAGAAAGAAATGAATAAAAGGAACACTCCCCCATACTCGAAAATGATATGCCGCTAAAAAATAGGGAGTGGTATAGATGTGGAATGAAGGATGATAAATGATGCTCAAAATGGATTTTTATGAAATTCTCCTAAATTCGTAATAAATCAGAAAATTATGCGATTTTACCTCAAGTTTTACCTCCAAAAATGTGGAATGACATATATGGACTGGAAGTTGTTGAAGCTGATGTAGGCAGAGTTGGTGCTGAAAGTGATGCAAAAGGTGGAATCCAGGTAAGCACATCATGTCTGAAGAATTGTTCACGTTCGCAAGTTGCTCGAGCCTCTTCTGTAAGTTGCAATAGTGTGGTCATGCTATGAATAGAATTCTGCCCATACTTGTTGTTTTCCTGCAAACAAAGCACTATTTGGCATACAATGTTCTTGAATCCATAGTGTAAGCAATAGATAAGATGGATGCAAAAATTTCAATCAGAAAAACTTATGTATACATGCAATACTAATATTTTGGCAAATCAACAAGTGATGGCAGAGTGCAGTAATCATATCGCATGCAATCCCATAATGCATACATTCCCCCCTCCAATTGGAAAAGGAATTCCATGACCATAAAGCATATGAGAGGTGCTGTGCTGATGGCAAGGCAAGGGAATGAACAATATAGCAGTGAATGAAGCAGAGTACACATATCATTGATAGGATAGCGGGAGTTATGGTTATAATGAGAGCAGAGTGTGTAAATATAGTTATGAATAAGAGATAGGACGCTTTGAATTGATGATGGGTGATGAAAAAGAGAAAAAGAACAACAATATGCCAAAAAGATGCTTTACTGATAGTATGCTAGCTGAAAATGATGCGATTGATCATAAAACAATTTCTCATGCATAAAGGTTCAAAACAGGGAAAAAGTTAAGGAAATAACTTCTCTGATAAAAAGAAAAAATATGAAAAGGGTATTATGATAATAATTGACGATAAGATATAACTTCAATACCATAAGCAGAGCCGCTGCTGCCAGCAGGCGTCCATAGCCTCGGAAGGGTTGCTTTTTAACCCATATGAGCCAGGATCCTCAATTTATAAATGGAGAGTTACAGCGCTGTTCTACAGAAGAGATCAGTGTGCTAGCGTGGTAACCAGATAACCACATTGCCATTCACTGGGATGTAGCAAAAGTGATCAGGCCGGCTCGTGATGAGACCTCCTGTTCCAAGGATAATTTGACTATCCAATGGATCATAACCCTGGTGTGGTGGCCATAATGGGAATGTCACTTTCTTACAACCTTATGAACATGGTAGGCTGGCTCGTAATGAGACCCCCTATCCTCCATCCGTGAACAAAATTTTGTTGTTATTACACAATTTTATGATAAAAAGAGGGAGGCTCAGTACTCCTTAAGAGTAGGGATGGTGGAAGAAGTTGAACATGTCAATAGAAAAATATACCCATAATCTCATTTATTACAGACAGAGAAGATTATAATCCTGAAGGGTGGAACCAGCATGGTATTAAGATGATCAATCAATATCATGTTCAACAGAAAACAATGCAGTAAAGTAGTATATAAATAATTGTGTCCCTTTTGAAAATAATCTATCATCAAAGAGCTGTCCTGTTAAAGATCATAACGTGAATGATATTAACTCGCTTCAATAGAATCCATAATTCTTGTCCTCGTAAAAATAGTGTACTTCATGCCATGAAGGGGAATCAATAAAATGTGGTTGAGATGAACTAGGAATAGTCCCACAAGAGGAAGGAAGGGTTGCTCTCGAAAATAATCCCAAAGTGTTGCTCTTTTGAATGAACAGCAAAAACACTCAAAAAGTGGTGTTCCTTAAAGGAAATGCACAAAAAAAAACAAAAATACACACAAAAAAAAGTGTGAAAATGCAAATGTCGTTCCTTTGGAAAAATGAACAGCAAAAACTAAAAGTGTCATTCCTTTGGAAAAGGAACAACAAAAACGCAAGTGTCGTTCCTTTGGAAAAGGAACAACAAAAAATGAAAAGTGTCGTTCCTTTGGAAAAAGAACAGCAAAAACGCAAGTGTCGTCCCTTTGGAAAAGGAACAGCAAAAACACACGTGCCGTTTCTTTGAAAAAGGAACAACAAAAATGAAAAGTGCAAAAGTGCTATTCCATTCGGAAAGGAACAACAAATCGTGAAAGTGCAGAAGTGTTGTTCCATTTGGAAAGGAACAACAAAACGTAAAAGTGAAAAAATGGTGTTCCATTCGAAAAGGAACAGCAAAAAGTGAAAATGCAGAAGTGCTGTTCCATTTGGAAAGGAATAGCAAAACGTGAAAATGTAGAAGTGTTGTTCCATTCGGAAAGGAAAAGCAAAAAGTGGAAGTGCAGAAGTGCTGTTCCATTCGGAAAGGAACAGCAAAACATGAAAGTGCAGAAGTGTTGTTCCATTCGGAAAGGAACATCAAAAAGTGAAAAAGGAACAACAAAAAGAGTCGTGGAAAAGGAATGGAAAAATGACCCGTAACAAAGGAACAACAAAATGAATTGCTGACCAAAAAGGTGTTGTTCCTTTGGAAAAGGAATAGTAAAACGAAATTGCTGTCCCTTTGAAAAAGGAACAGCAAAAACGACAAAAGTGCACACAAACGCTGTCCCTTCAGAAAAAAGAACAACAAAAATGCACAAGCATGAAATGCGAGCACGCAAAGAATGAATTAGTTGTTCACTGTATTGATGCTGAAGATGGGTCACAGTTTGAATGAAGCAACACCTGAAACACAAAATATAAAAAATATCAGAAAAGAAACAATATTTTATTTAAAAACAATATGTAAATAACTAAATTAAGTTACAACAGCTATGATGTTATGTCAAAAAATGATCTCTTTGAAAAATGTTTTGGCAGCAGTGATAAGACATGAATCTTCAAATTGAAATCAATTCTTCATTTGTTCTATTATGAATCCGTTGGGTAATGAGTTGGATGAAATTCCTCTGTTTTATTAAAATTTGTTTCAAGAATCACTCGTCCATAAATTGACCTTCTTTTTCTCCTAGGACCTGCAAAAAACGAGTGTCTACCTGCAATAAAACATTAAATCATGGAGAAAGAGAGGTGATCGGGCTCCCCTAATCCAAGAATTATGCAAAAAACAACAAGTAGATACTCTGTATAACAAATCCATTGAGAAAATAACAAAGTAAAATTTATCTGTCACTTGCGGGAGAGCAGTGGCCAATCATGCTAACCTGCAGTGTTTTAATCACAACTTCTTTGTTTTTCGTCAAAATTGAGTGATTCCAAAGCAAAATGAGAGCTAATTCAAAGGGTTATCTCTAGTAGCAACAGGTTTTAAAAATTCAATGCTATGATATGTCAAATTGGTTTAGAACAACCTGCATAATAGAGTCATTTTCGATTACCCAATCTAGACCAACGATTGATATTTCAAGCATAGATTCTTCGTTTGATGTCGGATTCAAATGATTCAAATTGGAAATGAAAGTAGATTCATTTATTTAACTCCAATAGAAACAGGTTTTGAAGAAAAGAAGAATTGATAGGTCAAACACTGTAAGGAACAGCCGGAAAGACATAGTTTTAAGGGTGCTGATTTACGATAGACAGTCAGTATTTTGATCATAAATTCCCCATACGATATCGAAAATGAGTGATTCAAATTGCATTGTAAACTAGATTCATAGGGGAATCTACCATAGAAATAGGTTTTAAAAATTCATTCATTTAGGCCTCCAAAAACTGACTGTCCCAACTCTGTTCCTGAGCTTCCCATTAGACATCCGGTCAATGTTTTGGTTCTAACTTTTTCGTTTCAAATTCAAATTGACGGATTCAAATTGGGTTAGAAAGTAGATATCAAGGGCTACCTAGGGTAGAAACAGGTTTTAAAAATATTCATTTTTGGTCCCTCAAAACATGATTGTCCCGACTGTTTTTCCAGAAAGTTCATCAAGCCCGCAAGCCAAAAAAATGATATTCAAGCATTTTTTCAAATTGGTGATAAAAAATGAATATAAGTGTTTATAGAATTTTTATTTGCAATATAATTCATCTACATACACAAATGAATTGAAATATTTATCACCGATGTTGATTTCGATAGCGTGTTGCAACAAAAAAAACAACTATTTTTACAAAAAAAACAAAATGCATTTATTTATGTCCTTATTTTATTTTATTTTATTTTCTCCACTATCCTACTCTTCTTTGAGAATCGAATATGTTTATGTATAAGAGTATTTCCAGTGGAACAATTTTAGAAATAAGGCCTCTAGTATGCACATACCCAAATTTGAAAAATACATGTTGATAAAAATTAGGGTATGAGAAGCCAACTTCCCTTGAAAAGATGGAGTAAAAAATTGTTGAAGTGTGGAGCAATGTTGCAAACAAGTGATGGAGTGAAACCAATCTTCAATATATCCTTTATTTTCTTGATTTCCCATCATATCATGAGGTTCTTGAGCTTTTAAAATGGTTTGTTGATGCAAACTAGAAGTAAGCTCATTTTCTTCCATAACTTCTACAATTTTTGAATTTGAAACATTTTGAATCTCATTGTAAGTTTTCTCTAATGGCGCATGTGAGATAGAATGGGTGGGAAGGGTGGGTAAATTTGGCAGTTCAACACTGTAAGTATGCATGTTGTATTGGTTTATTGTGGTGAGGGTGTGGAATTAGTTGAGCAGGAAATTTAAAAAGATGTTGGGCAGTTTCTTACCATAACAGAAGATGTCCTTCATGTGTTCCTTCAAAGCTCCTTCTTCCAATGTTCCTGTCAATTAGTTAGTGAAATGGGTGGTGCTTACATCACCACTTGAATGAAATCATGTGATTCATTTTTCAAAATTTCTATTTTTTCCTAGTCATTCACACAAAAATTCAAACATCTATTTCTACCTAACAAAGCAACAACAAATCTGTAAGGAAAGCGGACAGTGGAGCAGGGATTTTACATGCTCCGCACGCAGGTTCTTACCTTCCGTTTTTAAGATCCAACTCTTCCCTAGCAGGCACTCATCAGATTCACACTACTCTTTAGAAATGGCTACACTCTCCCCGGCAACGGCGCCAAAATGTGGAACGATAAAAAGGTGTCTTTGTAACTCCTAATTACCTCACATTAATTGTCAACCCAGGGACGACTTTTTGTTTCAAGAGTGTACTCAGTCTGAGGTGGCTATTTACTCAAGAGTAATGTTTGTGAAGATGTAGTATAGAAATACAAATGCAGAAATAATGAATGCTTGAAAAGAAATCTGCTTGAAAAGAAATCTAATTGCAAATGACAGAAATGTAAAGACTACACTACAGCAACCTTGCTAGACATCGATTAGGGACGCAGTAGTAATAACTCTTTCCCCTAGAAATCGATGTGAGATGACCAAATCTGGGGACCTGGAATGATTAGCTCTGCCCTCTACAGTTTAGAGATCTCAAGGCAAGTGAAAACAACTCAAAGGAAATGAAATCTAAAACGCAAACTGGACAGGAACAACAATCTAAAAGCAATGAACAGGAATTGAATAGCAGTGTAAAATAAACAGTGAATTCAATTCATAACCAAGCAAACTAGACTTCTACTCTTTAATCCTGTCGACAGCCACGCAACAATCAACTATCGTAATTCATAAACAAAAGGAATAACAACTGGAATTAGATACAGAAAAACAATATTTTATAACAATTGAATCATGAATCATGCTTCTTGTAAAGAATGGAATAACAATGACTCTGTATTTGATCCAATTAGCAATAACTCAATTCTTTAATTGTAATAAACGAACTTCACACAACAGAAATAAACTAATAGAAATACAAACAGTAGATCGCTCCACCAGGGCCGGGCCCTCAACCACCGGTGAAGCGTTGCTGTGCTTTACTCCAGCGCTTGAGAAATGGAACAACAATGAACTCTTTTATTAACAGGCATTAATAATGTTTACAAACAGCTCACACTCTCTTAACAAGAGCCAATGCACAATTCTGCAAATTACAATAAGAAAAGTCTCTCCCTCCTCCATACACAATACATGCTTCTCCTTTTATAATCAGAAGGTGGAGAAATTAAATAGAAAATAGGATCTCTAATAATAATATTGAATTTCTTCCAACCAATTGATCAACAATAAAATAGATTTACATCCCTCTTTCAACAACAGCAAGTCGAATTTGGCTTTGTAGCTGAGATTTGAAGGACGGCCGCAACCACAGATCTGAGAAAATCGTGCTCAAAGAACCCTGCGTTTCTCTCAATACAAGCCGAATTTGGGCAAACCGTTCTTCACTAAAGTTAATTGGGTCCGTTCTGAACAAAACCCATGTTCCGGATTTTCCAGATTCGTCTTTATTTGCTCAGAATCTCAACCGCAAAACTGTCACTCCTTATTCCAGCGCATTTCTGAGTTGGCACTTTTAATGATCAAATCTTCAATCTGGAAATTATCTTAGAGGCTAAAAATGGTGAATAATGTTATAACCAACTTATTAAAACTATCATTGATAAAATAATTCATAATCATCAATTTATTAGAAATAAAGGAAGATAAATAATATTCATCCATAAGAGCATAAATCATTTATAAAATGGATTTAAATAATATATTATAATAAATGACGTGATGAAGAATGGTAGAAATGGGTGGAATAAGCATTCACAAGTGATAATAATAATGGCATAAGCGCAACGGCCCAACATCCTTATCTCTGATACCCCACACCTACAACTTCTTCTAAAAAAATTCAAGAAAAGTTTTTGAAAATTAAAAGCTATTGTCCCCAAAGATTGTAACCATTGTACTCCTAGTACAACATCAGAACCTCTCATTGGAATGGAAAGCATTGGAATATTCAATACATATTCCCCCATGGCTAGCTTGATATTATGGAATTTTCCAAAGAAATTTATAGTTCCTCCATTTGCAACCATCACTTGACACTTTGGTGTTGGGTACATGAAGAAATTCAATTCCTTGACTACCTTACAATGAATAAAATTATGGGTACTACCAGAATCAATCAACATTATTACAATTTTCTTCTTGATATGTCCTATCTTAAGAGTTTGAGGAGTGGTAATTCCTGCTAATGCATTACAAGATATGGTCAGACTCATTTCTTCTTTCTCTAGGGTTGGTTCATGGTGTATATCCTCTTGAAATTTCTTTTTCATTTTCTCCATCCTCTTCACACTCTATGAAAATAATTTCTTGTCAGCACACTTCTGACCTTCAGTGTATTTTCTATCACAACTGTAGCAAAGCCCGTTTACTCTTTTTTCTTCCAATTTTTTTGGTGTCAACATTTTAGGTTGTGGATGTCTAGGCGTAGCAACACTTCCATCTTTATAGATGTGAGTGGTAGGCTACCTTTTCTTGATAATTTTAGATTAAATAATTATTTCCAACCTGAATGTCTTCTCCAATGAATCAGGTTCCCAAAGGTGAACCTCATGTTGGATGTTATCCTTTAAATTCCCTATGAAGACATCAATCTTGTGTTCCTCTGGAATATCAACTACCCTTATATTCAATTTTTGGAAGTCCTCAATGTGCTCTACCACTTAACCCTTTTGTTTGAGAAATATCAATTGGCTAAAGAAGGTGTTGCTCTTTGTATCCTCATAATGTGATATCATTTACTCCATAAAAATATACCAAGTGACAATTTTTTTATGGGAGCAAAGCCATCGATACCATAAAAATGTATTTTTTTCTAAATGCAAAGTTGCAAGGCGTACCTTTTGTCTTTTTTGCACATTATTGAGATCAAAATATTGCTCCATCTGTAGTATCCATGTTACAGGATCCTTGCCATCAAACTTCCTCATATCGATATTTTTAATATGGAGGGTCTTCAATCCAACATTAGAGTTTATGAAATTACGATTAACATTTATTTTGTTCTCGTCATGAGTTTCCTCTACTATATTTTTGCCATTAGGAATCATTTCTTGTATTAACTTTGTCAAACCTTCCTTCAAACCTTCCATGTTTGCTTTTAGATCATTCTTCATGTATTCCATGTTGTCTTTCATTTTTTCTTCCATGTCTTCCATACCATTCTTCAAACCATCCATCTTCGCTTCCACGTCTTTCTTCAAAACTTCCATTTCCTTTTTTGTTGCTTTTTGCGAGAGTGAAAATTGTTGCACTTGCTCTTGTAATTTTGATATATCATGTTCCAATTCTTAATCTTCATTAGTCATATTTTATCATTTTGAGGGCTTAGTGGGTGTTGAATTATTTTTAGGGGGAATTTTAGAACCCAATACTGATATCTAAGCTTCAATATAACCTTGGAATCACTTCAAATTGATTTTTCAAACAAGACTTATGCAATTTGAAAAACAATAAACACCTTTTTCTTGCTTTTGAAGAGCTCGATATTGAAATTGAATTATCTCTGTGATTTTAGATCTTCAATATCCTAAATTTAGTCCTGTAGTAGCCCTATGAATATTCTTTTGAATGCCTTTGGTCTGACCTGATTTTGATTATTCAAGGAAAATTTATGCCCAATCTCCTACAATGACGTAATTATGGATTAGTTCAGTAGAGCGAACTTGTATGGTTGTGCCACGTGTCATTGTTTCCTCCTTCGGCTCTAAAATTAATATTCAGGAAACTAATGTTTGTGTACTTTCGACCAATTTTTATAGAATTCCAGTACGATGCTCAGAGAGAGAGTTATCAGGATGTTCCCAAGGTCACCTATTTTAGATGAAATTCGGGAGCCTGCAAAAACCCTAACTTCCACAGATCATATCTTCAAAAATATTGTAAACCAAGATTTGAAATTTTTACACAAAGTTCCTTAGGATTTCCTCACAAATGCATTTTTTTTACCATATGAACCTTCGTAGAAATTTTTTTATATAAAAAGCGCTACGATGACCTGTTTGAAGCAGCGAAATCCTAGAATCTGAAGCTCTGATACCAAATGTTATGAAACCAGCCCAAAAATAGAAGAAAAGAGAGATCAATGCCTTAGAAATCAGCCACTTCGAGGGGCCAACCTCCTTTACATTACATAAATGAACAATTCCTGGATGATACAAATGATAAAACTCCTTTCTATATATAGGATTCCATGGGGTCACAATATAATCCAAGCCGACCTAACAATAATAATGTAAGGGTACAATAATAACAATATGGGGGCTACAGGGGTACAACAATAAATATAAGGGGGCTACAATAACAACAATAAGGGACTACACTAGTAATATAGGGACCTAACAATTTGCTTGAGATTTAAATCCATTGTATAACTCTTACTACAAATGAAGATACTAAGATTGGTATACTAAACACCATTAGGTGGTTTAGAATGTTTGTAATAATTGATTTTGATATATGGATTCAAGTGTGAACTAAGTATCTATCCTCTAGTATTGTAATTATTTTGAATGTGTTGGATTTAGGTGGAATTAATTTTTTTTCAAATGCTTGAAAGGTAAAAAGATATTATTATGATAAGTTGAATAAATATTTTTTCTATTGGCTTAAGACAAATTATGTCTAGGAAAGCCATTATAGTATCTTTAATGATTTTTTCAGTTGAATATTGGTTGAATTCTATTCAACCAAATTAATTAAATAAATTATGAGGATTGATCTCATGAACTTCTCTAAACTATTTTTAGTTAGGCGATCAAGTACAGAGTCATATTGTTTATGAACTTGATTAACTGCTTTCTTGGAATTTGATTAAATTGTAAATTGTCAAGATAATAACATGTTTAGAAGATAAACATTTTATGTGGTGAGAACTTTGTTTTAATTGAACTTAAATAAAAAGATATGTGATTAATGAAAAACTTAGTTGACTTAACGTTTTACAAGAATATGTGCTTGTGATATTTTTTGAGGGAGAAATTGAAGGAGAGTGAGATCACATTTTGATAAATTAGAATTCTTTCATGACGTAGAAGCCTAAGATGATTGTATTAAATTTGGAATGGAAGAGATTGATGGGTTTAGTAATTTTGTGCTTGGATGTATAGTTGTATGAGTAATCTTGGAAGAGGTTATAATCTTTTGAGAGGTAGTAAGATATATATGTGTGTGTGTGTGGTATATTTAGGCGAGGAATCTCTTTATGATAATCTAAATATTATTTAAAATCAACAAAATTCTTCATAGTTTGAAAAATGTATGGTTTTCACAACTTATTTTGTTTTTGTGTATGTATTCATAGTAAGGAATAAAACATGAAAACAAATGAACTGATTAATTATTGAATAGAAATGATGAGAGATTTTATAGTAGGAAAACAAGTTGACTTACCATTATCAAAATAGATTCAATAATATAGATATTGTAATTGACATAATTATGAAAGTTTTTCTTGATTACAACTCACTTTTGAAAAGATATATTTAATTATTTTTGGAATGAATATCTTCTAACCGAGTCATTCATAATTTATTCTCAAGTAAGATAAGTGAATAATAATGAAGATTATGGGAACTAAAAGGAATGGTCTATAATACAAAATTGTGTCAATGAAGATAGTATGAAACCTTATATTGTTTGTTTAGAAAACAAGTGGTTTCTTGAACCTCAAATTGTGATTTTTCCTAAAGAGTAAACATTTAGTAAAACTGTCCATGGGGCCTTGGATAGATGGTGATCAGGTGCTCTCTTAAGGCACTCCTTGATGTGAAGTCACTGGTTCAATTCCCTACCCCGATCGGGGTGATATGTATTGGACATGATGATAAAGATGCATCCCTACCCAGCTTACCAAAAAAAAACATTTATTAAAACTATCGCTAGATCCTAAATATTTTAATTGTATGGATGTATTATGAAATGAAAATGGGGGAAAATTGGATTGAGAAGGCATAAGACAAGGGGGATGTAATTGTGGGTTATATATATGACATGTTTTGTTGCGTAGTTTCACTGGAAATTGTGTGTGGATGATTTGATGCTTCTTGTATACAAACTTGATTGTGAGATGGGATGGACCATCATTGTTGTTTACACAACTAATGTGAGAGTTGTTTGTGAGTTGGGAAGACCAAATTTTATAAGAGAATGACATAGGAAATACTATTGAATTCTTAACGTATTAGATAGAGAAAATAAAATCATGTGTAACGTGAGATAATTGTTATTTATATGAATATATATTTTATATGTTATATCATTGATTAGATGATTGTTTTCATATAGTATGTATGGTGGTGTATCTCAAAATCTATCTAGTATGGCATGACTATATATGGAACTTGATTAATAATGGAAGGTTTGTCCTCATGGAAAAACTCATTGGATTTTTGATATATATATATATATATATCTATATATTCGACAACTATAATAAAACTTTGGGCCAAGTTTAGTCCAAGAGGGGGAGTATGTAGTGTCCCACCTTGGCAAGGATAGTTTTGTGACACTTAGAGAGCATCATTTTAATACAATGATATAATATTATGCGTTTAAAACTTATGTATATGCTTGTGTGTTATAGACATATTTTGGTTCACTTGTGTTCTGTATGCTTATTATAATATATATCGTTGTGTATAAGACTAATTTTGGTTAAGAGAATATTATTGATGTTTTCTCTTTTGGTATCCTAGTTTGGACATAGGTGTATGACATGGATTTTGATCCAGGATTGGGACACATAGATCCATGGATGGTCAGGGTTACGTGGAAAATATGGTTAATTATGATTTCTAGATGATAAATTATTTTGGAAGTCATGATACATGATTTATATGATTAATATGCTTAATATTGTGTTGAGCGAGATGTGGCAAGGGACATGGTTATTTGAAAACAAGGATGCTCAAATTATAAATGACTATGGAAGTCATGATACAATATTTTTATGATTATATATGCTTAATATTTTTTTGAGCAGGATGTGACAGGGGACGTGGTTATTTGCAAACAAGGATGTTCAAATTATAAATGGCTGCGGAAGTCATATCTACATAAACAAAACTACTGTGGAAGTCATGCACATTATTTGGTAAAATGTAAATAATTTAATTATGGAATTCATTTGATTCCTTTGATCTATGAGATTTTGATGTGTGTAGGTCTTGGAACAAGGCCTTACCAATGAACCATCAGATGGGTATGAGCTCACAATAAGCACCTTAAGGTGAAGCGCAGAGTTTCAAAGAAAAGTATATGAGAAACCATGGAAATTAGGGTCCAGGGTCCTAAATCCATGAAAGATAAAGAAGTGGAGTCTTGTATATATAATAAAAGGATTAGGGCGTGGAGTCCTAAATCCATGAAAAATAAATACATGGAGTCTTGGATCTATAATAAAAATTTTAGGGCACGGAGTCTTGAATATTTAAAAAATTTCAAGGTGTGGAATCTTGGATCTTTAAAGTAGATCAGGGCACAAATTCCTCAATCTACTAAGCCACAAAGATGCATGCAATATGGATATGTAATCCCTATTCTTTGGAAGAAAAAGACCACTCATGGGAACCTCACGGATGGATATCCTTAATAAAATGTTATTCCTTACAATTTTTTAGTGACTTTCTAAAAATACAAAGTGAGGTCTAGCATCTCAAGTATGAATTTGAAAAAATAGTGAATCACCTCCAATCATGGGGTAATCAAGTATACTTGAAGGAAAATCACTTAACTTATCATTGATCAATCCTAATAGTTCAATCTAGACTTCATGCTCAATATTATTAATATTATCATTATCCCTTATGATACTATGATATTATTATTAAAAGGTAATGATATCTCCTCAATCCCTTCTCACCTCTCTCCTTGATGATTCTCATGGCTCTATGAAAATATTTCTCTCTTTTAATGATACATTACACTATATTTTATGCACTCATAAAAGAATGGTATAAGCCTCTTACACTCATTAAAGACATGTCATAAAATATTCCTCTTAGACTCTCTTTAATGCTTATGTTACACTCACCTTAACTAAGGCATGAATACCTCTCCATAATGGCATGAGTTACACTCATCTAAACAGAATACAAGGCATGCATATTGCTCCTCCTTTATGATGATAATTTGTTGCTCCTCCTATATATCTGTCTCATGTATTCTCACTTGGGGGAGGTGCATTGTGATGACAAGAGTTGGAGAGATTTATAAATTAAAAAAAAATTGTGAGAGGGAGAGACTTGGAGGGTAGCCAAATTATAAGCTAAATTTCTAAGTAGCTTGACCCAATGGAGTTTACCATGAGTGGTATTGAGAGGAATTGAAACTTTTCTTCCTCAACTTTCTTTGTATATCTCTCTACTGTTATATTGGTACAGCTTGTGAGCTCTTACAACTCGGGGGTTCGAGGGGGAGAAGTTCTCCATGGATATGGTTGGGTAGAAAACTGAATGGTTCAAATGAGTTGGTTAAGTGATCAAAGTTGGATCATGTTCTCAACGATTTCAGTTGAATATGTATTCATGTATAATTTTCATTGTCCTAAAATTGTAGTATAACTTTATCATAAAATAAAAATTAGAGATTTAAATTGTTGTAAGTATCTAATTATGGTTCAAGCTTATGTTATCTAGAATATTATTAGCTAGCTGAAAATGAAGACTAAGAGTAGTCTATATGTATGGATGTTTAGATCTCAAGATGTTATGGAATTATTATTGGTGTGGTTTATTGTACTAACCTTGGTATTGTAGCATTTGAGAAAGGAAAGCCAAATATTGTTGAAGGTAATTGCAATAAATAAATTCCAAAGGACGCGGGTAAGTGTTTTATGAGTTATGGTTTTGTTTCAAGTAATTATATGCATGTTTTGGAAAGGGTTTCAGGATATTTTGCAAAGTGTTAGAAAAAATCCTTGAATGAGTAATACTACCAATTTATTTATGCATGAATAAGTGATAACTTGTAGTTTACATGAGAAGTAACAAAATGGACATGTACCCAAAATATACATGGAGGAATTATAAAATCATCCCTTAAAAGAAAATGAAGAAATAATGGCAACTAAAATATGGTTTGAAAGATCAAATTCTTGACGTAAGTTTGAAGTAAATTTCAATTATGGCGTACGTTTCATATTCTTATCAATAATTCAATGTTTTGTTATTCAATTTTTTGTAATAGTACTATCAGAATTTTGGTAGAAGCCTTTAATGGTTGCAGCATTTAGGGCTGCCATTTGTTTATCAAATTGTATAAATGGGTACAATAAGCTTGTAAAATCATTTCAAATGAATTAGCGTGTTGGTTGCAAAATGTTTAGATAACTTATGGTAGATTTAGAAATGTGTGAATTCAAAGAGAATATCTTAGTAGCATAACTCTAGGTTGTTTTTCCTCATGTAGAGTTATAGATTAAAGTTTTCATTCCATGTGTTTGACAAAAGTCGTAAATGAAACGTTACGAATATAAATGTTTATTGTTTTAAGAATCACATTCCTATTGGCCCATTTTATTCCATAAAAATACGTTTTATAACCCAAATCATAAATCTGGTGATTTTACAGAGTACTGCTACCATATATGGGTGTCCGTTCTTGAGTTTTGGTCAATGATTAAGAAGATTTAGTTTTTGTTTTAATATTTCAATATTGAAGTTTAAATTTATGAATTTTATGAGTCAAATAGGTTGAGTAATAATCATATATTCATGGTATTAATGATTGTCAAAATTGCCTTAAGAGATGATGGTCACCAAGTGTTTGAAAAAATGCCTCAATGGCTATATATTGTATGCTTACAAAATGTTTGTCATAATGATTCAATGGTTTTAGCTATTTACATTTATGAATTTTATGTAAAAATGAATTCCTGGGTGAAGTTAGGATTTGTAATCAAGATGTTTTTGGAGTGTCTCAATGAATATGTGTGGTAATCACATTGATTTAAAATTCATGTTGACAAAGTCAAATTAGGGTAAGTGAATTGTTGTAGTGTCATATTACATACGAAAGTACAAATATTGGATACGACTCCTATAGAAGTTGAATTATCCTTTTAGTTAAATAATTCATAACCATGATTTAAAATAAAATCAAACTATTCACAACATAAGTATCAATTAGCTTGTTGGAAGTTGTGGCTTGTAAAGTTTGATATTCATTTGTCCCACTAAAGACTCTTTCTTTCAACTATGAATTTTTAGCTTGAGTATCAAGTGATGGCTGTCGTTTGGTAGTTTGGCTTTGGGGTTTGGGTGAGACATTGGCTTTGGGCTTGTCTTGGGATTTGGAAATAAAAATAATATATTAATATTTCATTTTGAATATAATGTTCAATATTTCTTTGTAATACTGATGGTTGGTAGGGTGGAACCTTACAACAACCATCATCTAAATTTTCACATAATTCAGGCTAATCTCTATTGTTGGTTGTCATACTATTTCCCTAAAAATTTCTTCAACTAGATCTACAATATGAACACTCAAACCTTTCCTTCAAAATTGTTCACCTCATGTAACCAAAACACTTGCAACATGCTCGTATATTTCCAAAACAAACAAAATATATTATGGTAATCAGATATGAGTCAAACTGGACATTAAACATGTTTAGATACATTTGAATTTAAACCATGATCACCCACCATATTTTGGTTTACAATTTGGTTCAATGATGACTCCAAAAACCCACAAAAATATAATAAACCATACATTAAATTAACTATTCAACATAATCATTGTTTCAGGGTGTGTTCTACAATTTGATAGAAAATCAATACGATTTCTATAAAATAATCGCTAGATCATGACATAGGTCATAAAAAATTGTTAATGGTGTGATAAAAGAGGGCGAATATATTAAAATTAACCAATTTTTTTTACACCACGGGTCGAACCCTTAATCACCCACATACTATACCAATTATTTACCAATTGTGTTCTCAATGTGTTGTGGCACAAAGGGCGATCCACATTTTAATAAATTACTGCTACTGTAATTAATGAACATGTTGACTTTTAAACTTCCATGGGTCCATTTCCAAGTCATCTCTCATATCTACAGTGGCATCAGTGACTAGCTAATTCCATGCCATCCATACGGTAGGTATCATATACGACTGTAGGTATCATAAATCTCGGGCTAATGGTAACTATGACAACTGACCACTATTACAATGATACAAATTTTGTCGATGATGTATATCTATATATGTTGTTTGGCCTTCCACTATGTCATAGAGATACTACTATACCTTCCATAGAGTTTATGGTGATATGTATACGCTTGACCTAAACCATCTTGGTCTCTCACACTACAAGGAAAATAACCTCTAGTGGATGTTTTTAAGGAAACCCTTATAAAAATACCCCAGAAATCCGTTTCTAGTGGCGGTTACTAGAGGAGGTTGGCGGGGAGAGGTTTTTTCTTATGTTTTCGTTCGGTGCGCTTATCACTGTAAAACGCACTGGTGCGTTCAACAAGAGAAAGCCTCGATGCGCACAAAACATTGGCACACCAGAAACCGTGTGCTCCGTACACACCCGCCCGGTGCATTGTATTTCTGTAGCGCACCAATTCTTTACAACACTTTCACACCGGTGCCTCATAAAAAAAATGCGAAAAAAAAATCCGCCAGGTGCGGAATGAAGCAAATGCACCGATGCACCCATAAAACCCCACGCACTAGAATAGGGTTAAATAAAAAAAAATTACAGCCGAAAAAATGCACAAAACACTGGCACACCAGACACTGTGCGCTTTGTACACACTGGCCCGGTGTGTTGTATTATTGTAGCGCACCGGTTCTATAAAAAACTTCCACACTGGTGCCTCATAAAAGGCACAAAAAAACATAAGCCACCCGATGCAGAATGAAGCAAACGCAGCAGTGATCCCATAAAACCCCGCGCACTGGAACAAGGTTAAATAAAAAAAATTACAGCCAAAAAACTGCACAAAAGATTGGCACACTGGACACTGTGCGCTCCGTACACACCCGCCCGGTGTGTTGTATTATTATAGCGCACCGATTCTTTACAACACTTCCACACCAGTGCCTCATAAAAATATCACGAAAATAGAAACCATCCAGTGTGGAATGAAGCAAACGCACCAATGCGCCCATAAAACCCCACGCACCGGAACAGGGTTAAATAAAAAAAAAAAAACTACAGCCAAAAAACCGCAGTTTTCACTTTTGATAGTGCTATAGAGCTCTCAAGCACCAGTGAAATTTATCCTTGACTGGGCCACCCTGACATCGGTGCTCCCATTGCACTCATCGCATGCACTACTGCTGTGCATTTCCCACAAATCTCCAGCTTGAATTTTGCAAAACTGTGGACAAATTTTCTTTTACAAATTCTATGGCCAATATGCCTTCTTGATAGCCAAATGTACAAGTATTTTTCTGTTTTTTCGTAATTAATCCTTTTAGTGGATTATAATTTCAAATAACCTTAAAATTAACCATTTAAAAGAAAAAAATATATTTTGTTGCACGGTGCACTCCATCTGTTCGGCTCGCACCAGTTTGCAATGCTACCTGTAAATTTATAGGCCACACTACAACTAGTTCTAACGGTATCTGCATTGACAATGTGGAATAGCAACAACATGGTGCATTGATTAAATTATCCACCCCCGGGCGGGTAATGTTGTTAGTGCACCGCATAACGCATTTTGATAGGGTCAACAATTTGGCCTAGAAAACCAGTGCTAACGGTATCCGCACCAGTTCCAGGGCAGTACCGAAGGCACACCATGTTATTTTAATTTTTTTTTAAAGTGCGCTGTGGGCTGCACCATTGACCTAGTGGAATAGAAGCAACGTGGTGCGTTGACCAAAATATCCACCTCGGGATGGCTATTTTTGTCAGCGCACGACAACCTGTATTTTTCCCTAGTCAACGTTGCGGCCTTGTAAAAGACCACACCATTCACTATGTCATGATGGAAGGAGGTCAGTCTGCTAACTTAACTATATGCCCCGGGGCGTAGAGTTTACTCAGCGCACCGCCCCCTTGACACTGTACATAGTCAATGGTGCGCTACAAATTTGTCTAGAGCACCACCCCCGGTGCGTTGAATATTATTAAGTGCATCGACATTGATGCACTCCATAGAAAAATGCACCAGAAACGGTGTGTGACTATGTTTTTGGTGCATCGAATATTTTTTTATTTTGTTTAAAAAAAAAATTATATATGTATATTTCTAAATACATATAATAAAAAAACTGTGTTTCATATGTCAATCATTTAGATACGTGAAAGGAGAGAAGAGGGGGAACAACAACAACTACAGGCGGAGCAGTATAACATGGTTTGCCTGTGGGAGGCACGAGAGAGGGAGAGAGATGTGTACCCTCACCCTATTACAGCAGCTACGCAAGTAGGCCTCCTCAAGTTCTATGAGGAGGCTAATTCCCTAAAGGGCCATAGTTTGTTTTTGAGACATCTTATCTGAAGGTGGAATGCCCACCAACAGGCTTTCCGGGTTGGCATCGACCAATGGTACATGCCCACTGAGGAGGAAATATGTTTCATTACAGGGCTATGGAGGAGAGGGGTGGATTTTACCTCGTTCACAGAGGTTCCAGTTGGATGTGTAGCATGGATTCAGTTATTTTACTCCTAGAGATACATTGGAGCAAATGTATTATCTCCTGCAGAGTTTCAGGTCGCTGGAGCTTAGTGACGTATTGGTGCATTTGGTAGTGAGGAGGTGCAGTGTCTCTCACTTATCATTTCAACCATTTCGCATAACACCAATGACTGGAAACGCATTAGTTGCTTTCTTCTATATTATGTTGATTCTTTAGTACAGGAGCCACAACTTGACAGGTGGTCTGCCATTTTTTTGTGGCAGTTCTGTAGAGCCTTAGATAGATGTCGTGCTCATGCACAAGGGAGAGTCAATTTCCTTTTTGCCTCAGAGATTTTTTATTTATTTTTTTAGAGGTTTCCAGAGACAATTCCTACTTTTTTTCGGTAGCCTCGTAGGCCAATGTTTGAGGCACGTATGCACATGTGGGGGTAGATGATGCCCAAGAGGGACGATACTTTGTTTCCAATGAAGATATCGCATGATGTACTGGAGTTGGTAGCTAGTGTTGATGAGCATACCTTCATTATGGTCCCATGTCCTTATGCAGGTCTGGATTGGTGAGGGTGTTCCAACATCCTCTTCACAACTGATGAGCCACCAGATGATAGAGGTAATATTATTTTTTTATTTAAATTTATTCTAGCATGTTCTTTAACTTGTTTTTACTAAATTGTGTAATGAAACTGTCTAATTATTTTTATGTACTTGTATATATTTTGCAGAAATTGGCTCTTTTGATGGCAAGGACATGTCGGCACCACCACATGACCCAGGTGTGGATCCCAACGATGATCAGGGCATGCCAGATGCTAAGGATCATTAGGAGGCCAGTGCAGAGAGATGTGCTCCTGCTGGTGCGTCGGTACCACCTTTTGCTAGGCACTGTTGACTTGATGCTAGATATAGGATGGAGTTGGGTGACCAACTCAGTGCATTGATTGTTGAGGCAAGCATTAGGCCCGCTCATTACAAAGACATACAGGTTGATGATAGGCTATTACATATGTGGAGAGGCATGTCGTGTGACATGTACAGCCTAATGCGGCATGTTGTAGGAGCTACGACAGCTGTTACATGGCTGAGGAGGGCTGTTGCACGTTATAGGTGTGGTTGAGCCGCAACACGTGATGGATAGTCTGCGAGTTGCAGCGACTCGTCATCTCATGATCGTTCACCTCGCGCCACACCAGATGAACATGGGCCTCCACTAGCATCTAGCAGCAGTCATCATGGATATGAGGCTGGACCATCATCCACATCCAGTCAGTAGCCTGCAACATCCATCAATACTAATGATCATAAGCAGGCTAGACCATCGACCATCGAGGCGACACCATTGACTGAGCAGGCCCCCACTAGTATTGCTATATTTGATGTTGTACTACCACCAGCTGATCGATGATAATTATATTATAGTTTTATATTTTTAACATTATTCAATTATATATATATATATATATATATATATTATGTTCATGTTTCCGTTGTACTTAATTTACATGTTGGTGATCATCATGATATGTATATTGTTAGGTCATGTTAGATATGTTCATTTAGTGTGCATCTTGCAGATAGATGTGTATGTGATAGCATGAGTTATTTCACATGAGATGTATATTTAATGTTTTTGTTGTGATGATGTTAATATATAATGTTAATTGTGTTTTGTTAGATGATCATGATCACGGTGATGTTAACGATTTTGAATGTGTGTTTTAGTCAAATATGATGTTTGTATGATGGTTATCATGAACGTGATGTTTATTAATTAATTTAATATTAAATGATCACGATATTGTAAAATTGTAATATTTGTAATTCTAATTGTATGTAAAATTCTAAAATTGTAATTGTAATTGTATATATGTAAAATTCTAAAATTGTAATTGTAATTGTATGTGAAATTGTAAAATTTTAATTTTAATTGTAATTGTAATTTTAATTTTAATTGTATGTAAAATATTTGTAAAATTTTAATTGTATTAATGTGAAATGATTTTATTAAAAATTTTAAATTTGTAAACTTGTAAATTTTAAATAATTGTAAAATAATAAATCTAGAATAATATGAATTATTGCGACATAATAAAGTTTAGAAAATAATGCAAATAAATTCATGTACCTTAGAATTATCATTATTTTATTATGATCTTAAATACACAAATAGAACTAATTTATACAGTACGTCATTGTTTTTGAGATCAACATAATTGAAAATTATCAAGTGAATTATTGATTTTAACATTAACACAATGAAAATTACCAATTAATTGAAAATACATATTATAATGTTTCGGAAAACCCATCTTAAAAAGTATAAATATTGATGAAATAACATATGTACCATATCACTCTCAGTTCTCATGATCACCCGCATTATCTTCTAGCTCGCATGGCATGATAGCACTATTGTTCTCATAAATATGTTTTGATCTAGGTTCATATGTCAGTACGAACCACCAATCCCTATCCAACACCTCTAGGTAAAAAAACACCTAGCTGCAATGTTTGGGGAAAACATAGGGCTCCTTAGCTTCATCCCACATATTTCTAGAGTTGATACATATTAGCCTACTATCGTGATCTTCCTTTACATTATTCCGATCAAAGGTGTCCCACCACTTGCACCTAAAATTAACACATTGGAAAGAAGAAAAAACCACTTCAATGATCTCTTGTATCTTTTCGACGTAGCCTAATGTCCCTCGTACTAGGTTTTGATCATGGTGGCTAGATAGAATAGATTGATCGAACTCAACTTCCACTCCAAAGTCTTGTGTGGTATTTCTAGCATCGGCATTTTCTGTGCGAAAATGGTGTCCATATGCCCACATAGATGGGAACAAATGCACCTATTATAAAAAAGTTAGAAAAATCATAGTGTCATGTGTATTATAATAACCCAATAGTTAAAATATGAAATACAGATGTCTTGTAAGTTTCAATTTCACATATAAATTAAAAATATTATTACCGAGTTGCTGCACTCAATCCCTACGTTTAGCGCATCCTCTTCAGCACATGGGTAACGACCGGTATCACCTTATTTCTCTCTGACTTGCTTAGCAACCCAACTATTGGGGCATATTTTTGGCATATTTTCTTTTAAATGATTGGGATAAGGCACACTTCTACCATTCAACCATCTGAATTCTTTCCTGTCACTATCCCATTTCATCCTCTTTTGTTCGTACAATGCGACCCATGATTGTGTCGCTTCATAATTGTAAAGAGCGAATTTATTGATTTCTTCAATTTTTTCATTCATTGATGAAATAAAACCAACATTATATAGTACTTAGAGATCAAAATATACATTATATCGAAGTTCAGCATGAATATTAATTACTTTTTGTAAATTTGAAAAATTATAAGTCGCTTACTCTTTATCAAGCGCTTTTTTCCACTCGTTTGGAGCAATTCCCATTCTCTTTTGTCTTCATCCCTTTAATCATCCCAAATCACCGCACCTGGTCTGTTGTCTATCTGCTTGATGTACTCAATAGCATAATATAAAGACTCATACGATATGTGCCCCTCTGCCATAGAACCCTCGGAGTTTTCCCTTTGTCGAAAAAAACCTTTCAATTTCTTCATGTACCTCTCTAAGAAGAACATCCAACAACAAGAAACCACCCCAAATAATTCAACCTCATCTACTAGGTGGATTAGAATATGAACCTATAAGTCCATGAAACTCGTCAAGAGTTCCTTCTCAAACATACAAACCATCTCAACTATCCCTTGATGCCACCGTGGAATGTTAGCCACGTGAATCTCCTTTGACATGATCCAACATACAAATGCATATAATTTAGATATGGCACGTCCTAGGTCTTGAGGGAATTCATTTTTCACACACCCATGCATAAACAAAGGATAATGACACTGCAAAGTTATAAACACGTGCAATAATATACAAAATTAGTTATGTTTTATGATCCCCGCATGGGATAAAATTTATTAACATAACAAATAATAAAATAATGATTTTTACATTATACATACTCTTAGAAGATTCAAATGGTCATGCGATTTCAATCTCGACAAATGGTCATCCACGGTGAAGTAGCACCATAGTGAAGACCCGTATGAAGTTGGCACCCTCACACTCATTATAAATTCCTTTGCCAAATCCATTGGACATGACCTTCTTTGAAAAACCATGAATTAGATGGACTACCACCTACCTCTGATCCCGTACATTCTAATAGTCTTGTCCAATGTTTCTTTTTATTTTTTGAAGTAATAAGATCTTCCTAATAGCCAATGTGTCACTTTGTTTCGATGATATGTGCCTATATAAAGAAGATGAAACATTTTTAAATATATGCATGGGATCTAATAAGTGGGTAATTTTAATATGCTCCCAATATGGGAGGTTATAAAATATAGATTTCCTTTTCATCCCAACGAGAAATTTCTCAACATAAGTGTTGAATAGATCTAGATCATCGAACATAGACTCCCCATTTGAATCGAACATTTCTATGAACTCCTTCTCCTTCTCTCTCTCATATGCTCTAAGCCATTCAACTAGTGTCATTATTGGAGGCCTTTGGGTTCTCTCTCATTTACCATTGAAAGCGGATGTTGATCTTCTGTAAGGGTGTTCTTCTGGTATGAATACCTTGGAGCAATCATACACTAGCTTCGTAGGTCCTTGGACCATCTAAATTTTAGAGAAGGTCCACAACATTTACATCTGAAATCCCCTTTTGTTACAAGAGCTATGAGATTATATTTGTTCACATTAATTAATATGCATGGCATGTTAAGAATATCATGAAGATCAGAAAAAATATTACAACGAATTAAATAACTAATATGTGAAATAATGTTGTTATGTATATAAAAAAATCAATAAATTAAACATGTAATTTACCAGAGAAAACTCCTAAGCCTGGATAATCATGTGTCATGTAAGAACATATGCCATACAACATAAAACTCCTCTCTGTTGTGATGGGTATTGATACATCGTATACATTTATCCCATCCCATAATTCCTTCAATTCATCTGCAAGTGTTTGTAAGTTGACATCCATATTCTTCACTTGTCTTCTACCAGGGACTATGAGAGCCAACAAAAGATGTTCGTTCTTCATGAAAAACCATGGGGGGATATTTTTATTGATCACTACTATAGGCCAAACAGAATAGTTGGTGTTCTGGAGGGAATATGGGTTGACGCCATTCATGGCTATGCTGAGTCGTAGACTTCATACTTCATCCTTGAATTTTTCAGGCCATGTATCCTCTATATGCTTCATGGCTATTGAATCACTTAGGATTTTCATATCTCCTAACTCACTTCAGTGTGAGGCATGCCATCCCTACAACATAGCTAATTATTTGCAATGAAAGAGCCTTTGAATCCTTGAGATTATAGGCGTGTGTCTCAATATCTTAAAAGGAGGACCAGTACGTGATTTACCCTTATTTTTTTATTTTTCATACCTGTCATGCCCACATTTCAGACACATCTCTTTCTCTGAATATTCTCCTCTATATAGAATACAATCATTTGGACATGCATGATATGATATGTACTCAACACCCAACATTTTCAACAATTTCTTTTCCTCTTCGAAGCTACAAGGAAAGACATTATCACTCGGAAGAACCTTATATTTGAATAACCTATAGTTGGTGATCATGGAAAAATATATTAATAAATGTACATTAATGTAGATATAATTATTAACGTTCATAAAATTTACCATTTGTAATGTTCATTGCAGTGTACTGATTATATTTCAAATTTATATAAGGGAGTACTTTATGGTAACTTACCTCAAAATTTATGAGAAACATGCATTCGACAAGAAAAAAATTGCTTTCAAGTTGTACAGTAACATCATTGTCCCCAACTGGGTAGACTTTAACTGGTCACCAGGTCCAAAGAGAGGGGTGGTGGAACCAAATTTATGGCTTTCGAAAAAGTTGTCAGCGATATGAGCATCATCCCCTAGCTGATCATCGTTTTGGAATTTATCTAACAACGTTGTCTCCATGTCAGTCATATCACTTAAGTAATCATCCATACCAACCTCTATTTGATGGCCTCCATTTCCAGCTTGTGAATAACTACTATTGTTGTAGTCATTCCTAATTGGTGAATCTAGACATAACGAGAATTGAATCGGTGGTTGATTCAACCATTCTTGGTATCGTTCCTCTCCAATGTGTTCTCTTAATTCAGTCTTCTATCAATTTGACATTGTCATGGGGTGTAATGGAAGATGGTAGGTAGGTTTTTCATCATCGCTAGAATCCTAATAATTAAAAAAAAATATTTGAACATGATTAGTACAAAATATATGATATCAATTAGTAACCGCGTTGACAATATTGCATGATTATAAATTGGTTTGACGTTGAAATAATTACATATTAATCAATATATATACCAAAAAATTATAATTATTACCATCATTGTCCCGAGATTGTGAATTGAAGCAACTGTCCATTTTCATGTACCAAATGCGCCTTGCGGTATGCATCACCTGATAAGAACTTCCGACGTTTTGGAGCAGTTTGAATATTTTGTGCATCTGAACTCGATGCTGAATCTTCATGAACCTGCAAATTTGTATACATTATAAATTTAATTAAGTTGTGCATGACTGACTGCATGGATAAAAAACATAAATTCAATTAGATAGTAAAAATATAAATAAAATCTGAAGTAAATATTACGTCTCGAGATGGATAGGGATAACTTCGCGATGGAATTTGAGAAATATTATGGAACGAGCTAGATTTTTAAGAATTATCCATTCGATATAATCATGATATTTTCTCCTTGCATTTGAGCAAAATAACAATAAATTTTGGTGTACACACCTAAAATTAATTTATGTGCCTAATGTACAAAACAACTCACTGGTGTGTTTTTGGTAATGTGCACCGATGCCGTTTTATACATAGATGCACTAGTGTGGTTTGATTAAGGGATGCAACAGTGACGAATAACCACAAATAAAAAAAATGCAACTATATTTTCTTTAAGTGAAAAGAAAGTGTTAAATTGAAAAATGGTCGGCAAAATATTTTCAAAAATCTAATTTCATAAAACATTTCTTTAAATACTAAACACTTTTCATTATTTCACTATTCTTGCAAAAAATTTCAGCCAGAGATTTGCAGGAAACATACCTAGAGCAAACAGAGCACGAGAGCACTGTGGAGTAGGGAAATGCATTCGAACAGAAGTATTCAGACAATCAGAATTCCAAAGCTCTGGTGATTCAAACCCTGTAGCATAGAATTTCAAACAATCATGTGAATAAATTTTATTGTTTTTTTTACTTTTTCTACAAGTTTTTTATGTAGTAAAACAAAAAAATCAAATTTTATTATTTTTTTTACTTTTTCTACAGTTTTCAGAAATAAAATTAAAAAAAAAATTCCATTTTTTGAAACAAACCCTAGATTCTTTTTGTTTCTACCCTTTCTTCTCCCTCTTTCTGTGATTTCAGAATTAGGGCTTTTCAATTTAGTTTTATAGGGTTTGTATAGTCGTAAGACATCCAACCCATGGGATGAATTGCATAGTCGGATCCCAATCCATGTCTACCCTTGCATGAATTAAAAAAAAAAACAGAATTTTTTCCTCGGTGCGCCTTGCGTAACCTGGTGCACTGGTGCACTCTAATATACCAACGCACCACGAAAGTACAGAGATAAAAAACAAAAAAAAAAATTATTTTTTTTATCAGTGCGCCATATGTAAAATATGGCACTAGTGCGCTATTTCATTATGGCGCACCGCGAATGTGTTGTTTCGCACAAAAAAAAATCCATTTTAGAAACAAACCCTACATTCTTCTCCCTCTTTCTGTGATTTCAGAATTAGGGTTTTTCAATTTATATTTATAGGGTTTGTATTGCCAAATATAAGCCTAATACATCCAACCCATGGGACGACTTACATAATCGGATCCCAATCCATGTCGGCCCTTGCGTAAATTAAAAAAAAAATAAAAAATTCATCGGTGCACCCTGCGTAACTTAACGCACCAGTGCGCTCTATTATCCCAGTGCACCATGAAAGTATTTTGATATATATATATATATATATATATATATATTTTTTTTTTTTTTTTTCTTTTTTTTTTTTTTTTTTTTTCTTTTTTTTTTTTTTTTTCTTAGTGCGCCAAATGTAAAATATGATGTCGGTGTGCTATTTCATTATGGAGCACGACGAATGTTCTGTTTCACAAAAAAAAAAAAAAAATCCATTTTAGAAAGAAACCCTACATTCTTTTTGTTTCTGCCATTTATTCTCCCTCTATTTGTGATTTCAGAATTAGGGCTTTTCAATTTAGATTTATAGGGTTGTTAATATTGAATATAGACCTAAGACATCCAACTGACGGGACGATTTTCATAGTCTGATCCCAATCCATGTCGGCCCTTGCGTGAATTTAAAAAAAAACAGATTGTTTTTCATTGGTGTGCCCGATGTAACCTAGCGCACCGGTGCTCTGTATTGTACAAGAGAACCACGAAAGTAATGTGATAAAATATTAAAAAACAAATTTTTTTTTTTTTTTTATCAGTGCACCATATGTAAAATATGGCATCGGTTTATGCTACAAAAATTAACACTGGACAATTTTTATTATTTTATCATGGTTAAATGGTGTGGTGGTTGACATGTAATCACCAATGCTCCTTGTTGACATAGAGCACCAAACGGTCTATTATAATTTTTGTGTGGTGTGTTTATAAGACCCCCATGCACCGGCGTCGGTGCGTGCACCATGAATGGCACATCGGTTTCTTTAGATTATTTTTTTTACCTGAAAAGTTGAAAAATTATTTATAACTATATTAATGAATGATATGGTACAAGTTTGAGATTGATAAAGAAATGACTGACAAGAGATCAAGTAACAAAAATATTGATAACACATCAAGAAAAGAAAAAAAGGCAAGTTCTTTGTAAATTCTTTACAAAAAATATTATTTTCGAACTATATGTAAGTTTAACTAATATTTATTGTTTATTGTGTATCATGCAGAGCCATTAAATGACAAAGCTCAATAATATTATTTTCTGATCTACGACCAGAAGAGCGTAAAAGCTTGATGGAAAAATTGCAAAAGGATGAATCAGGTGAATGAAAAAATACTATCGATCCAATATGAGTTAATTTTTTTAATTTTCATTAATAATATAATTAAAATTATTAGATAAGATGTGTCCAAAATTCTATTAATTCACATTTGTCTAATGTTCTATAGGGACCAACAACTCAGAAAAGGAATGTTGTTCTAAGAAAATAAAAAAAATAGAACTTGCAAATGAAAATTAATTTCTCCTTAGCTCATCTGGAGTGGTGTTGGAGGTTAATGAAAGGGGGAAAATATTTTACAAAAGTTTGAGGGATCTAGTGGAACGAGTGTATAGATGTTCTTTCCACTTGCAATACAAAAACAAATCCAATGATTCCAAGAACCAAATTTTATCTAAACTACAGGAA
Source organism: Pinus albicaulis (assembly GCA_034641835.2). Lineage (NCBI taxonomy): Eukaryota > Viridiplantae > Streptophyta > Pinopsida > Pinales > Pinaceae > Pinus > Pinus albicaulis. The sequence goes on from CM076581.1 coordinate 484,566,750, forward strand.
GAGTTTCCAGAGAATTGGTCAATGAGACATGTCAAAATTTTAATAGCAAAAACATACAAAAAAAAAATGAAAAAGTAATATTCCTTTAAATGTTTGTCTAGAATTATTTATAAATATCATTTTTGTTATATTTACTTTTCATATATCAATATAAAAATTAAATAGTTTATTGTCATGTTACATTTTCAGGAAGATTATGAAAATCTCAAAAGATGAATGAGCTGATATCATAAATATGCTAGTAGGAATGTCCAGAAAGGTGTACAAGGAGATGGTCAAACAAATGGACAAAATTGCATCGCAGGAGGATCCATCTCAACAACAACGTGCTTTAATCATTGAATTTTTTGATCATTAGGTACAATAAATAAACAATTTAGCATTAAATATTAATTTTCAAGTATTTTCTTGCAGAAAAGAAAAGAAAATGGAACCCATTCAACACATAAAACATTTTGACAAGGAAGAAAAGGGTTGATATCTAAGTTTGTGAGTAATTGTTACTTCCTTATAAAAGCTTAACTATATTTAATTTTTGTATTTTTTAAGTTGTTTTACAAAAATCATCTTTGAATTTCTTCAAACAAGTGCTAACATACAAAGAAGAGCCATCAGAGGAATTGATTGAAATTGGGTTAAATATGGGTTGTGAGTATATGTTGGCATATCAGAACTTAATTGTGGAATTTGTGAGCATCTATAGATCTTGTTTTACTTATATCCGTCTATAATTAATAGAACAATGAAATCTGTTATATTAAATATTTAATTTGTTATGGGGTATAAAACTTGTAGGAAACAAAGTATGGAACTGCACCAACAGATGAAATCTTGAAAGATGGCATGTTACATGTTTTTGAAAGAATGTGTATAGTTTATGACTCAATTGTTGCAATGGTACATCATTTCTTTTCAATTTACATTGATGTATATTATTTAATATTGCAATTTTCATTATTCTCACCAATGTATATACACTCATTACAATTTATTTTTATATTTGTAGATGGAAAGTGAAGAAGAAGAAAACAATCAACACCATGAACAAAACATTCCTGAAAATAACCCAAGTCATGGAAGTAGCTCTAGCAGTGACAGTCGTTCAAGCAAAGAATGATGATCACTATGCTTGGATATCAAAGCAAGGCATTGTATTTTTTGAAATATTATCCTGTGAAATTAGAAATTTTGTTTAATGTAATGGACATAGTGTCCCAATTGAAGGACAAAGGGATACCAATAACTGTCCCATTTTGTATGACCAACCCTTTCTTATTAATACACACACACACACACACACACATATATATATATATATATATATATATATAATAAAATTAAAATAATCATAATAATAATAATAAAATATGTTTTAATTTATTCTATTGTGTTCTCCATTGTCACTGTGAAATATAACACCACTGATTAAATTTATGGATGATTAAATATTACAATGAAGAGATGTGAAATTTGATGATATGATATAACAAATCAATCCAAACATCACATTCAAATTCACTAATAAAAATTTAATTCATATGATTGTTGTTACAAGATATATATGTGTCAACTTTTGATGAATAATGAATTTTAAAAAAATCACAATAATTATGATATGACATAACAAATTAATCCAAACATCACATTCAAATACATTAATAAAAATTTAATTAATATGAATACTGTTATAAGATTTTTCAACTTTTGATGAATAATGAATTTAAGAAAATCAAAATAATTGCACTGTCACAGGTCAATGTTTCTAAACAATAAAAAATGAAAACCTGTGCGTGTCGATCATTGTACACCAATGTGTTTGTATTCTGAAGCGCACCAGTGTGTTTCTATGACCTTCTGGCACCGCACAAAGACTGATACCAATTATAAATTTCGATGTGTTTGTGTGATACTATGCACTAGTGCAATTATGTGTCTATACGCACCAGTGTCATTGTACGACCTATGGGCACCGCACGAATACCGATGCCAATTATAAATCTCGATGTGTTTTTGTGATATTGCGCATCAGGGAGTTTATGTGTCTATACGCACCTGTGCATTTTTACAACCTATGGGCACCGCACGAATACCGATACCAATTATAATCTCGGTGCATTTGTGTGATACTGCGCACTAGTGCATTTCTATAAGTCTATGCGTCGGTGCGTTGATATGACCTATGGGCATGTTGAAGCCCCTAAAATACTATCTTCAACATTGGGGAAAAATACTCGGTCTGGACCTTAGTACAGCTCATTTTCCATTTGGGATGGTGGCTCTGACTGGATAATATTGGGTCCAGTTACATTTTCCCTTTTTGCTATTGGTTTAATATGTGTCTCTAGTTTCCAATAGACAAGAATATCAGGTCGATTCTTCTACTGGTTAGGTAAGAGAATGACCCTTAAGATGTTTTTAATGATACAGCCAAACTACCACTAAGATCTACCCCAAAGTTAATCTAGGCTAGACTTTAAGAGTTAATCTATCCATAACATGCTAAGTTATTTTATGTAATATTTATCATAAATCCAATGCAATCTATAACTTGTATTAATTATATTAAATCTATGTTAATATTAATATGAAATGTATATATTTAACTAAAACATAAACTAATTATTAATTAAATCTAATAATATCATTATTAGATTTAATTAGATTGATCCTAAGAAATATTAAATCTATTTAGATCTAAACCTTTCTAATTCTATTGATAGTGAAAAGAAATTACTAATTATCATTAACTTGTAAAAGTTAAATTCTATAATTAGATTTATAAAAAAATAATTTAAACAATATTTAAAAAAGAATTAAACTAATATATATACAAAATATATAATTACAACTCTTTTTATTGATCTATTAATGATGTAAAATTAAAGATTTAGATCAATACAAAAAGTTTGACTAAACCTCATTTGAATGAGTGCGTCTTTAAAGAGGCCTTGTTGTGTGATTAAGCTATAAATACAAAACTAATTTAAATCCTATCTCAGACTAAAAATGGATAATTATCTCTTTCTAATTCGAGAGAAATTTGAGCAAAATAGGGGGGAATGACTGATGTGATTCATCACAAAACTTTTGTATTAATTAAAGGAAAAAATTCACGTTAATCAATACAAGTGAAAAAAATATAAACCTGTAAATGATTAATGAATAGTTATCAACCACCACAAGAATACTTGAATGAATTAGAATTTTATTTCGATCTGATTCTATCTTGGAAAGATAGATTTATCAAGACTGTTATAGTAAAATATAAATGACACAAAAATAATGTATGATATCAAAGAAACATAATACCTTCTAGAATTTGAGATCAAAACAAAAATGAAATTTTAATAGTAAGAAAATAATCCTTCATTTCCGGTAATAGTACACAATAACGAGAATAAATTAAAATCATATTAAAATCCCATTACCACAGTCTTGAGAGCAGCTCTAACCCTGAATAAAATTATCTGCAATAATGCGAAGCCACTTTATAACAGAATCATAGATTCTCTACAATCTCACCAATTAAACACTAAACACTCTGCAATAGTGAAAAAGCACAAATTGATCAATTACAGCGAAATCCCCTGTGTTGGATCATAACCCCAGTAGAATAGCTATCCTTCTGATCCTGTAGAGTCTCCTTCCAGCCTCCTCTCCTAATGTTTTTTCCTTCTTATTATATAGCCAAACAAATTGGTTTGTTTTCTTCTCCTTGAGCTAAGGCTTCAAATCCTCCATTATTCGTCATCTTTAGATTCCATGATTTTTGTTTCCAGAACTTTCTGTAAAATCTCAACCAAAAATGGTTAATAAAACTCATACAAATATGATTTAAATAATAAAATGGAAATATATATATATATATATATATATAAAGAATCTTTTTTTAAAAAAATCTAAAACTCAAATAAAATATTAAACCTCACTTAAAACCTATTATTCTAACGTATAAGACTTCTCTTTTTTTTTTCGTAAGTTTTTTATTGTGGTGATTCTTGAAGTCATTTTTATTTTATTTTTTTAAATCGGTAGTGAATTCACTTTCTTTTTATTGGCTCTCCGCATTTAGGAAATGTTTATTAACTCACCAGGAGGTTTCAGAATTCTTTTAATCTCTCTTGTAAAAATGAAATTTTATTGCAGTAGGGATGCTTGTATATCTTGAAACCGTTGATTTAGAAAGCCAATTGAGTGCCAATTCAGTGATTTTGTTTTACTAATTTGGGGCATGAGTTACGCTGGTGAGTGAATCCACAATTGGGATTATGCAAAGGTGAAATCTTCAACAATCCCTGGCCTTCAGCAAAAGCATGATCTGAGCAAACACATGTATTCTGTGTTGGTTTAATTTTTAATAATGGTATTCATTCAGTCAAATCCGTGAGACAGGATCGTTGAGTTCCTGAAACCATTTACCAAAAATAAAAACAGAGATAAGAGCACATAAAAAAATATTTATTGTAGAATTGACGTTTATCATTGGATTTGTTTGTTTTCCAAAAATAAGAAAATCACAAATTGTTCATGCCAAAACATCATTTAAATTCCTATTAAAATTCTTTTAGAGGTTTAAAATAGTTTTCCTAAGTCAATCAAGAGGAATTTGGATCATTAAATAAAATAAATAATGTATGTTTAGCCTCTGGAATAAAGATTGAGGCAGGATCTTGAGATTTATTTTAATTCTTTTTTTGTTTCCACGATCTCAGAAAAATCATATTTTCTATTGGATTTCCATTGATTTAGATCCAATGCTAAAAATAAATTTTAAATGTATATCAAATCTCCCATCCACTACGTAAGAATCTTTGAGCCTTTTTTAAAATTCGATATGTCAAAGCTTTTTATAAAATTGTTGATTTTTGTTTTAAAAAATGTTTTTTGGGATTTTATTTTGTTTTTAAAAGAATTTAATATATTTACAATATTTAAAATAAAATGTTTTTAAATTAATCTAATGATTTTATAAATTATTAAAATAATGAAGTTATATTCATTTATGTACAAGGTATAAAAATGGATAATATGGTAAATTAATGATTTACTCCTTTATTAATGGATATGTCAAACCAAGTGAAGGAGATAAACAATCAATATACCTAAACATGGAATGCGAAATGATGTGCCAAGTCATGTGGAGGAAATTCCAACCAGTGAAATTAAATACCAAATGCGAGGTGATGTGGCAACCGAAGGTGCCACTTTGTCTTCGATTGATCATTTGTGAAAATATTTCCATGAATGAAAAAGGCAACAAGGAGGTACAAAATATAGTCAAAACCAACATGATCATACAACCGTGAGGCAAGTCGTATAGATTCAAAAATTCAAGAAGTTTTTCAAAATGCCAATAGAGAAGGGAGTTGAAAATGAAAGGTCCATGTGATAAATATTCACAAATTATAAAAATCTAAAATAAAACAAATAAGGTAATATACAAATAAAAATCCAAAGCGTCTAAAACACATCCAATCTTCAAACAAGTGCATTTCACAACAACTAGTCCAAATGAGATCAAAATAAATTTATATAGACAGATAAGGAGAAATCAAACTCATTTTGGCCTTTCCTATTTTTCAAATTCCAATAATAGTACTATCAAGTGATCAGTTAAAAGGGTCCCCATTTTTCATTTATAAGTGAAAAATGGGGGGTTGTGTTTCACCACAACAGGGCACCGCACAAATCCCAAGACAAATTAGAACAACCCCGTGCATTGTATCACCAACACTACGCCCAGTGCGGTTTTATACCTTAACGGCCTGGTACATTCTCCTTCGACTACCTCGGGGCACCTTCTACATGTACGCACCTCTGGGTTAAAGCCAGAGTAGCACAGCGATGAAAAAAAACATCCGTAATAACATCTGGTCACCCATTTTTTTTAGTTGTGTTGAATTTCTGTTAAAAGCTTCGCCAAAAACCTCTGTAACCATAAACAGATGTTGTAGCAAATGTCTTTTTGACAATTTTGTCCAATTTTATAACACTAAAAACCTCCTCTATAACCCCCTCTAGAGGGTATTTTCCTTGTAGTGTAACTATGTCATGAAGCTATGGAGTTTACAGTGATATATATATTCTTTACCTTTGTGAGCTTGGCCTCCCACAAAGCTATGGTGATAACTATATTCTCAACCTCTGCCAACTAACCCTCTCACTATGTCACAGAGATATGGTGTTTGTTGTGGTAACCATATGCTAAACATCCATGAGCTTAGCCTCCCATTATTTCATGGAGCTATGATGTTTTCTATATGCTTGGAATTTGTAAGCTCGACCTCCCATTGTGTTAGTAAGCTATGGTTTTTTATATATGCTCGACTTCTACTAGCTTTAACTTCCATTATGTCACAGAGTTACAACAACAATAATATGCTAAAATGGTGATCAATGTTTACTTGACCTCTTTAGGGTGTTAATACAATAATAATGTGTTAATCCCCCATCCAAATGATGATCATTAGATGCTCAGCCTCCTCCAGGAGTTAATATGATAACAATGTGCTTAAAGGTCTGTGGAGGCAGCATAGTGGTAAGGTCACTCTTGTAAAGACAGACAGGTCCTGTGCTTGATCCTGAGCGAGGGCACGGCTCGCCGCGAGAGATTACCGATTCAGGCCAAGCCCACGACCTTTTAAGGTCTGTGGAGGCGGCGTAGTGATAAGGTTTCTCTCGTAAAGATGGACAGGTCCTGTGCTCAATCCTGAGTGAGGGTGTGGCTCGCCATGAGAGATTAACTGATCCAAGCCAATCCCATGACCTTTTAAGTCAACCTAAGTGGGGTAAATTTTTAAGAACTTGTGATTTCTCTTGGGAGGTCACAGGTTCAAAACCGGCGAGGGGTAGGAATGTCTATGGCCCATCATGACCAAGCTAGAGGGATAAATGTCTCATTGGATTTTGGGACCTGGATCTTGATCTAGGATCTTTCCATGGTCTTTGGATGCCTTAGTCCTTGTGAAGTCATGAGTTACTGGTATATGTGGCTTGTGGGTCGTTGCATATACTCGAGGAGGTTTCTTAGTTCCCTTTCTAAAAAAAAAACAATGTGCTTACCTCTATCACAATGGTGATATTTGTGCTCTCAACCTATATTGAGGGTTAATATGATAACAATGTGCTTTCCTCTGTCATACTTGTGATAAATATATGCTTGACCTCCATCGTGGGAAAATACAATAATAGTTTTCTTTCCCCCATGACATTCGAAATCATTGTATGATCGCCCTCCACCACAGGATCATTGTTTGCTCAACATCCACCATGGGATCATTGTATGCTCGGCCTCCACCATAGGATCACACCCAAACATAGAAATAACCAATCCTGTAAACAATCCATGAAGAAATTAGAACAAAAATAAACAAAATATTACTTCAACCACAGATGCTCACTCTAAATCCCAAAGTATTATATGATTTTCCAAATCCATATGTTCTCAAGCCATTAGAGGAATTATATTTATAGTGTTCGAACCATGGAGGGCCAACTGGTCACGTTCGAAGAACTCAAATTTTTTTATGTTAAAAGGAAGGGGGTGACATCAGACATCCACATATCAATACTTAATTGGCTCTTTGAGGAGCTAGTTAAACCCCATGGTATTTCCATTGATCTATCTATTTTTCTATGGAAAAGATCATTGATTGGATGGGAATTTGCACGCCATTTAACGATGTAAAAAAGTATTCTACTTTCATTCTTGTGACCATTAATCTATGGAGCCAATGGTTGATCAACTCTAAACATGCATGATATTTAACTAAATCAACTTTTGGGTTTTGGCCCTATAGTTTAGCATTTTATTTTTTTCCCAAACTAATGCTCACTTTCAATATGCCATTACTTCTCATCTAGGATAATTTTTTCTTAGTAGAATATATTGTTGGAAAGGTAATAATGGGCACTACACAACAATGCTATTAGTAAGATCATTTGAGGTACTTAACTTAATAAAAAAACTCAAATAATTTCAAGTTCCCGTATTCACATGTAATGAGACCTTATGAAAGATCAAAAGGCCATATTGCTTAATGAAGAGCCTTGTTGGTTCTATGATCGTCAAAGATGGTCTTCCTATTATTGTCCATAGATCCCATTTTACATCAATGACATATTGTTGTCATGAATGACAACACAATGTGAAACACAGGGTTTGGACCATGTCTATCAAGATTTTTGATGTTTGGGGTATTTCTCCTTTCCTTAGAATGTTTTTTTATTTTACCTTGATCCTTAGTGCTTTAGTAGAATCTAGGGATCTACAAGTCCATAGCGATTAGGGGGTAGTTCCCTTATAATTATTTTAGAGGAATTTTAGGTCATATTTACCCTTTTTGATATGGTTTCATCCAAGATTCCGACATGTCTAGGGATGTCGGGAGTCACACACTTCTTGGAGGAAAAAATGTGCCTAGGCCTAGATAACAACCTCTCTAACATTCACATAGGGCCCACACAACATAAACAAGGTCAGAGCCATGCTCACTACTTTGTATAGGTATTGAATTTGGGATTTTGTGATTCTATGTGCAGAAAAAGGTGCACACCTTTCAACTTCTCAAATATAGTAAGAACTATATTTCATTATTGGTGCTGGAGGGATGGCCCACTAGCAGAGCCATGTTGTTGTGGAACCCTTCATTGGATTATTCGATAATTATGAAATATGAGGTGGAATTAGTTACACAATTTATCAAGCTTATATTTTTTTAGTCATGGATATCCTAACACTATGACGAAATGTTGGCGTGGTAGTGCCACTAGAGCTAGATAAAGTATACATGGATTCCATGTGATAGTATAAGGGTTATATGACTTTTTTGTGGTCCCTATTGGGAATATGGTTGTTTCACCCCACACTTCAATCAGGTTATAATTATTTTCAAAAAGGGTGAAATCAGTCTAATTGGTCCATAAGAATAGAGGGTTGTATCACCTTTTCTCCCATGGAATTGGATTTAAACCCTATGTAAGTTAACTGGGAGAAATACAAAATGGATAAGATTGTTGGAAAACATCAATTAAGAGGGACCCCCTTGGTGTAATTTTTTAATGAGTGGGGGTTGCAATTAGGATTGGATCCAACCCACATGTATCTAATTGAATTCTAAGATTCATTGTATCATCCTCCTTCCCAATTAAAACCCACCATTGTGGGGAGGGGTTTTGTGATGCCAATTGATTGGTTAAGTTAGTTTCGTATCCCAACACGACACATGATAGAGCAAGTGACTGGACATATAGATAAGTTTCCACAATAGTTCCAAGGGTCAGGAAAAGGCCATGTGAGTGCCACGGGGATATTTATGAACTAACATGAGCCCTTCTTGTTAGTGAAATTTGAATGGGCATAACTTTTGTTTCATAACTTGGATTGAATTAAACTTTATATTGTCACAAATATCTCAATGAGTTTATCATAATGGGAGATGAGAATTAAATTCCTCAATAAAAAAAAAAATGAATACGTAACACCTCCCACAACTAAGATAAGCCAAGGAGGTGGGAGGGCATGTTACAAAGTGGTATCAGAGAAAATATTCAACACTACACTATACCATTGTGAATAAAATTGGAGCTACGATAGAGAGTAGTGTCAGAGCTTTGGTTCAAGAACTATGCATGGAGGGCCAAATTAAATTAGTTCATTATATGAATACTGATATAAGCCAGTATTTAATGTACTTAGAAACTTGATGAAGCTCCTATATTCTCTTTGTTTCCTATAATATGCAACTGACATGATTTTGGTTGTGTAAATGGATTCAAATCAGCATGATTAATTTTGAAATACCAAGGTCATGGTTACTATGGTTATATTCAATTTTAATAAAATTTGTGTGTGTGTAAAAAAAAATAAGAATATTGACTTGAAGTTTGATGCAACAAGGTAAACATACAAGATGAACATGTAAAATTTTGACTAGGTTCCCTACAACATCCCAAGATTATTGCAAAATTTTATAGCTAAGTGATGTAGCCATAACTATGAATGGGGATATATTAACTTATCTCCTACTAGTATTAATACATTTCTTTAATATTCTTAGAAGTTTTCATATGTCGAGGCATGATAAAATGCAAGGGATGATCTATTTCAATAATGCATGACTATTGGATAAATACTAAATAAGGATATATTAGATGCATGAAGACATGCTAGGTGCATATAGTAATGGATGTGTGTGTATAAATCCTAAAAGTATTCTATTTTCATAACATGTTTCATATGATCCACTGGAGAAAAAGACAAGAGAAACAGAGCCCGTGACTAATAGAAAATAATAGGTTTTTTCCAATCAATATTTTCTCCAGATAATTTTTCTAAGAATTATTAATAACGACTCTTGCACACATAAATCATTGTTTGAATGCTTGAATTAAGTACACAATATGATTATATGATTTTGAGATTGCATGAAGGAAATATCATGTTATAAGGAATTGGTATTGATATAATGTGTACTCAAACAACTGATATGCACATGAGTGCAAAAATGGGAAGGGGTCTCGAGGTTATTACAAGGAAGAAATTTGGGTTGAGAGACTGGTAAGAATTTGAGAGAATTTATTTCTATATATAATAAAATTTCTATGCGTGTTCATGTGATTTATAACCTTGATGAAATTCCTAATGAGAATGGCAAGTCTACTTTGTATAACTACATAAAAGGATAGATGTGGATGAAGAATCATTAAAGAAGGAATTTTTTGGGTTGATAATGTTACAAATACAAAAATTTCTTGAGAAGGGAGCTCCCCTTAATTAAAATTTGTGCTTGGATGATATATTTTATTTTCGAAATAGTATGAATTCATGAATGATAAGAAAATAAGAAATCGATATTTTCTAGGTTTTGGATAATATAGTGACATTACCTAATGAATTCAATGTTACACGGAATATTCATATGGCAAGTGTGCAAGAGTGATCTCTTTATATTAACTACCAGATGAAAGAAATTAGTGTGCCTTATACTTATATGCTTATGAATATTTTTGTGTGAATCATTAAAAATAACATATATTGAAATTTGGATTTAAAAATAGTTGTGTGTGGATAACATGAAATATGTGCATGTATGGAACATACATGATACAATGTATATGCACATGTTTGGGTGTATGGTAGAAGACAATTTCTTAATATGTATATTAGATACCTAATGAAAATTCACTTTATGAAAATTTCATGGAAAATTGTAACCAACTGAATTGATAGAGTTGTGACTAATATGTAAAGTTGAGATAATTTTAGGGACGACTAAATATTAGAACAACGGGTATACTAAATCTAGTTGGACTCCCTAAAAAGGCTTCAACCGAGAGTTCTTCTAATGTTATCCAAATAATTAAGGCAAGCAACAAGAAAAGGTAAAAATGTAAATGAAAGGAATTTGGTAAGAATTCATTTCAGTTGAATTTAGTATATTTTGGTTTTCAAAATTAATGCAAGTATTTCATGAATGCCCAAGTAGGGGTATAGTTAACCTACAGAGCCTTTAATGTGAAAATAATGTATTGTATTGTGTAGTTCCTATAGAACAAATGGAGAACTAAATTTCTCATGAATTTAAAGATATGAATCTCTCATTTTTTACTCCTTGTCTTGTTGTAATAAAATTTTGATTTCATTATGAAATGATTAGAATGAATGTGATGCACATACGTGATGTTATTATAGTTTCATTTCAATCTATTTAAATTTATTTGATACTGATATAATTTTTATTTGCATAATAATTCTAAGATTACTTCAAGAGATGTTGTGAATGATTGCAATGAAAATATTGTATGTATGAACAATGAAAATTTTTTGGTTGATTAAAAGTTCCTATTGCAAGAAGAGTGTTGCAATGAGATATAGGCCACCATCACAAAATATCACCGCCTGGAAGGGAGCTAACCTTATGACTAAAATTATCATGTTTATGATATATATATATATATATATATATATATATATATCTGAATTACTCACATGATTTAATCAACGTGTCACAGGGTTTCAATTTCCCCACAATAGCCTTGATCCTAGGATCCTTGCTCGATCATTCCACTTGTGTCACAAATTTCAATTCCCATGAGATATATTAAAAAAATTCAAACCATAAAATTTTAATTGCTGGTATTTTCTTTATTCATTATATATATATATATATTGAATGAAAAAATACCAGCAATTAAAATTTTATGGTTTGAAATTTTTTAATATATCTCATGGGAATTGAAAGTTGTGACACAAGTGGAATGATCGAGCAAGGATCCTAGGATCAAGGATATTGTGGGGAAATTGAAACCCTGTGACACGTTGATTAAATCATGTGAGTAATTCATAACTGGCACCTTTACTATAATAGTCCATGAGCAATGCATCAGATCAATCCAAACAAGCACTTGTCTATAAGACTCCATTCACAATATAATAGAGCACACTAGAATGTCACTAGAATATAATAATATAACAATAAACCCACACAGGAAAACCCAAATCCAGGTAAAATACCTGAAATGGGGGTTTCTTGGGCTCGAAAGGGTGAGTATTTGATGGGGGACCATGTAGGAAAACCCTCATATAGATAGATCGGCCATATTGGGGGTTTCCTGGGCTTGGAAAGATGAGTAAATAATGAGAGAATAAATTCACCACACACTCATTGGGATGTGATAATAAGAGGGCTAATTCAATGCAGATACTAAGATAAACTTGTTACCTATGGAGGAAAAGGAGGATAATAATAATCATAGAGATAAGTAATGGATTAAAGCATTACCTATTGAAATTTAAACTTAATTATATTTAAATTTAATCTCATGAGAAATGTATGCTTGTGATATAGGTGGGATGATGAGTTATATAACAATCATAAATTATGTTGATTACATGGTGACATCATAATAGTGTAGTAGGAGCATAATGGAGCTGAAGACTTTAGGGACTAGGCCATTGTGGTGACACTGAAACCCAATGCATTAAGTGTTTCCAAGAACACAATGATCTAAATATTCTCCCAATGGAAGCCATGTGCAGCAATGGACAACCAAAATAGGATGTGTGAATCATAGATTGTCTATAGGTGACTACACCATGGATAATGAATGACATGGCTTAAAATTGAAACTCAAGACATGGAGGTTGATGATGTAAGAGTTGTAATTAAAAAGCTAAGTTTATATTTCTGTTCTCTGTTTGTAGAAAATTGAGGACAATTTTCCTTTAATGGGGTGGTGTTTTTAACATCCCTCACTTCTCATGTGTCTATGTAATATGAGATTATGAAAGTAATACCAGAATGAAGATCCATGGCTAACTAATATGTTGAACAAAAATGTAAAATTAATTATTTAAAAATATTTTTCCACCAACTGAAGGAAGAAATATCTTACATATTCTATAGCCTAAGGAAAACATGCTTGCTTGCATGCATTGTAAGCCATAACATAGCCTAATTAAATCACTAAGCCACTATTTGTAGGACAATCACATTATCTGATAGATTATGGTAAGAGATGTGATTGAAGAGAATCCATTTCCTAAAAAATATTAAATATAATTAATTAGGGCGGTGAGGGGAATATGAGGGTGCTTATTCCCCCTTGTGGATCAAGGAGATAATGAGAGAAAGAGGGAGGTTACCAATTCCTTAAGTATATCAAAGAGGAAAAACAGTTCTTTCTTGGATACATAAGGAGAAACCAAGAATGTGTGTGTGTGTAGTATAAAAAGAGTGATTGGTGGAATTTTTTTGACAATAGTGGAAAATAAGAGCGTTCAAGTAAAAATGATGGCAGCGAAGAAATAGTGAGGAGGTACTGGAGCTAAGCATGAAGACTGAGTAGTTTTAGAGTTGTTGCTAAGAACAATTCTCAACAATTTTGGGTGATATTCATTGTATTTGATGTGTTTGAGCCATTTTATTTTGTGTCTAAGCCTAAATGGTCAGTGGAAAACTTAGTCGATGACAAAATAATTGTGGTCGTTGTTGTAGAAGTTGTTAAACCACTTGGAAATGGAAATCTAAGATATTTTGGTGCTTGATAGAAGAGTAGTTAAAACACCTATAAAATGGACCACAAATACCTATGGTGCTTGGCATGAAAACATGACTATCAAACCACCTAAACATTATATTAAATCTCCTAGGTCTGAGAAATAACCCATTTATACCTTTGGTGAAGCCCGCAATTGAAATCACAGAAGTAAGAGAGTAAGAGAGTCACTATGGTGCCTAGTTCTAGAGAGAAGTTGTTATACCATTAAGATAGTGAATTCCATCTCCTGGGTGTATACCAAGCTTTGGCTTGAATGATCCATTAGCAAGAATTCCCTTAGACTTTGGATCTACCTCAGGGGTGGTCAGATAGAGGAAAGGTTGATGGGTAGCAGGCCTATGGTTGGGTGGAGAGTGGAAGTACCTCCTTTAGTTTCCAACCATTATAATATATCCTGTGAATCATATGCTATGAAAAACTTATTATGTTAAAAATTATCTATGGTATTGAATAATAATGATTGAATACATGTAGTTCACTGTCATATTCATTGGTAGCCACATTATATGGTTATGGTTATAATGAATGGTTGCACTATGCAGCTTGTTTCCATATCCGTTGATTTGTAAATTTTTTTACATGTTATGAGTTGAATGAATGTACTTGAATTGTGTTGGCAGATGCCTAGTTCAAGAATAATGTGATAGACTATGGGCTTATGCACTGTTATGGTGTTCCTGAGATAGATGGTTATAATGGTTGAAATATTATGGGATTATATTGATTGAAAGATATACTATGCATCTCTTTGAATGGTGTGCATTCTTAAAAATCTCACGATTGTGTTGAAGCCTTGAAATTTGCTGCAACAACATGGGGGATGACCACCCGGTCTAGACCTTAAAGCAGTTCCTTTTCCATTTGGAATGGTGGTTTCGACTGTTTTAACTAGGTCTAGTTACCTTCTCTCAATCTCCAATGGCTTAAAATATAACCTTTGTATACCAATGGAGAAGAGACGTCGAATCATCTCTCTTGCTGATCATGAAAGAATGTGATCCTTAAGCTAATTTGGGGCTCAGCCAAGTCAAAACTAAAGTTTTGCCTCTTTGGGAAGAGGACTTATAGTAATGTAGAATTAAATCTAAATACAAAATTATTCTAAAATGCAAGAAAAAATGAAAATTATCCTAATCCTATCTCAAATATGCAGATATAGATCTAACCCAACCGAGAGAAAGATATTTTAAATGATTGAGATTTAAATATGTCTAGATTATAATAAATATCAAGTTAATGAAGTGACTTATTTAACTGACATTATGGATACCGAAACACATCCTATTCAGAGACCTCTTAACTAAGATAATCAACTAACAACATTTAGGAAGTCGTTCACAAAAATGATACTAATTGTTAAATTAGTAGTTCGAATAATTAAACAATAATATGAGGAAATAGTTCACAATATATCACTATTTGTTAAATTGATATTAAAAGACATATTTATGAGTAAATAGTCACTTATAAATCACAATTTAACCCATAAGAACATAGATAAATAATAACACATAAGTGAGACACATTACTCATATCAACAATACTGCACAAATATGAGTAAAATGACACATTCTTGCTATCATAAAATGAAACCAGTATTTAAAACAATATTATTATAAATACCAATTTATTGAAACCATTTCTCTTGCTCTGGTCTCCAACAGTCCTTTAGAATTCTTGAGCTTTTGCTTTTAAAATAAGAGATGCAATAGCAAAAACTCCGTTCTCCATAAATAATTCAGCATGTAATGGAAAAATCCTCAATAATCCCCAGATCTGAGTTTTATCTCCTCTACCCTACACCTCTAAATCCTCTAGACAATAGTGCCTTCAAGAATTTATGAATTGTAGAGAAGAGGAGCCCCCTATTACATTCTACAATATACTATTTATAATATTTACAAAAAAAATCTTCAATAGAAATTTGTTGAAGAGTGGTTCTGCTCATTGAATTTCCATTGGCTCAAAATCATATTCCTCAATATATGGAGCATTTTCATTGATTGGGATATTCGTTTCCTCATCTCTTCCACTGTTTTCCTGCAGAAACAAATCAAAACACAATCAAAATCTAAAAATAAAATCAAAATGCTAAATATGGAATTTAAAACAAATCTAATTAAATTTGATTAAATATATAATGTAAAAGGAAATCTAAGCTTTCTATTGATGCTTGTGATGATCTAATTGGTCAAGGATATCATTGACGAATGGATCTACACTCAGAAGAAGTTATGGGCAAATGAAAATGCAGAAAATTAAATTCAGAAATTAGTTTTGTTAAAAAAATCTGAATCTTGATCTTCTGTTACATTTTAGACCCAATAAATGATCAAATCTGGAAATGAAACCACTTCAGGAATAATCTCCATTATTTTATCTATACAATGAGCCATCCTAGGACTCATTTGGCCAGGTAAAACTCAATATATGGGCTTCTAAAATTGGTATATAAAAATGGACATAATTCTGGAATTTTTGTTGCTTGGGCTAAAAATCAGCAATTTTAAATCAAATTCCAATTCTAAATTAGATCATAATATTTAATTAATTAATATTAATTAATTGCAATTATATTATTAATCTAAATTAATTACAAATTAATTATTAATAGAATTGAATTAATTAAAAAAAATTAATTTAATGATTAATTAAAATACTATTATATTAATATTATATTTATATTGTATAAAAATTATAACTAGAAATTACAATTAATATATAAATATTATAATATCATGTTCTATTTAAAATACAAAATTTGAAAACATTCACGTATTAATATGAGGAGAGTGGAGGCTATGGAGGGATAAGGGAGGAGGATAGATGAGTGAGTCGAGAGTAATAAGGTGGAGAGACATGTGGAGGAGAGAGAAAAGATGGCGTGAGGGTGACGTCATGGAGAGATAAGGAGAAACACGAAACTCTGTGTTAAAAGAACTTAACCCCTTGCATAAAAACCAAAATAAAAAAATTGCATATCGCAAAATCAAAGTGAGGTGCTTTGAGGTGCTTGAGTGAAATTGCGATTTGCGATATGCAATATCATAATCGTAATTTTTTATCACAATTTTCTTTGGAATGAAGAGAAAGAATGTGTAATGGGGCCCACGTGGGATTAACAATCCTACAAATTGGACTTCAGCTATTTTACAATTTTTGGGTTTTGGGTTTGGAAATTTGTTTTAAAATAACAAGTTGGAGTAAATTACCAAGATCTCAAAACGTGTTTTTGTCTATTGTACAATTTAGCTAGGTCAATTTGTAGGACTAAAAATTTAACTTAGGACTAATATTTACAATGAATGACTATTTTAACTGTGAAAATTTAATTATCATACACTTTATAAATTTTTAAACCCTAGTGAGAAAATGATAAAACATCAAAGGAGTGCCATTTACAAACTGATTGACCAAATGAAGAGAAACAAGTATCGTTGGAAAGCTTGAGAAAAATCAGATCCAATGAAATCATCAAAATAGAAATGCAATAAAAATTTTAAAAAATGGTAAAATTTAAGGACAATTAACTTCATGAAAATCATAAAAGGTGCTTAGCCAAAAAATTAATGGAAAGGGTCAACATTGTTTGAAGTGATGGGGACGTTGGGTTTTCCCTGCAACAATGGCAACACAGGGGAGAAGGACTAGTTATCTCTAATTAAAGATAATGAATTTTAATTTACCAAAAGGTTAAAATAATGGAAATCATTAAATCATCTAACATTAAAGCATTTCCATAGGTCCCACATAAATATATTAAGCAATATGAGTTTGTAAATATAAGTACTTAAAACAAACTCGAGTAAAAGTGATGAATCCAAATTTGGGAAAAAAATTGTTTTAAAATTACCTCATATGAAAAATAGAGGAATGTAGAGATAATAGTTTTTGATAAAGCATATATCCATTTTATGGTTGTCTCTGACATCACTTTGCTGCCAGCGAGCCTAAACAATATCTTGACAGATTTGTCTTTTATGCCATACAAGCCTAGTCCTACTATTAGCAAGCGTACACAACCCCGACGGGTTTACCTGCATTGCCCATGATTCCTCTTTTAATCACCATTTTGATAAGCGCATTTGCCAGCTTTCATTTTATGATGTATTTGAGTGAAAGAGGTGGGATGGAAATAGAGATTTATGTTTAATGGAAATAATAATTTCATAATGTTTACACCAAATTATTTCCCCAGAACTATAAATCAGAGGCTTTTACATGGAGGGGTGGGAGGGATTCATTGTGTTAAACTCAAATCAAATTTTTCCTTGAAAAAGTAAATGCAATTACTTAGAAAGGATGTGTGTTCCTCCATGAAAGATATTTAAAGAAAGATGGCTTTATGGTTCCATAAAGATATGTCTTTAATGATAAATGGAATTCACTTAAATGGATAGAGTAAAATATTTCCCATGTATGTGAACAACTTCAAGGTAATAAAAATAACTTTGGCATAAATCATGGTAGAGTCACCGAAATAAAAACAAAATGAAAAATAAAAGGAAAATAATTTGTAAACTAAAGCCAGAAAAGAAATTAGCGAATGAAAATAAAAATGAAGAAATAAAAAACTAAAAGAAAAACAAAATTTAAAAGATAAAATCCATCAAGACTATTTATAAAAATGTCTCAACAAAAGAGATAAAATAAAACAAGCATATGTATGTTCCTCCAATGTTGATATTAAAATTAAATAAATAAAATTATCTTGCAGAGTTATAAGAAATGAGACTCTCAAAATGTAGAGGATGAATAACAGCAATGAGGTAAAATTCAGCCCAAATGAAAAGGCATCTGTATGTTGCAAATTTTCCTTTTTCAAGACAAAACCAGCATAAAATCATCTTAACTACTTTCTAATAAAAGAAATGCTTGAAGAAACATATTGGAGGTCTAGAAATTCCCCAATTTAGCCGATTCAATAAGGATCATTATTTCTTATCTTTAAGGATCTCTAAACCAACTGAACATAAGAGAATGAAATTCAAATCTGATCTGGTAGAGGTGTGAAAGGTTCATGAAGACCTGCAAAACATATTTCAAGATCAACAAAACTACAATTGAAACAGAAAGTGAAGAAATTAAAATAAATGAAAGTGGGCACATGAAACTTACCATTGGAAAAATGCATTTAATCTTACCTAAAAGGTATCATTTTCTCCAACAAAAGATAACTTCTTCCTTTAATTAGAATTAAAATCATGAAAACAATTTATTGACCCAAAATCATTATTTATTAAATCTAAAGTAAAACAAGCAGTAAAATAAAATAAATGAATTTTTCATGTTCAAAGAATCATAAATAAATCGAATCTATCATAAATGAGGATGAAGATATGCTTCTTTATGAATTTCAGCGATGAATGTTCTATTTTCTTCTTCCATTCTAAATTTATATCAGCCCCTTAATATTGAGGTTCATTCAAAATCCCAAAATAATATCGCAATTATGCATATAAAAATGATTTGAATCTTTATATGATAAGTATGGAGAAAATTAAAATATGAATTAACCATCGTATAGGTCAGTGCCTTGCCAAATGTTTCGCATTGCAATATTCTTTTCCATGCATAAATTAAAATCTGTGAATTCCACTTTTGCTAATATGCGATCAAGTTTTCTATAATAATTAAAATTACAATGGCAGAGGGGAATATATCAGTGTTTTATCGCATCTGAATATCTTAAGACAAATCTTCATTTGATTTTTTCGATGCGATATAATTGTTGCGATGGGAAAGTTGTGATATGAGTATGTGCGATGACAAACTGTGATGGAGTGATTGCGATATTGGAGAATAGTCATATCAGAGATCGGAGTTGTGAACGAAATCAAACGTCGATAGTATTCTAGCGATAACAGAAATGCAATAAATGACATGGCTCATTGGTGGGATTGACTTTGGACTTTATAAGAAATCAATGATCAAAAGATTTGAGTACGGGATGTAACATCGTTGATACGTCGATGTGTGATGAAGAATGGACCTGATAGTTTTATTATATGGATTTAATTTTATATCGGATCCATGACATCGCAACCTTTAAACATATGCCCCCATAAAAATTTCGATTTATGAATGGACGTGATATATTTCAGAACTGAACTTAAATGTCATATAGGGTTCGGGGTAGTGCGGACATCACAATTTTTAGCAAATTCATTTTATCAGAGAATGAGCGAGAAGCAATATCAGAGGTCTTGAATCAGCGGTTTATCAACGAGAATTGTTAAGAGATGCTTCCGATCAAATGTTCAATATATATGTAGGGCCGACGATTTCTTTAAAGTATTCAATTCAAAAAAGAAAATGATTATTTTGACTTTGCTTTTAAATAAATAACCCTTTAATAATTCAATTAACTGTCGAGATATCTAATCATAAATTATTTTTATCATAACTTTCTTATGAAGAGAGTTATGAAATATAATGATATGATATGATTCCTTCAACAATTTTTTAATACTTATCAGGATTTCAATGAATATAAGAAAAATTAGACAACCTTCAAATTTTAGATGAAATAATAAATACATCCCTAAACATTTTGCAAATTCGAGAAAAGGGTTGGTTGCTTGTTTATCTCAAATCTACATAATCAAATTAATGAAAACCTACAAAAAAACAAAATAGAAATAAGAAACAAACTTTTAAAAGTAAAACAAACAATAGATGATGGCGAACATGTAAACACATACGTGGAAAAATTGACTGTAAATTTTACCTCATGAATCTTCAATTTCTCCCATGTTCGATATCATCTACTTATTTAGTAAATATTGGAAAGTCATGAGTTTTTGAATTGCATCCTTTCCAAATTTGCATTAGAGGGAAAAAGTGGTGAAAATGATCTCTTCAAAAGTACTCTTGAATCAAAGATTGCCAAGATTTAGATATTCTCTAGAATTTCTTCATATATGATTTTAAAGAAATCTTGTCAATGTGACAGAGTTCTGAAAAAAACAAGGCAATCTAGGAGTTAATAAGCTTTAGATATGTTTTAAGAAACTTTGGAAGAAAATGAAAGGGACAGCAAAAAAATTTAGATTGATCACTTGCTTATTAAAAATATGAATAACAAAATAAATGAAAATAGAAAATAAAATTAATTTGTTTCAGTTTCTAACTTAATGAAAAAAAAATGAATAGGTTTAGTCATACTTCCAATGTAACCATGTCAGCATTTTAAATCCTGCATGTTTGTACATTTCAAACATTAGTAACAAAAATACAAATATAATTAAACTAAGGAAAGGAAATCTGAAAGAATAATGTACAATTATTGTTAGCAGCTTATTTACAATCATCTTCTTTTGAAATGTCCTTTCCAACTGAATTTCAATTAGATCATAGAAATCTAGATGGGTTTCCATTAATGATTGGAAATGTTCAAAAGAGAATATGACATGCCAGATTGTGGAAATGATCTTTCAGAAACAATGGCCTATATGATTTTGTTAGTGTTATGTTCACGTGTTAAATTATTAACAACCTTCCGTGAAGGAAAACTTTTCAAATGTATTTCAAATGGATGAATGAAAAATGGATGGAAAGTCGATAGATCTAACGAAAGATCGTAAACTGAATTAGATTGTTGGTCATATTGTGAAAATACACTCTCTTGTTGGCACTTCTTTCGAGAAGTAAGAAGTAATTGATTAGAAATGAACATCAGTTGGAAATGGAAGTTGAATAACTCTTGATGTTTATAATTATAATTTGAATCTACATTTTTCCATTGAGGCAATGCATCAATTGAGTATTCAATATTGAGCTACTCAATATGCCAGCACAAAGTATCTAAAAATCTAAAACTAAAAATAGAAAATAAATCTGAAGTTAAAAATAAATGATGAAATAGTAACAAAATTAAATCATAGCTTACACTAGTATTACAATTATTGTTACAACACAATTGGAACTGACTTAAAACAATTTCCTCTTCACAATAATTGGGCAGAATAATGCAATTAGAATGTTTGTTTATACAAACTTGTGAATTCAAGAGAGGGTTATGAATATGAATATGAATGTGATATTCATCATCATATAAATCATAGATTGGAATTGTTTCTCGAATGTTGAAATCATGAATATGATTAATTCTCTCAAAGAACTATTTGAAACATTTTATGAATAAAATTGTTCTTCATTTTCACATGTGATTCGAATTTGATCGTGAGGATTCAGATGTGGAGAAGACAAATTAATATCCTCAATGTCAAAGTAGATATCATAAATGACCTCAAGACATTATTTAGAATTCCCTTCGATCTCATTCAATGTATCAAAACAAGAAGGAATATTGAGCTCGTGTTCATTAATTCTAGGAGAATGATCAATAAGTAATTCTCTATGTTGATAAAAACTAATTGGAAATTCATTTAGATCAGCCTCTCTATTTTCTTAAATATCTTTAAAGTGAGGAGAGGATAAATTGATATTAGAAAAATAATTAGGATAAATGGAAAAATATGAATCTGAAACAATGCATTTGAAAATGTCTCTATTTGAGAATTCTTATGCATTTTATTCATTGCAAATTTTAGATTTAAGTTCATTTACTTGGATAATTGTGCTTTCTTGAAGAAAGTTGCTTTGTTGTCCTAAATTTGGCATTTTCTCATCGTAAAAGAATTCAAAAATTTGTACAACAGATTAGGTATTATTGAAAACTTTATTCGTTGCTTGTACTTTCCGACTTATGCTTTGATTTTCTGATTCTAATGCATACCTGTTTTCATATTTTAAAGCGCTATCTTCGTCAAGATTGCTGCTAATATCTTCTTGCATTTGAATAGCGAAATTTTTCAAGCTTTGTGATTGAGATTCATTTACATGTGAAGGTGCACCTTGATCATTATCAATATTGTAGGAATCGTGCACTAAATGAAGGAATTGATCATACATAATAGAGGCCAGTTCATCATCATTTGTTTGCACTGTCATATTGGAATTTTCAATAACGTTAATGAAATTAGAAGGAGATTGAGCAAAGCTTAAAGTAGTTTCACATGTATTATGAATGGGGGGAAGAGAGAAAATATGTTAAGACCGGTCTAATAATTCATTTTTCGAAGGTTTATCTTCAATTCTAAATTTTAAACAATTTAAATGAAATATAATGACAAAATTAATTAAAGACTCACTTTCAAACTTTTGTAGATATTTAATTTCATCACATACCTCTTCATAGATATAGCCATCAAATTTAAAAAGAAATATTCTAATAAATTGATCCCAACTATGAATTGAGGAAATTGGAAGTGATTGACACCAGCTTCTGGCTTTTGCTAATAATGTAAGAGTAAAAATCATGCATAAAATACCTTCATCAATTCCTTGAAAAATATAATTTGAAAAATTTTGAATAAATTGAAAGACATGATTAAATGCAGAAGTATTCCTCTTACCGTTAAACTTTACCTGAGACAAGTGTCTTACTATTCTGGTGGAGTATTGGAAGATGCCTGTCCAGAAATATAACTCCAAATTGAAAGTTCTAGAGGAGCCATTGTAATAAAAATAAAATGTTAGAATACAAATATTCCAATAGACAAAAAGTTTCAGGCCTTCCTTCTAGCGCCAACATTTTGAAGCCTCAGAATTGATTGGAAAAATGTGGATGATGACCACTCGATCCAAACCTTAAAAAAGTTCATTTTCTATTTGGAATGGTGGTTCTAACTGATTTAACTAGGTCTAGTTACCTTCTCTCAATCTCCAAATTTTGTATACCAATGGAGAAGAGACATCAGATCATCTCTCTTGTTGATAAGCCAAGCAAGTGATCTTTAAGCTAATTTGGGGCTCAAGCAAGCCACAACTGAATTTTTCCTCTTTGGGAAGAGAACTTATAGGAATGTAGAATTAAACCTAAATGCAAAATTATTCTAAAATGCAAGCAAAAAGGAGAATTATCCTAATCCTATCTCAATTAGGAAGATATAGATCTAACCCAACCGAGAGAAAGATATTTCAAATGATTGATATTTAAATATGTCAAGCTTATAATAAATATCAAGTTAGTGAAGTAATTCAATTAACTGAAATTATGGATACTGAAACACATCATATTCAGAGACCTCTTAACTAAGATAATCAACCAACAACATTTAGGAAGTAGTTCACAAAAATGATATTGATTGTTAAATTAGTAATTGGAATAATTAAACAATAATATGAGGAAATAGTTCACAACATATCACTATTTGTTAAATCGATATTAAAAGACAGATTTCTGAGTAAATAGTTACTCAGAAATCAGAATTTAACCCATGAGAGAAGAGATAAATAATAACACATAATTAAGACACATTACTCATATTGACAATAATGCACAAATATGAATAAAATGACACATTTTTGAAATAATAAAATGAAACCATTAATTAAAACAATAGTATTATAAATACCAATTTATTGAAACCATTTCTGATTTCTTTGGCTCTGGTCTCCAACAGTCCTTTAGAATGCTTGAGCTTCTACTTTTAAAATACGAGTTGCAATAGTACAAACTCCATTCTCCATACAAAATTTAGCATGCAAAGGAAAAATCCTCAATAATCCCCAAATCTGATTTTTCTCTCCTCTACCCTACACCTCTAAATCCTCTAGACAATATTTCCTTCAAGAATTTCTGAATTGCAGAGAAGATGAACCCCCTATTACATTCTACAATCTACTATTTATAATATTTACAAAAGAATTATTCAATAGAAAGTTGTTCAAGAGTGGTTTTTCTCAATCAATTTCCATTTACTGAAAATCATATTCTTCAATTGATGGAGAATTTTCATTTATTTAGATCTTATTTTCCTCATCTCTTCCATTGTTTTCCTGCAAAAAAAAATTAAAAAAAAATTAAAATGTAAAAGTAAAATCAAAATGTCAAATCTAGAATTTAAAACAAATCCAATTAAATAAATAATTTAAAAGGAAATATAAGCTTTCTATTGATTCTTGTGATGATATAATTGTTCAATGATGTCATTGACAAATGAATCTACACTCAGAAGAAGTTGTGGGAAAATGAAAATGCAGAAAATTAAACTCAGAAATTATTTTTGTTAAAAAATTCGAAGCTTGATCTTCTGTTGCATTTTAGACCCAATAAATGATCAAATATGGAAATGAAACCACTTCAGGAATACTATACATGATTTTATCTATCCAATGAGCCATCCCAAGCCTCATTAGGTCAAGTAAAACTCAATCTACAAGTTTCCAAAGTTGGTATATAAAAATGGATAGAATTCTGGAATTTCTGTTGGTTGGGCTAAAATCAACAATTTTAAATTAAATTATAATTCTAAATTAGATGATAATATTTAATTAATTAATACTAATTAATTAAAATTATATTATTAATATAAATTAATTGCAAATTAATTATTAACAGAATTGAAATAATTAAAAGAAATTAATTTAATGATTAATTAAAATACTATTATATTAATATTATAATTATATTATATAAAAATTACAATTAATATATAAATATTATAATATTAATATCATATTATGTTCTATTTAAAATACAAAATTTTGAAAACATTGACGTATTAATATGAGGAGAGTGGAGGGTATGGAGAGATAAGGGAGGAGGAGAGGTGAGTGAGTCAGGAGTTATAAGGTGGAGAGGAACGTGGAGGAGAGAGAAAAGATAGTGTGAGGGTGAGGTCATAGAGAGATAAGGAGAATCATGAAACTTTATGTTAAAAAAATTTAACCCCTTGCATAAAAACCAAAATAAAAAAAATCGCATATCGCAAAATCAAAGTGAGGTGCTTTGAGGTGCTTGAGTGAAATTGTGATTCGCGATATGCAATATCGCAATTGTAATTTTCTTTGGAAGGAAGAAAAAAATGTGTAGTGGGCTCCACGTGGGATTAACAATCCTAAAAATCAGACTTCAACTATTTTGAAATTTTGGGGTTTTGGGTTTGGAAATTTGTTTTAAAATATCAAGTTGGAGTAAATTACCAAGATCCCGAAACGTGTTTTCCTCTATTGTACAATTTAACTGGGTCATTTTGTAGGATCGTTAGTGAAAAATGAAAAAATTAGTAAAAATTTAACTGGGGACTAATATTTACAATGAATGACCATTTTAACTGTAAAAATTGAAATATCACACACTTTATACATTTTTTAACCCTAGCAAGAAAATGATCAAACTTCAAAGGAGTGCCATTTACAACCTGGTTGACCAAATGAAGCGAAACAAGTATCGCTGGAAAACTTGTGAAAACTCAGATTCAATGAAACAATCAAAATATAAATACGATAAAAATGAAAAAAATGGTAAAATTTTAGGACAATTAACTTAATGAAAATCATAAAAGGTGCTTAGCCAAAAATTAATGGAAAGGGTCCCCATTATTTGAAGTAATGGAGGGTGTTGGGTTTTCCCTACAACAGATTGATGGATTCATCTCGCATTGTAGAAGTTTAGATATCCTACTCTAGGAAATAGGGTTGGATTGTCTCTTATCTCTCATTTGGTTTGATAAATTTTTTAGTTTTTTAGTGATCAAGTTTTTTTTTTTCCATGGCATGCTATTTTGAGGGTTGAGTTTTAGGGCTTGGTCCATGTCTACTAGGAGTTTTTTTTGTTTGGGATATTTCCATTTTCCTTAGTTTTGTTTTATTATTCTTTGATCTTTATCACATCAATATAATCTAGTGATTGAGAGGTCTAGGGATGGAAGGAGTTAGTTTCCCCGGAATCACCCTAGAGGCCTTCAAGGTCGAATTTCCCTTTTTTTATGTGGTTTCATCCAAGAGTCTATGAGGTTTGAGGGCGCCGAGAGTCACACACTTCTTATTGGACCAGATTTTCCTAGGCCTAATAAAAACCTCTCTAACCTTCATATGGTGCCAGCACAACATAAAAAAGGTCAAGCTTTCACTCACTACTTTGTATAGGTATTGAATTAGGGAGTCGAAGAATCTAGGGTTGGAGAATGACACGGACATTTTGACGACTTGGATATAGTTAGAACCTGATTTCATTCTTGGCATTGGAGGGCTAGCCCACTAAAAAAAATTGTGTTTTTATGGAACCCCTCACTAGACTATCCGAGAGTTCGAAAATATAGGGTGGTAAAAGTTGCACAATTGCGCAGGCGTGGATTTGGTAAGGGATAGATACCCTAACACCACAGTGGAATGTTGGTGTGGTAGTGTCATTGGGGCCAGATCAATTACTTGTGTATTTCACATGATATTATAAGGGTGATGTTGCTTATGGGTTAAGCCTACCAAAAATATGGTAGTTTCACCCCACTCGAAGTAGGTTGGAACCATTTTCAACATGGTGGAAATCACTTTGATTGGCCCATAAACATGGAGAGTGGTATCACATTTTTACCCATGGAATGTGAGTTCAACCATCTAAAATTTAAGTAGGTGAAATTTTGACATGGCCAAGATAAACATTCGACATCAATTGAGCACCCACCCCCCCGCTTTGGGTCGAATTTTAACAAGTAGGGAGGGGGGGACCAAATTTGTGACTAACACTAACTCTCCCATATATAATCGATGACTAAGATTATTTAAAGTCCCCCCTTCCCAATTTCAAACCCACCATTGGGGGGTGGGGGGGGGGGTCCACGATATGATTATTTTGGTTAAGCATGTTTCATACCTCAATGTAGTGTGCAGAAATGCAAATGAACGAATGGATAGATAAGTGGCCATAGTAGTGCCACATGGTCCAGGAAAAGTCCACATGGGTTCCATGTGGAGATCTGTGAATTGATGTTGTTACACCATTTTTTGGTCATCTAACCTCTTATCATTAGATGGACCCAAGTACACCATGTAAGACCAATTTTACCCTAAGTAAAATTGCTTTCACTATGTAAAATAACTTAATAAACCACATTTATTAGGTTGTTTATGGTCTAAACAGGAAACCCCAAAAGGAAATATTAAACAAATCTATATTTGTTTGATTTTCCTCATGGAATATTTAATTAAACAATAATTTAATTATTATTCCTCATCATGTTTAACCCAAAACAAAGAAATTAATTAGATAAATCTCTATTTATCTTATTATTTTCTAGGAATAATTATTTAAATCTTATTTAAATAATATTCCTTGTTAAATATGACTAAATCACCCACAAGTAATTAAATAAATCATTATTTATTTGATTATCATTCAACCACTTCCTTAAAATGATAAATAAATCATTTATTTATTTATTATTTACAAATAAAGGGATTTGACCCAAGTCAAATACCTTTTTCCTCCAACAAATATAATAAAATATTCCATAAAAGGTGGATCTAGATTTGGTTAACATTATTTTAATCATGCACCAAGATCTAGAATGACCCAATATTTTGTTATAAATAGGAGGGTTTTTCCTACCATTCTTCACCTTTTGTTGCCTATTAGATCACTCTAGATCTATACACTTGGTCACATTTCTACATTATTTGCTGTGTGAGCTCCCTTTGAGTTCTATCTTTGTCTGGGTTTTCTACACCAACAAGAGAGAGAGATTCTAGATCTGAAGTGCCGAGGACTTCCAAGAACCCATCCCATTGAGGAGAATTGGATACGCCTTCTTGTTTTCCTCCCAGGTGCCCTTAATACAAAAATTCTTTCAAAAATTGTTCTTGTCTTGTCTATTGGATATATGGAGCAAACCCTTCTTTTACTGCTTAATGTCTTTCTATGCATAGATCTGGTTTTTTGCAGCTCTTTTCTTGATCAACTAACTGCAGATCTGAAGATATTGGCAGCCACTTTTGTTGTTAGGGCTATTAGTTATGCGTAGCTAAAGTGGTCCTTTTTCGTACACTTCGACAAAGGATTCATACTAACAGATGTGGACCCTTCACATTGGTAAATTTTGAATGGGAATAAATTTTTATCCACAACTTGGATTGACTTGAATCTTATATCGTTAAAAATGTATTGATGATCCTATCACAATGGTGGTGTGAGAATTAATTTTTACAACAATACAGAAAAAATTGTTTTACAAACACCATATTCATAAGAAATCTTGGAGATCATGTTAAAATGAACATGTAACACCTCCCAAAACCAAGATAAGTCAAGACGGTGGGAGGGTGTGTTACAAATAAAACTTGGGAATGCAGTAATGAGAAATTTCTGAAAAGTGTGATCCTAAAATTAAACCACCTCATAGATAAACCTTATGAACTTGGGAATAACCTTTTGTTATAAACCAAACTTTGTATTTCTCCACTTTACCTCCTACATTCAA
Organism: Pinus albicaulis; assembly: GCA_034641835.2. Classification (NCBI taxonomy): domain Eukaryota; kingdom Viridiplantae; phylum Streptophyta; class Pinopsida; order Pinales; family Pinaceae; genus Pinus; species Pinus albicaulis. The sequence goes on from CM076581.1 coordinate 484,596,074, forward strand.
GTTCTTCTTAAGAATATATGTGCTAAAAATGGTATTTCTTTTGGCTATTAACTCAACTAGATACAAAGCATCATTCTTATCCAAGGATGTAATTTCCTCGACCGTGGATTTTTTCTAGAGTTTACCATCCTCTAAATTCACTTCTTGCCTTGAAATTATAGGATAATCATCAATAATAGGGAAAGAAAAAATTGAATGAAAATTAGATGGATTATACCTTTTTGGTTCTCATCTTTCCCAAACAAATATCCTCAATACCAGAGTATGTAGTTCATTTTCTTTGAACCATGTTCCTCTGTTGAGTTAGATTCTTCATCTTTCTACTCGAACTCCATTACCTATAATTCATTTTACCTTAATGGGACATACTATTTGAAACCATGTTTGACCTTTCTAAAGATAACATCTCAATTGTACACAAACTTCTTAGTTTATAGATTCCAAAGTTTGTAACCTTTTAAACCATATTTATAGCCAATAAAGATGCACTTTTTAGCTTTATTGTCCATCTTACTCCTACTTTTCTTTATAATGTGTACATAAGCATCATATCCAAAAAATCTAAGATTCTTAAGAGAGCGTTAAGCCTCATCTAGAGCCTTGTCAACCAATGATAATGAGGGTGCTTTGTTTACTACACAACACATAATACCCATTATGTTTGCCTATAATTCCTATCCTAACCCAACACAGTTTATCATGCTCCTTTATTTTTCCACCAATGTCTTGTTCATCCTTTTTGCATCCCCATTTCATTGAGGTGTGTATGGTGCAGACTTCTACCTTTATTTACAATTTTTTTTATGAATTCCTTAAACTAATTCATGTATAATTTCCTGCCATTGTCGATCCTCAACACCTTATTTTTGTTATTTGTCTGATTCTTCCCAAGAAGCTTGAATTCTTTAATTTTTTCAAAGACTCTTATTTCTTCCATAAAAAAAAAAATCCATGCATTTATCAATAAATCATCGATAAAAAAAGACATAATACATATATTTTCGGAGTGATGGAGCAAGCATATGCTTAAACACACCACTATGTACTAACTCTAAAATTTTATTAGCCCTTGTAGAACCTATTTAAAATCTTACTCAATTCTATTTACTATAAAATAAAATGTGCACATAAATGCTATAATAGTGCAATCAAACATGCCTTTAAACATACCCTTACTATGTAGTGCTTGAAGGCTCTTATCTATAATATTCCCTAGTCATTGATGACATAACATCGTATTTTCTCTAAATATAATAGATGTTCTGACTTCTTCATCTTTACCATAAGGAAAAATGGAACTATTACACCCATCAATAATAGTCCTTCCCAATAACTTGTATAGATCTCCACTCTGAAATATCCTCAGTAATACCATTAATCCTTGAACATATTATACATTTCCTTTTCAGGCACAATAGTTACACATGGATCACTCATCCTGCTTACAAATATTATGTTTATATCTAGCCTTAGAATGCATAGAACACTAGGTAATGTATTATTCCATTCATCCTTAAGCATCAATTTGAATTTTTCTCATCTTGTGATGGTTTTCAAATCATCTCCGAGAAAAACATCACCTCTATCATACCTTTAATATTAGCAAAACCACTTCCCATGGGGAGTCATGTATGAGAGGAGGAACCTAAGTTGTTCAACCATATGTCATGAATGTTCTTGAAGAAGATAAGTACACATATCCTCCTTCCTCTGAGGAGGCATTCTCCTCTTTGGAGGGACCATCATTATATCCCTTCCCTCTCTTAAAAGTTTTGGATTACAATTATTCCATAAATACCCCTGATTGCCACATTTCCAACATCTCTTTACACATTTTCTAGATATTTATATCTACCTCTAGATTTTGATCTCCCACTTAAGGATTTATTCTTATTCATGTCCCGTGAACATCCACTTAATAAGGAGTTTTTACTTTGTCTTTTCACATTTTTCCACCTCACCTCCTATAACAATAGGGATGATACCATGTCATTAAAATTTAAAGTATTTGCATTACTACCTATGGCTATAACTAGGTTATCCCACGAGTATGGTAAAAATCACAATAAAATAATACCCATATCTTCATAAGAAATATTAATATAAATAAACATTAGTCAACTTACCACAATATTGAAGGAATTGAAAAGGTCTATCATTGAGTCACCATCATTATTCCTCAAGTTGTACAACTTCTTCCATTGGAAAAGTTTTCTTTTGAGGGATTTAGACTAATACAAAGACCCTAACTTATTCCACAATTCCTTAGCTGTTGCTTCTCCTAAAACATTTAGTAATACCGAGACACAACCAAATTATCCTATTTTCCTTTTGGACCAACATTGTCTAGTTTTCTATTGACATTCCCATAGTTGCACTACCTAGATCCAAGATAGTCCATTGATCTTTTTCTACGAAAATATGTTCCATCTTGAGATTCCTTAGCTCAAAAATCTACCCATTAAATTTCTCTGTCTCTATTTTTGAACTACTTAGTATTATTTTCTGGCACAAGAATCACAAACATAGAGCTCCCATTGCAAAAAGGTTTTTAAAAAACTCGAGGTATTTGAACCCTTAGCTGCAAAGCATCCCCTTGAAACCAATAATTTCTCTATGCTAGATTAAGTTTTAAACTTTACACAATAATCCAATGCATACACATATTCTCAATAATAAAAGAAGCAAAACAACTTCAATCACATATTACATAGAGATTTACCCTAGAAACCCTAACAAAAAAAAATACTAAACCACTTAGAGTCAAAGTAAATGTAAACAATTTCCTATAATTGTTTGGGGGCTTATCCACACCCCTACGTCCCCGACACATATTAATCATATTTGAGGGTAGTTGTAAAAATAATATAACACATACCCAAAAAAAATCTTTAAAAAATCTATGAAATCTCTTGTATCCATTAGAAATGGCCCATAAGAAGCTTCTGAGGTTTTTTTTTAAGTGTTGATAGGTTACATTGCATGATTTTATTTTTATTTCTATTCCAACTTATGAAAATCCCAATTTACCTAATATTTTTTCAAATATTTAGATTTTTTCCACTTTTTCTAAAGTCAACTATATTGATGCATTATCATTTCAAGTTTTTTTTTCCTTCTCTTTATATGCTTATTACTCCCTTCCTTGAAAGGGACTATAACATTCACCTCATGACCAATGTGTATTGAATCTACATTGTTTGTTGTTTTTTTGCAATTTTAACAAAAGCTTATGGAAATGTTGAATATTTATATTTTCCATAAATCCAAAAATACTTTTCTAATTTCCTAGAAATCTATTTCTAATTTTCAATTGTCACAACAACTACTGATTAGACATAATTCCCCTAGTGGAGAGTGTTTTATTTTTGGTATTTTTTAGTGCCCGATAATTCATTTAAAAATAAATAAACAAAAATTATGAGTGGTTATTTCGTTAGTGAGTTCTCTAAAAATAACACTAACACTGGCGTTGTTATGGTATTTCTCTGCCCAATGATTCCAGAACTGACACGGTTGCAAGTAATTTATGTAGGTGGGGGAGGGGGATAAATGAATCTCAAATTTGTATGTTTTAACCCTGTACATAAATTACCTAAAAATGAATTCTTTAAATAGAAAAATAAACAATGGTGAGAACATAAAACAGATATAGAAATAGTTTTTCCGTTGGATCCAAAAACCAGGACCACCATATTGATTTTTCATTATATTCATTTCAATGTTACAATACATATATATACATGTAGAAGACTTCATATACCCCAATCCACTAACCTTGAATTAGAACACAATTGTAGTTCCCTTGACTGGATCTACAAAACACCACAGATAGAAAACCATCATGCCCAAAACCATGTGAAACATTACATGCACAAAACCTTAGGTAGGTCTGCCTGTCATCCTTAGGTTTTCCCAACTATTATTGCATCTTGATAAAAAAAATTATCAGGGTGTTTTCGTGAACTCCATACATAGGGGCTATCACCCCCCTACAAACCCCCTGACAAGGGGGGTTGCCACCCCACCCTCGTAACCCCCCTTCTACGCCCAATGTGTGGACCTAGTCCTGCAAAGAATATAAAACACACCCAATACAATTAGCATTTTTGTGGAGATAACTATTACTTTTACAAATTTCCACATAATATATCTTTAATGTTTTATTAAATTCATGAAATTAATCATATTTGTATCAATAAATTATTTATTTCAAGGAATGTAAATTTATTCATTAACACCTATATTTTAAATTTTTTACTTTTACAAATTTCCACATTGTATATCATAACGGTAATGGAATGATTGAGGCTTTAACGTTAATTAATCATATTTTTACTAGTTAATGTAATACACATTTAACAACTCCAATAATAATAAAAACCAATAATCCCAAAACATCTTTGGTCTAGTAAATATTTGTAAGGTTTATTTCCTAACATGGGCTTGGAAGTTAAGTAAGAGATAACTAATACTTTTACAAATTTCAACACCGGTAATTGCATTATTAAAACTATAGCTTTAAGGTTTTATTAAATTCATGAAATTAATGATACTTTAAGCAGTTAATCATTTATTTCAAAGGGTGTAAACTTAAAAATACGTTACATCTGGTGTTTAAAGTTTTTAAACAGTGTGCAAATATTTGCATGTAAACCAGTGTATGGAGCTTTTCTTGTGTGGAGCTTTCTGCATAATGAGGCTTATTTGAGGCTTATTTCTTAGCATGGGTTGGGGAGATAAGTAAGAGAAGAGTTCTCTTACTAGTCATGTGTAGATAAAATCTACTCATCAATAGCACTAGTAACAATAGCGCTAACTACACCAGTAGGAGGCACACTAGCACCAATACTAGTAGCACTTCCTGCTAAAACTAATAGCTTTTTCTTCAATCTAGGATGACTCTATAGAATTTTATAATTGATTCCATTGTAGGTTATTTCCATGTGCAAATATTTTGGTGTGCAAAGGACGCTGTATGTGCAGGAGAAGGAAGTATGTGTGTTGTTTAGAAGATGGATTTCCACTCTGGTAATTGCACTATTGAAACTCTAGCATTAACCTTTTATTAAATTCATGAAATTAATCATATTTGTACTAGTTAATCATTTATTTTAAAGCATGTAAACTCAAAAATTTGTTAACACTTGGTGTTTAAAGTTTTTAAATAGTTTGAGGATATTTTCATGTAAAGAAATGTGCAGAAATTTGTTTATGAGAAGCTTTACATGTAGTAAAAGCCCCACACAAGAAAAGCTTTGTACAAGTGTAGTAATAATTTTTAATGTTTATTTCTTAGCATGTGTTAGTGACCTAAGTAAGAGATGACTTTTATCACTAGTCACATCTAGATACACGCTACTCAAAAATAGCACCAACAACACCAGCACCAGTTGCACCAAAAGGAGGCACACTAGTTGCACGAGCACCAACACTAGTTTCACAAGCACCAACAACACTTCCAACCGAAACTCATATATTTTTCTTCAATCCCGGATGACCCCAACGAATTCTATAATTGATGTCATTGCATACGATTTACATTTGTGAAGATTTTAATGTGTAGAGGGGGGAGTATGTGCAGGAGAACAAAGTATGTGCATTCTTAGGAAGACTGAGTGTTTTTAGATTTTAGATGTCAATTCAAAACTTAGATGTGTTATTGATTTTATGGATTATATGTAGGTCTATTGACTGTGAAAGAATTTTTTTAATGTTACTCTTACATATCTCTAATTAATATTTTCTTGTATGGAGATGATTATTACTTTTAAAAATTTCTAAATCATATATCATGTTGGTAATGGAATTATTGAAACTATAGCTTTAATGTTTTATTAAGTTCATGAAATTAATCATAGTTTTAGTAGGTAATAATTTATTTCAAAGCATGTAAAATTAAACATTCGTTAACACTTGTTGTTTAAAGTTTTTAAATAGTGTATGGAGCTTTGGATGTGAAGCAGTCTGCATAGATTTGCTTCTATTTATATTTCTACATAGTGGAAAATAAGTAACAAATGACTTCTCTTACTATTCACATGTAGATACAAGCTTCTCATTAATAGCACTGGCAACACCAACACCATTTGCACGACTAGGGGGCACACTAGCACCAACACTAGCAACACTTCCAACCGAAACTCATAGTGTTTTCTTTAATTCGGGACGTATCTATAGAGTGTTATAATTGATGTTGTTGCAGGTTATTTCCATGTGTGGAAATTTTACTATGCCCAGAAGGGAGTAGGTGTAAGAGAATGGAGTATGTTAATTTTTTGGAACATAGATTTCAACACTTGTAATTGCATTATTAAATTTATAACTTTAATGTTTTATTAAATTCATGAAATCAATCATATTTTTACTAGTTAATCGTTTATTTCAAAGCATGTAAACTTAAACATTCATTAACACCCTGTGTTTAAATTTTCAAATAATGTGTGGAGATTTGCATGTAAAGAAACGTGTAGATATTTTTGCACAGTGAAATCTCTACACATGCAAAGCTCTGCACAACTGTAATAAAATTTTTTAAGGTTTATTTCTTAGCATGAGATTGGGAGCTATGTAAGAGATAAATTCTCTCACTAGTGACGTGTGGATACAAGATACTCAGTTATAGCACTAGCAACACCAACACCAATTGCACTAGCAGGAGGCACATCAGCTGCACCAGTAGCACTTCGAGCCGAAACTCATCTTTCTCTTCAATCCAGGATGACACCATCCAATTCTATAATTGATGCCATTGTAGGTGCTTTCCATGTGTGGATATTTTATTTTGAGGAGAGAATATTATGTAAGGGAAAATTGAGTATGTGCATTCTTCAGAAGATATAGTGATTCTACATCTTAGATGTGAATTATTTCCTTAGACGTGTTATCATTTTTGACATATTATATGTAGGCTTGCTGGTTTTGAAATAAATTTGTTAATTTTACTTTTACAAATCTCCCATTAATATTTGTTTGTTCAGAGGTGACTATTATTTTTAGAAATTTCCACATTGTATATCGTGTTGGTAATAGAATTATTGAAACTATACCTTTACTGTTTTATTAAATTCACAAGTCTAGTAAATATCAGTTTATTACTTTTACAAATTTCCATACTCGTAATTGTATTATTGAAACTATAGATGTGAAGTTTTATTAATTTCATGAAATTAATCATATTTTTACGAGTTAATCATTTATTTCAAAGCATGTAAAATTAAACATTCGTTGACACTTACTGTTTAAAGTTTTTAAATAGTGTGCAGAGCTTTGCATGTAAACCAATGTGCATATCTTTACTTATGCGTAGATTTCTACATAGTGAAATCTCTGCACAAGTCTACTAAATATTTTTACGGTTTATTTCATAGAATGGGTCGGGAAGCTATGTAAGAGACGACTATTACTTATACAAATTTCCAAACTGGAAATCGAATTATTGAAACTATAGTTTAACATTTTATTAAGTTCATGAAATTAATCATAGTTTAGTAGTTAATCATTTATTTCAAAACATCAAAATTTAAACATTCATTAACACCTAGGGTTTAAAGTTTTTAAAAAGTTTGTGGAGATTTTCATGTAAATAAGTGTGCAAAGCAGGAGAATAGGGTTCCTTTTGTTATTTCTCTACTTAATTATGCCATAATTGATGTGGTTGCAGATTATTTCCATGTGTGGATATTTTACTATGTAGATGAGGGAGTATCTATGGGAGAACAAAGTATGTGTATTGTTCAGAAGAAAAATGTATTTCAGAGTTATCATTTTTTTATGAATTATATGTAGGCTTGTTGGCTGTGAAACAATTTTTTTAATATTACTCTTTAAATTGATCAATTTTATGCCATTTTAGTAACAATTATTGTAACAGTTGAACTACAAAATCTATTTATATTATGCAATATTAAAAAAATTTTGTTTTCAATCTATGTGAGGAAGAAGTGTTGTGCAGTAAAATGAAGTGTGAAAAACTAGAAAATGTATGAAACATTCTGATGTTTCCTTGTGCAAATATTTTATTGTGCTTTAAATTTGTGTGAAATGAGGGATGTGCACATGGATCTTTTAATTGTAATTTTCTTAAACTCTTTTGGAGTTAGTACATGTGAAATTTGATATTGTTATATTTTGAAAACTTGAAAGCTCTGTTCACATTCCGGCTCAAAGACTAGTGGTTATTAGGTTCACTCAATGAAAGCTTGAGATTAGATATTGACTTGTATTATTTTTAAATTATACATTAGGATTCATATTTTAATTCTTTGAAAATCGTGTTTCTAGATTTGATGTTTTAATTCTTCTTTGGTTTTTAGTACATTGATTGAATATGTGGGCAGGTGCATACTCGGTGTGAGTGTTTTTTTGGCAATGGAGTGCCAAATAACACCTCCTTAACAGTTGGTTGTTCCCTGGAAATTATCACAAAGATAGTTGGTGTTGTTACTTGACAGACTTAGAGAAAACAAAGTATTGCAAACGGTGAAAACAATGCATCTACAAACATAAACTTAAAAAAGAGACAAATGCACAAACTAATTCATAAATAATCAAAAAAGTATATATAATGATGGAAAAATACTCCCTTTATTTACTGTTGGTGGTATAATATGGATAAAATATAATACTAAAACACTTGAAGAGAATCATCTAAGATATGGTGCTCAAAACTGCTCAGCAGGAACGTACCTTTCCTCTATCTCTTTGCAATATCCCCCTCTCTCTTAAAAAAATTATGAAGACTCTCTTAATGGTATACTATTCTCCTCTCACTAAGATGATGGAATTCAAAAAAGCAATATGGCCAACATGTTAGTGTTGTTACTTCTTCTACTTCAACAATGAAATATGGTGTTGCTCTGATGGTAATTTGGCCAACATAACAATGTCTCATGCTTTGGTTCTACCATGGCTTGTTTATATATAATTTTTTGAATCCATTTTCCCTCTCTTGGTTCATTAATGATAGCGACTCAAGATTACGAAAAGATGATTCCATTGAGGGTTGTGTATATTTAGCGCGACTCCAAGCCAATTTTCTTTGAATGGTAATGTCAAGGAATCCTATTTCAAGTGTGGGAAGTGGCCCTGAATTTTTTGAGTCAAACCTTTGCTTGACCATGAAATTTTCGAAGAAAAAAATACACGGTCACATTTTTTACTTTCATCTATGGTGTGTGATCCAAAAATTTTCATAAAAAACCTTATAAGTTAAAATTTTGGAACTTTCATAATGTTTTCAGCTAGAAAAGTTTAATTTGTATGTTCTTATAGACAACCTAAGGTGTCTTTTATAATGTAATATTTTTTGGTGTTAAAAGTTTTCCCCTAATGTATTAGGTTAGGAGCAAGTGTATAACCAAAATACATCATGTTTTTTTTTCCAAATGAGAATCTAAGTAACTACTTTGAGAGAGAGAGAGAGAGAGAATAACTTGTCTTGGAGATGAGTAGAGGAACTTATTGATTGAGGAGAAAGGATAACCATGCTTTGAAGAAAACTTGAGTGAATAAATAAATAAAAATTATATGAGGTGGCCATGTCCCATGCTTGCTATGATGACTGGTGATGGATTTAATACAATCATACAAATAATGGTTCTGTGTAGTCACATTGTAGTAGTTGACATGCTGATGGGTGGTGATGATAACTATTGATGCCCTTAAGGGAGTTCCTTGAACAAATAGACTTAATTGGATCCCCCCATGCATGAAAAGGGTGAAGAATTATTTGAATGATATGTTGATGTATGCATGGGTATTTTACTTTTGGTACCTCCCTCGCATCATGGTGTAAGCACTATTGAATGGGGTTCTTAGTGATGTGTGGGTCTTCGACTAAATGGCAGAGATGTTGTAGTCATTAATCGATGTCATTGTAGGTCCTTTCCATCTGTGTATATTTTACTGTGAGGAGGGAAGATTATGTAAGGGAAAATGGAGTATGGGCATTCTTCAGATGACAAAGTGATTCCAAATCTTAGTTTCAATTCTTTCTTTAGACGTGTTATCATTTTTAACATATTATATGTAGGTATGTTGGCTGTGAAATAAATTTGTTAATGTTACTTTTATATATCATTTTTGGGATTCAACTGCATTAAGTAAGTCATTCATTTATAACCAATTCCATGAGAGTTAACCAATTCCATGAGTGGTAGTCATAACTGACTAGTTTCTCATGATTTTTGAATAGTCCACTTAGCACTCATTGCATCAGGTTAGAGGTATCTTAGATGTCAATTCTTTCCCTGGATGTTTTATCATTTTTGATATATTATATATAGGTCTGTTGGATGTGAAATAATTTTGTTAACATATCTTTTAGATGTCATTTTTGGGATTCAACTGCGTTAAGTACGTCATTCATCTATGACCAATTCCATGAGAGGTAGTCGTAACTGACTAATTTCTCATGATTTTATAATATTCCACTTAGCACTCATTGCATCGGGTGAGAGGTAGTCATAACTAACTAATTTCTTGTGATTTTTGAATAGTCCACTTAGCACACATCGCATCGGGTGATGCTCACAGGGGTGAAGAAGTGGGATTGAAACTAGTGAAATAAAACACATAGAGTCAATCATCACTCTTGGGGCTTGCACCCGTTAACCAGGACTTCCCAGGAGGTCACCCATCCCAGAACTCCTCTAGCTCAAGCGCACTTAACTATGGAGTTTTTCCCCACAATCAAGCCCACTTAGCTTTCTACCCTATTTGCAAAACCATTCAAGTAGAGTTCCCTTACTCTTTGTATTTAAGTATGAGGGGTTTCCATAGTGCATTATATTATATATCATTTTTGGGATTCAACTACGTTAAGTAAGTCATTCATGTATGACCAATTCCATGAGAGGTATTTGTAACTGACTAATTTCTCATGATTTTTGAATAGTCCACTTAGCACTCATTGCATCAAGTGATGCTCACAGGGGTGAAGAAGTGGGATTGAAACTAGTGAAATGAAACACATAGCATCAATCATCACTTCTTGGGCTTGAATCTGGTAACCAGGACTTTCGGAGAGGTCACCCATCCCAAAACTCCCCTGGCTCAGGTGCGCTTAACTATGGATTTTTTCCCTACAATCAAGCGCACATAGCTTGCTACCCCATTTGCAAAACCTTAGAAAGTATTTTTCCTTATGAAGCATTCACGTAGAGATCCCTTTCTCTTTGTATTCAGGTATGATGGGTTTCTTCAGTGCATTACATTAGATATCCTTTTTGGGATTAAAATACGTTAAGTCATTCATCTATGACCAATTCCATGAGAGGTAGTCGTAACTGAATAATTTCTCATGATTTTGAATATTCCACTTAGCACTCATTGCATCGGGTGATGCTTAAGTCATTCATCTATGAATAATTCCATGAGAGGTAGTCGTAACTGAATAATTTTTCATGACTTTTTAATAGTATACTTAGCACTCATTACATCTGGTAATGCTCACAGGGGTGAATAAGTGGATTTGAAACTAGTGAAATGAAGCACATAGCATCAAACATCACTTCCGGGGCTTTCACTCGGTAACCAGGACTTCTCAAGAGGTCACCCAGAAATCATGTGGCTCAAGTGCGCTTAACTATGGAATTTTTACCCACAATCAAGCCTTCTTAGCTTGCTACCCCATTTGCAAAACCTTAGAAAGTATTATGCCTCATGAACCATTCAAGTAGATCTCCCTTACTCTTTATATTTAATTATGAGGGGTTTCCACAGTTCATTATATTAGATATCATTTTTGGGATTCAACTGTGTTAAGCAAGTCATTCATCTATTAACAATTCCATGAGAGGTAGTTGTAACTAACTAATTTCTCATGATTTTGAATAGTCCACTTAGCACTCATTGCATCGGGTGATGCTCATAGGGGTGAATAAGTGGGATTAAAACTAGTGAAATGAAACACATAGCATCAATCATCACCTCCGGGGCTTGCACCCGGTAACCAGGACTTCCCGGGAGGTCACCCATCCCAAAACTCCTCTGGCTCAAGCATGCTTAACTGTGGAGTTTTTCCCCACAATCAAGCCCACTTAGCTTGCTACCCCATTTGAAATACCTTAGCAGGTATTGTGCCTCATGAACCATTCAATTAGAGCTCCCTTACTCTTTGTATTTAAGTATGAGGGGTTTCTTCAGTGCATTATCTTAGATATCATTTTTGGGATTCAACTACGTTAAGTAAGTCATTCATCTATGAGAAATTCCATGAGAGGTAGTCGTAACTGACTAATTTCTCATGATTTTTGAACAGTCCACTTAGCACTCATTGCATCGAGTGATGCTCACAAGAGTGAAGAAGTGGGATTGAAAGTAGTGAAATGAAACGCATAGTGTCATTCATCACTTCCAGGGCTTGCACCCGGTAACCAAGACTTCCGTGGAGGTCACCCATCCCAGAACTCCTCTGGCTGAAGCACGCTTAACTATGGATTTTTTCTCGAAAATCAAGCCTACTTAGCTTGCTACCCCATTTCCAAAACCTTGGCAAGTATTTTTCCTCATGAATCATTCAAGTAGATATCCCTTACTCTTTGTATTTAAGTATGAGGGGTTTCTGTGGTGCATTATATTAGATATCATTTTTGGGATTCGATTGTGTTAAGTAAGTCATTCATCTATGAACAATTCCATCAGAGGTAGTCGTAACTCACTAATTTCTCATGATTTTTTTAAAGTCCACTAAGAACTCATTGCATCGGGTTATGCTCACAGGGGTGAAGAAGTGGGATTGAAACTAGTGAAATGAAACACATAACTTCAATTATCACTTCTAGGGCTTGCACCCGATAACCAAGACTTCTCGAGAGGTCACCCATCCCAGAACTCCTCTGGCTCAAGCATGCTTAACTGTGGAGCTTTTCCCCACAATCAAGCCCACTTAGCTTGCTACCCCATTTGAAAAACCTTAGCAAGTATTGTGCCTCATAAACCACTCAAGTAGAGCTCTCTTAATATTTGTATTTAAGTATGAAGGGATGTCCTGGTTACCGGGTGAAAGCGCCGGAAGTGTTGACTGACGCTATGAGGCACATTACTTGTTAAGGTTTTGAAAATGGGGTAGAAAACTAAGTGGGCTTGATTGCAGGGAAAAAATCCACAGTTAAGCACGCTTGAGCCAGAGGAGTTCTGGGATGGGTGACCTCCCTAGAAGTCCTGGTTACCAGGTGCAAGCCCTGGAAGTGATGATTGATGCTATGTGTTTTACTTCAGTAGTTTCAATACCACTTCTTAACCCCTGTGAGCATCAGCCGATGCAATGAGTGCTAAGTGGAATATTCAAAAATCATGAGAAATTAGTTAGTTACAACTACCTCTCATGGAATTTTTCATAGATGAATGACTTACTTGACGTAGTTGAATCCCAAAAATGATATCTAATATAATGCACTGTGGTATCCCTTCATACTTAAATGTTACTTTTATAAATCTCCAATTAATATTTTCTTGTTCAGAGATGACTATTATTTCTAGAAATTTCCACATTGTATATCGTGTTGGTAATGGAATTATTGAAACTATTACTTTAAATTTTTAGTAAATTCACAATCGGTTTATTGCTTTTGCAAATTCCATACTGGTAATTTTGTTATTGAAACTATAGATTTGACATTCTATTAAATTCATGAAATTAATCATATTTTTACCAGTTAATCATTTATTTCAAAGAATGTAAACTTAAACACTTGTTTACACCTAGTTTTTAAAGTTTTTAAATAGTGGGCAGAGCTTTGCATGTAAAGAAATGTTCATATATTTACTTAGGTGTAGCTTTCTACATAGTGAAATCCCCACACAAGTCTATTAATTTTTTTTAAGGTTTATTTCTTAGAATGGGTTGGGAAGCTAAGTAAGAGGCTACTATTACTTTTACAAATTTCCACACTGGAAATAGAATTATTGAAGCTATACTTTTAACGTTCTATTAAATTCATGAAATTAATCATAGTTTTAGCAGTTAATCATTTATTTCAAAACATGTCTACTTAAAAATTCATCAACACCTAGTGTTTAAAGTTTTTAAACAGACTGTGAAGCTTTCCATGAAAATAAGTGTGTGGAGTAGGCGAATGAGGTTCCTTTTTTTATTGATCTACTCAATTGTGCCATAATTTATGTGTGAGGAAGAAGTGTTGTGCAGTAAAACAAAGTGTGAAAAACTAGACAATGTACGAAACATTCTAATGTTTCCTTGTGTGAAGATTTTATTGTGATATAAATTTGTGTGGAATGAGGGATGTGCACATGGATCTTTTAATTGTAATTTGTTTTTAACTCTTTTGGAGTTAGTACATGTGCAATTTGGTATTATTCTATTTTGAAAGCTTGAAAGCTTCATTTGCACTTCAGCTCAAAGACCAGTGGTTATTAGGTTCACTCATTGAAAGCTAGAGAGTACATATGGATTTGTGTTATTTTGAAAGTGCACATTAGTATTAATATTTTAATGCTTTGAAAATCATGTTTCTAGATTTTCTGTTTTAATGCTTCTATGGTTTTCAATACATTGACTGAATATGTAGGAAGGTGCATACTCGGTGTTGAGATTCAACAAGATGATAATCCTGGTGAAAATTAAGCACCTACACTAGGTGGGTCCCATAGGCTATTTTTAGGTGTATGTCTATTTTTAGAATGGTGAGAAAATTCTATTTACAGCAGGAGTCTATTTATAGATGGTTGAGAAAATTCTATTTATGGATTGACATCTATTTTTGGAATGCATCTTGATTATTATTATCTCTTAATAATAATTAGACAATAAATAATAATTTATTCTCTTGAAGCACTTGATTTAAGTTAACTGATGTGGCAAACTAGTTGAATGAAGGAATTTAAAGTTCTAAGGTTGGTTGGTGGGACATGGAAGTGGACTTAGTTGTAACTGAGTGATTCAAAGTTGTAACAGAGCTGGATGTGTAGTTATGTGAGTTGTAAATTAGTTTAACTCAGTTAAGTGAGTTAAACTCAGTCGTGCTAGTTGAAACTAGTTGTAACTAAACATACACTAGTGAGAGACCAGTGAATTAATTATTTAATTAATTCACAAGTAGTGGTCTCACATGAAACTGAAGAAATACTACTGTTAACTACATGCATGTCAGATCCAGTGGAGACCCAGTTGAGAGATAGGTGAAAGGGACAGTTTGAATATCTATTGTGACATTAGTGGGTGCACTCATGCAACCACATGCACATTCGAGATGCAAATGAGGATTGCGCAGTCAAGGAAAGGCATGATCAAATTAATTTAGGGATTGTGATCAACAGGAACTTCCCAGTGGAGGCAGGTTGTCAGGAGGCAGTAAATTAGCACATGCATTTGCCAATTTTTGTATGAAAGTGTGAGACGATTCTATATTATACTAAGAGCTCTTGGATTAGAGCTTTTTATGAGATTTTTTAATGATCCATGGTATATACATAATATATGATAGTGGGGTTTTTAGATTTATGCTTTCCCGGTAAAAAAAATTGTGTTATGTGTGATTGATCTTTCTTCATGTGTTTGCAATTGGCGATTAACTTTCCGCAAAGATTTAAGTAGAAGGATTCTATATTTAAAATTGGCATATAATTGTTACATTAGGATAATCCAGGAAATAAATAATTGTACTAAAATTTCTACATGGTATCAGAGCAAAGAAGATTGCAAAATCGAAGCAGTAGTTGAGTTTGTTGGTGGAAAAAAATCGAATTTGCTGCAAGAATTTCTTGGTGTGACAGTTGAGTAAACATCGAAATGGATTTCAATGGTGTGGAGCTAGAGTATGCACTCGAGGGCAGCTTGAACTACATTGCATGAACGAACAGGATGGAGGTGGTGCTTGAAGATAATAGCTTGAAGGAATTCATCGACAGTGATGTTCCTCATCCCACTTCGACGTAGGGAAAATTTTAAGCATGGAAATTTATCTTAAAGATTAGATACCTTGGCGAATCTTACTAATCCATAATATGAAAACTATAAAATGCTTAGTGATATTTTAGTAAAAATATTCAAACATCTAATGATTTTATGTAGTATCTCTAAAATTTTGGCGATTTTAAAGGTAAAATACTTTTTTCTTATAGAATTTGGGCGAATCATTTTTAATAAAAAAATGGGAATTAGCGAATCTTTTTTTTGGAAAAATCATGGAAAATTATCCCACCTACAAATATTAGCCCCTAAAATTTTCCCTGCTTTGTCGGATGCTGCATTACTTGACGCATGGAAAAAGAAAGTCTCGAAGACAAGAAGGATTATGTTGGAAGGTGTGCGAGACAATATTGTCTCAAGCCTTCATGGGAAATCCACTCCATTTTCTATGTGGAAGGCTTTGACGGATCTTTTCCAAAGCAGTAGCGACCATAGGAAATTGGTGCTAAAGAATAAAATCAGAAAGATCAAAATGGAGAAGGGCTACAATATTCCTAAGTATCTCACAAAGTTTTTCTAATGTCAGGATGAACTGGGGAGTGTGGGAATCATAGTTTATGATGATGATTTTGTAAGCTTTGCTCTCTGGGGACTTCCTAAGATTTTCCACAGATATCAAGACTCTAGCAATGGATGGGAAAAAAATGTCGGATTAGGAATGACTGTGGTCGGTTCTAGTGCAGGAGGAGTTCAGGCAAAACACCAGAGATGGCTCTTCATCAAAGCATGATTATGAAGAGGATTGTGATTTCGCTACCAAGGCAAGGAAAGGGAAGGGGAAGAAATTCCACTCAAAATCTGAGGCTAAAGGCAAGAAGTTGGATTTCTCCAAAGTGAAGTGTTTTCATTGTCATGAAAAATGAGCATCTCGCCACTAAATGCCCACAAAAAAGGAAGAAAAATAAGGTTGTTGGAGTTGTAGCTGGTGAGGCCCTTGCCTCTCAATTTGAACTTGATTTCTCTTTGATCGCATGCTTGGTTTCAAGCGCAATGGGATCGGTGTGGTATCTTGATAGTTGTGCTTCCTTCCACATGATGGGAGATAAGGACCTTTTCAGTGACTTAGAGGAGAAAGATCTCCAAATGCATATAAATATGGGAAACGATGGATGATACAATGCGACCAACATTGGTACCATTACCTCTGAGAGGGATTCAGGTAAACCATTTATTTTGAAAGATGTTATGCATGTTCCAGCTCTAAAGAAAAACTTGGTCTCAGTTGCAATGTTGGAGGACAGAGGATATGACGTTGTTTTCAGCACTGGAAAAGCTTTCCCGCGACATTAAAAAATGGGTCAATCCAAGAGGATAGGGATTCAAGTCAAGAATATCTACAAGCTGGAGGTAGATGGTTGCGCTGCAATGATGGGCAAGGAAGAAAAATTAGTGAGCCGGGATGAGGGTGAGTTATGGCACAGGTGATTGGGCCATCTTCATCATGGAACTTTGAAATTCATGCAGCAAATATCTACTCGAATTCCAATGAGAACACTTTCTCAGTTAGATCAGTGCAAGGGTTTCACCATGGGGAAGTATGCAAAGTCCACCTTTCATGAAAAGGAGAATCGTGCTTCGGTGATCCTGGAGAAAGTTCACATAGACATGTGTGGACCATTATCGATTGCTTCAATAGAAAAACACAGGTATTATGTTAATTTTGTTGCTGAATTTTCTCGTAAAAGTTGGATCTACTTCATGTAGAAGAAGGATAAAACATTCTCAAAGTTTTGTGAGTTTAAAGCATTGGTGGAGAAAGAGTCGAGGAATCAAGTGAAGGCTCTGCAGAGTGATAATGGCGGAGAATATATCTCGAACAAATTCAAAGAATTATGTAGAAAAGAAGGAATTTGAAGAGAACTCATAGCGCCTCATAACCCACAGTAAAATGGGGTCGCGGAGAGGAAGAATAGAACGATCGTGGCTGTTGCACGGGCAATGCTTCATGATCAGGGCCTACCAATGCATTTGTGGGTAGAAGCATGCAACACTGTTGTTTATGTGCAAAACCGTTGTCCCCATAGGGTACTTGGCATGAGTACACCTGAAGAAGCTTTTACTGGTAAGAAACCAGATGTTTCTCATTTTAATATTTTTGGCTCATCTGTTTATGTACATATGACCAAGAATGGCAAGAAGAAGCTAGAGCTAACTGCTGAAGTTGGAATATCTTTGGGGTACACATAAACACCCCAAAACTATCATGTGTATTTTCCAAACAATCGAATGACTGTAATGCGACGAGATATAAAATTCAATGAGGAGAAAGCCATGAAGTTGTCGCTCTAGAGGGAGCTATACTTGCAGAGGAGGAAATACTTGTTCCCAAATATGAGTCTCTATATATCGATCAGCCACAGGAGGAGTTTCATGAAGTGGAGGAGTCCACTCACGCAGGGCCAAACATCAAAACTGGCAGAAGGCGTACCACAGAAGCTGAGAGGGCAATGCTTGAAGCAACATAGAATGTAGGAGTCCCCACTTCACAATGCAGACAGAAATAGTCTCCTCATCAATTCATTGGATACATGGCTCTCATGAGAAAATGTATTGTGACTGAGCCATCTTCCTTTTAGGAATAAATGTAGGAGCCCACATGGGTAGATGCAATGGTGGAGGAGTATGACTCCATTGTCAGAAATATTGCTTGGGAAATTGTTCCAAGGTCAGTTGATAAATCAGTGGTAGGTTCAAGATGGATCTACAAGGTAAAGCAAGATGTTGATGGGAGCGTTGAAAAATACAAGGCCATATTTGTGGCTCGGGGCCTCTCACAGATAGAGGGGATTGATTATGAAGAAAACTTTTCACCTGTCACACGGCATTCTTCCATAAGGTCCATCCTTGCTCTCTTAGTATAGATGGGTTGGCACATTCATCAAATGGATTTGAACACTGTGTTACTTAATGGGATCTTTGAGGAATAAGTGTACATTGGGCAGCCTGAAGGATTTGACATCTTCAATAGCGAGTCGCATGTGTGCAGACTCAAAAGAGCGTTTTATGGGCTGAAGCAAGTACCCTCTGCTTGGTACACTCAGATCGACAACTATTTCACTGGATTCGGCTTCACCAAGAGTGAAGTAGATGCAAACCTATACCACATTGTGGTGGAGGGTAAGATTTTAATAATTTTTGTTTATGTTGATGATTTAATACTGACTCATGATGATCAGCTGATACACTCATGCAAGGAGGACCTTGCAAAAGAGTTCGAGATGAAGGATATTGACCTCCTTCATTATTTCCTTGGATTGGAAATATGGCAGCGAGATGGTGAGATTTTTTTGTCTCAAGGAAAGTATGCAAGGGAGATACTGGGTAAGTTGCACATGGAGGGCTACAAACCCATGGATACTCCTCTTCCAGGAAACTGGAGGAAAGAAGATGCTACATCTGGAGAGGTATTGGATGCTACTGTCTATCGACAGTTGGTGGGTTCACTCATGTATTTAGTAAATACAATACTGGATGTATGCTATGCGGTGAACCATCTTAGTCAAGCGATGGTTAAGCCTACCAAACTCTTTTGGAAGGCGGGCAAGCATGTCCTGGGATATCTCAAGGGCATATTTGAGTATGGCTTATGGTACATACAGACGGATGAGGTGGATTTTCATGGCTTCACGGATGCATATTGGGCAAGCAGCCCAACGTACATAAACAGAACATCAGGAGGGGTCTTCAGTATTGGATCTAAAATTGTTTATTGGTACAATAGGAAACATAGATTCATGGCACTCAGTTCAGCGGAAGCGGAATACATGGCAGCAAGTCAAGCTCCATGTGAGGCTATCTGGATGAGAAAGATCCTGGATGGTTTGTTTGGTTCTCATTTAGATCCTATTGGGATTCATTTTGATAATAATAGTTGCATTAAACTCTCGATTAATCTTGTGTTTCATGATAAATCTAAACATATATATATCTGGCATCATCATATCGGATATTGTGTGCAGCGGAAGATAATGTTGCTTCAGTACATTCCTACAGAAGATTAGGATGCAAATATTCTGATGAAGGCGCTCACCAAGAGAAAATTTGAATACCATAGAGATAGGATTGGGGTGAAGGATAATCCCTTTCTTGATGAGAGGCAGTGTTGAGATTCAACAAGATGATAATCCTAGTGAAAATTAAGCACCTACACTAGGTGGGGCCCATAGGCCATTTTTAGGTGTATGTCTATTTTTAGAATGGTTGAGCAAATTCTATTTATGGATGGCTATATATTTTTGGAATGCATGTGCGAAGTCGGTTCGTATATTGCATGTCTAAAAATAGAATGCATGTCGATTATTATTATCTCTTAATAATAATTAGAAAATAAATAATAATCTGTTCTCTTCAAGCACTTGATTTCAGTTAACTGATGTGGAAAACCAGTTGACTGAAGGAATTTTGACTTCTAATGTTGGTTGGTGGGACATGCAAGTGGACTTAGTTGTAACTAAGTGATTTGAAGTTGTAACAGAATTAGATGTGTAGTTATGTGAGTTGTAAATTAGTTTAACTTAGTTAAGTGAGTTAAACTCAGTTGTGTTAGTTGTAACAAGTTATAACTAAAGATACACTAGTGAGAGATCAGTGAATTAATTACTTAATTAACTCACAATGAGTGGTCTCACATGCAACTGAAGAAATACTATTGTTAACTACATTCATGTTAGATCCAGTGGAGACCCAGTTGAGAGATAGGTGAAAGGGACAGTTTCACTACCTATTGTGACATTAGTGGGTTCACTCATGCAACCACACACACATTCGAGATGACAATGAGGATTGCGCAGTCAAGGAAAGGCGTGATCAAATTCATTCACAGATTGTGATCAACATGCATTTTGCAGTGGAGGTAGGCTGTCAGGAGGCAGTAAATTGGCGCATGTATTTGCCAATTTTTGTATGACAGTGTGAGACGATTGTATATTGTACTGAGAGCTCTTGGATTAGAGTTTTGTAGGAGATTTTTTCATGATCCATGATATAGACATAATATATGATAGTGGGGTTTTTGGCTTTATGCTTTCCAGGTAAAAACATCTGTGTTATGTGTGATTGATCTTTCTTCATGTGTTTGCAATTGGCAATTAAATTTTTGCAAAGATTTAAGTAGAAGGATTCTATATTTGACAGTGGCATATAGTTGTTAGATCAGGAGAATCCAGGCAATACATAATTTTATTAAAATTTCTACACTCAGTGTGAGTGTTTTTGTGGAAATGGAGTACCAAATAATGCCTCCTGAACAGTTGGTTGTTCCCTGCAAAGGATCAAAAAGATATTTGGTGTTGTTAGTGGAAAAACTTAGAGAAAACTAAGTATTACAAATAGTGAAAACTATGCATCTACAAACATAAACTTAAAAAATAGACAAATACACAAAATAATTGTTAATGAAGCAACCAAGTCAATATAATGATGGAAAAATACTCCCTTTATTGATTTTTGGTGGTAGAAGATGAACACAATTTATACTAAAACACTTGAAGAGAATCCTTTGAAATATGGTGCTCAAAATTCCTCAACAAGGAGGTACCTTTCCTCTATCTCTTTGCAATATTCTCCTCTCTCTTAAAATAATTATGAAGACTCTCTCAAAGGTGGACTCTTCTCCTCTCACTAAGATAATTAATTTCTCAAAATAAATAAGTCCAACATGCTAGTTCTCTTACTTCTTCTACTTCAACAATGAAATGTGGTGTTGCTATGATAGAAATTTGGCCAGCATAACAATGTCTCATGTTTTGGTTCTCCCATGGCTTGTTTATATATAAAGTTTTGAATCCATATTCCTTCTTTTGGTTCATGAACGATAGTGACTCAATATTAGGAAAAGATGATTCCTTTGAGGGTTGCATATCTTTAGAGAGACTCAAAGCCATTTTTCTTTGACTGGTAATGTGAAGGAATCCTATTTCAAGTGGGGGAGCTGGTCCTGAATATTGTGAGTTGCACCTTTCCTCAACCATGCAGCTTTCTAAGGAAAATATACTCGGTTGAATTTTTTAACTTCTTTTATGACGTGCAATCCAAATTTTTCATAAACAACTTTATAAGTTAAATTTTTGGAACTTTCATAATGTTTTCAGCTGGAAAAGCTTCATTTGTACGTTCTTCTAGACAACCTTAGGTTTCTTTTATAGTGTATTATTTTCTGGTGTTAATAGTTTCCTGATGTTGTATTAAGTTAGGAGCAAGTGTATAGCCAAAATACATCACATTTTTCTATTCCAACTGAGAATCTGAGTATCTTATTTGAGAGAGAGAGAGAGTGAGAGAATAACTTGTCTCAAATATGAGTAGAGGGAACCCCTTGACTAAGAAGAAAGGATATTTTTGCTCTGAATAAATCTTGAGTGACAAAATAAAAAAGAGTTTATATGAGGAGGCCATGTCCCATGCTTGTTATAATGGATAGTGATGGATTCAATACAATCAGATAGAGAACAGTTTTGTCTAGTCACATTGTAGTAGTTGACATGTTGATGGGTGGTGATGATAATTGTTGACACCCTCAAGGGTTTTGCTTGAAAAAATAGACTTAATCAGATGCCCCCATACATGAACATGGTGAATCATTGTTTGAGTGATGTGTTGGTGTATGCATGGTTATTTTACTTTCTGTACCTCCCTCACATCATGGTGTAATCACTACTGAATGGGGTGCTTGGTGATTTGTGGGTTTTCGACTAAATGGCAGAGATGTGGTGGTCATTAATTGATGTCGTTGTAGGTGCTTTCCATGTGTGGATCTTTTACTGTGAGGAGGGAAAATTATGTAAGGGAAAATGGAGTATCTGCATTCTTCAGAAGACAAAGTGATTCTAGATATTAGATGTAAATTATTTCCTTGGACGTGTTATCATTTTTGACATATTATATGTAGGCTTGTTGGCTATGAAAGAAACTTGTTAATGTTAGTTTTACAAATGTCCAATTAATATTTTCTTGTTCAAAGATGACTACTATTTTTAGAAATTTCCAGATTGTATATCATGTTGGTAATGGAATTATTGAAACTATAGCTTTAACGTTTTATTAAATTCACAAGTCTAGATAATATCGTTTTATTACTTTTACAAATATAGATGTGACGTTTTATTAAATTCTTAAAATTAATAATATTTTTACCAGTTAATCATTTATTTCAAAGAATACTTAATCATTTATTACGAAGATTTTATTTTTCTTTAAATTTGTGCGGAATGAGAGATGTGCACATGGATCTTTTAATTGTAATTTGTTTTTAACTCTTTTGGAGTTAGTACATGTGAAATTTTATATTATAATATTTGGAAAACTTGAAAGCGTCGTTTGCACTCCGTCTCAAAGATCAATGGTTATTAGGATCACTTAATGAAAGCTTGAGAGTACATATGGATTTGTGTTATTTTGAAGGTATACATTAGTATTAATATTCTAATTCTTTGAAAATCATGTTTCTAGATTTGATGTTTTAATGATTCTGTGGTTTTCGGTACATTGACTCAAAATGTGGGTAGGTGCATAGTCGGTGTGAGTGTTTTTGTGGCAATGGAGTACAAAATAACACCTCCTTAACAGTTGATTGTTCCCTGCAAATGATCACAAAGATATTTGGTGTTTTTAGTAGATAGACTTATAGAAAACTAATTATTGCAAATGGTGTTTTTAGTAGATAGACTTAGAGAAAACTAATTATTGCAAATGGTGAAAATAATGCATCTACAAGCATAAACTAAAAAAAAAAAACAAATGTACAAAATAATTCTAAATTAAGAAAACAAGTCAAAACAATGATGCAAAAAGTCTCCCTTTATTGGCTATTGGTGGTAGAATATAAATACAATAGAATACTAAAACACTTGAAGAGAATCCTTTGAGATATGGTGCTCAAAACCCCTCAGCAAGGGGGTACCTTTCCTCTATCTCTTTGAAATATTTTGCTCTCTCTCAAAAGAATTATGAATACTCTCTCAATGGTGGATGCTTCTCCTCTCACTAAGATGATGGATTTCTAAAAATAAATATATCCAACATGCTATTTCTCTTACTTCTTATACTTCAACAACGAAATTTGGTGCTGCTCTGATAGAAATTTGGCCAGCATAACAATGTCTCGTGTTTTGGTTCTGCAATGGATTTTTATATATAATTTTTTGAATCCATCTTCTCTCTCTTGGTTCATGAATAATATTGACTCAATATTAGGGCAAGTTGATTCCATTGAGGGTTGCATATATTTAGGGCCACTCCAAGCCAATTTTATTTGAATGGTAATGTCGAGGTATCGTATTTCAAGTGTGGGAAGTGGTCCCAAAATTTTGAGTCACACCATTCCCCGACCGTGCAGCTTTCGAAGGAAAATATATGCAGTCACGTTTTTTACCTTCTTCTATGGCGTGTGATTCAATTTTTTCATAAACAAACTTAAGTTAAATTTTTGGAACGTTCCTAATGTTTTCAGTTGAAAAGCTTCATTTGTACGTTCTTCTAGACAACTTTAGGTGTCTTTTATAATGTATGATTTTATGGTGTTAATAGTCCCCCCCTATTGTATTAGGTTAGGAGCAAGCATATAGCAAAAATGCATCACATTTTTATGTTCCAATTAAGAATCTGAGTAATTTATTTGAGAGAGAGAGAGAGAATAACTTATCTTGGAGATGAGAACAAAGTAGGTGCAATGTCCAGAAGACAAAGTGATTCAAATTTATCATTTTTTTTACAAATTATATGTAGGCTTGTTGGCAGTGAAATAAATTTGTTAATATTACTCTTTAATTTGATCGCTTTTATGCCATTTTTGTAACAATTATCGTAACATTTGGACTAGAAGATATATTTATATTATGAAATATTAAATAAATTGTGTTTTCAATCTGCGTGAGGAAGAAGCGTTGTGCGGTAGAATGAAATGTGAAAAAGTAGACAATGTATGAAATGTTCTGATGTTTTCTTGTAGAAATATTTGATTGTTCTTTAAATTTGTGCGGAATGAGGGATGTGCACATGGACCTTTTAATTTTAATTGGTTTTTAACTCTTTTGGAGTCATTACATGTGCAATTTTATATTATTATATTTTGAAAACTTGAAAGCTTCATTGGCACTCTGGCTCAAAGACTAGTGGTTATTAGGTTCACTCAATGAAAGCTTGATAGTACATATGGATCTGTGTTATTTTGCAAGTGTACGTTAGTATTAATATTTTAATGCTCTGAAAATCATGCTTCTAGATTTGAAGTTTTAATGCTTCTATGGTTTTCAGTACATTGATTGAATATGTGGGAAGGTGCATACTCTGTGTGAGTGTTTTTGTGGCAATGGAGTACCAAATAACACCTCATTAACAGTTGTTTGTTCCTTGCAAAGGATCAAAAATATAGTTGGTGTTGTTAGTGGACAAAATTAGACAAAACAAAGTATTGAAAACGGTGAAAACAATGCATCTACAAACATAGACTAAAAAAAGAGACAAATGCACAAAATAATTGTTAATGAAGCAAACAAGTCAATACAATGATGGAAAAAACTTTTTTTATTGATTGTAGGTGGTAGAATATGAATAAAAAAGAATACTAAAACACATGAAGAGAATCCTTTGAGATATTGTGCTTAAAGCTCCTCAGCAAGGAGGTACATTTCCTTTATCTCTTTGCAATATTATATTCTCTCTCAAAAGAATTATGAAGACTCTCTAAATGGTGGACGTTTTTCCTCTCACTAAGATGATGTATTTTCCAAAAGAAATATGGCCAACATGCTAGTGATCTTACTTCTACTTCAACAACGAAATGTGATGTTGCTCTGATATAATTTTGGCCAGCATAACAATGTCTCATGTTTTGTTTCTCCCATGGCTTGATTATATATAACTTTTTGAATCCATATTCCCTTTCTCGGGTCATGAATGATAGTGAATCAAGATTAGGACAAGATTATTTCCTTGAGAGCTCCATATCTTTAGGGTGACTCCAAGCCAATTTTCATTGACTGGTAATGTCAGGGAATCCTATTTCAAGTGTGGGAAGTGGTCCCGAATTTTTTGAGTTGCACGTTTCCTCTTCCACGCAACTTTCAAAGGAAAATATGATAAATCGCATTTTTTACCTTCTTCTATGGCATGAGATCCAATTTTTTCATAAACAACCTTATAAGTTAAAATTTTCAAAATTTCATAATGTTTTCAGCTAGAAAATATTCGTTTGTACGTTCTTATAGACAACCTTAGTCGTCTTTTATAGTGTATGATATTTTGGTGTTAACATTTTCCCCCTACTCTATTAGGTTTGGAGAAATCATATAGCCAAAATACATCACGTTTTTCTGTTCTAACTGAGAATCTGTGTAACTAATTTGAGAGAGAGAGAGAATAACTTGTCTCAGAGATGAGTAGAGGAACCCCTTGACTGAGGAGAAAGGATAACCATGCTCTGAAGAAAACTTAAGTGACAAAATAAAAAGTGTTTATATGAGGTGGCCATGTCCCATGCTTGTTATGATGACTAGTGATGGATTTAATACAATCAGACAGAGCATGGTTCTATGTTGTCACATTGTAGTTGTTGAGATGTTGATGGGTGGTGATGATAACTGTTAATGCGCTCAAGGGTGTTCCTTGAACAAATAGACTTAATCGGATTCCCCCAAGCATGAATAGGCTGAAGCACTATTTGGGTGATGTGTTGATGTATGCATGGGTATTTTACCTTCATTACATCACTTGCATCAAGGTGTAAGCACTACTAAATGGGGTGCTTAGTGATGTGTGGGTCTTCGACTAAATGGCAGAGATATTTTGGTCATTAAGCATGATAACACCCTGAAATATAAACGGTTGTTGGTATCGAATGTCATGGGGACCGATGAAATCAATAGGAAATTTTGATTCCCATTGTGCCACCCAAGGATTTTCCTTAAAGGGGGACCGCATCCAAGGTACAACCTCAATCCTGGAATATGAGTGGCTAAGTCGGCAGGAAACCAAGGCACAGCCTCAATCTTGGAATATGAGTGGTCAAAAATGTATGATAACAAAAGTGTTGATTTGGGGAATCAAGAAATAAGGTGAAATAAAATTGTAATATGGTGGGTCAAAAATGTATGATAACAAAAGCTAGATATAGTAATTGATATGGACAACTGGCCTGAGGTCAGTGCTTTAATGCAAGTGGAACCAGTCAAATTGTTCTAGTAGGGATATCCGTGGAGTAGGTAGTACGTCTAGGGCATGTGTAAGTATTTTCTTTCTGGTGTGATGGGGATAAGTATATGATGTGTGAGCTCCGACCAAGGGTGACAAGAAACTACCACTAGGTATAATACATAAAAATATGGGTGGGCATCCTTTTCCTAAAAAATATTTGTACACTTTCCAAAAGAATGTAAAATTGGTTTTGATGTACAAATACAGACACAGGTGCTCCAAAAGTATGTTTGCATGCATAATGATGTAGGGATGATGTTTTTTTCTAGGGTTTGGGATCCCATTGGCTAGTCCTAATGTGGGTTTTATGAGGTGGATGAACTGACACAAATGGGCTATGTAAATAGAGGGATGATATGCCAAATGTGGAATGTGTTAGGGAATCCTCCTTGATCCATTGTAAAATAGTAGGGGTGGCCTGGGAATTGGGTTAATAAGAAATGAGTGAACCAAAATGAGTTTTATCTTCAAGGCATGCAAGTGGAGTGGTCCTCAGTCCTGAGCAGGTCGTCCTGGATCCCGATAGTAAATGGGGGTCTATGAACATGAGGTGTGCCATGATTGGGAAGGTTATATCGACCAACATGGGTGCTTACCATATGCAAGGTGAGGTGGTGATAAACATGGTAAATATGATGGACCAGATTGTGCATTTTGGATAAATGATGTTAGGATATGAAAATATTTAAAGGAAGCCTATCATGTTGAGTGGTGAATGATACCTTCTCCATTACTTGTCCACTGGGGTGTTGATCATGGCAGGTTTTTCGTGATGTACCTGCAATATCCATGGCCAATACCCTAAGAAAAAGCATATTTTTTAAACATATGAGTAATATACAACTCACTGAACGGTATGAATTAAAAACAAGAGAAGTTTCACCTGAACCGATATTATAGGCATGCGGCGGGTCCAAAAATGAGTTTTGGAAATAACTGGAACAAAGGGTTCCGTGATGAAGATGACATGGTACTAATCCTTGTGTCTCTCGTAGTTTTAAAAATAGAGGTCATGAGCTTCTGGAATGGGCTCTAGGAAATGGCAAAGAGGGCAATAAATAGGGCTAAGGGGACCAAATATCATTTCATTTGCACTGCCAAGCTTGAGATTTGAGATCTTATTCTACGAGCATTTCTTATCGTTGTAGTCAGCCAGTGTACCAAGGACATTCACGGGGAGAGTCAGGTAGGAGCTTGTACATTACTCTTTGTAATTTTGGTAGGTGTAGGTTAGATAGGTCATACAGGGGTCCCTTGAATGAACTTTGTAGGGTGAAAAAATATGGCTACATGGGCGACTGAGATACAGTGACATGGTTGTAGCAGGTAAGTGCCTCTCAGTTGCACAGATCGTGCGGGTGAACCAACAATAAGTTGTGGTGACGCCGATCTAGTGACGTCGCGGCTTGGCCATCGAACGTTGCATGGTCAACACATATTTTTTAATCACGTACGTCTGGACTATTCTTCTGTGCCGAAAAAAAGCACATGAACCTTGGTTTGCTGGTTACCGTGGCCTATGGATTGAAAAACACGTGGAGCGCATGCCTGTGTGTGACATAAGCATGTAGTTTGCAAAAAAAAATGATTTTTTCTTTTTTACAGCCTAGGGTGGTGTTTTCTATTGTTGATATCCTTGAAGGTAGGATGAGGATGATTTCTCAAAATCCTAACTGGGAGCCCCTATGTATGGCGATTGCAGAGGGGCATGTTGCTAGCTTGACTATGGATGGGTGGGGGTTGTTGAAATTTCTTAAGAACCCCATTTTGAGATCATAGGATTGATTCTTCGACTTTTTTATTTTCTTTTGGGATGTGGACCGACAAATATTTTTCATTTGTAGCAATGATCTACCAATTTTAGCTCACATAGATGTTTACTTTGTGTCAAGGCTTCTTCCTCGTGGTGAGGACTTGCCACATCCTCTGCTAACAGGGCATGTGGATATTCGTAGATGGGCAGAGGTTGACGGTCACTACGGGCCCAACCCGTATGAGGATGGTTGCATAAAGGTTACCTTGATTTTGTATCTTTCGGAGCAAGCCATGCTAGCTATGATTGTCAAGCTAGTGAGCTCATCATCCCCACACTCAGTGTCAAGTCCCCAAAGCATTGTTCTACAGAGGTTGTAGGCGGGCCACTCTTTGACTAGGCTCGATTCATATACAGGGGAATGACGTCCCAGTTGACACAAGTACAACATGGAAATATTTAGAGCTTCTCCTATGCTAGATTCCTATTCAATATTATGTACGAGAGGGTCGTGATGTTTGGACCCTTCTTAGTAGTGCATCTAAGGCCTGCTAGAGACCCACGTATCCAATGATGGGTGTTGTTGATACCAAAAGCTGTTGGAGGTGCTATGGGGAATTATTGGAACACCATTCTGGAGGATTGGTTCACATCCAACCCTCAATTAATTTTGGAATTTCCATACCATGGCATGGATTTGAGGGGAGATCCATACATGGGGCTTCCTCTGGGTGATGCTCGAGGACCAAAAGGTATGGAATTTGTGAGTTATGCATTTATGTATTTTTCCATGTATAGATATGTTTTGTATATGATGATGTTAATACCATGTATGTGTAATTGGAGATGCAGAACCACATGTTCGAGCACTGGCCTATTTCGTAGCTCATGGTCTTAGGTGCATGGGTGTCATAGGAGAGGCACCCATACCACAATGACCAAGGGATGCCAGGCCACTTTCTATGCCTGAGTAGCCAGTGCAAAGGCATTGGTTAGGGGTTGGTGAACCTTCTGGAGAGGGTAGCAGATCTAGGGCTCCCAAGGATATGGAGCAATGGTGCTAGCGTGTTGAGGTAGTGGAGGTGCGGTCAACAGCTTTGGAGGTAGTGTTGAGGGAGTACTGAGATGCCTGGGGAAAATTTGAGGCCTTGATGAGGGTGATGCCCAAGGAGGGTTGGGAAAGAATTGGTAAGGTAATTTTCGAGATAACGATGGAACATGATCGGGCTCATCGACCAGTTTTACGCTGCATAGATATGGTTGTGCCAACAGCTAACCCTATTTTGTCTTCGGGTGCAGCGATTGGACCTCAGGAGAGGGAGGTCCCAACCCTAGATTTTTATGTTATGATGTATGTACCAGTGTAATCACCTATTATGAGAATTCTCCCTTGTGTTTTTTGAGGACTTATTTTTCCTAGTCATGAGCCAGTGGATGTACAATTATTTTTTGTACCCCTATATATATATATATATGAGATATATTTTTGGCGGCTCTCGTGATGGTTTTGGCATACATGTTTACACTTATGATGTACTTGATGGATATGATGTTTTATGGTTGATGGTATAAATGTGATGCATTCCATTCTAGGACTTCATTACATATGCGATCAATTATGTGATTTTGATCTCTTGGTATATGTGTAAATATGATGTGATCAAAAATTCGAGCTAACCTTTTTGAATGGACATATTTCCTAAAGAGGCATGCATGAAGAAACTGAAATATTTTATTCAACTACGATACAACGAGCTGGGGATAAAGTAATATGTGGAGGTGACAGATACCTAGGAGGGAGTAATCAGCCAAGAGGCCTATGTCGACGTTGTATTCAATATTATTATTTTTGGGTGACTCGATACATAGTCCATTAGTGAGATAGGGTGTCCAATTAGGAGAGTCTATGGCACAGGCTATAGTAGTGAGCTTTTGTGACCATCAAGAGGCACCATCAATAAATCCGTAATGGTAGACTAGAATATGATCCATCTGCGACACATTATGAGAGAGTGATTTTAGAGTGAATCCATGATGATGTATTCATCATAAAAATAAGTTATGGTACATACATATACATTCTTGGGCACATTGGGAATTTTTTAAGGGTGAATTTTTTTGAGGTGGAGTCCGTTGACAGGATTTTTAAGGAAAGTCCCATTGAGCTCTGATAAAATATATGCACCCTTAAGGAGGAAATTCCTAACAATGTATCGACCCTTCCAAAATTTATCGAACTTCCCATGTCCTAAAGCTTCTTGGGTGACATCATCACGGACGAATAACTCTCCTTCGATAAAGGAACGAGGGGTGATGTTATATTGATAAAACGATGCTTTCACACTATTATTTTGTGCTTTGTTATGTTGAAGAGATTCTCATCGATTTTTTTTTACCAAATCCAACTCCTTATTAAACCTTTGTTCGAAAATTTTGGTGTTGGTGATAAGTTCAATATCTGAATGTAGGGTGGGGATTTCACATTCAATAGGAAGCATGAATTCCACCCCATAAACTAATTGGAAGGGTGTGAACCATTTTTATGCTTTGACCACTGTGCAGTATACCCATAGGGCTGAGAACACCATGTGGTCCCAATTGGTTTTGTGATTGTTCAACATACACTACAAAAAAAAATTGAGTATTTTATTAACAAATTCTACCTTACCATTGGATTGAGGGTAGTATGGGGATAAAAACGTGTGAGAAAAACCAAGGTGTTGTTGTAATTCCTAGAATATTTTGTTTTCTAAATGTTTTCCGTGATCGGATACCAATTCCTTGGGAACGCTGAACCGTGCGATGACATGGTTGAATAAAATCATGTGGTGGTTTTTGTGGTCTTATTATATGTCAGCATGGATTCTACCCATTTGGTGAAATAATTGACGGCCACCACAATTTTTTTGTGGTTACCATGTGATGGGGGGTTGTAGGTCATGAATTCTATGCCTCATTTGAAAAAGGGGCCAATGATGATGACGGGGTGAAGGAGAGATGGAGGGGTGCATGCCTTATGAGCATATCATTGACATCGCTCACATATTTTGACTGCTTGGATGAAGTCATGAAAATTGGTGAGCCATAAGTAGCCAGAACAAAGGAATTTTAGAGTGGTAACCATCCTTGAAAGTTGGTTGTCGCAAGCCATACTGTGACAATCATTACAGACCTAGTCGGCTTGGTCATGAGTGAGGCACCTACAAAGAATGTTTTTTATGCCTCATCGATAAAGGAAATCTCCCAGAAGGAGGTAACAAGGGGCCTAGTGGTGTATGCACCTCTGATTTTAATAAGTGAACTCAAGTTTCAAAGTTTGAGTTCGTAAAAATAGGAGGATATCACCATACCAAAGGTCATCCATTGTTACTAAGAAAATATGCTCATTTGATAGTGTGTCATTAACAAGCGATACTTGGGTCTTCGTTGGGAGATCAATCATGAATTTGGCGAGGATGAGCACCTTTTTTCTTTTATGGGAGTTAAAATGTAGATCGAATTCTTGTATTATAACTACTGACTGAGTGTATTTGTGACTTATCATACGACGAGTGAAAATATATTGTGTAGGGTTTATATCTACTATGAAAGTGGTGGTCAGAAGGATGATATAATGACAAAAAATTTGTACTGAATGTACTAGGGCTAAGGATGTTTTTAATTTTGGCTTATTCTTCAATGTAGGCCTGGATAGGTTCTTCTTGACGTAATCAATTTCATGCTCCCTGTCGTATGGTTCGAAAAGGACTAACACCCCAACTATGGCTATATTTGAAGCAGACAAATATAAGGTGTATTATTTCTTTTGGTTGGTTGGGCTAATAAAAGGAGTTGAGGATAACACATATTTTAAAGCTTCAAATTATTTTTAAGCCTATTCATCCCATTGGAAAGGAATGTCCCGACAAAGGAGGCACAAGAATCCCTATGTGCAAGTGTCATAGTCAGGGACAAAGCGTCTTAAGAAATGTTCCTTACCCTACAAGCTTTGTAAGTACTTTAATGTTTTTGGATATGGTACTTCTTTAATTCCTTGGAATTTTAGAGGTTCAACTCTAATACCTTGTTGGGAGACTATGAATCCCAGTAGTATTCTAACATTGACACAAAAAACACACTTGAGTGGGTTCAAGTGTAGGTTATATTGTCGGCATATTATGACCTCCATCATTAGGTATAATTAGAGGGGTTAATTGTCACCTTTTTAGCCTTATTAAGTCTCTCTTTCTCACATTTAATTATATTATGGTCTTATTTTACTAGTGTATATGGTTATTAAGGATTATAATACTTTGAATTCCTAATGTGGGTTAAATGCAAGATAATCATGAATATATTTCACTTTTGATGAATATTTTTCAATTAAAGCTGGGAGTAGATAGAAATCAAAGATTCTAGGAGAATTTTCCACCTCCTTAACTCCCAAAGGCAACCTAGGGATCCTTAAGATTCCCTCCAACAGCTCTAAATCAAAGGTAGCTAAGCAAGCGAGATATCAAGTGCACCAAATCTCCACTTCTCTTGCAGTCAAAGAGGACACATCACCTTCTTTTTTAGGGAGTTTTTGGTAGATACCCTGTAGGTTAAATAGGGCTTAGCAAGAGCTCATTAGGATTCGAACTTTCGAGGAAGCTAATAAAATATTAGCTCTTGTAATATTTTTTTGATACTTTTAGGATTATGTAATGAGACTATTTTCTGCAATAAGATGAGTATTCATATTGTCCTTCACTGATTTAGTTTCATGGGGCTAGGATTGTGGGTTAGGGCCCAATCCATTGGCCTTAGTCTCTCTTATGTATTCATGCTTATTTTTATGCCATTGTAGCTAGTTTGATTTATGATTTTTAGCTAGTTTGCTTCCATTTCAACTCACTGTTTCTAGTTTTCTTCCATTTGTCTTTGCCATAGTTAAGCTTTCATAAATGTTGGTAGACCAGTTTATAAACTCAGAAAGATGTGTGTCAAGCCTCCCTCTCTCATCTCTTTCATTGGGTCTTGAGAAGGACATATCTTCACCATAGGTCCAAATTCTCTCTTTACTTTATGATTTCTTGGAAAGAATAGTTAGATTTTTGTAGTGTCATCAACATGTCTAGAATGCTGAGTTAGATTTCTATTTTAATTCTTAATTAGGTTTACTTCCCAAATTCAACTCATCTTTTCCATTTCCTTCATCACAGGTTTTCCAATGTTTTTTTGCATGAACAGGTAGTTTTCTTGAAGGCTAAAGTAGCACAACAAAGGAGGACTTCACCAACACCCTTAGCTTCATTTCTCACCCATAATCAGCCTTGTTTCCATCAAATTGCCTTCAACCCTGTTTTTGATTTTTTCACCTTCACATCGTGAGAAACCCTATAAGTGAAAGATAGGATTCTAAAGAGGTTATGAGCTTGTCCAAGGGGTTGGAAACCTTCTATTCATCCAATTACACCTTCATTCCACCTCCCTACACTTTTCTTCATCATTTTTGGCCTTAGATTTCCCTCAGACTACTTCCTGTAGCAATTTAGGAATTTCCTATAGCACTACAAGAAAGTTGTAGCAGAACCAGTAAAAGCATTAGTGGGCCTCTCCTTAAGCCCATAATCCATCATCCACCTCATCAAGAACTTCCAAACAATCAGGACACCATCATCCCTGCATCCATGAGTTCAAAAACTTCCTAAGCCACCTTAGCACCTTCACCTCCTTACTACAAAACAATGCATTTACAAGCATCATTAGGTCATGATTAGATGCATAATTAAAAGCATGACAGTTAAATCATGAAGTAGATAGAGTTTTTTTATCCATTTTTCCCAGCAATGTGTGAGTACATTAGCCTTATTTCTACAATTTCAATTCATCCATTTACTTCATGAAGATGCCTAGTTTGCTTCTATTTCTTGCCATAGTTTAAATTGCATATTTATTTCCTTGCAGAATAGCTCGATATATTTTCTTGATTCAGAATAGTCATTTTATGGTTAATAGAGTAATGATTTTAAGTCACTTGTAGTTATAGGTCTAAATCAGAAGTGTGACATACTTCACCCAGAAACCCTAGAAATAGCACCCTTTCGTAGGACTCAAAAGAGGATGACATGAGTAGAATGCTTCTACTGTCTATATAGCACTATCACCTCCAAGTTTCTACGCTAGGTTGATAAAGTAAATTAGAGTGGCCTCTAGGAGTTACATCATTCTTATTTCAATACCAGGGCTCAACAACATCTTTGAAAAACCAAGTGGATATCCTCCAAATGGTTATAAAGCTTCTTGGATCGTACTATGAGTTAGTCCAAATAGGCAAGGATAAGATGAGCCAAGTTGTGAAATATGTAGTTCATGTCCTGTTGGAAGGTCGCACCAACATTTTTAATACCAAACAACATAAATTTGTATGTGAATGTACCCCAAGGGGTGGTGAATGTAGTTTTGTACCAATATCTATGGAAAATATGGATATGATTGGACCCAACAATCCATCCATGAAGGATAGGGCCTCATGGCCAGTGCAAGCATTAAAGACCTAGTCAATAAATGGTGTAGGTAAATTTTCTTTGGAACAATATTTGTTCATATCTCGGAAATCAGTACAAACATGAATGGTGCCCTATTTTTTCATGACGAGTAGAGGGCTAGAAGCCAAATATGTGTCAGCAATCAAATAGATGAATCCAAATTTGTGGATTTTATTTTTTATTTCCTCTTTCATTACTTCTGCCTTAGAGGGATGTAATTGACATGTTTTTGTCGAATGGAATGGGCGTCAGACCATGTTTCAATATGGTGTTCCACAATGGCAGGACTAATGAATGTCATCTTTGTTGGGCCACGAAAAAGGTATAATTACTCTCCTTTCTTCCTTAATAATTTTTATATTTTTAAGAAAGTTTATGCTTAATTTGCAATGGTTTAGGAGAAAAGGGATGGTAAAAGCAAGTTGAAAACAATATAGTTAATGTGAGATTTTCTAATATAAAAAGGGTTATAATTAGGATAAATTGTTCTGCAAATTAGCCTAAATTAATGATTGTTTTTGCTCGAGATATTTGAGTGAGATACTAATCAATCCAACAACACATTTATAGTAGATTACAGCTCGATGTCTAAGCGCAGTTAGAGAATGAAAGCAAAAGGAAACTGGTCGCTACTATACAAAGACTTATGGTTGAAAGAGAAATCCTGAGAATATTTTGATTCTCAGGATAGCTCTATATTCAAATTTCAAATGTAATATATAACTCAACAAAGTGAAGGAAAGACATTGTTTGTTATTCATGTTCTATTTTATCATTTCACTTTTACTGTGTCTTACATAAAATGATCTGAGTTGAACCTTTTTGAGGTTATTCTGTAAAACACTTTGAAGTTAATGAAGTTGCATGAGATTTTACTTTAGTCTTATGGATTGATTTTATCTAGGCAGTACTTCTGGAGACCATGGGCCCAGTCACCGCAGGATTTATTGTCTATTAGGTATCATTGATAGTCATATTACCTTTTTGTGAATCACATTAGTTGTATTACTTTGTACTTGCCTTCATTTTATAGTAGGTAATTAATTGAATTTTGTATCTTGAATTTTGTTAAGAATTTTTGAAGTTACCAATTGGATTGTGTTACATAGATGTGAAATGTGAATGTGTGAATCTTTATAGTAACTTTTGAGAAGTAGACACTTTTGAGCATTCATGTTATTAATAGTTTCTCCTAATGCGTAGGATTTTCCGACAAATAGATTAAAATGGTCTGTGAGTTAGAATAGTTTATTTCATCATATTTTTAATTGTAGGAGTAATCAATCATTGTTATCATTTATTTATGCAATGGTTGAATTAAAATAATGTTTCATGTAACTTTTCTGTAGTAGTTATTTTGCGTTTTTCCATAGTCTAAAACTCTATTTTTGCATATACTTTGTCGATAGCCTTGAAATAAAAGATGAATCCCAGGCTGATGAGATTAATGAGATATCATTAAGATTGACTTTTAAGAGTCATATTAGTGCCCAAAATTTTGGCGTCGTTGTTGGGGAGGTTGTCAAATTATAGGTTGTCTCTGGAAGGTCGGGTATCGAAGATGGAAGGTAAGAACCTACGCATGCGCTAAGAAAAAATCTTGCACCTAGTGCCCACTTTCAATTGATGCGATTAGGATATGTGAGTGTGTATCTAGTTTCTATTTTGATTTAAGGTTGATGCAATTAGCCTATGTGAGTGTGTATCTAGTTTATTTTCTAATTTAAAGTTGATGTGATTAGGATATGTAAGTGTGTATCTAGTTTCTTTTCCGATTTCAATTGATATGATTAGGATATATAATTGTGTATCTAGTTTCTTTTCCAATTTAAAGTGTTGATGTGTAGTAAAGAGTCAATGTAAGTGTGTATGACTAAGAAAAAAATCAAGTAGTAATAGAACGAAAACCAAGACCAAAAACCACAAAAAAATGGGGACAAATGGGCCTTGCGGGAATGACCTTTATCGACGAACTTATCTGAAAAAATTAATCTCAAGCATCAATAGAACCCCGAACAACATCTGGGAAGGGCTCTACCACAATCCCTCAAGGGGCAGAATCATCAATTGCAGCTTACGCTAAGATTCACAACAAACCTGAAGGATCTTAGCAAAGCTTTCAAAGCACATTTGTTCGACACCCTAGTCCTTCACAAGAGGGAAATTACTGTAATTTAAAAGAAGGAGAAGGAGAAACCAGTGGATCAGATCCACGATCCTCGGGATCTAGATCTCTTGTGATCTTGATAGAAGATAAAACACCTGAGATCCCAGACTTAGACAACATAGTAAAACCCCCTAGAGAGCCAAGTAGTATCCATAACTCCCTCACTCAAATAATACCTCCTGATCAAGAAATCCCTAAATATTACTGGAATATCTTTGATCAGATGGCAACTGAAGTACAAAAAAACCAGACCTCAACATTGGAATACCCTATTTTCGATCTGATCACTAATGCCCCGATGAAGTCCATTCCTTTACAAAATATTCCAACATTTCATGGGATGACCTCAGAGGATCCAAATTCCTTTCTATTTGAATTTGATGTCTTGTGTAGAGGGTATGATTATACCATCAATGCACAGAAATTGAAACTTTTCCCTTCTACTTTGAATGGGGTTGCATTACGATGGTTTATGGGCTTGGGAGGGGCCACTATTGATTCTTGGGATGAAATGAAAAATGCTTCTCTTACAAAATATTAAGATTAATGTCGATCTAGTGATATTAAATATGAAAATTTTAAAATGAATGAAAAGGACAATGAAACTTTAGAGGAGTATACTGAGAGATTTTAGTACGATTTACAGAGATCCCCATATACTACCTTACCAAAATAAGTATTAAAATCTCCTTTAACAAAAGGCATGAAAAACTAGTGGATAGAAACGTTGAATTTAATGGGTAAAAGTGATATTTATTAAGAAGAACATGAAAATATTGTTAAAATGTGTATCAATTGTTCACGTGGCAGTATGCAAGCCCAATTTTAAGTATGTGATCCCCTCACTCGAATCAGAAAAACCACTAGAGGAGGTGTAACGCGAATGGAAATTGGTAATCTGTTACTGGAATTTTTGGAACACTCACTACATAGTTAGATGTTTTGCAGGCTAAAGAAATGTAAGATGACATAGAGTGAGCATTGGATATATTCTATCCATGATGCCGAAAGAAACACATTGAGAGGGAATGCCCACTAGACATCGTTTCAACCTGTGCTATTCGCATTGAAGATCATTCGACAGAAAAATTTCCATAGCTCCTA
The DNA here is from genome assembly GCA_034641835.2 of Pinus albicaulis. Classification (NCBI taxonomy): domain Eukaryota; kingdom Viridiplantae; phylum Streptophyta; class Pinopsida; order Pinales; family Pinaceae; genus Pinus; species Pinus albicaulis. The sequence continues at coordinate 484,634,725 of CM076581.1, forward strand.
GGATTAAAACTTGTACTCAAAGAAGCCAAGGAGGAGATAGAACTTGTATACCTGATGGCTCAAAGTCAATCATAGTAATCAATTCCTCTAGGTATGATGCAAGATCCCTCCTCATTTTATTCTAGATAATACATGCAACATCAAAATCTTGGAAATGCATGGCAAGGACAATCACCTTTTAACTCCGCCTGGAAATCTCAGTCATATCCTACTTCACCATGGATGAAACTACCACTTACTAGATCACCATGGCCAAATCCCCAATATCCTATCTCATTGTGGCAAAATCCAGTTACTAACTCCTATCCCTCGCAATGGTCGAACACACTTGTGCATAATTTAATGTGGCCTTAAAATTGGCAGTGTCCTATGGGATTAGTAAATCCACCCCTAGGGAAGATCCCTCAATCTCAACCCACACTACAAACTCCATTTCAATTACCTCCTAATCCTCAACCAACGATGCGTCGTCAATTTTCGACTCAGCCAAATCCTAACCCCAACAATATACATGTCCAATGTGTGAAAATCATTTAAAATATGGTCTATGAAGTAAAGCCCTTAGGATGTAATGAGATGTGGCTGATATCTGGATGCATTATTTCTCCTAAATAAAATCATAATGATCAAGGGCAATAAAATAGTAAAGAATAACAAACTATGATAAATCCTTTTATTGTAGTTATTTCAGAAACATAGCCAACAAAAAAGACAGTCGTGCAACGGAACCCTGAAAAATCATAGCTACTTCCCCTCCATTCCCTAAAACACACACGATAACAAAACTAGCAATGTACCTTGAGTTTGATATTGTAGGGAAATTGAAAAACTTGTGTATAAAAATCTCACTCCTGCAGGCCATATGAGACATCTTGATTTATGCCAAAATGATCAAGGAGTTATGAAGAAAAATCTAGGGAGAAAACCAAAAGATCCAACTTCAATTCACGTTGTAGGAGCATTATCCGACCTCATTTTAGGAAAACAGGTTCAGTTTCACTTTTCCAAACATGTTGGTAGACTTAGGAGCAACTATTAATCTTCTAACCTATGATACTTGCATTATCTTGGGTATTACAACTTTAAAACCAACCTCAACCCTACTACAATTAGATGATAGGTCAATGGTCAAGCCTGAAGGAACTTTGGAAGACATTATTGTCTCTCTAGACTCCTGAGAATATCCTGTACAAGTCTTGGTCATCAACCCAAGAAGTAGACTAGATGGAAATCCACTGATACTAGGAAGATCGTGGTTAGCAACAACCAATGCATATATAGGATATTGAAATGGAAACATGATGATTGCAAGAGGAAATGTTATCAATAATATTATTCTGTACCCTCCGGCTAAACCCAGTACGCCTATTGTAAATTTTCAGTTACGCCCACCTAAATATCAAGAAGAAAATCCACATTCTCCCGTTTCCTTATATGAAGCTCTAGGACTTAAAAATCAATTAGAAGATGATGTAATCAGTAGCTTCATCAATAAACCAACTTTTATTGGAAACCCAGCATGCCAAAAGCTAAAATCTCTGCTTTATAATGATGTGCAAGGATACCCCTTAGAAAATTTAAATGACAATCATTTTCCCACAATTGTTGTCCATAATAGCATTCCAATTGAAATAGAAAGAGGAAAAACCCTTAATATTAATGTTGGTATGGAAAAACATCAACAACATAAATTAATTGAAGTCCTCTGTAAATACAAGAAGTATTTTTCCTGGGAATATTCGGCCATGAAAGGTATTGACCCATAGCTGTGCACCGATCACATCTATATCAAAAAAGATGCCTATCCTATTCGACATCCCCAGAGGAGGTTGAATCCGCACCTCAGAGACATTGTGAAACAAGAATTGCAAAAATTATTAAATGTTAATTTCAGATACCCAATTTCAAATAGATAGTGGGTTTCCCCATTAGTAATCATCCCTAAGAAAAATGGAAAATGGAGGATTTATGTAGATTATAGAGAACTCAATAAGGCCACCCAAAAATACCATTTCCCTTTCCTTTCATAGACCAAGCGCTTGATGCTTTAGATGGAAAGAAATTATTTTATTTTCTAGATTGTTTTAGTGGTTAAGATCGGATTCATATTTCTTCGGAACACCAAGATAAAACCATGTTTACCTACCCATGGGGGACATTCGCATATGGAGTTTTACCCTTTGGACTATGTAATGCTCCTGCGACATTTCAAAGAGAAATCTTGAGAATTTTTTCTGACCTAATCAATGAGGGACTTGAATTGTATATGGATGATTTTAATCCATTTGGGGATGATTTTGATCAAGCTCTGAAAAATTTAGAAAAATTCCTTGAACATTGTATTGCCACCAGATTGTGTTTAAGTAATGAAAAATTCCATATGATGATGACTATAGGTGTAGTTTTAGGGAATTACATTTATGATTCATGAATTCAGGTGGATCTTGCCAAGATTGAGGTAATTCTTAAATTTCCTATGACACGTACACAAACAGATGTACGAATTTTTCTCGGTTATCCAGGGTATTATCGCAGGCTTATAGAACATTTTTCAAAGATAGTTGCACCTTTATACACTTTAATAGGAAATATTGAATTTGAATTGTATGAACATTGTGATGTTGTGTTTGCGGGTCTCCAGGAACTCTTTTCGACAACACCAGTATTAAGAGGAAAAAACTGGGAACTACCTTTTCACATCCCCTCAAATGCATCAGACACAACCATAGGAGTTGTTCTTAGACAAGAGGAAGACAAAAAAACCTTATTCTATCTACTATATCAGAAAAAACCTCACTCCTGCTGAGTTAAACTATACAGTAATAGAAAATTAATTTTTAGTTGTTATACATGCTATTAATAAATTTCAACATTATATAATAGGTTATCTAGCTTTTCTGTACACAGATCACTCTGTTATTATATATTTAGCTAACAAACCCATTACTAATGGTCGAGTGACTCGATGGCTATTGTTGTTGTAGGAATTTTATATCACCATCAAGGATCAACCAAGAAAATAAAACTTTGTGGAATACTTCTTGTCTTTAGTACATAAAGTAGATGACCATTAGCCAATGGATGGCCAGTTTCTAGATGAGCATATATTTTCCGAGACAATAAAATCATCCTAGTATGCTAATGTGGAAAATTACTTGGAGGTAGGGAAATTACCAACACATCTGTCACCATGAGAAAGGAAGTTGTCATACAATGCAGCACACGTTTCTCCTGGATCGGTGGGTATATTTTCCATAATTGTTCTGATTTTCAAATTTGAAGGTGCATCAGAGAAGATGAAGTTTATGACATCCTGAGGATCTACCATGATGAACCCTACGGAGGACACTTTGTAGACCGTTGAACTGGACATAAAGTTCTTAAAATGGGTTATTATTAGCCCACAATATTTAAATATGCAAAAAATTATTTCCAAGCCTGTGATAGGTGTTAACCAATGGACCGTCCTGGCCAAGTTGATGAAATTCCCCTACAACTGCAAGCGGTGGTAGAACCATTTAAAATATAGGTACTGGATTTTTCCGGCCCCTTAAACTGGCCATCAAATCAGAAAGTGTGCATATTGGGTTTCATAGATTATGTAACCAAATGGATCAAAGTGGTAGCATTGCAAAGAGCTACAGAGGAGGCAGTGATTAATTTCATGTTAGAACTATTTGTGTGGTACAGATTACCAAGGAAAGTAATAAAAAATGTAGGGTTGAAATTCACAAGTTATAAAATTTTGGCCACTCTTTAGAACTATCATATTAAGCATAGATTTACTTCCCCATATCACCCCCAGGAAAATGGACAAGCTGTGGAGAGTGCTAAGAAGGTCTTGGAATAAATTATGACTAAAACCGTATACTCAAATCGTCGAAATCGGGCAACAAAACTCCCTGAAGCACTATGGGCTTATCGGACAACATGGCATAACACTACTAGTCACTCACCCTATCACCTCGTCTTTGGAAAAGAACCCATTTTTCCAATAGAATTTGAAATAAAGTCTTTGAATACTGCAAGGGAAATTCGACTGGATTTTATAGAAGCACAAAACCAATTCCTACAACAACTTAATGATTTGAATGAAGCACGTATGTTTGTTGTAGAACACACTACTATTATACAACAACAAAGAGCTAAATGGCATGACTGACTGGTTAAAAAGAAATCATTCCAAAAAGGAAATTGGGTGTTGCTATATGATTCTAGGTTCGAGGATTTTCCATGGAAATTACAAGCAAGGTGGCTAGGGTCGTATGAAATCAAAGAAGTCTACAATAAGGGTAACGTAACATTAAACACTATCGACGGATCTGGTACCTCTTTCCTAGTAAGCAGACATCAACTACGCCTTTACCACCAACCACTCACAAAGGAGTATTTTTACCATGATGTAAGCAATGATTCTATTTTTTAGATCATAGCTAACTAGGATAGCAGCCCATCAACTCCATCTCCATAAATCTCATTTTCTTTATCACTTTGTATATAATGTATATATGTTTTCTTTAAGATTTAATTAAGTTTCTTGTTTTTATTTCTTTATTTTTCTTCCTTTTTTTTCTTGATAGTAAAAATAGAGGGGTAAGAGGCCTTGAGGACAATTGTTGTTCCCTTTGGCACAATTGTTGTTCCCTTCAACACAATTTTTTCTCCCTTGGGCACAATTTTTGTTCCCTTGGGAATAATTGTTGTTCCCTTGGGCACAATTGTTGTTCCATTCTACACAATTATTGTTCCCTTTGGCACAATTTTTGTTCCCTTTGGTACAGTTTTTGTTCCCTTTCTCTTTCACAATCATTTTTCCCTTCGGCACAATTGTTGTTCCCTTGGGAACAACTGTTGTTCCCTTCAGAAAAATTTTTGTTCCCTTCGGCACAATTTTTGTTCCTTTTGGCACAATTGTTGTTCCCTTAGGAAAATTTTTTGTTCCCTTCGGCACAATTGTTGTTCCTTTCGGCACAATTGTTGTTCACTTTGGAAAAAAAATTATTCCATTCAGCAAATTGTTATTCCCTTCGGCACAATTGTTGTTCCCTTTGTGCCAAGCTATCTATCACTCATATAATTAATTCCAATCTTTGAAAGGGAACTTCCAAAGTATTGATATTTACTTTATCATGGTGTTACAAATAATGCCTTATCTATCACCCTATGAAGAACATTATTTTACCCGTTGGCACATCTTATTTTAAACATTTGCTTTATATTCATATATTTCTGAAACAATTATAATTTTTTCATGATCTATCACCACCACAACAGTTTTATCTTTTGTGTACATATTTAATGGTGATTTTCTTTCCATATAACAAAGGGTTTACACATACTTTATTTGGCATCCTTTTTATTCCTTACACCATCCTTAAAAGTCTTAAGGAGTTAATGAGCCACCCTTGATGAATAAAAAGATTAATTTTAAAAAATAATAATAATACTTAGAGCTAGATTTCCTCATAAGGATAAAGGGTCTCATCACGAGCCAACCTACTATAATCATAAGATAATAACATAAGTGACATTCCCATTATGGCTACCAAACCAAGGTTATGGCCTTTCTGACACAAGTGTCAAAAGGACAAGAGGTCTCATTACGAGTCGGCTTGTTCACTTTGTTATGATATGGTGAGTATTATCGTTGTTACCTAGTCACCACACCAGAACAATTACCTTTAAAAAAAAACAGTTAAAATAATAAATACGATATATCATTCATAGGATACTGGCTCATCTACAGGTTAAAAAGGAAACCTTGTCGAGGCTATGGACGCTTGTTGGCAGCAATGGCTCTTATTATGGCATTAGACTACATCTTGAATTTCCTTATCATAATTATGTCGTTAGACCTCTTTCTTTTATAAAGAAATAACCATCATCAATATCTACACCTATCTTGTAAAAACAACTAGAGGTGGTATATAAACTATAACATGAGCATTTCTCTAAAATTTCGGACCTTCGAAATATGCATATTATTTATAAAGGAATGTCGCCACATATATTTTTTTATGCTCTTCAGAGTTTATTTATTTTAAAAAGGAAACCTTCTTACACATGGTATATCATTATCATTACTTCCACAGATATATGATAGCTAATTATCCCCTCCATCTGGCTGGGTCCAATTTGACCATTCCATTTCGCGGTAATGACTACTTCTATATGACGATTTAATTTCCATAATGTTACCAGTGATGGTAAACCTTTCTATTGGAGGGAGTAAGGAAAAACTCGTGCATGACATGACTAAGCAAAATTAACAAAAATTGTATTTTTTTTCGCACAAAAAGCACATTGAACAATAATAATTTTTCATATCTCTCATTCTATTCTCTATACTGAAACAACTATGTGTATAGTTTTTGCAGCAATTCCTTTCGAACCAACACTGTGTATAGTTTTTGCTGCAGTTCCTTCCAAATTAGTAGCAATGGGGGGTAAATCCATCCTTAGTGAACCTGTCACACTGCGGGTAATTGAACAAGCTCGAAAAATCCTAGAAAGGGTGGATTAGCTTGAGTATTTCACCCGATTGCAAGGATTTGATAATGATGTGGATTTAGAATTTTTACTTAATTTAAGTAAAGAAATCACAACAGTCAAATGAAAGTAGATGCCACTTAATGAAACAATCGTGGTATAAGTTATAGGTATCTATATGGAAGGAGAGAAGTGGATAGACAAACATATTGGACTCCAGAGTGCAATGGAATTGTTTATAGAATCAAGTGACAAATTGGTCCACAAAGGAAAAGGATTCCACCCCGCCTCATTTAGAGAACCATGATAGGAGCTCCCAAACATAATACATAAGTAAATTTCATGTGACGGTCGCCATGATGTGGTAAGACCAAGAAATATCAAGTTATTAGAAACTTTAAAGCAAAATATAGTGCTAAACATGCATTTATTTTTAAACTTCCTTTTACATGAGGTTGTTGGTAGGATGAGTAGAGCTAAGGACCGAAGCACCATAGTCAGTAACCATTGTTTAATGAAATTGATAGTCAGTAGGGAATTGGCATTATCCCAAATAAGTTGGGACAATTTTTTTGGGACTTAATGACCTGCCACTTGTGGAAGCAATGCATGAAGAAGAAAATACCCAGCTTGAAAAATGAAAAATTCAACCAGACATGGGAAATTTTCCCCTTGAAAATTTAAATAGTCGGTCAAGAGAATAAAGTGATAATCAAACCCCGACTTTGAAAATTTTGTCTAGAGATGAGAAGAGGTTATCCTTTCTCCTAGTTTCCTGGGCAACTAAGCGTAGAAGGACCGAAATACTGGTAAGGACAAAGCAACCTGTAGAGTCTGTTGAGCATGCGTCAGAGAATGAGTTGTCTCAAGAACCTCCGATGGAACAACAGGTTAACTCACCACAAGTTAGAGAAGAGGAAATAGCTCAGGTTTAGGAAAATATGGGAACACTTTTTTCCTTGGAAGAGAATGAATATTATTTTGGGAATTCGTCTGAACTAGTTGCTAATTTTGCAGCCTCCACTCCTAGTTATCATAATACTAAAATATTTCCATCCTCGCCGAGCATGCATAATCAAGACCACCCAGAAGAATCGACTAGAATTATGAATGAACCAGATTTTTCTAGAGTGGGTACCATTCCATTAACCCCTGATAATCAGAATTATGAAGGTAACCCCACTGCTACAGTATTGATCAATGAAGAAATTTAAGTTCCTCCTAATGTCATTATCATGCCATCTCCACGTATAGCACCAATGGTAGAACCCACTGAAGGGTTGAAACGAAATAATAAAAAGAGAAACAAGTTATTGAAACAATAAAACCATAAATTGCGGAAGAATATGGAACAACTTAGGCAAAGACTTAGAAAAAATGGAAGAAAGAAACCAAAAATTGTGACAATCAGAGTCTAGAGTGAGAATTTTTTGAATCGTGCAGAAACTCAGACTTAGGAAACTCCCATCACAAATGTAGAAGTCTAGACTGAATAAATCCTTATTAAGCATGCATAAATTCAAACTGAGCATATTCCCACTAATTCTATGGGAATTGAAACATATATCAATCCCTCTATGGTTACAGTTTAGGTAGAAAGTAAAATAGATTTACTGATGAATATTAACAAGGCTACACAAACTAAAGTGGTGCTTCCGTATTCTCCCTTGATCAAGGATGCCACTACCCAAGTGTTAAACCGAGAATTGGAAAGGCACAAACAATTTTTGGAACAACACCAAGGAGAAGTGATAACACAGGTAGAATACCAAGAATTACTTCAAAAGTACAAAGCCTTGACTGCCATTGAGGACAAAACTCATGCCAAACTTAGAAGAGAGAAAAATAAAACAGAGAAATTGCAAGGGAAATTTCAGAAAGCACTGGAAAAAACCAAGGAGATATGTTCTGCATACTCTAATGCATTGTCTTGCAGGTCTCCTACTACAAACTATGCCATGTTTTTACTTGAATGGTACTTATTAATGAAATTAAAAGCCATATGGTCTGGTCAACTTGTTGAATTCAGTATTTTTTCTGATTTAATAAAGTTTTTTCAAGAGCAGTAAGATAATGTCAGATATTTCTTGTGTGAACTCTATATGCATAACTTCTTCCTAGAATAATAGAGGGATGGGAACACTAGCCCTTTCATTGGGGATTTGCAATTTCAATATTTTATATCCTTTATGAGAAATCAAATAAAATGGTACAAAATATATAGTATATTCCAAAGGAGGGAAAATGGTGTAGACCTTTGGGTAAGAGGAGAACCTAATAGCCCATCGAAAATTTTTATAAAACATAAAAGGTTCATGCAACGAACTGGAGTAGTTTCTGCTTTGGCTCCCACACATAAAGATGTTCTTATCACATGACTTGATTACTTTGAATACATTAAATAAGAATCCCTTCATGCAACACAAAAACGATGGAAAGCATATCCTAAGGAGGTTAAGAAGAGGGAGCCTTTTGGCTACAAAAACTTCCAAGAAATAGCTAACCAGATGTAGCAGTATAGTTAGATAGTTTTTTCTAAAGGACCTACTTGGATTGGATGATGATACAAATTTCCTGTTATCTAGTATCCTCTAGATGGGTACAATGTTGAGTATGAACTCCCAGAAGGTGCAGAAAGTGAGGCCTTCAAGGTTCTTAGGAGCAAGAACGGATTTCAGAATTATGGAGAACAATATTACCTAGCATACTCTTTAACTTTGTTACATGTGAATCATCTTTTTTGCATGATAACACACAATTAGGTAAGCTTTGGGGTGATGTTGGACCATGGAAAAGGTATAATTCCTCTCCTTATTTCCTTAAAAAAAATTATATTTTTAGGAAATTTTATCCTTAATTTACAATGGTTTAAGAGAAAAAGAGTGGTAAAAGAAAGTTTAAAATAGTATAGTTAATTTCAGCTTTTCAGATATCAAAAAGGTTATAATTCGGGTAAATTGTTATGAAAATTAGCCTAAATGAACGATTGTTGTTCCTGGAGATATTTGAGTGAGATACTAATCAAGTTGATGCTACATTTATGGAAGATTACAACTCGATGTATGAGTGCAGTCGAAGAATAAAGGCAAAAGGAAACTGATCGGTACTATATGAAGACTTATAGTTGAAAGAGCAATCCTAGGAATATTTCGATTCTGAGGATAGCTCTATATTCATTTTTCAAGTGTAATATATAAGTCAACAAAGTGAAAGACATATGTTGTTCATTTTTCATGTTCTGTTTTATCATTTCACTTTTACTGTGTATTACATACAATGATCTTAGTTGAACCTTCTTGAGGTTATTTTGTAAAACACTTTGAAGTTAATGAAGTTGAACAAGATTTTACTTTAGTCTTCTAGATTGAGTTTATCTAGGCAGTACTTCTGGAGACCATGGGCCCAGTCACCGAAGGCTTTACTTTCTGTTATGTATCACTGATGGTCATATTACCTTTCTATGATTCACATTAGTTGTATTACTTTTTACTTTCCTTTTCTTTTATAATGGGTAATTAATTGAATCTTCTATCTTGAATTCTGTTAAGCATTTATGAATTTATCGATTGGACTGTGTTACATAGATGTGAAGTGTGAATGTGTGAATCTTCAAAGTGACTTTTGAGAAGTAGATATTTTCTAGCATTCATGTGATTAATAGTTTCTCCTTATGTGTAGGATTTTCCAAGAAATAAATTAAAAGGGTTTGTGAGTTAGAATAGTTTATTTCATCACAATTGTAATTGTAGGAGTAATCATTTACTATTATCATTTATTTCTACAATGGTTGAATTAGAATAATGTTTCATGTAACTTTTATGTAGTAGTTATTTTGTACTTTGCCATAGTTTAAGAATCTATTCTTGCATATACCTTTCTGATAGCCTTGAAATAAAAGAGGAATCCCAGGTTGATAAGAATAATGAGATAGGATTAATATTGATTTTTAGGATTCATCTTAGTGCCCAACAATATTCTAGTAATCCCATGCAAAAATTTCTCTGTATTCTTGGAATAAGGTTGTGTAAGAGGTTACCTCTTCTGCAGAGCGTGTTTCCCCCAGGGATATTTATTTGACCTTTCCAGGTTTATTTGAAATATTTACCTTAATGGTAGGTAAAATATTTTACATTTTTCTTTCCCCAAACACATCGAGTGCTGGGATCGGGTTGTTGAACCAATATACTCTTCCTGATGGTAGGAAGTCTCTAGATTATATGGCACATATATTGTGGGTTGGTATGTTAGTAGGCACAAATTTTTTTTCAGGTAGAAAAAAATGCGATGGTGCATGGCATCCCATGGAAATTTGGGTTCCATCACGACCTCTAGAATATCTTCTTCTGAGTGAAAAATACTATCTAAAGTTGATTTGGATTATGCGAGGTCACGAGGATGGAGTTTGGTAATAGAAGTTTTATTTTACAAGAGAGAATATGATTGAGTGGTTGATGCCATAGAAACAAGCAAAGTTGAAAATGTGAAAATGGGATGGGTTTGCACCATTAGTAGTGTTATTACTTGTGTGGTATGTTTAGCAGTCTGGACACCAAAAAATTATGAGAATATAGCATAAATCATGGTTCCCACGGATGATGAGATGAATCGTATGTGATCTTGCAAATTGTCAACATTAGGTGGTGGAAAATGTTTTATAATTGTTATTTTATAATGAGTGGGAGAGAGTTCTTGTGACCTTTTTTGTGTAAAAGGAGCAAAGGCTTATTCTTCAATTTGAGGTTAATGTTGAATCCTAAGCTGTCGAAACATTTGTAGCATATGGCATGCTTTCGTAATATGAGAATTATTGGTGCAAATGGTGCACACAGGGATAGTACTAATCGAGTAGTTAGTACTAACAGGGCTCATAGCATAAGATGATGATGCATGATTAGAGTCGTGAGATAGGTAATTACCATGTTCTTTCCATCTTCGGGTCTTGCTATTAGCGTGGTGTGACTTCCTAGGGTGGGTTTGTCTTAATGCTGTTATGGTTTCTCTAAAGCGTGGAAGGTATTGATAGCTGTCCATGCGATTAAATTGAGAGAAGATGAAATAATAACATCGTGTGATTTTATCTTGATTGGAGATATGTATTTAGGGAATTTTGGCCACTAAGGAAAAAAAACATCATTAAACTTACCCAATTCCCAACATTGGTTGACCAAGTGGTTGGGTTTATCGCATAGGGCATATGGGAGGGGTGGTTTGGACCAAGCAGCTTGAGGGAATTTGGTATTTTTCACATATGTAGGTTGGTGATGGTGAGAGGAGTCTGGTTGGATTACTAGCGGCTTTTTTTCCTCAAACAAACATAATATGGGCCTAGATGCTTCATTGCCTAGTGGTGTGGTGTTGTCTGAATATTAAGTGTCTGATTCGACTAAATGAAAGTTCTCAATGATGAAACAACGCATGAAGCCTAACATAAAGCGGAATCAGGAAAGGTGAGGGAAGTGTTGCATGTGATGGTTACTTGAAAAAATATGACAAGTATGATGTATACACCTGGATAAGTTTCTTTGGGGAACACGGTTGACCAGATACCATTGGTTAAATTCCCGTAATTTAAGGCACTGGGTGATCAAATGGTATGGTTCATCGCAAAAGATGCAAGTTGGGGAAAGAGGTGTGGAATCCATTTTTCATGTAGTATTCTGGGGGTTGGGGTAAGTGGGGTATGAGCATGAATCTTCTTCTTCTCATACATAAAGAATTTTTTTGGACCGATCATCAACTAGTTGTGTGGATGTTACTGATGGAGCCTGGGAATTGTTCTGCATGAGTGCAAATAATGCATCTCTATATCGATGGATTTCAGGGCAATTATGAGTGTAATTCTTGTACTTTGCGCATATGGTGCAGGCATGGTTGGTGTGTAATTCCTTGTTGTGTATTGTTGCGACCTTTTCTCGAATTGGTAGAGCTGGGGTTACAGTCATTTTTGGGGCATGTAGGAGAATTTTTAACTCCTCTAATTTAGGGTAGATGTTGGTTGGGTGGACAACTACATTGTATAAAGCATAAAGTGGGAATGCTTTGGGAGTCTTTAGGGTGTCTACCTTCTTCCCTTTTTTCTTATCCCTTTTAGTGGTACCAACTGGTGTCGAAATAGGTGGTTCTTGATTTATGATGACCTCATGAGGGGAAATAGGAATGATGCTCGTAGAGGTGACATTTAATTTTTCTGACATGACTGAATGGGCCATATACTAGACCGATATCACAAGAGCCATATTTGGTAGCGTAAGTGTTGCAACGACTTGGTGTGAGACAAAAGCAAGTGGGGGGTATAAAAAAGTAGTTTGGGTGATGGAATATGGGATGAATGTTGAGTCAGCCACGTTGACACTCAGGGTATTGACTATTGATTCTTGACTAGGTTTAGTGTTTGATGAACTCATCATGCACACCAGAGCTCCTGTGGTTGTGGGAACATCTTCCAACAACGCAAGAGGTTCTCCAAGGTACGTACCAAGAAGATTGGATGGTTTTAACTGACCGGGACCAAACTTACTGTACCCTGTAATAAACTCCCAAGAAGATCCTACTTATTTTAAGATGCCACCAAGTGCGATTATAGTATTATTCTCGTAATACGTAAGCTGGTCAACTATAACGATTTTTCATTCATGGGGGAACATCATCATCATGGATAGAGAGGATGTTATTATAGTCATTAAATAGATATAGCTCCAACCAAGAAGGATGTTGTAATCCAACTGTGCATTGGAGACTTCGATATCAATAAGCACATTTTTGTTGGAGAGATGTACCGAAACATATTGGTAAAAATCTACATGTGTGGAATGACTCTTGTCATATGCTTTGAGCATAATGTCAGATGGTTTGAGTTTTGGAGATCCTAGTTTCTTCCAAATTGTATTGGACATGATACATGTGGATGATCCTTCATCAACAATGCAACGATTAATGGTGATATTTTGGATTGATACCCAGATTGGAAGGAAACTAGGGAGGGGGGTCGTTGGCCAACTTTATCCACATCAAAAACCATTTAGTGATAATCAGAAAGTTCTATTGCACCTAATGCGGAAAGTAAGGCCTTCCTTTGGGTTGGGAATGATTGTAGGACTTCTAACACTGACATAGCTTAAGGAGATTGAGGCAGGTCATCACTATGTTGTAGCTATGAGCAGCCTCAAAATTACGTCCTTCTCTTTGCAAGGGACCTTTTACCACTTTTATAATAGGTTCTATAGGAATCTGAGGAATGGTAAACGATGTTATAGGAATGGTCATGGTTGAGGTAGATGGGATGGCCTCTGGGGGAGCTTCATAATTTATATTTCGTGTATGTAGGAGAATTTCCTCTCCTGGCATGTAAATTTCATGATTATATTTATTATGGGGGTTCCCTCTAGGGAGAATTGGTTAGGATGGTTGTTGTTGTTGAGTATTAACCACTCCCTGATGGGGGAAAGGATCCTGCATTACTGCAGTTTTCTTGTTTTTCCCTCCATGTCCCCTATTATCCTAAATATTTTTCAACTCAGAGAGTTAAGGAAAATGGTGGGTATAATGAATGTGTTCCCCGCAGATGGCGCAAGAATGATTTTTCCTAATAATTGTGTTCTTTTTTTCTTTTGTGAGTTATTGTTGGTATGCTCCTGGTTCTAATTTCGGTTGAGATTTCCCTCGTCGATATTCACGAGGGGTCTTGCTAATTGTTTCCCCCAGTTCGGGTTCTCACTTTTTTTTTCTCTTTGGATTTTTCTTAGAAAAAATAGGTGGATCATTTTATTCACCTGGTCAAATTTCAACTCTTGTTGAGCATCGGAGGGTTGTACCAGATTAACCCCTGTGTTATTTTGTGCTGGTGGGTTATTCTGTTGTTGTGCAGGGAAAGGAGAATATTCGTTCTCTTGTCCCTGATTGGTATATGCATTCTTGGGGGAGGACATTGTGTCCGCATTCCTACAAGAGTATTGGTTGCCTTGCAAGGGGAGATGTGGTCCTCCTTCTGTGGGATGATACGGGTTAAACCTATTAACCATTTTCTACATTGGTATGGGTTTTCGAGAGTAATATCTAGGTGGTTCCATTTTCATGGCATCAAATTTTGGGTTACTGAACGAGTATCCATGATAATGGTAGGTGTTTCTAGTTTTTTTTTGGATTATGTACCATATCAATCCATCAGTAGCATTAAATGTGCCTTATATTTCTTGTTTAAATGTTTGCAAGCGAGGGGTTTCTAGAAGTACGTGATAGAGGTATCCTGACTGAGTGTTGATAAGCTCTAACTAGTGAGCTTTACTGATGGCTTCTTCCTCATTATTTGGACTTGAATTAGCCACATATTTATATATTTTTGCACTAAGAGATCTAAAAAAGAGATCGAGGAGGAATTTAGCTTCAATATTAGCTTTACAAAAGCTTTGAAATTTCCACCATTCATGGATATGGTCTGATATGTGTATGGCAGGTGTCTAATTGAAGTGGGTAAGGAGTTACAGGCCCGATTCCTGTCGAACTAGGAGTTGAAAGAATGTAAGGAAAATGGTGTCTATGAAACCAAAGTTTCCATGCACCCTAGATGGTTGGCCTATGTACCACTTTGTTGTTTCCCTAGTAAGGGTGAGTTGAAACAAACATAGGTGAATAATATCTTCTATGATTATAGTAGAAGAACACCACAGTTGAAAGGTCATGACATGATTTCCATGATCTTCTCCTTATTCTACTTCAAATTTTGGAACATCTGAAGGTAATTTTGTAGGCATGGGTGGCCCATTGGGGCCACGTTCTATAGGATCATTAGTTAACTTAATTAAATAGGGTAGATTTAAGGAAGCTAAAAGTGGAATCAGAAATTTTTTCATCATTGCAAAACGATTTTGAACAACTATTTGCAAAGGGGTCCTCTATGGAGAAGTGTGAGGAGAACTACCTTGATGTTTGTCTTGTGGACTTTCCAGAGGAGTGGTAAGTGGGATCCCAATAGGGGTAGTTTTTTGTGACCCTTGGGGGGTCATGAAAGGTATACTATGATGGGGAGAGGTCTCAAGTAAACTTTCACCGATAAAGGAATATACTATAATGGTGGTTGTGTGACGTCCTCTACGCCTAAAAGACGGGAAGCCTAACACACCTCCTGGTAATAGGGGGAGGTTTAAAAAACATCTAGATCAAAGGGGAGACATGGGTTCCCCTATGGTGTCAAGTACAGTGTTTGTTACTTTGTAGCTTTGAGGGAAGGGGATATATATTATTGCAATAAAATCACATACATAAAACAAAGTGAAAATGAAATGGTTATATTCCTCTTAGAATTAAGATATGTGATTAATCAAACAAAAAATGGTTTTCATTTGTTGCATGTGATAAAAATTCCTATGAGTACCTAGTCAACCTTACCACTCTCAAATTAACTGGGCCTTGTGAATATATCATCTGATGGGTACTGGGGACATTTTCCAATAGCTGGATAAATGACCAAGGGTAATGAATGGGAGCTTTAATTAGCCTGTACCTCCACTATAAGGAAAGTGTTACGATCTCTACAACACCCTCCAAAATTTTGACCACCATTTCAAAATTTTCGGAGCTCCTTAGAAACAAAGAGAAATTTCATAAGTCACTAAGTCGCAAAAGTAAACAATTCATGGCCAAGCCGCCGACCTAGCGACCCAGCGATCCCGCGACCTCAGTCGCTGTAGTCGCCGGTCGCATCCCCTAAGCCCGATGACAACAAAACACCTGAGACCTTGCGACCCCTAGTCGCCAGTCGTGCAGTGTCGCGGTGTCGCAGTTACTAGTCATTTTCGAAAATCGCGACCTAGTGACCCTGCGACCCAACGACCCCGGTCGCGGTCGCAAGGTCGCCAGGTCGCAAAAACTCAAAAGTTTGACAAATGCGACCCGCGCGACCTACAGCTAATTGCTCGCACGTGCGACTTTCTATAAAAGGGAGGTCAGCAGGTCGCGTCACATTCGACGATTGTATGAAAACGCCTATCGACAGCTCTGAAGCGACGAGTTTTTCCCGGGTAAGTTGCCATTTCTTCTGCTTGTTTTCCGTTTTAATGATTTTCTTACTAAACTCGATCTCCCGCTTTGACACTTTTAAAATTGTCTTTTGATCGAGCTTTGATGTTTTCTACAGAGGTTTTTGTAAATTATATGTTGCATGAATTTACCCAAAAACCTCGCCGTTTGTCGTTTTTTACCCCATGGCATCATCCCTTTGCCTTTGAAATCATACCACCGACTTCCCACAGGCCGGAAAACTTGTAAATTCCCAAGAGAGAGGGGCAAAAGAGTTCAAGGCCGCAGCAGCGTAAAACCCCGGCAAGCCGAGTCACGACCTGCGACCCGCCGACCTGGTCGCGGAGTGTCGCAGTCTCATTTTCTCCATTTTTTTGGGATTTGCAAGACCCCTGCGACCCCGGCCGACCTGAGTCGCTGGGTCGCTAGGTCATGTTTTCCCATTTTCTTCGGAGATCCGCACGACCCTGACGACCCTCGCGTGTCGACCAGACGCAGGGTCGTGATCGCTAGCCTTAGAGCCCCTGTTTCGTCGCGATCCGGCGACCACGACTCAGCGGTCCAGCTTTTGCATTAACGTAACGCAGATTTCATCACTAAATTGTAACTGGTTTTTATCACCATGAAGTTCTTATCGTGGGACTCCTTTCTTCACGAATTTGTCAGGTGAAACTCAAGACGACATAGAGTGCATACAGTGCTCTCGCATTCTAGTGACATGGCGCCCCCGCTATCTCGGGAGGAAGGACAAGAAAAAAGTGGAAGAGATTGATGAGGCTGGAGGTGGGTGTCCCCACCCCCCAATATTCAGAGATACACTATGTACTTTTTCAAAAGCAGCGACATGATGAGATGGTACCCGGTTATCATGAGTTCTCCACTACGGAAGAAGAATTTCGAGAAGATCTCCCGGATCGGGAAGTATACCTTTGGCGGTAAAGAGGTCCAAACCACGCCAGCAGCGGCGCACTCAAAGCGCATAGTTCCCTTGTCCGCAGGATCATAGAGCTGAGATCATACGAAAAGAACAAGACCCCGAGAAGTTTGTGACTGGGAGACTTGCACGCAGAGCTTGCCAGCTACGTCGGTAGGCGCGGATGCACACCTTTATTACTCACCTTTGCTCGTCCAAACGAGCATCTCTCCCGACGAGCCGTTACTCACGCCGTTCCGGTAGTTGATACTATTAGCAATGGTAGGGGAGGAGCACGAGAAGTTCAAGGTCAAAGAAAGACGAGAGTACCCGATAGGGCGAGCCCGAAAAGGTCTACAAATGTGGTTGCCGCGCATGCTTTCGCAGTACTTACGGCGCCTGGATTGCTCACACCCTGTGGCTAGGTTGGGCTACTATCATGGAGTATGTGACAACACAGGGGCACTCGTTTCAGCCAGGCCGGTGCATACACGGTGACGTCGATGCGAGACCAACTTGAACCTCGGCATTGGCCCCGGGGAGGAAGGAATGCCCGCAGAATTTACCTGGCCTCTTACCTACTAGACGTTGTGCTGTAGCCGAGTAAGAGTTTGATGGATGAACGCACAGCCGGGACCCCGAGCAATCACGCCAATTCATCACGCAACCCAAGGTATTTTGGGAGTCCAAATACAAGCAGGATATAGATCGATTTCCCCAAATATTTACTTCCTCTCAGTAGCTGGAGACATTTATTTGTGCCAAGACGCCCTACTGCATGTCGTGGTGGGCCAAGGAAACAGCTAGTTAAAGTGGGACACTTGGTTCCCTTTCCCAAGGATACACCTTCATCAGAGTTTTTGGAACTTACAAGGCGCCACATGCTATGCCTCACTTCGTGACGGACAAATGCTTATCCAAGAAGTACTCGTTTTCAAATGTCACACTGGATTCTCCAACATCTTGTCTAGAGGAAAAAAGAAGCCATGGCCCACGTTACCCCTCACCATCGTGGTGCATTCACGATTAAAGACTTCAGGAAGGAAGTTAATGAGCGGAGAAGCAATGAGAGGTTATCACTTTGAGGCATGAAGAAACGCAGAACATACGACCCGCGAGAGGATAGTTCCCGAACATTGCTGAAGTGCCAACTCGGTGGACTCATCGACACCTTGAGCGCCCGGCGGAAGATGAGAGAAAGGAAGCTCAGTATATACTTTGACGACAGACTTTCGCTCAGAAATTGACGTGGTTCGGACACGCCCGGATGATCAAAGCTTAGAAGACGACGTCGCGTTGGAGTGTGCCTCTTCATCCGCACTCAAGAGATCTCGAACCCATCGACAGGGCGGTTCCCATCCATCAAACAAAAGGAAGCAGAAGGCAAAAGCCGACGAAGAAAGGGAGGAAAAAGCTAAATAAGATGAGGAGGCGACGCCAAAAGAATGAAACAGCAACACAAAGAAGAAGTCAGCCAAGAGGCTGAGAGAGAAGGAGGACAAGGAGGCACAAGCTCAGCAATGAACAAACACTTAAGGCAAGAATCGACAAGGCGGGCATTTACGCCAAGAGAAAGTCGAGCAGTCGCTGCAGAAATTTGAGCGAGAAGAAGAGGGCTTCGAGATAGAAAGCGTGCAGAGCAGAAAGCCAGACGCATGTGAGGAAGGAAGAGCAAGAAAAGAACACGGAGGAAAGGAGAGGGACTAGCACATACTTTGGACGACCTTGAGGTAACCCCTCTCGATATCACCTCGGGCCGTACAAAACCCTCTCCCGAGTGTCGGATCGCCCCCATGTACAGGAAGAAGATGTGTTTGACTTGACTAGGCTCACATTTGATCAGTTTTCATTCAAAAATCCAGGCAAGAGAAGAGGAGGTCAGCGGGCACAAAGTCCCTCTCACTCGATCCGCAGCTGGGTTTGTCAACGGTGCAAGGATATAGTTTTGGATACCATGACTAATCTGATGTAATGATAGCATCGTAGCAGTGTACCGCTTTCGGCTGCGACTACGGAAGAGAATGTAACTCAGAATGGAGTGAGAAATATATCTCACCTACAAGCATAACGCAGTGTGCAGCGAGCAACGCGAAAAGATAAATGTAGCAGAGAAAGCAGAAGCCGCAAGGCAAGTCCGACAACTTCGAAACCAAGTTTCATCAAAGCCAATCAAGTCTCGCTTGCCATTTTCAAAAGAGTGTGAGGTGTTGGAAGTGACTATGAGACAGTATATGGTGAAATGTTCACCATATAAACAAACAGACGCTCCTCCGGCAAGCACTGCACGAATCGAAACTCAGGGCAAAGAAAAGAGCAACTCGGGAGAGGCTTCACAAAGCTTTCTAGACCGGATGATGGGTTGGATAATACAACACCCTCAAAGTATCTGAAACATTTGCCTAAGAGGGACTGGATTCACACTGCCAGGATGCTACAAGGTTCAACTCCGCATTAGAGCGATGCAATCTGGAGACAAATTGTCCAAAGACCGGACAAGTAATGTCCTCGTACAACCACCTGATTAGTGGTATCGACTCAATGCATACGTTGCATCACATTCCATCACTTGGGCATTCTGAAGAAGAGAAAACACTAGGGAACAAGTAAACTCGGACATCCAATCGTTTTGCAACCTATCAATGCAGCGCTGACTAATCGAGAACCCCTCGTGCATCTCAAGAGCATCTTAGTAAATTCATCGCCACTTCCTCAAGTATGCAGTACTACCAAGCTTGCATCGCTATCAAATCAGATCGGACGAAAAGGGAGACCTTAGTACAGCAAACGCTTGGAATGTGTACATAGGCTGAAGGAGGAGGTACCCTCTGGTTGCCCCCATAGTGCATAATGAGGACATGGCAGGATTTGAAGGAGACAGCAGATTGACGTCACGACCTTAATATTTCACCGGCCGCGGCGACAGAGTCTGGAGGCATAATTCAAGCCGGAGTGTAAGTCAGCATCAACAAGACGGTATCGCAGTCGCATCTCCTACTTGGGTACGCAGTGTCGTATCTTCTACTCTAGGTCGCAGGTCGTATCACTCACCTGATGCCCAGATTGAGTGGGTCGCAAGGTAACACCAGCAGGTCAAGAAGGCGTACGAGTCAAGGGAACCAGCATGAACCAGCTTTTTGGCATTATAAATAGTTCATCCGGGGAACTTGTAAAGGGCTTTTCTTTTTTGGGAAAAACTCAAAGAGCTACATGCAATTGTATTGAAAGATTCTACACTTGAGCATATGAATATATAGTCTTGTTAAAATACCCTATGGTTATGATGTGTTTTGCTTTGTATGAACCCTTTGCGTATTTCTTGTACGATTTGAATATCCTATGATTAAAGAGCTGCACTATTCATGTCATCGTTTATGCGTCATGGTTATCCGTCCGTGTTGTATCAATGATGTTCGTTTTAATATCTCCGTTCTATTAATGAATGTTAATGAACTATATTGTTAGCATTGTCGTTTCATCTTTCAGAAGTGGAGAGGTATCTTATCATAAGAACTATTTCTTTTTGTGTGAACTCACCAGTGACAAGCATTTACTCCACAAAAGATGTGTTGCTAATGACATCTCTTGAGGTAGTACGTGTTTTTATCTATAATCTTGCTACGCATAGTGTTTGATTCAGTGTTTAACACATTAATCTTGTATTCACGTCATCATCGTGAATAGAGTGTATGTCCGCGAGTTCAAACGAGGTTCTTTTGAGACAGATGGGAAGTCATCTTAAGTGGTGGCGGACCACACCAGGACAGATCCCTGCTACCCTCAACCCAGTTTAAGGTCCTAATTGGGACTTTCTACAAGGAGATCCCTACTATTGGCGGACAGTGCCAATCCAAGGTGGCGCTAGAAGGAGAGGGCACCGAATGGCGACACTCAACACACAACAAACCTCATCCACAAAGACCTCCACCGAGAGTCATAAATAATGAAAACTAACCTCTCTTCCAGGAAGATATTCAGGAGGGCTTGATATGAAATCACTAGAGGCAGTGAAACCCTTACTTGTGCTAAAGAGATCTGTCAACATTTACAGTTCCTCCAATCATGGAACCACACCACCCATACTAGAACTCCAACAAGAACATCACATGTAGTTTACTCATAATATGCAAACTACGTGTCATGTTGGAAGGGCCATAAATGCAGTTGAAAAAAATGATCCTATCCTCCAGAGGAAATGAAAGGATTTTGAGCAAGGCCTGCAGGCTCCCCGGCCTAACCCGGACTCGACAAAGCAACATGAGCCAC
Source organism: Pinus albicaulis (assembly GCA_034641835.2). Classification (NCBI taxonomy): domain Eukaryota; kingdom Viridiplantae; phylum Streptophyta; class Pinopsida; order Pinales; family Pinaceae; genus Pinus; species Pinus albicaulis. The sequence goes on from CM076581.1 coordinate 484,656,401, forward strand.
ACCCCCCACCGAGGATGTTGAGGAGGCGGGCGAAATATAGGCGGGAATGACTCGTGAAATGAAGGGAATAGGAACAAGCGGGAGCCGGTAGAGGAGGCAGTGGGGCCAGGAAACCCAGCTGCTGCTTTGTCACCCAAACCCAGTGAGACCTCTGTAACCTTGGATCTCTTGGGAATTGCCTGTTAGAGCCACCAGACGAACACTCTGATCACAGTCGAAGCATCGGTCTCGAGTTCGGAAGGTGAATCTGAACCTTGAGTTTAAACCGCTTACAGTGGCGAAAGGAGTGCAGCCACGGCCTGGATGAAGCAATCCCGTTAAAACACACAGTGCGCTCAGATCACTGAACATCAGGAGAAACATCTCCCTAAGGTTCCAAATGCTAGGAAGATTTTCTCCAGTGAAGATCATGTCCCAGTAGGCTTCTATTTCATCTCTGCAAATCTTGAGAGTCCAGGTCAGGTGATGTAACACATGTGACTATTTCCCCACCCTGAAAACAAGGCGGCCATGGTACCGCTCTCTCCCAGTGCCTCCATGTCAAGCAGGAACAATCCAGTCGCACTTTCTGCATAAGTTTCGGAAGATAAAACTCCTTCCATGCTTCTAACGACCCAGCCTATCAAGTGTCATAAAAGAAAAGGTTAAGGACTTCAACCAGCGCTTTACCATCTTCATGAAATTTCCTCCAAACTTAGCGTTGGATGACTCAATCACCATTAACTACTACACAAAAGCCTACCTAGGAATATTTAGGTTTCGTGAACGTGAAGCCGCTAACCTTACGGAAAATTGTAGAAGTTTGCTCTCCATTTTGTGGAAAAAGACATGCTTTCGATGGGAGCCATCGATCATGAAGGAGAGATGATCACAAATCTAACAAAAGAGTCAGTCCTCCACTCCTAAGACTACTGATAGGGATAAGAGATGCTTTTTGATTTTGAAAAACGCAACAAAGCAGCTCAAGCATTTATTAAATGAAGTGTGAGCCTCGGGAGAAGAGGCGAAGCCCTGGCGTGTGAGCCACCCAAACCAACAATGTTCTGGAGTAAATAGGTAAACATAAATATTACTACTTTTCCAAATATACGAAAAACTTTGATTTTGAAAAGTGAAAGTGCGAGAATCACGAAAAAATTTTGAGAGCATCAAACTTTTTTAGCTGCAAATTTTTTTTCATCTTGTAATAATAAAGTGGTGTTTTTTATATCGATTTTTAGATAGTGGTGGTGTATCATCACCAATGTTTTTTTATAGCATTGATTTTGACAACATAATTTTTTTAATGTCTTCTTCTTCTGTGAGATATTTATTTTTAGGAAATTGCATTTGTGTACTTGTGTTTAAAAATAAAAAAATATTTTTTTTAAAAATAAAAACTTGTAATGATATCTTCTTTTTCACATACATAAAAAAGATGAAAAAAAAGGTCAATATTCTAAGAAGTTTATATTTTCCACATGTTTATGTATTGTTAGATAATTTTTCAATGCACATCAAAAAAATTATCACTAAAAAATAATATTTTGAACCATATGACAAAAAAATACAATTTTTTAATATATTACAATGCAAAAAATACACTTTTACAAGATTTTGTTGAAAAAAACATATTAAATAAACTAAATTTTTTGGAGAATTTTAGTAAAAAAACTTAAAGCATAACATTTTTATTCAATTTGTAATAAAAAAATATGCAATCACATGTTTTTTGCAAAAAAAGGGGTTGTTCTCATAAAAAATATCAAGTTTAAACATTACTGCACAGTAGCTGATTAGTAGTTAGAAAAAATAAGCTTTGTTGCAAGCATAACCAAACATCATCAACAATATCAACTAATACATCTTCATCTCATCATCTAGAACAGCATTGATGGCTTCGCCTGTGACATTTGCTTCTTCATTTCATCATCGCCGTCTTCTAATGGATCTTTTCATGTCGACAAATCTTTGAGTGTCCTTTTCAATCATTCCATATAATGGTGGTTGAGGTTCCTTTGCTTTTTTGCCACCGTGATTCATTAAAATCTCCTTTCCTCGAACCAACTTCTTGCTTAGCATCGGAAGGGGTGGAAGCGTTAATTCTTTGTTGAATAAATTTGCATTAGTGGATCACTTTCTCAATGTAATCCCAGAAGTTTCTTCCTTTTTTATCACCTTAACATGCTAGTGTTGTACCTAATGTCAAGCACAAAAGAACAGTAAGAAAATTACTATAGGAGACATAAAAAGTAAAAAAGACAATATTTAAATTTAAATTTGTATATTAAAACTTGCTGAACACGAGAATAATCCAGCCCATTCTCCTTCTATTTGAACATAGATCTATAAAGATAGTTAATCAATGCTTGTGGCTTTTGATAAATGTTAACTATATCTCCTTTTGCATCTTTTTCCTCATATGTTAGTTTTCTTACCAACTTGCATCATAAACCAATACTTATTGTGACTCTTCCCATCTACTCGATTCATAACAATGTAACATAGCTGTCCTCTTGTCAACATTCAACATGGATGAACTCACAATCATTTATAATAGGTTGAGTCTTCGGAAGAAACAATATTTGACTTTTGCATAGTTACACTTAACATAGTAAAAGTTCAATTAAAATTTACATGAATAATTTTTTTTAGGAAGAAATCAAACATACAATTTTCAAAATCTTACCATGTAAGTTGCATCCCTTGAGTTGCTTTACCCTTGAAGCTTGTAGTAATAACATTGGGGCGATAATATCACGAATGAAATGTCACAAATCGCCATAAGTGGTGATGTTGTCACTTCTTGAAAACTTAGCTAACCACTTTATAAAAGCTTGATAAGTATATAGTTCTCTATCATATTCAGTATGCAGGGAAATTGAAACCATGAGGAATATACTGTGATAACTAGAGCCATACTCCACTTTAGGGTATTAGTGTTGCAATGTCTTCACGAGTCACCTTGTATTATTTGATATTGGACACTATCGAAGACCCATTCCAAATGTAATGATTAAGAGTAGGATCTAGTTCAACATTCAAAAAGCAGCTTCCTTCTCATGTTCTCCATCTTAATTTTTTTCAATAGAGAAGCTTTTGAAAGTACTACTGGTACTCCATTTCCATCCTTCTTGAGCATCTTTCATGACATAAAAATATATATATATATAGATATGTATAAGTAATAAAATAAAAATAGTTAAAATATGAATAAAATAAATTTATAAATCAACATACCTTATTGAATGCAATACTAAAACTCTTTTAGTGTTGATGTAGAACTTGCTTGCGGGTAGTTAAAGTACAACATCATCCCATATGTCTTCATTCAACATTTTTACCATGTGTTCTTGTATTTTCATATAAATTTTAGAGCTGGATAAATCAAGTTAAAAGCGTTAATATATTGACACTGTGTAACAAATTCTACCAACATCATGCGTTTTATTTAAAATAAAATTATAATGAGATAATTCAAGAAACTTACTTTTGAAGTGCTGCACATTTCTTCCATTGATAATTACACCGAGCTTCACACGGGCTAATACTTGAGTTGATTAATTTATCATCAACTTCTACACCTTGCATTGCTTCTCCAAAGGTGTAATAGTCATATCTCTGCAACTGCTTCATTTCAGGGACCCCACTTCTTTGTTGGTACATATTATGGGTTTTACTCTTTTTAACTTTACGATTTTTTTATGGAAATATTCTATCCATCGATCAAAAATGTCATCAATCAAATCCCATACCTCCCGAGTTCTAAAGTGCCAAAGTGAAAAATGTTGTCATGTACCTGCGAAAATTTCGTATTCAATTTTCCATCTTTTGCTTTTTTTCATCAATTTGATAACTTTGTTTCCATTAAACATTCCTTTCATGAAATGCTACACTATACCGCATATCCCCGACATTTTTCTATGAATTCATTATGAACTAAGTCAGAGCCCTTTGGATGAAAGTCATTTCATTATTGTACTCGTCATCGCATTATGATCCCATGCCAATAACTTTGATTCCATTTATGACTTTAAAGCTTGGTAGTAAATGATGCATTTTCAGCACATGTTTGAAAAAGATAGTTATTGGGATATTACTATAACTCAATTGTCTTTTAGCCTCTATTGAATGGTTCCTCCAATTATATCATATTTATAATCAAAACATTTTGCCTTATCAAATGCTTGTTTGTTGGGGAACTTTGACATGGATCGACAAGAACCACATAATCCACCACATCGCATATGGATTGAACACGAACAATGTTTTGATTATGTATATGTGGGTGATGGGCCTTTCTAATTTGATATTGAGATTGCCCTTCATCTGATGCCATAAAATTGGTTAACATTACAGTTCAAATGTTTGGCCACCAAGAATTAATTTATTCTTCCTCAACTCTTGTCGAATAGCATTTTTGTTTTGTTTTAATAATTCCATCCTCTAACTTTCGTATAGTGATATACTGATTCTCTGCTTAGTAAGAGCTTTCAATTTGTTCTTCTTGCTTCTCACGACCTTTACGAGGGTTCACCAATATTTGATTTCCTAGCCTTATTGGATAACATACTCGGTTTCTTTATAAACAAGCTCTCCTCTATAAGTACTAAAAGAGAGATCTTTGGCAATTTTTCTTTTTGGTGTATGATCCGTTTTCTTCTTTTGCTACAATAGTTCTCATCTCCTCCTCACTAATTCTATCATAACTTTATTGCATGATCGACACCTTCAAAAGAAACATGTTTAAGTTTATTAGATTGACCCACCTTAGTGACACTTGGTTGATCCCCTCTTTGTACGGTTGCGGTGTCACGAGCTATTGCTCTTTGCTTCGAAATCTCCTATCCTCTGCGTTGTCTTTATGGAAAGTTTTGATCACATCCATAACATTTGGCACCAACATATAAATACCATCAAACATGTTTGAAGAGACTCGGAACAAAATCTGTGGAAACTAAAATACAAACATGTCAATGATCAATAATTTATAAAAAATTGAATCATCCTTACAATAATCGCATAGAGGAAATAAACATAAGCTTCCCATACTTACAATGTTATTTGCAATGTTGTTTGCTATTTCTTGAGAAAATTTTGAACTTGTTTCATCATGTCGTAGCCAGCAGTTGATACACGATATCTAACTTTCTCACGATACAGGCACTCCCTTACAAGAACATAAATAGTGTTTGTATCAAGGGACCCTATACATATGTCTCGTACTCTGCCCCTCACCTCATATTTCTCATTTAAGTCAATCATACCACAAATCGAGATAGATGTGTATATCAACCTCCGTTTCGGTGTCTTCAAGATACCATGAGAAATTGGTATTATCTATTTCCTTAGCGTTTTCCAATCGAGAAATAACCTTTAATGAACATCGGTGCCCCACTTGCTTGACTTTTTATTAGTGTGTGCAACAATATCTATACGTCCAATAGTGTCCATAGTGCGTTACAGTGCAACTTTAGATTTGGGAGTTGTAGTAGCATCATAGTGCGTCGAGGCTGACGATATTTGTAGATTTGGGGCTATCTGTAGTAGATTTGGGAGCCCTGTTTGCCACTAGGTCTGAGAAACATTCACGAAACCTTTTTTTGATGCCATTTTCTGATAATATATATATATATATATATATATATATATGTATATATATATATATATATATATATATATATATATATATATATATATATATATATATATTAGTTAATGGAAAAATATTGCAGAATAAAATAAATTTAATAAACAGAAAATGTATTTGTAAAACTAAATAGTTTGAAATTAAAGCATTAAAATTAAACTTAAAAAAATATAGTGGTATTTTGAAACTTGATTTGTGTTTAATATTACAAAAAAGTTATTAACTACTTTATAACAAATATTATAATATTATATAATTTTTTTATTTTTTTAATTTGTATTATTATATATACTATTTTTAATTAATTTTTATTGTTATATTAAAACAAATGTGTAAATTTATTACATTGCTGGATATATATATTGTTATATTTTAAAATTTTTTTTAACATTTATTATTTAATAATGTTTTTATTACATTATATAACAAATTTTTTTAATATATTTACATATAACAATGTTTCTATGATTGTTTTATTAAAATAAATTGTAAAAAAAATTTAAAGAATAAAAATAAATAAAAAAATCAAAATTATAAAAATGTGTTACTTAAAACAAATTATTAAAAAAAAATAAAAAAAATTATTAAAAAAAATTAAAAATCCAAAATTATAAAAAAAACCAAAATTAAAAACAAACCATTAAAATAAAAACAACATTATAAAATTAAAAAAAATAAAATAAAAAAAACAATTAAAAAACTAAATATTACAAAATTTAAAAAAAAATTAAAAAAAATTAAAAACTAAACATTATAAAATTTATTTAAACGTTAATATGGGTGGCGGGCACACCGGGCAGTGCCACGAGGGGGGCGGCCAACCCCGCCTCCGCGCCGATCGGCAGAGGGCCGATTAGGGAATCGACCTCGGCCGATCGCAGCGCGGGAGGCGGGGTTAGCTGCCCTCGGCAGCCAGCCGGGCGAGCTCGCGCTCGAGCCCGCGCCCGTTGGGCGCCAGGAGCCGCCGGGGGGCGGCGCCACGGGGGCGGCAACCCGCCTCCCGCGCCCGATCGGCGAGGGCCGATTTACGGGAATCGGCCCTCGGGCCGGAAATCGGGCGCCGGGAGGCGGTTATCCGCCCAGTGGCGCCGCGCAGTGGCCGCGCCCAACGCGAACTTGAGCGCGAGCTCGCCGATAGCCCACTGGAGCCAGGGCCGCGGCGACGCCGGGGCGCACGAGCGCCTGCGACTGCAGATCGCGTGAGGGCCGATTCCCCGAAATCGGACCCTCGCACGTAGCACGCCACAAGAGGCGCGTTGGCACACATCCAAATAAAATAAAAAATATATATTTTTTTTAAATTTTATAATATAAACATATATTTAAAAAAAATAAATAAAACAATATAATAAATTATAAAAATACATAATTTTTTTTAAATCTTTTTTTAAAATTTTAAAATTTAAACATATAATTAAAAAAAACCAAAACAATATAATAAACAATAAAAATACATTTTTTTTTTAATTTTTTTTTTAAATTTTACAATTTAAACATATAATTTAAAAAAAATCAAAACAATATAAAAAAATATAAAAAAAAAAATTTGTTTTAAGATTTTAATTATATATATATATATATATATATATATCACAATACAACTAAAAAATATATATGTATATATATAACAAAACAATAAAGGGAAAAAAAATCAAAGATTTAAAATTAAAAAAATAAAACAAACATCTAAAATTAAAAAAATAAAATATAAAATAAAAATTTCTCACATAAAAAAAAAATTTAAATAATGAAATCATTCATATATTTATGATAAAAAAAAATACAAATAAAAAATGTTATAAGGCCACTTTTTTTTTATGTGCATGGTCGTTTTATGGATTTTTATGTGTAAATGAACCTATAAGTCTTAAAAAAGAAAAAAAATCTAAATTTTTGTTCTTAAAACCCTAAAAACCCCAAAAATCTAAATTTTTGTTCTTAAAACCCTAAAAAATTCAGTTTTTTTTGCATTTTCTCCACTAAAAAAATATTAAAAAATCAAGGTTTTTGAACCTAAAAACCTTAAAAAAAGTAGTTTTTGAACACAAAAAAACTATAGAAAAACAGATTTTTCCCAAAATCATCTCTAAATTGGCATAATAGAAGGAAAACTAACCTTTGAAATGCAAGAAGTTGCTGTCACCAATGCCAACACAACGCCTCCACACAATTACGAATAGCAACACAATGCCTCCAATGCCAATGCAATGCCTTCACGAAGATAACAATGCCAATGCAACACCTCCACAAAATTACCAATAGCGACACAAAGCTTCCAATGCCAATGCAATGCCTCCACGAAGTTACCAATGCCAACGCAACACCTCCAGAAATTTGCTCAGACAAATACCATAAAACTTGATGTGATGTGATGAATAGAAACAATCGTTCCTTTTAAATATCGTATATTGTCTGATTGATTTACTGTTTAATGAATGTGGGATTAAAATTTCAAATTTAAAATATTTATATTTAATTTATTATAGTTCATACTATAGTTAAACTATTTATTATTTGCATGTGGTTATCATAATTAATATTTACATGCACTGAATGTTACATTTAATTTATTTAGTTCATACTATAGTTAAACTACTTATTATTTGCATGTAGTCATCATAATTAATATTTACATGTACTGAATGTTGAATAATTCAAATATAATCTCAGATTAAAAATTAAAATATGAAATACTTACATGTAGTTAATTATATTTAATATTATAGATAAAATAGTTAATATTTGTATTTAGTTATCATAGTTAATATTTATATGTAATCACTGTTTAAAATCATGCGATTAAATTTTAAAATCTAAAATATGTACATGTAGTTAATTATAGTTTAAATAGTTAATATTTACATCATGTTATTTTTGTAAATATTTACATGTAGTTAATATTAAACTATTAAAATAAGAAAATTATTTTAGTTTCGAAGACATGCATGAAATGAATATTTTTAAAAAAAAATTGAAATATATTTTAGATGAATATAACGTAAGTTTAAAATAAAAAATTTAAAATATTTACATGTAGTCATTATAGTTAAAATAGTTAAAGTTTTTCGTGAATTTTTTTGGAGGGAATTTTTGGAGGGAAATTTTTTTCGCGAATTTTTTTGGAGGGAAAATTTGGAGGGAAATTTTCAGTCTTTAAGCTATATATTGTAAGTGGGAGAGGCATTTGTATCATTCAACCTATTCTTGTTGGAAGCCATGGTTTCTTCTGATAATGAAGTTTTTCTTTCTAGAACATCAACATCTTCGTCATGCAACAACTCTATTCAAAGTGATGAATATAACGAGAGTTCATTCACCATGAATAGAGAGTCAAAAAATCGAGCGCCAGTTATACCACTTACTCTCAATCCTAAGGATTATGAAAGCAACAGTGATGAAGGGCATGATGAAGAAATTGTAGAGTCAAAAGTTTCACTTCGTCCTAATCCCAAGGATTATGAGGACACCATTGATGAAGAGGAAGATGAAGAATATCCACTTCAGCTTAATCCTAAGGATTATATGAGAACAACAAATGAAGAGGGGAATGAAGAATCTGTAGAGTCAAAATATCCACTCTGTCCTAATCCTGAGGAGTATGCCAGCACCACTGATGAAAAGGGGGATGTAAAATTTCCAGAGTCAAAAATATCAAATTCGTCCTAATCGTAAGGATTATGCGAGCACCACTGATGAAGAGGGGAATGATAATGTTTCAGAGTCAAAACATCCACTTCGTCCCAATCCTAAGGATTATGCCAACACCACTGATGAAGAAGGAAATGAAAAATTTACAGCGTCAAAATTTCCACTCCGTCTTAATCCTAAGGATTATGCAAGCACCACTGATGAAGAGGGGGACGAAAAAATTCCAGAGTCAGAATTTCCACTTCGTCTAAATCCTAAGGATTATGTCAGCACCACAGATGAAGAGGGGAATGAAGAATTTGCAAAGTCAAAATATGCACTTCGTCCTAATCCTAAGGATTATGTCAGCACCACCGAGGAAGAGGGGAATGAAGAATTTGCAGCGTCAAAATATCCACTTCGTCCTAATCCTAAGGATTATGCCAGCACCACTGATGAAGACGGGGATGAATTTCCAAAGCTAAAATTTTCACTTCATCCTAATCATAACGATTATAATTTAACCACCGATGAAGGGGGGGATGAAGAATTTCCAATAAATATAGATTCAAGGCATTCACTTATTCCCAATCCTAAGGACTATGAGAGCTTTAGTGAGGAAGGGGAGGGGCAAGGTGAAGAAATTCTAGTGAATACAAATTCAAAGCTTCCACTTATGCCTAATTCCAAGGATTATGAGAACACCACTGAGGAAGGGGAGGATGAAGAGTTTCTTGCAAATGATAATTTCAAAGACACAGATCTGAATATTGCATTTTCTCCAAGTGACCATTTCAAAGACAATCATGGTGATGAAGAATTGAATCCTCCCAGGGAAGAATTTGAAAGCATGGGTCAAGATGGTGAAGAATTTCTTTTGAGTCAGGGTTACAAAAGTGCCGATGATTCTTGTGAAATGTTTTCTTCAACTGATGATGGTAAAGAAATTTTTCCATGCAATGATGTTGATGAATTTCTTAACTATGTTGAGGATGATGATAGTGGGGATAATATTCCTTCTAATGGTGATGAAACTACTTTTACAAAGGATGATGGAATGATGAGGCCGTTGCAAGCAAATATTGCAACTAGGAGTAGGAGTAGACCTTTTCATATCAATCAAAGGCATTCCAGTTATACAAGGGTGAGGACAAAATATCTCACGACAAAAAGTTTTGTCGTTGATTTGATTTCAAGTGCATGTTGTCGAAGGGATTGCTTGAAAAATATGGATTTCAACTTTGCTTTGCAGAAAAGGAAAACATATATGTCAATGAATAAAAGCATGCAAAATTCATATTTAGTGGGTTGCATGCAATCTACACTAGCAAGTTATGATTATCATATTGGGAATGTATTGATTTGCAGAAAGGCGTTCAAAATGTTATATTCAATTGGTAATTGTCGTTTGTCAAGAATCCAGGATAGATTGGAAAAGGATCCCACATATTATTCAGAAGCACGTCATAAACGGGAGGTGGGGCCGTTTGCAAATACTGCTAAGACATGGATGAAAGAATTCTTTTCAAATCATGGAGAGTGTATGCCAAATAAAGACACAATACATATTCCAGATAATTTCTCGAGACGAGAAATATTCATGTTATACAAACATTATGCAGAAGCTGTTGAAGGAATTTGTAATTTTATTACATATTCTTATTTTACAAGGATATGGAAAACTGAATTCAACAATGTTCGTATTCCTAAGAAGACAAGGATGGGGATTTGCAGCACATGTGCTTCTCTTAAAGCAAAAAGAGATGAATGTCAAGGGGCAGAAAGAGGTATGTGTTCAAAACATTGTTTTTCAAAATTTGATACTTATCAACTATGAAAATATATTTATTCATATGTTTCTTTTATTTTATATACAGATTCCGTTGTCAAAGAACTTCAAGACCATCGCAATCAGCAAACAAGTGAAAGAAAAAAGTTGTATAAACATCGAAAGAAGTGTTATGATCATCCAAATAAATATCTGGGAATGATAATTGATGGTATGGACCAAAAGAAAACACTTCTTCCACATTTTGTCCGCACGCCAAAAAAATTACAGGAGGAAAATTTCATTCAGTTTCACTTGGTTGGTTGTTTGGTATTTAATGAGAAGATGCTTCCAAGAGTTTTCTTCACAAGTCCAAATATTCACAATGATGCAAATTTGACCATAACTATAATCCATGATGTGGTTACTCATTGGTCTGGGATTCTTCCTGAAGTTTTGTATTTACAATTAGACAACACAAGTCGTGACAACAAAAATCAAGTTCTTTTTGGGTATCTAAACATGCTTGTTGAATTGGGGATTTTTAAAAAGATAAAGGTTGGTTTCCTTCTTGTTGGGCATACTCATGATCATATTGATCAAATGTTCAGTCGTTTTTCAGTAACATTGAGGAGGAAAGGTGTTGGGACCCTGCCATCATTAATTGAATGTATTAAGAAATCGTACATTCCAGAGCCTGTTTTTCATGTGTTGGAAGAAACTATTGACATGCGAAGGTTTATTTTTGGATTGCATGGTGAGGAGAAATGCATTGAAAAACTTAACGACATTAGCTTCCAGCATCAATTTCGTATCAAAAAAATTGATGGGATAACACTTATATGGGGTAAGAAGTATTCAACTATTGAAGAATGGGGACCATCATCAGGTTTAGCATTTTTGAAGTTCATTCCAGAGCGTCCAATGTTTTCATCAAAGATATTGTTATTACAGTCAGTTTCCGAACTCCATAATGCACGAAGGCAGAAGAGAGAGATAAATTATTTTGAATGTCTAGAGGAAATTAAAAGATGTATTAGAGATACATATGAATACTTCGATGTTGCCGATTCAGTTTGGTGGGAGTATTTTTTCAGTAATCAAAGTGATATGATTTCAAGATCAGTAAATGAGGATACGCTTTTGAAGACTCCTTTTTTTTGGCCACAAAATATGCCAAATGAACATGAACATCAAGAAACACACAATGTTGAACAACAACAGCCTCAAGATATTATTAATTTCCCACAGGTAGAGGAAAGATAAATCTATATTGGTTCTAGAAGATCACGTGCACAACGTGAAGCCATGGAAGACCTTTACAGGGGTTCTGTGCAAGATCTTAAGGAGGGTTGCATGATAGCAGTGTTAGCAGATGAAGATCCACTTGGCTATCCATTCTGGATTGCCAAGGTTATAAAGGTCATTAATGAAAATGAAGAGATTACAACCGTTGATGTACATTGGTATGCCACAAGTACCCACCCTTTCAATGGTGTGTACAAGCCAGAGATGGTAGTGGAAAAAAGAATTAGCAGAAAGAGAAAAAGAAAGGGCGCAAATATAAATCGTCGCCGTACAGATGTCTTAAAATTGGAGGATGTTGACATACTTGTGTATGACTTCAATTTGACAAAGAGAGGAACTCTTCGGTTGCAGACCATAAATATTTTGAAGAAATTGCCACCAGAACAATTACTGTTGAAATGGGACTCTGCAGAATGTAGACGTAGATCTACAAGACTTTTGAACTCTGAAATGGTGGGCATGCATGTTGACTCAGATGGAGCACTAGTTGATGAAAGAGAAGAATATGGATCATCTTCATCTGCATCGAGCCATTCATCTGAAGATGTAGATTACGATGGTGTGCCAGAACCTATGGCTGATTTTGAATAACTATCTAAGACACTTTTCTATAATTGATGTTTGCATGGTAACTTGAAATAAAAATTTTGACTTCCATCTCATTTTTCATGAAGTTCTGAGACATTTCTATGTTTGTTGAATTATACGTTTTAATTATGAAGAATTCATTTTTTTAGAATATCGACAATGTAACAATGAATTACAAAAATAATTTATGTTATATTCAATGCACCAATGTTGATATTTTAATTATAAGTAAAATAGAAAATAGAAACTAATGTTGAATTTTTAGATTATGCAGTGATATTACCATGATATTATGTATTGTTACCATTTGGTATAAGATACTTTTAAAAGTTTTAATAATTATATGCGTCATTGAAACATAACACTTTGTTTTGATGCTTAATTTTTAGGTTTTGGTTGAAATTATATTTAAATTTGTCTTATTCTAAGATTTGAAAAAAGATAAGTTTTTATTCTTTAAAATTAAAATTATTCTTACTTGTTTCTGTTTTAAATTGTTAAGTCTTATATTTTCTCCATAATTTCATTGTTCAAGTATGTTGAACACTTAAGATTGAAAAAATTTAGATTTACCTTTATTTTTAAGGTTATGGTTGAAAATAATTACAAATTTGGGGTTGTTTAAAGTCAAGATATTTTATGTTTAACAACATGGATGAAAATTGTTCAAAATTATAAGCCCTCCAGACATGTATTTGTTTATATTTAACATCATCTATAAAAAATGTTAGGAATTTACGATTTTAAAAAATGTCCTAATATGTTGTCTTTAATTCCATTGTCACAAGTGTCAAAATTATGACACAATTTTTTTTTTTTGTTATTCTAGCATCAACTGGTTTTGTTTTGAGGGTGTTTTTTCAATATTTTTGCAACAAACAATTTTGTTTTTAGCATAATTTTAGAAAATGTTGAAATTTGACCTTAAAAAAAAACAAGTGCGTTCTGGAAGACACACTTTTTTTTTTTGGGGTGTTTTTTCAATCCTTTTTTCAACAAACAATTTTGTTTTTAGCATAATTTTAGAAAATGTTGAAAATTGACCTTCGAAAAAAAACAAGTGCGTTCTGGAAGACACATTTTTTTTTTGGGGGTGTTTTTTCATGTTTTTTGAGCGTTTTTGGGCTAGAGTTCCCGTTTTTGGAGGCCGTTGGCGTAGGTATCCTGACTGAGTGTTGATAAGCTCTAACTAGTGAGCTTTACTGATGGCTTCTTCCTCATTATTTGGACTTGAATTAGCCACATATTTATATATTTTTGCACTAAGAGATCTAAAAAAGAGATCGAGGAGGAATTTAGCTTCAATATTAGCTTTACAAAAGCTTTGAAATTTCCACCATTCATGGATATGGTCTGATATGTGTATGGCAGGTGTCTAATTGAAGTGGGTAAGGAGTTACAGGCCCGATTCCTGTCGAACTAGGAGTTGAAAGAATGTAAGGAAAATGGTGTCTATGAAACCAAAGTTTCCATGCACCCTAGATGGTTGGCCTATGTACCACTTTGTTGTTTCCCTAGTAAGGGTGAGTTGAAACAAACATAGGTGAATAATATCTTCTATGATTATAGTAGAAGAACACCACAGTTGAAAGGTCATGACATGATTTCCATGATCTTCTCCTTATTCTACTTCAAATTTTGGAACATCTGAAGGTAATTTTGTAGGCATGGGTGGCCCATTGGGGCCACGTTCTATAGGATCATTAGTTAACTTAATTAAATAGGGTAGATTTAAGGAAGCTAAAAGTGGAATCAGAAATTTTTTCATCATTGCAAAACGATTTTGAACAACTATTTGCAAAGGGGTCCTCTATGGAGAAGTGTGAGGAGAACTACCTTGATGTTTGTCTTGTGGACTTTCCAGAGGAGTGGTAAGTGGGATCCCAATAGGGGTAGTTTTTTGTGACCCTTGGGGGGTCATGAAAGGTATACTATGATGGGGAGAGGTCTCAAGTAAACTTTCACCGATAAAGGAATATACTATAATGGTGGTTGTGTGACGTCCTCTACGCCTAAAAGACGGGAAGCCTAACACACCTCCTGGTAATAGGGGGAGGTTTAAAAAACATCTAGATCAAAGGGGAGACATGGGTTCCCCTATGGTGTCAAGTACAGTGTTTGTTACTTTGTAGCTTTGAGGGAAGGGGATATATATTATTGCAATAAAATCACATACATAAAACAAAGTGAAAATGAAATGGTTATATTCCTCTTAGAATTAAGATATGTGATTAATCAAACAAAAAATGGTTTTCATTTGTTGCATGTGATAAAAATTCCTATGAGTACCTAGTCAACCTTACCACTCTCAAATTAACTGGGCCTTGTGAATATATCATCTGATGGGTACTGGGGACATTTTCCAATAGCTGGATAAATGACCAAGGTAATGGATGAGGCTTTAGTGCTTCCTGTACCTCCACCTATAAGGAAAGTGTTGCAGTCTCTACAACACCCTCCAAAATTTTGACCACCATTTCAAAATTTTCGGAGCCCCTTAGAAACAAAGAGAAATTTCTAAGTCACTAAGTCGCAAAAGTAAACAATTCATGAAAACTGCGACCTAGCGACCTAGCGACCCCGCGACCTCAGGTCGCCAGGTCGCCAGGTCGCAGATCCCCTAAACTGATGACAAATGAGACCTTGCGACCTAGCGACCTCGGGTCGCCAGGTCGCAATTTTGTCATTTTCAGAAAATCGCGACTTAGCGACCTTGCGACCCAGCGACCCCAGGTCGCCAGGTCGCAAGGTCGCCAGGTCGCAAAACTCAAAGTTTGACAAATCTGCGACCCAGCGACCTGCATTAATTGCCCGCACGTGCGACTTTCTATAAAAGGGAGGTCGCAGGTCGCATTTTTCACATTCAGCGATTTGTAAGGAAAACGCCTCTGACAGCTCAACTAGCGAGTTTTTCCCGGGTAAGTTGCCATTTCTTCCTACTGTTTCCGTTTTAATGATTTTCTTACTAAACCCATCTCCCCTTTAGCCTTTAAATTTTCTTTTGGTCGAGCTTTGATGTTTTCTGAGGTTTTTGTAAATTATATGTTGCATGAATTGCCCAAAACCTCGTTGTTTGTTGTTTCACCCCGTGGCATCATCCCTTTGCCTTTGAAATCATGCCACAGATCCCCCTGGGCCCAGACATCTTGTAAATTCCCAAGAGAAAGGGGGCAAAAGAGTTCAAGGCCGCGCGCGCAAAACCCCCGGCAAGCCAGTCTGCGACCTGCGACCCAGCGACCTAGTCGCGAGGTCGTAGAGTCGCATTTTCTCCATTTTTTGGGATTTGCGACCCTGCGACCCAGCGACCTAGTCGCTAGGTCGCTAGGTCGTGTTTTCCCATTTTCCGGAGATCTGCGACCTAGCGACCTAGCGACCCAGCGACCCCAGGTCGCCAGGTCGCGCCCGGGCCCTGTTTGTGCGATCCGCGACCCAGCGACTCAGCAGTCCAGTTTTGCATTAACGCAGCTAGATTTCATCACTAAATTGTAACTGGTTTTTATCACCATGAAGTTCTTATCGTGGGACTCCTTTCTGAATTTGACAGGTGAAACTCAAGACGACATAGAGTGCATACCTGTGCTCTCAGATTCTAGTGACATGGCGCCCCCGCTATCTCGGAGGAAGGACAAGAAAAAAGTGGAAGAGATTGATGAGCTGGAGGTGGTGTCCCCACCCCAAATATTCCGAGATACACTATGTACTTTTTCAAAAGACGACAGCATGAGATGGTACCAGATTTATCATGAGTTCTCCACACCGGAAGAAGAATTTCCAGAAGATCTCCCAGACCGGGAAGTATACTTGGCGGTAAAGAGGTCCAAACTACATCTGGCAGGGGCGCACCCAGCCATATTCCCTTGTCCAGAGATCATAGACTGGATCATACAAAAGACAGACCCCGAGAAGTTTGTGATCAGAGATTACCAAGGCAGAGCTTTCGCTACGCTGGTAGGCGTGGATGCACACCTTTATTACTCACTGCCTCATCCAAACGAGCATCTCTCTCCAGAATGGGCCGTTACTCACGCCGTTCCAGTAGTTGATACTATTAGGCAATGGTGAGAGGAGCCCGAGAAGTTCAAGGTCAAGAAAGACCAAGAGTACCCAGTGGCGAGCCTGAAAAAGGTTTACAAATTGGTTGCCGCCATGCTTTGCAGACTTTACGGGCGCCCAGATTGCTCCACCTTCAGCGGCAGTTGGGCTACTATCATGGAGTATGTGACAACGCAGGGCACTCGTTTCAACTGGGCCGGCATACTGATGATGTCGATGCAGACCAACTTGAACTCGGCATTGGCCCCGGAGGAAGGAATGCCCGCAGAATTTTACATGGCCTCTTACCTACTAGATGCTGTCTGCGCCCGAGTAGAGTTTGATGGATGGCCGCACAACTGGGACCCCGAGCAATCACGCGCAATTCATCTGCAACTCAAGGTATTTTGGGAGTCCAAATACAAGTAGGATATAGATCAGATTTCCCAAATATTTATTCCCTCTCTGTACAGACATTTATTTGGCCAAGACGCCCCTTGCATGTCGTGGCGGGCCAAGGAAACTCTAGTTAAAGTGGGACACTGGTTCCCTTTCCCAGGATACACCTTCATCCGAGTTTTTGGAACTTACAAGGCGCCACATGCCATGCCGCACTTCGTCACAGACAAAATGCTTATCCAGGAAGTATGCTTTCAAATGTCACACAGATTCTCCAACATCTTGTCTAGAGGAAAAAAGAAGCCGTGGCCCACGTTACCCCTCACCATTGGTGCATTCACAGTTAAAGACTTCAGGGAAGTAATAGCAGAAGCAGAAGCAATGAGAGGTTATCACTTTGGGGCGCTTGAAAACAGAACATATGACCCAGATAGAATAGTTCCTGAACACTGCCGGAGGGCCAATTTCAGGTGGACTTATCAGCACCTTGAGCGCCCGGCGGAAGATGAGAGAAGGAACTGGTATAATGCTGAAAGACAACTCGCTCCGGAAATTGACGTGGTTCAGGAAGACCCAGATGATCAAAGCTTAGAAGACAGAAGACGTCAGTTAGGAGGTGCCTCTTCATCCGCACTCAAGAAATCTCGAACCAACACAGGGCCAGTTCCATCCATCAAACAAAAGGAAGCAGAGGCAAAAGCCCAGCAAGAAAGGGAGAAAAAGCTAAAAGAAGATGAGGAGGCGCGCCAAAAGAGTGCAATAGCAACACAAAAGAAGAAGCTGGCCAAAGAGGCCAGGAAAGAAAAGGAGGACAAGGAGGCACAAGCCGCAGCAGAACGAGCACTTAAGGAAGAACTGGACAAGGCAGAGACTGAACGCCAAGAGAAAGCCGAACAGGCTGCTGCAGCTGAACAGAAGAAGAGGGCCGAGATAGAAGCAGCAGCAGAAGCTGAACGGAAGAGGAAGGAAGAAGAAGAAAAGAACACAGAGGAAAGGGAGGATGACATGCTGGACGACCTTGAGGTAACCCCTCTCGATATACCTCTGGGACGTACAAAACTCTCTGATGTCAGATCGCCCCATGTACAGGAAGAAGATGTGTTTGACTTGACTAGGCTCACATTTGATCAGTTTTCATTCAAAATCCGGCAAGAGAAGAGGAGGTCACTAGCACAAATTCCCTCTGCCTCATCCGCAGTGTCAACAGGCAAGGATATAGTTTTGGATACCAGGACTAATCCGGTAATGATAGCATCAGCAGGCACCGCTTTCGCTGCAGCTACGGAAGAGAATGTAACCCGAATGAGTACAGAAATAGTATCTCTACAAAACAGACTGCACGCAGCTGAGCAACGCGAAAAGATAGCAGAGCAGGAGAAAGCAGAACTGCAAGCAGAAGTCCAGCAACTTCGAAACCAAGCTCTACCAGCAAATGAAGTCTCGCTTGCCATTTTCAAAGAGTGTGAGGTGTTGGAAGTGACTATGAGACAGGTATATGGTGAAATGTTCACCATTAAACAAACAGTCGCTCCTCTGGCAAGAGCACGAACGGAAACCAGGCAAAGACAAGAGCAGCTCAGAGAGGCTTCACAGGCTTTAGACCGGATGATGGGTTGGATAATACAACACCCTCATGCACCTGAAAGTTTGCCTAAGAGGGACTGGATTCACACGCAGGATGCAAAGGTTCAACTCCGCATGGCGATGCAATCTGGAGACAAATTGTCCAAAGACCTGGACAAAGTAATGTCCTCGTACAACCACCTGATTAGTGGTATCGACTCAATGCATACGTTGCATCACATTCCATCACTTGGGGCATTAGAAGAAGAGAAAACATGGGAACAAGTAAACCAGGACATCCAATCGTTTTTGCAACCTATCAAGCAAGCCGCAGCTGATCCAGAACCCTCGGCATCTCAAGAGCATCTTAGTAAATTCATCGCCACTCCAGCGCGGATTTATACCAAGCTTGCATCGCTTTCAAATCAGATCGGACAGAAAAGGGAGACCTTAGTACCAAACGCTTTGGAATGTGTGCATAGGCTGAAGGAGGAGGTACCTCTGGTTGCCCCCATAGCAGCAGAATACAGGACATGGCAGGATTTTCTGAAGGAGCAACAGATTGACGTCCCTGACCTTAATATTTCACGGCCCGGTAGCAGCAAGTCATGAGCGACAAGTAAAGCTAGGTCGCAAGTCGCACCAACAGGACAGGTCGCAAGTCGCACCAACAGGACAGGTCGCAGGTCGCATCACCTACCAGGTCGCAAGTCGCGCATACCAGTCAGGTCGCAGAAAGAACAGGTCGCAAGGTAACCCAACGGCCAAGAAGGTGAACAGTCAAGGAAACCCAACGGGCAGTTTGGCATTATAAATACTCCTACGGGACATTGTATAGAGGCTTTTCTTTTTTGGAGACTCAAGAGCTACATGCAATTGTATTGAAAGATTCTACACTTGAGCATATGAATATAGAGGCTTGTTAAAACACCCTATGGTTATGATGTGTTTTGCTGTGTGAACACTGTGTGTATTCCTTGTACAGTTTCAAAACATCCTATGATTAATGAAGCTGCACTATTCATGTCATCGTTTATGCGTCATGGCTATCCGTGTTGTATCAATGATGTTCATTTTATTATCTGTTCTATTAATGAATGTTAATGAACTATTTTGTTAGCATTTCGTTTCATCTTTCAGGAAGTGGAGAGGTATCTTATCATAAAGAACTATTTCTTTTGTGATCAGACTACCGTATAAGCATTACCCCACAAAAGATGTGTTGCTAATGACATCTCTTGAGGTTTACGTGCTTTATCTATAATCTTGCTACGCATAGTGTTTGATTCGTGTTTAACACATTAATCTCGTATTCTGTATCATGTGAATGAGTGTATGTCCGCAGGTTCAAACATGTTCTTTTGAGACCGAAGGGAAGTCATCTTAAGTGGTAGCCGGACCCACACCCCGGACGGGATCCCTACTCCAAACGGTTTAAGGTCTAATTGGGACTTTCTACCGGGGAGATCCCCTTACTGTTGACCGGACAAATTTTCCCGTCAACATAATTGGCGCTAGAAGGAGGGCCTGAATGGCAGCCTCCCAGCACACAACAAACATCCCATCACAAACTCCCCAAGGGGAGGTCATAAACAATGAAACTAACCCTCCTCTTCTTGAAGATATTCCAGGGAGGGAGCTTCGATATTATGAAATCACTAGGGAGCAGCTGAGAGCCTTGCGCCCAGCTGCCCGAGATCTTATCAACCATTTACGGTACACTCCAATCATGGAATACCTTGCCCATACTAGAACTCCGCCCGAGAACATCACCCGTAACGGTGCCATTGCTAGTACCATACCCGAGCTCGTAAATCTCATGTTGGAAGACCTCGCAAATGCCGTTGAAGAAAATGATCCTATCCTCCAAGAGGGCGAAGAGTTTGCTGACACCGAGCCTTTCCCCGACTCCCAGCCTAACCAGACTCGACAA
The DNA here is from genome assembly GCA_034641835.2 of Pinus albicaulis. Lineage (NCBI taxonomy): Eukaryota > Viridiplantae > Streptophyta > Pinopsida > Pinales > Pinaceae > Pinus > Pinus albicaulis. The sequence goes on from CM076581.1 coordinate 484,677,248, forward strand.
AACAACAACCAGGCACACCCCCCACCCGAGGATGGTGAGGGAGGCAGAGGCCGAGGAAATATAGACGGGGGGAATAGGGCTCGTAGAAATGAAGGAGATAGGAATAGAGGCCGAGGGGCCGGAGGTAGAGGAGACAGAGGCCGAGGCCAAGGAAACCAAGCTCGCAACCGCCACCCAAACCCAGTAAGGCCTCCTGTAAACAACTTGGGATATCTTAGAGATTTTCTGCACCGTGGGAGACACCAAGACGAACACTCCCGTCACGAGTCAGAAGCATCGGTCTCAGGTTCGGAAGGTGAATCTGAACATCAATTTAGGCAACATCAGCGAGCGAGAAGAGTGCAACCCCTGGCCTGGATGGCTCAATCCCCGTTAAACCTTTTAGGCCCGCTCCAAGATCTGCCTAGACATCCAGAGAAACATCTCCCTAAGTTCGACCCTGAGAAGGGCACCTTAGCTGAAGATCATATCAGCAGCTTCTATTTGTCTCTGCAAATCATGAGAGTCCAGTCCGATGATGTCGCATGTCGACTGTTTCCCCATACCCTCGAAAACAAGGCAGCCACATGGTACCGCTCTCTCCCCAGTGCCTCTATCACTTCATGGGAACAATTCCGTCGCACTTTCCTGCATAAGTTTTCAGAAGATAAAACTCCTTCCATGCTTCTAACTGAACTGAGCACCATCAAGTGTCATAAAAAGGAAAAGGTTAAGGACTTCAACCAACGCTTTGCTACCATACTGCAGAAATTTCCTCCAAACTTAGCGTTGGATGACTCAATCACCATTAACTACTACACCAAAGCCCTACCTAGAGATATTGCAGTTTTCGTGAAACGTGAAGCCCGCGCTAACCTTACGGAAAATTATGAGGCTGCTCTCGCTGTGGAAAAAGACATGCTTTCGATAGGAGCCATCGATCATGAAGGGAGAGATGATCACAAGCCTAACACAAAAAGAGGTCAGTCCTCCACTCCTAAGACTACTGATAGGGATAGAGATGCTTTTGATTTTGAAAGCATGGCCAAAACGCTCAAGCATTTAATAAATGAAGTCACTGACCTCAGGAGAAAGGGCGCAGAAGCCACAACTGGTAGTAGACCACCCAAACCTTTTTTCAGAAAAAGTAATCTCAATACTAACAGACCTCCGTCCAACACAAATACTGCTCTCAATGTGGAAGAGATAGGGAAAGATAATTTCTGTTCTTTCCACCAAGCTGCCCATTCCGAGAAAACATGCCCTCAATGGATCGGCAGCATGACAGCAGTAGTTAATCAGCTTTTAGATGATCAAACTCCAGGGGATGTGACGGAGGATGAGGTTTCAGATCACGATGAAGATCCGCCCTCAAATGAAGAACCAGGATCCTCTATCCTTGCTTTTGACATAATCCGAGGTGGAGAAAACCTTACCCCTCTCGATATTTACATGGAAGATGCTCCCAAGGATCAGCCCGTGCGGAATTATAGCCTCAGAAGCAAAGGACATATTCCCGAACAGTCTTATGAAGACAAGAAAAGGGCTTTCCTAAGGAAAATCCTGCCCCCAGGGAACGGAAAACAATCTGTCCCGGAAAAACTTCCCAACAACACTACCCGAGCGAGTCAAAAGAGAAAACTTCCGACAGAATCCTCTAAGACTTCCGCCGAGCCTAGCCCTCAACCAGAGCCCAGCTATAACATTGTTGAAGATATGAAGAAAACAAGAGAAAATATTTCTCTCTATGAGTTGGCCCGCATTACTAATCAAAAAGAGCTCATTCTTAAGGCTTTCGCAAATACTTCAGCTACGAAGACTGTGAGCAACACGTCTGCGCAAGCCGGACCAGATGTACAATCCATAGTAAACGCCATCAATACAAACTCTAGAGGATCCACACCCCCTTTCCTTTTGTCCTTCGAGATTTTCAACTTCAATGTCCATAACTGTCTGGTCGACTCCGGTGCCTCTACAAACGTCATGCCTTTATCTGTCTGTAAGAAACTTAACATTCGCCCGGAGAAGACTGATGCAAAAATCATACAACTCGATAGATCACAAGTACCCGCCATAGGGGAATTGAACAATGTCATCATCCGCTTGTCATCAGACTCTAGGTTCCATCAGTGCATTGACATTGTGGTTGTCGATATCCCGGAAGCATACGGCCTATTGCTCAGTAGAGATTGGTCCAGCAAATTACAAGGCTACTTCGCCACCGATTGGTCCCACTTATGGCTTCCTTACAAGGGGCGGAATAATCAGATCAGAGTAGAAAGTGAACCCTATATGAAACATACCGTCACTGATCTGGATGCCGTTAATGAACCCATCAGCTTTGCACAAGAAGAACTCGGCATGTGCTTTCTGGAAGAAATATTTGGATGCTACCAACCCCCGCAATCTCCTATAGGCCCCGAGGTTCAATCTGAATTAGCCTTTGTCACAGAAGAACAAGTTATCCCTGACTTACCACCAGCAGGGGCCCCTCCAAAACCTAGTACCCCGAAGGAGCCGGAAAGTGACATGTGGACCTTGTATTATGACGGTTCCAAGACCCATGATGGAGCTGGTGCTGGTTGCATATTGCTTGACCCGCGCAAAAATAAATACTTAATCTCATGCCGGCTAGAGTTCCAGTGCACCAACAATTCTGCTGAGTACGAGGCGTTAATCCTCGGACTCAAAAAAGCACTGGATTTGAAGGTAAAATGTTTGCAGGTCATTGGAGATTCCGAGATTATCACCCGCCAGGTATGCAACACTATTCACTGTTTATCTCCGCATTTAAAGGCGTATCAACAAGAGGTATGGCGATTGATTTCTGGTTTCGATGCATTTGGAATTAAATCTGTCCTTAGGATGCACAACGCAGCAGCAGATACTCTGGCCAATGCTGCTGCTAGATTCACCCCTTTGAGGGACGGTTTTTCTATTGAAATTGTATATAGGCCCTCTGTGCCAGACAATATTTCTAATTTACGCGTTTTTAACGATGATCAACAGATTTTGGACTTTATGTGCAATACTGAAGTGTTCAAGGACGCTGCGATAGATGAGGAAGAACATGAGCATGCGTTACAGAAAAAGAATGATGAACGCAAAGAGAACATTATGCCCAAGGGGGTGGTATCACTAGAAAAGATGTTTGATCTGCAAAACCGATTCCGCAGGCCTCCGAACACCAAAGTGAAAAGTTCTATATTGGCACATCGGCAAGTAAACTTGGGGTCAGATGAGAACCCTAAGTTCATTAACCTTGGCAAAGACTGCAGTGATGAAGAGGCACGGGCTTTCACCCAGTTATTCCGGAAGTATCGTGATGTATTTGCTTGGACATATGAAGATCTACGTACATACGATACTCGTATCATTCAGCATGTAATACCCATGAGGGAAGGCGTTAAACCCTTCCAACAGAAACTCAGAAAAGTGCATCCAGCTTTGGAGCCAATGATTCTAAAAGAACTTAAGAAGCTCTTGGATGCACGCATTATTTTCAAAGTTCGTCAATCCACGTGGGTGTCGAATCTGGTACCCGTTCGAAAGAAGTCTGGTGAGATCCGCTTGTGTGTAGATTTCCGCAATCTGAATCGGTCCTCAAACAAAGACAACTACCCGGTGCCCCCCATGGAACAGATATTACAAGCTGTGTCTGGATCTGAGATGTTCTCCCTATTGGATGGTTTCTCCGGCTATAACCAGGTGCTGGTAGCTGAACCGGACAGACTGAAAACCACATTCCGGACAAAATGGGGAACCTTCACTTTCAGACGCATGCCCTTTGGCTTGATCAATGCAGGGGCAACTTTCCAACGAGCCATGGACATAGCCTTCCGCGGTTTAATAGGGCAGAGCGTGGTGGTTTATTTGGACGATGTTACTGTATTTTCAAAACGTAGGGGCGATCATTTACGCCACCTCAAGCAAATCTTCGAGAGGTGCAGGAGGTACGGAATATCGCTCAATCCTAAAAAGAGTGTTTTCGCTGTGGCAGAAGGAAACTTGCTAGGCCACATTATCACTAAACAGGGCATTATAGTTGATCCGAAACGGGCTAAAGCCATCGCTCAGATTCTTCCCCCAAGCAACAAGAAAGCGATGCAATCCTTCCTGGGGAAGATTAATTTTGTCCGTAAATTCATTTCAGATTTCGCGCAGATAGTCAGACCACTGCAGGGAATGATTAAAAAGAATGTTGTATTCCAATGGAATCCCCCAGAGAAAGAGGCCTTCGATAAAATCAAAAAGGCTATAGCTGAAACTCCTTCCCTCCAAAGTCCAGATTTTGATAAAGGTTTCATCCTATATACTTTCGCTTCAGACTCCTCGCTTGCGGCTGTCCTCACGCAGAAAGATAATAACAACGATGAACGGCCCATTTCTTTTATGAGCACCGGTCTACAGGGAGCTGAATTAAACTATCCGGAAATTGACAAGCAAGCCTATGCGGTTTACAAGGCCGTAAAACATTTTAGGCCCTATATCTTGAAAAATCACGTCACGGTTTTTGTACCGCACCCAGCAGTCCGCTCACTTTTCGTACAGCAAGAACTAGGCGAAAGGCGGGGCAACTGGATGGCATGTTTACAAGAATACGATTTAGAGTTTAGACCAGCACATACCGTTAAAGGACAGGGTTTATGTCAAATGGTTGCAGAAGCTGCAAGTGCTCGTGAGATTGAGGAGGAATGTTGGGCACAAGAGATTGACATGTATCAGAGCGACCATGTGCCTCAGCAAAATAGCCTTTCTTGGTATTCTGACATTTCGAGATATCTGGCCCAAGGCACGATGGACCCTGCTCTTACTGCCCGACAGAAATGCGCAATAAGACTAAAAGCCGCATCTCACCAACTGATCCAAGGTAAGTTGTTCAAGAAACACCATGATGGGGTCCTGTTACGCTGCTTGGAAACTGACGAAGCACAGAAAATCTTAATTGAGTTGCATGACGGACCAGCTGGAGGTCATTTTTCCGGAGATACCACTGCCCATAAGATAATGCGTGCAGGATACTATTGGCCTACTCTTTTCAGAGACGCGCATGCGTATGTTCGGAAATGCATTCAGTGCCAGAAGTTCGCCAACCGAGAAGCACGGCCAGCCGCACCACTACTCTCAGTAGTAGTAGAGGAACCTTTCCAACAATGGGGTTTGGACGTAATTGGGGAAATCTTACCTCACTCTTCTAAACAACATCGGTATATCCTTACGGCCACTGATTACTTCACCAGGTGGGTCGAGGCAACACCGTTACGCCGAATCAACGATCAAGAGGTAATAGAATTCCTCACGCATTCCATCATGACCAGGTTTGGCGTTCCGACTTCTTTAGTTTTTGATAATGCGACTTATTTCTCATCTTTTAAGTTATATGATTTTGCGCTGGAAAATGGAATTATTTTGAAACATTCCGCAAACTACTATCCCCAGGGAAATGGATTAGCTGAGTCCACTAACAAGAACCTTATCCAGATTATTAAGAAGACTCTTCTATCCCACCAGCGCAACTAGCACAATGCCCTTCACAATGCACTGTGGGCTGACCGTATTACTCCCAAGTCCTCTTTAGGCACCTCCCCATTTTTCCTCGTGTATGGAAAAGAAGCTGTTCTACCTTCTCATCTATCTCTCCCAGCCCTCCAACTGTCCCAAGAATGTCATGGCACCCCGTGCCCCACCTTGCAGAACCGAATCGACACCTTGCTGAAATTGGAGGAAGAAAGGCAAAAGACCCGGGAAAAGTTTGCCATCCATCAGAGCCGAATCAAAAGATGGTTTGATAAAAAGTCCGCGGGAAATAAAATTTTTGAAGTAGGAGACCTGGTCCTTAAGTGGGATAAAGCCCATGAGGAAAAGGGGAAGCATGCTAAGTTCCAAGCACTTTGGACAGACCCGTTCCAAGTTAATGAAAAGATAGGATCACACACATTCAGATTACAAACCCTTGATGGACGAGTCGAGGTCCTCCCGGTAAACGGGCATGACCTCAAACACTATTTCACTTAACAGCCCTTCGAGGGCTGTCTGGTTTTGTACCATAGTTCCTTGTCTTTTATTTGTTAAAAAAAAATAAATAAAAAATAAAAAATAAAAATAAAAAATAAAAATAAAAATAAATAAATAAATAAATATATATATATATATAAATAAAATGGAATAAAAACCTAAGGAAGGATTTGTTAGAGCTACGCAGATTGGCATACTGCAGCAGGTTCTCCGCTGATGGAAAGCCTTTCCCGATAAACTCAAAGGCGGCGAAAGTTTGTTTGCCCTCCACACCTAGAGGTAGCACATTACCAAGCACAAGTCATCAAGCAGGAGAACTTACCTCGCCAGTCTGAGAGGGTGTCCACAAAAGAAAATGCAGTGTAAATGGTAACCAGACCAGAAGGGAAGAGAGATACTCTATGCTACGACAGGGCGTCTGGGAAAAACCAAAGTCCTCATACCAGACCAGGAACAACCTCTCTGCAAGCAAAATAAGTCGGGATCCCTCATCCGCCCAGGCTAAATTGCCATTTCAAATAAGTTCCATAAGCACATCTAAATAAGTGCCTCAGACACATTCAAATAAGTGCAATAGCACACAAATAAGGGTAAAGGATTGAGACAGGCTTCCTGCGCAGAGAGGTGATGTAACGACTCCGCCGGGGTACTGACCAGGCTCGCTGGCAGCGGAGCAACGTTCACGATTCCTAGGCAGTGACTCCGCCGAGATCGAGAGGTTCGCTGGCAGCGGAGCAACACGATGAGGAAAAAATAATCGTACCAGACCCTGTGGCCGCCTGGAGTTCTCCAACCCTTCCAGTCCGGAGACCTGAAGAAAGAATTTGTTTGAATGGCGCCCAACCAGACCAACAGGTTGAGCAACCCAGCTAGATGCCGAAGGCTAGGAAATGGCAACCACAAGGTAAAAGAGGACAGTTAGCATAAGCCCCTCCCTCCCCCCGCAAAGACCAACCATCAGCAGAGACTCTGAGTTCGTCCAGTGAATCGCCATTTGTTGCAGTCTCTACAACACCCTCCAAAATTTTGACCACCATTTCAAAATTTTCGGAGCCCCTTAGAAACAAAGAGAAATTGCTAAGTCACTAAGTCGCAAAAGTAAACAATTCATGAAAACTGCGACCTAGCGACCTAGCGACCTAGCGACCCCGCGACCTCAGGTCGCCAGGTCGCCAGGTCGCAGATCCCCTAAACTGATGACAAATGCGACCTTGCGACCTAGCGACCTCGGGTCGCCAGGTCGCCAGGTCGCAATTTTGTCATTTTCAGAAAATCGCGACTTAGCGACCTTGCGACCCAGCGACCCTAGGTCGCCAGGTCGCAAGGTCGCCAGGTCGCAAGGTCGCCAGGTCGCAAAACTCCAAATTTGACAAATCTGCGACCCAGCGACCTGCATTAATTACCCGCACGTGCGACTTTCTATAAAAGGGAGGTCGCAGGTCGCATTTTTCACATTCAGCGATTTGTAAGGAAAACGCCTCTGACAGCTCAACTGACGAGTTTTTCCCGGGTAAGTTGCCATTTCTTCCTGCTGTTTCCGTTTTAATGATTTTCTTACTAAACTCGTCTCCCCTTTAGCCTTTAAATTGTCTTTTGGTCGAGCTTTGATGTTTTCTGAGGTTTTTGTAAATTATATGTTGCATGAATTTCCCAAAACCTCGCTGTTTGTTGTTTTACCCCATGGCATCATCCCTTTGCCTTTGAAATCATGCCACAGCTTCCCCTGGGCCCAGAAAACTTGTAAATTCCCAAGAGAAAGGGGGCAAAAGAGTTCAAGGCCGCGCGCGCAAAACCCCCGGCAAGCCAGTCTGCGACCTGCGACCCAGCGACCTAGTCACGAGGTCGCAGAGTCGCATTTTCTCCATTTTTTGGGATTTGCGACCCTGCGACCCAGCGACCTAGTCGCTAGGTCGCTAGGTCGCGTTTTCCCATTTTCCGGAGATCTGCGACCTAGCGACCTAGCGACCCAGCGACCCCAGGTCGCCAGGTCGCAAGGTCGCAAGGTCGCGCCCGGGCCCTGTGTGTGCGATCCGCGACCCAGCGACTCAGCAGTCCAGTTTTGCATTAACGCAGCTAGATTTCATCACTAAATTGTAACTGGTTTTTATCACCATGTCATTCTTATCGTGGGACTCCTTTCTGAATTTGACAGGTGAAACTCAAGAAGACATAGAGTGCATACCTGTGCTCTCAGATTCTAGTGACATGGCACCCCCGCTATCTCGGAGGAAGGACAAGAAAAAAGTGGAAGAGATTGATGAGCTGGAGGTGGTGTCCCCACCCCCAATATTCCGAGATACACTATGTACTTTTTCAAAAGACGACAGCATGAGATGGTACCATATTTATCATGAGTTCTCCACACCGGAAGAATAATTTCCAGAAGATCTCCCAGACCGGGAAGTATACTTGGCGGTAAAGAGGTCCAAACTACATCTGGCAGGGGCGCACCCAACCATATTCCCTTGTCCAGAGATCATAGACTGGATCATACAAAAGACAGACCCCGAGAAGTTTGTGATCAGGGATTACCAAGGCAGAGCTTTTGCTACGCTGGTAGGCGCGGATGCACACCTTTATTACTCACTGCCTCGTCCAAACGAGCATTTCTCTCCAGAATGGGCCATTACTCACGTCGTTCCAGTAGTTGATACTATTAGGCAATGGTGGGAGGAGCCCGAGAAGTTCAAGGTCAAGAAAGACCAAGAGTACCCAGTGGCGAGCCTGAGAAAGGTTTACAAATTGGTTGCCGCCATGCTTTGCAGACTTTACGGGCGCCCAGATTGCTCCACCTTCAGCGGCAGTTGGGCTACTATCATGGAGTATGTGACAACACATGGCACCCGTTTCAACTGGGCCGGCATACTGATGACGTCGATGCAGACCAACTTGAACTCGGCATTGGCCCCGGAAGAAGGAATGCCTGCCGAATTTTACATGGCCTCTTACCTACTAGACGCGGTTTGCGCCCGAGTAGATTTTGAGGGATGGGCGCACAACTGGGACTCCGAGCAGACGCGCGCAATTCATCTACAACTCAAGGTATTTTGGGAGTCCAAATACAAACAGGATATGGATCAGATTTCCCAAATATTTATTCCCTCTCTGTACAGACATTTATTTGGCCAAGACGCCCCTTGCATGTCGTGGCGGGCCAAGGAGACTCTAGTGAAAGTGGCGCACTGGTTCCCTTTCCATGGATACACCTTCATCCGAGTCTTTGGAACTTACAAGGCGCCACATGCTATGCCGCGCTTCGTGACAGACAAAATGCTTATTTAGGAGGTATGCTTTCAAATGTCACACGGATTCTCCAGCATCCTGTCTAAAGGAAAAAAGAAGTCGTGGCCCACGCTACCCCTCACCATTGGTGCATTCACAATTAAAGACTTCAGGGAAGTAACAGCAGAAGCAGAAGCAATGAGAAGTTATCAGCTCGGGGCGCTTGAACACCGAACATACGACCCAGAGAAAATAGTTCCTGAACACTGCCGGAGAGCCAATTTCAAGTGGACTTATCAGCATCTTGAGCGCCCGGCGGAAGACGAGAGAAGAAACTGGTATAATGCTGAAAGACAGCTTGCTCCGGGAACTGACGTGGTCTAGGAAGACCCAGATGATCAGAGCTTAGAAGATAGAAGTCGTCAGTTAGGAGGTTCCTCTTCATCTTTACTCAAGATGTCTCGAACCAACACAGGGCCTATTCCATCCATTAGAAAAAAGGAAGCAGAGGAAAAAGCCCAGCAAGAAAGGGAGAAGAAGCTAAAATAGGATGAGGAAGCGTGCCAAAAGAGTGCAACAGCAGCACAAAAGAAGAAGCAGGCCAAAGAGGCCAGGAAAGAAAAAGAGGGCAAGGAGGCACAGGCCGCAGCAGAACGGGCACTTAAAGCAGAGCTAGACAAAGCAGAGGCTGAACGAAAAAAGAAAGCCGAACAGGCTGCTGTAGCTGAACAGAAGAAGAAGGCCGAAGTAGAAGCCGCAGCAGAAGCTGAACGCCGACGGAAGGAAGAAGAAGAAAAGAACACAGAGGAAAGGGAGGATGACATGCTGGACGATCTTGAGGTGACTCCTCTCGACATACCTCTGGGCCGTACAAAACTCTCTGATGTTAGATCACCCCAGAGACAGGAAGAAGATGTGTTTGACCTGACCAGACTCACATTTGATCAGTTTTCGTTCAAAATCCGTCAAGAGAAGAGGAGGTCGTTGGCAAAAAGTCCCTCTGTCGCATCCGCAGTATCAACAGGCAAGGATATAGTTTTGGATACCAGGACTAATCCGGTAATGATAGCATCAGCAGGTACTAATTTTTCCACGGCTACGGAAGAGAATGTCACCCGAATGAGTAGAGAAATAGTATCTCTACAAAATAGACTGCACGCAGCTGAGAAACGTGAGAAGAGAGAAGAGCAAGAGAAAGCAGAACTGCAAGCAGAAGTCCAGCAACTTCGAAACCAGGCTCTACCAGTAAATGAAGTCTCGCTGGCCATATTCAAGGAGTGTGAGACACGAGCAGCTCAGAGAGGCTTCGCAAGCCTTAGACAGGATGATGGGTTGGACCATACAGTACCCTCAGGCACCTGAAAATTTGCCTAAGAGGGATTGGATTCACACGCAGGATGCAAAGGTTCAACTCCGCATGGCGATACAATCCAGGGACAAGCTGTCTAAGGACCTGGACAAGGTAATGTCCTCGTACGACCACCTGATCAGTGGTATCGACTCAATGCATACGTTGCACCACATTCCATCGCTTGGGGCATTAGAAGAAGAGAAAACCTGGGAACAAGTGGACCAGGACATTCAATCATTTTTGCAACCTATCAAGCAAGCCGCAGCTGATCCAGAGCCCTCAGCATCTCAAGAGAATCTCAGTCAATTCATCGCTACTCCAGCGCGGATTTACACCAAGCTTGCATCGCTTTCAAATCAGATCGGACAGAAAAGGGAGACCTTAGTACCAAATGCTTTGGAATGTGTACATCGATTGAAGGAGGAGGTACCTCTGATTGCCCCCATAGCGGCAGAATACCGGACATGGAAGGATTTCCTCAAGGAGCAACAGATTGACGTCCCTGACCTCAATATTTCACGTCAATCTCCTCAGCCCGGTAGCAGCAAGTCATGAGCAACAAGTAGAGCTAGGTCGCAAGTCGCACCAACAGGACAGGTCGCAGGTCGCATCACCTACCAGGTCGCAAGTCGCGCATACCAGTCAGGTCGCAGAAAGAACGGGTCGCAAGGTAACCCAACGGTCAAGAAGGTGAACAGTCAAGGAAACCCAACAGGCAGTTGGGCATTATAAATACTCCTACGGGACATTGTATAAGGGCTTTTCTTTTTGGGGGACTCAGGAGCTACATGCATTGTATTGAAAGATTCTACACTTGAGCATATGAATATAGAGTCTTGTTAAAACACCCTATGGTTATGATGTGTTTTACTGTGTGAACACTGTGTGTATTCCTCGTACAGTTTCAAAACATCCTATGATTAATGAAGCTGCACTATTCATGTCATCGTTTATGCGTCATGGCTATCCGTGTTGTATCAATGATGTTCATTTTATTATCTGTTCTATTAATGAATGTTAATGAACTATATTGTTAGCATTTCGTTTCATCTTTCAGGAAGTGGAGAGGTATCTTATCATAAAGAACTATTTCTTTTGTGATCAGACTACCGTACAAGCATTACCCCACAAAAGATGTGTTGCTAATGACATCTCTTGAGGTGTACGTGTTTTATCTATAATCTTGCTACGCATAGTGTTTGATTCGTGTTTAACACATTAATCTTGTATTCTGTATCATGTGAATGAGTGTATGTCCGCAGGTTCAAACAGGTTCTTTTGAGACCGAAGGGAAGTCATCTTAAGTGGTAGCCGGACCCACACCCCGGACGGGATCCCTACTCCAAATGGTTTAAGGTCTAATTGGGACTTTCTACCGGGGAGATCCCCTACTGTTGGCCGGACAAATTTTCCCGTCAACAGAAAGTATGCCCTATATTTTTTCACTAAAGTACCTTTGTCCCATGTGAGCATTCGAGTCTTTAGCTTCTTGGTAGTCAGTTATGAGTACCAAGCACTAGATGGATCGAGTATCCCCAAATAGTATTGCACACATTGGACCTAAGTCAAACCACCTTTGAATCAGGTATTTGTTATGCTCGGGTATTCTTTTAAGTGGGATTATTGTAAGATTTTAAGCAACCTAAAATTCAGCTTCTACATTTCAAAAATGTAAAATGACCATGGTGGCTTATGGGATGCCTACTCCCAATGGTCCTAACCTGAACTATTAATTATTTTATGCCCCCCGTGGGGAGAGTTAGTTGGTTCAAGTTCTGGTTGTTTCTAGGTGTTTGAATGTTTTGAGGGTATGATATGGTAATAAAAAGTAATCTGAGTACAAAATATCAATGAAATGAATACCTTCTTATACAAGACTTACAAATACTTAGTGTGTGGCAATGTGAACATACAAAGTATGATAAGATAAAAATATACGATGACCCTTTACTATATCCCCTTAATTACACTAAGCTTTGGTTGTTCCTTACAAAAAGAAATGATGTTCAGCTAATGGGTCACTTACTATTTTTCCTATTATAGTATGTGGGTCTAAAGGGAAGAAAGAATTCATATGCAATCCAAAGATTTCCTAAAAGACAGAAGAAAAGAAAATATTAATTTTTTTTGTAATGAAACTTAGCCCTAGTCTCGACACTAATGAAATGGGAAACAAAAATGTTTAGTAACAATATTTCTAGATGATGGGCCATTTACTCATTTACTAATTAAAATATGTGATTTGCAAAAAATTATAGAAAAAAACTTTGCAAAACATATGTGGAATGTGGCCACTTACTTTTCTCCCTAATTAAGCTATGTGTGTATTGCAAAGATAAATGAGAAATAATTCAATTGCTCCAATAATTGAGGTGAGTAAAGAAACAAGACAAACACAACATACTGTAAAATATATGTAGAGGTGAAGGAAATTCACTAAAGGCATCCAATCACCTGAGAAAAGAGGAAATACAATGGCCTTTTTAGCTTCCTAGCAACCGTGTGGGTTTAGCCACAATTGCGGTTACCTATTTCATCGGTAACATTGTTCACACACAAATGTGAGTGCGTGTCTCTCATATAAAAATCACGCAATCAAGCAAAAACAGTGAATAATCAGTCTTTTGGGCTCAGAATAGGTCCCAGAGGTCTTGTGAAAATTCTAGAGAGATATTGAGTGCCTTGTAGGGTGGTTATGCAGAGAGGACGTCCTACAAAAACAATCGTTAGTAAAGAAAAGAAACCATTGGAGTCGCCATTTCTGTGTTAGTGTTTTTGTGGAAATGGAGTACAAAATAACACCTCCTTAACTGTTGGTTGGTTCCTACAAAGGATCACAGAGATAGTTAGTGTTGTTAGTGGACATACTTAGATAAAACAAATAATTTCAAATGGTAAAAACATGGTGAAAAATATTCATCTATAAACATAAACTAAAAAAAGAGACAAATACACAAATTAATGGTTAATGAATCAAATAAGTCAATACAATGATGGAAAAATACTCCCTTTATTGACAACTAGTGGTAGAAGATGAATAAAATATAATCCTAAAACACTTGAAGAGAATCCTTTGATCTATGGTGCTAAAAAAGCCTCAGCAAGGAGGTCCCTTTCCTCTATCTCTTTGCAAACTTCTCCTGTCTCTCAAAAGAAGTATGACGACTCTCTCAATGGTGGACTCTTCTCCTCTCACTAAGATGATGGATTTCTCAAAAGAAATATGGAAAACATGCTAGTGCTCTTAGTTCTTCTGGTTCAACAAAGAAATGTGGCGTTGATCTAATAGCAATTTGGCCAACATAACAATGTCTCATGTTTTGGTTCTCCCATGGCTTGTTGATATATAATTTTTTGAATACATCTTCCATGTCTTGGTTCATGAATGATAGTGATTCAATAGTAGGACAGCATGATTCCATTGAAGGCTTCATATCTTTAGGGTGACTCCAAGTCAGTTGTCCTTCACTAGAAATGTCAGGGAATCCAATCCTTTTCCAAGTGTGGGAAGTGGTCCTGAATTTTATGAGTCGCACCTTTCCTCGATCATGAGGATTTTGAAGGAAAAGTTGGGCGGTCACGCTTTTTTCCTTATTGTCCAGTGCATGATCCAAAATTTTCATAAAAAATCTTAAGAGATGTTAAATGTTTTGAACTTTCATAATGTCTTCAGCTAGAAATTATTCATTGGTATGTTATCCTAGACAATCTTAGGTGTCTTTTATAGTGTAAAATTTTCTATTGTTAACGCTCGGTAAATCGAATATTGAGATAACTGGAATTTACCTGAAGTGGTGTTTTATATTAATCAAAGTTTAGACATTAGAATGATAAAAAATATGGATGGTGACTTTATATTTGTAACATGTTTCAGACGAAAAATTGTGATAGGTGGTGATTTTTAGAGAAGCGAGTCTCATTCTATTATGTTTGTTACATTTGTGTAATAATAATAATAATAATAATAATAATAATTGTAGTAAAAATAGTAAATACTAATGATGTAACACACATTAGAAAGATAAAAATATTTGGAAGTCAACGTTATCTCGGATGCAGATATTTCGTGACATATGTCTGACTCAAAAAGGTAACATGTGGTGATTTATAGGGACACAAGTCGACAAGAATTTTGAAATTGTTCATGAATAAAGGAAAGAAGCTATTTTATAATATCAATAGGATATTTTTCTAATCATTTACGTATTTTCTAATAGCAGATCATGTAGTCTTTTCTCTTTGCACATTTCATTTAACATCTTAGAGTATCGTCTGAGCTTCTGTTGCCTTACATAAATTTCTATCTATGAGGTTGAAGTTGCAGCTTCAATGGTATCTTAATGTCATCTATGTTAAAATCATGGTTGATAATAGTAGTTCAAAAATATAGAAGCTCTACAATACTGCAATATTTTAAACTGATTCACCTTTATTGTGAATAATTGCATTGGAATTTATAAGACAGAATATAAATGTGGATCAAATCTACTTTGTCCCTTCCAGAAAGGGGTTTTTTTTTAATTTCCAAGAAATGTAGACCCCTTTTTTGTAAAAAATAGGAAGTAGAAGAGATTAAAAAAATGTTGGAAGAGATGAATCTTCAGTAGGGGGAGAAGTGGCACTCTGATCCATACTAGATTATATCAAAAAGGAGATTAGAAATATCATGTGCCCCATATGTTCATAAGACCAAACAAAAAATTGAGAAGTTGGGAAATTATGGTTTGGTGGAGATACAACCAAGTTTGGATTTGGAAACTCCTAAGCCTTCTAAAAAGGAATTGAAAATAAGTATTGCAGACATTATAGATCTTGATGGACAAGATTCACAAAGAAACAAAAGTGTAAGAAATAAAGAAGGAGAGATGGAGTTCGCTCATTTATAGAAAGGCCTTCAAGTGAAGTTTGTTTTTTGTTTCAGTTGGGAGGAATATGGTGTGGAACCTAATCTCCCAATCCCAATGAGGAAGAAAAATCTTCCTTGAATGTTTTGAAGGAGAGTTTTTACAAAAATGACGAAAATAATGAAAAAATGAAGAAAAATATCATGACTCAGTTGGAACACAAGTTATTTATGGTTATAAAACTAGTTTTCTTTCGGTCATGGATTTGGAGAGGAACTAGTTGAGGTTTTATTTCACTCATATTGTGTCCCAATCAATTTCCTCAGGTATAGATTTCATAAAAATTCCTTGATCTAAGCAAGATGAATAATATGGGGATATATGATCCTTCAGGTCGGGGTTGTCTAGGATCATATAGTGGTCATAGCTGAATAAAATATTATGATAAAAGCTTTTAAAGCCATAATTTATACAAATAAAAGTACAGGACGGAGCACAATAGTAAAATAAAATCATCAGTTATTTGAATACTAAGTCATCTCAAGAACTAAGAGAAGCTGATATTTTTGACAGAACAACTATGGTGGTTGAGATAAACAAAATGGTTGAGAGAAATTTATACAAAAAACAGGTAGAGAGAAATATTGAAGAGTTCAAAGCATCGGTAACTTCTTTTAATTCTAACTTTGAAAAGAGGATTATAGAAGGATGCCTACATGTTGGGATCAACAAGGAAACCTCTTCTCCTAGGAATAGTATGAGACATTGTTAGCAAAAGCAAAGAGTAAGATCAATTATTCCCATGAGAAAGCAATATACTTGAAGGGTGCTACAATTTTAACTTACTTCCAGAGAGATTTCCAACTATTATGGTTAGTCAAAACCTTGTTCACTGACAAGCCCAACTACACCATGTTAACCAACTTGAGGACGGCCTACAACAGGATGCTTCAATGCCCAGTTCCTGATTTGAAAATGTGGAAGAAGTTTCAAAGCCTTATCACAGCAGTGAATGTCCGATTTTTGGAACAACTTGGAGGTTTATTATGCAAGTATCAAGTCAAAGTTGCACAAGAGTCTCAAGTTTAGAAATAATTTATTTTCAAATATTTGGAAAATGTTTCATTCCATAATTTTTTAAAGTTAAAAACAGTTTAGTCTTTAAAATGTTTTATGAGGAATGAATAGTTGAAAACTAGTTTTCACAGTTGATAGTTTTGATAACTGCCTCTCAATGTAAAATTTTCTTTCAAAAAAGACTAAGGGACCAATTTTTGGGTTCCGATTTTTGGCCTCGAGACATTATTTTTCTATGTAGTGTACAAGTTTTCTTGAAGAAGTAAAAAAATTTCAATATGATTCTAATTGTGTGTTGATTATGGCATATTTTTCTCTCTTTGTAAGTCATTTATTTGTTATTCTTATTTGGGAAATGTGTAATGAAGTTGTTGGTTATTTTTAATTAAACAACTTTACTACTACTTTGAAAAAAAATAACAATACCTACGGATTTTATTAAAAGTAACGTTAAACCACACTCCACATTTTCCATCATTCCATTTCTTCATACTTTCATAATTTCAACTAATATTATGTGCAAAATATTATGTTCTTTTATCCTTACACATTGAATCTTCTCCTTTCTATTCTTTCTTTTCGTATTTTGATTTCAGTAATCCATATTCATAGATATATTTTCGATCTTGGAAGGGTTTTATCTTTCTGCAAGGGTTTAAAATACATTCCATTTTGAAGAAATATCTGTGGGAAACAATGTGTTGAGATTGAACAAGAAATTTTTTTGGATGATAGTGTGAGACAATTAACTAATGTACTGAGGGATCGTATGAAAAGTGTTTTGTATGTAATTGTTTCATGATCCATGACATAATATACAATAGAATATAGTGGGTTTTTTAGCTATAATATTTCCCTAGGAAATTATCTGTGTTGTGTGTGATTGATGTTTCTTCATGCTTATGTGATTGGCGATTGTGTTTTTAATTCTGCAAAGATTTGTAGAAGAAATTCAGTATTTAAATTTAGAAAATTGTTAGGTAGGGTGAATCCAAGATATACATGCATATTGTATAATTTATACATGGTATCAGAGCACAAGAAATTGCAGAAGTGAAGCAAAAGCTTACTTTGTGACTGGATAGAATTCGAATTTGCATAAATACTTTCTTGGTGCTACAACTGATTCAAGATCAAAATGGCTTTCAATGGCTTGAGGTTAGAGTATGCACTCGAGGGAAGCTCGAACTACATTTCTTGGAAGGACATGATGGAGGAAGTTCTTGAAGGAAATGGCTTGAAGTAATTCATTGAAAATGGTGTTCCTAAGCCTGTTGTGACAAATGTTGCCAATCTTGATGCATGGAAAAAGAAAGTGGCAAAGGCAAGGAGGATCCTGTTGAAGGGAGTACAAGACCACATTGTCTCAAGCCTCCATGGGAAAGCCACACCATATGCTATGTGGAAGGCTTTGAAGGATCTATTCCAAAGCAGCAACGACCGTAGGAAATTGGCGCTCAAAGATAAACTTAAGAAGATCAAGATGGAAAAGGGAAACACCATTCCAAAGTATATCACAATTATTTTCCAATGGCAAGATGAACTGGGGAATGTGGGAGTAACAGTCTTTGATGAGTATTTGGTGAGTTTGGCTCTCCTAGGACTTCCTAAGAGTTGGCACAGTTATGAAGACTCTGTTGAAGGAGGGGAAAATTTTCCGGATTGGGAACAACTGTGGTTGGATCTACTGGAGGAGGATTTCAGGCGAAACACCAGAGATGGCTCTTCATCAAAACATGATGATGAAGAGGATTGTGATTTGGCTACCAAGGCAAAGAAGGGGCAGGGGAAGAAATTCCATTTTAAATCTGAGTCTAAATGCAAGAAGCGGGACATGTCCAAGGTGAAGTTTTTTCACTATCACGAACAGGGGCATTTTGCTACTAACTATAAACAAAATAAGAAGAACAAGAAGGTTGTTGGATCTACAGCTGGTGAGGCCTTGCCTCACAATTTGAGCTTGACTTCTCCTTGATTGCATGCATGGTGTCATTTACATTGGGATCAGTGTGGTATTTGGATAGTTGCATTTCCTTTCGCATGACGGGAGATAAGGAAATTTTCAGTGAATGGAGGAGAAATATCTCCATGTGCATATTGAGATGGGCGACGATGGATGGTATAGTCATACTGGGATTGGTACCATTACCTTTTATGGGGATTCAGGTAAACCATTTCAATTAAAATATGTAATGCATGTTCCAGGTCTAAAGAAAAATTTGGTCTCAGTCGCAGTGTTGGAGGACAGAGGCTATGACGTTGTTTTTAGTGATGGAAAATCTTTACTGTGACATAAAACAACAGTTCAAGTGAAGAGGATAGGGATTCGAGTTAATAATCTCTACAAGCTAGAGGTAGATGGCTGCACTGCCATGATGGTCAAGGTAGAAAAAGTGCTGAGCCGGGATGGGGGCGAATTATGGCATAGGAAATTGGGCCATCTTCATCATGGAGCCTTCAAATTCATGGAGAAAATATCTACTGGACTTCCAACTAGAACACTTGCTTAGTTAGATCAGTGCAAGGGTTGCACCATGGGGAAGTATGTAAAGTCCACTTTTCATGAGAAGGAGAACTGTGCTTCGGGGATCCTTGAGAGAGTTGACATAGACCTGTCTGGACCATTCTCAATTGCTTCAACTGCAAAACATAAGTACTATTTAATATTTTTTGATGAATTTTCTCGTAAATGATGGATCTTCTTCATGCAGAAGAAAGATCAAACATTCTCTAAGTTCTATGAGTTTAAGGCATTGGTGGAGAAAGAGTCAGGGAAGCAAGTGAAGGCTCTTAGGAACGATAATGGTGGGAAATACATCTATAATTAATTCAATAACATTTGCAGCAAAGAAGGAATTCGAAGAGAACTCATAATGCCTCATAATCCATAGCATAATGGGGTCACGAAGAGGAAGAACATAATGATCATGGGTGCAGCATGAGTGATGTTGCATGATTGGGGCCTACCAATTCATTTGTGGGTGGAATCATGCAACACTGTGGTTTATGTGCATAATTGTTGTCCTCATAGAGTACTTGGCATGAGTACACCTAAATAAGATCTTACTGGTAAGAGATCGGATGTTTCACACTTTAATCTTTTTGGCTCATTTGTTTATGTGCATGTGACCAAGGACACCAAGGAGAAGATGGAACCGACTGCTGAAGTTGGGATTTTTGTGGGTTACACAAAAACACCCCCATAATTATCATGTGTGTTTTACAAATAGAAGAATGGTTGTTGTGTGATGGGATATAAAATTTGATGAGGGGAAAGCCATGCGGTTTTCGCTTGAGAGGGAGCTTGAATTGCATGCGGAGGAGGAACTGTTGGTTCCCAAAGATGAGTCTCAATATGTGGACCAGACACATGAGGAGGTTCATGGAGTGGAGGAAGCCACTCATGCAGAGCCATCCATCATAAATGGTAGAAGGCGCACCACGGAAGCTGACAGGCTGAGACTTGTTGCTACACAGAACGTAGGAGCCCCTACTTCACAACATAGACAAAGACAGTCTCCTGACCGATTTACTGGATAGATGGTTGTCATGAGAAAATGTATTGTGAATGAATAATATTCCTTTCAGGAAGAATTGAAAAAACCTACTTGGGTTGATGCAATGGTGGAGGAGTATGACTTCATTGTCAAAAACAGTGCAGGGGAAATTGTCCCAAGACCAGTTGATAAATCAGTGGTATGTTCAAGATGGATCTATAAGGTAAATAAAGTTGTTGATGGGAGTGTGGAGGAAAACAAGTCTAGATTTGTGGCCCGTGTCTTCTCACAAATTGAGGGGATAGATTACAATGAGACTTTTTCACTTGTCGTAAGGTATTTTCCATAAGGACCATAGGCTTGCACTTTCAGCGCAGATGGGCTGGCACATTCATCAGATGGATGTGAAAACTATGTTTCTCAATGGGATCATTGAGGAAGAGGTGTACATAGAGTAGCCTGAAGGTTTCGAGATATTAAACAGTGAGTTTCATGTGTGTAGGCTCAAAAGAGCGTTGTATGGGCTGAAGTAAGCACCCCGTGCTTGGTACACTCATATAGACAGCTATTTCACTGGACTAGGCTTCACCATAAGTGAAGCAGATGCAAACCTGTACCAAATTGTGATGGAGGGTAAGATTTTAATCATTATTATTTATGTTGATGATTTTATTTTGACTGGTGATGAGCAGCTGATACACTCATGAAAGGAGGATATTGTAAGGGAGTTTGAAATTAAGGATATGGGCTAGGGGCCTCCTTCATTATTTCCTTGGATTGGAAATATGGCAGGCGAAATGGTGAAATTTTTGTGTCTCAAGGCAAGTATGCAAAGGATATAATGGGTAAGTTTAA
Organism: Pinus albicaulis; assembly: GCA_034641835.2. Taxonomy (NCBI): domain Eukaryota; kingdom Viridiplantae; phylum Streptophyta; class Pinopsida; order Pinales; family Pinaceae; genus Pinus; species Pinus albicaulis. Next base: position 484,698,088 of record CM076581.1, read on the forward strand.
CATGGAGAGCTACAAACCCATGGATACTCCTCTTACAGGAAACTGGAAGAAAGAGGATGCTACTTCTATAGAGGTCATAGATACTACTGGCTATTGACAGTTAGTGGGTTCGCTAACTTATCTAGTGAACATGAGACCAGACATTTTCTATGCGGTTAACCAGTTGAGTCAAGCTATGGTTAAGCCTACCAAACTCTTTTGGAAGGCGAGGAAGCATGTACTAAGACACCTGAGGGGCACATCAGAGTATGGTTTATGGTACAGACAAACGGATGGAGTGAAGTTGCATGGCTTCACGGATGCGGATTGGGCTAGAAGTCCATAAAACAGAAAGAGCACATCAGGGGGGATCTTTAGCATTGGATCTACAACTGTTTCTTGGTACAGTAGGAAGCAGAGATCTATGGCACTGAGTTCAGTGGAAGAAGAATACATGGCAGCGAGTCAAACTTCATGTGAGACTATCTGGATGAGAAAGATCTTGGTTGGTTTGTTTGGTTCTCATATGAATCTGACAATGATTCATTTTGATAATCAGAGTTGCATTAAACTCTCAATTAATCATGTGTTTCATGATAGATTAAAGCATATATATATCTGGTACCATCATCTCAGAGATTGTGTGTAATGGATAATTATGTTGCTTTAGTACATTCCCACAGAATATCAGGATGCAAATATTTTGACGAAGGCACTCACCAGGAGCAAATTCAAATACCATAGAGATAGGATCAGAGTGAAGGATAATCACTTTCTTGTTGAGAGGGAGTGTTGAGATTCAACAAGAAAAAAATTTGTATGACAGTGTGAGACAATTAGCTGATGTACTGACGGCTCTTGTGAGAAGTGTTTTGTATGTAATTGTTTCATGATCCATGATATAATATATAATAGAATATAGTGGGGTTTTTTAGCTATAAGCTTTACCTGGGAAATTTTCTGTGTTGTGTGTGACTGATCTTTCTTGATGCTTTTGTGATTGGCGATTGTGTTTTTAATTCCGCAAATATTTGTAGAAGTGATTCAATATTTAACTTTAGCAAATTGTTAGATCGGGTGAATGCAAGACATACATGCATATTGTATAATTTCTACACAATGTTTAAGATGATACAAGAAACAAAAATATTATTTTGGATAGATGTCCTAGGAAATGGCCTCCTTTCAGTAAAACATTGTCCCTAGGGTTAGAATACTTACTATAGTGGTGATTTCAAATGTTTGCTGATTTGTTTGTCTAAAAATAATTGTGTGTTACACTTTTTTCTTTTGAAAAAATAATTATGGGTAAATATTAGTGCTTTCGAAATTCAATTTATCGAGTATGTATGTGCACACGTCTTTATTAAATATATGAATTTGCACAAGGTATCAAGGTTTCTCATTTTTGTTTCTGCATATGTTCTCCCGCACAATGCTTCTTTTCATTCATTAAAAAGAAAATTAATATAATATTTCGTAATAGTAATGAGTATTTGATGCATAAAAAATTCATTATTTTGGTTTAAAAATTTATTTTTGAAGTTGTTCATGTTACATTTCGAATAAAAGTTTTTATTAAGCTCCCCATGATATTGAAAGTGTGTGTCAATTTTTGTGAGAAATAGGTGTGTCAAGTTATTCGTAAATCAAATTTGGTTCGATTTCACACACTAGTGGAGACCAATTGTCAATTCGAGTTGTCATAGAAGATAGTTGAATATATGCTGGCATAATATTTATTTTTTAATGGCATTGTGCACTTTACTATTTATAGCTATTATTAATATTTTTACGAGACTTGGAATTTGGGCACAAAAAATGCAGATTCTAGTATGTTCTTGATAAAATATGGCTATTTCTTTTGTAAATCTAGATTACAACTATCAAATTTCATCATCTTGGGTGTTGATGGGGTTTTTGAAGGATTTTTTTAGTGTTATTTTTTGCATCATGCCACCAGTGATCAAAATATCTCTTTTCACATCATATTAGGGTTCCATTCTGAATTTTTTTATCATTCCACTAGGTCATGCAAAAATTTGGTCACTGATTAGGATATTAAGATCGTTACTATTCCTTTCACCTCCATGGTCAATGGAAATAATCATGGTCAGGTCATTAATTTTTGAAATAGTCCCATAGTCATCAAGTTCATCATTAAGATCGTTCTTCCATGTTGTGCCATCATTAGGTCATATGGTCAAAATCATGAAAATTGGTCATTTCACCATCAAATTAATCTTTTGAAGGAGTATTAATAGTCAAAGGTCTTTAAAAATTTCAGGTTCCAAACTACCATTTCCAAATAAGTGGTTTTATTTTTACCATATTTTTGTCTTAGTTGTGCTTGGAAAGCTCATTTCCCTCTCCTAGGGTTTTGAGGGCATTTTTATTGGTTTCACGACTTCCATGGTTAAATCATGAACACGACTTGTATCTTCATGCTCTTACACATTCCCATATCCTTAAAATACCTACCTAAACACTTCCCATCACTCCTCCCCCTCAAAATAATCAATTTTCCACAAACCCTAGCCTATTGCTACAATTTGACACTTTTCTAGACTAGGCCTGTGTTTTTCCCTTTTGGGATTCCCCTCACTCAATCCTTGAAATTCCACTTTCCCCTACTTCCTAACATCCCTCCCTGCCTCCAAAAACTTTCCTAAGAATTTAGAATCCCCCTATCCCATTTATTTCCCTTCATTCTTATAAATTTCCCAAATCCCCTGTTTTTCCCACACTAAACCCTAATTTCCTCTCCCATTGAGATAGGTTTTTCTATGGAATCAAAGACATATGAGCAGAGGAGGAACAAGGGAGGTCATATCAACAATTATGAGGCCATTCCAGCTCATAAAAATCATGCCTCCATCATTTTTCAAGAATTCATTCCAAGGGACAAATCATTTACTACACGTAGGGCCATTTTTTCTTGAAAGTATGTTTCTAACCAAAAGTGGCTTTTGTTAATCATATACCAAGTACGAAAAACTTCCTTCATTTTTTACACAAGTGTTATTTTTTCGGAGGAATGCTAAAAATATAGTTGCTACAAGAGAGTTGTTTCACTTCTGGCGTAGTCTTGGGAAAATCCATTTTTCTCCTTGTTGGAATGTCTAAATGACTTTCGTGATGTGTCAAATGATAACTAGACATCATATGTTTTCCAATGAGCTATCATGAGATCAATTTTGAGTTTTGGAAGGCGTCCAAGTGTGGCCTCCAAGAGCAAGATGTGCTTTTTGCACCCCCATTCTGCACTTTTTGACCAGTCTTGGGAGAATTGATTTTTTAAGGGCTATACTTGATCATTTTTAGTACTTGATAGGTCCATTGTGTGGCAGACAGAGAGATATTTCCAATGAGCTATCATGCGCTCAATTTGGAGTTCGTTAAATAATCTAAAAGTGGCCTTGAAGTTGGCACTTCTTTTTTTATGGAGGCACTATGATTTTGGAAGCGGCGTTGCACTTTTGGTAGTTGGCGCTGCACTTTTTACTGAAGGGTATTGTGCTTTTTACTAAAGGGCATTGTGCTTCTGGCTGAGGCGTTGGACTTTTGGGTGATGTGTTGCACTTTTTTCCAGTAAGCTCTCCAAGCTTCAAAAATCATTCAAACTAATTCAAACCTCCTACAAAAACTATCAACACCTCTTACCAAGTAAGTAACAACTAATTTCCACCTCCTTGCAGTCTTCAAGAGGAATTTTTTTTTTTTTTTTTTATATGAAAATTTGGAAGTTTTTCTAGATAAAAACACTAAATTCACTCCTAATTCCTAATTTTATGCCCATAAACCCTGCATTCCCTTCCTACATCACTATAAACCCTATCCCTACCCCAACAACACTATATACCTTTCCCTAAACCCTAAGCCCTAGGCATCTCAATTTCTTATGAAACCCTACCAACCCTGTAGTAAAATTCTAATTCCCAAACCCTTACAAATTTTGATCCTCTATCATGTCCCAAAGTTCAATAACCCCTTCCCCTCATCTCCCTAATTTTTCCTAGACCTATCCCCACTCCCTATGCCTATCCCCACTCCCATTTCCTCATCTCTGGGGTTTCTCGATCAAAAACACCATGGAAGAAGACATAAATTACATGGAGGAAGAGGAGAATAGACTGGAATATGAGGATAGAAAAGAGAGAAAGCCACATAAGGGAGTAATAATTATGATATTTGTGCCTACCCACACCAAAGAATTAATGGCCTCACCCATGGTAGTCACTTGCTTCAAACATTTGGGTTTCTTTGATTTTTGTGAATTGTTCCAGAACTACAAACCCTAATAAAGAAGAAAGAGAAGGGTAAGTTTGATTTGCTCATTGATGCATCCATGATAGCATATTATACCATATCAAGTCTCCACGAAGTAAGGCTGAAGTAATTTTGAGGAAATTTGAAGAAAATTTTGGAAAATTTAGAAAACTCTTCGAAGGCACATTTTCCAGAAATGTCCTATTTGGCCACCTTTTTGCAGAACATATTGTGCCAAAAAAGAAATATTGGGAAACTGGAGGAGGTTTTTGTTCCTAAGATATCAAAGTACAAAACTCTATCTCACTTTTTACACAAGTATTACAAAATGAGAGATACATTCACATCTTCACAACATATTTTTTTGCCTTTGAAAAGTCATGTTTAAGTCACCTTTTTGAAGATAATATTGTGAATAATATGAGATGAATATTAAGAAAATGGAGGAGGTTTTTATCTTAACATGCCCAAGAACATAAAACTCTCTCATTTTTTCAAAACGGTTCATGGTTAGGGAGATATTGTTCTATATATGAGGCCTATTTTTGCAAAAAACCCACAAAATTGACACAGTCCACTTGTCAAAAATGCAACACCTAGGGCGATGCACTTTTTCTAGGAGCATCAAAATGACAAATGGCCACCACCATTGGATTGAGAAGGCCCTCTAAATCAAATTTTTACTATTGGCACACAAAAATTGGACATTTTGGTAGGGAGAAATGACCAAAAACACCCAAAACATCACCTTTATGCCCTCTTTTTGAGCTTGCCATTGCGCTTTTGACCAGTCTTGGGAGATTGACTTTTTGGAGGGTCAAGTCTAGTAAATTTTTGAAACTAAGCACATATTTGGAAACTCGTCAGGACATAATTTCCAATGAGCTATCTTGAGTTAAATTTGGACTTCAGTAAGGCTTCCAAAACTGACCTTGCAGTTGGCAATGCACTTTTGCTTCATGTGCGGCACTTTTACTAGATTCTCTGATATTTTTCAGCTTTTGAAATTTTCTCAGATTGTGAAATAATATTTGATTTTTTATTAATGTAATTCATGGATGTAAATGTAATAATGATGTTTTTGAGTTACCTAGGGGTAAATACATTAGGTAAAACTGTTTGAGAGGATGAATGAATCAGTTTCACTAAAGTTACGGATGAGTCAGTTTGACCACCCTACACTCTAGCTTTCAATTCATATTTTGGTGGATCAGCTCCACAACTCAGGGATTGGACCCCTGAGGATGGAGAGGTTGTTTGATGTCTATATATTTCACTTTTTGACTCATTTCATAGGTTGGATGTTGTTGCATTGATCAAAGACTCTTGTGTAATCAATATTTGGTAGGAAATTAATGAAAAAGTTGTAGCTATTCTTTGGGATACTTGTGGCATGGAAATTTAGCATAGTTTCTTCGTATGTTACATATGTATGAATCTTTTGTCTTCATGATCCATTTCATCTCTATTATATGTTGGTTTTCAAGTTTATAAGCAGAATACATCTCTCATGCTCTCTTTTGGGAAAATCTTCATATTTTGTTCATTTTCTTCAGTTTAGAAAGGATACATTCTTTTCCTTGCTCTTTCTAGCTCCCCATCAATCTGATCCATCTCACCCTGAAACCCTAAATTATTAGCCTTCCTACCTACCTTTTCCCATTGAATGGACTAAAACTCTAATCTTATTTTCCTTGACCTAGCCTATTTGACCTAATTCACCCATCCAGCAAACCAATTCAAACAAAAAAACCCTTGTACTCATACATAGCCTAAAACCCTAATTCATCTAGCCCTTTTTATTGTGACTTTGTGGAGAGAGTCCTCTACAGTTTGGTGGGGCTAGCTACCAAGCTAAAATATTGGTATGTGGTTACCTCTGTTTGGACTCTTTCTCAGCCTTAGAGATCCGGTGGAGTGATAAAAAATTCAAACACTTGTACTGCCATAATTTTATTGAAAAACCAAAAAAAATTGGAATACAATGATTTTGGTCGTGCTCGAAGATTTTCTGATGTGTTTTTTGGTGATGCTGAATGCATTTCCACAAGAAAAAAAAATGTGCATGAAATTTTTTCACCTTTGTAGACAATGTCTATTATTGTATGTTGTAAGTTTCTATTTCTTATCAGATGTATATCAATAATATTGAAGCAGGAGAAAAGTGTGAAGTAAATGGACAACATGTTTTTGAAATTTAATAATTTTAACCTATTATTTTCTGTAAAAGTTAGCTTTGTTATTTTTTATTGTTATTTATTCAAAGTCTCGTGCGTAAATTTTTTCAAACAAGTAATAGAAGAAGCAAGTGTTTGTGAAGAAAACAAATAATTGTAGAGTGAAATTGGATTTGAATACATTATTCATTCACATAGTATATTTTATTGCAAAGCGAAAATGTGTAGGAGGTGAAGGAAAGAGGCTATTTACAGTGATACAATTAACTATTTTGTTGGCATCAATGATAGCTTTGAATAATCAAAAAAATATGAGAGATATGTGAATCGTGAAATGCAAGAGAAAACAAGCAATAAGGTTTGGAGTATCGGATTAGTGAAATATGGGTGTGTTCCAGGGGTCTTTTATTTCAAAGAAATTGTTTAGCTCTGTGTAAATAATTTTTATTTAAGGATGAGGACAGTTAATCTAGGAGCGACAAAGGTGCCTTTGAATCCCACTTCATTTAGATGGTTACTCAAGTTATATGAATCAAACAAGCATTTAGAATTGTTTTTTGTTTCCTAAAGCCAGAAGAAGGAGAGATTGAAATTGTGCGAATAGTTTATTTCAAAGCATGTAAATTTATTCATTAACACCTATATTTTAAAATTTTTACTTTTTAAAATTTCCACGTCATATATCGTAACGGTAATGGAATGATTGAGGCTATAAAGTTAATTAATCATATTTTTACTAGTTAATGTAATACACATTTAACGACTCCAATAATAAAAAAAATCAATAATCCTAAAACCTCTTCGGTCTAGTAAATATTTGTAAGGTTTATTTCCTAGCATGGGCTTGGAAGCTAAGTAAGAGATAACTAATACTTTTACAAATTTAAACACCGGTAATTGAATTATTGAAACTATAGCTCTAAGGTTTTATTAAATTCATGAAATTAATGATAGTTTAAGCAGTTAATCATTTATTTCAAAGCGTGTAAACTTAAAAATCCATTACATCTGGTGTTTAAAGTTTTTAAAGAGTGTGCGGAGATTTTCATGTAAACCAGTGTATGGAGCTTTTCTTGTGTGGATCTTTCCGCATAATGAGGCTTATTTGAGGCTTATTTCTTAGCATGGGTTGAGGAGATAATTAAGAGAAGAATTTTCTTACTAGTCATGTGTAGATAAAAGATACTCATCAATAGCACTAGTAACAATAGCACTAACTGCACCAGTAGGAGGCACACTAGCACCAATACTAGTATCACTTCCTGCTAAAACTGATAGCTTTTTCTTCAATCTAGGATGAATCTATAGAATGTTATAATTGATTCCATTGTAGGTTATTTCCATGTGCAAATATTTTGGTGTGCAAAGGAGGTTGTATGTGCAGTGACGGCAACAAAGTCGAAAGTCGCCCTGAGGAGAGTTTGCTCTATTGTAATCGCTCTGTCAACATTTTCCCTTGCCTTAGCTTCTTTCTCTTCCACATGGCCTCTTTCTTTTCTCGAGATTCTATTTATCAAATTCGTGGAATTTGATAAACAGACGTTATTACAACCTTTGAGTTTTAATTTATATCTCTGAATTTTATATCAATATTCCAACACTTTATAACCAAATGATGTCACAATAGACCTTCGGCCCCGGGCCCACATATATATCAATGGTCCAATCAAATTCTTGTACCGTACCTGGTTATCCTCCATGCATCTTTATCAAAACATCACCGTTTGATGGCTCCTTCTTAGATCAACGGCGTACCACGATATCGCTCAGCTTCCTTGGTCGAATGATAACGTGCGATGGCACGCAGCAACGACGGTTTTCCGTGGGTCCACCTCGCCACGTGTCGAATGCTCTATGAATTAGGGGAATTTTGAGGTCAAAAATGGGCCTCCTAAGGAAATTATAAAATAATATTGGAAAAAATCAAATAAGATTTGATGACATCATCAAATTTTAGAGGGAAAAATGAAAAAACTACTTTTTCAATTAATATTTTCAACTTATCTCCCAAATTTTTTACTCAAATTTCGAGCGGGAGTACTCGTTGGATGCGGAATTTAATTCCTCATCCAAGGAGTACCCATGTTGCATACTTTCAATGAGTCCTAATACATGAAAAATGAGAAATACATAAAAAAAAAACGTGATTACAATCACGTTTTTTATGTATTTCTCAAATTTCTTGTAGTAGATTTCATCGAAAGTATGCAACATGGGTACTCCTTGGATGAGGAATTAAATTTTGCATCCAAAGAGTACTCCCACTCGAAATTTGAGTAAAAATTTTGGGAGATAAGTTGAAAATACGAGTTGAAAAAGTAGTTTTATTATTTTATTATTTTTTAATATTTTTACCCTTTTATTTAAAAAATGATAAATCATCCCCCATGGTTGACTTCATCATCTTGAATCATATTGGTTGTTATAAAGTTTATTTTTGTTGTACATTTTTCTTAGGAGGCCCATTTTAGACCTCAAAATTCCCCTAATGGAATCACTCCCCAACCAGGAAATATTGCTTATCACCGAAAGGTGGTGTGATATGGGCAATCCGGCCTCGTAAATCCACTCGCGGTTTTGGAACAGTGACCAACCCACGGTTAGGTCGGGTTATGCTATTCCTTTTGGTTCCTTAACTCAGGTCAAGGTTCTGATGGTAAACGAATTTATCTTTCTCTTAAACGGGAATTCCACTATTTTTTTTAGAGTTCACGACCCTAGTTTCTCTGCACAGGCCTCGCCTGCGGGTGGGATTAATTCAATATGGTTTTGTTCAAATAAATATTGAGAAAACAATAGACAAAGATATGCAGAATCTATACAGTAGTTCAATTTACTAATTGTACGTGCACAGAGTTCAATCGCCTCACAATTAAACAATTTCTTCACAATAAGGATTCAGGACAATTCCTGGCCAATGCGTATTGAAATTATTTAACAAGAAGTCATTGTGAACACACAGATTTTATTGCAGAAATCTCTCTTCTCCTTCTTTTCCTCCTCCTCAATGCATCCGAAGAATACAATTTATATACATTACGATGTGACTCTTCGGTTCCTTTGTGAGGACCGTTAAGAAAATCAAAAGTCTAATTACAATAATTCAACTAACTGAAACATGACAGATGGGCTAACCGAACTATTCGACTTCTAAAACTCTAACTACTCTAAATGATACAGTCAACTGAGGTATTGACACCTAGCTGTTACAATTTAGATGATTTCAAACCCTCCTAGCCACAACATGTGGACAAAACCTCCTACATTGATGGCTAGTGTCTAATGCTCCTGCCTCAGACTCCCGAGGGAAATTTTCTTCATGGGCTCTTGTCCATGAGCTCTTCCACTAATCTGCCTATTTTCTGCAACATTCCTTCGGTCAACCAAGTGGCATCTTCCTCTGGCTTATCCTTCCATTTGATTAAGTACTGAAAGTACTCCTATCCTCTGGTCCTCTTGAACACTCTTTTGTTCGATATCTTCTCTGGTTGCAATGGTTGTGCTAAAGGTAGCTGCTCTTTCCACTCAATCTGTCCCTTTTTTGCTGATATTTCTTCTGCACCATCATCTTCATACTTGTACAAATCTGCAACATTGAAAATGGGAGATATTCCAACATCAGGAGGTAATTCAATCTCATAAGCATTTGCAGAAAAATTTCTAAGTATCTTGCATGGCCCAATGTTTTTGAACTTCAACTTGTTATATTGCTTCCTTGGGAATCTCTCCTTTCTCAAGTGTGCCAAAACAAGATCTCCTACTTCAAAATGAACTTATTTTCTACTCAAGTCTATTCTGCATTTGTATTTGATGTTGCTGCCTTGTAGTTGTTGTTTCACTTGTTCATGTATGGCCTGGATCTCTCAAGCAAATTCCTCACCATCTGCGCTCCTTAGCTCTGCCTTTCCCAGAATTCTTAACTCTGATATTCCTCTAGGGTGCATTCCATAAACAATATGGAATGGACTCTACCCTGTGCTTCTGTTTGGTGAGTCATTATATGCATATTTTTCCTGGGGAAAAATATGATCCCACTGTTTGGGATGCTCTCCTGCAAGACTTCTCAACAAATTTCCCAGACTCCTGTTCACTACCTCAGTTTTTCCATTAGTCTGGGGATGATAAGCTGAGCTGAAACTCAGTTTGGTACCAAGTTTCTTCAATAGTGTCCTCCAAAAATGACCCACAAATATGGTGTCTCTATCTGAAACAATGCTCTTGGGAAACCCATGCAATCTAAAAACTTCTTTGAAAAAAAAGTTAGCAACATGGGTGGCATCACTAGTTTTATAGCATGGAATAAAATGTTCCATTTTGGAGAATCTGTCCACCACAACAAATACTGCATCATTCCCTCTCTGAGTCTTGGGAAATCCTAGAAAAAAATCCATACTCAACATGTCTTAAGGCCTGTCTGGAATAGGCAAGGGAGTGTACAATCCTGCATTCTGGCTCCTTCCTTTATCATATTGACAGATCTTGCAATTCTTCACAAACTTATCTACTTTTGCTCTCATCTTGGGCCAGTAATAGAAGTGACTCAGCTACTCATAAGTTTTATCAGTACCAAAGTGTCCCGCAAGTCCACCACTATGCTTATCTTTGATCAAATTTTCTCTCATGGAACATTTTGGTACACATAGTTGGTTCCTTCTGAATAAGAAGCCCTCCTACAAGAAATAATCCAGCCACTAGCTTCTATCTGTCAAAACAGGGTTACAACATGCCTCAAATGCTTCCTTAAAATCTGGATCTATTTTATACAATTATTTGAGAAAATCAAACCCTACAACTTCAAAATTAGTTTCTTGAACAAGCATGTGCCTCCTACTCAAAGCATCAACTACTTTATTTGCTTGGCCACTTATATGTTTCAAAAAAAAATTAAAACCTTGGAGATACTCAACCCATTTGGCATGCTTATGCTTCAACTTGGGCTACTGTACAATATATTTCAAAGCATGATTGTCAGAATACAATACAAATTCCCTGGACATCAAATAATGTCTCCACTTATTCAATGCCTGAACAATTGCATAGAATTCCTTCTCATAAGAGAAATAATTTCTCCTGGTGTCATTCAGATTTTCACAGAAATAAGCTACAGGCCTATCATCCTGACTCAACACAGCTCCAATGGCCTCTCCACTACAATCACATTTTACTTGAAATGGTTTAGCAAAATCAAGCAGAATCAAAACAGGCTTCTCAGTTATCTTTTGCTTCAAAAGTTTAAAATTTCTTTCTGCTTCAGCAGTCCACTTAAATGGTTGTTTTCTCTTCTTTATTTTCTCAATTATGGGTGCATTGATCTTACTAAAGTTTCTTATAAAATTTTTGTAAAAACTAGCAAGTCCATGGAAACTTCTTACCTCAAAAACATTCCTGGGTGAAGGCCACTCCACAATTGCCTTAACCTTCTCTGGGTCCATCTTCAACCCTTCTGAAGAAAAAACAAAATCCAAATACACCAACTCTTCCTTCATGAATGAGCATTTCTTTAAATTTATCAGCAATTTCTCTTGGTGCAGCTTTTTCAAGACATGATTAAGATGCCTCAAATGTTCTTCTTTAGTTCTGCTAAAAAATAATATATCATCCAAATATACTATCACAAATTTACCAATGAATTCTTTCAATACTTCATTCATAAGTCTCATAAAAGTGCTAGGTGCATTTGAAAACCCAAAAGGCATTACCATCCATTCATACAGTCCTTCATTTGTTCTAAAGGTAGTTTTCCACTCATCACCCTCTCTTATTCTAATCTGATGGTATCCACTTTTTAAATCTATCTTTCAGAAATATTTAGCACCACTCAAACAGTACATTAAATCCTCAAATCTGGGCAAATGGAATCTGTACCTGATTGTGATCTTATTGATTGCTCTGGAATCAGTACACATCCTCCAGCCTCCATCTTTCTTTGGGCTCAATACTGCTAGTACCGCACATGGACTCAAACTTTCTCTAATAAGTCCCTTGTCCACCAATTCCTGTACTTGCCTCCTGATTTCCTCATTTTCCTTGGGAGTCATTCTGTAGGCTACCTTATTTGGCAGATTTGAACCAGGGATAAAATCTATCTGATGGCTGATCTTTCTCACAAGTGGCAGCTCATCAGGTAAATCATCCACAACAATGTCACAATAATCATCTAACATCTCTTGTATCTCTACTGGTAAATCAGAAATCTTTGTGGAAGTAAGAACTACTTTAGGTTTGCAAACTAAAGCAAAGCTTACCTCTAATATCCGTAGATATTCCTTCCCGCTCAGCAACAAGGTCTTTGGATCAATCACTCTACTGGATGGCTCTCCTTCTCCCATGGGTATCAATGTATGATGTACCCCATATTTGAAGAACTTGTAAGTGTTCTTCTTGCCATCATGCACTGTTGCTTTGTCAAACTGCCAAGGTCTACCCAGCAGTATATGACACACATCCATGGGCATTATATCACACTGGACCTTATCTTTGTATTTTCCCATTTGCAGCTCTATCTCAAACTGTTCCTTTACAACCAACTGGTGCCCTTTATGCAGCTAGGACACCCTATAGGGAGTTGGATGCTCCCTTGTCTTCAACTTCAACTTCTCTATCACCTCAGTGGAAACTAGATTGTTTGTGCTACCACTAATAATCAATGACTACCTGGCAGCATTTCCCTTGGACTTTGCATATGCTTCTAAACAAATTCTTTCTTTGTGCAGGCTCAGTGGCTTCTTTGGTTTGCTTCAACAGGACCTTGTTAACCATTAAGGATTCTCCCCTCTCTAGTAGAATTTCTTCTTCAATCTCTGCCTCTTCTCTAGCCTGGGCAACAACAACATTTCTTGGACCAGCACCCACATTTTCTGGACACTCATAGTGCTTATGTCCCACTTGCTGACATCTATAACACCTCAACTCTCTACTTCTGCCTCCTCTTCCTTTCTCTGTAAGAACCCCTTTTTCCCCTTGCATAATCCTCTGTAGATGAATTCTGAGGTGAGCTACTGTTAGCTCCATCCCTGGGTGTAGTAGGCTTTCCTCTACCACCCTGACTTCCCTTTCCACGGAAATTACCTCTCTTCTTGGAAGATTGTTTCCTCAGGAGTTTCTCCTCTGTTTTCAAGGCCATCTAGTAGGCCTCTTCCACTGTCTTAGGAGACAGGAGACCAATATCATCTTGGATCTCCATATTGAGACCATTCACATATCTGGCAGTCTTCTCTGGTGTGTCCTGAAATTGCCTAGCCCTTATGCTTACTCTGTAGAATTCCTCTGTGTATTCTTTTACTGTTAGCAACCTCTGTCTCGGGTTCTGCATTTTCCTATACAATGTCAGCTGATAAACACTAGGCAATAATTTGCCTTTTGATTTAGCCATCATTCTGGTCCAGCTCTTGATAGGTTGCTTGCCGACTCTCCTTCTTTCTGCCTGCACTCCATCCCACCAAAGTGTAGCATGTCCTTTCAGCTTTGTCACCGCAAACTTGATCTTTTTATCTTCACTTATTTCTTCATAATCGAAGAACTTGTTCATTTCATTTATTCAGTCCACCAGCTCCTCTAGATTCAGTCCCCCTGCATAACTCAACACTTCAATTCTGGGCTTAACTGCAGACCCCAGAACAATTCTGAGGAGCCTCATGTCAGGAGGAATCTCAACACTTTCTTCCGCTTCTTCCATCTCAGGTTCACTGGTGTCTTCAGGATCTCTGGGCTGTCTTCGCTCTATGGCATCCATTCTGGCCTTGACCCTCTGTAACATCCCCAACACCTCTACGTTGGCAATAGGCCTCCTTCTGCCAGCACCTCTACTAACTCGGATTTCCATGTCAGCTCCCGCAAAACAACTCGGAAACAACAAATCTGATACCACAAATGACGGCAAAAAAGCCAAAATTCACCCTGAGGATAGTTTGCTCTACTGTAATCTCTATGTCAACATTTTCCCTTGCCTTAGCTTCTTTCTCTTCCACGTGGCCTTTTTCTTTTCTCAGGATTCTATTTATCAAATTCGTGGAATTTGATAAACAGACGTTATTACAACCTTTGAGTTTTAATTTATATCTCCGAATTTTATATTAATATTCCAACACTTTATAACCAAATGACATTGCAATAGACCTTCGGCCCCGGGCCCACATATATATATCAATGGTCCAATCAGATTCTCGTACCATACCTGGTTATCCTCCGCGCATCTTTATCAAAAGATCACCGTCCGATGGCTCCTTCCCAGATCAACGACGTACTGCGATATTTCTTGGCTTGCTTGGTCGAATGATAACGTGCGATGGCGCGCAGCAACGACAGTTTTCCATGGGTCCACCTCACCACGTGTTGAATTCTCTATGGAATCACTCCCCAACTAGGAAACACTGCTTATCACTGAAAGGCAGTGCGATATGGGCAATCCAGCCTTGTAAATCCGCTTGCGCTTTTGGAACAGTGACCAACCCATGGTTAGGTCGAGTTACGCTATTCCTTTTGGTTTGTTAACTTAGGTCAGGGTTCCGATGGTAAACGAATTTATCTTTCTCTTAAACAGGAATTCCACTATTTTTTTCAAAGTTCACGACCCTGGTTTCTCTTCACAAGCCTCGCCTGCGGGTGGGATTAATTCAACAGGGTTTTGTTCAAATAAATCTTGAGAAAACGATAGACAGAGATATGCAAAATCTATACAGTATTTCAATTTACTAATTGTCCATGCACAGAGTTCAATCGCCTCACAATTAAACAATTTCTTCACAATAAGGATTTGGGACAATTCCTGGCCAATGCATATTGAAATTATTTAACAGGAAGCAATTGTGAACACACAGATTTTATTGCAGAAATCTCTCTTCTCCTTCTTTTCCTCCTCCTCAATGCATCCGAAGAATACAATTTATATACATTACGATGTGACTCTTCGGTTCCTCTATGAGGACCGTTAAGAAAATCAAAAGTATAATTACAATAATTTAACTAACTGAAACATGACAGATTGGCTAACCGAACTATTCAACTTCTACAACTCTAACTACTCTAAATGATACAGTCAGTTGAGGTATTAACACCTAGCTGTTACAATTTAGATGATTTCAAACCCTCCTAGCCACAACATGTGGATAAAACCTCCTACATT
Source organism: Pinus albicaulis (assembly GCA_034641835.2). Taxonomy (NCBI): domain Eukaryota; kingdom Viridiplantae; phylum Streptophyta; class Pinopsida; order Pinales; family Pinaceae; genus Pinus; species Pinus albicaulis. The sequence continues at coordinate 484,713,634 of CM076581.1, forward strand.
GTTGGCTAGTGTCTAATGCTCCTGCATCATGCAGGAGAAGGAAGTATGTGTGTTGTTTAGAAGATGGATTTCCACTCTGGTAATTGCACTATTGAAACTCTAGCATTAACCTTTTATTAAATTCATGAAATTAATCATATTTTTATTAGTTAATCATTTATTTTAAAGCATGTAAACTCAAACATTTGTTAACACTTGGTGTTTAAAGTTTTTAAATAGTTTGAGGAGCTTTTCATGTAAATAAATGTGCAAATATTTGTTTATGTGAAGCTTTACACGTAGTAAAAGCTCCACACAAGAAAATCTTTGCACAAGTGTAGTAAGTATTTTTAACATTTATTTCTTAGCATGTGTTAGTGACCTAAGTAATAGATGAATTCTATCACTAGTCACATGTAGATACACGCTACTCAAAAACAGCGCCAACAACACCAGCACCAGTTGCACCAAAAGGAGGCACATTAGTTGCACAAGCACCAACAACACTTCCAACCGAAACTCATAGATTTTTCTTCAATCCTAGATGACCCCAACGAATTCTCTAATTGATGTCGTTGCATACGATTTACATGTGTGAATCTTTTAATGTGTAGAGGGGGGAGTATGTGCATTCTTCGGAAGACTGAGCGTTTTTAGATTTTAGATGTCAATTCCTTTCTTAGATGTGTTATCGATTTTATGGATTAAATGTAGGTATGTTAACTGTGAAATAATTTTTTTAATGTTACTGTTACATATCTCTAATTAATATTTTATTGTGTGGAGATGATTATTACTTTTAAAAATTTCTAAATCATATATCATGTTGGTAATGGAATTATTGAAACTATAGCTTTAACATTTTATTAAATTCACAAGTCTAGTAAATATTTTTACAGCTTATTAATTTTACAAATTTCCACATAGGTAATTAAATTATTAAAACTATAGTTGTGAAGTTTTATTAAATCATGAAATTAATCATACCTTTACGAGTTAATCATTTATTTCAAAGCAGTAAACTTAAACATTCGTTAATAGTTGGTGTTTAAAGTTTTTAAATAGTGTGTGAAGCTTTGCATGTAAAGTAGTGTGTGGAGCTTTGCTTGTGCATATTTTTTGGCATAGTAAAAGCTCTGCACAAGTCTAGTGAATATTTTTAAGGTTTATTTCTTACCATGGGATGGGAAACTAAGTAAAAGACGACTATTACTTTCACAAATTTCCACTCTGATAATTGAATTATTGAAACTATAGCTTTAATATTTTATTAAGTTCATTAAATTAATCATAGTTTTAGTAGGTAGCAATTTCTTTCAAAGCATGTAAAATTAAACATTTGTTAACACCTTTTGTTTAAAGTTTTTAAATAGTGTGTGGAGCTTTGCATGTAAAGCAGTGTGCATATATTTGCTTCTGTTTATAATTCTACACAGTGGGAAATAAGTAAGAAATGACTTCTCTCACTATTCACATGTAGATACAAGCTTCTCATTAATAGCACTAGCAACACCAACACCATTTGCACGAGTAGGGGGCACACTAGCACCAACACTAGCAGCACTTCCAACCGAAACTCATAGCATTTTATTGAATTCGGGACGTATCTATAGAGTGTTATAATTGATGTTGTTGTAGGTTGTTTCCATGTGTGTAAATTTTACTGTGCTCAGAAGGGAGTAGGTGTAAGAGAATGGAGTATGTTAATTTTTTGGAACATAAATTTCCACACTCGTAATTGCATTATTAAATTTATAACTTTAGTGTTTTATTAAATTCATGAAATCGATCATATTTTTACTAGTTGGTCACTTATTTCAAAGCATGTAAACTTAAAAATTCATTAACACCCGGTGTTTAAATTTTTTAAATAGTGTGTGGAGATTTTCATGTAAAGAAACATGTCGATCTTTTTGCACAGTGAAATCTCTGCACATGCAAAGCTCTGCATAAGTGTAATAAAAAATTTTAAGGTTTATTTCTTAGCATGAGATTGGGAGCTATGTAAGAGACAAATTCTCTCACTAGTGATGTGTAGATACAAGATACTTAGTAATAGCACTAGCAACACTAGCAGCAATTACACTAGCAGGAGGCACAACAACTACACCAGTAGCACTTCGAGCCAAAACTCATCTTTCTCTTCAATCCAAGATGACACCATCTAATTCTATAATTGATGCCATTGTAGGTGCTTTCCATGTGTGGATCTTTTATTTTGAGGAGGGAATATTATGTAAGGGAAAATTGAGTATGTGCATTGTTCAGAAGATATAGTGATTCTACATCTTAGATGTGAATTCTTTCCTTAGACATGTTATCATTTTTGACATATTATATGTAGGCTTGCAGGTTTTGAAATAAATTTGTTAATTTTACTTTTACAAATCTCTCATTAATATTTGTTTGTTCAGAGATGACTATTATTTTTAGAAATTTCCACATTGTGTATCATGTTCGTAATAGAATTATTGAAACTATACCTTTACCATTTTATTAAATTCACAAGTCTAGTAAATATCAATTTATTACTTTTACATATTTCCATACTAGTAATTGTATTATTCAAACTATAGATGTGAAGTTTTATTAATTTCATGAAATTAATCATATTTTTACGAGTTAATCATTTATTTCAAAGCATGTAAACTTGAAAATTCGTTGACACCTATTGTTTAAAGTTTTAAAATAGTGTGCATAGCTTTGCATGTAAACCAATGTGCATATCTTTACTTATGTGTAGCTTTCTACATAGTGAAATCTCTGCACAAGTCTACTAAATATTTTTACGGTTTATTTCTTAGAATGGGTCGGGAAGCTAAGTAAGAGACGACTATTACTTATACAAATTTCCAAACTAGAAATCTAATTATTGAAAATATAGTTTAACATTTTATTAAGTTCATGAAATTAATCATAGTTTTAGTATTTAATCATTTATTTCAAAACATAAAAAGTTAAACATTCATTAACACCTAGGGTTTAAAGTTTTTAAATAGTTTGTGAAGCTTTGCATGTAAATAAGTGTGCAAAGCAGGAGAATAGGGTTCCTTTTGTTATTTCTCTACTTAATTATGCCATAATTGTTGTGGTTGCAGATTATTTCCATGTGTGGATATTGTACTATGTAGATGAGGGAGTATCTATGGTAGAACAAAGTATGTGTGTTGTTCAGAAGAAAATGTTATTTCAGAGTTATCATTTTTTTATGAATTATATGTAGGCTTGTTGGCTGTGAAACAAATTTTTTAATATTACTCTTTAAATTGATCAATTTTATGCCATTTTAGTAACAATTATCGTAACAGTTGGACTACAAATCTATTTATATTATGCAATATTAAAGAAATTGTGTTTTCAATCTATGTGAGGAAGAAACGTTGTGCAGTAAAATGAAGTGTGAAAAACTAGAAAATGTATGAAACATTCTGATGTTTGCTTGTGCAAATATTTTATTGTGCTTTAAATTTGTGTGAAATGAAGGATGTGCACATGGATATTTTAATTGTAATTTTTTTAAACTCTTTTGGAGTTAGTACATGTGAAATTTGATATTATTATATTTTGAAAACTTGAAATATCCGTTCACACTCTCGCTCAAAGACCAGTGGTTATTAGGTTCACTCAATGAAATCTTAGGATTACATATTGACTTGTATTATTTTTAAATTATACATTAGTATTAATATTTTAATGCTTTGAAAATCATGTTTCTAGATTTGATGTTTTAATTCTTCTTTGGTTTTCGGTACATTGACTGAATATGTAGGCAGGTGCATACTCAGTGTGAGTGTTTTTGTGGCAATGGAGTACCAAATAACACCTCCTTAACAGTTGGTTGTTCCTTGGAAAGGATCACAAAGATAGTTGGTGTTGTTACTGTACAGAATTAGAGAAAACAAAGTAACTAAAATGGTGAAAACAATGCATCTACAAACATAAACTAAAAAAAAAATACAAATGCACAAACTAATTCATAAAGAAGCAAACAAGAATATACAATGATGCAAAAATACTCCCTTTATTTATTGTTGGTGGTAGAATATGAATAAAATAGAATACTAAAACACTTGAAGAGAATCATCTAAGATATGGTGCTCAAAACTCCTCAGCGGGGACGTACCTTTCCTCTATCTCTTTGCAATATCGCCCTCTCTCTTAAAACTATTATGAAGTCTCTCTCAATGGTGTACTATTCTCCTCTCACTAAGATGATGGACTTCACAAAAGCAATATGGCCAACATGTTAGTGTTGTTACTTCTTCTACTTCAACAATGAAATATGGTGTTGCTCTCATAGTAATTTGGCCAGCATAAGAATGTCTCATGCTTTGGTTCTACCATGGCTTGTTTATATATAATTTTTTGAATCCATTTTCCCTCTCTTGGTTCATTAATGATAGTGACTCAAGATCAGGACAAGATGATTCCATTGAGGGTTGTGTATATTTAGCACGACTCCAAGCCAATTTTCTTTGAATGGTAATGTCATGGAATCCTATTTCAAGTGTGGGAAGTGGTCCCGAATTTTTTGAGTCGCACCTTTTCTTGACCGTGCAAATTTCGAAGGAAAATATACGCGGTCGCATTTTTTATCTTCATATATGGTGTGTGATCCAAAAATTTTCATAAAAAACCTTATAAGCTAAATTTTTGGAACTTTCATAATGTTTTCAACTAGAAAAGCTTCATTTGTACGTTCTTATAGACAACCTCAGGTGTCTTTTATAGTGTAATATGTTTTGTTGTTAAGATCTTCTCCCTGATGTATTAGGTTAGGAGCAAGTGTATAACCAAAATACATCACGTTTTTTTGTTCCGAATGAGAATCTAAGTAACTACTTTGAGAGAGAGAGAGAGAATAACTTGTCTTGGAGATGAGTAGAGGAACTCATTGACTGAAGAGAAAGGATAACCATGCTCTGAAGAAAACTTGAGTGACAAAATAAAAATTATTTATCTAAGGCGGCCATGTCCCATGCTCATTATGATGACTAGTGATGTATTTAATAAAATCAGACAAAGAATGGTTCTGTGTAGTCACATTGTAGTAGTTGACTTGTTGATGGGTGGTGATGATAACTGTTGACACCCTTAAGGGAGTTCCTTGAACAAATAGACTTAATCGGATCCCCCCATGCATGAAAAGGGTGAAGCACTATTTGAGTGATATGTTGATGTATGCATGGGTATTTTACTTTTGGTACCTCCCTTGCATCATGGTGTAAGCACTATTGAATGGGGTTCTTAGTGATGTGTGGGTGTTCGACTAAATGGCAGAGATGTTGCAGTCATTAATTGATGTCGTTGTAGGTCCTTTCCATGTGTGGATATTTTATTGTGCGGAGGGAATATTATGTAAGGGAAAATGGAGTATGGGCATTCTTTAGATGACAGAGTGATTCCAGATCTTAGTTTCAATTCTTTCCTTAGACCTGTTATCATTTTTGACATATTATATGTAGGTATGTTGGCTGTGAAATAAATTTGTTAATGTTACTTTTATATATTATTTTTGGGATTCAACTGCGTTAAGGACGTCATTCATCTATAACCAATTCCATGAGAGTTAACCAATTCCATGAGAGGTAGTCATATTTGACTAATTTCTCATGATTTTTGAATAGTCCACTTAGCACTCATTGCGTCAAGTGAGAGGTATCTTAGATGTCAATTCATTCCTTAGACGTGTTATCATTTTTGATATATTATATATATGTCTATTGGATGTGAAATAATTTTGTTAACGTTACTTTTAGATATCATTTTTTGGATTCAACTACGTTAAGTACATCATTCATCTATTACCAATTCCATGAGAGGTAGTCGTAACTGACTAATTCTCATGATTTTTTAATATTCCACTTAGCACTCATTGCATCGAGTGAGAGGTAGTCATAACTAACTAATTTCTCATGATTTTTGAATAGTCCACTTAGCAGTCATTTCATCGGGTGAAGCTCACAGGGGTGAAGAAGTGGGATTGAAACTAGTGAAATGAAACACATAGAGTCAATCATCACTTTTGGGGCTTGCACCCATTAACTAGGACTTCCCAGGAGGTCAACCATCCCAGAACTCATTTGGCTCTAGCATGCTTAATTGTGGAGTTTTTTTCCACAATCAAGCCCACTTAGCTTGCTACCCCATTTGCAAAACCTTAGCAAGTATTGTACCTCATGAACCATTCAAGTAGAGTTCCCTTACTCTTTTTATTAAAGTATGAGGGTTTCCATAGTGCATTATATTATATATCATTTTCGGGATTCAACTGTGTTAAGTAAGTCATTCATATATGACCAATTCCATGAGAGGTAGTCGTAACTGACTAATTTGTCATGATTTTTGAATATTCCACTTAGCACTCATTGCATCAAGTGATGCTCACAGGGGTGAAGAAGTGGGATTGAAACTAGTGAAATGAAACACATAGCGTCAATCATCACTTCTCGGGCTTGAACCCGGTAACTAGGAATTTCCGAGAGGTCACCCATCCCAAAACTCCCCTGGCTCAGGTGCGCTTAGCTGTGGATTTTTTCCCTACAATCAAGTGCACATAGCTTGCTACCCCATTTGCAAAACCTTAGCAAGTATTGTTCCTCATGAAGCATTCAAGTAGATATCCCTTTCTCTTTGTATTTAAGTATGATGGGTTTCTTCAGTGCATTACATTATATATCCTTTTTTGGATTCAACTACGTTAAGTAAGTCATTCATCTATGACCAATTCCATGAGAGGTAGTCGTAATTGAATAATTTATCTTGATTTTGAATAGTCCACTTAGCACTCATTGAATTGAGTGATGCTTAAGTCATTCATCTATTAACAATTCCATGAGAGGTAGTCGTAACTGACTAATTTTTCATGACTTTTTAATAGTCTACTTAGCACTCATTGCATCTGGTGATGCTCACAGGGGTGAAGAAGTGGGATTTAAACTAGTTAAATGAAGCACATAGCATCAAACATCACTTCCAAGGATTTCACCCGGTAACCAAGACTTCCGGAGAGCTCACCCATCCCAGAACTCCTCTGGCTCAAGTGTGCTTAACTATGGAATTTTTCCCCACAATCAAGCCCTCTTAGCTTGCTACCCCATTTGCAAAACCTTAGCAAGTATTGTGCCTCAAGAACCATTCAAGTAGAGCTCCCTTACTCTTTGTATTTTATTATTAGGGGTTTCCACAGTGCATTATATTAGATATCATTTTTTGGATTCAACTGTGTTAAGTAAGTCATTCATCTATGACCAATTCCATGAGAGGTAGTCGTAAATGACTAATTTCTCGTGATTTTGAATAGTCCACTTAGCACTCATTGCATCGAGTGATGCTCACAGGGGTGAAGAAGTGGGATTAAAACTAGTGAAATGAAACACATAGCATCAATCATCACCTCCGAGGCTTGCACCTGGTAACTAGGACTTCTCGAGAGGTCACCCATCCCAAAACTCCTCTGGCTCAAGCGCGCTTAACTATGGATTTTTTCCCCACAATCAAGCCCACTTAGCTTGCTATCCCATTTTCAAAACCTTAGTAGGTATTGTGCCTCATGAACCATTCAATTAGAGCTCCCTTACTCTTTGTATTTAAGTATGAGGGGTTCTTCAGTGCATTATATTAGATATCATTTTTGGGATTCAACTACGTTAAGTAAGTCATTCATCTATGACCAATTCCATGAGAGGTAGTCGTAACTAACTAATTTCTCATGATTTTTTAATAGTCCACTTAGCACTCATTCCATTGGTGATGCTCACATGAGTGAAGAAGTGGGATTGAAAGTAGTGGAATGAAACACATAGAGTCGGTCATCACTTCCGAGACTTGCACTCGGTAACCAAGACTTCCCCGGAGGTCACCCATCCCAGAACTCCTCTGGCTCAAGCACACTTAACTATGGATTTTTTCCCCACAATCAAGCCTACTTAGCTTGCTACCCCATTTCCAAAACCTTAGCAAGTATTGTTCTACATGAACCATTCAAGTAGATATCCCTTAATGTTTGTATTTCAGTATGAGGGGTTTCTGTGGTGCATTATATTAGATATCATTTTTGGGATTCAACTGTGTTAAGTAAGTCATCCATCTATGACCAATTCCATCAGAGGTAGTCATAACTCACTAATTTCTCATGATTTTTTAATAGTCCACTAAGAACTCATTGCATCAAGTTATGCTCACAGAGGTGAAGAAGTGGGATTGAAACTAGTGAAATGAAACACATAACAGCAATCATCACTTCTAGGGCTTGCACCCAATAACCAAGACTTCCCTAGAGGTCACCCATCCTAGAACTCCTATGGCTCAAGCGCGCTTAACTGTGGAGTTTTTCCCGACAATCAAGCCCACTTAGCTTGCTACCCCATTTGCAAAAACTTAGCAAGTATTGTGCCTCATAAACCACTCAAGTAGAGCTCCCTTAATCTTTGTATTTAAGTATGGAGGGATGTCCTGGTTACCGAGTGAAAGCCCCAGAAGTGTTGATTGACTCTATGAGGCACAATACTTGTTAAGGTTTTGCAAATGGGGTAGAAACCTAAGTGGGCTTGATTGTGGGGAAAAAATCCACAGTTAAGCGCGCTTGAGCCAGAGGAGTTCTGGGATGGGTGACCTCCCTGGAAGTCCTGGTTACCAGGTGCAAGCCTCGGAAGTGATTATTGATGCTATGTGTTTTATTTCAGTAGTTTCAATCCCACTTCTTAACCCCTGTGAGCATCACCCGATGCAATTAGTCAGTTACGACTACCTCTCATGGAATTGGTCATATATGAATGACTTACTTGACGCAGTTGAATCCCAAAAATGATATCTAATATAATGCACTGCGAAATCCCCTCATACTTAAATGTTACTTTTACAAATCTCCAATTAATATTTTATTGTTCAGAGATGACTATTATTTCTAGAAATTTCCACATTGTATATCATGTTGGTAACGGAATTATTGAAACTATTACTTTAATTTTTTTTTTAAATTCACAATCGATTTTTTACTTTTACAAATTCCATACTGGTAATTTCATTATTGAAACTATAGATGTGACATTCTATTAAATTCATGAAATTAATAATATTTTTACCAGTTAATCATTTATTTCAAAGAATGTAAACTTAAACATTTGTTTACACCTAGTGTTTAAATTTTTTAAATAGTGTGCAGAGCTTTGCATGTAAAGAAATGTTCATTTCTTTACTTATGCGTAGCTTTCTATATAGTGAAATCTCCGCACAAGTCTACTAATTTTTTTAAGGTTTATTTCTTAGAATGGGTTGGGAAGCTAAGTAAGAGGTTACTATTACTTTTACAAATTTCCACACTGGAAATAGAATTATTGAAGCTATACTTTTAACATTTTATTAAATTCATGAAATTAATCATAGTTTTAGCAGTTAATAATTTATTTCAAAACATGTATACTTAAAAATTCATTAACACCTAGTGTTTAAAGTTTTTAAATAGATTGTGAAGCTTTACATGAAAATAAGTGTGTGGAGTAGGAGAATGAGGTTCCTTTTGTTATTTCTCTACTCAATTATGCCATAATCGATGTGGTTGCAGATGATTTCCATGTGTGGAGATTTTACTGTGTGGATGAGGGAGTATCCATGGGAGAACAAAGTATGTGTGTTTTTCAGAAGACAAAGTGATTTCAGAGTTATCATTTTTTTATGAATTATATGTAGGCTTTTTGGCTGTGAAATAAATTTGTTAATATTACTCTTCAAATTGATCACTTTTATGCCATTTTTGTAACAACTATTGTAACAATTGGACTACAAAATATATTTATATTATGAAATATTAAAGAAATTTTGTTTTCAATATGTGTGAGGAAGAAGCTTTGTGCAGTAAAACGAAGTGTGAAAAACTAGACAATGTATGAAACATCCTGATGTTTCCTTGTGCGAAGATTTTATTGTGATCTAAATTTGTGTGGAATGAGGGATGTGCACATGGATCTTTTAATTGTAATTTGTTTTAAACTCTTTTGGAGTTAGTACATTTGAAATTTGATATTATTCTATTTTGAAAACATGAAAGCTTTATTTTCACTTCAGCTAAAAGACCAGTGGTTATTAGGTTCACTCATTGAAAGCTAGAGAGTACATATGGATTTGTGTTATTTTGAAAGTATACATTAGTATTAATATTTTAATGCTTTGAAAATCATTTTTCTAGATTTGATGTTTTAATGCTTTTGTGGTTTTCAGTACATTGACTGAATATGTAGGAAGGTGCATACTCGGTGTTGAGATTCAACAAGATGATAATCCTGGTGAAAATTAAGGACCTACACTAGGTGGGTCCCCCATACTATTTTTAGGTGTATGTCTATTTTTAGAATGGTGAGAAAATTCTATTTATAGCAGAATTTTATTTATAGATGGTTGAGAAAAATATATTTATGGATCGACATCTATTTTTTGAATGCATGTCGATTATTATTATATCTTAATAATAATTAGACAATAAATAATAATTTATTCTCTTGAAGCATTGATTTCAGTTAACTGATGTGGAAAACCAGTGTTGGCAATATGATGCAGAGTGTTGTCCTTGATGGCAACCCACTGAATGAAGATGAAGACATGAGACTGTTGACATGTGTTGTCCTTGATGGAAAACCACCTGATGAAGTTATTCTTGACCTGATGGACTTGGTAAATGATGTAAATCTAATATGAAATGATGTTTGCTAGCAATATGATGCTGAGTGTTGTCCTCGAATGGAAACCCACTTGATGAAGATGATGGCAACTTACTTGATGAAGTTGTGCTTGATAGAATATGTCTTGATGAACTAAATATGATGTATCTAAAATGAGTACAGAAGGAAATGAAGAAAGGATTTCAGCTTGTGCTAAATCTATGGTGAAAAGAGTATGTCTCAAGGCATACGCGGATATGTCTAGGAGAAGTCGCGTATGCACGCGGGAAACAACGTGCCAAGTCGCGTATGGGAAAAAGCGCTCATAAAGTGCAAAACCAGGGGTAACCACCATGGTATTGACCCATTGTATTGGGTAATGATTCATCTAAATGACCCCGTCCTGGAATACCATCGGAAGTAATGTGGTTTTGGCTCATGGTATTGAAAAAGGGTAAACCTATATAAGGAGAAGAAATTCATTGTGCAAATCATGAGTGTGGGTGCAAGATGTCTGAGCTTGAATGAATACTTCTCTCTGAAGTATATTTGAATGGAAAGGGTTACAGTTGAATGATAGATCTGAATGCATGATGCTCCAATGAAGAAATGATGAAGAAGGGAATCTAGATCTGGAATGTGTTTGTATTGGCTAGATCTGTCTATGGAATGATCAAATCTGAGATTGGCGAACATCTGTCTGAAGTAAAGGGTAAAAATCTGTGTGATGTATCTGTTCTGAAGAATTGCAATGAACTAAATGTTTGAAGAACCATACGCTTGTTTGCCGCAGAGGAAGCGCATATATACGCGGCTTCGATGAAGATAAAGCGCGTATGCGCAATGAAATTGGATCTGTAATATGTACAGAAGTATACACTGGTTTATGTGAACGTAAGCGCATATATACGCGACATCAGAGAAAGGAAAGCGCGTATGCAAACTAGGGTTTGCTGAAATCTGTGGTAAGAAATGTCTGATATGTTCTGCTGGTTTACTGATATCTGTCAGTGAGTTATATGTATCTATTTCATGGTTGACTGTGCTTAAAAGTATGGAAAGGGTCCAGTCTGAAAATGTGATGAAACGTGGCCTGCAAGTGGTGTCCTAAAGGAAGCTTTGGATCCAGTGTGAAAATTGATGAAACGTGGTCCATAAAGGTGCTGAGGGTTGTAGCCTTCAGTCAGGGGGTTGTAGCTCCCTTCCAGGTGAGGCTGGTAAACGAGAGCAGGGGGTCGTAGCTCCCTTCCAGGAGAGGCTGGTAAACGAGTCAGGGGGTTGGAGCTCCCTTCCGGGAGAGGCTGGTAAACGAGCGCAGGTGGGTGCCTGCGTGCTGGTAGAGTCTGCACCAGCACATATGTTGTAAGATGTTTTCTCTATAATAAAATATTGAAGGCTGAGCAACTGCAGCGGTGGTTTTCTCCCGACTTAGGTTTCCACCTAAAAATCCTGGTGTTCATGTGTGATGCTTTGTGTGATGGTTTATTCTGTTGTTACTACACATGTTTACTGTTAACTTAACATTAGATGAATGAATATTGCAAAGAACTAAGTTAATAAATATCTGCATATTTAGATCTCTGCTAATACGCGAGTTGTATGAATGATATCCGCGTGTATACGCGAGTTTACTAAAGGAAAGTAGCATATGGGTTTTAGAGAGTGAAAAAGTAAAAAGTTTTGAATATGCAGTAAATACTGATTCAACCCCCCCTCTCAGTATTTTTCCCAACAACCAGTTGACTGAAGGAATTTCAAGTTCTAAGGTTGGTTGGTGGGACATGGAAGTGGACTTAATTGTAACTGAATGATTCAAAGTTGTAACAGAGTTGGATGTGTAGTTATGTGAGTTTAAATTAGTTTAACTCAGTTAAGTGAGTTAAACTCAGTTGTGCTAGTTGAAACTAGTTGTAACTAAAGATACACTAGTGAGAGATCAGTGAATGAATTATTTAATTAATTCACAAGCAGTGGTCTCACATGCAACTAAAGAAATACTATTGTTAACTACATGCATGTCAGATCCAGTGGAGAACCAGTTGAGAGATAGGTGAAAGGGACGGTTTGAATATCTATTGTGACATTAGTGGGTGCACTGATGAAACCACACACACATTCGAGATGCCAATGAGGATTGCGTAGTCAAGGAAAGACATGATCGAATTCATTCAGGGATTGTGATCAGCAGGAATTTCCCAGTGGAGGCAAGTTGTCAGGAGGCAGAAAATTAGCACATGTATTTGCCAATTTTTGTATGAAAGTATGAGACGATTGTATATTGTACTGAGAGCTCTTGGATTAGAGATTTTTATGAGATTTTTTAATGATCCATGGTATATACATAATATATGATAGTGAGGTTTTTAGATTTATGCTTTCCTAGTAAAAACATTTGTGTTATGTGTGATTGATCTTTCTTCACGTGTTTGAAATTGGTGATTAAATTTCCGAAAAGATTTAAGTAGAAGGATTATGTATTTAACATTGGCATATAATTGTTAGATTAGGATAATTCAAGAAATACATAATTTTATTAAAACTTCTACATGGTATCATAGCAAAGAAGATTGCAATATTTAAGCAGTATTTGAGTTTGTTGGTGGAAAAAATTCGAATTTGCAACAAGAATTTCTTGGTGCGGTAGTTGAGTAAACATCGAAATGGATTTCAATGTTTTGCGGCTAGAGTATGCACTCAAGGGTAGCTTGAACTACATTGCATGAACGAACAGGATGGAGACAGTGCTTAAAGATAATACCTTGAAGGAATTCATCGACAGTGATGTTCCTCAGCCCACTTCGACGCAGGGAAAATTTTAAGCATGGAAATTTATCTTAAAGATTAGAAACCTTGGTGAATCTTACTAATCCATAATATGCAAACTATAAAATGCTTAGTGATATTTTAGTAAAAATTTTCAAACATCTAATGATTTTATATAGTATCTCTAAAATTTTTGCGATTTTAAAGGTAAAATGATTTTTTCTTATAAAATTTGGGTGAATCATTTTTAGTAAAAAATGGGAATTAGCAAATATTTTTTTTTCGAAAAAGCATGGAAAATTATCCCACCTGCGAATATTAGCCCCTAAAATTTTCCCTGCTTCATCGGATGCTGCATTACTTGACGCATGGCAAAATAAAGTCTTGAAGACAAGAAGGATTTTTTTGGAAGGTGTGCGAGATGATATTGTCTCAACCATTCATGGGAAAGCCACTCCATTTTCTATGTGGAAGGATTTGACAGATATTATCCAAAGAAGTAGTGACCATAGAAAATTGGTGCTGAAGGATAAAATCAGAAAGATCAAAAAGGAGAAGGGCTACAATATTCCTAAGTATCTTGCAAAGTTTTTCTAATGTCAGGATGAATTGGGGAGTGTGGGAATCACAGTTTCTGATGATGATTTTGTGAGCTTGGCTCTCTAGGGACTTCCTAAGAGTTGCCACAAATATCAAGATTCTATCAACGAACGGGAAAAAATTGTCAAATTGGGAACGACTGTGGTCAGATCTAGTGCAGGAGGAGTTCAGGCAGAACACCAGAGATGGCTCTTCATCAAAGCTTGATGATGAAGAGGATTGTGATTAGGATACCAAGGCAAGGAAAGGGAAGGGGGATAAATTCCACTCAAAATCTAAGGCTAAAGGAAAGAAGTTGGATTTGTCCAAAGTGAAGTTTTTTCACTGTAGCGAAAAATGGGCATATCGCCACTAACTGCCCACAAAAAAGAAGAACAAGAAGGTTGCTAGAGTTGTACCTGGTGAGGCCTTTGCCTCGGAATTTGAACTTGATTTCTCTTTGATCGCATGCTTGGTTTCAAGCGCAATGGGACTGATGTGGTATCTTGATAGTTGTGCTTCCTTCCACATGATAGGAGATAAGGAAATTTTCAATGACTTAGAGGAGAAATATCTCCAAATGCTATAGAGATGGGCGACGATGGATGATACAGTGCGACCAACATTGGTACCATTACCTCTGAGAGGGATTCAGGTAAACCATTTCTTTTGAAATATGTTATGCATGTTCCAGGTTTAAAGAAAAACTTGGTCTCAGTCACAATGTTGGAGGAAAGAGTATATGACATTTTTTTCAGCGATGGAAAAGCTTTCCCGCGACATAAAATAATGGTCAATCCAAGAGGATAGCGATTCAAGTCAAGAATCTCTACAAGCTGGAGGTAGATGGCTATGTTGCAATGATGGGCAAGGCAGAAAAATTAGTGAGCCAGGATGAGGGTGAGTTATGGCACATGCGATATGGCCATCTTCATCATGGAGCTTTGAAAGTCATGCAGCAAATATCTACTCGACTTATAATGAGAACACTTTCTCAGTTAGATCAGTGCAAGGGTTTCACCATGGGTAAGTAAGTATGCAAACTTCACCTTTCATGAAAAGGAGAACTGTGCTTCGGTGATCCTGGAGAGAGCTCACACAAACATGTGTGGACCATTCTCAGTTGCTTCAACAACAAAACATAGGTATTATGTTACTTTTGTTGATGAATTTTCTCGTAAATGTTGGATCTACTTCATGTAGAAGAAGGATCAAACATTTTCAAAGTTCTGTGAGTTTAAAGCATTGGTGGAGAAAGAGTCAGGGAAGCAAGTAAAGGCTTTGCGGAGTGATAATGGTGGAGAATATATCTCGAACGAATTCAAAGACTTCTATAGCAAATAAGGAATTCGAAGAGAACTCATAGTGCCTCATAACCCACAGCAAAATGGGGTCATAGAGAGGAAGAACAGAACGATCGTGGGTGTTGCACGATCAATGCTTCATGATCAGGGCCTACCAATGCATTTGTGGGTAGAAGCATGCAACACTTTTGTTTATGTGCAAAACCGTTGCCCTCATAGGGTACTTGGCATGATTACACCTAAAGAAGATTTTACTGGTAAGAAATCAGATGTTTCTCATTTTAAGATTTTTGGCTCATCTGTTTATGTACATGTGACCAAGAACGGAAAGAAGAAGCTGGAACTGACTGTTGAAGTTGGAATATTTGTGGGGTACACATAAAAACCTCAAAACTATCGTGTGTATTTTCCAAGCAGTTGAATGACTCTAATGCGACGAGATATAAAATTCAATGAGGAGAAAGCCATGAAGTTGTCGCTCTAGAGGGAGCTATGCTTGCAGAGGAGGAAATACTTGTTCCCAAATATGAGTCTCTAGATGTGTATCAGCCACAGGAGGAGGTTCATGAAGTGGAGGAGTCCACTTATGTAGGGCCAAACATCAGAACTGGAAGAAGGCGTACCACAGAAGCTGAGAGGTTGAATCTTGAAGCAACACAGAATGTAGGTGTCCCTAATTCATAGCGCAAACAAAGATAGTCTCCTGATCGATTCATTGGATACATGGCTCTCATGAGCAAATGTATTCTGATTGAGCCATCTTCATTTTAGGAAGCAGTGTAGGAGCCCACATGGGTAGATGCAATGGTGGAGGAGTATGACTCCATTGTCAGAAACAGTGCTTGGGAAATTGTTCCAAGGTCGGTTGATAAATCAATGGTAGGTTCAAGATGGATCTACAAGGTAAAGAAATATGTTGATGGGAGTGTTGAGAAATAAAAGGCCATATTTGTGGCTTGGGGCCTCTCACAGATCGAGGGGATTGATTATGAATAAACCTTTGCACCTGTCACACGGTATTCTTCCATAAGGTCCATCCTTGCTCTCTTAACGCAGATGGGTTGGCACATTCATCAAATGGATGTGAACACTGTGTTACTTAATGGGATCATTGAGGAAGAAGTGTACATTGGGTAGCCTGAAGGATTTTACATCTTCAGTAGTGAGTCACATGTGTGCAGACTCAAAAGAGCGTTGTATGGGCTGAAGAAAGCACCCTGTGCTCGGTACACTCTGATCAACAGCTATTTCACTGGACTTGGCTTCACCAAGAGTGAGGCAGATGCAAACCTATACCACATTGTGGTGGAGGGTAAGATTTTAGTCATTTTTCTTTATGTTGATGATTTAATATTGACTACTGATGAGCAGCTGATACACTCATGCAAGGAGGACCTTGTAAAGGAGTTCGAGATGAACGATATTGGCCTCATTCATTATTTCCTTGGATTGGAAATATGGCAGCGAGATGGTGAGATTTTTGTGTCTCAAGGAAAGTATGCAAGGGAGATACTGGGTAAGTTGCACATGGAGGGCTACAAACCCATGGATACTCCTCTTCCAGGAAACTAGAGCAAAGAAGATGCTACATCTGGAGAGGTAGTGGATGCTACTGTCTATCGACAGTTGGTGGGTTCACTCATGTATTCAGTAAATACAAGACCAGACATATGCTATGCGGTGAACCATCTTAGTCAAGCCATGGTTAAGCCTACCAATATCTTTTGGAAGGTAGGCAAGCATGTCCCGAGATATCTCAGGGGCACATTCGAGTATTGATTATGGTATAGACAGACGGATGAGGTGGAGTTGCATGGCTTAACGGATGCATATTGGGCAAGCAGTCCAGCGTACATAAACATAACATAAAGAGGGGTCTTCAGTATTGGATCTACAATTGTTTCTTGGTATCACAGGAAATAGAGATTCATGGCACTTAGTTCAGCGAAAGCGGAATACATGGAAGAAATTCAAGCTCCATGTAAGGCTATATAGATGAGAAGGATCCTGGTTGATTTGTTTGGTTCTTATTTAGATCCTACAGGGATTCATTCTGATAATCATAGTTACATTAAACTCTCGATTAATCATGTGTTTCATGATAGATCTAAGCATATATATATCTAGTATAATCATATCGGTGATTGTGTGTAGCGGAAGATAATGTTTCTTCAGTACATTCCTACGGAAGATTAGGATGCAGATATTATGACGAAGGTGCTCACCAGGAGAAAATTTGAATTACATAGAGATAGGATTGGGGTGAAGGACAATCCCTTTCTTGATGAGAGTGAGTGTTGAGATTCAACAAGATGATAATCCTAGTGAAAATTAAGCACCTACACTAGGTGCGGCCCATAGGTTATTTTTAGGTGTATGTCTATTTTTAGAATGGTTGAGCAAATTCTATTTATGGATGGGCGTCTATTTTTGAAATGCATGTGAAAAGTCAGTTCGTAGATTGCATGTCTAAAAATAGAATGCATGTCAATTATTATTATCTCTTAATAATAATTAGAAAATAAATAATAATTTGTTCTCTTGAAGCACTTGTTCTCAGTTAACTGATGTGGAAAATCAGTTGACTGAAGGAATTTCGAGTTCTAAGGTTGGTTGGTGGGACATGCAAGTGGACTTAGTTGTAATTGAGTGATTCGAAATTGTAACAGAGTTGGATGTGTAGTTATGTGAGTTGTAAATTAGTTTAACTTGGTTAAGTGAGTAAAACTCAGTTGTGCTAGTTGTAACAAGTTGTAACTAAAGATACACTAGTGAGAGATCAGTGAATTAATTACTTAATTAATTCACAAGTAGTGGTCTCACATGCAACTGAAGAAATACTACTATTAACTACATGCATGTCAGATCCAGTGGAGACCCAGTTGAGAAATAGGTGAAAGGGACAATTTGACTACCTGTTGTGACATTAGTGGGTGCACTCATGCAACCACACACACATTCGAGATGCCAATGTGGATTGCACAGTTAAGGAAATGCATGATCAAATTCATTCATGGATTGTGATCAACATGGATTTCCCAGTGGAGGCAAGCTGTCAGGAGGCAGTAAATTGGCGCATGTATTTTCCAATTTTTGTATGACAGTGTGAGACGATTTTATATTGCACTGAGAGCTCTTGGATTAGAGTTTTGTATGAGATTGTTTCATGATCCATGATATATACATAATATATGATAGTGGGGTTTTTGGCTTTATGCTTTCCAAGTAAAGACATCTGTGTTATGTGTGATTGATCTTTCTTCATGTGTTTTCAATTGGCGATTAAATTTCTGCAAAGATTTAAGTAGAAGGATTCTATATTTAACAGTGGCATATAGTTGTTAGATCAGGAGAATCCAGGCAATACATAATTGTATTAAAATTTCTACACTTAGTGTGAGTGCTTTTGTGGCAATGGAATACCAAATAATGCCTCCTGAACAGTTGGTTGTTCCCTGCAAAGGATCAAAAAGATATTTGGTGTTGTTAGTGGACAGACTTAGAGAAAAATAAGGATTTCAAACGGTGAAAACTATGCATATACAAACATAAAATTAAAAAAGAGACAAATTCACGAAATAATTTTTAATGAAGCAACCAAGTCAATATAATGATGGAAAAATACTCCCTTTATTGATTGTTGGTGGTAGAAGATGAAAACAATTTATACTAAAACACTTGAAGAGAATCCTTTGAAATATAGTGCTCAAAACTCCTCAGCAAGGAGGTACCTTTTCTCTATCTCTTTTCAATATTCTCCTCTATCTTAAAATAATTATGAAGACTCTCTCAATGGTGGACTCTTCTTCTCTCACTAAGATAACGAATTTCTCAAAAGAAATATGGCCAACATGCTAGTTCTCTTACTTATTTTACTTCAACAACAAAATGTGGTGTTGCTCTGATAGAAATTTGGCCAACATAACAATGTCTCATGTTTTGGTTCTCCCATGGATTTTTTATATATAATTTTTTGAATCCATATTCCCTCTTTTGGTTCATGAACGATAGTGACTCAATATTAGGACAAGATGATTCCATTGAGGGTTTCATATCCTTAGAGCAACTCAAAGCCAGTTTTCTTTGACTGGTAATGTCAGGGAATCCTATTTCAAGTGGGGGAAGTGGTCTTGAATATTGTGAGTTGCACCTTTCCTCGACCATGCAGCTTTCGAAGGAAAATATACTATGTCAAATTTTTTACCTTCTTCTATGACGTGCGATCCAAATTTTTCATAAACAAATTTATAAGTTAAATTTTTGGAACTTTAATAATGTTTTTAGCTAGAAAAGCTTAATTTGTATGTTCGTATAGACAACCTTAGGTTTCTTTTATAGTGTATTATTTTTTGGTGTTAACATTTTCCCGATGTTGTATTAAGTTAGGAGCAAGCGTATAGCCAAATTACATCACATTTTTCTATTCCGACTGAGAATCTGAGTAGCTTATTTGGGAGAGAGAGAGAGAGAGTGAGAGAATAACTTGTCTCAAATATGAGAAGAGGAACCCCTTGACTGAGAAGAAATGATAATTGTGCTCTGGAGAAACCTTGAGTGACAAAAAAAAAAAAAAATTATATGAGGAGGCCATGTCCCATGCTCGTTATAATGGCTAGTGATGGATTCAATAAAATTAGATAGAGAACAATTTTGTCTAGTCACATTTTCTTATTTGACATGTTGATGCGTGGTGATGATAATTGTTGACGCCCTCAAGCGTTTTTCTTGAACAAATAGACTTAATCAGATGCCCCCATGCATGAAAATGGTGAAGCACTGTTTGAGTGATGTGTTGATGAATGCATGGGTATTTTACTTTCGGTTACTCCCTCGCATCATGATGTAATCACTATTGAATGGGGTGCTTGGTGATCTGTGGGTCTTCGACTAAATGGCAGAGATGTGGCATTCTTAAATTGATGTCGTTGTAGGTGCTTCCCATGTGTGGATCTTTTACTGTGAGGAGGGAAAATTATGTAAGGGAAAATGAAGTATCTGCATTATTCGGAAGACAGCGTGATTCTAGATATTAGATGTAAATTATTTCCTTAGACGTGTTATCATTTTTGACATATTATATGTAGGATTGTTGGCTGTGAAAGAAATTTTTTAATGTTACTTTTACAAATCTCCAATTAATATTTTCTTGTTCAAAGATGACTACTATTTTTAGAAATTTCCACATTGTATATCATGTTGGTAATGGAATTATTGAAACTATAGCTTTAACGTTTTATTAAATTCACAAGTCTAGATAATGTTGGTTTATTACTTTTACAAATATAGATGTGAAGTTTTATTAAATTTCTGAAATTAATAATATTTTTACCAGTTAATCATTTATTTGAAAGAGTACTTAATCATTTATTACAAAGATTTTATTTTTCTTTAAATTTGTGCAGAATGAGAGATGTGCACATGGATCTTTTAATTGTAATTTTTTTTTAACTCTTTTGGAGTTAGTACATGTACAATTTGATATTATAATATTTTTCAAACTTGAAAGCGTCGTTCACAGTCTGTCTCAAAGATTAGCGGTTATTAGGATCACTTAATGAAAGCTTGAGAGTATATATGGATTTGTGCTATTTTGAAGGTATGCATTAGTATTAATATTCTAATGCTTTGAAAATCATGTTTCTAGATTTTATGTTTTAATGCTTCTTTGGTTTTCGGTACATTAACTGAAAATGTGGGCAGGTGCATACTCGGTGTGAGTGTTTTTGTGGCAACGGAGTACCAAATAACACCTCCTTAACAGCTGGTTGTTCCAT
This sequence comes from Pinus albicaulis, assembly GCA_034641835.2. Lineage (NCBI taxonomy): Eukaryota > Viridiplantae > Streptophyta > Pinopsida > Pinales > Pinaceae > Pinus > Pinus albicaulis. The sequence goes on from CM076581.1 coordinate 484,734,685, forward strand.
GCAAATGATCACAAAGATATTTGGTGTTTTTAGTAGATAGACTTAGAGAAAACAAAATTGCAAATGGTGAAAACAATGTATCTACAAACATAAACTAAAAAAAAAGACAAATGCACAAAATAATTCTGAATTAAGTAAACAAGTCAAAACAATGATGTAAAAATTCTCACTTTATTGGCTATTGGTGTTAGGAGATAAATACAATATAAGACTAAAACACTTGAAGAGAATCCTTTGAGATATGGTGCTCAAAACCCCTTAGCAAGGAGGTACATTTCCTCTATCTCTTTGAAATATTCTCCTCTCTCTCAAAAGAATTATGAATACTCTCTCAATGGTGGATGCTTATCCTCTCACTAAGATGATGGATTTCTCAAAATAAATATGTACAACATGCTATTTCTCTTACTTCTTATACTTCAACAATGAAATGTGGTGTTGCTCTGATAGAAATTTGGCCAGCATAACAATGTCTCGCATTTTGGTTCTCCCATGGCCTTTTTATATATAATTTTTTGAATCCATCTTCTCTCTCTTGGTTCATGAATAATAGTGACTCAATATTAGGGCAAGATGATTCCATTGAGGGTTGCATATCTTTAGGGCCACTCGAAGCCAATTTTCTTTGAATGGTAATTTTAAGGTATCCTATTTCAAGTGTGGGAAGTGGTCCCAAATTTTTGAGTCGCACCATTTCCCGACCATGCATCTTTCGAAGGAGAATATATGCGGTCACGTTTTTTACCTTCTTCTATGGCGTGCGATTAAAATTTTTCATAAAAAACCTTAAGTTAAATTTTTTGGAACTTTCATAATGTTTTCAGCTGGAAAAGCTTCATTTGTACATTCTTCTACATAGCCTTAGGTGTCTTTTATAATGTATGATTTTCTGGTGTTAATAGTCTCCCCGTATTGTATTAGGTTAGGAGAAAAAGTATAGCCAAAATGCATCACATTTTTATGTTCCAACTGAGAATCTGAGTATTTTCTTTGAGAGAGAGAGAGAGAGAATAACTTATCTTGGAGATGAGAACAAAGTATGTGCAATGTCAAGAAGAAAAAGTGATTTCAAAGTATCATTTTTTTTACGAATTATATGTAGGCTTGTTGGCTGTGAAATAAATTTGTTAATATTACTCTTTAAATTGATCGCTTTTATGCCATTTTTGTAACAATTATCGTAACATTTGGACTAGAAAATATATTTATATTATGCAATATTAAATAAATTTTGTTTTCAATCTGTGTGAGGAAGAAGTGTTATGTGGTAAAACGAAGTGTGCAAAACTAGACAATGTATGAAATGTTCTGATGTTTTCTTGTACGAATATTTGATTGTTCTTTAACTTTGTGCGGAATGAGGGATGTGCACATGGACCTTTTAATTTTAAATTTTTTTTAACTCTTTTGGAGTCAGTACATGTGCAATTCGATATTATTATATTTTGAAAACTTGAAAGCTTCATTGGCACTCCGGCTCAAGGACTAGTGGTTATTAGGTTCACTCAATGAAAGCCTGATAGTACATATGGATCTGTGTTAGTTTGCAAGTGTACATTAGTATTAATATTTTAATGCTTTGAAAATCATGCTTCTAGATTCGACTTTTTAATGCTTCTTTGGTTTTTGGTACATTGACTGAATATGTGGGTAGGTGCATACTTGGTGTGAGTTTTTTTGTGGCAATGGAGTACCAAATAACACCTCATTAATAGTTGGTTGTTCCTTGCAAAGGATAACAAATATAGTTGGTGTTGTTAGTGGACAAAATTAGAGAAAACAAAGTATTGAAAATGGTGAAAACAATGCATCTACAAACATAGACTAAAAAAGGAGACAAATGCACAAAATAATTGTTAATGAAGCAAAAAAGTCAATACAATGATGGAAAAAAATTTGTTTATTGATTGTAGGTGGTAGAATATGAATAAAAAAGAATACTAAAGCACTTGAAGAGAATCCTTTGAGATATCGTGTTTAAAACTCCTCAGCGAGGTACATTTCCTCTATCTCTTTGCAATATTATCTTCTCTCTCAAAAGAATTATGAAGACTCTCTAAATGGTGGAAGTTTTCCCTCTCACTAAGATGATGGATTTCTCAAAAGAAATATGGCCAACATGCTAGTGCTCTTACTTCTACTTCAACAACGAAATGTGATGTTGCTCTGATAGAATTTTGGTGAGCATAACAATGTCTCAAGTTTTGGTTCTCCCATGGCTTGATTATATATAACTTTTTGAATCCATATTCCCTTTCTTGGGTCATGAATGATAGTGAATCAATATTAGGACAAGATGATTCGCTTGAGAGCTGCATATCTTTAGGGTGACTCCAACCAATTTTCTTTGACTGGTAATGTTAGGGAATCCTATTTCAAGTGTGGGAAGTGGTCTTGAACTTTTTGAGTTGCATGTTTCCTCTTCCACGCAACTTTTGAAGGAAAATATAAGCAGTCACATTTTTTACCTTCTTCTATGGCATGCGATCCAATTTTTTCATAAACAACCTTATAAGTTAAAATTTTCGAACTTTCATAATTTTTTCAGCTAGAAAAGATTCATTTGTACGTTCTTATAGACAACCTTAGGTGCCTTTTATAGTGTATGATATTTTGGTGTTAACAGTTTCCCCCTACTCTATTAGGTTTGGAGAAATCATATAGCCAAAATACATCACGTTTTTCTGCTCTAACTAAGAATATGAGTAACTAATTTGAGAGAGAGAGAGAATAACTTGTCTTGGAGATGAATAGAGGAACCCCTTGACTGAGGAGAACCGATAACCATGCTCTGAAGAAAACTTGAGTGACAAAATAAAAAGTGTTTATATGAGGCAGCCATGTCCCATGCTCATTTTGATGACTAGTGATGGATTTAATACAATTAGACAGAGCATGGTTCTGTGTTGTCACATTGTAGTAGTTGAGATGTTGATGGGTGGTGATGATAATTGTTAATGCCCTCAAGGGTGTTCCTTGAATGAATAGACTTAATCGGACTCCCCCAAGCATGAACAGGGTGAAGCACTGTTTGGGTGATGTGTTGAAGTATGCATGGTTATTTTACTTTCATTACCTCCCTTTCATCATGGTGTAAACACTACTAAATGGGGTGCTTAGTGATGTGTGGGTCTTCGACTAAATGGCAGAGATATTTTGGTCATTAAGCATGATAACACCCTGAAATATAAACAAGCGTTGGTATCGAATGTCATGGGGACCGATGACATCAATGGGAAATGTTGATTCCCATTGTGCCACCCAAGGATTTTCCTCAAAGGGGGACCGCATCCAAGGTACAACCTCAATCCTGGAATATGAGTGATTAAGTCAGCAGGAAACCAGGGCACAACCTCAATCTTGGAATATGAGTGGTTAATTCGACATGAAAGAAGCATAAATCATCCAAAAAGTGTTGATTTGGGGAATCAAGAAATAAGGTGAAATAAAATTGTAATATGGTGGGACAAAAATGTATGATAACAAAAGCTAGATATAGTAATCGATATGGACAACTAGCCTGAGGTTAGAGCTTTTATGCAAGTGGCACCAGTCAAATTGTTCTGGTAGGGATATCCTTGGAGTACGTAGGATGTCAAGGAAATGTGTAAGTATTTTCTGACTGGTGTGATGGGGATAAGTAGATGATGTGTGAGCTCTGAACAAGGGTGACAAGAAACTGCCACTAGGTATAACACATAAAAATATGGGTGGGAATATTTTTCCTAAAAAAAAATTGTACACTTTCCAAAAGAATGTAAAAGTGGTTTTGATGTACAAACATAGAGATGGGTGATCAAAAAATATGTTGGCATGCATAATGATGTAGGGATAATGTTTTTTTCTAGGGTTGGGGATCCCATTGGCTAGTCGTAATGTGGGTTTTATGAGGTGGATGAAGTGACACAAATGGGCTATGTAAATGGAGGGATGATATGCCAAATGTGGAATGTGTTAGGGCATCCTACTTGATCCATTATAAAATAGTAGGGGTGGCCCCGGAATGGGGTTAATAAGAAATGAGTGAACCAGAATGAGTTTTATCGTCAAGGCATGCAAGTGGAGTGGTTCTCGAGCCTAAGCAGGTCGTCATGGATCTCGATAGTAAATGGGGGTATATGAACATGAGGTGAGCCATGATTGGGAAGGCTATATCGACCAACGTGGGTGCTTACCATATGCAAGGTGAGGTGGTGATAAACATGGTAAATATGATGGACATTATTGCGCATTTTGGAGAAATGATGTTAGGATATGAAAATATTTAAAGGAAGCCTATCATGTTGAGTGGTGAATGATACCTTGTCCATTACTTGTCCACTGGGGTGTTGATTGTGGCAGGTTTTTTGTGATGTACCTGCAATATCCATAGCCAATACCCTAAGCGAAAGCATATTTTTTAAACATATGAATAATATACAATTCAATGAATGATATGAATTAAAAACAAGAGAAGTTTCACCTGAACTAATATTCTAGGCGTGTAGTGGGTCCAAAAATGAGTATTGGAAATAACTGGAACAAAGGGTTCCATGATGAAGATGACATGGTACTAATCCTTGTGTCTCTCGCGGTTTTAAAAACGGAGGTCATGAGCTTCTATAATGGGCTCTAGGAAATGGAAAAGAGGGCGATAAATAGGGCTAAGGGGACCAAATATCATTTCATTTGCACTGCCAAGCTTGAGAGTTGAGATCTTATTCTAGGAGCATTTCTTACCATTGTAGTTAGCCAGTGTACCAGGGATGTTCACGGGGAGAGTTGGGTAGGAGCTTGTACATTACTCCTTGTAATTTTGGTAGTTGTAGGTTAGATAGGTCATACAGGGGTCCCTTGAATGACCTTTGTAGGGTGAAAAAATATGGCCACATGGGCAATTGAGATACAGTCACACGGTCACAGTAGGTAAGCACCTCTTAGTTGCACAGACTGTGCAGGTGAACCAACAATAAGTTGTGGTGAGGCCAATCTAGTGACGTCGTGGCTTGGCCGTTGAATGTTGCATGGTCAATGCATCTATGTTAATCACATACATGCGGAATATTCATCTGTGCCGAAAAAAATCACGTGAACCTTGGTTTGGTGGTTACTGTGGCCTATGGATTGACAGACGCGTGAAGTGCACGCCTGTGTGTGACATAGGCATGCAGTTTGCAAAAAAAAATGATTTTTCTTTTTTTACAGCCTAGGGTGGTGCTTTATATTTTTTCTATCCTTAAAGGTAGGATGACGATGATTTCTCAAAAGCCTAACTGGGAGCCCCTATGTATGGCGATCGCAGGGGACCATGTTGCTAGCTTGACTATGGATGGGTGGGGGTTGTTGAAATTTCTTAAGAACCCCATTTTGAGATCATAGGATTGATTCTTGGACTTTTTTATTGACTTTTGGGATGTTGAACAACAAATATTTGTGATTTGTAGCAATGATCTACCAATTTTAGCTCACATAGATGTTTACTTTGTGTCATAGCTTCTTCCTCGTGGTGAGGACTTGCCACATCCTCTGCTAATAGGGCATGTGGATATTTATAGATGGGCAGAGGTTGATAGTCACTATGGGCCCAACCCGTATGAGGATGGTTGCATCAAGGTTACCTTGATTTTGTATTTTTCGGAGCAAGCCATGCTAGCTATGATCGTCAGGCTAGCGAGCTCGGCATCCCCACACTCATTGTCAAGTCCCCAAAGCATTGTTCTATAGAGGTTGCAGGCAGGCCACTTTTTGACTAGGCTCAATTAGTATATAGGGGAATGACGTCCCAGTTGACACAAGTACGACATGGAAATATTTAGAGCTTATCCTATGCTAGATTCCTATGCAATATTATGTACGAGAGGGTCGTGATGTTCGGACCCTTCTTAGTAGTGCATCTAGGGCCCTCTAGAGACCGACATATCCGATGATGGGTGTTTTTGATACCACAAGCTGGTGGAGGTTCTATGGGGCATTATTGGAATGCCACTGTGGAGGGTTAGTTCACATCGAACCCTCAATTAATTTTGGCATTTCCGTACCATCGCATGGATTTGAGGGGAGATCCATACATGGGGCTTCCTCTCGGTGATGCTCGAGGACCAATAGGTATGGGATTTTTGAGTTATGCATTTATGTATTTTTACATGTATAGATATGTTTTGTATATGATGATGTTGATACCATGTATGTTTAATTGGAGATTTAGAACCACATGTTTGACCACTGGCCTATTTCGTAGCTCATGGTCTGAGGTGCATGGGTGTCGCAAGAGAGGCACCCATACCACATGACCAAGGGATGCCAAGCCACTTGGTATGCCTGAGTAGCCAGCGCAAAGGCATTGGTTGGAGGTTGGTGAGCCTTCTGGAGAGGGTAACAGATCTGGGGCTCCCAAGGATATGGAGCAATGGTGCTAGTGTTTTGAGGTAGTGGAGGTACGGTCGGTAGCTTTGGAGGTAGTGTTGTGGGAGTACCGAGATGCCTAGGGAAAATTTGAGGCCTTGATGAGGGTGATGCCCAAGGAGGGTTGGGAAAGAATTGGCAAGGTCAATTTCGAGATGATGATGGAACATGATCGGTCTCATCGACCAGTTTCATGCTGGATAGATATGATTGTGCTGACAACTGACCCTATTTTTTCTTCGGGTGCAGTGATTAGACCTCATGAGAGGGAGGTCCCCAACACTATATGTTTATGTTATGATGTATGTACCAGTGTAATCACCTATTATGAGAATTCTCCCTTGTGTTTTCTGAGGACTTATTTTTCCTAGTCATGAGCTAGTGGATGTACAGTTATTTGTTACCCTAATATATATCTATATATATATATATATATATATATATATATATATATATATATATGAGATATATTTTTCGCAGCTCTCGTGATGGTTTTGGCATACATCTTTATACTTATGATGTATTTGATGTATGTTATTTTTTTTATATATGTGATGGATATGATGTTTTATGGTTGATGGTATATATGAGATGCATTCCATTCTAGGACTTCATTACATATGCGATCAATTATGAGATTTTTATCTCTTGGTATATATGTAAATATGATGTGATCAAAAATTCGAGCTAACCTTTGTGAATGGATATATTTCCTAAAGAGGCATGGATTAAGAAACTGAAATATTTTATTCAACTACGATACAATGAGCTAGGAATAAAGTAATATGTGGAGGTGACAGATACCTAGGAGGGATGAATCATCCAAGAGGCCTATTTCGACATTGTATTCAATTTTATTATTTGTGGGTGACTCGATACATAGTCCATTAGTGAGATAGGGTTTCTGGTCAGGAAAGTCTATGGCATAGGCTATAGTAGCAAGCTTTTGTGACCATCAAGAGGCACCATCAACAAATCCGTAATGGTAGACTAGAATATGATCCATCTGCGACACATTATGAGACAGTGGTTTTAGAGTGAATCCATGACGATGTGTTCATCATAAAAATAAGTTATGGTACATACATATACATTCTAGGGCACTTTGGGCATTTTTTAAGGGTGAAATTTTTTGAGGTGGAGTCCATTGACAAGAATTTTAAGGAAAGTCCCATAGAGCTCTGATAAAATATATGCATCCTTAAGGAAGAAATGCTTAACAATGTATGGACCCTTCCAAAATTTATCGAACTTCCCATGTCCTAAAGCTTCTTGGGTGACATCATCACACACGAATAACTCTCCTTCAATAAAGGAATGTGGGGTGATGTTATGATTAAACGACACTTTGACACTATCATTTCATGCTTTGTTATGTTTAAGAGACTCTCGTTGAATTTTTTTGACCAAATCCAACTCCTTAAACCTTTGTTCAAAAGGTTTGGTGTTGGTGATAAGTTCAATATCTGAATGTAGGGTGGGGATTTCAAATTCAATAGGAAGCATGACTTCCACCCCATAGACTAATTGGAAGGGTGTGAACCGTGTTGATGCTTTGACCACTGTGCAGTATACCCATAGGGCTGAGAACACCATGTGGTCCCAATTGGTTTTGTGATTGTTCAACATACGCTACAAAAAAATTTGAGTACTTTATTGACAAATTCTACTTGACCATTGGATTGAGGGTAGTATGGCGATAAAAACTTGTGAGAAAAACAAAGGTGTTGGGATAATTCCTAGAATATTTTTTTTTCTAAATGTTTGTCGTGATCAGATACCAATTCCTTGGGAACGCTGAACCGTGCAATGACATGGTTGAAGAAAATCATGTGGTGGTTTTTGCGGTCTTATTATATGTCGACATGGATTCAACCCATTTGGTGAAATAATTGATGAACACCACAATGTTTTTGTGGTTACCATGTGATGGGGGGTTGTAGGTCATGAATTTTATGCCCCATTTGTGGAAGGGGCCAACGATGATGACGGGGTGAAGGAGAGCTGGAGGGGTGCATGCCTTAAGAGCATATCATTGGCATCGCTCACATATTTTTATTGCTTGGATGAAGTCGTGAAAAAGGGCAGGCCATAAGTAGCCAGAACGAAGGAATTTTAGAGTGGTAACCATCCTTGAAAGTTGGTTGCTGCAATCCCTACTGTGACAGTCATTAAAGACCTAGTCGGTTTGGTCATGAGTGAGGCACCTACAAAGAATGTTTTTGATTCCTCATCGATAAAGAAAATCTCCCAGAAGGAGGTAACAGGGGGCCTAGTGGAGTATGCGCCTTTGATTTTCATATGTGAACTGTGGTTTCAAAGTTTGAGTTCGTAAAAATAGGAGGATATCACCTTACCAAGGGTCATCCATAATTACTAAGAAAATATGCTCGTTTGGTAGTGTGTCATTAAGAAGCGATACTTGGGTCTTCGTGGGGAGATCAGTGATGAATTTGGCGAGGATGAGCAACTTTTTGCTTTTATGGGAGTTAAAATGTAGATTGAATTCTTGCAGTATAATTACCCACCAAGCGTATTTGTGATTTATCATACGACGAGTGAAAATATATTGCGTAGGGTTTATATCTACTATGACGGTGGTGGTTCGAAGGATGATATAATGACACAACTTTTGTACTGAATTTAATATAGCTAAGGATGTTTTTTCTTTTGGCTCATTCTTCAATGTAGGCTTGGATAGGTTCTTCTTGACGTAATAAATTGCATGCTCCCTGTTTTCTGGTTCGTCGGGGCCTAACACCCCAACTATGGCTATATCTGATGTAGACAAATATAAGCTGTATTATTTCTTTTGGTTGGCTGGGCTAATAAAATGAGTTGAGGATAACACAAATTTTAAAGCTTCAAATGATTTTTGAGCCTATTCATCCCATTGGAAAGGAATATCCTGACAAAGGAGGCACAAGAATCTCTATGTGCAAGTGTCATAGTCAGAGACAAAGCGTCGTAAGAAATTTTCCTTACCCTATAGGATTTGTAAGTACTTTAATGTTTTTGTATATGGTACTTCTTTAATTCCTTGGAATTTTAGAGGTTCGACTCTAATACCTTGTTGGGAGACTATGAATCCTAGTAGTATTTCGGTGTTGACACAAAAAACACACTTGAGTGGGTTCAAGCGTATGTTATATTGTCAACATCTTATGACCTCCATCATTAGGTATAATTAGAGGGGTTAATTATCACCATTTTAGCCTTATTAAGTCTCTCTTTCTCACATTTAATTATATTATGGTCTTATGTTACTAGTGTAGATGGTGATTAAGGATTCTAATACTCTGAATTCCTAATGTGGGTTAAATGCAGGATAATCATGAAGATATTTCACTTTTGATGAATATTTTACAATTAAATCTGGGAGTAGATAGCAAGTAGATATTCTAGGAGGATTTTCCACCTCCTTAAATCCCAAAGGCAACCAAGGGATCCTTAAGATTCCATCCAACAGCTCTAAATCAAAGGCAGCCAATCAAGTGGGAGATCAAGTGCACCAAACCTCCAATTCTCTTGCAGTCAAAGAGGACACATCAACTTATTTTTAGGGAGTTGATGGTAGATACCCTCTAGGTTAATTAGGGCTTAGCAAGAGCTCATTAGGATTCAAAATTTGAAGGAAACTAATAAAATCTTAGCTCTTGTAATAGTTTTTTGAGACTTTTATGATTATTTAATGAGATTGTTTTCTGAAATAAGATGAGTATTCAGATTGTCCTTCACTAATTTAGTTTCATGGGCCTAGGCTTGTGGGTTAGGGCCCAATCCATTGGCCTTAGCCTCTCTTACGTATTAATGCTTATTTTTATGCCATTGTAGCTAGTTTGATTTATGAGTTTTAGCTAGTTTTCTTCCATTTCAACTCATTGTTTCTAGTTTGCTTCCGTTTGTCTTTGCCATAGTTAAGCTTTCATAAATGTTGGTAGACTAGTTTATAAACTTAGAAATTTTCGTGTCAAGCCTCCCTCTCTCATCTCTTTCATTGGATCTTGAGGAGGACATATCTTCACCATAGGCCCAAAATTTCTCTTTACGTTATGATTTCTTGGAAAGAATAGTTAGATTGTTGTAGTGTCATCAACATGTCTAGAATGCTAAGTTAGATTTCTATTTTAATGCTTAATTAGGTTTATTTCCCAAATTCAACTCATCTTTTCCACTTCCTTCATCATAGGTTTTCCAATGTTTGTTGCATGAACAGGTAGTTATATTGAAGGTTCAAGTAGCACAACAAATGAGGACTTCACCAACACCCTTAGCTTCATTTCTCACCCATAATAATCCTTCGTTCCATCAAATCGCCTTCAACCCTGTTTTTGATTTTTTCACCTTCACATCGTGAGCAACCCTATAAGTGAAAGATAGGATTCTAAAGAGGTTATGAGCTTTTCCAAGGGGTTTTCCACCTTCTATTCATCCAAGTACACCTTCATTCCACCTCCATACACTTTTCTTCATCATTTTTGGCCTCGAATTTACCTCAGACTGCTTCCTATAGAAATTCAAGAATTTCCTATAGCACTGCAAGAAAGTTGTAGCAGAACCAACAGAAGCATCAATGGGCCTCCCCTTAAGCCCATAAACCATCATCCACCTCATCGAGACCTTCCAAACAATCAAGACAACTTCAACCCTGCATCCATGAGTTCAAAATATTCCTAAGCCACCTTAGCACCTTCTCCTCCTTACTGCAAAACAATGCATTTAAAAGCATCATTAGGTCATGATTAGATGCATAATTAAAAGCATGACAGTTAAAGCATGAAGTAGATAGAGTTTGTTTATCTATTTTCCCAGCAATGTGTGAGTACATTAGCCTTCTTTCTAAAATTTCAATTCATCCATTTACTTCATGAAGATGCCTAGTTTTCTTCTATTTCTTTCCATAGTTTAAATTGCAGATTTATTTCCTTGCATAATATCTCAATATATCTTCTTGATTCAAAATATTCATTTGATGGTTAATATAGTAATGGTTTTGAGTCACTTGTAGTTATAGGTCTAAATTAGAAGTGTGATGGACTTCACCCAGAAAAACTAGAAATAGCACACTTTCGTAGGACTCAGAAGAGGATGACGAGTAGAATTCATCTACTGTCTATATATCACTATCACCTCCAATTTTCTATGAACCCTAGGTTGATAAATTAAATTAAAGTGGCCTCTAGGAGTTGCATCATTCTTAGTTAAATACCAGGGCTCAACAACATCTTTTAAAAACCAAGTGGAGATCCTCGAAATGGTTAGCAAGCTTCTTGGATCGTACTATGAGTTAGTCCAAATAGGTAAGGATAAGATGAGCCAAGTTGTGAAATATGTAGTTCATGTCCTGTTGGAAGGTCGCACCAACATTTTTAATACCAAACAACATAACTTTGTATGTGAATTTACCCCAAGGGGTGGTGAATGTGGTTTTGTACCAGTATGTATGGAAAATATGGATATGATTTCACCCAAAGAATCCATCCATGAAGGATAGGGCCTCATGGCCAGTGCAAGCATTAATGACCTGTTCAATAAATTGTGTAGGGAAATTTTCTTTGGAACAATATTTGTTCATATCTCGGAAATTAGTACAAACGTGAATGGTGCCCTATTTTTTCATGACGAGTATAGGGTTAGAAGCCCAATATGTGTTAGCAATCAAATATATGAATCCAAATTTGCAGATTTTATTTTTTATTTCCTCTTTCATTACTTCTGCCTTAGAGGGATGTAATTGACATGTTTCTGTCAAACGGAATGGGCATCAGGCCATGTGTCAATATGGCATTCCACAATGGCAGGACTAATGAATGGAATCTTTGTTGGGCCACGGAAAAGGTATAATTATTCTCCTTGTTTCCTTAATAATTTTTCTATTTTTTAGCAAGTTTATCCTTAATTTGCAATGGTTTAAGAGAAAAGGGATGGTAAAAGAAAGTTGAAAATAGTATATTTAATGTGAGATTTTCTGATATAAAAAAGGTTATAATTAGGATAAATTTTTATGTAGATTAGCCTAAATGAATGATTGTTGTTGCTTGAGATATTTGAGTGAGATAATAACCAATCCAACACCGCATTTATAGTAGATTACAACTCGATGTCCGAGCGCGGTTAGAGAATGAAGGCAAAAGGAAACCGATCGTTACTATACGAAGACTTATGGTTGAAATAGCAATCCTGAGAATATTTCGATTCTCAGGATAGCTCTATTTTCAATTTTCAAATGTAATATATAACTCAACAAAGTGAAAGAAAGACATTGTTCATTGTTCATGTTCTATTTTATCATTTCACTTTTACTGTGTATTACATACAATGATCTGAGTTGAACCTTTTTGAGGTTATTCTATAAAACACTTTGAAGTTAATGAAGTTGCATGAGATTTTACTTTAGTCTTAAGGATTGAGTTTATCTAGGTAGTACTTCTGGAGACCGTGGGCACAATCACCAGAGGATTTATTATCTATTAGGCATCATTGATAGTCAGATTACCTTTCTGTGATTCACATTAGTTGTATTACTTTGTACTTGCCTTCATTTTATAGTAGGTAATTAATTGAATCTTGTATCTTGAATTTTGTTAAGAATTTCGGAAGTTACCGATTGGATTGTGTTACAGAGATGTGAAGTGTGAATGTGTGAATCTTCAAAGTTACTTTTGAGAAGTAGACACTTTCGAGCATTCATGTTATTAATAGTTTCTCCTTATGCATAGGATTTTCCTAAAAATAGATTAAAATTGTTTGTGAGTTAGAATAGTTTATTTCATCATAATTTTAATCATAGGAGTAATCAATTACTGTTATCATTTATTTCTGCAATGGTTGAATTAGAATAATGTTTCATGTAACTTTTCTGTAGTAGTTATTTTGCGTTTTTCCATAGTCTAAAACTCTATTCTTGCATATACTTTTTCGATAGCCTTGAAATAAAAGACGAATCCCAGGCTGATGAGATTAATGAGATATGATCAAGATTTATTTTTAGGAGTCATCTTAGTGCCCAACATTTTGGCATCTTTGTTGGGGAGGTTGTCAAATTATAGGTTGTGTCTCTATAAGGTCGGGTATTGAAGACGAAAGGTAAGAACGTACACATGCGTTAAGAAAAAAGCTTGCACCTAGCCGCCACTTTAAGTTGATGCAATTAGGATATGTGAGTGTGTATCTAGTTTCTATTTTGATTTAAAGTTGATGCAATTAAGCTATGTGAGTGTGTATCTAGTTTCTTTTCTAATTTAAAGTTGATGCAATTAGGATATGTAAGTGTGTATCTAGTTTCTTTTCCGATTTCAATTGATACGATTAGGATATATAATTTTGTATCTAGTTTATTTTCCAATTTAAAGTGTTGATGTGTAGTAAAGATTCAATGTAAGTGTGTATGAATAAGAAAAAAAATCAAGTGGTAATAGAACGAAAACCAAGACCAAAAACCACAAAAAACCAGGGACCAACGAGCCTTGGGAGAATGACCTTTATCGATGAGCTTATCCGAAAAAATTAATCTCAAGCATCATTAGAACCCTGAAAAACATCTAGGAATGGTTCTACTGCAATCCCTGAAGGGGCAGAATCATCAATTGCAACTCACGCTAATATTCACAGCAAACCTGAATGATCTTAGAAAATCTTTCAAAGCACATTTGTTCGACACCCTAGTCCTTCACAAGAGGGAAATTATTGTAATTTAAAAGAAGGAGAAGGAGAAACTAGTGGATCACATCCACGATCCTTGGGATCTAGATCTCTTGTGATATTGATAGAAAAGAAAACACCTGAGATCCCAGAATTAGACAATATAGTAAAACCCCCTACAGAGCCAAGTAATATCCATTACTCCCTCACTCAAATAATACATCCTGATCAAGAAATCCCTGAATATTACTGGAATATCTTTGATCAGATGGAAACTCAAGCACAACAAAACCAAACCTCGACATTGGAATACCCTATTGTCGATCTTGTGGCTAATGCCCTGATGAAGTCCATTCCTTTTACAAAATATTCCAAAATTTAATGGGATGACCTCAGAGGATCCAAATTCCTTTCTATTTGAATTTGATGTCTTATGTAGAGGGTATGATTATACCATCGATCCATAGAAATTGAAACTGTTCCCTTCTACTTTGAAGGGGGTTGCATTACGATGGTTTATGGGCTTGGGAGGGGCCACTATCGATTCTTGGGGTGCAATGAAAAATGCTTCTCTTACAAAATATTAAGATTAATTTCGATCCAGTGATATAAAAGATAAAAATTTTAAAATGAATGCAAAGGACAGTGAAACTTTAGAGGAGTATACTGAGAGATTTTAGTACAATTGACAGAGATCCCCATATAATACCTTACCAAAATAAGAATAAAAAGCTCCTTTAAAAAAAGGCATGAAAGACGAGTGGATAGAAACGTTGAATTTCATGGGTCAAAGTGATATTTATCAAGAATAATATGAAAATATTGTTAAACTGTGTATCAGGTGTTGACGTGGCAGTATGCAAGCCCAATTTGAAGTACAGGATCCCCTCACTCGAATCAGAAAAACCACTACAGGAGGTGTAACGCAAATGAAAATTGGTATTCTGTTATTGGAATTTTTGGAACACTCACTACACAGTTAGATGTTTTGTAGGCTAAAAAAATGCAAATGAGGAAGAGCGAGCATTGGCTATATTCTATCCGCGATGGCGAAAGAAACACATTGAGAGGGAATGCCCACTGGACATCATTTCAACCTGTGCTATTCGCATTGAAGAGAATTCGACAGAACAATGTCCATCGCTCCCAGGATTAAAACTTGTTCTCAAAGATGCCGAGGAGGAGATAGAACTTGTATACTTGATGGCTCAACGTCGATTATAGTAATAAAGTCCTCTAGGTATGATGCAAGATCCCTCCTCATTTTATTTTGGATAATACATGCAACATCAGAATCCTGGAAATGCATGGCAAGGACAATCACCTTTTAACTCTGCCTGAAAATCTCTGTCATATCCTACTTCACCATGGATGAATCAATCACTTGCTAGATCACCATGGTCAAATCCCCAACATCCTACCCCATTGTGGAAAAATCCAGTTACTAACTCCTATCCCTCGTAATGGTCGAACACACTTGTGCATAATTTAATGTGGCCTTAAAATTGGCAATGTCCTATGGGATTCGTAAATCCACCCTTGGGGATGATCCCTCAATCTCAACCCACAATGCAAACTCCATTTCAATTACCTCCTAATCCGCAACCTCCGATGTGTCCTCAATTTTCGACTCAGCCAAATCCTAACCCCAACAATATACATGTCCAGTGTGTGAAAATCATTGAAAATATGGTCTATGAAGTAAAGGCCTTATGATGTAATGAGCTCTGGCTGATATCTGAACGCATTGTTTCTCCTGAATAAAATCAGAATGATCAGGAGAAATAAAATAGTAAAGAAGAACAAACTATGATAAATCCTTTTATTGTAGTTATTTCAGAAACATAGCCAATAGAAAACACATCCGTGCAACGAAACCCTAAAAAAATAATTGCTACTTCCCCTCCATTCCCTGAAACACACACGATAACAAAACCAACAATCTACCCTGAGTTTGATATTGTAGGGCAATTGAAAAACTTGTGTATAAAAATTTCACTCCTATGGGCCATATGAGACATCCTGATTTATGCCAAAACGATCAAGGAGTTATGCAGAAAAAGCCTACGAGAAAACTAAAAGATCCAACTTCAGTTCACTTTGTAGGAGAATTATCCGACCTCATTTTAGGAAAACGTGTTCGTTTTCACTTTTCCAAATACGTTGGTAGACTTAGGAGCAACCATTAATCTTCTAACCTATGATACTTGCATTATCTTGGGTATCACAACTTTAAAACCAACCTCAACCCTACTACAATTAGATGATAGGTCATTGGTCAAGCCTGAAGGAACTTTGGAAGACATTATTGTCTCTGTAGACTCCTGGGAATATCCTGTACACTTCTGGGTCATCAACCCAAGAAGTAGACTAGACGGACATCCACTTATACTAGGAATATCGTGGTTAGAAACAACAAATGCATATATAGGATGTTGAAATGGAAACATGATGATTGCAAGAGGAAATGTTATCAATAATATTATTTTGTACCCTCCGGCTAAACCCAGTATGCTTATTGTAAATTTTCAGTTACACCCACCTAGATATCAAGAAGAAAATCCACATCCTCCCCTTTCCTTAAATGAAGATTTAGGACTTAAAAATCAATTATAATATGATGTAATCAGTAGCTTCATCAATAAACCAGCTTTTATTGGAAACACAGCATGACAAAAGATAAAATCTCTACTTGATAATGATGCACAAGGATACCCCTTATAAAATTTAAATGACAATCATATTCCCACAATTTCTGTCCATAATAGCATTCCAATTGAAATAGAAAGAGGAAAAAACCTTAATATTAATGTTGGTATGGAAAAACATCAACAACATAAATTAATTGATGTCCTTCGTAAATACAAGGATTTTTCCTAAGAATATTTGTACATGAAATGTATTGACCCATAGTTGTGCACCAATCACATCTATATCAAAAAATATGTCTGTCCTATTCGACAGCCACAGAGGAGGCTGAATCTGCACCTCAGAGACATTGTGAAAAAAAAATTTCAAAAATTATTAGATGTTAATTTCAGATAGATAGTGGGTTTCCCCATTAGTAATCATTCCTAAGAAAAATGGGAAATGGAGGATTTGTGTAGATTATAGAGAACTCAATAAGGCTACCCAAAAATACCATTTCCCCTTCCTTTCATAGACCAAGCCCTTGATACTTTAGCTGGAAATAAATTATTTTATTTTCTAGATGGTTTTAGTGGCTACAATTAGATTCATATTTCTTCGGAAGACCAAGATAAAACCACGTTTACCTACCCATAGGGGGACATTCGCATATAGAGTTTTACCCTTTGGACTATGCAATTCTCCTGCGACATTTCAAAGAGAAATCTTGAGAATTTTTTCTGACCTAATCAATGAGGGACTTGAATTGTATATGGATGACTTTAATCCATTTGGGGATAATTCTGATCAAGCTCTGAAAAATTTAGAAAAAATCCTTGAACATTGTATTGCCACCAGATTGTGTTTAAGTAATGAAAAATGCCATATGATGATGACTAAAGGTGTGGTTTTAGGGCATTACATTTACGATGCAAGAATTCAAGTGGATCTTGCCAAGATTGAGGTAATTCTTAAATTTCCTATGACACGTACACAAACAGATGTACAAAGTTTTCTCGGTTATCTAGGGTATTATTGCAAGCTTATAGAAAATTTTTCAAAGATAGTTGCACCTTTATACACTTTAACAGGAAATATCGAATTTGGATTGTATGAACATTGTGATGGTGTGTTTGCAAGTCTCAAGGAACTCCTTTCGACAACACCAGTATTAAGAGGAAGAAACTGGGAAATAACTTTTCACATCTCCTCGAATGCATCAGACACAACCATAGGAGTTGTTCTTAGACAAGAGGAAGACAAAATAACCTTATTCAATCTACTATATCAGAAAAAACCTCACTCCTGCTGAGTTAAACTATACAGTAACATAAAATTAATTTTTAGTTGTTATACATGCTATTAATAAATTTCAACATTATATAACAGGCTATCCAGTTTTTATGTACATGGATTACTCTGTTATTAGATATTTAGCTAACAAACCCATTACTAATGGTCAAGTGACTTGATGGTTATTTTTGTTGCAGGAATTTTATATCACCATCAAGGATCGACCAAGAAAAGAAAACTTTGTGGAATACTTCCTGTCTCGAGTACCTAAATTAGATGACCATTAACAAATGGATGGCTAGTTTCTAGATGAGCATATATTTTCCGTGACAATAAAAACACCCTAGTACGCTAATGTGGAAAATTATTTGGCGGTAGGGAAATTACCAACACATCTGTCACCACGAGAAATGAAGTTGTCATACAATGGAGCACACGTTTCTCCTGGATCGGTGGGTATATTTTCCACAACGATTGTGATTTTCAAATTTTAAGGTGTATTAGAGAAGATGAAGTTTATGATATCCTGAGGATCTGCCATGATGAACCCTATGAAGGACACTTTGTAGACTGTCGAACTGGACATAAAGTTCTTAAAATGGGTTATTATTGACCCACAATATTTAAATATGCAAAAAATTGTTTGCAAGCCTGTGATAGGTGTTAACCAATGGACCGTCTTGGCCAAGTTGTTGAAATGCCCCTACAAACGCAAGCGGTGGTAGAACCATTTGAAATATGGGTACTAGATTTTTTTGGCCCCTTCAACCGGCCATCAAATAAAAAAGTGTACATATTGGTTTTCACAAATTATGTAACCAAATGGGTCAAATTTGTAGCCTTGCGAAGAGCTATGGAGGAGGCAATGATTAATTTCATGTTCGAACTATTTGTGTGGTACGGATTACCAAGGAAAGTAATAACAAATGTAGGGTTAAAATTCACAGAGTATAAAATTTTGGCCACTCTTCAGAACTATCATATTAAGCATAGAGTTACTTCCCCATATCACTCCCAGGAAAATGGACAAGTGGAGAGTGCTAACAAGGTCCTGGAAGAAATTATGACTAAATCCGTATCTGCAAATCGTCGAAATTGGGCAACCAAACTCTCTGAAGCACTATGGGCTTATCGGACAACATGGCATAACACTACTAGTCACTCACCCTATCACCTCATCTTCAGAAAATAACCCATTTTTCCAATAGAATTTGAAATAAAGGCTCTGAAGACTGCAATGGAAATTGGACTGAATTTTGTAGAAGCAAAAAACTAGTTCCTACAACAACTTAATGAGTTGAATGAAGCATGTATGTTTGTTGTAGAACACACTACTATTATACAAAAAAAAAGAGATAAATGGCATGACCAATTGGTTAAAAAGAAATCATTCCAAAAAGTAAATTGGGTGCTTCTATATGATTTTAGGTTCCAGGATTTTCCATGGAAATTAAAACAAGGTGGCTCAAGTTGTATGAAATCAAAGAAGTCTACAATAAGGGTAACATAACATTAAACACTATCGATGGATCTGGTACCTCTTTCCTAGTAAGAAGACATCATCTATGCCTTTACCACCAACCACTCACAAAGGAGTATTTTTACCATGATGTAAGCAATGAGCCTCTTTTTCAGATCATAGCTAACTAGGATAGTAGCCCATTAGCTCCATATCCATAAATCTCATTTTCTTTATCACTTTGTATATAATGTATATATGTTTTCTTTAATATTTAATTAAGTTTCTTGTTTTTCTTTCGTTCTTTTTCTTCCTTTTTTTCCTTGATAATAAAAATAGAGGGGTAAGAGGCCTTGAGGACAGTTGTTGTTCCCTTTGGCACAATTGTTGTTCCCTTCAGCACAATTTTTTTTCCCTTGGGCACAATTGTTGTTCCCTTGAGAAGAATTGTTGTTCCCTTGGGCACAATTGTTGTTCCCTTCTACACAATTATTGTTCCCTTCAGCACAATTGCTGTTCCCTTTGGTACAGTTGTTGTTCCCTTTCTCTTTCACAATCATTGTTCCCTTCGGCACATTTGTTGTTCCCTTCATCACAATTGTTGTTCCCTTCAGAAACATTGTTGTTCCCTTCGGCACAATTGTTGTTCCCTTCGGCACAATTGTTGTTCCCTTCGGAAAAATTGTTGTTCCCTTCAGCACAATTTTTGTTCCCTTCGGCACAATTTTTGTTCCCTTTGGAAAAAAATTTATTCCATTCGGCAAATTGTTGTTCCCTTCAGCACAACTCTTGTTCCCTTTGTGCCAAGCTGTCTATCTCTCATATAATTAATTCCAATCTTTGAAAGGGAACTTCAAAAGTATTGATGTTTACTTTATCATGGTGTTACAAATAACGTCTTATCTATCACCCTATGAAGAACATTATTTTATCGGTTGGCACATTCTATTTTAAACATTTTCTTTATATTCATATATTTCTAAAAGAATTATAATTTTTTCATGATCTATCACCACCACAACAGTTTTATCTTTTGTGTACATATTTAATGGCGATTTTCTTTCCATATAAAAAAGGGTTTACACATATTTTATTTGGCATCCTTTTTATTCCTTACGCCATCCTTAAAACTCTTAAGGATTTGATGAGCCACCCTTCATGAATAAAAATATTAATTTTAAAAAATAATAATAATAATACTTACAGCTAGATTTCCTCGTAAGGATAGAGGGTCTCATCACAAGCCAACCTACTATAATCATAAGATAATAACATAAGTGACATTCCCATTATGGCTACCAAACTAGGGTTATGGCCTTTCTGACATAAGTGTCAAAAGGACAAGAGGTCTCATTATGAGTCGGTTTGTTCAATTTGTTATGATATGGTGAGTAGCATCGTTGTTAGCTGATCACCACACCAGAAAAATTACCTTAAAAAAAAACAGTTAAAATAATAAATACGATATGTCATTCATAGGATACTAGCTCATCTACAGGTTAAAAAGGAAACCCTGTCAAGGCTATGGATTCTTGTTGGCAGCAATGGCTCTTCCTATGGCATTAGACCACATCTTGAATTGCCTTATCATAATTATGTTGTTAGACCTCTTTCTTTTATAAAGAAATAACCATCATCAATATCTACACCTATCTTGTAAAAATAGCTAGAGGTGGTATATAAACTATAACATGAGCATATCTCTAAACTTTCAGACCTTTGAAATATGCATATTATCTATAAAGTAATGTCGCCACATATATTTCTTTTATGCTCTTTAGAGGTTATTTATTTTAAAAAGGCAACCTTCTTGCACATGGTATATCATTATCATTACTTCCACATATATATGATAACTGATTATCCCCTCCATCTGGTTGGGTCTGATTTGACCATTCCATTTCGCAGTAATGACTACTTCTATATGCCCATTTAATTTCCATAATGTTACTAGTGATGGTCAACCTTTCTATTGGAGGGAGTAAGGCAAAGCACATGCATGACGTGACTAAGCACAATTAACGAAAATTGTAATTTTTGTCGCACAAAAAGTACATTGAACAATAATACTTTGTCATATATCTCATTCTATTCTCTAGACTGAAACAACTCTATGTGTATTTTTTGCAGCAATTCCTTTCGAACCAACACTGTGTATAGTTTTTGCAGCAGTTCCTTCCAAATCAGTAGCAATGGGGGGTAAATCCATCCATAGTGATCTTATTACACTGCGGGTAATTGAACAAGCTCGACAAATCCTGGAAAGGGTGTATGGGCTTGAGTATTTCACCCGATTGCAAGGATTTGATAATGATGTGGATTTAGAATTTTTACAGAATTTAAGTAATGAAATCACAACGGTCAAATGAAAGTAGATACCACTTAATGAAAAAATCATGGTATAAGTTATAGGTCTCTATATGGAAGGAGAGAAGTGGATAGACAAACACATTGGACTCTAGAATGAAATGGAATTGTTTATAGAATCAGGTGACAAATTGGTCTGCAAAGGAAAAGGATTCCACCCCGCCTCATTCAGAGAATCATGGCAGGAGCTCCCAAAAATAATATAGAATTAAATTACATGTGACAGTCACCATGATATAGCAAGACATCTAAAGTTACTATAAACTTGAAAGCAGAAGAATATAGTGCTAAACATGCATTTCTTTTTAAACTTCCTTTTACATGAGGTTGTTGGTAGGATGAGTAGAGCTAAGGACCGAAGTGCCATAGTCAGTAACCATTTTTTAATCAAATATATAGTCAATAGGGAATTGGCACTATCCCAAATAAGTTGGGACAATTTTTTGGGACTTAATGACTTACCACTTGTGGAAGCAATGCATGAGGAAGAAAATACCTAGCTTGAAAAATGAAACATTCAGCCAGACATGGGAAATTTTCCCCTTGAAAATTTAAACAGTCAGTTAAGAGAATAAAGTGATAATCAAACCCCGGCTTTGAAAATTTTGTTTAGAGATGAGAAGAGGTTATCTTTTCTCCTAGTTTCCTGGGCAGCTAAGCATAGAAGGACCGAAAGACTGGTAGGGACAAAGCAACCTGTAGATTCTATTGAGAATGCACCAGAGAATGAGCTGTCTCAAGAACCTCCGATGGAACAACAGGTTAACTCACAGCAAGTTAGAGAAGAGGAAATAGCTCGGGTTTTGGAAAATATGGGAACCCTCTTTTCCTCTGAAGAGAATGAATATTGTTTTTGGAATTCATCTGAAGTGTCTGCTAATTTTTCAGCTTCCACTCCTAATTATCATAATACTAAAATCTTTCCATCCTCTCCAAGCATGCATAATCAGGACCACCTAGAAGAATCGGCTAGAATTATGAATGAACCATATTTTTCTAGAGTGGGTACCATTCCATTAACCCTTGATAATCATAATTATGAAGGTAACCCCACTGCTACAGTATTGATCGATGAAGAAATTGAAGTTCCTCCTGGTGTCACTATCATGCCATCTCCACTTACAGCACCAATGGTAGAACCCACTGAATGATTGAAAGGAAATAATAAACAGAGAATCAAGTTATTGAAACAATAAAACCATAAATTGCGGAAGAATATGGAACAACTCAGAAAAATAATTAGAAAATATGGAAGAAAGAAACCACAAACTGTGAAAATTGGAGTCCAGAGAGAGAATTTTTCGAATCATGCAGAAACTCAGACTTAGGAAACTCCCATTAAACATGCAGAAGTACAGACTGAATAAATGCTTATTAAGCATGCATAAATTCAAAATAAGTATATGCCCACTAATTCTATGGGAATTGAAACATATATCAATCCCTCTATGGTTATAGTTGATGTAGAAAGCAAAAAATATTTACTGATGAATATTAACAAGGCTACACAAACTAAAGTGGTGCTTCCTTATTCTCCCTTGATCAAGGATGCCAGTACCCAAGTGTTGAACCAAGAATTGGAAAGGCACAAAATTTTTTTGGAACAACACCAAGGAGAAGTGATAACTTGGGTAGAATACCAAGAATTACTTCAAAAGTACAAAGCCTTGACCGCCACAGAGGACAAAACTCATGCCAAACTTAGAAGAGAGAAAAATAAAACAAAGAAATTGCAAGTGAAACTTCAGAAAGCACTGGAGAAAACCAAGGAGATATGTTTTGCATACTCTAATGCATTGTCTTGTAGGTCTCCTACTACAAACTATGCCATGTTTTTACTTGAACGGTACTTATTACTGAAATTAAAAGCCATATGGTCTGGTCAACTTGTTGAATTCAGTATTGTTTCTGATTTTGTTAAGTTTTTTCAAGAATAGGAAGATAATGTCAGATATTTCTTGTGTGAACTCTATATGCATAACTTCTTCCTAAAATAATAGAGGGATGGGAACACTACCCCTTTCATTGGGGATGTGCAATTTCAATCTTTTATATCCTTTATGAGAAATCAAATAAAATGGTACAAAACATATAGTATATTCCAAAGGAGAGAAAATGGTTTATACCTTTGGGTAAGATGAGAACCTAATAGCCCATTGCAAACTTTCATAAAACATAAAAGGTTCATGTAATGACCTGGGGTAGTTTCTGCTTTGTCTCCCACACATAAAGATGTTATTATCACAGGACTTGATTACTTTGAATACATTAAATAAGAAGCCCTTATTGTAGCACAACAACAATGAAAAGCATATCTTAAGGAGGTTAAGAAGAGGGAGCCTTTTGGCTACAAAAACTTCCAAGAAATAGCTAACCAGATGCAACAGTATAGTCAGATAGTTTTGTCTAAAGGACCTACTTGGATTGGATGCCGATACAGATGCCCTGTTACTTGGTATCCTCCAGATGGGTACAATGTTGAGTATGAACTCCTAGAAGGTGCAGAAAGTGAGGCCTTCAAGGTTCTTAGGAGCAAGAACAGATTTTGGAATTATGGAGAACAATATTACCTAGCATAATCTTTAACTTTGTTACATGTGAATCATATTTTTTTCATGAGGACACACAATTAGGTAAGCTTTGGGGTGATGTTGGGCCATGGAAAAGGTATAATTCCTCTCCTTATTTCCTTAATAATTGTTATATTTTTAGGCAATTTTATCCTTAATTTACAATGGTTTAAGAGAAAAAAAATGGTAAAAGAAATTTTAAAATAGTATGGTTAATTTCATCTTTTCGGATATCAAAGAGGTTATAATTTGGGTAAATTGTTATGAAAATTAGCCTAAATGAATGATTGTTTTTCCTTGAGATATTTGATTGAGATATTGATAAAGTTGACGCTGCATTTACATAATATTACAACTTGATGTATGAGTGCGGTTGGAGAATAAAGGCAGAAGGAAATTGATCAGTACTATATGAAGAATTATAGTTGAAAGAGAAGTCCTGGGAATATTTCTATTTTGAGGATAGCTCTATATTCATTTTTCAAGTGTAATATATAAGTCAGCAAAGTGAAAGATAGATGTTGTTCATTGTTCATGTTCTATTTTATCATTTCACTTTTACTGTGTATTACATACAACGATCTTAGTTGAACCTTTTTGAGGTTATTTTGTAAAACACTTTGAAGTTAATGAAGTTGAATGAGATTTTACTTTAGTCTTCTAGATTGAGTTTATCTAGGAAGTACTTCTAGAGACCATGGGCCCAGTCACCGGAGGCTTTAATTTCTATTACGTATCACTGATAGTCATATTACCTTTCTATGATTCGCATTAGTTGTATTATTTTTTACTTTCCTTTTCTTTTTATAGTGGGTAATTAATTGAATCTTCTATCTTGAATTTTGTTAAGCATTTCTGAATTTATCGATTGGATTGTGTTACATAGATGTGAAGTTTGAATGTGTGAATTTTCGAAGTGACGTTTGAGAAGTAGATATTTTCTAGAATTCATGTGATTAATAGTTTCTCCTTATGCGTAGGATTTTCCCAGAAATAGATTAAAAAGGTTTGTGAGTTAGAATAGTTTATTTCATCAAAATTGTAATTGTAGGAGTAATCATTTACTATTATCATTTATTTCTGCAATGGTTGAATTAGAATAATGTTTCATGTAACTTTTACATAGTAGTTATTTTGTACTTTGCCATAGTTTAAGAATCTATTCTTGCATATACCTTTCCGATAGCCTTGAAATAAAAGATGAATCCCAGGTTGATAAGAATAATGAGATAAGATTAATATTTATTTTTAGGATTCATATTAGTGCCCAACAATATTCAAGTGATCCCATGCAAAAATTTCTCTGTATTCTTGGAATAAGGTTGTGTAAGAGGTTACCTCTTCTAGAGAGCATGTTTCCCCTAGGGATATTTCTTTGACCTTTCCAGGTTTATTTGAAATATTTACCTTAATGGTAGGTAAAATATTTGACATTTTTCCTTCCTCAAACACATCGGGTGCTAGGATGGGGTTTTTGAACTAATATACTCTTCCTGATGGTAGGAAGTCTCTAGATTATATGGCACATATATCGTGGGTTGGTATGTTAGTAGGCACAAATTTTGTTTCAGGTAGAAAAAATGAGCGATGGTGCAAGGCATCCCACGGACATTCAGTTTCCATCACAAACTCTAGAATATCTTCTTCTGAGTGAAAAACACTATCTAAAGTTGAGTTGGATTATGCAAGGTCATGAGGAGGGAGTTTGGTAATAGAAATTTTATTTTACAAGCGAGAATATGATTGAGTGGTTGATGCCATAGAACCAAGAAAAGTTGAAAATGTGAAAATGGGATGGGTTTGCACCATTAGCAGTGTTACTACTTGTGTGGTATGTTTAGCAGTCTCGACACCAAGAAATGATGAGAAGATAGCATAAATCATGGTTCCCACGGATTATGAGATGAATCGTATGTGATCTTGCATGTTTTCAACATTAGGTGGTCAAAATGTTTCTGTAATTGTTATTTTATAATGAGTGGGAGAGAGTTCTTGTGACCTTGTTGGTGTAAAAGGAGCAAAGGCTTCTTCTTCAATCTAAGGTTGGTGTTGAATCCTAAGCTGCCAAAACATTTGTAACATATGACATGCTTTCGTAATATGAGAATTATTGGTGCACACATGGCTAGTACTAACTGAGTAGTTAGTACTAACAAGGCTCATAGCATAAGATGATGATGTGTGATTAGAGTCATGAGATGGGGAATTACCAAGTTCTTTCCATCTTCGGGTCTTACTATTACGGTGGTGTGACTTCCTAGGATGGGTTTGTCTTAATGTTGATATGGCTTCTCTAAAACGTGGAAGGTATTGACAATTCTCCATGCAATTAAATTGAGAGAAGATGCAACAATAACATCATGTGATTTTATCTTGATTAGAGATATGTATTTGGAGAATTTGGGCCACTAAGAAAAAAACATCGTTAAACTTACCCAATTCCCAACATTCGTTGACCAAGTGGTTAGGTTTATCACATATGGCACATGGGAGGGGTGGTTTGGACCAAGCAGATTGAGGGCATTTGGTCTTTTTCCCATATCTAGGTTGGTGATGGTGAGAGGATGCTGGTTGGATTACTAACAACTTTTTTTCCTCAAACAAACATAAGATAGACCTAGATGCTTCATCGCCTAGTGGTGTGGTGTTTTCTGAAGATTAGGTGTCCGATTCGACTAAATAAAAGTTCTCAATGGTGAAATGACACATGTGGCCTAACATAAAGAAGAATCAGGAAAGGTGAGGGAAGTGTTGCATGTGATGGTTAATTACAAAAATATGACAAGTATGATGTATACACCTGGATAAGTTTCTTTGGGGAACCCGGTTGATCAGATACCATTGGTTAAATGCCTGTAATTTAGGGCACTGGGTGATCAAATGGTATGGTTCATCGCACAAGATGCAAGTTGGGGAAAGAGGTGTGGACTCCATTTGTCATGTAGTATTCTGGGGGTTGGGGTGAGTGGGGTATGAGCCTAAATCTTCTTCTGCTCGTACATAAAGAATTTTTTTGGACCCATCATCAACTAGTTCTATGGATGTTACTGATGGTGCCTCGGAATTAGTCTGCATTAGTGAAAATAATGCATCTCTATATCGATGGATTTCAGGGAAATGATGAGTGTAATTCTTGTACTTTGCGCATATGGTGCAGGCATGGTTGGTGCGTAATTCCTTGTTGTGTATTATTGCGACCTTTTCTCGAATTGGTAGAGCTGGGGTTACAGTCGTTTTGTGGGCATGTAGGAGAATTTATAACTCCTCTAATTCAGGGAAGATGTTGGTTGGGTGGAAAACTACGTTGTATAAAGCATAAAGTGGGAATTCTTTGGGAGTCTTTAAGGTGTCTACCTTCTTCCATTTTTTCTTATCCCTTTTAGTGGCACCAGCTGGTGTCGATATAGGTGGTTCCTTATTTATGAGGACCTCCTAAGGGGAAATAGTAATGGTGCTAGTAGAGGTGAAATTTAATTTTTCTGACATGACAAAATGGGCCATATACTAGACCGATATCACAAGAGCCATATTTGGCAGCGTAAGTGTTGCAACGACTTGGTGTGAGACAAAACCAAGTGGGGGGTATAAAAAAGCAATTTGGGTGATGGAATATGGGATGAATGTTGAGGCAACCACATTGACACTTGAGGTATTGACTATTGATTCTTGACTAGGTTTAGTGTTTGATGAACTCATTGTAGAAATTTGAATAATAGCTGAATTATTCACCGAGATTATCCTGATTACACACTATTTAAGCTTCATGCATAATACATAACCTCTTCTACAATTGATCATCAATATGCGGAAATAGAAACAGTCGCATGCACACATTAAACACAATAGTCAAGCACACATATAACACAGTATGTAATGGGGAAAGCATACAGCTGAAAACCCCCAACTATCCGTATATTATAATGATAGAGAACATGTAACAATCATAGTACAATACTCCTCACAAGTACTCAGTACTATCTCCAAAAGTTACACACAAACTAGCTCAGATTTGAACAAGTCACAGGTTCAAATCTCCTCCACAAGTCTGCCTGCCTCTACTGCGCAATCCAAGATGTGAATGAATGAGATCCAAGTTCGAATCCCCTAGCTTGTACTGCGCAATCCTCATTGGCAATCTCCATCAATGTGTGTGCAAATCTCATGCACAAGTATAGTCACAACTGATAGCCACACTCACCCTTTCACCCACCTCTAACACTGGTCTCCACTGAACTGTCCATGCATTGCAGTTAACTGATGTGTTCTTTAGTTGATTTATGAGTTGATAATTAGTGAATTAATTAATAATTAATTCACACCACTCATCACTAGTGTATTTTTTAGTTATACTAAATACAACTAGTTCAACTAAATTAAACCGAACACAACTCCACCAACTGTCTCATCAACTCCACCAAACTCTGCCACATGAGTTCTAACTGAAGTCAACCATGCAATAGCTCAACTAACCCTTAGGAAAAGCGTATTTCCTTCTGTCAGCTACATGTGCCACATCCAAGAATCAAACTGAAGTGCTCCAAGAGGATAAGATAATGTTTATAGTCTAAATATTATTAAGGGTTAATAATATTTGACTGTTCTATTTTTAGCCGGGCAGTCTAAAAATAGAAACTGCCCAATGTCTGAAAATAGAGGTCCATCTATTTTTACCAACTCAACCAATCATCCATAAATAGCATCCTACAAGTCATAGACCATGATCCATATGTCTAAAAATAGACATAGTCTAAAAATAGACTTTGCGCCAAAAATAGTCTGCGGGCCAACTTAGTGAAGGTGACTTCATTTGACTAAGCTCCATCATCTTGTTGCATTTTCAAAACTCCTTCTCAACAAGATATGGATTATCTGCAACCCCTATCCTGCCTCTGTGGTATTCGAATTTTCTCCTGGTGAGCGCCTTCGTCAAGATATCAGCATCCTGATCCTCCGTGGGAATGTATGAAAGTAACATGATTCTTCGCTACACACAATATCTGATATGATGGTACCTGATGTCGATGTGTTTGGATCTATCATGAAATACTGGATTAACCGAGAGTTTAATGCAACTCCGTTTATCACAATAAATCACAGTAGGCTCCAAGTGTGACCTGAACAACCCGACCAGAATCTTCCTCATCCATATGGCCTTGCATGCAGCCAAGCTTGCTGCCATATACTCAGCCTCTGCTGAATTGAGTGCCACGGATCTCTGCTTCCTGCTGTACCAAGAAACAGCTGTCGACCCGATACTGAAGATCCCTCCAGATGTGCTCTTTCTATCCGTTGGGCTCCCTACCCAATCTGCATCCGTGAAGCCACACAGCTTCACCTCATCCTCCTGTCTGTACCACAAACCATATCCCGATGTGCCTCTAAGATAACGCAATACATGCTTGCCTACCTTCCAGAAGAGCTTGGTAGGCTTAACCATAGCTTGTGAAAGCTGGTTAACAGCATAGCATATATCAGGTCGTGTATTGACCAGATACATAAGCGACCCCACCAACTGTCGATAAACAGTGGCGTCCACTACCTCCGCTGAAGTAGCATCCTCCTTCCTCCAACCTCCAGGAAGAGGAGTATCAACAGGCTTGCAGCCATGCATGTTGAACTTCTCCAATATCTCCTGGGCATACTTACCCTGAGAAACAAACAGTCCATCACTGCGTTGCCAAATTTCCAATCCCAGGAAATATTGAAGGAGGCCCAAGTCCTTCATCTCAAACTCTCTAGCAAGATCCTCCTTGCATGAAAGTATCAACAGCTCATCTCCCGTCAAAATTAGATCATCTACATACAGTAAAATGATCAGAAACTTCCCCTCCACCACAAACTGGTACAGGTTAGGATCCGCCTCACTCTTGGAGAATCCAAGTCCGGTGAAATAACTGTCTATCCGTGTGTACCAAGCACGAGGTGCTTGTTTCAACCCATACAGTGCTCTCTTGAGTCTGCACACATGCGACTCACTGCTGAAGATCTCGAAACCTTCGGGTTGCTCTATGTACACCTCCTCCTCAATGACTTCGTTGAGGAACGCAGTCTTCACATCCATCTGATGGATGTGCCACCCCATCTGCGCTGAGAGAGCTAGGATCGTCCGTATGGAAGAATACCTTGCGACAGGTGCAAAGGTCTCCTCATAATCGATCCCCTCTATCTATGAGAAGCCTCGGGCAACAAATCTTGCCTTGTACTTCTCCACACTCCCGTCAGCTGCCTGCTTCACTTTGTAGATCCATCTCGAACCCACCACTGATTTCCCCTTCGGCCTTGGGACAATCTCCCATGCACTGTTTCTGACAATCGAATCATACTCTTCCACCATGGCATCTACCCATGCGGGGTCCTCCACAGCTTCCTCGAAAGAGGATGGCTCTGTCACGACACATTTGCTCACAAGAGCCATGTATCCAGTGTACCGGTTCGGTGACTGTCTCTGTCTGTGCTGTGTTGTAGGTGGTCCTACAATCTTCTCTGCATCTTGAGCCAGACGCTTAGCTTCTGTAGTGCGCTTGTGCCCTCTGATGGTTGGCGCTGCATGAGCGGTCTCTTCCACTCCATGAACTTCCTCTTGTGGCTGATCCACATCCTGAAGCTCATCCTTAGGAACTAATAGCTCCTCATCTGCATGCAAGTGTGGCTCCCTCTCAAGCGAACACTGCATGGCTTTCTCCTCCTGAAATTTGATATCCCGTTGCACAACAGTCTTGTGATTGTCTGGAAAATACACACGATAGTTGTGGGGTGTATCAGTGTACCCCACAAATATCCCAACCTCTGCGGTCGGATCCAGCTTCTTTCTGGCATCCTTCGTCACATGCATGTAGACAGGTGAGCCAAAAATCCTCAAATGGGAAATATCAGGCCTCTTGCCAGAAAACGCCTCCTACGGTGTACTCATGCCAAGTATCTTGTGAGGACAACGGTTTTACACATACACTGCTGTATTGCATGCCTCCGCCCACAAGTGAAGGGGTAGGCCCTGATCATGCAACATCGCACGTGTAGCACCCACGATCGTTCTGTTCTTCCTCTCAGCAACCCCGTTCTGCTGTGGGTTATGGGGTGCGATGAGCTCTCTCCGAATCCCTTCTGCGCTGCAAAAGTCCTTGAATTCAGCAGAGATGAATTCACCACCATTGTCGCTCCTAAGAGCCTTCACATGCTTCCTCGATTCCTTCTCAACCAGTGCCTTGAACTCAGAACTTTGAGAATGTCTCGCTCTTCTTGCGCATGAAGAAGGATCAGCACTTGAGAGAAATCATCAATAAGATCACATAGTACTTGTGCTTTGCTTTACAAGCTGCGAGAAAGGTCCACACACATCGACGGATTCTCTCGAGGATCATCGTAATTTATTTATCCTTCTCGTGAAAGGTGGCTTTCACAAATTTTCCAAAGTTACACCTTGCACTAATGAGCATGCGGAAGTCACCGTTAGGAAGCCAGGTAGAAATCTGCTACGAGTATTAGCTCCATGGTGAAGGTGGCCCAATCTCCGGTGCCACAGCTCGCCATCATCCCGGCTCACCACTCCTTTAGCCTTGCATTCCATTGCTACACCGCCATCTACTTGAAACTGATAAAGGTTCTTGACTCGAACCCCTATCTTCCGGGTTTCTCCAGTTGTCTTACTGCATAGGAAATCCTTTCCTTTGCTGAAGACAACATCGTACCCTTTGTCTTCTAACATCGCCACAGAGATCAGATTATTATTCAATCCTAGAACATGCATCACATCCTTCAATACAAAGGGTTTACCAGACTCCCTCTTAAAGGAAATGGTACCGATACCGGTCGCACTATATCTACCATCATCACCCATCTCGATGTGCACTCCAAGATCTTTCTCATCCAGATCTGAAAATAGATCTCGATCTCCAGTCATGTGAAAAGACGCACCAGCATCCCATAATAAAGAACCATCTTGATCCCATCACACTTGGACAAAACATGCGATCGGCGAAAATCCAGCTCAAGCTGGTAGGTAAGGCCTCTCCGTATTTGCGGATCACGGCGGCTTTGCTTATTTTCTTCTTCTATGGTCTGAATTCTGGCATAATGTCCCGTCTTGCCAGTGACGAGTGTAACACTTCACCTTGGACATATCACCCACTTCTTGCCTTTCGCAGGAATGAAGGCTTTCTTGCTCTTCCCCTTCTTTCTAGATTCAGACAAAGTGCGAATTTTCTCAGTGGGAGATGCCTTTGATGAAGATCCATCCTTGGTATTCCGCCTTATCTCCTCTTGCACAAGATCCAACCAAAGTCGCTCCCATCCTGGCAATTTCTCCCAACCATTGACAGAATCCTGATAGGCATGCCAACTCTTTGGAAGACCAAGGAGAGCCAAGCTCACCAATTCCTCATCATCGACAGTCACCCCTACACTTCCCAGCTCATCCCTGCATTGGATGAACTTCGTGAGGTACTTCGGCATACTGTCGCATTTCTCCATCTTTATGTGTCTGAGTTTATCCTTGAGCGCCAACTTCCTCTGGTTGCTCTTGCTTTGGAATAAATCTGTCAACGCTTTCCACATCAAGTATAGAGAAGCTTTTCCATGCATGTTGGATACAATGTGATCCTTCACACCCTCCAACATAATCCTTTGACATTTTTCCATCTTCTTTTGCTAAGCCTCAACTTGAGTAGCATCAGTAGGCTTTGGAACCTCAGCTTCTATGAACTCCTTTAGCCCATTATCATCTAATACCACCTCCATTCTGTCCTTCCATGCAACATAATTCGAACTTCCCTCAAGGGCATATTCCAGTCACAATCCGTTGAAAGACATTTCAACTCCGGCACCAAGAAAACTGCGGCAAATTCGAATTCCAAATTCTGTTGCAAATTCGAATTCCACCAGCTCAAAACTCAACCGCTTCCGATCTGTGAGAACAAAGTATTTCTAGCACAGAGATCGACTGTAGGGGCATTTACTGGATATATCACCTTTCAGAGAAAGGATGGATCCAGAGGCTACCTGGCCCGCCTACAGACTCTGTCTACCGAAATAAATTGTAATCACTGTAATAGATCCGATGATCAATTTCGCTCCGATACCATGTAGAAATTTGAATAATAGCTGAATTATTCATCGAGATTATCCTAATTACACACTATTGAAGCTTCATGCATAATACATAACCTCTTCTACATTGATCATCAATATGCGGAAATAGAAACAGTCGCATGCGCACATTAAACACAATAGTCAAGCACACATATAACACAGTATGTAATGGGCAAAGAATACAGCTGAAAACCCCCAAATATCTGTATATTATAATGATAGAGAACATGTAACAATCATAGTACAATACTCCTCACAAGTACTCAGTACTATCTCCAAAAGTTACACACAAACTAGCTCAGATTTGAACAAGTCACAGGTTCAAATCTTCTCCACAAGTCTGCCTGCCTCTACTGCGCAATCCAAGATGTGAATGAATGAGATCCAAGTTCGAATCCCCTAGCTTGTACTGCGCAATCCTCATTGGCAATCTCAATCAATGTGTGTGCAAATCTCATGCACAGCCATAGTCACAACTGATAGTAGACTCACCCTTTCACCCATCTCTAACACTGGTCTCCACTGAACTGTCCATGCATTGCAGTTAACTGATGTGTTCTTTAGTTGATTTATGAGTTAATAATTAGTGAATTAATTAATAATTAATTCACACCACTCATCACTAGTGTATTTATCGGTTAGACTAAATACAACTAGTTCAACTAAGTTAAACTGAACACAACTCCACCAACTGTCTCATCAACTCCACCAAACTCTGCCACATGAGTTCTAACTGAAGTCAACCATGCAATAGCTCAACTAACCCTTAGGAAAAGCGTATTTCCTTATGTCAGCTGCATGTGCCACATCCAAGCATCAAACTGAAGTGCTCCAAGAGGATAAGATAATGTT
Organism: Pinus albicaulis; assembly: GCA_034641835.2. Taxonomy (NCBI): domain Eukaryota; kingdom Viridiplantae; phylum Streptophyta; class Pinopsida; order Pinales; family Pinaceae; genus Pinus; species Pinus albicaulis. The sequence goes on from CM076581.1 coordinate 484,768,960, forward strand.
TATAGTCTAAATATTATTAAGGGTTAATAATATTTGACTGTTCTATTTTTAGCCCGACAGTGTAAAAATAGAAACCGCCCAATGTCTAAAAATAGAGGTCCATATATTTTTACCAACTCGACCAATCATCCATAAATAGCATCCTGCAACTCATAGACCATGATCCATATGTCTAAAAATAGATATAGTCTAAAAATAGACTTTGCGCCAAAAATAGCCTGCGGGCCCACTTAGTGAAGGCGACTTCATTTCACTAAGCTCCATCATCTTGTTGCATTTTCAACATTCATCATGCACACCAGAGCTCCTGTGGTTGCCGAAACATCTTCCAAAAACACAAGAGGTTCTCCAAGGTATGTACCAAGAAGAGTGGATGGTTTTAACTGACCAGGACCAAACTTACTTTACCCGGTAATCAAATTCGAAGAAGATCCTACTTATTGTAGGATGCCATCAAGGGCGATTATAGTATTCTTCTCGTAATACGTAAGCTGGTCAACTGTAATGACTTTCCCTTCATGGGGGAACATCATCATAATGAATAGAGAGGATGTTATTGTAGTCATTAAATAGATATAGCTCCAACCAAGAAGGATGTTGTAATCCAACTGTGTGTTGAAGACTTCAATATCAATAAACACATTTTTGTTGGAGAGATGTACCGATACATCTTGGTAAAAATCTACATGTGTGGAAGGACTCTTGTCATATGCTTTGAGCATAGTGTCAGATGGTTTGAGTTTTGGAGATCCTAGTTTCTTCCAAACTTTATTGGACATGATACATGTGGATGATCCTTCATCAACGATGCAATGATGAATGGTGATATTTTGGAATAATACCCGAATTGGAAGGAAACTAGGGAGGGGGGTTGTTGGCCAACTTTATCCACTTCAAAAACCATTTAGGGATAATAAAAAAGTCTGATTGTGCCTAATGTGGAAAGTAAGGCTTTCCTTTGGGTTGGGAATGATTGCAGGACTTCTAACACTGACATAGCTTAAGGAGATTATTGCAAGTCGTTGACTATGTTGTAGCAATGAGCAATCTTAGAATTATGTCCTTCTTTTCGCAAGGGCCCTTTTACCATTTTCAGAATAGGTTCTATAGGAATATGAGGAATGGTAAACAATGTTATAGGAATGATCATGGTCGAGGTAGATGGGATGGTCTCTGGGGGAGCTTCATAATTTATATTTCATGTATGTAGGATAATTTCCTCTCTTGGCATGTAAATTTCATGATTATAGTTATTATGGGGGTTCCCTCCAGGGAGACTTGGCTGGGATGGTTGTTTTTGTTGAGTATTAACCACTCCCTGATGGGGGAAAGGATCCTTCATTACTGTAGTTTTCTTGTTTCTCCCTCCATGTCCCCTATTATCCTAAATATTTTTCAACTCAGGGAGTTAAGGAAAATGGTGGGTATAATGCATGTGTTCCCCACAGATGTCCCAAGAATGGTTTTTCCTAATAATTGTGTTCTTTTTTTCCTTTCTGAGTTATTATTGGTATGTTCCTGGTTCTAATTTTGGTTGAGATTTCCCCCGTCGATATTCACGAGGGGTCTTGTTAATTTTTGCCCCCCGTTCGGGTTCTCCCTTTGTTTTTCTCTTTGGATTTTTCTTAGAAAAATTAGGTGGGTCATTTATTCACCTGGTCAAATGACAACTCTTGTTGAGCATCCGAGAGTTGTACTAGATTAACCCCTATGTTATTTTGTGCTGGTGGGTTATTATGTTATTGTGCGGGGAAAGGAGAATATTGGTTCTCTTCTCCCTGATTGGTATATGGATTCTGGGGGGAGGACATTGTGTCGGCATTCCTACAAGAGTATTGGTTTCCCTACAGGGGGAGATGTGGTCCTCCTTCCCTGGGATGATACGGGTTAAACCTATTAACCATTTTCTGCATTGGTATGGGTTTTTGAGAGTAATATCTAGGTGGTTCCATTTTCGTGGCATCAAATTTTGGGTTATTGAACGAGTATCCATGATACTGGTAGGTGTTTCTAGTTTTGTTTTGGGTTATGGACCATATCAATCCATCATTAGCATTAGATGTGCCTTGCATTTCTTGTTTAAATGTTTGCAGGCAAGGGGTTTCTGGAAGTACATGATAGAGGTATCCCGACTGAGTGTTGATAAGCTCTAACTACTGAGTTTTACTGATGGCTTCTTCCTCGATTTTTGGACTTGAATTAGCCACATATTTATATATTTCTGAACTAAGAGATATGAAAAAGAGATTGAGGAGGAGTTTAAATTTTATATTAGCATTACACAAGCTTTGAAATTTCCGCCATTCATGGATATGGTCTGATATGCGTATGGAAGGTGTTTGCTTGAAGTGGGTGATGCTTTACAGGCCCGATTCCTGTCGAAATGGGAGTTGGAAGAATGTAAGGAAAATGGTGGATATGAAACCAAATTTTCCATGCGCCCTAGATGGTTGGCCTATGTACCACTTTGTTTTTTTTCCAGTAAGGGTGCATTGAAAAAAACATAGGCGAATAATATCTTCTGTGATTCTAGTAGAAGAACACCATAGTTGAAAGTTCATGGCATGATTTCCATGATCTTCTCCTTATTTTCCTTCAAATTTTGGAACATCCGAAGGTAATTTGGTAGGCATGGGTGGCCAATTGGGGCCATGTTCTATAGGATCATTAGTTAAATGAATTAAATTGGGTAGATTCAAGGAAGCTAAAAGTGGAACCGTAAATTTTTTCATCATTGCAAAATGATTTTGAAGAATTATTTGCAAAGGGGTCCTCTATGGAGAAGTGTGAGGAGAACTACCTTGATGGTTGTCATGTGGACTTTCTAGAGAGTGGTAAGTGGGATCCCAATAGGGGTAGTTTTTCGTGACCCTTGGGGGGGTCATGAAAGGTATACTATGATGGGGAGGGGTCTCAAGTAAACTTTCACCAATAAAGGAATATACTATAACAGTGGTTGTGTGACGTCCTCTACGCTTAAACGAGAGGAAGCCTAACACACCTCCTGGTAATAGGGGGAGGTTTAAAAAACATCTAGATCAAAGGGGAGACATGGGTTCCCCTATGGTGTCAAGTAGAGTGTGTGTTACTCTGAAGCTTTGAGGGAAGGGGATATATATCATTGCAATAAAATCACATACATAAAACAAAGTGAAAATGAAATGGTTATATTCCTCTTAGAATTAAGTTATGTGATTAATCAAACAAAAAATGGTTTTAGTTTGTTGCATGTGATAAAAATTCCTATGAATACCTAGTCAACCTTACCACTCTCAAAGTAACTGGACCTTGTGAATATATCATCTGATGGGTACTAGGGAAATGTCTCAAAAGAACTGGGGACATTTTCCAACAATCGGAGAATCGACCAAGGTAATGGATGAGGCTTTAGTGCTTCCTGCACCTCCACCTATAGGGAAAGGATGCCCCAGATGTTTCCACTAAAGTACCTTTGTCCCACGTGAGCATTCGAGTCTTTAGCTTCTTGGTAGTCAGTTATGAGTAACGAGCACTAGATGGGTCGAGTAGCCCCAAATAGTACTGCACACATTAGACCTAAGCCGAACCGTCTTTGAATCAGGTGTTTGTTATGCTCGGGTATTCTTTTATGTGGGATTATTGTAAGATTTTAAGCAACCTAAAAGTCAACTTCTACATTTCAAAAATGTAAAATGACCATGGCGGCTTATGGGATGCCTACCCCCAATGGTCCTAACCTGAATTATTAATTATTTTATGCCCCACATGGGGAGAGTTAGTTGGCTCAAGTTATGGTTGTTTCTAGCTATTTGAATGTTTTGAGGGTATGATATGGTAATAAAAAGTAATCTAAGTACAAAAATCTCAGTGAAATGAATACCTTCTTATACAAGACTTACAAATACTTAGTGTGTGGAAATGTGAACATACAAAGTATGATAAGATAAAAATATAGGATGACCCTTTACTATATCCCCTTAATTGCACTAAGCTTTTGTTCTTCCTTACAAAAAAAAATGATGTGCAGCTACTGGGTCTCTTACTATTTTTCCTATTACAGTATGTGGGTATAAAGGGAAGAATGAATTCATATGCAATCCCAAGTTTTCCTAAAAGACAGAAGGAAAGCAAATATTAATTGTTTTTTGTAATGAAACTTAGCCCTAGTCCCGACACTAATGAAACAGGAAAGAAAATGTTTAGTAACAAGATTTGTGGATGATGGGCCATTTACTCATTTACTAATTAAAATATGTGATTTTCAGAAAATTATGGCAAAATATTTTGAAAAAACATCTTTGGAATTTGGCCACTTGGTTTTCTCCCTAATTAAGCTATGTGTCTATTGCAAAGATAAATGAGAAATAATTCAACTGCTCCAATAATTGAGGTGAGTAAAGAAACAAGAAAAACACAACATACCGTAAAATATATGCAGAGGTGAAGGAAATTCACTAAAGGCTTCCAATCACCTGAGAAAAGAGGAAATACAAGGGCCCTTTTAGCTTTCTAGCAAACGTGTGGGTTTAGCCACACACAAATGTGCGCACATGTCTCTCAAATAAAAAATCGCGCAATCAAGCAAAAAGAGTGAATAATAAATCTTTTGGGCTCAGAACAGGTCCTAGAGGTCCTGTGAAAATTGTAGAGAGATATTTAGTGCCTTGTAGGGTGGTTATGTAGAGAGGAGGTCCTACAAAAACAATTGTTAGAATAAAGAAAAGAAACCATTGGAGTCGCCATTTCTGTGTTAGTGTTTTTGTGGAAATGGAGTACAAAATAACACCTCCTTAACTGTTGGTTGGTTCCTACAAAGGATCAAAAAGATATTTAGTGTTTTTAGTGGGCATACTTAGATAAAACAAAGAATTGCAAATGGTAAAAACATAGTGAAAACAATGCATCTATAAACATAAACTGAAAAAAGAGACAAATACCAAAATTAATGGTTAATGAATCAAATAAGTCAATACAATGATGGAAAAATATTCCCTTTTATTAACAACTGGTGGTAGAAGATGAATAAAATACAATCCTAAAACACTTGAAGAGAATCCTTTGAGCTATGGTGCTTAAAAAGCCTCAGCAAGGAGGTCCCTTTCCTTTATCTCTTTGCAAACTTCTCCTCTCTCTCAAAAGAAGTATGACGACTCTCTCAATGGTGGACTCTTATCCTCTCACTAAGATGATGGATTTCTCAAAAGAAATATGGAAAACATGCTAGTGCTCTTAATTCTTTTGCTTCAACAAAGAAATGTGGTGTTAATCTAATAGCAATTTGGCCAGCATAACAATGTCTCATGTTTTGGTTCTCCCATGGCTTTTTTATATATAATTTTTTGAATACATATTCCATGTCTTGGTTCATGAATGATAATGATTCAATAGTAGGACAACATGATTCCATTGAGGGCTTCATACCTTTAGGGTGACTCCAAGTTAGTTGTCCTTGACTGGAAATGTCAGGGAATCCTTTTCCAGGTGTGGGAAGTGGTCCTGAATTTTATGAGTCACACCTTTCCTCGATCATGAGGCTTTTGAAGGAAAAGTTGGGCGGTCACGCTTTTTTCCTTATTGTCCATCGCGTGATACAAAATTTTCATAAACAATCTTAAGAGATGTTAAATTTTTTGAACTTTCATAATGTCTTTAGCTAGAAAATATTCATTTGTATGTTATCCTAGACAATCTTAGGTGTCTTTTATAGTGTAAAATTTTCTAGTGTTACCGCTTGGTGAATCGAATATTGAGATAACTGGAATTTACCCAAAGTGGTGTTTTATATTAATCAAAATTTATACAGCAGAATGATAAAAAATATGGATGGCGAATTTATCTTTGTAACAGGTTTCAGAGGAAAAATTGTGACAGGTGGTGATTTTTAGAGAAACGGATCTCACTCCATTATGATTGTTACATTTGTGTAACAATAATAATAATAATAAGAAGAATTGTAGTAATAATAGTAAATACTAATGATGTAACATATATTAGAATGATACAAATATTTGGAAGTCAACTTTATCTCGGATGCAGATATTTTGTGACATATGTATGACTAAAAAAGGTAACATGTGGTGATTTATAGGGACAAAAGTCGACAAGAATTTTGAAATCGTTCATGAATAAAGAAAAGAAGCTATTTTCTAATATCAATAGGATATTTTTCTAATCATTTACGTATTTTCGAATAGCATATCATGTAGTGTTTTCTCTTTTCCCATTTCATTTAACATCTTAGAGTATTGTCTGAGCTTCTGTTGCCTTACATAGATTTTTATCTATGAGGTTGAAGTTGCAGCTTCAATGGTATCTTAATGTCATCTATGTTAAAATCGTGGATGATAATAGTAGTTCAAAAATATAGAAGCTCTAAAATATTTCAATCTTTCAAATTGATTCACCTTTATTGGTTTTACAACTAGTGTGAACATATTTTTTATGGTAAACTTATGTTTCTTATGACACGTATAATTGTGATATTAAATAAATGGAAAATTATAGGTTTGGTATGTTCAAACGATAATTATTGAACATGTCGTGTGAGGAAATATTGACACGGGTAATAGTAATATTTACAGGAGAACAATTGTGTGAAGCAAGGAATATGTTTTGTATGTGCATTATTGAACTTCATATCAAGAGTATGTTATTAGAAAGTTAATGTTTGAAGACTCGAAACATTAGTTTTTTTAACAAATATGTAAAAATAATACTGATAGGAGCTTTTCCTTGTGTGGAACTTATAATGAAGGTACTTATGTGGGGTTTGGATACATTTTAAATGATGACTAATTAATTTTGGTAATGTATACAGATGTACATAGTTTTAGTTTATGTTCCTTAACTTGTGTATTTTATTTGAAGTCGATGGTTTTTTATTTCGAATGAATTGTAATTTTAAATGGAATTTTGTGTTACTATTGTAGCCATTTTAATTTTTATTCTTAAAAAAAAATAATAATAAAAATTGCGAAGAAAGAAAAGAATATGTGTGTGTGTGTGTGTGTGTGTGTTTCAAAAAAAATTAAAAATATAGAAGAAGAGTAAAATGGAAGTAGGAGTATGGGCCTCTTTAAATTTATGCCTCATGAATGTGAATGTATTTTCTCCAAGAATAATGTTGTAAGCCTAAAGCTTTGGGAACTATTAATACATATTTTGGGAAAATAGTGGGCCAAACCATACATACGCCAAGCAGAGAAATATATTATTAAAGAGTGTGCAACTTTTAAAGTGCATCATCGTATCATTAATCAAAGTCATGCTTAGACCAAATCATGTCAGAGGGTTCACTTGAGGAGTAGTTTTGAAAATTCAACCTTCAGGGTGATCAACTGCTGTGATCAGCTCTAACATTACACAGAGGCGGAATCGTTTACAACCCAAGGTGCCCCCAAAGGTGGTAAATGGTATCCTGCAATCCAACATAATGTTTATACGTGAGTGTGAGAAAGAAAGCATGCATCCAATCACATAACCTCCACATCATATTCCCTCACTCCACCTCACCCTTAGTACTTACACGTCATCCTACACTCTCTCTATCATGTCATCCCTCCATACTTGTTTGTCTACATTATCATAACTACAATTTTTTTTGCTCTCTCATCTATAAAAACTCTAATTTCACTCATTTCTTCCATCTCATTTTCCATTTTCCACTATGGCTGTTTCTCTGATCTTATCAAAATTGACTTTGTCATCAATTTCTCTCATTCTTACCAAGTATTTAAAATTTTTAAACCGTCCTTTGATTTCAAAATAAATAAAAAATGAAAATTACTAAAATAATCAGTAGTATCTAAAATAATCAATAATGGTGCTTCTCCAAGAATTCTTCCAGAGTAAAAATCCCTCTTATAATTGAGTAAGGATTTGAAAGTTGAATATTTCTTCTTGTTTGAAGAATATATGGAAACAAGATTGTATTTTGTAGAGGTATCACCTTACAAACTTCCCATATTTGTTCCTTTGTGAATATTTGCATTGGAATTTATAAGACAGAATATAAATGTGGATCAAATCTACTTTGTCCCTTCTAGAAAGGGGTTTTGTTTAAATTTCCAAGAAATGTAGACCCCTTTTTTGTAAAAAATATGAAGTAGAAGAGATTAAAAAAATGTTGCAAGAGATGAATCTTCAGCAAGGGGAGAAGTGGCACTCTGATCCACACTAGATTATATCAAAAAGGAGATTAGAAATATCATGTGCCCCATATGTTCATAAGACCAAACAAAAAATTGAGAAGTTGGAAAATTATGGTTTGGTGGAGATACAATCAAGTTTGGATTTGGAAACTCCTAAGCCTTCTGAAAAGGGATTGAAAATAAGTGTTGCAAATATTATAGATCCTGATGGAAAAGATTCACAAAGAAACAAAAGGGTAATAAATAACGAAGGAGAGATGGAGTTTTCTCATTTATAGAAAGGCCTTCAAGTGAAGTTTGTTTTTTGTTTCAGTTGGGAGGAATATGGTGTGGAACCTGATCTCCCAATCCCAATGAGGAAGAACAATCTTCCTTGAATGTTTTGAAGGGGAATTTTTAGAAAAACGAGGAAAAGAATGAAAAAATAAAGAAAAATATCATGACTCAGTTGGAACACAGGTTATTTATGTTTATAAAACTAGTTTTCTTTTAGTCATGGATTTGGAGAGGAACCAATTGAGGTTTTATTTCACTCATATTGTGTCCTAATCAATTTCCTCTGGTATATATTTCATAACAATTAATTTATCTATTAATACTAAACACATCCCACTGCCATATAAAATAAACCTGAATAGGAAAACACGGGAATTAATATATAATGATCTCAGTAAAACTTTACTAGAAGCGAGCAAGGCAGAGGATTTTCTAGGAAAAGTGATAAATCAATTAAAGCTAGAAAAGGCCAATTCTAGATACCTTCATACTCATAATGAATATTTTAAGAAATTGATAATCAAGCTTGGGAAAAATCGAGAACACAAATCAATTTTCTAACCTTTAATTCAAGGTGTAGAGTTTGAAATTTAGTCTTTGAGGAGAAAATTGAAGTTGCCTGCAACAAAGCATGTAAAAGCTCCAAAATTAGCCCAAGTAGAAAAATAAAAGGAAATCCTGACAAACGAGCTATTGGAGAGAAAAAAAGGATCAGTTCTCAATTACCTCAATGCAAATTTGCAGTAGAAGATAGATAGGCATGTCTATACAATTGTCATAAAAACTTATTCAGAAGACACAATCGAGAAGCTAACTAGAGTCATGAGAGAGCTGATAATTTCTGAAAGTGAATTGAAGAAACTACATAGGGACCTGGATGATTCAAAGGAGAAACTAAGACAAAAAGAAAGAAAGTTGAACATGGAAAAAGAAACTGCAAACCAAAATGACACGAAGTACCAATAAACTTGTAATGAAATTAAGGAATTAAAATAAAATTCGAAGGGAAACATGTCCTTGATCTAAGCAAGATGAATAATATAGGGATATATGATCCATCAGATCAGGGTTTTCTAGGATCATATGGAGGTCAAAGCTGAATAAAATATTATGATAAAAGATTTTGAAGCCATAATTTATACAAATACAAGTACAAGAGGGAGCACAATAATAAAATAAAATCATCAGTAATTTGAATACTAAGTCATCTCAAGAAATAAGAGTAGCTGATATTTTTGACAGACCAACTGTGGTGGTTGAGATAAACAAAATGGTTGAGAGAAATTTATACAGAAAACAAGTAGAGATAAATATTGAAGAGTTCAAAGCATTGGTAACTTCTTTTAATTCTAACTTTTAAAAGAGGATTATAGAAGGGATGTCTACATGTTGGGATCAGCAAGGAAACCTCTTCTCCTAGGAATGGTATGAGACATTTTTGGAAAAAGAAAAGACTAAGATCAATTCTTCCCATGAGAAAGCAATATACTTGAAGGGTGCTACAATTTTAACTTACTTACAGAGAGATTTCCAACTATTATGGTTAGTCAAAACCTTGTTCACTCACAAGCCCAACTACACCATGTTAACCAACTTAAGGATGGCCTACAACAGGATGATTCAATGCCCAGTTCCTGATTTGAAAATGCGGAAGAAGTTTCAAAGCCTTATCACACTAGTGAATGTTCGATTGTTGGAACTTGGAGGTTTATTATGCAAGTCTCAAGTCAAAGTTGCAAACGATTCTCGAGTTTAGAAATGATTTATTTTCAAATATTTGGAAAATGTTTCATTTCATAATTTTTTAAAGTTAAAATAGTTTATTCTTTAAAATGTTTTGTGAGGAATGAATAGTTGAAAAGTAGCTTTTGCAGTTGATAGTTTTGATAATTTCCCCTCAATGTAAGATTTTCTTTAAAAAAATACTAAGGCACCAATTTTGGGGTTCCTATTTTTGGCCTGCAGACATAATTTTTCTATGTAATGTACAGGTTTTCTTGAAGAAGTAAAAAAAATTCAATATGATTCTAACTGTGTGTTGATTATGGCATATTTTTCTCTCTTTGTAAGTCATTTATTTGTTATTCTTCTTTGGGAAATGTGTAATGAAGTTGTTGGTTATTTTTAATTAAGCAGCTTTACTACTACTTTGAAAAAAACTAACAATACCAGTAGGTTTTATTAAAAGTAATGTTAAACCACACTCCACATTTTCCATCATTCCATTTCTTGATACTTTCATAATTTCAACTAATATTATGTGAAAAATATTATGTTCTTTTATCCTTACACATTGAACCTTCTCCTTTGTATTCTTTCTTTTCATATTGTGATTTCAGTAATCCATATTCGTAGATATATTTTCCATCTTGGAAGGGTTTTATCTTTCTACAAGGGGTTAAAATACATTCCATTTTGAAGAAATATCTTTGGGAAACAATGTGTTGAGATTCAACAAGAAATTTTTTTGGATGACAGTGTGAGATAACTAGTGGATGTAATGAGGGCTCTTGTGAAAAGTGTTTTGTATGTAATTGTTTCATGATCCATGATATAATATACAATAGAATATAGTGGGGTTTTTAGCTATAATATTTCCCTACAAATTATCTGTGTTGTGTGTGATTGATCTTTCTTCATGCTTATGTGATTAGCGATTGTGTTTTTAATTCCGCAAAGGTTTGTAGAAGCAATTCAGTATTTAGCTTTATAAAACTATTAGATAGGGTGAATCCAAGATATACATGCATATTGTATAATTTCTACATGGTATCAAAGCACAAGAAATTGTAGAAGTGAAGCAGAAGCTTAGTTTGTGATTGGATAGAATTCGAATTTTCAGAAAGGCTTTCTTGGTGCTACAACTGATTCAAGATCAAAATGACTTTCAATGGCTTGAGGTTAGATTATGCACTCGAGGGCAGCTCAAACTAAATTTCTCGGAAGGATAGGATAGAGGCAGTTCTTGAAGACAATGGCTTGAAGAAATTTATTGACAATGATGTTCCTAAGCTTATTGTGACAGATGTTGCCAATCTTGATGCATGGAAAAAGAAAGTGGAAAAAGCAAGGAGGATCTTGTTGGAGGGAGTACAAGACCAAATTTTCTCAAGCCTCCATGGGAAAGCCACACCATATGCTATGTGTAAGGCTTTGAAGGATCTATTCCGAAGCAGCACCGACCATAGGAAATTGGCGCTCAAATATAAACTCAAGATCAAGATGGAAAAGGGAGACACCATTCCAAAGTATCTCACAATTATTTTCTAATGGCAGGATGAACTGGGGAATGTGGGAGTAACAGTCACTGATGAGTATTTGGTGATTTTGGCTCTCCTAGGACTTCCTAAGAGTTGGCACAATTATGAAGACTCTGTCGACGGAGGGAAAAATTTTTCGGATTGGGAACAACTGTGGTCAGATCTACTGCAGGAGGAGTTCAGGCGGAACAGTAGATATGGCTCTTCATCAAAGCATGATGATGAAGAGGATTGTGCTTTGGCTGCTAAGCCGAGGAAGGGGAAGGGGAAGAAATTCCATTGTAGATCTGAGTCTAAAGGCAAGAAGCGTGACATGTCCAAGGTGAAGTTTTTTCACTGTCACGAGCATGGGAATTTTGCTACTAACTATCCACAAAAGAAGAAGAAAACGAAGGTTGTTGGATCTGCATTTGGTGAGGCCTTGCCTCACAATTTGAGCTTGACATCTCCTTGATTGCATGCATGGTGTCATTTACATTGGGATCAGTGTGGTATTTGGATAGTTGCGCTTCCTTTCACATGACGGGAGATAAGGAAATTTTCAGTGAATGGAGGAGAAATATCTCCATATGCATATTGATATGGGCAATGATGGATGGTACAGTGCTACTCGTATTGGTACCATTACCCTTTATATGGATTCAGGTAAACCATTTCAATTAAAATATTTAATGCATGTTCCATGTCTAAAGAAAAATTTGGTATCAGTCGCAATGTTGGAGGACAGAGGCTATGACATTTTTTTTAGTGATGGAAAAGCTTTCCTATGACATAAAACAACAGTTCAATCCAAGAGGATAGGGATTCGAGTTAAGAATCTCTACAAGCTGGAGGTAGATGGCTACGCTGCCATGATGGGCAAGGCAAAAAAAGTGGTGAGCCGGGATGGGGCGAATTATGGCACAGGAAATTGGACCATCTTCATCATGGAGCCTTGAAATTCATGGAGAAAATATCTACTGGACTTCCAATGGGAATACTTGCTCAGTTAGATTAGTGCAAGGGTTGCACCATGGGGAAGTATGTAAATTCCACCTTTCATGAGAACGAGAACCGTGCTTCGAGGATCCTTGAGAGAGTTCACATAGACATGTCTGGGAAATTCTCAGTTTCTTCAAGTACAAAACATAAGTACTATGTAATATTTGTTGATGAATTTTCTCGTAAATGATGGATCTTCTTCATGCAGAAGAAAGATCAAACATTCTCTAAGTTTTGTGATTTTATGGAATTGGTGGAGAAAGAGTCAGGGAAGCAATTGAAGGCTCTTAGGAGCGATAATGGTGGGGAATAAATCTATAATTAATTCAATAACATCTGCAACAAAGAAGGAATTCGAAGAGAACTCATAATGCCTCATAACCCACAAAAGAATGGGGTCGTGAAGAGGAACAACAGAATGATCGTGGTTGTAGCACGAGTGATGTTGCATGATCGGGGCCTACCAATTCATTTGTGGGTGGAATCATGCAACACTGTGGTTTATGTGCATAACCATTGTCCTCATAGAGTACTTGGCATGAGTATACCTGAATAATATTTCACTGGTAAGAAACCATATGTTTCACACTTTAATATTTTTGGCTCATTTTTTGATGTGCATGTGACCAAGGATGCCAAGAAGCAGATGGAACTGACTGCTGAATTTTGGATTTTTGTGGGGTACACAGAAACACTCCCATAATTATCATGTGTTTTTTTCCAAATAGCGGAATTATTGTTGTGCGATGGGATATAAAATTTTATGAGGGGAAAGCCATGCAGTTTTCTCTTGAGAGGGAGCTCGACTTGCATGTGGAGGAGGAATTGTTGGTTCCCAAAGATGAGTCTCAATATGTGGATCAGAAACATGAGGAGGTTCATGGAGTGGAGGAAGCCACTCATGTAGAGCCATCCATAATAAATGGGAGAAGGTGCACCGTGGAAGCTGATAGGCTGAGACTTGATGATCCACAAAATTTAGGAGCCCCTACTTCACAACAGAAACAAAGACAGTCTCCTGACTGATTTAATGGATACATGGCTGTCATGAGAAAATGTATTGTGACTAAACAATCTTCCTTTAAGAAAGTAGTGCAACAACCTACTTGGGTTGATGCAATGGTGTAGGAGTATGACTCCATTGTAAAAAACAGTGCAAGGGAAATTGTCCCAAGACCGGTTGATAAATCAGTGGTAGGTTCGAGATGGATCTACGAGGTAAATAAAGTTGTTGATGGGAGTGTGAGAAATGTAAGGCAAAATTTTTGGCCCATGGCTTCTCACAAATTGAGGGGATAGATTATGATGAGACCTTTTCACTTGTCGCAAGGTACTCTTCCATAAGGACCATAGGCTTGCACTCTCAGCGCAGATGGGCTGGCGCATTCATCAGATGGATGTGAAAACTATGTTTCTCAATGGGATCATTGAGGAAGAGGTTTACATAGAGAAGCCTAAAGGTTTCAAGATATTCAACAGTGATTTTTATGTGTGTAGGTTCAAAAGAGCATTGTATGGGCTGAAGCAAGCACCCTGTGCTTGGTACACTTAGATAGAAAGCTATTTCACCGGACTAGGCTTCACCAAAAGTGAAGCAGATGCAAACCTATACCAAATTGTGGTGGAGGGTAAGCTTTTAATCATTGTTATTTATGTTGATTATTTTATTTTGACTGGTGATGAGCAGCTGATACACTCATGCAAGGAGGATCTTGTAAAGGAGTTAGAAATGAAGGATATTGGCCAGGGGCCTTCTTCATTATTTCCTTGGATTGAAAATATGGTAGGTGAAATGGTGAAATTTTTGTGTCTTAAGGCAAGTATGAAAAGGATATAATGGGTAATTTTAACACGGAGAGTTGCAAACCCATGGATACTCCTCTTACAGGAAACTGGAAGAAATAGTATGCTACTTCTATAGAGGTCGTGGATACTACTGTCTATCGACAGTTAGTGGGTTCGCTAATGTATCTAGTGAACACGAGACTGGACATTTTCCATATGGTTAACCAGCTAAGTCAAGCTACGGTTAAGCCTACCAAGCTCTTTTGGAAGGCGAGGAAGCATGTCCTGAGATACCTTAGGGGCACATCATAGTATGGTTTATGGTATAGACAAACAGATGGAGTGAAGTTACATGGCTTCACAGATGTGGATTGGGCTGGAAGTCCATCAAACAAAAAGAGCACATAAAGGGGGATCTTTAGCATTGGATCTACAACTGTTTCTTGGTACAACAGGAAGCAAATATCTATGGCACTTAGTTTAGCAGAAGAAGAATACATGGCAGCAAGTCAAAATGCATGTGAGACTATTTGGATGAGAAAGATCTTGGTTGGTTTGTTTGGTTCTCATATGAATCCGACGATGATTCATTGTGATAATCAGAGTTGCATTAAAATCTCGATTAATCATTTGTTTCATGATAGATCAAAGCATATATATATCTGGTACCATCATCTCAGAGATTGTGTGTAGTGGATGATTATGTTTCTTCAGTACATTCCGATAGAATATCAGGATGCAAATATTCTGACGAAGGCGCTCACCAGGATCAAATTTGAATACCATAGAGATAGGATCAGAGTGAAGGATAATTGCTTTCTTGTTGAGAGGGAGTGTTGAGATTCAACAAGAAAAAATTTTGTATGACAGTGTGAGACAATTAGTTGATGTACTAAGGGCTTTTGTGAGAAGAGTTTTGTATGTAATTTTTTCATGATCCATGATATAATATACAATAGAATATAATGGGGTTTTTTAGCTGTAAGCTTTCCTTGGGAATTATCTATGTTGTGTGTGATTGATCTTTCTTGATGCTTATGTGATTGGCGATTGTGTTTTTAATTCCGCAAAGATTTGTAGAAGTGATTCAGTATTTAACCTTAGCAAATTGTTAGATCGGGTGAATCGAAGACATACATACATATTGTATAATTTCTACACAATGTTTAAGATGATACAAGAAACAAAAATATTATTTTGAATAGATGTCCTAGGCAATGGCCTCCTTTCAGTAAAAAATTGTCCCTAGGGTTAGAATACTTACTATAGTGGTGATTTGAAATGTTTGTTGATTTGTTTGTCTAAAAATAATTGTGTGTTAGATTTTTTTCATTTGAAAAAACAATTATGGGTAAATATTAGTTCTTTCGAAATTCAATTTATCAAGTATGTATGCACACACGTCTTTATTCAATATACGGATTTGCACAAGGTATCAAGGTTTCTCATTTTTGTTTCTCACATATGTTCTCCCGCACAATGCTTCTTGTCATTCGTTAAAAATAAAATTAATATAATATTTCATAATAGTAGTGAGTATTTAATCCATAAAAAATTCATTATTTTGGATTAAAAATTTATTTTTGAAGTTTTTCATGTTACATTACGAATAAAAGTTTTTACTAAGGTCCCCATGATATCGAAAGTGTGTGTCAATTTTTGTGAGAAATAGGTGTGTCAATTTATTCGTAAATCAAATTTGGTTCGGTTTTACACACTAGTGGAGACCAACTGTCAATTCAATTTGTCATAGAAGATAGTTGAATATGTGTTGGTATAATATTTATTTTTTAATGGCATTGTGCACTTTACTATTTATAGCTATTATTAATAGTTTTACGAGACTTGGAATTTGGGCACAAGAAAATGCAGATTCTAGTATGTTCCTGATAAAATATGGCTATTTATTTTGTAAATCTAGATTATAACTATCAAATTTCATGATCTTGGGTGTTGATGGGGTTTTTTAAGGATTTTTTTTGTGTTGTTTTTTGCATCATGCCACCAGTGATCAAAATATCTCTTTTCACATCATATTAGGGCTCCATTCTGAAATTTGTTATCATTCCACTAGGTCATGCAAAAATTTGGTCACTGATTAGGATATTGAGATATTTACTATTCCTTTCACCTCCATGGTCAATGGAAATCATCATGGTCAGGTCATTAATTTTTGAAAGAGTCCCATAGTCATCAGGGTCATCATTAAGATCATTATTCCATGCTATGCCATCATTAGGTCATATGGTCAAAATCATGAAAATTGGTCATTTCACCATCAAATTAATATTTTCAAGGAGTATTAATAGTCAAAGGTATTCAAAACTTTCAGGTTCCAAACTACCATTTCCCAGTAAGTGGTTTTATGTTTACCATATTTGTCTCTTAGTTGTGCTTGGAAAGCTCATTTCCCTCTCCTAGGGTTTTGAGAGCATTTTTCTTGGTTTCATGACTTCCATGGTTAAATCATCAACAAGACTTGTATATTCATGCTCTTACACATTGCCATATCCTTAAAATACCTTCCTAAACACTTCCCATCACTCCTCTCCCACAAAATAATCAATTTTCCACAAACCCTAGCCTATTGCTACAATTTGACACTTTTCTAGACTAGGCCTGTGGTTTTCCCTTTTGGGATTCCCCTCACTCAATCCTTGAAATTCCACTTTCCCCTAATTCCTAACATCCCTCCCTGCCTCCAAAAACTTTCCTAAGAATTTAGAATCCCCCTATCCCATTTATCTCCCTTCATTCTTATAAATTTCTCAAATCCCCTTTTTTTCCTACACTAAACTCTAATTTCCTCTCCCATTGAGATAGGTTTTGCTATGGAATCAGAGACATATGAGCAGAGGAGGAACAAGGGAGGTCATACCAAAAATTATGATGCCATTCCAGCTCATAAACATCATGCCTCCATCATTTTTAAAGAAGTCATTCCAAGGGACAAATCATTTACTACATGTAGGGCCATTTTTGCTTCAAAGTATGTTTTTGACCAAATGGAGATGAATTTCAGAAAAATAAAAGTGGATTTTTTTAATCATATACCAAGTAAGAAAAAATTCCTTCATTTTTTACACAAGTGTTATGGTTTTGGAGGAATGTTAAAAATATAGTTGCTACAGGAGAGTTGTTTCACTTCTGGCGTAGTCTTGGGAAAATCCACTTTTTGCCTTGTTGGAATGTCTAAATGACTTTCGTGATGTGTCAAATTATAACTATAATCTTTTTCTTTCCAATGAGCTATCTTGAGCTAAATTTTGAGTTCTGGAAGGCCTCCAAACGTGGCCTCCAAGAGCATGATGTGCTTTTTGCACCCCCATTCTACACTTTTTGACCAATTTTGGGAGAATTTATTTGTTAGGGGCTATACTTGATCATTTTTAGTACTTGATAGGTCCATTGTGTAGCATACAGAGATATATTTCCAATGATCTATCATGTGCTCAATTTTGATTTTGGTAAGTCATCTGAAAGTGGCCTTGAAGTTGGCACTGCGTTTTTTAGGGAGGCGCTGCACTTTTGGAAGAGGTGATGCACTTTTGGTAGTTGGCGATGTGCTTTTTACTGAAGGGTGTTGTGCTTTTTACTAAAGGGTGTTGTGCTTCTGGGTGAGGAATTTCACTTTTGGGTGATGCGTTGCACTTTTTCCCAGTAAGCTCTCCAAGCTTCAAAAATCATTCAAATTGCTTCAAACCTCCTACAAAGACTCTCAAAACCTCTTGCCAAGTAAGTAACAACTAATTTCCACCTCCTTGCAGTCTTTAAGAGGAATTTTCATGGTTTTTTTGGTTTCTATGAAAATTTGGAAGTTTTTCTAGATAAAAACCCTAAATTCACTCGTCATTCCCTTCCTACGTCACTAGAAACCCTATCCCTACCCTGACAACACTATATACCTTTCCCAAATTCCTAAGTCCTAGGCAACCCTATCAACCCTGTAATAAAATTATAATTCCCAAACCCTTAGACCTTTCGATCCTATATCACCTCCCAAAGTTCAATAACCCCTTCCCCCCATCTCCCTAATTTTTCCTAGACCTATCCCCACTCCCATTTCCTCATCTCTGGGGTGTCTAGATCAAAAACACCATGGAAGAAGACATAGATTACATGGAGGAAGAGGAGGATAGACTGGAATATGAGGATAGACAAGAGAGAAGGCCACATAAGGGAGTAATAATTATAAGGTTTTTGCCTACCCACACTAGAGAATTAATGGCCTCACCCATGTCAGTCACTTGCTTCAAACATTTGGGTTGCTTTGATTTATGTGAATTGGTCCAAAACTACAAACCCTAATAAAGAAGAAAGAGAATGGTAAGTTGGATTTGCTCATTGATGCATCCATGATGGCATATTATACCATATTAGGTCTCCAAAAAGTAAGGCTGAAGCAATTTTGAGGAAATTTGAAGAAAATTTGGGAAAATTTGAAAAACTCTTCGAAGGCACATTTTCCAAAAATGTCCTATTTGGCCACCTTTTTGCAGAACATATTGTGCCAAAAAAAATATATTGGGAAAATGGAGGAGGTTTTTGTTCCTAAGATATCAAAGTACAAAAATCTATCTCACCTTTTACACAGGTATTACAAAATGAGAGATACATTCACATCTTCACAACATATTTTTCTGCCTTTGAAAAGTCATGTTTAAGTCACCTTTTTGAAGATTATATTGTGAATAATATGAGATGAATATTAAGAAAATGGAGGAGGTTTTTATCTTAACATGCCCAAGAACATAAAACTCTCTCATTTTTTCAAAACGGTGCATGGTTAGGGAGATATTGTTCCATATATGAGGCCTATTTTTGCAAAAAACCCACAAAATTGACATAGTCCACTTGTCAAAAACGCAACACCTAGGGTGATGCGCTTTTTCTAGGAGCCTCAAAATGACAAATGGCCACCACCATTGGATTGAGAAGGCCCTCTAAATTAAATTTTTTCTATTGGAACACCAAAATTGGACGTTCTGGAAAGGAGAAATGACCAAAAACACCCAAAAAATCACCTTTTTGCCCTCTTTTTGAGCTTGGCGTTGCGCTTTTGACCAATCTTGGGAGATTGACGTTTTGGAGGGTCAAGTCTGGTCAAATTTTTAAACTAAGCACATATTTGGAAACTCGCCAGGACATAATTTCCAATGAGCTATCTTGAGCTCAATTTGGACTTTAGTAAGGCTTCCAAAACTCACCTTGCAGTTGGTGGTGCACTTTTGCTTCACGTGTTGCGCTTTTTCCAGATTCTCTGATATTTTTGAGCTTTTGAAATTTTCTCAGATTGTGAAATAATATTTGAGTTTTTACTGATGTAATTCATGGATGTAAATTTAATAATTATGTTTTTGAGTTACCTAGGGGTAAATACATTTGGTAAAACTCTTTGAGAGGATGAATGAATCAGTTTCACTAAAGTTAGGGATGAGTCAGTTTGACCACCCTACACTCTAGCTTTCAATTCATATTTTGGTGGATCAGCTCCACAACTTAGGGATTCAACCCCTGAGGATGGAGAGGTTGTTTGATGTCTATATATTTCACTTTTTCACTAATTTCAGAGGTTGGATGTTGTTGCATTGATCAGAGACTCTAGTGTAATTAGTATTTGGTAGGAAATTAATGAAAGAGTTGCAGCTATTTATTTGGGATACTTGTGGCATGGAAATTTAGCATAGTTTCTTCGAATGTTACATATGTATGAATTTTTTGTCTTCATGATCCATTTCATCTCTATTGTATGTTGGTTTTCAAGTTGATAAGAAGAATACATCTCTCATGCTCTCTTTTCGGAAAATATTCATAATTTGTTCATTTTCTTCAGTTTATAAAGAATACATGCTTTGCCTTGCTCTTTTTAGCTCCTCATCAATGTGATCCATCTCACCCTGAAACCCTAAATTGTTAGCCTTCCTACCTACCTTTCCCCATTGAATGGACTGAAATTCTAATCTTATTTTCCCTAACCTAGCCTATTTGACCTAATTCACCCATCCAGCAAACCAATTCAAACAAAAAAACCCTTGTACTCATACCTAGCCTAAAACCCTAATTCATCCAGCCCTTTTGATTGTGATTTTGTGGAGAGATCCCTCCACGGTTTGGTGGGGCTAGCTACCAAGCTAAAATATTGGTCTATGGTTACCTCTGTTTAGACTCTTTCTCAGCCTTAGAGATCCGGTGGAGTGATAAAAAATTCAAACACTTGTACTACCATAACTTTATTGAAAAAACAAAAAAATTTGGAATACAGTGATTTTGGTCATGCTAGAAAATTTTCTGATGTCGTTTTTGGTGATGTTGAATGCATTTCCACAATAAAAAAAATGTGCACAAAATTTTTTCGCCTTTGTAAACAATGCCTAATATTGTATGTTGTAAGTTTCTATTTCTTATCAGATGTATATTAATAATATTGAAGTAGGAGCAAAGTGTGAAGTAAATGGACAACATGTTTTTGCAATTTCATAATTTTAACCTATTATTTTCTGTAAAAGTTAGCTTTGTTATTTTTTATTTTTATTTATTCAAAGTCTCGTGGGTAAATTTTTTCAAACAAGTAATAGAAGAAGCCAGTGTTTGTGAAGAAAAAAAATAATTTTAAAGTGAAATGGGATTTGAATACAATATTCATTCACATAGTATATTTTATTGCAAAGTGAAAATGTGTAGGAGGTGAAGGAAAGAGGCTATTTACAGTGATACGGTTAACTATTTTGTTGAGATCAATGATAGCTTTGAATAATCGACAACTTATGAGAGATATGTGAATCATGAAATGCAAGAGAAAACAAGAAATAAGGTTTGGAGTATCGGATTAGTGAAATATGGGTGTGTTCCAGAGGTCTTTTATTTTAGAGAAATTGTTTATCTCTGTGTAAATAATTTTTATTTAAGGATGAGGACAGTTAATCTAAGAGCGAAAAAGGTTCCTTTGAATCCCACTTCATTTATATGGTTACTCAAGTTATATGACTCGAACAAGCATTTAGAATTGTTTGTTGCGAATAGTTTCCTAAAGCTAGAAGGAGGAGAGATTGAAGTTGTGCGAGAATTCATTTCTCCAACTTCTGTAGTTCCTTCAGATATTTCTCCTGTAGATATTTATTTATTTAGGAAATTGTTTAGGGATTTTTGTTGGCTCTTTTCCCATGTAGTAGGTAAATAAAGTACATTAAATGTTTCAAAATTCATTTTCTATGTGCTTTATGAGACACAAAATTAATTATATCATCGATTGGGATGATGTCATTTCCAATGAATTAGTTGTTCAATTATATAGATTATACAATAAAAATATATTATTTATGATGGCATATCTAATAACATATATTGTGTCGAGACATGTGTTTGATGGTTTACCCTGTAGTCCTAAATTAAATTTTAGTGAGGAACCAATGTAGTTCCAGTTCCTATATTGTGAAAAGAATGAAGCTCCTTTAAATTTTTATTTGATTCAAGATTTTTTTGTAATGAAAGTGTATTTCTTGGTATTTGGACAAGAGCATCCTCAAATATTTGTATAATTTGAGGTTTTCCTATCTAGAAAACGAGAACATGGGGAAACAAAAAGAAATGTGGTCATATGAAATTATGGTTTTAAAGATAGGCCATTAATGTTGCAAAATTTTGTTCTAGATAGTTATTTTTTTCTGAATTCTCTAGGAAATATCGTCGTTGGCTACTTAAATTTGAACAGAAAAGGAAAAAACAGATTATTTATTTTCTAGATTACTATTGGGAAAGTAACTATGGAGAATACATCTCAAGCTAACGTTATTTCAAATTCATTATATGCTTTTAACATACATCAATATGAAGCTATTATAGGCTTTGATAGAGGAATAATTTTCATTGACCACATAGAGTCTATGAGGTACTAGAACTTGTTTCCAATCACTAGAGACTAGAGTAAGGAAAGTCACAATATATCACAAAAGATCGGAAAGTGCTAGTATGTGTTGAAGTCATCACTGAAAAATAGATCATTGGCATGGGAGGAACATATAATCAAGGAGGAACAAGTCCTAGAGGAAAATCTCAAATTTTCACACATGGTACTAGTACAAGTCCATCTAGCAGCCAAAGAGGGAAAATAAGTAATGAAAGTGAAAAATTGGTTGGTGATAGGTTATCAATTGATGGGGATTATGAATAGCCACCTCTTAGATTAACTCCAGAAAGAGCGCACATGGTTTAATTGGATAGATCCAGGAGTTCACCTAAAATTGGGAGCATTGAAGAGACCATGAAAATCAAGGTTGATAATGTTGTAGCACCTGATTGGGTTAGTACTTTTTTTCAATAAAATAGGAAAATAATGGAGGAAATTACGGAATAGGACATTACTTGCAATGACCATTATGTCTCATTGCAGGATGAAAACTATGATAGGGGTGGTAAGAGATTGAAGATTGAAAGGTATTTCTTTCCAACAAAAAGATTCTTGATTAAGCATAAATGAATGTTCATAAGTATGGAGTTGTGACGTCGGGATTGATGAAATTGCATCCAGCTAATGGTGAGGTGCTTGTAGATTCTATCAGTCAAAGAAAAGCAGAAAATTTGAAGCTAAAGGAAAAAATAAAACAGCTATAAGACACTTTAAGCTTGGGTCTTTTGTTGAAGACTCCACTAGCAATACATGAATCACCATTGGTGATTTGTAATCCCAATGGATATGATAGATTTGAGAAACCTGTCAATATTCTTAAAGTAATGAAATCATATATCATTAGTAATATATCTGAGAGATTGTGAATTATTGAATCTGCATGGAAAGTTGCTTTTGATCAATGACATTTAAAGCATAGAACTAAGTCTTTTGTGGAGTTTATCGAAAGTGGTCTCGAGGGAGACACGGAATTTGTAGACAATTTCCTATTATCTTTTAGTCGGAAGGTTGATTTACTATCCTCGCTATAAAAATATAAATAATAGCTACTATATGTTGATAAAATGATGCATATAAAAGCTGCATATTTTGAGAAAATTAGAACATTGGACAACATTATTTGTGATTATGGAGCCATATAAAAATGAAGAATAGATGTGTATCTCAAGGCGGTAGTGATTGCGCAGGATTTAAACGGTCTTTCCATTATATATGAGTCTATATTAATTTTGAAAGAGATGTTGATAGCTTATTTGGAGAAGTTAAAACAATCACACGCAATAGAGTTCAGTGATATAATTGATTTTATTGTAGAGGAAATTAAAAAATGGATAATTAATTTTGTTAGTGTTAACGAATAGTAATTTTCCTCAGATTTGCAATTGCAACAAGAAACCATAGAAATTGAGGAGGAGATATTCAATGGACATGTTAAAAAGGAAATTACTATCGGTCCAATGAAATAATTCATTGAAGCTAAAGTAAAGGAATCTGTTGCAAAAATCCTGATTCTAAGAAATAGTTAAGAGATAAACAATATCGAGTTGTGCTTTTGAAAATTGTAAGTGCTTTAATACATTGGACCATTTGTTTTTATTTTAAAATCATTTACCTATTGATTTTTTCTAGGTACATTATGATGGAATAGTCTACTTATTGAATGCAGTTCCTTTTTATTTGTTGCATGGGGATTTTAGAAATCGAGTAGTCTTTAAGTGCAATTTTTTAGAAAGTTTTCTTGTTTATTTTCTGATCTAATTTGTCTAGAATTTGGCAGAGATTCATTCAATTCACAAGTTTTACAGGTGAAATATTTGAAATTGAAGTGCTCCATGGGTTTTTGAGGGTGTAAAATCCATATATCTAGTGTCGAGCTTTGATTTTTTGGCGCTTTCTGCAAAGTGAAACCTCCACACAGTTCTAGTAAATATTTTTAAGTTTTACTTCATAGTGTGGGCTGGAGAGGTAAGTAAGAGACGAATATTACATTTATAAACCTCTTTTCAACAAGAAACACTAGTTATTTTTTCCCTGTTGTATTTATTTATGAATGTATGTACAAAAGCGAGAATTACACATATCATTGTTTCATTGTATACGGTTTTCATTGTACAAGGATTAAAATATCAGTTTTCATTTTGATTAAAGTTTTTAAATAGTGTGCAGAGCTTTTCATGTAAATTAGTGTTTAGATATTTTCTTGTGTGGAGATTTTCTTTTACAGAGCTTTCATTATGCTAAATTTTTTATGAATTCATGTACAAAAGCGAGAATTACATATATCATTGTTTCATTGTACGAATTTTTCATTGTATAGGGCTTAAAATGTAATTTTTTTGTTGCGCTTAAATTTTTTAAATAATGTGCAGATATTTGCATGTAAATCAATGTGTGAAGCTTTACTTTTGCTGATATTTTTTCATAGTGAAAGATCCACGTAAGTCTACTAAATTTTTTAAGGTTTATTTCTTAGTGTGGGTTGGGGAGCTAATTAAGAGACGATTATTACTTTTACAAATATCTTTCCAACAAGCAACACTGGTTATTTTGTCCCAGTTGTCTTTACTTATGAATATATATACAAAAGTGAAAATTGCACACATCAATGTTTCATTGTACAGAGTTTTCATTGTATAGGGATTAAAATGTAAATTTTTGTTGTGCTTAAATTTTTTTAACAATGTGTGTATCTTTTCTTGTGTGGAGCTTTTTGCACAACAAAAACTTTTCAAAAGAAAAGCTCTGCACAAATCTAGTAAATATTTTTAAGGTTTATTTCTTAGCATGGGTGGGGAGCTAAGAAAGAGGTGACTATTACTTTTACAAATTTCTACAATTGTCATGGAATTACTGAAACTATAGCTTTAAAATTTTATTTTGTTCATGAAATTAATCATATGCTTACCACTTAAACTTGTTGCTACTTTAAGTGCCATGAATAGGCATGGTAATACAATGTAAAAAGCATCCAACCAAAACATTTAAGAACTCCAATAATAATAATAATAAAACCTTGTCACTTTTCTTGTTATCTTTTCATGTGAATCTTCGTCATCTCATAAATAAACCTTAAAAATATTTACTAGACTTGTGCAAACCTTTTCTTATGCAAAGCTTTGGAACTGATGCTAATGCAACTCTATAGTTGTAATCAATGTACGAGGGGAACACTGCAAATGGAGTATGGTTTCCTCATTTTTGTACATGACATAATGAAATTAACGGTTTGGTATCCTTTCAACAAATGGATGAATCAACACATAATCGGGAGCATAAATGTTATTACTTGTAAAATGACATCGATATAGTAGTGGATATGATTATTAACAACTTGTAAGCTAGATGTCGTTATTGACAAAGATTCACATTTTTTTCGTACATGAAGTAAATGGTTTCCAAATTTTGAGATTTGTTTTAAAATTATTTTGACCATTTATCTGAAATGTCAGCTTTGTTTTTTTTAATTACTATTTATTCAAACTGTTCCATCAAACATATTTCACACAAAGAATAGTAACAAATAGTGAAAAGGTAAAAAGAAGAAATTTTGGTACTATCAACAATTACCCCAATACCAAAAATATTGAATCTTTCCAACTATAATCTAGTTTTCCAAATATTTGTGTCATGTTTTCTAAAAATCATGTCATAATTTCTATGATTTTCAAGGCGGAATTGTAGCTCGTTTAGGCTATGAGAATTAATTCTACTATTTCCCATAAATGTTGAATTTTTTTATTGAGAGCATCCTATAAAAGTGATTTCACACACAAAATAGTAACAAGTGTTATTTTTTTAGTCTATCAATAATATATACCTAAAGTGTAGTGAAAAAGTTCTTGATTGATAGAATATTTTAAAAGTACGGAGAAAAAATGGCTACGAGGGCAAGGAAATAAGCTATTTTCATTAATACAATTAACTTAATTGCACCTATCGGTCAGAGTTTTTAGTGGTTAACTATGTATCAGCGACATGTGAAACTTTCCATGCAACAGAAGAATAGCATTAATATTTCGTCTACCGGATTAGCAAATGTTGCATGAGTTATAGAAGTATTTGATTTTAGAGAAATCATTTATTTGTGCACAAAGATTTATTTGATTTAAAGACGAGAAAAATTATTCTAGAAGCCAATAATACTCCTATTTATTTGATTTCGGATGCATTTAGGTGCATATTCAAGCTATCGATTCTAAATATGCCCTTAAATTTGAAAAATGATAATATTTTTTTAGAGTCATAGGTAGGTGGCTAGAACATCATACAACATTTCATTTCGCCAGCTTCTGAGGTTGCTTCTTATATTTCATCTCTTTATATACTTTGTTTATAGAGTTTTGTTGGTTGAATTCCTTTTTAATGAGCCAAGAAAATACGATGTCTATCCCAAGATACATTCTCTATTTTATCCATTATTCATATAAAAACGATTATGTATTCAACTGGACAGATCTTATTTCAAATGAATTGGAATTTCAATTATTGAATTTGTTCAAAAGAAGTATATTTTTCATGATGGCATATCTAATAAAGACCCTCATCTCGAGTCATGTCTTTGATGACTTGACACATAACCCTAAATTCAATTTTAAAAATGAACCAATGCAGTTTTGTTATCCCATAATGTGGAGGCCATAATCTATTTTAATTTTTTGTCTAATTCAAGATATTTTGTAAAGCAAGTTATTTTCATTATAACTAGAGAATATTACCATCGAATATTTGGAAAAGCACAAATTTTCCTCTGGGAAAATGGATACATGAAGAAAGAGGAAATAATATGGTTATTCGAGTTTATGGGTTTCGAGGTAAACCACTATTTCTTCCAATGATTGTTATAGACAAGTATTTTGTTGTTGAAGTCTGCAAGAAATACTATGATTGGAAAGTCAAATTTTAACAAAAGAAGAAAAAATATTTTATTTCTTTTCCATTTAGCATTGCACAAGTAACTGTGAAGAATGGAAGCCGCCTTACAAACCTTGCAAATTATCTGCATTGTTTTAATTTAAAATAAGTTGAATCTAGGCAAGATGTTGATCCAGAAGGCCTATTTATCACACATCTAGGTGATATGAAATGTGAAAGCTTATTGAAAAGACATGCAAATGAAAGTGAGAAGAGTCCTAATGATTAAATCAATAAATAGGAATGAGTACTAGAGAAATTGTTGACAAAGTGAGCATCAACATTGAAACAAAGGGAAAACAAAGAGGCAAAAAACCTGTGAAATATTCATTTCACACATCTATAACTTAGCATGGCTTCATCTTTGAGTGAAAGAAAATGAAAATATACTAAACCTGACAAAATTGATTCATATTCGTCTATCAACTAGAGGGTATGGAAAGGAGCCTCATCAGACTCTTATTCCAGAAACAATGCATATGAATGAATTGGAAAAATCCAAAGGTCCCCTTGAAACAAGAAGAAGTCAAGAAGTTATCAACGTGGAATTTGAAATCGATACACAACCTGATTGGGTCATTACTTCTTTGAATGAAAATTATAAAATAATGGATAAATTTTCCAAAGAAGCTTCTATTTTCAATGACCACTTTGTCACTTTTCAAGGTGCAAAGTACAACAGGGACAATAAAACATTGAAAAATAAGGATGAAAAATAAAAAAAGTTATTGATAAAGTGTCTATTTAGAAATGGGATGAAGAGAACCTAGTACTGAAAGAAACAATAGAGGAGATGGAAAATTATTTAAATATGAGTCTTTTGATGATGACTTCAGTTGCAATACGGACTTTGTGATCTGCAATTCCCACTGCTAATGCATCTTATGCACATATTAGAGATTTTAAACTCGTTAATGTTGTGAAATTTCATATTGGCGTTTATATATCATATAGGTTAGAAATCATTATATATGCATGACAGGTGGTTTCTGATATCTTACGTCTAGCACAGGAAATCAACTCATTTCTCGATTTGGTGAGAAGTATTATTAATGAAGACAAGTGTTTTGTTAACAATTACTTACTTGTTTTTAGTCAAAGGCTTGAATTTTGAGCTAATGTAGATAAGAAAATAAAATAATTTTTAAATTCTAATCAAATGAGACAAATCAAAGTTGGATGGTCCAAAAGAATCGATATAATAGAAAACATTATTTCTGAATGTGAGAGCATAAAGAATAGAATAATTTATGTGTTTCTAGAGGAAATGAAAATTGTTCAAGATCTAGATGGCCCACGCATCATATGGAATTCTAAATTTATCACAAAATATACGCTAACTTTTGAATTGGAAAATACAAAAGAGTCAATGGAAAAACAATTTGATGATACAATTCATTTTACTTTAGAATAAATTAGCAAATGGCTAATTGGATTTGTTATTATTAATGATCACAAGAATTTTTTCTTAGCTGCTCAATTACAAGAAGAGGCTATGGATATTGAAAATAAATTATTCAATCAACATGTTAGGCTAGATATTATAGTGGGTCCAATGAAATAATTCATTGAAGCTAATTTGAATACATTGGTTCAACAGACCATGGACATGAAAGGCATCTTATAGTGAAACAATTAGCATATATGATTTCACACATTGTAAGTGCCCTTAAATATTTGCATATTGATTTTTTGTTTATTCATCAAGATTTGTTAATTTTATTTATGTCACCTATTCTAGTTTCTCAATGCAGTTACTTGCTTTCTTCTGTAGTTTACTCTTTCCATATTACGGTTTACAAGGGCCAAATCCCATTTCTGATTGGGATGAACACATTTAATTTTCCCAAATGTGGGAGAAATTATTTAAACAGAGGATGTTAGAATAA
Organism: Pinus albicaulis; assembly: GCA_034641835.2. Taxonomy (NCBI): domain Eukaryota; kingdom Viridiplantae; phylum Streptophyta; class Pinopsida; order Pinales; family Pinaceae; genus Pinus; species Pinus albicaulis. The sequence goes on from CM076581.1 coordinate 484,798,094, forward strand.
CATAGTGAGCGATCCAATGAACTGAGCCATTGAGCATTTTCATTACTAATATAAGAATTTCCCACTGAGAATCAGAGTTCTTAACGCTTTGCATAAGATCTTTTATGAATCTATATTTTGTCTATTTATTTTAATCATAAGTATGATGATTGAAATTTCAAACTTGATAGATTTCGTGTTTGATACATATATTACAACAACATGAAACATGAAAGTAGTTATATTTGTTATGAAACTTGAATAATGTTGATTGTATTCATATTTTGAATTTGTGTGGAGTGTGGTGCTTCAGAAAAGGCTTTTATTATGTTTTCCTCATATCTCTCTATTATATAAAATGTAAGCTATTTATTGTATTTCAAAATTAGATTAATATATTGATTTTATGATATTTTGATATATATTTGTTTAGTGTAACATTACATAACCTTAAAACAATTAATTAACGGTGGAGCTTTGTGCAGAGAGCTTTCATTGTGCATAGAGAATTCATAAACAATGAATGAAATTTTTTTTGTACATATTACTTTTGGCACAATCTGCCATAGCGGAGTAATACAATGTGCACAGTCAAAGCTTTGCAGAAGGAAGTTCCATGTCCCTCTGCGCTTCATATAATGAAAACATTGATTGTCCTATTTCATTATTAAATCTTCTACATCTCTACATTTCCCTTTTAATTCTAAGACATATTTTGGAGCGAATACATATGTGAAAGGAAGAGATGTTGATAAAATCTATATGCGAAGACAGGGAAAATCAATGAAAATGATTCGTACAATAAACATTTTGACTCCACTCTCACACTCTGCACTAGATTCGTATTAACATTAGACTATTAGTAGAAAAATATTAACATTAGACTTTGACAAACATCAACATTATATGTGTTGCGATCTCCAATTTGAATGGACCTTTTTTTGTGTCGATTAATTCAATTACTAATAGTTTATATGTTAATATTAATATTTTAATGCTTTGAGAATCATAACGAAAGATTGAAAGCTTCTTCCACATAATGGAATTAATTGGCAGTCCCACATATATGCATTTGTGTTAATTTTGAAAATATATGTTAATATTAATATTTTTGTGCTTTGAAAATCATGATTTTAGATTTAATATTTTAATTCTTTAAAATAATGTCAAGTCTAACAACATTGTTAGATGATAACCATTTTTTTGTATCTATTGAATTGGGTTCCCAATGAAACCTTGTTAACAATGTGAATGAAATTGCTCACTTCGTAATTAAAAATAAAATATAAATAACTTTACCATAATTATCAATTTTACTCAAGAGGGATAAGTAGTGTATGGAGCATTTCTTGTGTGATCAGGTGATCATGTCCAAAGTTGAAAAAAAGCTCAAAATGGAACTTCTCATAATTGGTTGAAATGTAGATGACTGGAAAGGCCTCGTTGCTGCAATTTTGGCACCAAAAACGGGACTCAAATCCGACATCATATGTGAAAGTTATGCAGGTATGAATTTTTCAGTGTCCTTCAAAAATCCAGTTGACCAAAGTTGACTTTTGACTTTGGAAATATTAAAAAAAGAATATTCCAAAGAATATTCCTTGGAATATTCCCTGGAATATTCCAACTAGACGAATGGTTTATTGAAAAATGGCAAGTTCGTATTTGATGTTGGGTTCACTTTTTTTGGGGTAGACGAATCAGGAGCCACCATGTGGCAGGGCTAGAGGCCGCCACGTGGCCCCAAGATGGATAGAAAATTTTTATTAAAATTTTTGTGGCACTCCACCAAAATCGAACCGGGGTCTCCCTGCTGCCAGCCGAGCAGCCCGACTAGACGGACTACAAGTTGTTATTGTAAAACTATGGTTGATGTCTTTAATTGAAGTTTGTTTTAATTTCTGTCGGCGGTAAAGGGGGCCAGCCCCTACATCAACCTTCCACATGACCACACCCCAGTGACCAAGAGCCATCCGTCTGGCGATGGGTATGGCTAGTGGCTTCTCTGCATGTGGCCACACGTAATAACATAAAATTTCACATTTAATGCCACTGCCAAATTTGGGCAGACTTGAAAATTTTGGCAGGATGTGCCAAAATCAGCGCTCCTATCTGCAGTTTCTCCACATTTGGTGGAATTTGTTTAGGGAATATGGGCAGAAATTTGTTTTGATCATAACTTCCTCAATATTGGACCAATTTGAACGAAATTTTGGTCAATTTTGGGTATTTTGAGCATTATGGAGAGTTTGGGATAGGTTTTATAGTGAACAGAGGTGTTCTTCAGCAACTTTTCTTCAAGGAAGCTTGGAGAGCCATCAAGGCCATTAGGGAAATGGAGTTGTATTGGGCTATACTTCACTGTTTGAGGTGAAAAAAAATCCATTTTTAGCTTATTTTTGTCTTCTAAATTCAATTTTACAGTTTTTTTTTCCTGTTTAGGCATATTTCTTACTGTATAACCAATTTGAGCAACTTAATAGAGCAAGGACATGCCCATTGGTAGCCTTGGACCCGATAGATGTAACCCAGGAGGGGTGAAATGCCTCATCATGTTGTTGTGTTATGTTATGGTGAAGTTTAGATGTTGTGTATTTCTGATTTAAGATGTTAAACAATAATTTTAAGTAACATTCCCTCACACATAAACTCAGAAACAGTTACCAAAAACACTTTTTTTAATTTGCAAGACATGGAGAATACTTTTCACACTTAATTAAATGAAAATGGATACTTTGCACAACATTACAAATGGTTCCATTTTCGGATCAGATGGTATCAGAGCTCATGATTTGAGCCTTAGGAGCTAGAGTTTTACTCAGCATTTTTTTTGTGCAAAGATATAGTTGATTGTTTGCAAGTTTTGATGCTTACCAGGCTTAAACTCAAGAGAGGTGAAGGACACTTGGTTAGTGCACAAAGTAATCCACAACCAAGAAGGGCTAGAGAGCCACCTCTAAGAGCCATTGAAGAAGCCTCAAGCATGTCTTCTAGAGAAGGAGAAGCTCCTGAAGACATCGATCCCAAAGAAGAGTAACGGGTATTCCGAAAATCTTTCCTATACATGACAGAGATGGTAAGGATACTCTACTAAGAAAGGAATGATAGGCTTCTTGAAGAAGAGTCTAGACACCGGAAATAAGGAGAGGGTTCTTCAAGAGGAAAGAAAAGTGATGACAAGTCAAAGAAAGGACACGGAGGAAATGTTGATCCACCATCCCCATCTTCATCCTCTTCCTCTAAATCGTCTTCCTCAACTTCAGTGAATCAATATCACAAATCTAAAACCTCTGGTAAAAGTCCATTTTTAAAGCTTGATGTTAAATTTGAGTTTCCTATGTTTAATGGTGAGGTCAATGTAGAGAAACTTGAAAATTGGATAAGACAGTTGGAAGTTTATTTGAGGACATAAAACCTTCATGAAGACTATAGCAAGATTCAGTTAGTCTCTTTGAGAATGGAAGGAGAAGCATTGGTATGGTGGGAAGCCAAGACCAAGGATGAAATTAAAAAACATGGTAAGATCACTTTATCATGGGCTGAATTTTTTCCGCAATTAAACAAAAAATTTATCCATTATCTCATTTACAAAAGGCTATCATGAATTGGCAAAGTTTTAGACAACTTAAGGGACAAAGTGTTCAAGATTACACTAAAGAGTTTATACAAAGGGCTTTATTGCTTGGAATTGACTTGCATAGTCAAGATAATTTTCTGAAATATATAGGAGGTTTACACAGCTATCTTATACATACTATCCTTATGTTCAATCCTACTAGTCTAGATGAAGATTGTGTACAAGCTACGTATTTAGAGGCTACAAGGAAGCAATATTTTGATGGGAATATGGATATTGAATTTAAAGGCAAAGGGAGGAAAAGAAATGCAAAATATAATAAATAAAAAGGAAAGTTATTTTGTAAAAATTATTCCAAAACAAGCCACGATGAAGACCATTGCTGGAAACTTCATTTGGAGCTGAAACCAAAAAATATTAAAACCAAAGATAAGGCCAAAGAAAAAAGAAAAATGGTTGCAACTATTGAACAATACTTAGTGTCTAAATCATGTGATGAAACTAAAAGCATAGCCATAGTACTAAAGAACATAAAGGGGAAATAGATTGTAAAGGAAACAAATCCCAGTTCTAGCATGTTAAACTATCACATAGAATTTCCAAATGAAGAGAGGAGGATAGAGTTGTTTCATGTGAGGATAATCTCAAAACACACAAAGATAGACACACTATTTGACAGTGGGTCACAAGAAAATCTCATCTCAGAAGACTTAGTCAAGAAGCTGAAACTTGAAACCATTCCACATCCAAAGCCATATCCACTTGGATGGATTTGCAAGGATACTAATTTACAAGTTTCAAGGAAATGCATGTTGCGCTTCACCATAACAGCTCATTATGTTGATTTGGTTGAACTAGATGTGGTACTGCTTGACATTACAAGTGTGGTGTTGGGTAGTCCAGACTTATGTGATAGAAAAGCGATCTTCCATCGCAATGAGAACAAGTATCATCTGTTCAAGGATGGTCAGGAGTTTATTGTGAGAGCACATCGGAAGAAGCTAGAATCTTCTTTAGTGAATGCAGGGCAATTGAAAAGGCTTGTCAATGCAAGTAAAAATCTAAATTTGTTGATGATTAAGAAAAAATATTTTGTACATAATCCTTTTCATGTTATTGCTGATGTAAATGATGATATGTTTCAGTCTGAAAGCAGGTCGTCTTTGGAACAAGATGACGAGATGTTGTAGAAAGTGCCTTTGGTGTCGATTGGTGCAGAGAACAAAGTGTCGGTGCAAGGTGGTGCAAAAATACAAGAGAGGGTAAATCATGCAAGAAAAGAGGGCACAAAGTTTAGCATGGGTCATTTCCGGTTTCAGAATGGCAGAATGGTATGGTGAGAAAACTTGGCTGGGAATCGACACAAGTACATGGCTCATTCGGCAAAAATTTACCATGAGGACAGTTGACAAGGTGAATCTCAATTTCATTTTCCTTTGAAGTTAGACCATTGTAGAAGAAGTATGCTTTTTGAAAATTATAGTTGTTGTTCTGCAAATTTCAAAAATTTGCATCATGACTTAGTCAAGGTTAGCAACAGTCAGTCAACAGATTCAAGGAAGAATTTATCCTTTCATGAGAAGCTCAATTTGATGAAGTTAGGAAGATTTTAGTGGTTCAAGGTTGGAAGAGTGGAGACTCAGTCTCTTCATCTTCAATTTCTGTAATTCAGAGAGCTTTTGGGGTCCAAAAGATTACCATTTGGGAGGTGTGATCAGGTGATCATGTCCAAAGTTGATAAAATGCTCAAAAATGGAACTTCTCAAAATTGGTTGAAACCTGAATGACCAAAAAATCCTCGTCACTACAATTCTAGCCTCGTGAATGAGACTCAAATCCAACGTCGTATGTGAAAGTTATGCAGGTTTGAAGTTTTCAGTATCCTTCAAAAATCTAGTTGACCAACGTTGACTTTTGACTTTGGAAATATTAAAAAAAGAATATTTTGAGAATATTCCATGGAATATTCCAACTGGACGAATGGTTTATTGACAAGTGGCAAGTTCGTATTTGATTTTGGGTTGACTTGTTTTGGGGCAAATGAATTAGGAGCCGCCATGTGGCAGGCCTGGAGGCCGTCACGTGGCCCTAGGCCAGATAGAAAAGTTTTATTAAAAATGTTTTTGCACTCCACCAGAACCAAACTGGGGTCTCTTCGCTGCCATCCAGGTGGCCTGACCAGACAGACTGCAAGTTCTTAGTTATAAAAATATGGTTGTCATATTTAATTTAAGTTTGTTTTGATTTCCGTCAGTGGTAAAGGGGACGAGCCCCCACATCAACCTTCCACACAACCACGCCTCAATGACCAGGAGCCATCTGTCTAGCAGTCACGGCGACGGGTACGGATAGCGGCTTCTCCATATGTGGCCACACGTAATTACATAAAATGCCACATTTAATGCCACCATCAAATTTGGGGGGACCCAAAAATTTCAGTGGGATGTGCCAAAATTAGTGCTCCTATCTGCAGTTTCTCCACATTTGGTCGAATTTGTTTATGGAATATGGGAAGAAATTTGTTTTGATCATAACTTCCTCAATATTGGACCAATTTGAATGAAATTTTGGTAAATTTTGGGTATTCTGAGCATTATGAAGAGTTTGGGACAGGTTGCAGAGTGAACAGAGGTGTTATTCAACAACTTTTTCTTCAGGGAAGCTTGAAGAGCCATCAGGGCCATCAGGGAAATGGAGCTATATTAGGAAATAATTCACTGTTTGAGGTGAAAAAAAAGCCATTTTTAGCTTATTGTTGTCTTCTGAATTCAATTTGACAATTGGTTTTTCCTATTTAGGCATATTTCTCACTGTATAACCATTTTGAGCATCTTAATAGAGCAAGGACATGCCCATTGGGAGCCTTGGACCTGGCAGATGTAGCCCAGGAGGGGTGAAATGCCTCATCATGTTGTTGTGTTATGTTATGGTGAAGTTTAGATGCTGTGTATTTCTGATTTAAGATGTTAAACAGTAATTTTAATTAACATTCCCTCACACATAAACTCATAAATAGATACCAAAAACACTTTGTTTAATTTGCAAGACATGGAGAATACTTTGCACACTTAATTAAATGAAAATGGATATTTTTCACAACATTACAAATAGTTCCATTTTCAGATCATTGTGTGAACAAGTAGTGTGTGGAGTCATGCTTGTGTAGATATTTTTTCACAGTGAAAGTTTGGCGTAAGCAAAGCTTTTCACAAGTGTATAAAATATTTTTTCGTGAAGTCAACCTAAGGCTATTAAAATGACTAGGTCTTATAATGCAAACATGGGTCACTTATATTCTTACACTCGAAAACACTAACAGAAGAAAAAAAACCAAGAAATTACAGACACATTAGCTACACACCTTATTAGCTAAATCTGAAAAAGTTTTAAATGAAAAATAGTTTAAAAATAATTTCATCTGTGCAGAGCAAAAGCTTCAAATAGTGAAATATCCACACAAGGAAACCTTCGCACAAGAAAGCTCCACACATTGAAAATTAATAGTAACATATTAACATTAATAGTTTAGCATTAGTTTCATCCCTATCGAATAATGTTCCCTATGCATACCCCATTCTCCCGCACATGCCCCATCCTCTGCATAGTCAAATCTCTGCACAATGAAACACAATAATATTCATACACACATCCTTCAATCTACAAATATTCATAGCTATATAAAAGCATATCTCTTCGCAACTTCACCCCTCATTCTCCTGCAAATACTTCTTCCTATTTTAAACCCTCCCGAATAAATTTCCCAAATGCACCCCCATTCTCCCCCACATACCCCATCCTTCGCACAATAAATGTTCTAGACAATGAAACATAATAATATAAATTATTATTTTTTCCCACACATACCCTGTCTTTTGCAAAGATTCATAGCTCTATAAAATCAAATATCTAAGAAATTTCTATCTCGTACATACCCCATCCTCAACACAGTAAAATATCCCTACAAGGAAAGTTTTTAACATTAATTTCCTCCTTGACTAATAAAGATCCCTATGCCCTCCCGTTACCCTTCATATACCTTGTCCCACACAGTAAAATCTCCTCATAATGAAACATAATAATATTGATTATCCATCTCCATGTTACACCTTCATATAAGTATAACGTAATGTAAATGAGCCTTAAACTATTTGGTCAAGAAATAGTCTAATAAATTCGCTCAATATGTGATGCAAGGAATAAATATGTCCATTCGCATAAAAAAAATTTGGTCTTCATCTTATTTCTCCCACACATACCCTGTCATCTGCAAATATTTATAGCTCTATAAAATCATAGCTCTTTATAACTGTTCTCCTGCACAGGGTTCAACATTTACTCCACATGCTTCCTTCGCAAAGGGAATGAAAACACATCAAAACACATCAATTATATCACCATTGGGAAGAACAATAACACACTGTCAGAGCATTCACGAAATCACAAACTGGTAGCATAATCAAAACTAGTGAGAACTAGATGCTTACATGAAAATCCATATTGAAGGACATCATATGAATAAACATGTAATTATTTGATTGATTTGTTTTAACAAAATTCCCTGAAAATATGATGAACCTTTAAACTATCATTTAGTGTAATGTTCTCCTGGAAAAAAAAAATATATATATATATATATACTTAGTATCTATGACATATTGTTGAAGAGATCTAAATTTTTTTTTTACATTTTTGTTCAAATTTTAGTATCCAATGATGATATTGCCTACATACATCAACAAAAAAATATTTATCTAGAAAAAAATATGTATCTAGAAAAAAATTTGGAAACAATAATGGCCTATCTTCAAAATGCTAAGCTGTTATAACCATATTTCTTTCTCTTTCTTCATGGTCCCTTTTGACATATATGATATCCCAGCCTTTGCACAAATTCGAGGAGACACTTTTCCAATTACCATGTAATACACTTGTCTTCCAAAAACATCTTGAATTAAACAAATATTTAAAGTATATGTGTTCTTCCACAATATAGAATACTATAATTGCATTCCTTGCTCGTCAAACATCTACTTTGAACTAATGATCTTCATTCAGTTTTACCTCATTTCATTGTCTGAAGCTTTTGTTGTGAAGAGATTTGATCGTGTGTTAGAAAGGGGGAGGGGGGGGAGAGGCAAGGAATGGAGTGGTTCATTCAACTAGTGCTCTATATTATTTTCCAATATTCCACATTAAATTAATAATTCAAAGCTATTTCTACATATTTATTCACTTATGACACTTTCGCATATGACAATAATAATAATAATTTCAAAGAATAGTCTTCTTCAAACTATAAAATGATATATTGAATCAAATTCATTTACTAATGCTAAAATATATTATTAGTAGAATTTTTTTCGCGAATATATATATATATATATATATATATATATATATATATATATATATGTATATATTAACAACTTCCTTCTTCACTAGAAACTGTAACACTTTCCTCGTAGTCAAAATTTGTTGACTATCAATTTTATTTTTACTACCATTATTCCTATTTTCACATTGAACTCCATTGAATATATAATACATATGTTCAATATGTTGGCAATATGATGCAGAGTGTTGTCCTTGATGGCAACCTACTTGATAAAGTTGATGGCAACCTACTTGATGAAGTTGTTCTTGATGGAAACCTACTTGATAAGTTTCCTATGATAAGCAACCTATGTGTTAAATATGTAAGAATGATGTATCTCCATCAATGCCAAAAGAGGAGCACTTGAAACAGCAACAAAGAAAAGTGCAAATGAAATATGAAGCTGAGGCAGTTTTAGAAGGGTTAGTTGATTGGAGATCTGAAAAGGTAGCAGAGACATCATAGAAAACAGTGGCAGAGGAATTGGCATCTGAAACAGTAACTAGGAACAGAGAAAAGAAATGTAGCAGAGAAGAACAGAGACAGAGTGCATCTATAGTTTGAGCTATAGAGAGCAGTATCAGTCAAGGAGCAGGGACAAGCAGTGAATTGAAAGTTGTCCAGAGACAGTATATGAAGAAAAAGGCCATCAAACAGAAAAAGGTTCTGCATTCTCTGTATATTCTTGATAGAATTCAGAAGGAAGGATATTTGAGTCCCTGAGAACAACTATGAATCATTATCCGTAAGCATCATAAACCCTGTGGCAAGGATTCGAAATTAAAGATTTAGTGTATAAATTGAAGGAATTAATGGTTGCAGAGATATGATGATTGTAGCATAGTACAGTGATCAGTGTTCGGAATCAAGAACTTGAATGTAGAAGTGGAACTATGACAGGATAGGAAGCAAAATTGAAGACAGAGTGACATTGTGTTGTGTCGAGGTCGGAAGGCAGCAACCGGTGTAAAGAATGAATGTTAAAAGACTCAAACGAAAATTGTGAACAGAGCGTTAAATTTAGCAATGGATCTGTAATAAAAGGAAAAACATTAAAGTGCAACTTAATTCTAATAATACATTTAAAAGGCGACAGAACCCTGCGTGGAAGAACGGAACCATGACCGAGTGAACAGTGAAGGTGGTTTACGGTTTTCACCGCACCACCTATGCGGAGTAAGCGGTATTTCCTGGTTGAGGAGCGATTCCATAGAGTGCTCGACACGCATCCCTGTACGACTTCACAAAACCAATTTTCACTGTGCGCCATCGCGCGTTATAGTTTGACCCAGGACACCCAGCGATATCGTTGAGCGTCGTTGATCTGGGAAGGGGTCATCGGACGGTCATCATTTGTTGAAGGTGCGCGAAGATTAACATAGGTACAACAGAACATTGTGTGTTAACGTTTGGCATCGGAGGTCGAGCGATATGCATATACGCCGTTGATCTGGGAAGGGGTCATCGGACGGTCATCATTTTTTGAAGGTGCACGAAGATTAACACAAGTACGGCGGACCATCGCACATTAACGTTCGGCATCGGAGGTCGAGCGATATGCATATATGCTGTTGATCTGGAAGCTTTCTAATCTAACGGTGATCGGATGCTGGACTTGCGCGAAATTTACTTATGGTGCCGTGTGCGTTTTGATTGGTTATTGACTATATTTGTGGGCCCGGGGTCAAAGGTTTGTCATATTGTTTGAAAGCGTTAATATGCGAAAGATCCTAAAGTTAAGTTCAAATTATTAAATTAATTATTTAATTACCAAGATCAATAGAACAATGAGAGTTATGGAGACCCCGCTGGATTATCTACTTTAACCTCGTCCAGGAATACCATTAGCAAGTGAATGGTTTTGACCCAAGGTTTTAATAAAGGTGAAAACTATATAAGGTGATGAGGATCATGAAGAACGGTGGGCAGGCGAAAGGGTTGATATTAAATGAATCTCTTTTAGAGATATCTGTATGAATAAACTCTGATAATATCTGAATCTATGGTGCACCTGTGAACATGATGATTGATCAATATCTCTAGATCAGAGGATGATTATTTCTTGGTTTAATCAACTGATGAAATAATGAAGAACATGTGCATACGTAAGGGTGGTGAATGAATAAATTTCTCTAAGGAATATCTGCATGGATGAACTATGTTCTTAACTGATAAATCTGAATCTACGATGCACCCATGGATATAATAATCTGACAATGATGAATCTCTAGTTTGAACGACAGACTAAATCATGAAGAACTGGTGTGAGTGTACTGAATGAATAAATCTAGTGGCCTGCAAGGTATGTCGTGTGGAAATTGGTGGATCCAGTATGAAAATTGATGAAACGTGGTCCGTAGTAGATCTGAGGGTCGAAGCCTTCAATGAGGGGGTTGTAGCTCCCTTCTAGTGGTAGCTGGTAAATGAGAGCAGGGGGTAGTAGCTCCCTTCCAGGAGAGGCTAGTAAACGAGAGCAGGGGGTAGTAGCTCCCTTCCAGGAGAGGCTGGTAAACGAGAGAAGGTTGTAGCCTTCTGCAGGTGGGTGCCTGCGTGCTGGTATAAGTCTGCACCAGCATATATTGTAAGAATTTTTCTCTATAATAAATATTGAAGACTGAGATTACAGCAGCAGTGGTTTTCTCTCGAATTGGGTTTCCACCTTAAATCCTGGTGTTCATATGTGTTTTTTATGTTTGATGGTTTGTTCTGTTATTTCTGTTCATGCTTAATGCTTATCTGATGCAATGCTCTAAGTAAAGACATAATAAGATATCTGGACATACATGTTGGATGCAGTACTGTAACATATGATTTTAAGAGAAAGAAAAGAAAAAATTGTTCAGCCCTAAATACTGATTCACCCCCCCTCTCAGTATTTTTTCCCAACAATTGGAATCAGAGCAGGTCCTTCTACAGAAGCTTGATCGCTTGAAGGAGATCTGTCACAATGGGAAGGAAGCAAAAGAAGAAGGCTACTCAAAGAAAGGAGATATCTCAGAAAACATGTACAGCATAAAATGAAGATAATGAATCAGGTACTGATTGTTTTTCTTGTAATTCACTTCCTTGTGCATGCAATGGTGAAGATAGAGAAAAAGAAAGTGAAAGTAATGATTGGGATCAATTTAAAAGGAAGGAATCTATCTACAAAGATGTGATCTTTAGAATGAATGGACAGATAGAAATGTATCAAAAACTGCAGGATAAAGTAACCAATCGAAGTGAAAGACTTGAAGCAAAAATCATCTCTCTGAAAGAAGATCTGGAAAAATAAAAAAGGAAGCATGAAGAACTTCTACAATCATTTGAAAAAGAAGACATTGAAGCAGAAATCATCTCTCTCAAAATAGATCTGGAAAAATCAAATAAGAAGAATGAAGAACTCTTACAAACTTTTGAAGAACAAGAAAATGGGTTGAAACAAGAGATTTTAAAATTGAATGATCAAGTAGAAGAAGGAAGAAGGGTCGAATAAAGTATGAAGAAGCAATGCCAAAGATTGGAGGTTGAGGTAAACATTTTAAAAGGTAAATTAGAAGAAAAAGATAAACTCTTGAGATTTCAAGATAGTACTAAGATTCTAGATAATATTCTTAGTAGTCAAAGGTCTCCTTCTGTTAAATTTGGTATTGGTTTTCATGAAACTGTTAAAGGAGAATCTAGTTCACAAGAAAGTGCTAATGATTCAAAGGATATCAATGCAAAACCTAAAGTATTGAAAGAGAAAAAAGATCAACCGACAATCATGAACTCTCAAAGGAAATCATTCAATAATGTTGAATGCTTTAAGTGTCATAATTATGGGCATGTTGCAGCCAATTGCAGAAGCAGATTGTTTCAGTCTCAAACAAACAGATTCCACATAGAAAGGTACTCAGGTTTCTTTAAGGAATATTGTTTTTCATGCAGCAAGTTTGGTCATAAAGCAGCTAATTGCAATAGAAGAAAGAATAGAAAAACACATTATGATCCTTATGCTTACTTTTCTGGTCACACAAGATGTTATGCTTGTAACAAGTATGGACATGTAGAAAAAGAGTGCAGGATGAATAGATCTGAGAAAGTGGATAATTTCCAGCACACAATAATAAATTTCAAGCAAGGCTAGAAAAGGAAGGAGGACCAGTCAAAAACATAGGGGATAATAATTCTACTGCAGTCTTCTACTTCTAAAGCTTACTTCTCATAAAGACTGCAGGGGTGATGTGAGATACATTATAGGATTCAGTAATGTATCATCACAGGGGGAGCAATGTATGATGATTCCCATGGTTGTTTTGGTAATTCTGATTGTGTTTACTTCTAACAGTGCATCTAACATGACAACAGAATACAGGAGGAAATGGAGACAGAACCGTATGTTTTTCTGATAAGAAAAACAGCGAGTCAGCTCAAGGAGCACAGTTTCAGGGGGAGCATTAGCCTTACTGAGAATAATGCATTGTTGGCATTATGATGGTTCTAAAATATGACCTTTCCCTAAAGGTCTTTTTGATGAAGGAATATTTCTTGGTTACTCCTCTAGGAGTACGGCATATAAATGTTACAATAAAAGACTCCGGAATATTGTTGAATGTATAGATGTTGTTATTGATGAGTCTCCAGCAGCTCCAAAAGAAGAAAAACAAACAACAAATGAAGATTATGATGGTGACATATATCCTTCTACATAAAATAGTAATGATACAAACAGTTAACCCAGTGAATAAACCAAGATGATTTGTCTTAAAAGGGTCCATTTAGATATGTTCGAAAGAATCATCTAGGATCTCAAATTTTGGGAGAAAAGGGATCAGGTGTACAAACAAGAAGAACTCTTGTGGGATCTTCTAGCAATCTGGCATTTCTGTCCACTATTGAACTTCACAATGTCAGTCAAGCTAGCAAAGATGAATGTTGGATTCAAGACATGAATGAATAGCTTGATCAAATTGAAAAGAATCACACTTGGGAATTAGTACCAAGACCTCATGACAAAAATGTCATTGGAACTAAATGGATATTCAAAAACAAGTTAAATGAGAATGGGGATGTTATAAGAAATAAATCTAGACTTGTTTGCAAGGGGTATGCTCAACAAGAAGGTATAGACTTTGAAGAAACTTTTGCTCCTGTAGCCAGACTTGAAGCCATAAGAATGTTTCTTTCTTTTTCAAGCTTCCAACAAATCAAAGTTTGTCAAATGGATGTTAAATCTGCTTTTCTCAATGGTGATCTAGAAGAAGAAGTTTATATAGAACAACCAGAAGGATTCATTTTGGGAAATGATGAAAAACTTGTTTGTAGACTTAAAAAGGCTCTATATGGTCTCAAACAAGCTCCAAGGGCATGGTACTATTGTCTTGACAAATATCGTCATCAACAAGGATTTTTAAAGGGGTCTGCTGATAGCAACTAATACACAAAAACTGAAAATGGCAAACTATTGATTGTGGTTGTATATGTTGATGATATCATTTTTGGAAGTAATGAAGAGTCTATGAGTCAGAAATTTGTTTCTGATATACAGCAAGAATTTGAAATGTCTTTACTTGGGGAACTAACATTCTTTCTTGGCTTGCAAGTGCAACAAGCAACAAATGGCATATTCTTATCACAAGCAAAATACCTCAAGAAATTCCTGAAAACGTATCGCATGGAGGAGTGAAAATGATATTTGGTTTCCCATAATGAGATCATGGATAAGCCCTGATTGTTTCTTTGCTGAAGAGTATCTTCTGTTTTCACACATGGATAAGATGGAAGTCTTATGATTCGGAGATAAGGACAGATCATGCAGAATTTGATGCTGATGATTTTTGTCATGGTTGAGACCTTCTATACATAATTCCTACACTTGATACATCATGATTATGAAATAAATATAAATCATGAAGATCTTGGTGATAACAGATCACATGGATGATTACTTGACACAATTTGTCTATTGAAGAAGTTGTTCTGGTATGATAATTCCTCTTGAGAAGAATATGTTGATGCGGCAAAGAGCCTGAAGGCTTGGTTACTGATGTACTTATGCTACAACTATTGGATGACACTTTAAAACACATTTGTGGTGCTGTTGGGTACCTCTGGTGGTGTTTCTGCTCTCATAATTCTGTTTTACTCTCTGATGTTTTTTATGGAGATGCCTTGATGATTTGATGGTGAAAGTGTTCAGGATGAACAAGCTAAGGGGGAGCTTTGGTCTTATAAAAGGGATGCAGTATTGGCATTCTAATTATTTGTTATGGTCTGATCTCATGTTTGAGATTCCTTGGTCTTGATTGTATAAGTTATAATGTGATGAAAAGGTCATGTTGAGACCTATGATGTAATATTCAGTCATGTGTAAACCCACTTGGTTGGGTACTTGTGTCACATATGTAAATCCACTTGGTTGGATCATTGATGTAAGTTTGAGTTCTTGGTGATACGAAAGGTCATAGAGTCATATTACGTTTGAAGATTCAGCAGTACAAAGCAGATCTATAGAGCTCTTCTTTCTACAAGAGAAGAAAAACCTTGTTTGGTTTTGACCCGCTCTTTGCCCTTGATGTCAAAGGGGGAGAGTATCATGGTGTTTTAATAATGATTATAATAAATGTATCTATCTTTTATGGTGATCAAACACCATCATGGTTGCCATCAAGTCCAAAGGGGGAGATTGTTGGCAATATGATGCAGAGTGTTGTCCTTGATGGCAACCTACTTGATAAAGTTGATGGCAACCTACTTGATGAAGTTGTTATTGATGGAAACCTACTTGATAAGTTGCCTATGATAAGCAAACTTGTGTTAAAGATGTAAGAATGATGTATCTCCATCAATGCCAAAAGAGAAGCACTTGAAACAGCAACAAATAAAAGTGCAAATGAAATATGAAGCTGAGGCGGTTTTAGAAGGGTTAGTTGATTGGAGATCTGGAAAGGAAGAAGAGACATCATAGAAAACAATGGCAGAGGAATTGGCATCTAGAACAGTAACTAGGAATAGAGAAAATAAATGTAGCAGAGAAGAACAGAGACATATTGCATCTATAGTTTGAGCTACAGAGAGCAGTATCAGTCAAGGAGCAGGGACAAGCAGTGAATTGTAAGTTGTCGAGAGACAGTATAGGAAGAAAAAGGCCATCAAACAGAAAAAGGTTCTGCATTATCTGTATATTCTTGATAGAATTCAGAAGGAAGGATAGTTGAGTCCCTGAGAACAACTATGAATCATTATCCGTAAGCATCATAAACCCTGTGGCAAGGATTCAAAATTAAATATTTAGTGTATAAATTGAAGGAATTAATGGTTGCAGAGATATGATGATTGTAGCATAGTACAGTGATCAGTGTGCGGAATCAAGAATTTGAATGTAGAAGCGGAACTATGACAGGATAGGAAGCAAAATTGAAGACAGAGTGACATTGTGTTGTGTCGAGGTCGGAAGGCAGCAACTGGTGTAAAGAATGAATGTTAAAAGACTCAAACGAAAATTGTGAACAGAGCGTTAAATTTAGCAATGGATCTGTAATAAAAGGAAAAACATTAAAGCACAACTTAATTCTAATAATACATTTAAAAGGCGATAGAACCCTACGTGGAAGAGCGGAACCATGACCGAGTGAACAGTGAAGGTGGTTTACGGTTTTCATCGCACCACCTATGCAGAGTAAGAGGTATTTCCTGGTTGAGGAGCGATTCCATAGAGTGCTCGACATGCATCCCTGTACGACTTCACAAAACCACTTTTCGCTGTGCGCCATCGCGCGTTATAGTTTGACCCAGGACACCCAGCGATATCGTTGAGCGTCGTTGATCTGGGAAGGGGTCATCGGACGGTCATCATTTTTTGAAGGTGCGCGAAGATTAACATAGGTACGACAGAACATTGTGTGTTAACATTTGGCATCGGAGGTCGAGCGATATGCATATACGCCGTTGATCTCGGAAGGGGTCATCAGATGGTCATCATTTTTTGAAGGTGCACGAAGATTAACACAAGTAGGGCAAACCATCGCACATTAACGTTTGGCATCGGAGGTCGAGCGATATGTATATACACCGTTGATCGGATGTTGGACTTGCGCGAAATTTACTTATGGTACCGTGCACGTTTTGATTGGCTATTGACTATATTTGTGGGCCTGGGGTCAAAGGTTTGTCATATTGTTTGAAAGCGTTAATATGTGAAAGATCCTAAAGTTAAGTTCAAATTATTAAATTATTTATTTAATTACCAAGATCAATAGAACAATGAGAGTTATGGAGACCCCGCTGGATTATCTATTTTGACCCCGTCCAGGAATACCATTAGCAAGTGAATGGTTTTGACCCAAGGTTTTAATAAAGGCGAAAACTATATAAGGTGATGAGGATCATGAAGAACGGTGTGCATGCGAAAGGGTTGATATTAAACGAATCTCTTTTAGAGATATCTGTATGAATAAACTCTGATATATCTTAATCTATGGTGTACCTGTGAATATGATGATTGATCAATATCTCTAGATCAGATGATGATCATTTCCTGGTTTAATCGACTGATGAAATCATGAAGAACGTGTGCATACGTAAGGGTGGTGAATGAATAAATTTATCTAAGGAATATCTGCATGGATGAACACTGTTCTTATCTGCATCTACGATGCACCCATGGATATAATGATCTGACAATGATAAATCTCTGGTTTGAATGACGGATGAAATCATCAAGAACTGGTGTGAGTGTACTGAATGAATAAATCTGGTGGCCTGCAAGGTATGTCGTGTGGAAACTGGTGGATCCAGTATGAAAATTGATGAAACGTGGTCCGCAGTAGATCTGAGGGTCGAAGCCTTCAGTGAGGGGGTTGTAGCTCCCTTCCAGTGGTAGCTGGTAAATGAGAGCAGGGGATAGTAGCTCCCTTCCAGGAGAGGTTGGTAAACGAGAGCAGGAGGTAGTAGCTCCCTTCCAGGAGAGGCTGGTAAACGAGAGCAGGGGGTAGTAGCTCCCTTCCAGGAGAGGCTGGTAAACGAGAGCAAGGGGTAGTAGCTCCCTTCCAGGAGAGGCTGGTAAACGAGAGAAGGTTGTAGCCTTCTGCAGGTGGGTGACTGCGTGCTGGTATAAGTCTACACCCGCATATATTGTATGAAGTTTTCTCTATAATAAATATTGAAGACTGAAATTACAGCAGCGGTGGTTTTCTCCCGAATTGGGTTTCCACCTTAAATCCTGGTGTTCATATGTGTTGTTTATGTTTGATGGTTTGTTCTTTTATTTCTGTTCATGCTTAGTGCTTATCTGATGCAATGCTCTAAGTAAAGACATAATAAGATATCTGAAATACATGTTGGATGCAGTACTGTAACATATGGTTTTAAGAGCAAGGATGGAAAAATTGTTCAGCCCTAAATACTGATTCACCCCCCCTCTCAGTATTTTTCCCAACACAATATTTATAAGGTAACGTGACAATTGTAACCACCAATGTTTTTTGTTGTTTCCATAGAAGCATTCGCTAGGTTTTCATCATGCGTTTCTTTGAGCATACACATTACAAATGCATGTTAAATTACTTTTCAGATGATTTGGTTACAAATAGAATCCTCATTTGGGTTGTACAATATTGCTATGGTAGTTGCACACTATGAGGAATTATCATTGCAAGCTCATTTGGAGAAAAAGTGCAAAACATGTAGCATTATTGACGAGTAAAAAATGCATTTTTTATTCTATATCTGAGTAGTTAAAACATTCATACGATATATGGTACAGTCCTACAACGATGACGTAGAAATTTCAAATACTGCATAATATGATAATACTACACACTTTTACACAAAAATGTGTTACTGTTGTATAGTTCTTACATCTAAATTACATCTGTGATATGAAGTTAGAACCTCATATTTTTCTTATGTTTGTATATTTAATCTAACTCATATTATCATAACATTAGAAATGAACACAAGAAAAACATATACCATCAAGTACAACGATAACTTTCCTAAGAGGTACATTTATGTTATATTTATTGTACTTTGATTATATTTTCATCACACAGTTCAATGTGTCTAAAATATAAACCTTTTCAATTTTGAGGAAACATATAACACATAGAGATTCAGAATCAGGGCAACAATTAAAATGAAAAAGGTACTTTGAACATTTCTACAAAACATTGATATTTACTGAAACTAAAATCTATTTATAATTTATGTACACTAGTAATAACTTTGTGTTATCCTATTATCTTTTCATTAGACAATACTTACTTAGTTTCAATTATAATGTCATTTTTTCATTAGACAATACTTACTTAGTTTCAATTATTATGTCATTTTAAGCAGTTATTTTAGTGTATTAATATTTGTGAACATGCAAAAGATATCGAATTCAAATGATGTCACACTAGAGATGGACGAGAATGTAGAGATAGCAATGAGTAGCGCTATAGAAACAGACATCGCAAAAGACAAAAAAATACCAACATAAATTAATGAAGAAATACATGCAAATAGGTACTTCGTACATTTAATTAACTGTGTATCATATTTTATTTTTCTCTTCTTTTCTTTCTTTCTTTTTTTTTTCTTTTGAATTTATTTCAATTCAATGGTCCTGACTAGAAAAAAATAAATTGAGTCTATGCCATTGTTGATCGAATATATTGGTAACAATATAACTAGAAGGATTTTTCATGGCATTAATTTGGTTACATATCGAACATTTTTGGGTAAAGAAAATAATAAAGAAGAAATACATTGTGCAAAATTAATAGATAAGAAAGCGGAAATGGAAATAACATTGCTTGTGCCAACACAGTTAATCAAACAACGTGAGTCAAAACTTATTGCAAATGTTGGTGTTTCTATTACATTTTCTGAAATAATTCTAAAGCATAAATACGACTATGGTGATTGTGAAAAAACTATTTGGAAAAACAGTTTAAGCAATGTAGAAAACATTTATCCTATTTGTGCAGAGTACCAATTCTTTCCAAATATGACAATTGAAAATTTGTCATGTAATGATGATTCGTTCCCAGTAGGCACAATCACTCTTATTGAAATTTTGGTAACACACACGGTAATGTAATGTATACCAAAAATCAAAGATGGAAATACGTAACAGGATAAGGAAATAGTGAGTTTTGCTTTATTTGAATGTTTTATTGTTACAAAGTTATTCTCCATTTTTTTTTCCATAGGGAAAAACCAATTTTCATTGAAATAAAAAACGAAGTTACATGTCCATTCAGGACAAAATTATTATTAATATTTTATATGATTTTCGTGTATTTTTTTACAAATGTTGCATATGTTATAAGTTTAAGTACACGATAAATTTGTTTCAACATGTGTTTCAATTCAAATATAATTGCAACAAAATGTATTTCCACTGATCTTCGTAAAA
Source organism: Pinus albicaulis (assembly GCA_034641835.2). Taxonomy (NCBI): domain Eukaryota; kingdom Viridiplantae; phylum Streptophyta; class Pinopsida; order Pinales; family Pinaceae; genus Pinus; species Pinus albicaulis. Next base: position 484,818,389 of record CM076581.1, read on the forward strand.
AATATAGTTAGAAAAAAAGAAAGAGTTTTCTGAACTTCGCAATCAACGTTCATATGTCCATTGAAAACACGAACGAAAGATGAAAATATAAGAAAATTTCTTTCCTTGCCAAGTGGAATATGCATGGTAAACTTTATTATATTATTTATATAGATATAGATATAGAACAATAAATAAAAATACATTTGATTTCATGTTACTAATCCTTTGTTTTCTATATCAATTTTACAATACTTCCAAGGATACCTGAAAATGATTAGTGCATATGCAAATCCATTCAAGAGTGTATGTTCGAAATAAATTACTCCAATTACAAGTGCTAGAACTATGAATAAAACTATGTTTTATTGCATCGATGGCAAGAAGGATTCATGATTCCTTTATTTCCATTAGTTAAATGGCATCATACATGCAAATGAAAGGATTGGAATATATTTTTTTTGAGGGGCGAATAAATAGAAAGGGTATACTTGCACTATGACAAATTTCCTACTAGGAATATTGTGCAAAAAAAATAGATGTTATTGAAACCTTGTCCAATTTCGAGACACATGGCACATTTACAATAAACCATCAAAATGTAGGTATACGTATACAATGATGGTTTTATTATTTTTCATTGTCAAGCAATCTAGTAATGAAAAATTTCTCATTGCTTGCATTACCAAGAATCCTAACATTTCCTTAAAGTTGTTGGTTCAATAATTCATTTTTTTCTAACAAATATTTTATTTTACTGGTTAATTGGGATATCATTGCGTGTTGTCAATCAATATACTATACTTAGGAGAACAATATTGGCATTGTAATCATTGGAGAAAACAAGGCAATTGCTTCTACTAATGAAAATGCTACTATGATATTGTACAATAACATATTTGAATGAATTATTTTGTTTCAGCTCTATGTTGTGTACTTTTCTATGTTGTCTTTTCTTTTTTGCGGTCTTGTTTTTTATATTATTTTATTGATTTATCAATTTTCAAGTTATATAACTACTTAGACAATATCACAAGTTGGTCACGCTATAATTTTTAGCTTCATTAATAATTTTTTGGTGACATTGTTATTAATTAATGGAATTTATAATCACAGTTTTCTTTGTTTGCAGTCTCGATCAATCTAGTATTATTTCTATTTAAAAACATATTTCATGCGTGATTTAAATAAATATCCAAATAAATCATTGTCATAAAGAGATGAAACGAATTTCTAAATCGAATAAGAAATATTACAATATAACTCCTAAAACATGTTTCATTTATACATACGTTTGTAATCCAGAATAATATGATATTCTTTTTCTTTAACTTTGTCGAGAATATTATAATATATAGCCTTTTGCATATACTGAGTTTCATAATTGGTTCAAAAAATAGCAAAAATTCGCAACAATTTCTTTAATAATTAACCATTATTTCAGGACATTAACATGTCTAGTGATTATGCTGCCAGAATCGAGAACTGGTTACTCTATTCATGTTTTTCAAGAGCACTCCTGACAACATTTTTACAACATCTATTCCATATTCGAATCACCTTAGATTTTTCTAGAGTTATGGTATTTTATCCATTAGCATTAAAATATCTTGACTAAAAATTAATATACGTGGGTTGAGCATTAAGATATCTTGGATTTTTCCATGTACCTCTTCATTTGTGCTCATGACATTGTTTATTTTGGCCATTTGTTCATTGTTAGTAACAAATTCAAAAAATGATAGAATTTATCAAGCAGAACCTTAAAACAATTAGCAGTTTCAAAACAACAAATCAATTTTATTTCCTATAACTTACTAACGAGTCTAGAACAAAATGAGAATTGATAAAATACTTTGAAAAAAAAAATCCTACAGACAATGCGCCAAAGGTGATAATTATTTTAAATCACTAATTGACATATAAGTTCTAAAACAACATTTAACTACTATCAATTTAAATGTTATTAATTGACCAATGATAGTCATCAATATGGATACTAATGTAATATCCCCAAATGGGAAAAGCAAGAATATAGTGCAAAATTTTGGAACAATATTGCAAATCATCATTTATAAAGAAAGAGGCCAATATGGAGACCTTTCATATGTTATTACAGCAGCAAAACATGTGTAATAAATGGCCCATAAGATGCATAACAAGAAATACAAGCCTCCAATGAACAAAATCCCTCAATCAAAGGTGTTGCAATCATGTAGAAAAGCTACAAGACCCTTATAGCTTTATTTTATTAGCTCTGCTACGGAAAATGATTATACATCGGATCTAGAGATGATATGTGCTCCAAAATTTATATCTATATCAGATATGAGCACTATACAAACACCCCTATAGAATCCCTCAAGAGTTTTCAGAAAAAACACCAAGTACAAGTTGTAGATCTGAGATCTAATAATTGAAAAATACAGATCTGGAAAGTGTGGCTGATATGATATGATCAATAAAATAGCCTCCAATAGATCTTCAAGGTGAAAGGAATATCCCCATCACTTGAAAATCAGCTCGCCAAATGGTGTGCTAAACCACCCTGCAACTCCTCCTATAGAAATAACACAGATCTAGAAGCAAACTACGTTGTAGGGATCAAAATAAGGTTGGCTTGATGCCAAGATCTGAAAATGAGTTCAAAGCCCTTCAATATTGTCCTCCCAATGAAGTGGAAACCTCCTACACTAAAAATTAGCACTGAAATGGCCTAGATCTAGAGATCTAGTCTCCACTTGCTGCAACTTGCAAAAAAAACTGAACCCTCAACAGGATCTTCGTTGTAGTTGAAAGAAGAAGCTTGGACAGAATTCTAGATATGTGGAAATGATAGATCAATACTCTCTCAAGAGGCCTCTCAAGGAAAGAGGTGGGATTCCCACTCAGGAACACCCTGGCGCTAAAACATCACTGCAATCTTAGCTAAACAACTGAAGAGAGCAACAAAGTCTAAACAGACATATCAAAAAAATAATCATAACATAATCCATATGGCTTCCATCCTCTTCCTTATAAAAAATATGATCCTTCTCACCTTGGGTCCCACTCATTAGGATTTCCGTCATCATGCAATCAATCTCCATCCAAAACTGTGTTGTCCCATCATTAAAGCCACTCCTCCATAACAGTGTTGTTTGATTTGGTCAAAGTTGACCAAGTCTTCATGATCCAGTCCCTTTTCACACCTAAGGGTCTTCAATCCAGCTTTTAGATGACCTCCATTCACACTGGGAGTGTCTTTTATTCCTACTAATGAGATTTATGGGTCTCCATACCCTCTTATTATTCTATCTAAGAGAAAAATCATAATTTAATATTCCAATTAGTTGTGTGCTAATTTAGGAATATTACAGTCGTCCCCTCCCAAATGGTTCTTGTCCTCAAGCAACTATAATGATAGAACTGAAGAGTCTCTCCTCTTCCTCTTGGAACATCTTCATGTGAAAAGCTCCCCCAATTAACAAGATGCTTTCTCATCAGTAATTTTCCAAGTTGCTCCTCCCAAGTGTATAAGTATGCCTTTGGTGGAAAATCCAAATGGCACTCATCATGAACAAGTAGAATATCCATGGAAGCAACTATGTGTGGTCTAGATTTATTCTTGAGGCATCGAATCTGAAATATATTGGGAACTATCATTCCCATGTGAAGCCTCCATCCCTAAGCTATCATCCACAAAAAGTGAGTCACCCTCCAACATGGCAACTCATGAAACATCTCCTCCACCTTAGGCTCCTGCAAAGAAGGTGGGATGCATAGTTGAACATGATGGATCAAATTTTCCATCCCACACTATCTGTCTCTCCAGTTATGATAAGTGTAGAGATGCTGTTGAATATGGGCTGCAATAATGTTACCTTCATGAAGAAAAAAGGAAATAAGATCCTCAAAGATCCACTCTTTGGTTCTTGCCCAAATCATCCCATATAAAATGAATGTGACATTATCATCATATGGAATCCAAAGGAGAGAAGTACTGAAGGTTTTACATAGTGCTTGAAGGTACCAACAGTTTCTCAAGTAGCCACAACGTAGTTTTACCAATTGCAGTTTTGGAATATGATGTGGCAAGTTGTCATCAAACAATTTGCTAGTTGTGCATGTCATATCTTCTACTAGTAAATAGTAAATGCTAGTGTATATCAACTGAGCATACAAGAAATAGTAAAACAATTTCCCAAAGCCATGCAAGAAATGACCATCTCTATCATAGATGTTTTTCCAAAAATGACCATGAAGCCCAAATAGCAGCTTACCTTCTTGTGGAGAAATGCACTGTATAGAGATGGTAAGAGAATGCAAATATTATGTTGGATAATCAATAAATGCAAAAAAATATTTCTTACCATGTACTAAGAGTAAACTGACAACAAGGTCAAAGAATGACTCCTCCATAATGGTATGACATATGTCCATGGAAAGGAATGAACCATGTGTTGCATGCAAGGCATTCTCCTTATACTTGGGAATCCAAGTCAAGAAGATCATATCATGGTAATAGATGTGTCCATCCACTACTCCATCACTCTTATCTTCTACTTTTCCATCAAGTTCATCATATGTGAAGTGATATTGACAACACTCCAACAATAAGCCCAAGCTCCAAAGTGACAGCGTTGTTGGCCTTGGTGACAAGGCTCATGTCACCTCATAGCTCCATACTTTGACATTCCCCATGTCAAATCCATTAATCATAATGCTTATATATATGGGAGATTCCTTCCAAAGTGGAAGTACTTCCTGATCCTCGAAGGCTAAGGAGTAGCCCCTTTGCACCATGATAGTGCCATCTCCTATTCCTGCAACATCATGCCAAGCATGGGAGAAAATCAGCCCATACTCTCTCAATAACCTCCAAAGAAACAACAACTCTTGTTGCCTCCCCACACCATCACGATATAAACTATGGAGCAAAAACATTATGGTTGCCATGAAATATATCACATCACCCCAATATACCGAAACTCCTTGTTGGCATATGATGTAAGTGCCATGCCAAGTTCCATCCACCAACCTACTCTTTGAAATAGAATGTGTCATATGATGACCAAACTATTTCAAGAGTAAGCAACACATTCTTGCCTCTTGTTTCCTGGTGTCATAAATTTGCAAGTGGCTTCCCAACCTCTTGCTCATTGACATCTCCCATTCAAACAATGCTGAGTGTCTATCATCATGCTCAAAATTAGCATCCCTCCACTTGAGAATACCATCCTAATGCAATCTCCTGGAGATCTCCAAATGAATACCACTCATCAATGACCATGTTGACCCCATAAGGATCTAAATAAGTAGTAGGAAAAAAATTCTCATCAAAATGTGAAGTGCTCATCAAGAAGTGTCCATCATAATAATGGAAGATGTCATCCCTCATGAGATTCCCTCCATCAATCATCTGCCTATCCTCTACTATACATGTAGAAAGGTCATTGGAATGCTCCAATAATGCTTGGATCCCCCAACTCATCACTGCTGCTCAATGATAGCGCTATTGATCTCCATAATGGTACATCTGATGTCTCAAGATCATGCTCAGCGTTGAACACATAGTTTTTCATTGCATGGTCCAGGACAATGCTCATCCCATCCTCCAATAATCTACACTCCAACCCCAAGAGTGGTGTGTAGCTCAACAATGATACACTAGGATGACTGTATACCTCCTCCTTGAACAAATCAAGGCTGCTCAGCGTAGTGGTAGTCTACTGCTCCAAATCAACAATGCACTTTGACCCTAGTTTATGCAATGGTACATCCTCACAATCCTCCATATGATGTGTTGAAATAACAGAGAGTGGAAACATATGCATACCTTGGTAAAGCTTGGGACCATCTTGTACTACTACAAGGGTTCCTTCTTCTGGTTTGATGGCTTCCCCAACTACTGATGATGATGGCTGCTCTTCTTTGGTTGCATCAGCACTGGTACAAGTCTCCTCCTCCTCATGCATCTCCCGAATAGTGCATGGGATTCTCATTGTCAAGATATTAATACCACTTTGCAAGGTTGCAAGCGTTCTTTCTCCTAATGCAAGTGCTCCTACAACAAGTGGTGGTGAAGGCCTCTTCCCCTCTGATTTCTTCTTGTCAAACTTCTTGATCAACCTTTGAGTAAAATCTGCATATACGGTCACTCTTGCATGAATCAAATGGCTGAACCACCAAATGTTTACTTCACCCTCAAGGTGCATTGTTGCAATCTCAATAGCTTCTTTCTATAATACTTGATGTAGCAGGAAAAATTCATCCAACTTCATTCCCCAAGTCTTTGTTGTGCATGAGGATGACCCATCAAAGGTAGACAATAATAATCTATTGTCCTTTATTATTCTACTGGTGCAAGGTCTCCTTTCTTCTTTGAGTTGAATGAACTGTGGGAGAGTTAGATTCTCCTTGAAAGCTCTAGTTTGAGACTTATATTTTGCAAGATACTCACTTAGAATCTCATGATCTAAGTTTCCTCCCTCTTCATACCTCTTGTCTTCAAAAGAAAAGGGCACAACATGTTTCTTTGGAGCTCTATGCAATACCAGATCTTGTTTTTGCTGATAGGAAGTACATGGACCTTCCTCATCTTGAAACCCTAATGTGATTTCACTTCTTTTATCCATTTTTCTTTTCTTGACTTCCTTCATGAGGTCCTCCTTAGATCTGAAAAGAGATGAGATAAAACTCATTCTCTCCATCATTTTGATCTCTTTCTCCTTCTTCTTATTCTTTTGATAGCATAATGGTTGAGATCCACAGGCTGAGCCAAGACTATGCTATGATACCATTGTAATATCCCCAAATGGGAAAAGTAGGAATATAGTGAAAAAATTTGGAACAATATTGCAAATCATCATTTATAAAGAAATAGGCCAATATGGAGACCTTTCATATGTTATTACATCAGCAAAAAATGTGTAAAAAATGGCCCATAAGATGCATAACAAGGAATACAAGCCTCCAATGAAAAAAATCCCCCAATAAGAGGGGTTGCAATCATGTAGAAAAGCTGGAAGACCCTTATAGAGTTAATTTATTATCTCTACTATAGAAAATGATTATACATAAGATCTAGAGTTGATATGTGCTCCAAAATTTATATATATATATATCATATCTTAACACTATACAAACTCCTCTATAGAACCCCTCAAGGGTTTTCAGAAAAAAACCAAGTACAAGTTGTAGATCTAAGATCTAATACTGCAGATCTACTAAAAAATACAGATATGGAAAGTGTGGCTGATCTAATATGATCAATAAAATAGCCTCCTCCAATAGGTCTTCAAAGTGAAAGGCAGATCCCCATCGCTTGAAAATCAGCTCTCCAAATGGTGTGCTAAACCACCTTGCAACTCCTCCTATATAAATAACACAGATCTAGAAGTAAACTCTATTGTAGGGATCAAAATAATGTTGGCCTGATGCCAAGATCTGAAAATGAGTTCAAATCCCTTCAATATTGTCCTCCCAATGAAGTGGAAACCTCCTCCACTGAAAATGAACACTGAAATGGCCTAGATCTAGAGATATAGTCTCCACTTGTTGCAGCTTGCAAAAACAACCAAACCCTCAACAAGATATGCACTGTAGTTGAAAGAATAAGCTTGGCCAGAATTCCAAATATGTGGAAATGATAAATCAATACTCTCCCAAGAGGCCTCTCAAGGAAAGAGGGGGGATTCCCACTCGGGAACACTCTGTGCTAAACAACACTGCAATCTTAGATAAATAGCTGAAGAGAGCAACAAAGTCTAAACAGACATATCAAAATAATAATCATAACATAATCCATATGGCTACCATCCTCTTCCTTATAAAAAATGTGATCCTTCTCACCTTAAGTCCCACTCATTAGGGTTTCCATCATCATGCAATCAATCTTCCTCAAAAACTACATTGTCCCATCATTAATGCCACTCCTGCATAACAACGTTGCTTTATTTGGTCAAAGTTGACCAAGTATTCATGATCTAGTCCCTTTTCACACCTAAGGGTCTTCAATCCATCTTTTAGATGACCTCCATTCACACTAGGAGTGTATTTTATTCCTATTAAGGAGATTTATGGGTCTCCATACCCTCTTCTTCTTCTATCTAAGAGCAAAATCAAAATTTAATATTCCAATTAGCTGTGTGCTAATTTAGGAATATTACAACTGATGATTTCTCTAATATTTAATCAAAAAATATTGTTGTGGAATTTGTTACTTTATATCATATATGTTTTACTTAAATTCCAATTTTACATAGTCTAAAATTGATATTATTACATTTCATGATTGATATGCTTTACACACTTTACATATCAATATCGAGATACTATTTTAATAATATCATAAACCACATTTTATTTTTATCAACTAAACATATTCTAAAAATAAATAAAAGTCTTTTCCATATTTATTCACTAAACTAGAGCATATTTAGCACATTTACTATATATATTTGCCTTGCTATTGGCCATATTTTACTTTGAGAAATACAAAGTGATTTTAGATCTTAGACGTCAATTTGTGACTTGTGTTGTCGCTCCTAGAGAGAACCCCCAGGTTGAGGATAAGGGTGAATGCCTAGGACGTATTACAGTACGTTGAAGATAGATCATTGTTGCTCAAGAGTTAAATATTAAATGATTTAGATATAGCTCAATTATCTTACTTAGAGGCAAATCACATTTCAAACAGAAAAAATATTTTGTTCCAAAGAATTAAATTTTAGCCATGGTGGCCTACACACAAATAGTGAATTTTATTTAGGTGTTTTAGTATAGGTGAGGGAAGAGATAAAGAAAGAAATATGGTGCAGAGGGCTAAACATAGAATCTTGTGCACTAAACTTCAGCAAAACTGTGTATAGATAAAGGAAATGAAATCAGAAACCATGGAGCACATTTTAAGGATTTGAATCTCATATTTATAAGTACCATTTTCCATAACATGAAAGATAAATTTGACATAGAATATTGAGTTCCAGCAACTACAATTACATGATTTCTAAGAGGAAAGAAACACATATGAAAATGATAAACAAATAAAAGAACACATACTCCACATATCAATGCTTGGAATCACCAAAATGCTTCTTCATTAATATTTCAAAACATCATACATGTAATAAAACCTCATAAATTTCAAAACTTGTAGGATATTACAACCTCTAGAATAGAAAATAAAACCCCTATAAATGATTCCCTCTTCCATTTTATATGGAAAGTCATAACAAAAATACTTACAAAATATGTTATAGTGCGACAAATGTCTAAAATATCATATTTGCACGCATGCCAATGGCTTATATTTCATAATTATTACATACAAAAATTGATTCTTTCTTGAAAATGAAATATTTACAAAATTTCAAAAAATGATAGAGATATGTCATGATCTTGAATCAGAAAATATCTTCACTAATGGCTCGCTTGATCCTTTGAGGTTCACCCATGCTCCACTATCTGGACTCGTGGTGGGTTAATTAGTTGGTCACACCTTTTCCATTGAACTTGATCTTGTATGGGAGTTTCAATAAGGGTATTTCACGCCATCCTTAAATTTGTGAGCTTAACGTAATTTGGCCTAGCGATGAACAAGGTCATCATAAGCCACAACAACTGGAAGTCTCTCTGTTGATAGTTCACTATGGTCCTGCCCTTTAGAGTGGAAGTATTATCATGTGAAAATTATATCTTTATCTTGGATTCAAATAATAATTTCTCATATTTCTCCCATGGTAGTAGATGTCCTTGGAAATCCCAATATATGGGTAAGCTCACTCTAGTTCTCTGGTCAAAATTAGAATTGAATTTCATGACAAAATTTGTCAGATCGCTCACACACGGTCCAACCATATCCCTTGATTCCTTCCTCTGAATCATTTCATGATTTCCATTATCATTGTTTTCTTTACAATGATGTTTATCTCCCTCAACTCATCATATTATTTCTCATTAAGGAGCATGATAAATATCTTAGCAGTGCTAGCATTATTAGAATCCTCCTCTTTGCCTAGCAGGACAAAGAATCCATTGGATTTTTCGATAGCCTTCTTCTTTGCAACCAATTTCATATGTTCCCATAATTTCTTTATTTCGAAGATGATATACTCCCATGTTATCTTCCTTGCTTCAACGAGGACCATGTTTCCCTTCAGCTTGTTGTTTCCATTCAACTTGTTATTTAGTGATTTGATCTTGTCTTGTGCCACCTAATACCTATTATTAATTTGATCCATAGTTGACTAGGTGGACTTCACTTGTTTCTCATTATTATCCAGTGTGTACTTGGTGTTTTCCAAGTCAATATGGATCTTCTTTAGTTCACTCTCCTACAGTTGCAACTCTGTGAGGGCCTTTGTTAACTACTCATTGGGATAATGTGGGTTGTCTAGCACAACCACCACATAGGTATGGGAATCAATCCTTTGTTGCATCTCAACTACCTTTAGCTTCAGTGCTACCACCTCATTTTTCCTTACAATCAATTCCTTGGCCAGCATTTCCTTCTTGTTTTCAACCCGTGTCAATTCCTTGATTTGTATATGCTGTCTAACACACATTTTAAGTTGATGTATGAATTATTTCATTTTTTATTGTGAGAATTTGATCATATCATCTATGATGGCCTTATCATTTGGATCTACCCCCAGCTAGATAATCATCTCTTTGTAGCCTTCATTTTGGATATGAAGGACCCTTGAGTTGGCCTTCTCTTTCTTTACCTTAGTATTTTCTTTCTCCAATATCTTCTCATCCTTGTTGATTCTCAAGGATCCCTTTATTAACTCACTATATATCATCTCCCTTACCTTCTTTTGTAAATTTATTTTATCCTGTAAGGGGACACTAGTCATGTCTAGAGATAAGTTCATTGTTATGAACTGTGGCCTAGAGGGGAGGGATTGCATTGAAGGGTGGTACATGGAGAAGTTCATTTGAATTATTTCTAGGTCCATAGCAGACAAAAGCTTGAACTGATATGGAATTGAATGAGAGGTGATCTCTACTAATATTTCACCTCTAAATTTATCATTCCTTTCCTCTGTTAGTTTCCCTTCCTCCCTTTTTGGGACCTGTTGTTGATTCATTTCCAATTGAACCCGGGATAAATACCTCAGTTGAGTTGTAGGTGGCATATTGTTGGGGATCCTCTAACTGTACTTGGAAGCCTCGCTGATGAAGATTTTTTCCAGTCAGTTTCACGTCAATTTCCTCCTTTGCCTACTCCTGAACCTTTTTATTATTGGTCGAAGATGCATCCTCCATCTCGATACCCACTTCCTCATCAATACTCCTTTTCTGAGACTTTTCCTTTGGGCTTGGTGTCTTGATCTCCATCTCTCTACTGATGGGACATGAATCGAGATTATCATTCCATTCCAACTTTGGGCTAGATTCAGGTTCATAAGCATAGGAATTGATCTCTTTCCTCCTACTATAAATATTACCTATAATATCAGACTTCTCCTATTTCAAAGTTCAATTCCTTTAACATAAGTTCCACCTACTGAAAATATTGTCTATAGTTCACAAAGAAGGGACCTATAGTCATGGGAATCTTAGAAATATAGTGCTTTTTGGCATGGAAAATTTTTTTTGGTCTGTGTTTACGCTCTTCCTAATGAAATCTAAGTCAAAAATTTCATGGGAATAAATACAAACAACTCGTAAGGAGGAAATTCAAACCCATATATTATGATTTCATTGTAGCCATCAAATAAATACTAGTCACCCACTCTAGCATCCTTGTTGAGCTAAAGAATCCAAATTTGTTTGGGTAAGACTCTAGGAGGGGAGACTTTGTTAATAATTTTATAAGCGGTGGCCATGAAAGTGAAGAGAAAGTGTGAAAACCATTCATTGTCGAGCTTCTTCTTAAAATATTTTTCCCAATAAACCATTGATTTTATTTTCTTACAACAGTCTACAATGTTGAGGCCTAAGTACTCAAATTATTCCATATGAGTGTAAAGGAACACGTAAAAAAATATGGAATAATAACTGAAGGAGGAGGCTAAGTAGTATTTCTTGCACTGGAACATGATGGCTTCGACCATGAAAGAGGGAATGTCAAGAAAACTATTTGGCTTCAACATCTTATATAAAATCCATAAGGTTTCTTTGGCTACATTTTTTGTCTCGTCCTCACCAAATAGCCATAGTATAGTAAGCAATATGGGTTTTACATACTTAAAAAATAAATAAAAGGGTTTCTGAGTTGGCAGGTAATTGTGCATTTGGGGCCAGGATTATTCGGATAAATACATGTCTCTCTCTAACCTAGAGACCAACATAATCATTTAAGAGCATGGTCTCTATAAAATTCTCCATTTTTGAGGATTTTGGGTAAAGGAAGGCATTTTGTATCAATTGAGTGGTAACCTCCTGAATTTTCTCCCCATTGGAGGAAATGAAACAATTGTTCTCTTTGAAAAACATGGTCGTGAGCTAGGATATGAATTCTTGGAAAGAGTACACCATCAGGTTGACTAAGTGGTGTAGTATTGATTTGACAACTTAGAAGTTGTCTTCCTTGTCTAGGTAGTAGCCATAGAAGTCAAAATTAAGTTCATATATGTTTAGAGGGTAAAAGGAATCATGAATTTCACCCTTTATATCGATGAGGGGTTTGGTGAGGTTTAAGGTTTTTGGTGGTTGTTTCTTCATGGTTTTTGGTGAGCCCTTTTTTAACTTTAGCATGGTGAAAATTTTGCAAGGATGGGGAGACTATGAATTAGCTAGTGAGCGGAGGAAAATAGACACTGATGGTGTGCAAAGTTCCTTAAGCTCATGGATAGTTGAGCGAATGAAAGTGTAGGCAGATGGAGTTGCTTAAAACAAAAAAAGTTAATAGACAAGTTTAAATTGCAACGGTCAGCATGCAGGGCACAATGGTCAGTTCATGGGGGTCTTTAGGCAAGAAAATAATGATATGGCACGGGGATGAGACACCTTATGGGGTTGGATTGGGTGGAGGGAGAGAGACGAGGGTGATGTATCAAACAATCTTTCACTCGCCACGCTTTCTTGATAGTGGTCCCAACTGTTGAAATGGTTGTCACATTAGCTCGATAAGTGGAGGGCCCATTTTTCCTCCACTATCAGGGTTACTAGGAGAACTTGGAGGCAAGGCTTAAGCCCCCAAAATTAATCACAATATTTGATTTGCATTGTTCACTTTATTGACTCTGACTTTCTTGGGGAAAGTGTCGGCTTAAATTTCTCACCTTTTGACCTGTCAAAGCTTCTCCCAAGTGATTTTGCTTCAATATAGCTGATGATATTCCTTCTAGGTGGTTTTTACTTATTATTTTATTTTTGGAAAATGGGGGAAGGCCCACTGCCACTTCGCAGATCTTGCGCACTTGAAAATGGTAATTCCTAGGACTTCCTCACTATTGAGCTGGAAACTGGATGGCCTGATGCTTTGGTCCCCTAGTCCCTGTTTTTTTTTGTATCATGGAATGTGCTCTAGACTCAAGATTTTGCAGAGAGGCTAAGACACATGGATTCTACAATACTCAAAAAAAAAATTGGGAAAGTCTACCTGGCAAGGATTTAATTAAAATAATTAATTATTTTAATTAAATCGTATCCGTGTGGAATTTCCCAAAATGATTTATGGGTATTGTATAATGTGTGTGTCTTAGCCTATCTACAAAATATTGAGGCTAGAGCACATCCGATACAAAACAAATCAACACTACCTCTTATCGAGGAATGTGCTCTAGTAATGCAACCTCCTGAATCATCACTCTAACCCTATACCATCTCCTACCACACTGCATCTATGTTGTTGCTGACCCTGCACATTGCTACCAACTACTGCATATGTATTGTAACTTAGTTGCAGCTACCACTACAGCATATGAAACTCCCACTCATCTATTGTTACTACAAATGAGAGATTTCCATCACACTGAACCAACTTTGTTCAGTCAGATACTTCTGTCAACCGAGTTCTGACTGCTGCAAGCCTCTGTGTTGTTGTTGAATCTGAACTATTAAAAATACACTACTACCAACTCTATTATGTTCTGCTCAGTTCCTAACATCGATAACCACTACATTTTTCACTCTAGCACTTGACTGCACCAACTGTCACTGGTCCGAACTGCTACAACATCTATGGGATATCGTAGCAAGGAATTGATCCAAGAGGTGGACTTCTCAAGGATCATGCCCATCATGTAGCACTTAGGGGCTACAAAACCAAATCATTTTACCACATGTTATCAGAGAAAAGTTGCACATGGTATCAGAGCATAGGTGAAGCAAAGAAGAGTCAAGCCCAGAGCAGAAGAGGGAGTTCAAAAATATTGCATAAGCAGTAGATTGAAACCCCAAAGGGGTTTCCCTGTTTATATCCAGGAGGGAAAAATTTATTGGAAAATTATTTCTTTGAGTGAGTCAACAAATAAGAATATTTTTCGGATCAATATTCACAAGAGGCAGAGGGAGAAACACAGCAACTTCTATAATATCCCAAAATAGGAAAAGAAAAAATATAGAAAAAAATATTGGAAATGGTAGTGAATAAAATTGCACGAACATGTGTAACTAACATGGAGCCATTCTATTAAACATATCAGCAGCAAATAGGTACAAAAAATATGGCCACAACTTGAGATATTCAAGGCAAACAAGCCTCCAGTGAACAAATAAACCACACATGCAATATAGATGTTATACAAATGCAAGAGAACCAATATAACATAGTCCCAATGAGTTAAAATACTGCTAGGAAATATAATAATGTATATCTCCTAATATATTGCTCAAATAGTGTCGGGAATAGAGATGTAAGCTCCCAAAAACCTTTCCAAGGCAACCCAGAAAGGGTTTCCGGAGATACCCAAAATACAAAAATGTCAAAATAGAACCCTAGGGCTGAATAGCAATTGCAACTGAATAACTAGAAGGAGGTGGCTAAAACTGGTATAGAAATGTGTTGAGCTCCTCCAATAGATCCTCCAAGTGAAAGGTTGATCCCTTCCTTGAAGATCTCACCCTCCAACTGAAGCACTAAAACCTCCATTGCAGATGATCAATAAAATAATGCAGTCTATGAGGGAAACTGTGCTATACGAGATGGTAATAGCTTTCCCTGGTGCCAAATGATGGAATTAAGCCCAAGTAACTTCCTTCTTAGCCTCCCAATGGAAAGGCTACCTCTCCACTAAAAAACAAACATAGAAAATTTGCCTATCAATCCTCCACTACTTTTATCCTGCAATACAACACAACTTTGCAAGAAACTACACTATAGCTGAATATTGAAGCTGGCCTGAATGTTGGAATGTGGATATGCAGCTCAAAAAACTGTCCTGAGTGCGCACTTGAATTCCCCCTAGGATGAGTGTCAGATTCCCTCTCGGGAACACCCTTGTGCTAAATAGTACAGTAGACTCTGCTAAACAGGTGAAGAGTGCAAGTCATACAGACCAAAAAATCAATAATCAACAACATCATTATACCATCTATGGTTGCCCTCCCCTCCTTATATGCATTGTGAGTCTTCTCACCTTTGGCCCCACTCATTAAAGCTAGTACTCTCATGGATACTTCCTCCCATTAACATTGCGTTGTATCCCATTGATGATCCACTCCCTCCATACCAGTGTTGTTGATTTGGTCAAACATGACCCCATCCACATGCTCCAACCCCTGTTCACACATGAGTGTGATTTATTCAGCTATTAAGATGATCCATATTCACATTAAGAGGTATTTTATTCCTACTAAAGAGATTTATGGGTCTCCCTACCCACTTATTCATCTATCTAAATGGAAAAAGAAAAATTTAATATTTGAATTAGTTGCAAGCTCATTTTGGAATATTACAGTCCTCCCCTCCCAATTTTTTCTTGTCCTCAAGCAACTACAAGGATAGAATAGTAGAGCCTCCTCTCCTCCTCATGTAGCATCCTCATATGATAAGCTCCTCCACTGAAAAAAATTCTCTCTCATCAATTTGTCCCCTAGTTGCTCCTCCGAAGTGGACAAGTTATCCTTTGGTGAGAAATCCAAATGGCTCTCTTCATGTAGAAGTGGGATATCGATGGAGGAAAATATATGCTATCTAGAGGCCTTCTTAAGGCATGGGATCTGAAAAATGTTGGGAAATTTAATCCCCATGAGAAGTTCCAATCCCCAAGCTATCATCCAAACAAAATGAATCACCCTCCAAAATTGTAACTCATGGAAAAACTCCTCCACCTCTTTCTCCTGCAATGTAGATCGGCTATGTAACTCAACATTATAGACCAATTTTTCTATCCCATGCTATCTCTCCCTCTACTTATGATATGTGTATAGCCGCTGCT
The DNA here is from genome assembly GCA_034641835.2 of Pinus albicaulis. Lineage (NCBI taxonomy): Eukaryota > Viridiplantae > Streptophyta > Pinopsida > Pinales > Pinaceae > Pinus > Pinus albicaulis. Next base: position 484,834,681 of record CM076581.1, read on the forward strand.
GATTTCGGGCTACAATAATGTTTCCCTCGAGAGGGAAAAAAGCAGTTAGATCCTGAAATACCCCCTCTTTGGTTCTATGACCCTTGCTTTCCCAAGTTATACCATACACAGTGAATAGAACATCATCACAATATGGAATCCAAATGAGATATGTACTGAGTTTCAAATGAAATTTTGGATGGTACCAATAGTTTCCCAAGTAGATATAACGCATTTTTTCTACTTACTGTTTATGAACATCATGTGGCAAGTTGTCTCCCAACCACTTGCTAGTTGTGCATGTTTTCTCATCTACTTGGAGGTAGTAAATGGCATTGTATATTAGTTGTGCATACCAAGAATAACATGATACTTTCCCAAAGCCATACAAGAAATGGCTATCTCCATCACTGATGTTGGTCTTAAAAATACCATGAAGCCCAAATAGAAACTTACCCTATTGTGGTGGAATGCACTGTATATAAATGGAAAGAGAATGAAAATACTTTGTTATATTATCATTAAGTGTGAAAACACAAATATTACCATGCACTGTGAGTAGGCTGATAATGATGTCCATGGATGAGCCCTCCCATGAGAATCTCCCCACAGTGGTCTAAAATGTGAAGTGATACAATCTCCCCTTGGAACACTCCATTAATAGATACATACTCCCAAGTGACAGCGTTGTTGGCCTTTGTGATAAGGCTCATGTCATCTCATAACTCCATTCTTTGACATGCCAAATGCCAAAGTCATGTGCCATAATGTTACTACATATGGGAGACTCCTTCCTATTTGGAAGTACCTCCTCATCCTCCAAAGCTAAGGAGTAGCCCCTTTGCACCATGATTGTGCCATCCTCTACTCCTGAAACTTCATGCAAGGAATGGGATAAAATCAGCCCGTACTCTCCCAAGAGTATCCAAAGCAACAATAACTCTTGCTACCTCCTCATCTCATCATCATACAAGTCATGGAGTAACATCATGATGGTTGACTTGTAGAATGCCCCATACAACCAAATCCTCTGCTGCCATAACATATGGGTGTCATTTAATGCTCCAACCCATAACATACCCTTTGACATAGATATGTCACATGATGGCCAAACTATTTTAAGAGTATCGAGCATAGCCATACCTCCTATTGCCCTGTGTCACAGATCTATAAGTGGCTCATCAATCCCTTGCTCCTCATCCTCACCCATCCATCCAAATGTGGGTGTCTCCTACCATGATCCAAATAGTATCCACCTCATGGAGAATACCATCCTCCCAAATCTGATCACTACCTTTGCACTTCATGAGATGTTGAAGTGAAACCTCTTGGAGATCTCCACATGAAGACCAATCATCAATGACCAAGTTGAACCCATAAGGTTCCAGATATGTTGTAGGAAAAAGCTTCTCATTAAGCTGTGAAGTGCTCATCGAGAAGGATATATCATAATACTGGGATATTTTATCCGTCATAAGATGTCTTTCATCAACCATCTACATATCCCATGCTACACAAGTATAATGGTCATCGGAATGTACCAAATATATTTGGGCCCCCAACTCATCACTGCTGCTCAATTACAGCCTTGCTGATCTCCATGATGGTGCATATGTTGTCTCATGATCATGCACAATGTTGAACACATAGTTCTGCATTGGATTGATTAGGATTATGCTCATCCTATCCTCCAAAACTCTACATTCCAACACAAAGTGTTTTTTGCAGCTCAAAAATGAGAGACCAGGATGGCTATACATCTCCTCCTTGAACTAGTCAAGGGTCCTCTGCATAGTGTTAGTCTGCTGCCTCAAATCAGAAGTGTGCTTTGACCCTAGGTCATGCAATTGCCCTGATGGCATGTCCCCACAACTCTCCATATGATGTGCTGAAATAATAGGAGGTGGAAATTTTTGCATACCTTGGTTAAGCTAATCCTTTGGAACTTCTTGTACAACTACAAAGGTTCCTCCTACCAGTGTAATGACTCATCCAACTACTAGTGATGGTGATGGTTTCTCTTCTACTACTACACCAGCACTGGTATAAGTCTCCTCCTCCTCATGCATCTCCTGAATAATGCATGGGACTCTCAATTTCAAGAGATCAAGACCATCTTGCAAAGATGCAAGTGTTCCTTCTCCTGATGCAAGTACTCCTACAACAAATAGTGGTGGAATTTTTTCTTCTTCTGGAATGATAATGCTGATATCTTCCCTTGGATCCTCATGAGCTTTCTCATCTATGTCAGGAAATGTCTCAATAGGAACTTCCTCTGGTTTCCTCTTATCAAAATTCTTGATTAGCCTTTGAGTAAAATCTGCATAAGAAGTCACTCTTGCATGTTTCAAATGGCTGAACCACCAAATATTTTCTTGACCCTCAAGGTGCAGCACTACAATCTCAACAAATTCTCTTTCTACTACTGGATGTAGCAAGAAAAATGCATCTAACTTCCTTCTCCAAGCCCTTTTTGTGCATGTGGATGACCCATCAAATGTAGACAATAGAAACTCATTGTGTCTTTTTCTTCTACTGTTGTTGCAAGGTCTCCTCTCTTCTTTGATATGGATAAACTGTTGGAGAGTTATATTATCCTTGAAAGCCCTTGATTAAGATTGGTACTTTGCAAGATAATCACTTGGAGTCTTAGGATATAGGTTTCCTCCATCTTCATGTCTTTAACCTTCCTCTTCAAATAAAGTAGACATAGTAGATTTCTTTGGAGCTCTTTGCAATATCGGTTTCTTCTACTACTGATAGGAAGTGCATGGACCTTCCTCATATTGAAACCCTCTTAAGGTCTCATTACATCTCTCTATTCTCATTTGCTTGACCTCCTTGGAGAGGTCCTTCATAGATCTGAAAAGATATGAGACAAAACTCATTCGCTCCATCATTGTATATCTCTTCTTCTCTTTCTACTTCTTATTCTTATTCTTCTGCTAGCATATTGGCTAAAATACATAGGCTAAGCCAAGATTATGCTCTGATACCATTGTAATATCCCAAAATAGGAAAAGCAGCAATATAGAACAAAATACTGGAAATAAAAGTGAATAACATTACACCAACATGTGTGACTAACATGGAGCCATTTTATTAAACATATCAAAAGAAAATAGGTACAAACAATATGCCCACAACTCAATATAATCAAGGCAAACAAGCCTCCAATGAACAAATAAGCCACAATATGTAATATAGATGCTATACAAATGCAAGAGAACCAATACAGCGCAGTCCCAGTGAGTTAAACTACTTATGGGAAATATAATAATTTATATCTCCTAATATATGGCACAAATAATGTCAGGAATAGAGATCTAAGCTCCCAAGCACATTTCCAAGACAACCCAGAAAGGATTTCCAGAAATACCCAAAATAAAAAAATGTCGGCATATAGTCCTAGGGATGAATAGCAGCTGCAACTGAATAACTGGAAGGAGGTTGCTGAAACTGATATATAAATGTATGGAGCTCCTCCAATAGATCCTCCAAGTGAAAGGTTGATCCCTTCCTTGAAGATCTCACCCTCCAATTGAAGCACTGAAACCTCCACTGCAAATGCTCAATAAAATAATGCATTCTATGAGGGAAACTATGTTGTAGGAGGTGGTAATAGCTTTTTCTAGCGCCAAATGATGGAAATAATCCCAAGGACCTTCCTTGTTGGCCTCCCAATGGAAAGGCTACCTCTCCACTGAAAAACAAACACATAAAATGGCCTTATCAATCCTCCACTTTTTCTATCTTGCAACACAACACAACTCTTCAAGAAAGCACACTGTAGCTCAAGATTGAAGCTGGCTTGAATTCCAAAATGTGGATATGCAGCACACAAACCTCTCCTGAGTGGGCACTCGACGTCCCCCGAGGATGAGTGTGGGATTCCCACTTGGGAACACCCTTGTGCTAAACAGCACAGCAGACTCTGCTAAACAGCTGAAGAGTGCAAGAAGTCATACATACCACAAAATCAATAATAACAACATCATTATACCCATCTATGGCTGCCTTCCCCTCCTTATATGCATTGTGAGCCTTTTCACCTTGGGCCCCACCCATTGAAGCTACTACTCTCATGGAGACTTCCTCCCATTAACACTACGTTGCCTCTCATTTATGATCCACTCCCTCCATACCAGCGATGTTAATTTGTTCAAACTTGACGCCATCCACATGCTCGAACCCCTGCTCACAAATGAGGGTGCTTTATCCAGTTATTAAGATGATCCCTATTCACATTAAGAGAGATTTTATTCCTACTAAAGAGATTTATGGGTCTCCCTACCCACTTATTCATCTATCTAAATGGAAAAATAAAAATTTAATATTCCGATTAGCTACAAGCTAATTTTGGAATATTACAGCTTCAGCGCAAAGCAGATATTTAGCTAGGATGAAGTTTATGCAGTAGTTTGTTGGGACAGAAAAGCGTTAGAAGAGGAAATAAGAGAAAATATTGAGGTAATTTCTTCCTAAGATTCCTAGCCAAGGAATTAAATTTCACATGGCATAGGACCAATGGCTGAGAGAAGATATAATTACTCTAGCAGGGAGTGCATAGATCTAGCCATTAGTATCGTTGAGGAGAGAGGAGGCAGGTAGAATTTTTTTTTGTGTTCTGGCATCGGCTAGGTTGAGGGATCAAGTTTGGTTGGATGATGCATCAAAATACGTGATATGAAAAGATAGGGTCACCTGCCTTATAGACGAGTATGATCTCAAGATGTATGTTAGTTCAGTGGTAGTTTTACCCATGTGTTAGTGTCAGTATTTGCATCCTGCCATCAATAATCAAAATCCTCTTTTCATATCATTTTAGGAGTCCCACTCGGAATTTTTTTATCATTCCACTAGGTCATGCAAAAAATTAGTCACTAATGGTAGCCCCAAGTCAAAAAATCATCACTCTTCCAAAAATTTGATTATTTGCTGGAATATCTTTATACCTTGCTGACTGTACACCATCCATAAAATCAATATCAGTCATGTCATATTGAAATTCATTCCTTCAAGGTCTCATTAGGTCTTTTAGGGTTTTCAAGGTTTCATTAGGGAATTAGGGTTTCCAATGTTCAATAAAACTACATTCCATTGGATAAGACGAGGAAGTAAAGGGTGATCCAAACAAACCTCTCTTCACTATGTGAAGATGATTTGTGAAGACAATATCTCATTTCAGCATGTGATTTTAAGTTCAAATGTAATTTTTTATATTTTTAATTATGTAATTTTATGTCTTTCAAATGTAATAATTTCATCATCCCAATCTACTAATTCAGTGTTCCAAAGATTTCTAAACATCAAAATGTAAATTCAAAGAGTTCCTTGTACATCAAAATGATCAATTTCCAAATAAAAGAAGTCAAATTGAAATGTAATGTTTTAAATGGTTAAGTGAATGATAAATGAAGAAAGTGGGTCCCAAGGCCCAAATCATCAACTTCATGAAGTATAAAAGTCCTCAAGACATTCATTTTCTCTTTATGTTATCAATCCATTACTCACATAGCTCAAAAAATCGGAATTGAAGGGTGAAAGGTCGAAATTCTTGAAGGTGTTTCTCACCTGGAAATAGGTGCCACGCATAGAGCCTGAGGTATTGCACATAGGTCCAAGTCACGACGCATAGAGCCAGAGGCATTGTGCACCTGGAAAACTTCACTTTCAAGCTCCCAAACTTTGTGTCAGCACTCCAAACCTTCAGCAAAGGTTTTCACTACTTCTTGGCAAGTAACTAACCTGCAAATACACCCTCCTTCGATTCCTCAAGTGCAAATTTCATGGTATTTAAGTTTTTATGAAACATTTTGAGAGTTCTAGACTACAAACCCTATTTTTACTTCCTAATCCAAAATTTTATCCTTGAAGACCCCTTTTACCCTTCCCACATCAAAATAAATCCTATCCCTACCCCTATATCATTAAATCCCTATCTCAAACCCCTTTATCCCATAAACCCTAAGACCTAGGTATTGAAAATTCCTACACTCCCAAATCCCCATACCTGTAATAAAATTCCTATTCCCAAATCCCATAACATTTCCACTCCCTATCACCTCCCTCAATTCCATAATCCCTTCCCCCATCTCCCTAATTTTTTCCATCACAATCCCCACTCCATAAACCTACATTTCACTCCCAACTCATCTCCCTAGGGTTTCTAGCCAAGACACTGTGGAAGAAGAAAACAGAGAATTTAGTGAGGAAGAAGAAAGGGAAGAGAGGAGGCCACACACAAGAGGGAAGATCCTCAGACTTGAACCTAAAAACACCAAAGAACGCATGGCCTCTCCTATGGCTATGAAATTTTTCAAGCATGTATGATTCTTTGAATTTTGTGAGAAAATACAAAAGGTCCAACATCACCCTATCTTGAGCAGGATTTTCATCTCTAATCTCCATGATAACTAGGTAACCCTTGTTGGTGTCACTTTCATAATATCTATAGCCATCATAGCAGATTCCATCGGAATTCCAAATGTTGTTGAAAAATGGTACAAGACAAAGGACTTAGAGAGTCATTAATTTGACCCATATATGAATCCAAGGTACAAGAATGAAAGAAAAAGGTTCTTTCCTTTCTCTTACCTCTTGGATAGGTATGTCCCCATGATGAAAATCATCTTGAGGTACTTTTCTTGTGAAGGAAGGTTCTCTAGACTCTACAACTACCATATCAAGTTATTAATGCACTTCACAAGGGTCAAAATGCTCAACATACCTTATTTTATCTTCAGGAACATTGAAAAAATGGCATACATTGTTCAAAAGAGAGATTATGAAAATAAGAAGTCTTTTTCACCACTATCTCATCAAGATCATTTTCCTCCATCACCTTGATAAATTAAACATCTCATTGGACACTTTCATAGCTAATGACATATTAATTTCTCCACTAATTCAACATGCTCAAGTTGTGCCTTCACCATCTCATCCTTCCACATCCATTCCTCCATCTCAGCCTGTACCTACTTCTTCATCAACTCAAATTACTTCACCCATTTCACCACCATCATCACCATTTCACACTCAGATTGGATCATCTAGCATGGTTAAGAACAATAAGCCTCAAAATACCAAAGTGGTTGAGACAGAGACATTGGATAAAAAATATTAGAGAGGTCATAGGCAGGTGCTTGCTCCACATATTTTGAAAGGGGCCCTGCCTTCTTCACCAACAAAGCAGGTACATAAGGGTAAAGGAAAGATGGTAGAGGAGGATGTACATGAGGCAGCCATTCATGATGAGGATGACCTCCATGAAACAGAGACTGATTTTGACCTTGTTGGTTTAGATGATGAGCATGATGATGAGGCCTCCAAAATGATTATTAAATGGAATGATGCTGAAATCAATGAGCTCCATACCAAATTAGAGAGCTCTCAGTTTTTCATTGCATTTCATGAGCAACAAAATGAAAAACTCAAGACCAATCAGGCTATCATGGAGATTCAGCTTCTCAAGGCAAAAAGAGAGGAAAACAAGGCAAAGGCTTTGCTTGATGAGGCATATGGAAAGTATAGTGAAACCAATGTTGCAGAAGAATAAGTGCCAAGAAGAATACCTAGGACTAGAGGGATGAAAAGAGCTCTATAACTAGAGAGGCAAAAGGAGGTTGAGCTTGCTAATCGTCTCACTTTGAATGAACAATTTGCAGTGATAATCAATGAGAACCAGGAGCAATGGCTTGACAGGGCTAAACAACACCTTGAGAAGCTCCTATAGAAGGAAAACAAGGATAATGATATATTGAGAAATATGACCAAGTACTATGCCAAGAAAAACAAAATTGCAAGGTCAAAACTTAAACAAGCCAATGAAAAAATTGAAACCTTGACCATGCAAGAAGAGAAAAGAAGGCTCAATATCCTTGCTAAAGCCTCACTCCATGCCTAACCATCATCATCGGCCACCATTCAGAAAATTTTGGAAAATTTTGACACATTTTTTGCAAATTTTTGAAGTTTTTTGCATTCTTGGACAGTCATGTGACAGTTAGACTATCCTATGCGCAGCACCCTAGGTGTTGCGCACTTTTTTGATGCATATTTTGGCCAAACATAGACCACCATTGGATTCAAAATGATGAAGACATGCACCCTAGAAACTTTTCTAAGTTTTTTTGGACAAATTGGTCAGTAAAAATATCAAAAAAACCCCAAAAAATGAATTTTATGCCCTCTTTTTGAGCCTGGTGCGGCGCATACAAAAGTCTTGGGAGAATCACTTTTTTGGAGGGAAATTCAAGTCAAATATGTAAAAAAATTACACATATGGAAAGTAGACTAGATAATCTTTGAAATGAGCTATCCCGATCTTAGTTTGTACATTGGGAACCCCTCCAAAACTTAGCTTGAAGTTGGCATTGCACATAGGAGAGTGGCACTGCGCATAGGGAAAATTTTCTGAGTTTGCTGATATTTTCCTATTTTCTCAGTTTTTCTAGTTTGACCATGGTCAATGGGATACTTACTAATGTAAATAAAGAATGTAAAATTAAATATGATTTGGTTGACTTACCTAGGATAAATACATTAGGTGAAAAGTTTTGATGACATGTAATGAATCAGTTTGCAAAAAGTGAGGGATGAGTCAGTTTGACCTCCCTACACTCTAGGTATTCAGCTCAGTTTTTGGTGGAACTGCTCCTCCTCTCATGGAATCGACCCTTGAGGATGGAAGGAGTTGTTTTGAGTTCTATATCATGTACTTTTTGACTCGTTACACAGGTTGGAATTTTTTGGATGTTAAGGCATTGATCAGAGGCTCTAGTGTAATCATTTTGGCAGGAAATTAATGAAAAGGTTGCAGCTATTTCTTTGGAATACCTGTGGTATGAGAATTTTTCTTATGTTTCATTATGTAGGAATGTTTTTTTTCATGATAAATTTCATTTCTATGATATGTTGGTTTTTAAGTTGATGAACAAAATATATCTCTCATGCTCCGTTTTGGAAAAACCTTCATAGTGTGTCCATATTCTTTAGTTTAGAAAGAATGCAAGCCTTGCCTTACTCTTTCTAACACCTCACCTGTCTGATACATCACACCCTCAAACCCTAAGTGTTAGTTTTTCAACCTACCTTGGCCCATTGAATCTCTGCAACCCTAATCCTATTTTCCCCGACCTAGCCTCTTTGACCTAATTATCCTCATCCAAAAACTAAATTCAACTAAATCAAACCCATGTACTTATACCTAGCCTAAAAACCTAGTTCATCCAGCCCTCTTGGCTTTGACATTGTGGAGAGAGTCCTCTCCAGTTCGGTAGGGCTAGATACCAAGCTAAAATATTGGTATGTGTTTACCTCTATTGGGATTTCTTTTTCAGCCTTAGATATCTGGTGGAGTGATAACATACTGGAGCCGTTGCCAGGGAATGAAAAAATTATTTTCCTTGGGTGTACGACAAGAAACATTGGAATTTGATCCTTTGGATGATAGGGTTAAGTTTCAGAAAGGATAATTCAATAATTTTAGTGCTAAGATTGTAGAGATGGCTTCGAGAATATATACCAGAGAAAAACTCGATCCTAATCCAGTTGATCCAGTAGGTGATCTAGAGAATATTTTCCAAAGGAATAGATATCAAAATACAAAAACTCATTCAGGACCAGTTCCATTGGTAAGATGTGTTTCTCTACCTGCTAAACTACTTTCTCTTGAAGATATAACGTATGATCTAAAATTTGAATTGTAATTGTTTAAATCCAGGTCTGAAACCTCTTTATTCGACATAGTCTTCAATCCTTTAAGAGTATCTGAGGTCAAGTCATTTTCTGAATTATACATTATTCCTCTAAAAGATTGGTTTCTCAAAGAGATTAAACCTGAATCTAACCTTGACATCAAATATTGAATCCAATTCTACCATCAAGAGGAGATTTTTGTCTCAACTCAAACTCAAACTCAATCAATTTTATTTTTTTCATCTGCACCTTTGACTTCATCACTCATAGCTACTACTTCAGTACCTACAACTTCTATTCCACTACCTATTCATCCAATCCCTCTTGTTGTCAATCCAACACTTCATCCAACAGGAATCATCGCAAGATTTTCCCCACTTATCTTACATGCCCAATTGAATGATTTACCTCAGGGTTATGGCCAAAGACTCCCCTTGTTTAATGAAAACTATACCATATCTACAAGACAACATATTGGTAAGGTCATTGACTTCATAGACTTGGAGGAAGTTGATGCTGACAATGCAAAAATTAAGATTATAGCTGAGAGTTTCTCTGGAGATTTCAAAGTTTGGTTTAGGTCCTTAACTGCTAATTCCATTTCCACTCCAGACCATCTCATTGATTTTTTTATACCTCGATGGAAAGTAAAGAAAAATAATTTCCAATTGCTTGCTGAGTATGAGAACTTTAAAATAAATATCAATGAATCAGTCCAAGATTTCAATACTTGCTTCAATAAAATTTATAATGCAATTCCCGTTGAGATCAAGCCTCCTCCAGGCTTAGCTCTCATACGTTATCCAGATGCATTTGATCCTGACATGGCTTACCAACTAATGGAAAGAAATCCAGTTACACTGGAGGATATGCAAAAGAACGCTATCAACGTTGAAACAAATATGTTGATGAAGAGAGCTAGAGCTAGGAATGAGAGAAGAGTTACTATTAAAGATGAACCATCCACCTCTTCTTCCGACTAAGGTGGATACACTGATAAGAAATATTGAAAGGATGGTTGACAGGATGTCCCTCATGGATAGACAGCCTCAGGTCATAAATCCTAACTACAGAGGTAAACAACAGCCCTAGTTAAGGATCAAGCAGAGAGAACAACGGGCTCCTAAACAACCACCACAGCAACATAAACAAATCAGAACACCCTTGTAGAATAACTATGCTCAAGGAGAAGAAGAATATGAATACATAATTGTTGAGGAAAATATCCTTTTCAAAGTTGATGATCTGCCTATGCTTTTTACCGAAGATGAGGAATATTTGGAAAATAATGATCAGCCTAAAAATGAATATTTTATCCTTTCCAATGATCATGAATTGGAGACTGAATCAGATGATTATTAGTGGATGTACTTGAATGCACTTGGCTCACAAAATATGCATATGTCATTGAGGATCAGAGATGTGTCGGTTAATCCAGTTCAAAAGAGAGCATCTCAACAGAAAGACACTCAAACCAGGCAGAATCCTCCAAGCAATCAGAGTAAGGGGAAAGAGCCCGTAGTCAAAAACATGAATAAGGTAAATCAACCATCCACAAGTTCAGTGAATAAGGAAAATGATAATCAAAAGAAAGAAGTTCCATCAAAGGACAATGTTGGACAATGAGACATCATCATTAAAGAGGTAGACAAAAACACTCCCTTCAGTCTAGAAACATAAATTTCAAAGTTAAAAGTGTTTATTCCTTAAGTGTTTAAGTGTTTATTCCTAAGAATAACCAGTATAAGTCTCATGTTGCCAATATGCTTAAATCAGACCCTTTTTCTGACATGGTCAATGTCGAAGATGATCAGCCTGAACTCATTTTTGGCCCTGCTATTGATGGTCAATTAGAAGATAGTGAGGCTCCTCCTTTTTACTTGATTCTAAGAATCCACCAGTGTATTTTACATAATTCCATGTTAGACTCCAGATCCCCTCAAAATCTAGTGCCAAAAGTCATCATGGAAAGTTTGGGCCTTGACATCACTCGTCTCTACCATGACTTATACTCCTTCAATTTAGGTAGAGTCCATTGTATTGGCCTTATTAAAGATTTGGTAGTCTCCCTAGAGTAAATTTTGTTAAATATTTTTCTAATGGATGTGGTGGTAGCTGACATACTGCCACGGCTTGGCATGTTGTTTTCAAGATCCTTGGGGGGGGGGGGATTTACAAGGCACATTGCAATTAAACTTTTCTTATGCAACTATCATTGTTTTCATGCAATTGAGAAAATTGTACTGTGAAACCAAGATCAATATATGATCACAAGCAAAGAAAAGCCTAAAAATCATCTGATAAATGATGTACATAAAAATTTAGAGTCATTCATTTTGTTTAATGATAGTGGCTTCAATGATGTAGATATCCAATTATTATATGTAGAAGATGTTCTTGAGATCCATAATTGCATTAGAGAATTTATTGCAAAGGAAAAATTGAATTTTCCTAGCTCATTAGAACAACAATCAGATGAAACGGTGAAAAATTAAGAATAACCATTGGATAAAGTGGAAGAAATTCCGAAAAATCATTAAGAGATAGTTCATAAAATTGAGCCAAAACATAAATCAAAGTTTCAGCACTTGGAGGATGAGAATGGCTTATGGTCCATGGAATTTGATGGTGCCCTGCGAAAAGATGGGGCAAGCATTGGAATTTGGGTTCGCAACCCTTTTCATCAGTAGAATAAGGTCCCTATAAATGTTATATTGTTCTCTTACTGGTTAGCTTTTGATTGCACTAAAAATGAAGCCAAGTATGAAGCACTAATTATTGGCCTAAATATCTTGAAGAATCTGGGAGCAAGAAGGATTTTTGTGTATGCTGATTCAGAACTTGTGATCAAGCAAGTTAAAGGTGAATATCAAGCTAACCAACCTTGAATGAGACAATATAGGAATTTTGTACTAGATATTTTGAAAATGTTTCAGGAATGTATACTTACAGTGGTGCCAAGGAATCAAAATCTCATGGCAGATTCATTGGCTAAAGCTGCAAGAAATTTTAAGATCCCCATATTTTCAAATAAAAAGTTTGAGATTCATGTGAAACACTGACCCATTGTTTCCGATAACTTGTGATATTGGCAGGTTTTCTAGGATGATAAACAGATAAATAACTTTCTCCAAGGTGAAGACAAATTTGAGAATTGTTCCATAGATCAAGTTTGTGATGAAAATGACCAGGATATAGAAGAAACTCAGATGGATATACTACACTTGAAACACAACAATATTCCAAAAGGTTTCATACCTTTGGATGAATTGTTTGACCAATATGGTGTAGCAAGGAAGCCTACATTGGTGCCTACATAAAAGGGTGTTGAAGATGTAAATATTAGGACAACCAAATATGGTTAAACTATCCAAGTCCTTACCTCCCGAGGTAAAGGATGAATATGTTAAATCACTTTCTGAATTTTCTAATGTTTTCGCATGGGAATATGCATATTTAAACGTGTATGACAAGAACATCATTCAACACGCTATTCCGATCAAGTCCGATCAAAAGGAATTTCGGAAAAAATTGAGAAGGATAAAGCCCAGATTGTTGCCATCAATTGAAAAAGAGGTAAACATAATTTTCAAGTACGGTATTATTGTCTCGATCAATTTCTCTGATTGGATTTCAAATTTGGTCCCAGTAAGAAAAAATACTAGAGAAATCATGCTGTATATAGATTTTAGAAAATTGAACAAATTTTCCCTCAAGGACAACTATCCACTTGCAAAGATGGACCGTATAATTCAAAGAGTTGTCGGTTCTTCCCGAATGTCACTGTTGGATGGCTATTCGAGATACAACCAAATTTTAGTGCATGGGGATGATCAGGACAAGAAAACATTTACTACACCTTGGGACACGTTCAATTATGCAAAAAATCCATTTGGTTTGAAAAATTAATGGGACACATTCCAGTGGGCCATGGACATAGCATTTTCCAATGAAAAAATGTTTTCATGGTTGTTTATTTAGATGACTTGACAGTGTTTTCACATTTTTATGATGAACAATTGTACCATTTAAAAATTGTTTTCGAGAGATGCAAGAAATTCAGAATATCTCCCAACCCAAAGAAAAGCCTTTTTCCATGGAGGAGGGAAAACTTCTTGGTCACATCATCCCCAAGGATGGGATCTGGAATGACCCTTCTTGTTTTCAAGAAATTCAGCAGATTGATTTCCCTCGCAGCAAAAGGGACATACAAGCATTCAATGGTAAGACGAATTTCTTACGTAGATTCATTGTTAATTTGGCGAAGCATCTTAGAGAATTGACAAATATATTGAAGACAGATAATGATGTGAATTGGTCTGAAGATGCCCAGACATCCTTCCATTTAGTTAAGTTTTCCTTCACTACTTCCCTCGTTTTGATAAGTCCTAATTATACTAGTGATTTCATAATATTTTCATTTTCTTCTGAGCACACCATGGCAGCAATATTTATGCAGAAAAGGGATAAAATAAAGCTACCAATTGCATTTTTCAGTCACAATATCAGAGATGCATCCCTTCACTACAACATCATATAGAAACAGTCTTTGGATTTGTTAAAATTGTTGAAAGATTTCAGAGTTTACATTTTACATTCACATACTCTTGCCTATGTACCTAATGTAGCTGTGAAAGAATTTGTCATGCAAATAGACCCAGAAGGTAGGAGAGGGAGATGGATAACATCTTTACTATAATATGACCTTGAGATCAAGCCTACCAAGAGAATAAAAGGTCAGGGCTTAGCCAAGCTCATGGATGAGTCAAACCTTCATGCTCTTGACATCAACTTGATTTCAGCCTTGTCCGAAAATGAAGAAGAAGTGAATCTCATTTAGCTATCTGGTATCTTTTTGTCATCTCTACGACATTCCGATATTTTTTATGTTTTGCAACACCTAAACCCTCCTATAGGTATGACTAAGAGTTGAGGTAGATCTCTGAAACTAAAAGCTTCAAATTATTGCATACTGGACAATGCACTTTACTGGAAAGATCCCAAAGGTGTGTTATTGAACTGTTTGGTCGAAGAAGAATCTAAGGAAGTGATTAATGACTTCCACAAAGGAGATTGTGAGGGCCACCTATATTGGAATACCGCCTCCAATAAAATATTGATAATGGGATATTATTGGTCAACACTTTTTGCAGATGTATACAAAGCAGTAATGAGCTGCCATGAATGTCAAGTTTTACAAGGTAAGAGAAAGCTTCTCCTGTTACCTCTTCAAACTATTTCAGTACATGCACCATTTCAGCAATGGGACCTAGATTTTATAGGCTATATTCACCCAGTATCATCCACACAGCACAAGTGGATATTGACATTGACATATTACTTTACAAACCAGATCACAAGTGATCTCGACCAGGCAAGCAACAGATTGTGTCCTCATTCAGTTTTTAGAAACTAATATTTTGTCCCATTTTGGTTGTCCTAGTAAGGTTATCACAGATAATGTGATAGCATTCAAGTCTAAGAATATGACTAATTTTTGTGACAGATATAACATAAAGTTGGGACCCTCTGCAGCCTAATACCTGCAAGGTAATGGATTATTGGAGTCCTATAATAAATCATTGAGCAGTATCATTAAGAAAATGTTAGAGATGAATAAAAATAATTGGCATAAGAAGTTGATCAATGCATTGTGGGCAGACCAGGTGAGTAATAAGAATTCTATTTGTATATCTCATTTTCGAGTTGTGTATGGTTTCAATACCGTGTTTCCTTCATCATTAACATTCTCGATAATGAAATTTCTAAAAGAAGCAGGGACTGAGGAAAATGACATACAAGTTCTTATTAATCAAATGATACACCTTCAGGAGACAAGAGATGAAGTATTTTAGAATATTTCAAAACTTCATGACAGGATAAATAACATCTATGACTAGAAAACTAAGGAAGACAACTTCAAGGTTGGAGATGTGGTACTCCGCTGGGATGCCAGAAATGAGGACAAGGGTAAGCATGGAAATTTTGAGAATTTCTGGAAAGGGCCATATCATATTTCAGCTTGTCGGGGACAAAATTCTTATTTTCTTGAGGAGATGAATGGACAAGAGTGTTTAGGAGGACCACTGAATGGTAGGCTCCTGAAACACTATATTTTTTGAAACACATTTCTTGATCGGTTTTCCATTTCATTGTAAATGTCAGTTACATTTTCTGCAATTATGAAGTAGAGAATCACTAGAGTTCGAAGCCCGAAGTGAAGGCCATGTAGCTTCACTGATTTTCTGCCATTTTCAAAAATTTCAGTTTTTTAGTCAAGTAAGTTAGTATTGAGTCAATTTTTAGTCATTTGAATTTGTCTTGAGTCAGTCTATTTTTCTAAGTTATTTCTTTTCAGCCATGTTATTAGTTTGATTTTTTTTACCGTATTGGCCCAATGGATAAGGCACTAACCTGGAAAATCCAGAGTTATGTGGTTCTTGACACCTCTTTCAGAGCTATCATCCCCAATAAGGCTAATGATAGTGTCATTATTTTCATCCTGCCATCAGTGATCAAAATCCTCTTTTCATATCATTTTAGAAGTCCTACTCAAAAAAAATTTATCATTCCACTAGGTCATGCAAAACATTAGCCACTGATCGTAGCCCCAATTCCAAAAATCATCACTCTTCCACAAATTTATTTACTTGTTGGCATATCTTTCTACCTTGTTGACTTTAAACCATCCATAAAATCAATATCAGTCATGTCATCTTGAAATTCAATCCTTCAAGGTCCAATTAGGTCTTTTAGGTTTTTCAAGGTTTCATTAGGTCATTAGAGTTTCCAAGGTTCAATAAAACTCTATTCAATTCCATATGACCAGCAAGTAAAGGGTGATCCAAATAAAATTCTCTTCACTATGTGAAGATTATTTGTGAATAAAGTGTCTCACTTGAGCATGTAATTTTAAGTTCAAATGTAATTTTTTATATTTTTCATTATGTAATTTTATGTCTTTCAAATGTAATAATTTCATCATCCCAAGCTACTAATTCAGTGTTCCAAAGATGCATAAACATCAAAATGTAAATTCAAAGAGTTCCTAATCCATCAAAATGATCAATTTCCAAAGAAAAGAATTCAAAATGAAAGGTAATGTTTCAAATGGTTAAGTGAATGATAAAGGAATAAAGTGTGACCCAAGGCCCAAATCATCAACTTCAAGAAGTGTAAAAGTCCCCAAGACATTAATTTTATCTTTATGTTATCAAGTCATCACTCACATAGGTCAAAAAATCGGAATTGAAGGGTGAAAGGTCGAAATTATTGAAGGTGTTTCTCACCTGGAAAGAGGCGATGTGCATAGAGCCTGATACATTGTGCATAGAGCCAGGGCACTGCGCATAGAACCAAAGGCATTGTGCACTTGGAAAATTTCACTTGCAAGCTCCAAAAATTTGTGTCAACACTCTAAACCTTCAGAAAAGTTTTTTACTACTTCTTGGCAAGTAAGTAACCTACAAATACACCCTCCTTCCATTCCTCAAGTACAAATTTCATGGTATTTAAGTTTTTATGAAAATTTTGGAGAGTTCTAGGCTACAAACCCTAGTTTTACTTCCTAATCCCAAATTTTATCCTTGAAGACCCCTTTTAGCCTTCCCACATCACAATAAATCCTATCCCTACCTATATATCATTAAATCCCTATCCCAACCCCCTTTATCCCATAAACCCTAAGACCTAGGTATTGAAAATTCCTACGCTCCCAAATCCCCATACCTGTAATAAAATTCCTATTCCCAAATCCCACAACATTTCCACTCCTTGTCAGCTCCCTAAATTCAATAATCCCTTCCCCCATCTCCATAATTTTTTACATACCATTCCACACTCCCTAAACCTACATTTCACTCCCAATTCATCTCCCTAGGGTTTCTAGTGAAGACACTATGGAAGAAGAAATCAGAGAATTTAGTGAGGAAGAAGAACGGGAAGAGAGGAGGCCACACAAAGGAGGGAAGATCCTCAAACTTGAACCTACAAACACTAGAGAACTCATTGCATCTCCCATGGATGTGACATGTTTCAAGCATGTAGGATGATTTTACTTTTGTGAGAAAATACAAAACGTCGAACATCACCCTGTTTTGAGCAGGTTTTTCATCTCTGATGTCCATGATAACCCGGTAACCTTTCTGGTGTCAGTTTCATAATATCTATAGCCATCATAGAAAATGCCACTATAATCCCAAATGTTGGTGAAAAATGGTACAAGGCAAAGGACATGGAGAGTCATTACTTTGAACCATATATCAAGCCAAGGTACAAGAATGAAAGTAAAAGGTTCTTTCATTTCTCTTACCTCCTGGATACGTATGTCCCTATGATGAAAATCTTCATGAGGTAATTTTCTTCAGAAGGAAGGTTCTGTAGACTCTACACCTACCATATCATGTTATTAATGCACTTCACAAGGGTCAAAATTCTCAACATACCTTATTTTCTCTTCAGGGACATTGAAAAAATGGCATACATTGTTCAAAAGAGATATTATGACCATAAAATAAGAAGTATTTTTCACCACTCTCTCATCAACATCATTGTCCTCCATCACCTTGATAAATTACACATCTCATGGGAAATTTTCATAGCTAAGGACATCTTCACTGCTCCACCAATTCAACATTCTCAACTTGTGTCTTCACCATCTCATCCTTCCACATCCATTCTTCCATCTCATCCCATAGTACCTAATTCTTCATCAACTCAAATTACTTCGCCCATTTCACCACCATCATCATCATTTCACACTCATATTGGTTCATCTAGCATGGTTAAGAACAGTGAGCTTCAAAATACCAAAATGGCTGAGATAGAGACATTGGCTAAAACATATCAGAGAGGTCAGAGGCAGGTGTTTTCTCCACAGATTGTGGAAGTGGCCTGCATTCTTCACCAACAAAGTAGGTATAGAAGGGCAAAGAAAATATGGTAGAGGAGGATGTACATGAGGCAGCCATTCATGATGAGGATGACCTCCATGAAACAGATATTGATTTTTACCTTTGATTTAGATGATGATGCCTCCAAAATGATTATTAAACAGAAGGATGCCCAAATCAATGAGCTTCAAAACAACTTAGAGAGATCTCAGTTTTTCATTACATTTCATGAGCAAGAAAATGAGCAACTAAAGACCAAGCAAGCCATCATGGAGATTCAGCTTCTCAAGGAAAAAGGAGAAGAAAACAAGGCAAAGGCTTTTCTTGATGAGGCATATAGAAGGTATAGTGAAACCAATGGGGTAGAAGAACAAGTGCCAAGAACAAGACCTAGGACTAGAGGGATGAAAAGAGATCTAGAACAAGAGAGGCAAAAGGAGGTTGAGCTTGCTAATTAGCTCACTTTGAATGAACAATTTTCAATGGTAATCAATGAGAACCGGGAGCAATGGCTTGACAGGGCTAACCAGCACCTTGAGAAGCTCCTGGAGAAGGAAAAAAAGGATAATGATATATTGAGAAAGAGGGCCAAGCACTATGCTAAGAAAAACAAAATTGCAAGGTCAAAACTTAAACAAGCCAATGTAAAAATTGAAACCTTGACCATGCAAGAAGAGAAAATAATGCTTGATATCCTCGCAAATTTTTGAAATTTTGTGCATGCTTGGACAATCATGTGATAGCTGGATTGTGCTATGTGCAGTACCCTAGGAGTGGTGCACTTTTTTTAGAAATCTTTTGGCCAAAAAGATACCACCATTAGATTAATAATGATGAATACAAGCACCCTAGCAGCTTTGCTAAGTTTTTTTGGACAAAATGGTCAGTGAAAAGGTCAAATAAACCCAAAAAAATCATGCTTATGCCCTCTTTTTGAGCCTGTCGATGCGCATAGAGTAGTCTTGGGAGAATAAATATTTGGGAGTTAAAATAAATTCAACTCTGCAAAAAAAGCACATATTTGGAAATTAGACTGGATAATATTTCCAATGAGCAATTGTGAACTCAGTTTGGACATTGGGAACCCCTCCAAAACTCAGCTTGATGTTGGTGCTGCGCATAGGACAAATTTTTAGAATTTGCTGATATTTTCCTGTTTTCTCAGTTTTTCCAGTTTGACCATGGTCAATGGGAATTTTACCTATAAATAATCAATGTAAAAGTAAATATTATGTGGTTGAGTTACCTAGGGTAAATAAATTAGGTGAAAAGTTTTGATGACATGTAATGAATCAGTTTGCAAAAAGTGAGGGATGAGTCAGTTTGACCTCCCTACACTCTAGGTATTCAACTCCGTTTTTGGTGGAACTGCTCCTTCTTTCATGGATTTGACCCCTGAGGATGGGAGGAGTTGTTTTGAGGTCTATATCATGTACTTTTTGATTCATTACATATGTTGGAAATTTTTGGATGCTAAGACATTAATCAAATACTCTAGTGTAATCATTTTGGTAGGAAATTAATGAAAAGGTTGTAGTTATTTCTTTGGAATACTTGTGGTATGAGAATTTAGCTTTTTTTTCTTATGCCTCATTATGTATGAATGTTTTGTTTCATGATCCATTTCATTTCTATGATATGTTGGTTTTTAATTTGATGAACAGAATACGTCCCTCATGCTCTATTTTGGAAGAACCTTCATTGTTTTTCCATCTTCTTCAATTTAGAAAGAATTCAAGCCTTTCCTTTCTCTTTATAGCACCTCACCTGTCTGATCCATCTCACCCTCAAACCCTAAGTGTTAGGTTTTCTACCTACCTTGCCCCATTGAATATCTGCAACCCTAATATTATTTTCCCTAGCCTAGCCTCTTTGACCAAATTATCCTCATTCAGCAACCCAGTTCAACCAAAGCAAACCTTTGTACTTATACCTAGCCTAAAACCATAATTCATCTAGCCCTCTTGGTTGTGAAATTGTGGAGAGATCCCTCCTTGGTTTGGTAGGGCTATCTACCAAGATAAAATATTGGTCTGTGTGATCCAGGTGGATATTGGTGGTCACCCACCTATTCCACTTGGGGCCCCACCATTTTCTCTTTCAGTTTTTCAGTTTCGGCACAACTTACTATTTTTAGCAGTTTTTTAGGTCATGAACTTCCGGAGCCATTTTCAGGCCCTAAATGACATTTTTTTGGAAAACTAGGAGCAACATGGGTCCATGCACTGATGTTTCTCACTCAAAATTTGTAGTCCTCGGATAGATATTTCTAACGAGGTATGGTTCACATCAAATGGAGATTGTATCCCAAAGATACATCCCCGGGAAGTTGAAACGCCAATTTACCCAAACGGGGCCCATAGTTTTGATGCTTCATCTCCTAGGGTTATGGTTTTGGATGTTTAGGTTTTCAATTGTTTATAAATAATAAATAGGCCCTTGAGCCTCATTGTAACTCAGTTTAGAGGCCTGTAGCTGCCACATCTCTTCTCAGAGATAGCTACTAGAGCCCTAGCTAGTTTATTTCCATTCTATCTGTAAGAAAATTTCAGTTCTTTGATATTAATGAAATGAAGTGTTATTTCCACTGCATCTTTGTGTTTATGGTTATATGTTTATTCTATTGCGTTCCTGCATAAATCTGGATAAGTGGTATCAAAGCAGTCTGCTTTTTCTCGATCCTTCTTTGCATGTCCCCAACAAGGTCGGGGTATAAGGAGTTAGGGCTCGATCTGGTGGAACCTTTGCAAGATTAGCCTCACAAACCTCGATGGAATACCATGGGTGCCGAAAAGAAAGATGATGGAGAAGGAGATCTTATCAAAATATTTCTCAAGGAGGCCCTCGAAAAACAAAGGAATGCGATGATGGATAAATTTTCCAGGATCCTTCAACGGTTGCCCACTGGTGGCGCATGTGCATCCAGCAGCCACTCTGGAGGTGCGAATCCTTTTAAGGTACAAGTAAATTTTGACATTCCCATATTTGAGGGTCTAATATATGTATATGTCATAGATATATGGTTGAATCTATTAGAAGGATATTTCTCAGTTTATGACTTTTCTGCCTGGGAGAAGATTATTTTTTCACTCCTCAAAGCTGGCCCCCACGTCAAGGACTGGTGGGAAACCCACTGTGAGAAAAATGAAGGGCATAACCCTCTCTTTTCTTGGCCGTACCCAATTGGAATTATTTCCAAGATGCCATCAAGGAACAATACTATCTCGTGGGGAGCTATGAGGACAAGTACATATAATGGACTACGCTACAACAACAAAGGGATCAAGATGTGCATGAGCTAACGAATTTGTTCCATACCTTGCGCACAAAGTTGGGTATCAAAGATTCAGGGAAACATATGGTGCTAAAGTATTGCAGTTTTCTGCACCAATACATTCAGGAGTAAATTGAGTTCCTTCAAATCTCCTCTATTGGTACGGAATACCGGTATGCTCCCAAGATTGAGCATAAATTCAAAAAAAAGAAGCGAGACTTTGGATCTACAAATCAAAAGCAAGGGAAAGGTGCTCCAAAACCGTAGAACAAAGGATAGAGCCAAGGCATGGTGACTCAAGACAACCTGTCAAAGCCAAAGAAGGACATGGGAAAGTGGTGTGAGTTCTGTAAGAGCTCCACTCACAACACAAGTGAGTGTCGGGCCAAGCAGTCGTTGGTGGCCGAGATGAGGGCTTCTGAGTTAGATGCATGCTCTGACTCTGAATTAGAACCTGACAAGGGGAATGAAAAAGGGAAACAGATTATTGATGCGGATCCCAATGCCACTGTTGCCACTACGAAGATCCAGAAGGAGGAACCAGAAGATCCCGAGGAGGAGGAATGCCTCTTCCACTCCGAGATGTGGGCAAAGGGCTCCCCGGTACAGTTCATTGTCGAAAATGGAATCCAAAAGAACCTCATTTCAGTAGATGCCGTGAAGAGGTTTGGATTTCCGACCACAGCTCACCCACATCCATACACCATCGGGTGGCTTCACCAAGGATGAGATCTCTACGTCAGCCAGCAGTGCCACCTTTCCTATAGCATCAAGCCCTTCACGGATGAGGTATTATGTGACGTTGCTCCTATAGATGTTTCTGATGTATTATTAGGACAACCATACTTGTGGAAGCATCATGTTGTGTATGAGTCTCAGCCTCGCACTGTTATTGTTACTTTGGGAAATAAGTTGTACAGGATAGCAGAGGTACCACCTCCTACCGCTATCTCTTTGGTTACTGCAAAAAAATGCAGTAAGGTCATTTCCAAAACCAGGAAATTTGTTTTCCTAATGATCTTTGCCCGGGACAAGAAGAAGACTATGGCCACGACCTCCAGATAGGGCTCCTCTACACAACAACAACAAATGGATAAGGTTTTGAAGGAGTACGAGGATATCTTTACCTCAGCCACAGGGGTTCCTTTGCACTGTCAAGTCAACCACCCAATTGATCTGACCCCAGGTGCGCCGCTACCCAATGGACTGATCTATCGGTGCTCTGTTCTTGAGAACGATGAAATCAAGAGGTAGATTCAGAAGCTGCTGCAGAAAGGTCACATCCGACCAAGTTCATTTCCCTGTGGGAGCCTGATCGTGTTGGTACAGAAGAAGGATGGGACATGGAGACTTTGTATTGACTATCAGGTGTTAAACAAGATCATTGTCAGGAATAAGTACCTGATCCGACAGATTGATGACCTTCTAGACCAACTCAAAGGTGCAAAATATTTCAGCAAGATCGACTTGAAGTCTTGGTATCACCAAGTACCAATTGAACCCTCCGATGTGTGGAAGGCTGCCTTCAAAGCCAAGGAAGGCCTTTTCAAATGGCTGGTGATGCCTTTCGGGTTGACGAATGCTCCCGCAACCTTCATGAGGTTGATGGACGACATCTTGCAGCCATTCACCAACTCATTTGTAGTGATGTACTTGGATGAAATTCTAATCTTCAGCCAGACTTGGGAAGAGCACCTCCACCACATCCGACAAGTCCTCCAAACACTGCGGCAACACAAGATTTGCACCAATTTGGAGAAGTGCACTTTTGGCATGACCCATGTTCAATATTTGGGATAGATAATTGATGAAATGGGGGTGCATGTGGATCCAACCAAGATCCAACTCATTCGGGATTGGCCAGCCCCAACCACCATAACAGAGCTTCGCAACTTTCTGGGTCTTGCTAATTTCTATTGTAGGTTCATGTTGGGATTCTCTCATATCACTTGGCCCTTGAGTCAAGTCACCAAGGGAGGAGCGAGAGCAAAATTCTTTTGGTCGGAACCTAAACAGAAGGCGTTCACAGAATTGAAAAATAACCTATGTTCTACCCCAATGCTCACATTACCAGACTTGCAAAATCCATTTGAGATCATGACAGATGCCTCTGACTATGCTATTGGGGTAGTTATTACTCAACAGGGACATCTAGTGGCATATCACAGTGAGACATTTTCTGACACAGTTCACAAGTATCCCACAATGGAAATGTATTCCATTGTGCAAGCTTGTTGACAATGGAAGCATTACATTTTGGGGAAGGAAACAATCATCCACACAGACCACCGGCCTCTGAAGTTCATATAGACACAAGGGAAGTTGCAGAATGGTCGCCATCCGAAGTGGTCCACATATCTACAACAGTTTCATTTGAACATCAAGTACAAGAAGGGTAGCACCAATAATGTTGCAGGCTCCCTCAGTCGACCACCGATCGTGGAGCTCACCACTGTTCTCAACTCTTGTGCACACGAGACTTCTGATTGGATACTTCTTTATGAGAGTGACCCATAATTCGGCCACACTTACAAGGCACTCTTGGTGGGTACGCAAGTTTCAAATTTTCACGTCCAAGATGCATTTTTATGTCACTTGGGACACATTTCTGTTCCTTCAAGTGAGCGTGCCAAGATGATATGGAAAGCACACTATAGTCGAGTCGCTAGGCATTTCGGGTTTGAGAAAACAGTAGCAGTACTTCAGAAGTATTTCTATTGGCTGAACCTTCGAAAGGATGTCGGGAAGCACATCAGATCCTACACTTCTTGTGCCATTGCCAAACCAACCATCAAGAAGCAAGGCCTACATACTCCGCTACCTACCCCTATTCGACCTTGGGAATCCATCTCCATGGATTACATGTCGGGCCTACCTTATACTAATCATGAAAATGACTGTGTTTTTGTGGTAATTGACAGATTCTCGAAGATGGCCATTATGGCGGCCTGCAAGAAGAATATCACAGCAGAAGCCACTACTAAACTCTTCTTTGAACGAGTGTGGGTGAATTTTGGGATCCAACAGTCTATCATATCAGATCGGGATAGCAGGTTCCTCAGCACATTTTGGCCTAGCCTCTGGTCAATGCTGGACACCAAGCTCACCAACTCCACAGCTTTCCATCTCCAAACAGATGCCCAGACAGAGGTCGTCAACAAAATTATTGTACACATTCTGAGCATGTACAATACAAAGCATCCATGCACATGGGAAGAGAGCCTCCCCTATGTAAAACATAGTTATAACCGGGCTCTCCATATTTCAATCGGCCATAGCCCCTTTCAGGTGGGCTTTGGATTCCAGTCACTATGTCCCATTGACGTAGCCATGCCATTTGCAGCTACTCAGGCCAATTCAGCTCATGTTCAGTCTAAAGTTTACAAAGAAAATAGCTTCATCGAGCACATTCAACACATATTCCAATAGGTTCATGACATATTGGACAGGGCCAATGCTAAGTACAAGCAACGCCATGATCAACATTGGGTGCCACACAACTTCTAGGTGGGCGACAAAGTATGGCTACATTTGCAGAAGGAGCGCCTCACTGGACCCCACCAAAAGCTTCACCCGCTCCGATACGGGTCGTACACCATCACCAAGGCTATAGGGAACAATGCCTTCAAGCTCAGTATTCCACCATTCCTTGGTCTGCACCCAGTATTCAATGTGGACCACCTTCGTCCTTACCTCCCACCTCTACAGGACGCCTCTGACATTGCACAACAACTCACACCAACAGAGTTAAACCAAAAATACATGGAACATGCCACCACAGATTGTACCATGGACATGCAAATCAATAACACTTGCCAATAGAAGATCCAACTGTATCGGGTTGTCAAATCTGGCCAATTCCTACATCAAGGAAAGTGGTTCACCAAGGACCAAGTTCAGCAGAAATTTTTTCATCTCATGGAGGAAATTAACGCAATGGGAACCATTGCTTCCTAAGGGGGGAGGAATGATCCAGGTGGATATTGGTGGTCACCCACCTATTCCACTTGAGGCCCCACCATTGTCTCTTTCAGTTTTTCAGTTTCGGCACAACTTACTATTTTTAGCAGTTTTTCGGGTCCTGAACTTCCGGGGCCGTTTTGAGGCCCTAAACGATGTTTTTTGGAAAAAATGGGAGCAACATGGGTCAATGGAGATATTTTTCTCACTCAAAATTTGTATTCCTTGGATATATCTTTCTAATGAGGTATGGTTCACGTCAAATGGATATCGTATGCCAAAGTTACGTCCGCGGGAAGTTGGAACACCAATTTACCCAAACGGGGTCCATAGTTTTGGCGCTTCATCTCCTATGGTTAGGGTTTTGGATGTTTATGGTTCTCCATTGTTTCTAAATAATAAATAGGCCCTCGAGCCTCATTTTAACTCAGCTCAAAGGCCCGTAGCCACCACATCTCTTCTCAGAGATAGATACCATCGCCCTAGCTAGATTATTTCCATTTTTTCTGTAAGAAAATTTCAATTCTTTGATATTAATGAAATGAAGTGTTATTTCCACTGCATATTTTTATTTATGGTTATATGTTTATTCTGTTTCATTCCTTCATAAATCCAGATCAGTGGTTTCAAAGAGATCTTCTTTTTCTCGATCCTTCTTTGCATGTCCCCAAGGAGGTTGGGGTATAAGGAGTTAGGACTCGATCTGGTGGAACCTTTGCAAGACCAGCCTCACAAACCCCGACGAATGGCCATGGGGGACGAAAAGAAAGATGATGGAGAAGAAGATCCTATCAAAATATTTCTCGAGGAGGCCCTCGAAAAACAATGGAACGCGATTATGGATAACTTTGCTCAGATCCTTCAATGGCTGCCCACCGGTGGCGCATCTGCATCCAGCAGCCACTCTGGAGGTGTGACTCCTTTTAAGGTACAAGTAAATTTTGACATTCCCATATTTTAGGTTCAAATAGATGCAAATGTTGTAGATTGACGGTTGAATCTATTAGAAGGATATTTCTCGGCTCATGACTTTTCCGACCGGGAGAAGATTATTTTTTCACTCCTCAAAGCTGCCCCCCATGTCAAGGACTGGTGGGAAACCCACTATGAGAAAAAGGACGAGATAGAACCCTCTCTATTCTCAGCCGTACCCACTTGGAATTATTTTCGAGACGCCATCAAGGAACAATACTATCCCGTAGGGAGGTATGAGGACAAGTACATACAATGGACCACATTGAGACAGTAAAGGGATCAAGATGTGCATGAGCTGATGAATTTGTTACATAACCTGTGCACAAAGTTGGGTATCAAATATTCAGAGAAACATCTGGTGCTAAAGTATCGCAGTTGTCTACACAGATACATTCATGAGGAAATGGAGTTCCTCGACATCTCCGCGCTTGGTACGACATACTGGTATGCTGCCAAGATTGAGCATAAATTCAAACAAAAGAAGCAAGACTTTGGATCTACGAATCAAAAGCAAGGGAAAGGTGCTCCAAAACCGTAGAACAAAGGATAGATCCAAGGCATGGCGACTCAAGACAACCTGTCGAAGCCACAAGCAAAGAACAACACCGCAAAGCTAAAGAAGGACACAGGCTAGTGGTGTGAGTTCCATAAGAGCTCCACTCACAACACAAGTGTGTGTCGAGCCAAGAAGTTGCTGGTGGCCAAGATGAGGGATTCTAAGTCAGATGCATGCTCCGACTCTGAATCATAACCTTACAATGGGAATGACAAAGGGAAACAGATTATTGATGCAGAGCCCAATGCCACTATTTCCACTATGAAGATCCAGAAGGAGGAACCGGAAGATCAAAAGGAGGAGGAACTTCTCTTCCACTCCCAGATGTGGGTAAAGGGCTCCTGGGTATAGTCCATTGTCAACAATGGGAGAAAAAATAACCTCATTTCAGCAGATGCCATGAAGCGGTTGGGCTTGCCGACCACAACTCACCCACATCCATACACGATCGGGTGGCTTCACCAAGGACGAGATCTCCGCGTCAGCCAGTAGTGCTGCCTTCCCTATAGCATCAAGCCCTTCATGGAAGAGGTATTATTTGACGTTGCTCCTATTGATATTTTTGATCTATTTTTAGGACAGCCATACTTGTGGAAGTGTCATTGTTATTGTTACTTTGGGAAATAAGTTTTACAGAATACCAGAGGTACCACCTCCTACCGCTATCTCTTTGGTTACTACAAAACAATGCAGTAAGCTCATTTCCCAAACCAGGAAATTCATTTTCTTGATGATCCGCCCCTAGGGCAAGAAGAAGATTGTGGTCACGACCTCCAGACAGGGCTCCTATGCAGGACAACAACAAATGGATAAGGTTGTGCAGGAGTATGGGGGCATCTTCACCTCACCCACAGGGGTTCCTCTACATTGTCAGGTCAAGCACCCGATTGATCTGACCCTAGGTGCATCGCTACCCAATGGATCGATCTATCGGTGCTCTATTCTGGAGAACGATGAAATCAAGAGGCAGATTCAGGAGCTACTGCAGAAAGGTCACATCCTACCAAATTTATCACCCTATGGGAGCCTGATCGTGTTGGTACAGAAAAAGGATGGGACGTGGAGAC
Organism: Pinus albicaulis; assembly: GCA_034641835.2. Lineage (NCBI taxonomy): Eukaryota > Viridiplantae > Streptophyta > Pinopsida > Pinales > Pinaceae > Pinus > Pinus albicaulis. The sequence continues at coordinate 484,863,082 of CM076581.1, forward strand.
TCTGTATTGACTATCGGGTGCTGAACAAGACCACTGTCAAGAATAGGTACCCGATCCCATGGATTGATGACCTTCTCGACCAACTCAAAGGTGAAAAATATTTCAGCAAGATCGACTTGAATTCTGGGTATCACCATGTACCAATTGAACCCTCAGATGTGTGGAAGACTGCCTTCAAAGCCAAGGAAGGCCTTTTCAAATGGCTGGTGATGCCTTTCGAGTTGACGAATGCTCCCGCAACCTTCATGAGGTTGATGGAAAACATCTTGTGGCCATTCACCAACTCATTTGTAGTGGTGTACTTGGATGACATTCTGATCTTCAGCTAGACTTGGGAAGAGAACCTCCACCACATCCGACAAGTCCTCCAAACACTGCGACAACACAAATTGTATGCCAATTTGGAGAAGTGAACTTTTCGCATGACCCAGGTACAATATCTGGGATACATTATTTATGAAAGGCGGGTGCATGTGGATCCAACCAAGATCCAAGTCATTCGGGATTGGCCAGCCCCAACCACCATAACAGAGCTTCGCAGCTTTCTAGGTCTTGCTAATTTCTACCATAGGTTTGTGTTGGGATTCTCTCATATCACTTGGCCCTTGAGTCAAGTCACCAAGGGAGGATCGAGAGAAAAATTATTTTGGTTGGAACCTCAATATAAGGCATTCACAGAATTGAAAAATCGCTTCTGTTCGGCCCCAGTGCTCACATTACCAGACTTGCAATAGCCATTTGAGATCAAGATAGATGCCTCTGACTATGCTATTGGGGCAGTTCTTATTCAACATGGACATCCAGTGGCATATCACAGTGATACATTTTATGACACAGTTCGCAAGTATCCTAATTATGACAAAGAAATGTATTCCATTATGCAAGCTTGTCGACAATGGAAGCATTACATTTTGGGGAAGGAAACAATCATCCACACAGACCACCGGCCCCTGCAGTACATACAGACACAAGAGAAGTTGCAGAATGATCGCCATCAGAAGCAGTCCACATGTCTGCAATAGTTTCATTTGAACATCAAGTACAAGAAGGGTAGCACCAATAATGTTGCAGACTTCCTCAGCCGACCACCGATTGTGCCACTCACCACCATTCTCAAATTTTATGGGCATGAGACTTCTGATTGGCCGCTTCTCTACGAGAGCGACCCAGAATTTGGCCACACTTACAAGGCACTCTTGGGGGGTACAGAATTTCCAAATTATCACCTCTAATATGCACTTTTATGTCACCTGGGACACCTTTTCATTCCTTCAAGCGAGCGTGCCAAGACGATATGGTAAGCACACTGCAGTCGAGTAGCTAGGCATTTCGGGGTCGAGAAAACAGTAACAGTACTGCAGAAGTATTTCTATTGGCCGAACCTTCGAAAGGATGTCGGGAGGCACATTAGATCCTGCACTGCTTGTGCCATTGCCAAACCGACCATCAAGAAGCAGGGCCTATATACTTCGCTACCTACCCTTAGTCGACCTTGGGAATCCATCTCTATTAATTACATGTCGAGCCTGCCTTATACTAAGCATGGAAATGACTGTGTTTTCATGGTCGTCAACAAATTCTCGAAGATGGCCATTATGGTGGCCTGCAAGAACAATATCACAGCAGAAGCCACTACTGAAATCTTATTTGAATGAGTGTGGGTGCACTTTTGGATCCCACAGTCTATCATATCAGATCGAGATAGCAGGTTCCTCAACACATTATTGTCAAGCCTCTGGTCAATTCTGGACACCAAGCTCACCAACTTCACAACTTTCCATCCCCAAACAGATGGCCAGACAAAGGTCGTCAACAGAATGATTGTACACATTCTATGCATGTAAGATTCAAAGCATCCATGCACGTGGGACAAGAGCCTCCCCTATGTACAATATAGTTATAACTGGGCTCTCTACAGTTCAATCGGCCATATCCCCTTTCAGGTGGGCTTGGGATTCTAGCCACTATGTCCCATTGATGTAGCCATGCCATTTGCAGCTACTCAAGATGATTCGTCTCATGTCCAGTCTGAAGTTGACAAAGAAAATAGCTTCATCGAGCGCATTCAACACATCCACCAATAGGCTCATGACATATTGGAAAGGGCCAATGCTAAGTACAAGCAACGCCATGATCAACATCGGGTGCCACACAACTTCGACGTGGGCGACAAAGTATGGCTACATTTGTAGAAGGATCACCTCGTTGGACCCCACCGCAAGCTTCGCCTACTCTGATACGGGCCATACACCATCACCGAGGCTATAGGGAACAATGCCTTCGAGCTTAGTATTCCACCATTCCTTGGTCTGCATCTAGTGTTCAACGTGGACCGCCTTCGTCCTTACTTCCCACCTCTACTGGACACCTCTGACATTGCAGAACAACTCACACCAATAGAGTTAAACCCTGACTTCATGGAAATGGCCACCACAGATTGTATCATGGACAAGAAAATCAAGAACACTCGCCAACTGAAGATCCAACTGTATCAGGTTTTCAAAGATGGCCAACTCCTACACCAAGGAAAGTGGTTCACCAGGGACCAAGTTCAGCATAGATTTCCTCATCTCATGGAGGAACTTAACGCAATGGGGACCATTGCTTCCTAAGGGGGGAGGAATGATCTAGGTGGATATTGGTCATCACCCACCTATTCCACTTGGGGCCCCACCATTGTCTCTTTCAGTTTCGGCACAACTTACTATTTTTAGTAGTGTTCCGGGTCCTGAACTTCCTGAACCATTTTGAGGCCCTAAACGACGTTTTTTGGGAAAACTGGGAGTGACATGGGTCCATGGATTGATGTTTCTCACTCAAAATTTCTATTCCTCGGATAGATCTTTCTAACGGGGTATGGTTCGCGTCAAACAGAGATCGTATGCCAAAGTTACGTCCTCGGGAAGTTGAAACACCAATTTACCCAAATGGGGCCCGTAGTTTTGGCGCTTCATCTCCTAGGGTTAGGGTTTTGGATGTTTAGGGTTTTCAATTGTTTCTAAATAATAAATAGGCCCTTGAGCCTCATTGTAACTCATTTTATAGGCATGTAGCTGCCACATCTCTTCTCAGAGATAGCTACCAACACCCTGGCTATTTTATTTCCATTCTGTCTATAAGCAAAGTTCAATTCTTTGATATTAATGAAATGAAGTGTTATTTCCACTACATCTTTGTATTTATGGTTATATGTTTATTCTTTTGCGTTCCTGCATAAATCTGGATTAGTGGTATCAAAGCGGTCTGCTTTTTCTCGATCCTTCTTTGCATGTCCCCAACAAGGTCGGGGTATAAGGAGTTAGGGCTTGATCTAGTGGAACCTTTGCAAGATCAGACTCGCAAACCCCGACGAACGCCCATGGGGGACGAAAATAAAGATGAGGGAGAAGGAGATCCTATCAGAATATTGCTTGAGGAGGCCCTTGAAAAACAAAGGAACATGATGATAGATAACTTTGCCCAAATCCTTCAACGGCTGCACACCGGAAGCACATCTGCATCCAGCAGCCACTCTGGAGGTGCGACTCCTTTTAAGGTACAAGTAAATTTTGACATTCCCATATTTGAGGGTCAAATAGATACAGATGCTTTAGATAGATGGTTGAATCTATTAGAAGTATATTTCTCGGTTCATGACTTTTCCGACCGGGAGAAGATTATTTTTTCACTCCTCAAAGCTGCCCTCCATGTGAAGGACTAGTGGGAAACCCACTGTGAGAAAAAGAACGAGATAGAACTCTCTCTTTTCTCGGTCATACCCACTTGGAATTCTTTCTGAGACGCCATCAAGGAAAAATACTATCCCGTGGGGCGCTATGAGGACAAGTACATACAATGAACCACGCTGCGACAACAAAGGGATCAAGATGTGCATGAGCTGACAAATTTGTTCCATACCATGTGCACAGAGTTGGGTATCAAAGATTCAGAGAGACATTTGGTGCTAAATTATTGCAGTTGTTTGCAAAGATACATTTAGGATGAAATGGAGTTCATCGACATCTCCTCTCTTGGTACGACATATCGGTATGCTGCCAAGATTGAGCAGAAATTCAAACAAAAGAAGCGAGACTTTGGATCTGCGAATCAAAATCAAGGCAAAAGGTGCTCCAAACCGCAGAACAAAGGACAGAGCCAAGGCATGGCAACTCAAGATAACCTGTTGAAGCCACAAGAAATGAACAACACTACAAAGCCAAAGAAGGACACGGGAAAGTGGTGTGAGTTCCATAAGAGCTCCACCCACAACACAAGTGAGTGTCGGGCCAAGCAGTCGTTGGTGGCCGAGATGACGCCTTCTGAGTCAGATGCATGCTCTGAATTTGAATCAGAACCTGACAAGGGGAATGAAAAAGGGAAATAGATTATTGATGCAGAGCCCAACGCCACTGTTGCCACTACGAAGGAGGAACCGTAAGATCCAGAGGAAGAGGAATGTCACTTACACTCCCATATGTGGGTAAAGGGCTCCCTGGTACAGTTCATTGTTGACAATGGGAGCCAAAAGAACCTCATTTCAGCAGATGCTGTGAAGTGGTTGGGCTTGTTGACCACAGCTCACCCACATCCATAAACCATTGGGTGGCTTCGCCAAGGACGAGATCTCTGCGTCAACCAACAATGCTGCCTTCCCTATACCATCAAGCCCTTCACAGATGAGGTATTATGTGACATTGATCCTATTGATGTTTCTAATGTATTATTAGGACAACCATACTTGTGGAAGCTTCAAGCTATGTATGAGTCTTGGCCTCATGTTGTTATTGTTACTTTGGGAAATAAGTGGTACAGGATACTAGAGGTACCACCTCCTGCTGCTATCTCTTTTATTACTGCAAAAAAATGCAGTAAGCTCATTTCCCAAACCAGGAAATTCATTTTCTTGATGATCCGCCCCTAGGGCAAGAAGAAGATTGTGGCCACAACCTCTAGACAGGGCTCCTATGCACGACAACAACAAATGGATAAGGTTGTGGAGGAGTACGGGGACATCTTCACCTCGCCCACAGGGGTTCCTCTGCACTATCAGGTCAAGCACTCGATTGATCTGACCCCAAGTGCGCCACTACCCAATGCACCAATCTATTGGCGCTCTATTCTGGAGAACGATGAAATCAAGAGGAAGATTCAGGATTTGTTGTAGAAAGGTCACATCTGACCAAGTTCATTGCCCTGTGGGAGCCTGATCATGTTGGTACAGAAGAAGGATGGGACGTGGAGACTCTGTATTTCCTATTGGGCGCTAAAAGAGATCACTATCAGGAATAGGTACCCGATGCCATGGATTGATTACCTTCTGGACCAACTCAAAGGTGCAAAATATTTCAGCAAGATCAACTTGAAGTCTCGGTACCACCAGGTATCACTTGAACCCTGCGATGTGTGGAATACTACCTTCAAAGCCAAGGAAGGCCTTCTCGAATGCCTCGTGATACCTTTCGGATTGACGAATTCTCCCGCAACCTTCATGAGGTTGATGGATGACATCTTGCGGCCATTCACAACCTCATTTGTAGTGGTGTACTTGGATGACATTATGATCTTCAGCCAGACTTGGGAAGAGAACCTCCACCACATCCGACAAGTCCTCCAAACACTGCAACAACACAAGATGTGTGCCAATTTTGAGAAGTGCACTTTTGGCATGACCCAGGTTCAATATCTGGGATACATTATTGATGAAAAGGGGGTGCATGTGGATCCAACCAAGATCCAAGTCATTCAAGATTGGCCAGCCCCAACCACAATAACAGAGCTTCGCATCTTTCTGGGTCTTTCTAATTTCTACTGTGGGTTTCTATTGCGATTCTCTCATATCACTTAGCCCTTGTGTCAAGTCACCAAGGGAGAAGTGAGAGCCAAATTATTTTGGTTGGAACCTCAACAGAAGGCGTTCAAAGAATTGAAAAATCGCCTCTGTTCTACCCCTGTGCTCACATTATCAGACTTGCAATAGCCATTTGAGATCGATCCAGATGCCACTGACTATGCTATTGGGTGAGTTCTTACTCAACAGTGACATCCAGTGGCATATCACACTGAGACATTGTCTGACACAGTTCGCAAGTATCCCACTTATGACAAATAAATATATTCCATTGTGCAAGCTTGTCGAAAGTGGAAGCATTACATTTTGGGGAAGGAAATAATCATCCACACAGACCACTGGCCCCTGCAGTTCATATAGACACAAGGGAAGTTGCAGAATGATTGCCATCAGAAATGGTCCACATGTTTGCAACAGTTTAATTTGAACATCAAGTACAAGAAGGGTAGCACCAATAATGTTGTAGACTACCTCTGTCGACCACCAATCATGGTGCTCACCACCGTTCTCAACTCTTGTGAGCACGAGACTTTTGATTGGCCGCTTCTTTATGAGAGCGACCCAGAATTCGGCCACACTTACAAGGCACTCTTGGGGGGTACGCAAGTTCCAAATTTTCACCTCCAAGATGCACTTTTATGTCACTTGGGACACCTTTTTGTTCCTTCAAGCGAGCATGCCAAGATGATATGAGAAGCACACTACAATTGAGTCGCTGGGAATTTTGGGTTCAAGAAAACAGTAACAGTACTGCAAAAGTATTTCCATTGGCTGAACCTTCGAAAGGATGTCGGGAAGCACATCAGATCCTACACTGCTTGTGCCATTGCCAAACCGACCATCAAGAAGCAAGGCCTATATACTCTTATACCTACCCTTAGTCGACCTTGGGAATCCATCTCCATTGATTACATGTCACGCCTACCTTCTACTAAACATGGAAATGACTGTGTTTTCATCGACGTCGAAATATTCTCGAAGATGGCCATTATGGCAGCCTGCAAGAAGAGTATCATAGCATAAGCCATTGCTAAAATATTCTTTGAATGAGTGTGCGTGCACTTTGGGATCCCATGGTCTATCATATCAGATCGAGATAGCAGGTTCCTCAGCACATTTTTTTCCAGCCTCTGGTCAATGCTGGACACCAAGCTCACCAAGTCCACAACTTTCCATCCCCAAACAGATCGCCACACAGAGGTCGTCAACGGAACGATTGTACACATTTTTCGCATGTAAAATTCAAAGCATCCACGCACATGGGCCGAGAGCCTTCCCTATGTTCAACATAGTTATAACCAGACTCTCCACAATTTAATCAGCCATAGCCCCTTTCAAGTGGGCTTGGGATTCCAGTCACTATGTCCCATTGACGTAGTCATGCCATTTGCAGCTACTCAGGCCGATTCGGCTCATGTCCAGTCTGAAGTTGACAAAGAAAATAGCTTCATCGAGCACATTCAACACATCTTCCAATAGGGTCATGACATATTGGATGGGACAATGCTAAGTACAAGCAACGCCATGATCAACATCGGGTGCCACACAACTTTCAGGTGGGTGACAAAGTATGGCGACATTTGCAGAAGGAGCGCCTCACTGGACCCCACCGCAAGCTTCGCCTGCTCTGATATGGGTCGTACACCATCACCAAGGTTGTAGTTAACAATGCCTTAAAGCGTAGTATTCCACCATTCCTTGTTCTGCACCCAGTATTCAATGTGGACCACCTTCGTCCTTACTTCCCACCTCTACTGGACACCTCTGACATTGTAGAACAACTCACACCAAGAGAGTTAAACCCAGACTGCATGGAACAGGCCACCACAGATTATATCATGGACATGCAAATCAAGAAAACTTGCCAATAGAATATCCAACTATATCGGGTTGTCAAAGCTAGCCAACTCCTACACCAAGGAAAGTGGTTCACCAGGGACCAAGTTCAGCAGAAATTTCCTCATCTCATGGAGGAACTTAACGCAATGGGGACCATTTCTTCCTAAGGGGGGAGGAATGATCTAGGTGGATATTGGTGTTCACCCGCCTATTCCAATTGGGGACCCACCATTGTCTCTTTCAGTTTTTCAGTTTTGGCACAACTTACTATTTTTAGCAATTTTTTGGGTCTTGAACTTCCAGAGCCATTTTGAGGCCCTAAACAACATTTTTTGGGAAACATGAGAGAAACCCAGGTTCGTGGACTGATGCTTCTCACTCAAAATTTTTATTCCTTGGATAGATATTTCTAATGAGGCATGGTTCGTGTCAAACGGAGATCGTATGCCAAAGTTACGTCCCCAGGAAGTTGAAACACCAATTTACACAAATGGTGCCCATAGTTTTGGCGCTTCATCTCCTAGGGTTAGGGTTTTGGATGTTTAGTATTTCTCATTGTTTATAAATAATAAATAGGCCCTTAAGCCTCATTGTAACTTAGTTCAGAGGCCTGTAGCTGCCACATCTCTTCTCAGAGATAGCTACCAGTGCCCTAACTAGTTTATTTCCATTATGTCTGTAAGAAAATTTCAGTTCTTTGATATTAATGAAATGAAGTGTTATTTCTGCTCCATCTTTGTATTTATGGTTATATTTTTATTCTGTTGCATTCTTGGATAAATCTGGATCAGTGGTATCAAAGAGGTCTGCTTTTTCTTGATCCTTCTTTTCATGTCCCCAACGAGGTCGGGGTATAAGGAGTTAGGGCTCAATTTGGTGGAACCTTTGGAAGATCAGACTGGAAAACCCCGACGAATGCCCATGGGGAATGAAAATAAAGATGATGGAGTAGGAGATCCTATCAAAATATTGCTTGAGGAGGCCCTCAAAAAACAAAGGAAGGCGATGATGGATAACTTTTCCCATATCCTTCAACGGCTGCCCACCGGCGGCACATCTGCATCCAGCAGCCACTCTGGAGGTGCAACTCCTTTTAAGCTACAAGTAAATTTTGATGTTCCCATATTTGAGGGTCAAATAGATGCAGATGCCATAGATAGATGGTTGAATCTATTAGAAAGATATTTTTTAGTTCATGACTTTTTCGACCAGGAGAAGATTATTTTTGCAATCCTCAAAGCTGCCCCCCATGTCAAGGACTGGTGGGAAACCCACTGTGAGAAAAAGGACGAGACAGAACCCTTTCTGCTCTCAACCATACCCACTTGGAATTCTTTCCGAGACACCATCAAGGAACAATACTATCCCATGGGGATCTATGAGGACAAGTACATACAATGGACAAAGGGATCAATATGTGCATGAGCTGACAAATTTGTTCCATACCCTACACACAAAGCTGGGTATCAAAGATTCAGAGAAACATTTAGTGCTAAAGTATCGCAGTTGTATGCAAAGATACATTTAGGAGGAAATGGAGTTCCTCGACATCTCCTCGCTTGGTACGACATACTGGTATGCTGCAAAGATTGAGCAGAACTTCAAACAAAATAAGGAAGACTTTGGATCTGTGAATCAAAAGCAAGGGAAACGTGCTCCCAAACCGCAGAACAAAGGATAGAGCCAAGGCATGGCGACTCAAGACAACTTGTCAAAGCCACAAGAAAAGAACAACACCACAAAGCCAAAGAAGGACACGAGAAAGTGGTGTGAGTTCCATAAGAGCTCCACTCACAACACAAGTGAGCGTCGGGCCAAGCAGTCGCTAGTGGTTGAGATGAGAGATTCTGAGTTAGATGCATGCTCCAACTCTGAATCAGAACCTGACAAGGGGAATGACAAAGGGAAACAGATTATTGATGCAGAGCCCAATGCCACTGTTGCCACTACAAAGATCTAGAAGGAGGAACCGGAAGATCCAGAGGAGGAGGAACGTCTCTTCCACTCCCAAATGTGGGTAAAGGGCTCTTGGGTATAGTTCATTGTAAAAAATGGGAGCCAAAAGAACCTCATTTCAGTAGATGTCATGAAGCAGTTGGGCTTGCTGACCATATCTCACCCACATCCATACACCGTCGGGTGGCTTCACCAAGGACGAGATCTCTGCGTTAGCCAGCAGAGCGGCCTTCCCTATAGCATCAAGCCCTTCACGGATGAGGTATTATGTGACGTTGCTCCTATTGATGTTTTTGATGTACTATTAGGACAACCATACTTATGGAAGCATCATGCTGTGTATGAGTCTTGGCCTCGCACTATTATTATTACTTTGGGAAATAAGTTGCACAAGATACCAAAAGTACCACCTCCTACCTCTATCTCTTTGGTTACTGCAAAACAATGCAGTAAGCTCATTTCCCAAACCAGGAAATTCATTTTCCTGATGATCCGCCCCCAGGGAAGGAAGAAGATTGTGGCCAAGACCTCCAGACAGGGCTCCTCTCCACGACAACAAAAAATGGATAAGTTTGTGGAGGAGTACGGGGACAACTTCACCTCACCCACAGGGGTTCCTCTGCACTGTCAGGTCAAGCACCCGATTGTTATAACCCCAAGTCCACCGCTACGCAATGGACCGATCTATCGACGCTCTATTTTGGAGAACTATGAAATCAATAGGCAGATTCAGGAGCTACTGCAGAAAGGTCACATCTTACCAAGTTCATCGCCCTGTGGGAGCCCGATCGTGTTGGTACAGAAGAAGGATGGGATGTGGAGACTCTGTATTGACTATTGGGCGCTGAAAAAGATCACTGTTAGGAATAGGTACCTGATCCCATGGATTGATGACCTTCTAGACGAACTCAAAGGTGAAAAATATTTCAGCAAGATCAACTTGAAGCCTGGGTATCACCAGGTACCAATTGAACCCTCTGATGTGTGGAAGACTGCCTTCAAAGCTAAGGAAGGACTTTTCGAATGGTTGGTGATGCCTTACGGGTTGACGAATGCTCCCGCAACCTTCATGAGGTTGATGGATGACATATTGCAGCCATTCACCAACTCATTTGTAGTGGTGTACTTGGATGACATTTTGATCTTCAGCCAGACTTGGGAAGAGCACCTCCACCACATCCGAAAAGTCCTCCAAACACTGTAGCAACACAAGTTGTGTGCCAATTTAGAGAAGTGCACTTCTGGCATGACCCATGTTCAATATCTGGGATACATTATTGATGAAAGGGGGGTGCATGTGGATCCAACCAAGATCCAAGTCATTCGGGATTGGCTAGCCCCAACCACCATAACAGTTCTTCGCAGCTTTCTGGTTCTTGCTAATTTCTACCAGAGGTTCATGTCGGGATTCTCTCATATCACTTGGCCCTTGAGTCAAGTCACCAAGGGAGGAGTGAGAGAAAAATTCTTTTGGTTGGAACCTCAATAGAAGGCATTCAGAGAATTGAAAAATCGCCTTTGTTCTTCCCAGTGCTCACATTACCAGATTTGCAACAGCCATTTGAGATCGAGACAGATGCCTCTGACTATGCTATTGGGGCAGTTCTTACTCAACATGGACATCCAGTGGCATATCACAGTGAGACATTGTCTAACATAGTTCGCAAATATACCACTTATGACAAAGAAATGTATTCCATTGTGCAAGCTTGTCGATAATGGAAGCATTACATTTTGGGGAAGGAAGCAATCATCCACACAGACCACCGACCCCTGCAGTTCATACGGACACAAGGGAAGTTGCAGAATGATCGCCATAAGAAGTGGTCCACATATCTGCAATAGTTTCATTTGAACATCAAGTACAAGAAGGGTAGCACCAATAATGTTTCAGACTTCCTCAGCCGACCACCGATCATGGCGCTCACCACCGTTCTCAAATCTTGTGGGCACGAGACTTCTGATTGGCTGATTCTCTACGAGAGTGACCCAGAATTCGGCCACACTTACAATGCACTCTTGGTGGGAATGCAAGTTCCAAATTTTCACCTCCAAGATGCACTTTTTTGTTACCTGGGACACCTTTGTGTTCCTTCAAGCGAGCGTGCCAAGATGATATGGGAAGCACACTACAGTCAAGTCGTTAGGCATTTCGGTGTTGAGAAAACAGTAGCAGTACTACAGAAATATTTCTATTGGCTGAACCTTCAAAAGGATGTCGGGAAGCACATCAAATCCTGCATTGCTTGTGCCATTTCCAAACCAACCATCAAGAAGCAAGGCCTATATACTCCGCTACCTACCCCTAGTCGACCTTCGAAATCCATCTCCATGGATTAAATGTCGGGCCTTCCTTCTACTAAGCGTGGAAATGTTTTTGTTTCTGTGGTGATCGACAGATTCTCGAAGATGTCCATTATGGCGGCCTGCAAGAAGAATATCATAGCAGAAGCCACTGCTGAACTCTTCTTTGAACAAGTGTGGGTGCACTTTGGGATCCCACAGTCTATCATATCATATCGGGATCGCAAGTTCCTAAACACATTTTCATCCAGCCTCTGGTCAATGCTGGAAACCAAGCTCACCAACTCCACTGCTTTCCATCCCCAAACAGATGGCCAGACATAGCTCGTCAACATAATGATTGTACACATTCTGCGCATGTACAATTCAAAACATCCACACACATGGGACGAGAGCCTTCCCTATGTACAACATAGTTATAACCGGTCTCTCCACAGTTCAATTGGCCATAGCCCCTTTCAGGTGGGCTTGGGATTCCAGCCACTATGTCCCATTGACATAGCCATGCCATTTGCGTCTACTCAGGCCGATTTGTCTCATGTCCAGTCTAAAGTTTACAAAGAAAATAGCTTCCTCGAGCGCATTCAACACATCCACCAATAGGTTCATGACATATTAGACAGGTCCAATGCTAAGTAAAAGCAACGCCATGATCAACATCGGGTGCCAGACAACTTCCAGGTGGGCGACAAAGTATGGCTACATTTTCAGAAGGAGCACCTCACTGGATCCCACCGCAAACTTTTCCTGCTCTGATACGAGTCATACACCATCACCAAGGCTGTAGGGAACAATGCCTTTGAGCTCATTATTCCACCATTCCTTGGTCTGCACCAAGTATTCAATGTGGACCACCTTCGTCCTTACTTCCCACCTCTACTCGACACCTCTGAAATTGCAGAACAACTCACACCAACAGTGTTAAACCCAGGCTGCATGGAACAGGCCACCACAGATTGTATCATGTACATGAAAATCAACAACACTCGCCAACAGAAGATCCAACTGTATCGGGTTGTCAAAGTTGGCCAACTCCTACACCAAGGAAAGTGGTTCACCAGGGACCAAGTTTAACAGAAATTTCCTCATCTCATGGAGGAATTTAACGCAATGGGGACCATTGCTTCCTAAGGAGGGAGGAATGATCCACGTGGATATTAGTGGTCACCCGCCTTTTCCACTTGGGGCCCCACCATTGTCTCTTTCATGTTTTCATTTTCAGCACAACTTACTATTTTTAGTAGTTTTTCGGGTTCGGAACTTTCGGAGCCGTTTTGAGGCCCTAAACGACATTTTTTGGGAAAACCGGGAGCAACATGGGTCAATGGATCAATGTTTCTCACTCAAAATTTGTATTCCTCAAATAGATATTTATAACAAGGTATGTTTCACGTCAAACAAAGATCATATGCCAAAGTTACGTCCCCGGGAAGTTGAAACACCAATTTACCTAAATGGGGCCCATAGTTTTGGCGCTTCATCTCCTAGGGTTAGGGTTTTGGATGTTTAGGTTTTTAAATTGTTTCTAAATAATAAATATTCCCTCGAGCCTCATTGTAACTCAATTCAAAGTCCTGTAGCCCCCACATCTCTTTTCAGAGATAGCTACCAGTGCCCTAGCTAGTTTATTTCCATTCTGTCTGTAAGCAAATTTCAGTTCTTTGATATTAATGGAATGAAGTATTATTTCTGCTGCATCTTTGTATTTATGGTTATATGTTTATTCTATTGTGTTCCTACATAAATCTAGATCAGTGGTATCAAAGCAGTCTGCTTTTTCTTGATCCTTCTCTGCATGTCCCCAACGAGGTCGGGGTATAAGGAGTTAGGGCTCGATCTAGTGGAACCTTTGCAAGATCAGCCTCGCAAACCCCGATGGGCGCCCATGCGGGACGAAAAGAAATATGAGGGAGTAGAAGATCCTATCAAAATATTGCTTGAGGAGGCCCTTGAAAAACAAAAGAACGTGATGATGGATAAATTTTCCCAGATCCTTCAACGGCTGCCCACCGGCAGCGAATCTGCATCCAGCAGCCACTCTGGAGGTGCGACTCCTTTTAAGGTACAAGTAAATTTTGACATTTCCATATTTGAGGGTCAAATAGATGCAGATGTCGTAGATAGATGGTTGAATCTATTAGAATGATATTTCTCGGTTCATGACTTTTCCGACCAGGAGAAGATTATTTTTGCACTTCTAAAAGCTGCCCCCCATGTCAAGGATTGGTGGAAAACCCACTGTGAGAAAAAGGACGAGACAAAACCCTCTTTGTTCTCGGTCATACCCACTTGGAATTCTTTCCGAGACATCCTCAAGGAACAATGCTATACCATGGGGAGCTATGAGGACAAGTACATAAAATGGACCATGCTTTCACAGCAAAGGGATCAAGATGTGCATGAGTTGACAAATTTGTTCCATATCCTGCGCACAAAGTTGGGTATCAAAGATTCATAGAAACATCTGGTGCTAATGTATCGTAGTTGTTTGCACAGATACATTCAGGAGGAAACAAAGTTCCTCGGCATCTCCTCGCTTGGTACGCCATACCGATATGCTGCCAAGATTGAGCAGAAATTCAAACAAAAGAAGCAAGACTTTGGATCTACGAATCAAAAGCAAGGGAAAGGTGCTCCCAAACCGTATAACAAAGGAAAAAGCCAAGGCATGGTGACTCAAGACACTCTGTCGAAGCCACAAGAAAATAAGAACACCACAAAGCCAAATAAGGACACAGGAAAGTGGTGTGAGTTACATAAGAGCTCCACTCACAACACAAGTGAGTGTCGGGACAAGCAGTCGCTGGTGGCCGAGATGAGCGCTTATGATTCAGATGCATGCTCCAAATCTGAATCAGAACCTGACAAGGGGAATTACAAAGGGAAATAGATTATTGATGTGGAGCCCAATGCCACTGTTGCCACTACTAAGATTTAGAAGGAGAAATCGGAAGGTCCAGAGGAGAAGGAACGTCTCTTCCACTCCCAGATGTGGGTAAAGGTCTCCCTAGTATAGTTCATTGTTGACAATGGAAGCCAAAATAACCTCATTTCAGCAGACGCTGTGAAGCAGTTGGGCTTGCTGACCATAGCTCACCCACATCCATACACCATTTAGTAGCTTCACCAAGGACGAGATCTCCGCGTCAGCCAGCAGTTTCGCATTCCCTATAGCATCAAGCCCTTCACGGATAAGGTATTATGTGACGTTGCTCCTGTTGATGTTTTTGATGTATTATTAGGACAACCATACTTGTGGAAGCATCATGCTGTGTATGAGTCTTGGCCTCGCACAGTTATGGTTACTGAAAAACAATGCAGTAAGCTCATTTCCCAAACTAGGAAATTCATTTTTCTAATGATCCGACCCTAGGGCAAGAAGAAGATTGTGGCCATGACCTCTAGACAGGGCTGTTGTACATGACAATAACAAATGGATAAGGTTGTCAAGGAGTACGAGGACATCTTCACCTCACCCACAAGGGTTCGTCTGCACTGTCAAGTCAAGCACCTGATTGATCTGACCCCAGGTGCGCCACTACCCAATGGACCGATCTATCGGTGCTCTGTTCTAGAGAACGATGAAATCAAGAGCTAGATTCAGGAGTTGCTACAGAAAGTTCATATCCGACCAAATTCATTGCCCCGTGGGAGCCTGATCGTGTTGGTACAAAAAAGCATGGGATGTGGAGACTCTGTATTGACTATCGGGCGCTGAACAAGATCACTGTCAGGAACAGGTACCCGATCCCATGGATTGATGACATTCTGGACCAACTCAAAGGTGAAAAATATTTTAGAAATATCAACTTGAAGTCTCGGTATCACCAGGTATCACTTGAACCCTGCGATGTGTGGAATACTACCTTCAAAGCCAAGGAAGGCCTTTTTGAATGGTTGTTCATGCCTTTGGGGTTGACGAATGCTCCCGCAACCTTCATGAGGTTGATGGATGGCATCTTTCCGCCATTCACCAAATCATTTTTAGTGGTGTACTTAGATGAAATTTTGATCTTCAGCCAGACTTGGGAAGAGCACCTCCACCACATCCGACAAGTCCTCCAAACACTGCGGGAACACAAGCTATGTGCCAATTTGGAGAAGTGCACTTTTGGCATGACCCAGGTTCAATATATGGGATACATTATTGATGAAAGGGGGTGCATGTGGATCCAACAAAGATCCAAGCCATTTGGGATTGGCCAGCCCCAACCACCATAACAGAGCTCTGTAAATTTCTCGATATTGCTAATTTCTACCATAGGTTCGTGTTGGGATTCTCTCATATCACTTGGCCCTTGAGTCCAGTCACCAAGGGAGGAACGAGAGAAAAATTCTTTTGGTCAGAACCTCAATAGAAGGTGTTCACAGAATTGAAAAATCACCTCTGTTTTTCCCCAGTGCTGACATTACCAGACTTGCAATAGCCATTTGAGATCGATACAGATGCCTCTGAGTATGCTATTGGGGAAGCTCTTACTCAACAGGGACATACAATGGCATATCACAGTGAGACATTGTCTGACACAGTTCGCAAGTATCCCACTTATGACAAAGAAATGTATTCCATTGTGCAAGCTTATCGACAATGGAAGCATTACATTTTGGGGAAGGAAAAAATCATCCACATAGACCACCATCCCTTGCATTTCATACAGACACAAGGGAAGTTGCAGAATGATCGCCATCAGAAGTGGTCCACATATCTGCAACAGTTTCATTTGAACATCAAGTACAAGAAATGTAGCACCAATAATGTTGCAGACTGCCTCAGCAAACCACCGATCATGGCGCTCACCACCATTCTCAACTCTTGTGGGCACGAGACTTCTGATTAGCTGCTTCTCTACGAGAGTGACCCAGAATTTGGCCACACTTACAAGGCACTCTTGGGGGTTATGCAAATTCCAAATTTTCACCTTCAAGATGCACTTTTATATCACCTGGGACACCTTTGTGTTCCTTCAAGTGAGCGTGCAAAGATGATATGGGAAACACACTACAGTCGAGTCACTAGGCATTTTGGGGTCGAGAAAATAGTAGCAGTATTGCAGACGTATTTCTATAGGCCAACCTTCAAAAGGATGTCAGGAAGCACATCAGATCCTTCACTGCTTGTGCCATTGCCAAACCGACTATCAAGAAGTAAGGCCTATATACTCCGCTACCTACCCTTCGTCGAAAAATTCTCGAAGATGGCCATTATGGTGGCCTGCAAGAAGAATATCACAGCAGAAGCCACTGCTAAACTGTTCTTTGAACGAGTGTGGGTGCACTTTGGGATCCCACAGTCTATCATATCAGATCAGGATAGTAGGTTCCTCAACACATTTTGGTCTAGCCTCTGGTCAATGCTGGACACCAAGCTCACCAAGTCCACAACTTTCCATCCCCAAACAGATGGCCAGACAGAGGTCATCAACAGAATGATTGTACATATTTTGTGCATCTGCAATTTGAAAAATCCACGCACATGGGACGAGAGCCTCCCCTATGTACAACATAGTTATAACCAACCTCTCCACAGTTCATTCGGCCATAGCCCCTTTTAGGTGGGCTTGGGATTCCAGCCACTATGTCCCATTGACATAGCCATGCCATTTGCGGCTACTCAGGCCGATTCGGCTCATGTCCAGTCTAAATTTGACAAAGAAAATAGTTTCATCAAGTGAATTCAACACATCCGCCAACAGGTTCATGAAATATTAGACAGGTCCAATGCTAAGTACAAGCAATGCCATGATCAACATTAGGTGCCACACAACTTCCAAGTGGGCGAAAAAGTATGGCTACTTTTAAGCTTCACCCACTCTGATATGAGTCATACACCATCACCAAGGTTATAGGGAGCAATGCCTTCAAGCTCAGTATTCCACCATTCCTTGGTCTTCACCCAGTATTCAATTTGGACCTCCTTCGTCATTACTTCCCACCTCTACTAGACACCTCTGACATTGCAGAACAACTCACACCAACAGAGTTAAACCTAGACTGCATGGAACAAGCCACCACAGATTGTATCATGGACATGCAAATCAAGAACACTCGCCAATAGAATATCCAAATGTATCGGGTTGTCAAAGTAGGCCAACTCCTACACCAAGGAAGGTGGTTCACCAGGGACAAAGTTCAGCAGAAATTTCCTCATCTCATGGAGGAACTTAACGCAATGTGGACCATTGCTTCCTAAGGGGGGAGGAATGATCTAGGTGGATATTGGTGGTCACCCACCTATTCTACTTGGGACCCCACCATTTTCTCTTTCAGTTTTTCAGTTTCAGCACAACTTACTATTTTTAGCAGTTTTTCGGGTCCTGAACTTCCGGAGTCATTTTGAGGCCCTAAACGATGTTTTTTGGGAAAACCGGGAGCAGCATGGGTCCATGGACTAATGTTTCTCCCTCAAAATTTTTATTCCTCGGATAGATCTTTCTAACGAGGTATGGTTCACGTAAAACGAAGATCGTATGCCAAAGTTACGTCCCTGGGAAGTTGAAACACCAATTTACCCAAACGGGGCCCATAGCTTCGGCGCTTCATCTCCTAGGGTTAGGGTTTTGGATATTTAGGGTTTTCCATTGTTTATAAATAATAAATAGGCCCTAGAGCCTAATTGTAACTCAGTTCAGAGGCCTATAGCTACCACATCTCTTCTTAGAGATAACTACTAGCACCCTAGCTAGTTTATTTCCATTCTATCTGTAAGCAAATTTCAGTTCTTTGATATTAATGAAATGAAGTGTTATTTCCGCTGTATCTTTTAATTTATGGTTATATGTTTATTTTGTTGCGTTCCTCCATAAATTCATATCAGTGGTATCAAAGCGGTCTACTTTTTCTCGATCCTTCTTTGCATCTCCCTAATGAGGTTGGTGTATAAGGAGTTAGGGCTCGATCTGGTGGAACCTTTGCAAGATCAACCTTGCAAACCCCGACGAATTCCCATGGGGGACGAAAAGAAAGATGAGGGAGTAGGAGATCCTATCAAAATATTGCTCGAGGAGGCCCTCGAAAAACAAGGGAATGTGATGATGGATAACTTTGCCCAGATCCTTCAACGGCTGCCCACCGGCGGCACATCTGCATCCAACAGTCACTCTGGAGCTGCGACTGCTTTTAAGGTACAAGTAAATATTGACATTCCCATATTTGAGGTTCAAGTAGATGTAGATGCCATAGATATATAGTTGAATCTATTAGAAGGATATTTCTTGGTTCATGACTTTTCCAACCAGGAGAAGATTATTTTTGCACTCCTCAAAGTTGCCCCCCATGTCAAGGACTGGTGGGAAACCCACTGTGAGAAAAGGGACGAGACATAACCCTCTCTATTCTCAGCCATACCCACTTGGAATTCTTTCCGAGATGCCATCAAGGAACAATATTATCCCATGGGGAGCTATGAGGACAAGTACATACAATGGACGACGCTGCGACAACAAAGGGATCAAGATGTGCATGAGCTAACGAATTTGTTCCATACCCTGTGCACAAAGTTGGGTATCAAAGATTCAGAGAAACAACTAGTGCTAAATTATCGCAGTTCTCTACACAGATACATTCAGGAGGAAATGGAGTTCCTCGACGACTCCTCGCTTGGTTCGGCATATCGGTATGCTGCCAAGATTGAGCAGAAATTCAAACAAAAGAAGCGAGACTTTGGATCTACGAATCAAAAGCAAGGGAAAGGTGCTCCAAAAATATAGAAAAAATGATAGAGCCAAGGCATGGTGACTCAAGACAACCTGTTGAAGCCACAAGCAAAGAACAACACCACAAAGCCAAAGAAGGACACGAGAAAGTGGTGTGAGTTCCATAAGAGCCCCACTCAGAACATGAGTGTCGGGCCAAGCAGTCACTGGTGGCTGAGATGAGGGCTTCTGAGTCAGATGCATGCTCCGACTCTAAATTAGAACCTGACAAGGTGAATGAAAAACGGAAATAGATTATTGATGCGGAGCCCAATGCCACTGTTGCCACTACGAAGATCCAGAAGGAGGAACCGGAAGATCCAGAGGAGGAGGAACATCTCTTCCACTCCCAGATGTGGGTAAAGGGATCCCCAGTACAGTTCATTGTTGAAAATGGGAGCCAAAAGAACCTCATTTCAGCAGACACCATGAAGCGGTTGGGCTTGCTAACCATAGCTAACCCACATCCATACACCATCAGGTGGCTTCACCAAGGATGAGATCTCCACTTCAGGCAACACTGTTGCGTTCCCTATAGCATCAAGCCCTTCACGGATGAGGTATTATGTGTCATTGCTCTTATTGATGTTTCTGATGTATTATAAGGACAACCATACTTGTGGAAGCATCATGCTATGTATGAGTCTCGACCTTGCGCTATTATTGTTACTTTGGGAAATACTTTCTATAGGATACTAGAGGTACCACCTCTTGCCGCTATCTCTTTGGTTACTACAAAACAATGCAGTAAGCTCATTTCCCAAACCAGGAAATTCATTTTCCTGATGATCCGCCCCCAGGGAAAGAAGAAGACTGTGGCCACGACCTCCAGACAGGGCTCCTCTACACGACAACAACAAATGGATAAGGTTGTGGAGGAGTATGGGGACCTCTTCACCTCACCCACTGGGGTTCCTCTGCACTTTCAAGTCAACCACCCAATTGATCTGACCCCAGGTGCACTGCTACCCAATGGACCGATCTATTGGCACTCTGTTCTGGAGAAAGATGAAATCAAGAGGTAGATTCAGGAGCTACTGCAGAAAGGTCACATCTGACAAGTTCATCACCCTGTGGGAGACCGATCGTGTTGGTACAGAAGAAGGATGGGATGTGGAGACTCTGTATTGACTATCGGGCGTTGAACAATATCACTGTCAGGAATAGGTACCTGATCCCATGGATTTATGACCTTTTGTACCAACTCAAAGGTGCAAAATATTTCAGCAATATCGACTTGAAGTCTGGGTATCACTAGTTACCAATTGAACCCTCCGATGTGTGGGAGACTGCCTTCAAAGCCAAGGAAGGCCGTTTTGAATGGCTGGTCATGCCTTTCAGGTTGATGAATGCTCCCGCAACCTTCATGAGGTTGATGGACGACATCTTGCGGCCATTCACCAACTCATTTGTAGTGGTGTACTTGGATGAAATTCTAATCTTCAACCAGATGTGGAAAGAGCACCTCCACCACATCCAACAAGTCCTCCAAACACTGCGACAACACAAGATGTGTGCCAATTTGGAGAAGTGCACTTTTGGCATGACCCGGGTTCAATATTTGGGATACATTATTGATGAAAGGGGGGTGCATGTGGATCCAACCAAGATCTAAGTCATTCAGGATTGGCCAGCCCCAACCACCATAACAGAGCTTCGTGGCTTTCTAGGTCTTGCTAATTTCTACCATAGGTTCATGTTGGGATTCTCTCATATCACTTGGCCCTTGAGTCAAGTCAACAAGGGAGGAGTGAGATAAAAATTATTTTGGTCGAAACCTCAACAGAAGGCGTTCACAGAATTGAAAAATCGCCTCTGTTCTGCCCCAGTGTTCACATTACCAGACTTGCAACAGCCATTTGAGATCGAGACAGATGCCTCTAACTATGCTATTGGGGTAGTTCTTACTCAACAGGGACATCCATTGGCATATCACAGTGAGACATTGTATGACACAATTCGCAAGTATCCCACTTATGACAAATAAAAGTATTCCAATGTGCAAGCTTGTTGACAATTGAAGCATTACATTTTGGGGAAGGAAACAATGATCCACAAAGACCACCAGCCCCTACAGTTCATATAGACACAAGGGAAGTTCTAGAATGATCGCCATCAGAATTGGTCCACATATCTACAACAGTTTCATTTGAACATCAAGTACAAGAAGGGTAGCACCAATAATTTTGCAGACTGCCTCAGCCGACCACCTATCATGGTGCTCACCACCATTCTCAACTCTTGTGGGAACGAGACTTCTGATTGGCTTCTTCTCTACGAGAGCGACCCAGAATTCGGCCACACTTACAAGGCACTCTTGGGGGGTACGCAAGTTCCAAATTTTCACCTCCAATATGCACATTTACGTCACCTGGGACAGCTTTGTGTTCCTTTAAGCGAGTGTGCCAAGATGATATGGGAAGCACACTACAAATGAGTCGGTGGGAATTTCGGGGTCGAGAAAATAGTAGCAGTATTGCAGAATTATTTCTATTGGTTGAACCTTCGAAAGGATGTCGAGAAGCACATCAGATCCTGCACTGCTTGTGCCATTGCAAAACCAACCATCAAGAATCAAGGCCTATATACTCTGCTACCTACCCCTAGTCAACCTTGGGAATCCATCTCCATGGATTACATGTCAGGCGTGCCTTCTACTTAGCATGGAAATGACTATGTTATAACCAGGCTCTCCACAAGTCAATCGACCATAGCCCCTTTTAGGTGGGCTTGGGATTCCAGCCACTATGTCCCATTGACGTAGCCATGCGATTTGCGACTACTTAGGCGGATTCGGCTCATGTCCAGTCTGAAGTTGACAAAGCAAATAGCTTCATCGAACGCATTCAACACATCCGCCAATAGGGTCATGACATATTGGACAGGGCCATTGCTAAGTAAAAGAAACGTCATGATCAACATCATGTGCCACACAACTTCCAGGTGGGCGACAAAGTATGGCTACATTTGTAGAAGGTGCGCCTCACTAGACCCCACCGCAAGCTTCGCCCGCTCCGATACGGGTAGTACACCATCACCAAGGTTGTAGGGAACAATGAATTCGAGCTCAGTATTCCACAATTCCTTGGTCTGCACCCAGTATTCAATGTGGACCGCCTTCGTCCTTACTTCCCACCTCTACTGGACACCTCTGACATTGTAGAACAACTCACACCAATAGAATTAAACCCATACTGCATGGAATAGGCCACCACATATTGTATCATGGACATGCAAATCAATAACACTCGCCAACAGAAGGTCCAACTGTTCCGGGTTGTCAAAGCTGGCCAACTCCTACACCAAGGAAAGTGTTTCACCAAGGACCAAGTTCAGTAGAAATTTCCTCATCTCATGGAGGAACTTAATGCAATGGGGACCATTGCCTCCTAAGGGGGGAGGAATGATCCAGGTGGATATTGGTGATCACTCACCTATTCCACTTGGGGCCCCACCATTGTCTCTTTCATTTTTTCAGTTTCGACACAACTTACTATTTTTAGCAGTTTTTTGTGTCCTGAACTTCCAGAGAAGTTTTGAGGCCCTAAACGATGTTTTTTGGGAAAACTGGGAGCAACATGGGCCCATGGAATGATGTTTCTCACTCAAAATTTGTATTCCTCGGATATATCTTTCTAACAAGATATGGTTCGTGTCAAACGAAGATCGTATGCCAAAGTTACGTCCTCGGGAAGTTGAAACATCAATTTACCCAAACGAGGCCCACAATTTTGGAGCTTCATCTCCTAGGGTTAGGGTTTTGGATGTTTAGGGTTTTCCATTGTTTCTAAATAATAAATAGGCCCTCAAGCCTCATTGTAACTCAATTCAGAGGCCTGTAGCTGCCACATCTCTTCTCAGAGATAGCTACCAGTGCCCTAGCTAGTTTATTTCCATTCTGTCTGTAAGCAAATTTCAGTTCTTTGATATTAATGAAATGAAGTGTTATTTACACTGCATATTTGTATTTATGGTTATATTTTTATTCTTTTGCATTCCGGCATAAATCTGGATCACTGTGGTTACCTCTGTTGGGATTTATTTTTCATCCTTAGAGATCTGGCGTAGTGATAACACCATGGACACAGATCATCTCAAGTCCTACAAGAATGAAATGGAAAAGGCCAAGAGAATGATCCTCAATGGAGTGAGGGATAATATTGTTTCTCACATTGCAGGAAAGGACACAACCAAATAAATGTGGGATTCATTGGCCACGCTATATTTAGGATCTTCTGAGCAACTAAATATGTACTGGGAGGAGAAGATGAGGTTGACCAGGATGTAGAAGGGGGAGCATATATATCCCTTCCTAACAATACTTTATGATACTCGAGATCAGTTGGTTGTTGTGGGAGAAGCGCCTCATGCTACTGAGTTTGAACGGCTAGCCCTTAAAATTA
Source organism: Pinus albicaulis (assembly GCA_034641835.2). NCBI lineage: Eukaryota > Viridiplantae > Streptophyta > Pinopsida > Pinales > Pinaceae > Pinus > Pinus albicaulis. The sequence continues at coordinate 484,887,102 of CM076581.1, forward strand.
TTTCCAAGGAGTGGCAAGTCTTTGTCCAGAGTATCCTAGGCACTAAGAAGTTCCCTTATTTGGAGAGAACTTTGGCTAATCTACAATAAGAGGAGATGAGGCATGATTTGGTGAAGAGAACCATAAATTGTAGTAGAAGTAATGGGGTGAAGATTGAGAAGGAAGAGGAGACTACATCCCTTTGATCTAAATTTTAATGTTATTTTTTCTATGCTAATTTCATTTTAAGATATAAAACTTATTTATTGATCTTGTGCTTAATGTACAGGTTCCATTGTTGTTTATGTGTGTCAAAAAGGTAATTAAAATTGAATTTTATGAGTGACTTTGAAAACCTTAGAGCATGAATTTAAATGTTTTAACAACAACAACAACATAATAGCAGCAAACCATAAAAACTAATCCATTAAAGCATAGTTTTTATGAAGGAGTTCACCCTCTTGGGCTACATCTCCTTGGTCCAGCTTCATAGCCTGGGCCTCTATATTAGATCAATTGTGCTCAAATTTCTATTTACATGCATCAAATTCTCTTGGAACCTATTCCAATGAGTTTAAAATGTTGAAATATATTAGAAATGAATATTTATTTACTCAATTTGGTTACCAGATGCTCTAGGCATGCCCTTCCCTCCTGGTGGTCCTTGTCCTCAAAATTATTCAAGGCAACAGAAACCTTTGTATATGAGTTCCTCTACCTCTAAAACCTATTCCAATGTGTTCATAGAATTCCAAATAGCTAATAATGACTCTTTCTAAGCTCCATTTGGTTTAAAATTGACTCAGTTATGGTGAAAACAAACTTTCCCCAAATTCTCCCCCAAATCTGGAAGGTCTCTAGCTAACTCTGACAAATTGGAAATTCCCAACGAAAATGGTGGTGCCCGCTAAATCCACCAATAGTTAGGAGGATTATTAATTAATGTTAATCTACAGTTAGGTGGATAATCATGCTTAAAATTCACTTAGTGGAATGTGCTGGAACATTGTCACGAGGTGTGGTCACGTGGAGGAGGGTTGGCCCACGAGATCGCCCCCTCCTTCCTCCGTTAGATCCGCAAAGTGTGTTCTAATAAAAATATGGCACAATAAATTTTAATGAACTGGGCCCATGGCCCAACGGTAAACACACATAATGAATAGAGGGAGGTCATGGGGTCAAGCCTCGTCTCTACCCCTGGTACAAGTCTTTTGCACATCCATTTGAAAAGATTAGCATAGAAACTTTGATATACCATGTGATATATTCACTCCTTCGTTAACGTAATCCACCATATATGCCAATGAACCTTTGTAATGTGCCATTTAATATATATTCCATGGAATTAGCATATAAACCATACACCATTTAATACATGCCTTTGGACTTACCATAGTATACCATATACCATTTAATACATGCCTTTGGAATATTAATATAACGCTCCACCGTTAATAAAAACATAACTTAATGTATTAATCGTTGGTTTGATTTGGGTTTAATAATAATGTATATGCGGAAATTTGAAATGTTAATTAAGATTAATTAAGGTTTGAACTAAAATGAAATAATATATATATATATATTCTAACCTTAATTAATTAAAAAAATAAAAAATTTCGAGCACATAATATCATAAACCCAAATTCAACCTTAGGGGGTCATTGGACAATTTTTACCTTCACAAACCAAACTGGCGAATCTCGCGGTGACACTTGTCATGGTCTCATTGGAATAAAATTGAAGAAGATTTCCTAAATGTTGACTGGGCTGCCATGTCATCAGCCTATACCTGTTCTACAATTTTTTTATAAAAAATTGCTTGTTCTGAACGACGATCAGCAGACCATAACTCCTTCATCCAAACTCGGTTTTTGACGAAATGAGTTGCATTGGATTCCTTGCGATAGGATGGTCATTGTTGTTTTAGTTTCATTCAATTATGAACACTTTCATTTTTGAGCTAAAATATTGATCCTCTGATCACTCCTCCCCTCTAGAAGCCTTTTGGACACCAAAATCTCTTTGATTACTAATTATGTGGATGAGGGTACTGCTACCTCACCCTTAATCTCTATCCACTGAAATTTTCCCAGTTTCATTATTTGGAGCTTTTCACAAAAGGTCACCTTTTTCCTTGATTCTTGCGACCTTCTCTTGTTGTCTTTGACACCGTCATGTTGAAATATTTCTGAATTTTCAGAATAGCAATCTATTCTTGCATAACCCATCTTGTTCCTACCTTCGTCAACAATCAAAGGAAACTTAAGAACTTTATCACCTCACACAGTATCACCATGGCGATTTTTAGTTGATCTCGCTTTGTACTTGCGTTGACTCTTGACCAAGTATCTTTTCCATTTCCATGTACCTTTTGGAAACCAACAATAATAATTTGTGTAACCCATTCCTTCTTTTCCAAGCTACTTTTTCACTTTCTCTTTGACCTTTGCACTCTCTTGCACCGACATCTTGTTTCCAACACTGCTCGACACTACTATTTACCGCTACAAATTTTTTTCATCTTGCTCACCTTCTTTAAAAGACAACCTGTTAACATCCTAAGACAAATCATTACAATCATAAGAATATTTTTGAAAATTTTCATTAAATACATCTCTTTGTTTGATCATCAAAAATTTCAAGTTCTAACTTGCATTCACTATCCTCTTCAATTCATTTGCATGTAATAGAGACAAACTGGTCTTCTACTTATGCGCTTTAATTATGTACTCACTACCATCCTTAAACAAGTGATACTTGTTCTCATGGTGATGAAATATTGATTTCCTATCATACATATAAGGACTTCCCAATATAATACCTGATATCTCAAGCAGCACCACATCGAGCTCAATTTCATCAAGAAAGTTTGAATTGATGGCGAATCTTAGTAAGCACTTCCTTGTAACCCGCAAGTTTGCATTTTTGCATATCTAACCCAAAGGATATGGTCTTGGATGTCTAATAGTTTCAAGGCCTAGCTTCTTAACCAAATATTTGGAAATAAAGTTAGCTTGTGAGACACTATCAAAAAGTGTATCAATCTTGGTATGTTTAGAGACAACTCTAATATGGAAAATTCTATTCTTGTATCTTCATCATGAGCATCATTTAAACAATTTGAAGAACTAGTGCCTGCAACATGTTTACATTTCAAACCCATGGCTGTAATATTTGTCTCATCTCCTAAATCTGACCCTAAGCCATGTTCAGCTATAGCAATAGTTTTACCCTTCACTTTGGCTTTCAGTATGTTTGGTTTCAATTCTGGATGAAGTTGCCAACAGTGTTCTTCATCATGGACAGTATTTGAACATTTTTTGCATGTAAGCTTTTCCTTCTCTTTTTTTACAGAGCTATTTCTTTTTCCTATTCCATAAAAATTTCCTTTTCCTTTACCCTTACTTTCACTTTTCTCATCTATATTTTGTTTCCCCCTTGCCTCTAAGTGTGTGTCTTGTACACAAACTTCATCTAAATTGCTTGGGTTAAACATAGGAATAGTATGCTTCAAATAGGAATGTAAACCCCCAATGTATTTCAAGAGTGTATCATGGGAATTCAAATTTATTGCTAACAACAAAGCTCTCTTTCTAAACTCCTGGGTATATTCTTGAAGTGTTTGAACCTTGAGTTGCTTAAAAATTTTCCAACTCATAACAGCTTTTTTCATATAGGCTAATGGACAAAAATGTCTTTTAATGGAAGAAATAAACACAACCCAAGAAATGGATATCTTACCATGGATTCACAATTCCTCTTGAGTATTTGCTTCTCACCAAACTAGTGTTGCTCCTTCTAGCCTTAATGAAGCCAACTAGATCTTTATGTTGTCTTCATGAAGGTTCTAAATTCTTCAATACACCTCCAATTGATGTATCCAATTGTCAAGCCTCTCTACATTTACCTCGCCATTGTAAAGAGGAAGTTCAAACTTAATGTCCAATTTGAGTAATGGAGTTTTTCCTTTTTTGGCTTTTGAGTGAATGTGAGTGGTATTTGTGGTGGAAGTGGAAGATGATGTCGATGGAAATGATGATGATGATGATGGTGATGGAGATTTAGGTGGCTTTCGTCCACTTCCCTTTGAACTCTTCTCTTCATACTTCTTAACATCCGAAGACTTTCTTTCTCCATATGGAGGCTTAGAACCTTCTCCTATAATCCCAAAAATAAATACATCAAACACAACTTTAACCATCCTATTTATGTCTTTGAAGTCTCTCTTGACATCCCTTGAGTCTCCAACACCTGACATGATGGCTATGGATTCAAGCTCAACTTTTGATGCGTGTACCTCTTCAATCAATTAAAATTATTATACAAATTTCACATCTTCAATCTCAGCGTCTTGATACAAAAATTGAGGTTATTCAAGTGCAACTATGAGTGGAAATTTATGTGAGGATGATGTTATTTCATCTCTCCTTCTTCTGGTCCAAATATTGTGACTTGCAATCAACAATTTCCCTTCACCTTTTTGCAACTTTAACCTTGTCAGCATCACAAATTCGTAACCATTAAACTTGCACAAATATTCAAGCAACTATCAAGAAAATAACCATTAGAAACCTTGTTCTCTGATACCAACTTGATCTGAATTTGAATGTTTGTTTTGTTGTGCTAATTTCATTTTCAGATATAAAACTTATTTACTGATCTTGTGCTTGATGTACCTTGTTGCTTATGTGTGTCAAAGAGGTAATTAAAACTTAATTTTATGATTGAATTTGAAAGCATAAAGAATTAATTTAAATGGTTGAATAGAAACAAAATAAATAATAGCAAACCATAACAACTCATACATTAAAACAGAGTTTTGATGAAGGATTTCTCCCCTCTTGGGCTACATCTCCTTGGTCCAAATTCATATCTTGGGCCTCTGTATAAGCTCAATTGTGCTCAAATTTCTGATTACATGCATCAAACACTCTTGGAACCTATTCTAATGAGTGAAAAAAGTCAAAATATATCAGAAATGACTATTTATTTACTCAATTTGGTTACCAGATGCCCTAGGCATGGCCTTCCCTCCTTATGGCCCTCGACTTCAAAATTATTCAAGGCAACAAAAACCTCTTTATATGAGCTCCTCTACCTCTACAACTTGTTCCAATGTGTTTATAGCATGCCAATTAGCTGAGAATGACTCTTTATAAGCTCAATTTGGTCGAAAATTGACTTGGTTATGGAAAAAAAAAACTATCCCCCAATTTCTCCTCAAAATCTGGAAGGACTCCAGCTAACTCTGACAAATTGGCAATTCCCGCTGAAAATGGTGGCACCCGCTAAATTCATCGCTAGTTAGGAGGATTATTAATTAGTGTTAATCTGTATTTTGTTCGATAAGCGCACTTAAAATCCGCTTAGTGGAAGGTGTTGGAACATGGTCACAAGGTTTGGTCACGTGGAGGAGGGTTGGCCCATGGGCTGGCCCCCTCCTTCCGCCATCGGATCTGCAAAGTGAGTTCTAATACAATTGTGGTGCAACAATGTTAAATTAACTAGGCCCATGGCCTAATAGTAAACGATCATAATGAATAAGGGTAAGTCATGGGGTTGAGCCTCGACCCCACCCCTCGTACAAGTCTTTTGCACATCCATTCAAATAAAATAACATAGAACCTTTGATATACTATGTGATATATGCGCTCCTCCATTAACGTAATCCACCATATATGCCAACGAACCTTTGTAATGTGCCATTTAATATATATGCCATGGACTTAGCATATAAAACATACACCATTTAATACACACCTTTGGAATATTAATATAATGCTCCACCGTTAATAAAACATAACCCAATGTATTAAACGGTGATTTGATTTGGGTTTAATAATAATGTATATGCAGAAATTTGAAATGTTAATTAAGATTAATTAAGGTTTGAACTAAAATTAAATAATATATATATATATATATATATATATATATATATATATATATGCATTAATCTAACCTTAATTAATTAAACAAAATAAAAATTTCCAACACATAATATCATAAACCCAAATTCAACCTTAGGAGGTCATTGGACAATTTTTATCTTCACAAACCAAACTGGTGAATCTCGCAGTGACACTTGTCACAGTCCCATTGGACTAAAACTGAAGAAGATTCCATGAATGCTGACTGGGATGCCATGTCATCGGCCTGTACCTGTTTTGCAATTTTTTTATAAAAAAATTACCTATTCTGAATGGTGATCAACATACCATAACTCCTTCATCCGAACTTGGTTTTCGATGAAACTAGTTGCATTAGATTCCTTGCGACTGGTCATTCACTGTCATTCTAGTTTCATTCAATTTTGAGCACTTTCATTTCTGAGCTAAAATAGTGAGCCTTTGATCACCCTTGAATCAAAGGGGAAGCATGAGCAGTGCAGGAGAAAAAATGCTATTTCAAATATCAAGTGCTTCCACAGTGGTGAGATGGGCCACTTCAGTTCTTAGTGTCCTCTTCGGAATAAGGACAAGGAGAAGGAGCAAGATCAGCAGGCTTCTATTGCAGAGATAGATAGGTTTTCCTCTAGATTGGAAGAGGATTTTTGCATGATTACCCATACACCTAAATGGGAGAGGTGTGGTGATTTGGTTTTGTAGCCCCCAAGTGCTACAGGATGGGAAGGATCCTTGAGGAGTCCATCTCTTGGACTAGTTCCTTGCTACGAGATCCCGTAGCAGTAGTAGAAGGATGGACTAGTGATAGTTGGTGTAGTCAGGTGCCAAGTGACAGATGCAGTGGGTAGCAGCGTTAGGAACTAAGCAGCGTAGAGCAGAGTTGGAAACAATGCAGTTGGCACAATGCAAAGTCAGCAACAACACAAAGGCCTTGGTGATAGCATAAAGGATAGAAACAATTAGAAGTCGGTTGACAGATGCATCATACTGAACATAGCTTGTTTAGTATAATGTACATCTCTCAGTTGCAGTAGCGACAGATTAGAGGGAGTTGTGGATATTACAGTGGTAGCAACAACTAAGTTGCAGTACAGATGCAGTAGTTGGAAGCAATATGCAGGGTCAGCAGCAGCACATATGGAGTGTAGTAGGAGATGGTACATGGTCAAAGTGATGCTTCAGAAGGTTGCATTACTAGAGCACATTCCTTGCTAAGATGAAGTGTTGATTTTTGTAGCATCGGATGTGCTCTATCCTCAATATTTTGCAAAGAGGCTAAGACACATGCATTCTACAATACCCACATTTCATTGGGAAATTCCACTTGGAGAGGATTTAATTAAAATAAGTAATTATTTTTAATGGATTCCTAAGTCTAAACTTAGGAAAAGGAAATAATTAACAATGTATTAACTAGTTCGGGTGTGAATCTTCTAGATGAATAGGAGGATCAAGTCCAAGCTAATATTATCCCTTGATTATTTTTTAATCTTGGTCGTTGATATGTCAACAAGATATTATAAGAATGACCTCGATGGGAATTTTTAAAACACGTCGAATGAGAGATCTAGAGATCGAATTCTCAAGAAAACAATGCAGCAGTGAGTTAGATCGATGATATTTCTTGCAGTGAGGGGAAAGGATAGTTTTCTAGAGGAATTTTTCCTGATCCGTGAATACATTACATAGGAGGCATTACAAGGTTCATATAGGATGCGCAATTCCATACTCGGCAGCACAGAGCTAAGGCAGTGTAGAGCCTCTAAGGAGATCCACAATTTTGATGAGGAGTAGTCCAGATCTAGTGTCGAGAGCCTGGGTGAGACCGGAGGGCCGGAGATCTGAGTTTCCAATTGGAATATTTATCAATTAGAGGGGTGACGGAATCCCTAGAGGCTTTGATGCAGAGATTGCATAGAGACACGTGGGGCTATCCATTCAGAGGTTGGATCAGTGTTAGATCACTAGTGACAGTGTGAGATAGTTTCTCACTATCTCTTTGCCATTTTATTCTTTGTATTGAATTTCTAGTTTTGGAATCCAAATATTTGTATTCAAAAACTACTTCATAAAAATTAAAACCCTCAGTTGCTACATCGGTTTTACCACATTGGTTTTTTCCGGGGACATTATCCAAAACCAACAATGTTTATTGAGTGTGTTTATTTCTTTCATGATCAATATTTTGTTTCTGCGGTATTTTTATGTTTTGAAGGCTATAGTAGAATGTATTTCGATGTTTACTACGTAACACCATAAATAACTAGATTAAGAATTAACAGGTAGAAGAAATAATATCAGTTATTGTAGTAGGGATTTCGATTTAGGAATTTTCACAGTCATCGGAAGCCTGATGCCTTTTGAAATATAATTTTAAATTGTTACGGGATTTATACCCTTCAGGGTATGTTTTCCAGACGGAATAATAATGAAATAATTCTAGCCACATGTCAACCTATGATTGGTCCAAGATTCATCCATATATATTCCCCTTGGGTACTTTAAAACTTCAAAACTTCCTGCCACATGTCCACCTCGCAGTGGGTTGTTGCTAACATCACCCTTTCTCGATGACATGTTGCAACCTATTCATTCAGAGGAGAGAGAGAAGGGTCCCTAGTCCTTTTTTTGTGTAAGATATCTATTTTTAAATGGTTCAATATTGGCGCCTTTGAAAATTCATTTAACGAAAGGTTACGGGTTTTCGGGGGTCATGGGGTATAAATCTCCAATTTCTGTTACGAGGTTCCATTAGTAGACTTCCATGGCTCTGACAATTGATGGATCCCTAGTCCCTGGTCTCTAGACTATTTTGAAATTAATTTTCTAATTAATTACAGGGTTCCATGGTTGTGGGATCTCTAGGATTTTGACTTATATGGGTTCAACTTTGATTACCCCTATCTTTTGATCTAGAAGGCCATTTGCAAACTTCTTTATAATATTGGAAAGCTCTTCCATAACACTCTCTTAATGAGTGGGTCTAACATGGTCTTTGAGATTATTTTATACTCTAAAATGGCTCCAAAATCTAATATGATTTTCACTTCAACCCCTTTGCTATATGAATAATATATGGGGACATTGTCTTGCTGGCATGGCATTGAGAACTTGCAAACTAGTGGCCTTATCAGGCATGGAGTAAAAAAAATATACAAAACTAAAAATTAAATAAACACTCTGGTACTTATAATGGCTCGCCAATATTTACAATGGAAATGGATACATGAATTTAGTGTTGAAAGTAGTGCTTGAGGTATTTCCCATTTACAAGTAACTCAAACACTTCACGATCCATATTTTCCAACAAGAATGTGTTGTTACCTTTGGCTTCAGCTACCTTGAAGGGCCCAAACCACAAAGGATCAAATTTTCCATGCTTTAATTTATCTTCTCTCCTAATATCCCATCTAGGCACAATGTCACCTGGCTAAAAAATAGGCCTTCATCTTACCTTGGTACTTAATCAGGTTCTAAGTCACCTGCTCTTTGTTCTCTTGTAATTCAACCAACGGTTTTATCCTCCTAGTTAATGGATTATGTTCCTCCTCTACATCCTGAATTAAGTTAGCCATTGGAATAGCTTACTGACTAGGGAAAAGTGCAACATTACCATATACTAATTCAAATGGTGATTTTCCAATGGATCTCTTTGTTGTGATTATTTTTTCCCCAAAGAGAAAATTTAAGTTGGGAGTCCCATTTTTTCTTACTCTTTGCAATGGTGTCTTTAAAATTCTCACCAAAGCCTCTTGTTTGATCACTCAACAAACCCATTTTCATGTGCATAATAGGTGGTAGAATGACCAAGTTTGAAATTATACTTATGGAAGAAATCAATGATTTTTTCAGACTTTAACACCTAGGAATTATCAGTCACTATCTTCTCCGGACAACCAAATCTGGCAAAATATTTTCTTCAATAAACTTTATAATCACCGAATCAGTTTCATTCTGGGTAGGAATGGCTTCCACCCACTTTGTAAAGTGGTCATTATATTTCAAAATCCATTTATGTTTCCCACTAGAAGGTGGGTAGAATTCTCCTATAAAATCCAAACCCCACTGCCTAAAAGGTTCCTCCATAAAAAATGGGATCAGTGGCAATGGAGCGATCTTCTTCTTCTTAGCGAAAATATGACATTCCCTACAACCTTTCACCAGCTTATAAACATCAAAAAACAAGGTATTCTAGTAAATACCAGCCTTCAGTATTTTATGCATTGTAACCTTCCAACTATAATTTCCTCCACATTAATAACCATGGTATTCACTAATAACCTAGGAATTTCATATTTTGTTAAGCACAACAACAATACACCAATAGGATCCTTCCAATACAACTGGCCATTTATAATTACATACTTTTTAGAATTCATTCTTAGAGCCCTATATTTTTCTCTATCAAAACTTGTTGGGATGATAAGAAATAATAGATAATGGACAACACTTTTGTACTGATATGAACAGAGGTATTTATAAGCAATTGTATTATCTTGTTCACTAGGTTGGCTCTCATTATTTACTGCATTTGGTACAAAGTTCATATCCAAAATATTTATTCCCGCCACTTGATATTTTCCCTCTGATAACATCTTGGCTAAACCATAAGCCTCTATTATTTTAGTTTGCTCTATGTCCATGTCATACTCCTAAATTTTTTCTATCCACTTGCCCATTTTTCCCTTGATATCTCCTTGTATGAGAATCTCCTTCATAGTTGTTATAGAAACATAGGTGATGAATTTAAACTATAAAACATATATCCATAAATCTTTCACAGTATTAAACAAAGAGTAGGCCTATTTTTCCAAGATGCCATACTTCAATTTTGCATCCCTAGGTACTTGGATAAAAATTGCCACTGGCTTCTCTTTCTCCTCTTCATTCTTTTGCAATAGGGCAGTTGCAACAATGTTAGGGGACATAAAAAAAAATATAAGAAATAGATTTTGGTAATTAGGGCTAGCCAATACTAGAGCCTCTCCAAAGGCTCTCTTAATTCTGGAAAATGACTCTCTTGCCTCTACAATCCATTTGACCTCTCTGTCTTTTTTTAGCATCTCTGTAATCTCCTTTATGATATCAACATAATTTGGCAAAAACCTCCTTAAGAAGTTTATCCTCCCTAACAAGACATGTATCTCCTTTGTATTTCTTGGAAAAGGGATGGTACTAATTTCTTCTACCCTTTTGGTGTAATTTTTCACTCATTCCCTTGGGACTATACTCCACAAGAATTTACCCTCTCTAAGAGAAAATTAAGACTTCTTTGGGTTCAAGGATAAACCATACTTCATTCATTTCTCAAAGGTGTGTTGTAAATGTTGTAAATGTTCTTCATCATACTTCAATAGAATTCTTATGTCATCCAAGTAAATCACCACAAATGTATTCTTCTCCCCAATCAATGTTATGTCCATTTCCCTTTGAAAATTAACTCCAGAATTCATGAGACCAAAAGGAATTCATGCATAAATGAATGTTCCCCAAGGTGTGGTGAAGGTTGTGCTTTTCTGATATTTAGGATGTACAATGATATGGTTATACCTATAGAATCCACCAATCATGGACAATCTTGATTACCTCGCCACCTTCTACAAAATATAATCCATCTTGGGAAGCGGGTAGTTATCTTTTAGGTAGGACCTATTTAGGTTTCTAAAATCCATGCACAACTTGATTTATCCATTATGTTTTCTAATAGGGACCATATTAGCCACCTGAATACCTTAAGGGTATAATGATTTTAGCTTGGATCATTTTCCTGATTTCCTTCTCTATCAAGGGGAGAAGCAGGGGATTTATCAAACTTAACTTCTGTTTTTGAGGCTTAATTTTAGACCTTAGATGAATCTTATGTTGAATGATAGCAAAAATATCAACATGCTTTTTGAATAGGTCAAGGTATTTATGTTTATATCTCATTGGAATCCCCTTGGCCAACTTAATTAGTTTAGGTTGTTGTTATGTGGAAAAATTATAGTCCTTTGTATCCTCTTTAGACTCATTCTTAGCTGGTTTTACTACCATGTCATTAACATCAAAAAACATTTCCAATGGAACCATCCCCTTTGCGACTATGTTTCCCTTCAACTGTAGAATTTTATGCTTGGTCACAGATTCCTCTAAAGGAAATTGTTGTTCAATTACTTCAATTTCCTCAATATCTTCACCCTCTTAATCTATTACAAAATTATAAAACTCCCCAATCACCTCCATAAACCTTTTAATTTGACATTCATCCTCAAACACTTGCTATTATTTTACATTGTCTTACACTGAGGGTATGTGCCCAACTTCCACTTTGTTCCTTAGCAAGGGATTTTGTGGGGTCTTAAAAGTGTTGGTTGTTGTTGCCAAGGAATATACCATTCTTTTTTGCTTCCTAGGAAAAAATTGCATATCAAATTCTAGAAACAAATTTTCAACTATATCGCATACTTCATTTCTATAATATTTCAGCCTAGGATGCTTGTTTTAGCAGATTCTTAATATGTTTCATAATCAAGTCAAAATCTCAAAAAATTGTTAAACATTCAATTTTTAAATCTCTAGTAGCTTGTAGTCCCAAAAACAATGCTTCAATTCAACACTGTTATTTGTAGTGTCAAACACCAACTTATATGAAAGATGAATGAGGTTGCCTTTAGGGGATCTCAACAATACTCTTGCTCCATTTCCTTGCTTGGAGTAAGCTCCATCAAAGTATAAATTCCACACACAACCAACTTTTATTTGTTGTCTATTGGCCTATGAGGGAATCTGCACTTGGGTATACTCAATAAATGTGTCATTCATACCCAATAGAAGGCATGAAAGGTCCTTTTATTGGCCATATAATGGAGATTTTGTTTAATCGTCTGCTCTAGTGACAATTTTTACAAACCTATATTCCTTTTATAACATGCACCCTTATCCACTGAATACTGGGATAGTAGCATATTTAAGTTCTAGTTTAATGGATCCTCCAATATTAGCTCCCAAAGATATGGAGAGGATCATACCAAATCTTGCAGGAATGTCTACAACCACAATATACATTACCACGCTCTTCATGGGAATTTGAGCCAAATTGACTACTAGATCCTTGATCATATTGAGGAATTTCACTATTTTGGAATCAAAGGAATACAATTCCCGATATGGTTTTGTTATTTTCAGGCCTAATTGTTCCATACCAATAAAATACATAATATTATGAGAGGCTCTTGAATCAATCATGCAATTATGCAACAATAAATCTTTGATCACTAAGGTAACATAGAATGGAGGTGTGGAAGGGTCTTGCTCCTCCACATCAAGGATAAACATGACTAGAGGAATTTATTCCTCCATATTTAGATTGTCTTGTGATAAGGAAATATGAGATACATCCATGAACTCAAACACTTGTTTATTTATAACCAGGCTATTTCAGCAATTCATTCAAGGGAATAGATATTCTGACCTTATCTAACTCTTTTTTAAAACTGAAAATAGAGATATTCCTATCCACCTTCTCAGTTGTATCCTTGTTTTATGAATGCATTTGATTTTTTTGCACTAGTATTTGCTTTGTATTTGTGGATTAAAACTTAGAATTGATGTGGTGGGAGGTTCTCCTTTTTTTGGTAAGTCACGGTTAGCGGGTTTTTCCCCTTTATCAGTTTGTTTTGGGGGAGTAGGTTGTACAATTTCATCATTTTGGTCTTGTCTCTCGGATATTTTTATGGATCTCAAATCATATCTCCTATCCAATTTTGCTTGCATGAAATCATAAAATTTCTTATAGTAAGCATCTATCTGTTCCTCATCCAAAGGGATATTTTGATCATCCTCCTCTCCTTCATGTGCTTCTATTTCATTTTCTTCATCTGAGAGAGTACATTATTGATTCTCTTGAACCTCAATTTCATCTTCAATACTTTCCTCAGGATAATCCTTTAAATACATACGATGTTGTATTTAGGGATTGAAATTTCTATTGGGGCCTTGTTGGGCATGATGAGGAGGATTTTTGTTTTCTAACTCTAGATTCACCAATTTGTTTGAAATTTTTCTCATCAGCTTATTCACCTCATTCATATTTTTCTCTTGAGAATCCCTTGGTTGGCTAGAGGAGTTGTATTCCTCTTTTCCTCTTCTCCTATCACCATGTTCTCCCTTTCCTTTTAGCTTCCCTGCAGATAAAAAGTTTTCTTCAACTTCAAGAGCATAATTCTCGATTTGTTCATGTGTGATGGATTTCCTCTCCCTGAGGATAAACTCGAAATTTGACTCAAAGGCTCCAGTAGACACCACCTTAGTTATTTTTTGTGGAGTTTTATTCTTTGCAGAAAAGATATTATACAATTTATTAAACTTATTTATAAATTTTGTGACATCTTCATTGTTCCTTTTCTTTATTTCATTAAATTCAGTCAATAAATACCCAAGGTCTTTCTTCTCTCCCCATTGCTACGTAAAAGTGTTCTCCAATTCCTCCCAAGTGTTGATTGAGTTATTTGGTAAGGTATTAAACCATTTTCTAGCCTCCCCATCTAAGGACTGGACAAATAGCCCCATGAATACATCCAAGTACTCTACATTCTAGTTTCCTGCAAATGCACAAAATATATCAATATGTTTTTGTGTTGTGACATCATCTTCCCTAGTGAATCTAGGTAGGAGCTTAAGATAGTCTTGGGACATTGCATTTAAAGGTTGTTGTAGATTATGAGGAGCATATATGTTGAGTAAAAATCCAGGGACAACCATATTTTGCAGAGGTTGAAAAAAATTCACTACAAGATCTCGTTGAGGTTGGGTGAAAAACACTAGATAAGATTTGGCGTGAAATAGTTGTGGGGGATTGAGATGGACTAGTAATGTGAATATATTTGAATTCTTCAACTTCTGGGAAGGTGTTGAGTCTCAAATTTGTCTTCCATATTCATCCATATTTCCAAAATTTCATACCCATTTATCCCTCATTTCATGACTATATAGCCTAAAACCATACATTAAGTAATCATCTTCATTGTCATATGAGTTAGAGTAATCATTTTATAAATTTATTTATTTTATGTATTTTTAAGTGAAATTATGATTAAAAACTAGGAAATTAACATGGTTCAATATATCTATATATGTGTTATAAGTATTGTGACATGTGTAGGCTTATTTGGAGGTTCTAGAAGGGTCTTACTTGGCCTCCCAAGCACAAATTTGAATTTCAACTCAACAGGTGGACCATATTCAAGGGAGAAAGATCATGGAGATCTTGATGTGTGATGGGATTTGCATCTAGTATTTAGGGATAAGTTGAGACAAGTATGGATCTATTAGATATTTAAGGGATTTACATTTGTTGAGAAGATATCCCTAATTCATGTATAAATAGGAGGAGCATCCTTCAAACGAAGCTAACAAGTTGTCAATTATTCATTAGCATCAGATTTATGATTGTATATTCAGCACGAGTAATATCATTTTCTCCAAATCATGAGTTATGAGTGTTTTTAGATTCTTAAAATATGACAATTGTTCATGTGCGCTCATTGAGGAATGGATGGATCCCCGTCAACCCCAATTCTCATACATCGGTAACATAGTTTGATTTATTTTATTTCTTGCATGCAAATGTGCTTTATTTTATGCAAGTGTGATTTACTTTCTTCAAGTGTGATTTCATTTCCTATATTAGATTTTATTGCCATTAAACTACTTGCTTACTAGTTATCTTAGTTTTCTTGCTTGACAACTAAATCACTAGTTGCTATTTACTACTTTCTAGGTTAGTTTATTACTTATTATATTATCATAGTTTGCTTCTTATAGTTGTTAAAATATTAGTTTATAAGTTTTAAAAAATGCCATGACATTAATTCATTCCACCCTTAGAATCTAACTTCCACCCTTATAATCTAATTCAGTTTTCTTACATGTGATTTATTTTGCAGTTTCCTTTAGTTATACTTGTAATATGCATTTCCTTTCTTTCTTTCCATCCTAAAAAAACCTTATAAAAAAGTTTCATCTAAGGTCCCATATATTTTGGTTTTCTTCTAAGTTTACAAAACCCCCTGGTTGACATATTAAAAATAACAGAGATTTAACATACAATTAAATCACCCTACATTTTTGGCGTTGTTGTCGGAGAAGAAAACTTAGATGTAACTAAGTTAGGAGGATTATTTAGGAAGCATTTTTCATTTAGAGCCATTTTCATTTAAGTTTAATTGCATTTAGGTATTTTTATTAAGTTTATTTTTCATTTTCATATAGAAAACGTAGAAAAAAAAAACATCCACAAATCAAAAACCTTAAGAAAATAAAAACACAATTAAAATGCAATTGCAAAAACAAGACGTGAAGAGATTTGTGCTATGACAGTTGAAGAAGATCAAAAACCTAAAGATCACATTCAAATTTGGTCTCAGCTAGTCATTAGGCTACAATTTTCAACATCAAATCTTCATGATCATTTCCAAGAATTCACAAGGGTTTATTTTTCAAACTTGGATATGAGTTTACTCATGATCTTGTTACGAAAATGGATGCATTGGAAATCCTCTTATACTTAAGAGAATGTAACAAGGAGCACAAGCAAAGATTTGCGATAATTTTAGGTGTGAGACAGATTCTTTCATTTTATTTTCTGAATCCAAATTTAAAAGAAAAAAACTGATTAATGAAAATCTTGAGTATGCTCTCCTCCTATGCTTTGTGTGATATAAAGGATCAGAAAAAAAAAGGATTTTTATGTTAAAAAAAAATTAAATAAATAAACAAATTGGATAAAACTTGTATTTAGCCATAGAAGTCATGTAATTTTGCAACTAACTTCTGTTTTCATCATTTGATTTGATTTGATTTGACTTTTTTAATCATTTTAAATAATTTTTTAAATTTAAAAAAAATGGAACATATTAAAAAATAAAAAATAAATATAAAAAACCAATAAAAAATAACAAATAAATTAAATAAATAATAAAACAAAACCTTAAAAAAATATCAAAAAAAAAAAAAAAAAAAACAACAACAACAACAATAGAATGCCCTCATTTGATTTTTTTTCTCCAATCCCTTGACCTATGGATCAACTGGAAGGGAGATCATTAACCAAAATAAAATGCATATTGTTCATTAATCCCAACCTGTATGCCATTGGCTTCTCCATATGTTACAAGAAGTAATTTGTAGAGAAATCATTGTGTGAACCTCCTGGCAAAGGCCAAAGGAAATTGTAGTTTATTGCTTTTGATTTTGAGGCCCTAACCAGATTTCAGAGTTGAATATTTGCGACTATATTTATGATATCTCTATTGCAATATTTGGACTTGTAGAATTTAAAGGTCTAGCTTGGTTCTGTAAAAAATGGCTTGCACTCTATTTAATCTATGCATGCCTGCAACTTCCTCTACTTGTTTGAATTTGATATTTGGTAGAAATGGAGCTTAATTTCCTTGTGAAAAGGGCAGTCCAACATGGGGTTGAGCTATTTCTCCACCACCAACAATTGGTTTCGTTGCCGGAGCATAAGCCAGAAAACACAACATTTTTTACCAATAATTTTATAACTAGTTTTGTGACCAATTGGGGGTGAATCCCAAAAAAATAAAACATGGGTTCTTCTCAGAATAGGGTGAATTATGTGGACTTCAATTGATTTCCTCAAATTTGTAACCAATTGAGAGATTTTCGGGGTTCTTTGGAGCCTTATTTACTATACTACATGGGGAAAATGATTTAGAATTTAATGCACAGATAGTTATGGTCATGCTGGAAGGAGAAAATATGATTCTTGGGCAAGAATGTAATATATGGCATTAATAATAGAAGATATTTTATCAAGTTCTTATCTTTGAGGCAGTGAAGGAAGCCATATCCTTCTTCACTAGACTTTCAGTCAAACAATGACTATCATTGCTCGACAAAATCTCAACAGACCCATCCTTATCCAAATTCATTGACCTTAACTCCCGCACCAACATTTGAATTCACATATTCACTAGGAAAAAAATTGGCCCTTGGGACTCCACATTAATAATTATTAAGCGGGTATGCATTATTTCCTGCTCTTTAAAAGGAACTCCAAGAACCTCATGGATTTGTATTTCTTTAACCCAAATGAAATATTTGTGGGTTGACATAAGAGGAAGACTCAAAATCCATGTAATACAGAAAGCAGTTCTTGTTGTTCTTCTTATTTTGGGCTTCATTCTTGGTCTTACAACAACTCAATTGGATTTTAGTGGTGGGTTTGCTTATTCATTGCTTACCGATGTTGTAGCTTCTTTCTTTTGTGTAGTAGCTTCTTGCTGTCCCATACTGGTGGATTTGGCATGTTGGTAATATCGTGATGGAGAACCTACAAAGGCATAAGATTATTATTCAATAGTATGTGAGCATAAGTAGCTTATCCCACCCCAAATCTTGTTCCAATCGATTCAATTGATGATGCTACCAGTGACCCAGCATCATATCCAAGCCTAAGAAGAATGAATTAGCATTGAAGTGTTATTGCTTTTAAATGAGGGGTGCTCATTGTTTGTCACAACACTCTTGACAACAATAATTGAAAAAAAATCTCAGCCAAAAATGAAATTTTTGGTGCATGCATTTGTAGTTCATTCCCAATAAGATTGACCACTATGCTTTTTCTTCTGAAATAAATCCTATCTCATTCTTATATAAAGGATTCAATCTTCTACCAGAGTGGGAGAGGCGTGTTGATAGTATATAACTTGAAAATGACCAAGTTTTAATTTGGATTTAAGATTCTACATAAAAAAAAAAAACAAAAAAACAAAAAAAAACAAAAAAAAACAAAAAAAACCTGCAATTTGTTTTAATGAAAAAGACCTTTCATAGTTGAACAATTTTTTTTATACATGATCATAATATTTCTTTGAGTCTTGCAGACAAGAGCAGCAAACAAGACTATGGCGTTAACATTTGAACTTAGGTAATAAAATTCTATTCTTCGTTGTTTTAATCCAGTTAATATATATATATATATATATATATATATATATATATATATATATATATATATATATATATATATATATATATATATTAACTAGATTAAAACAAGAAGGAATTTTCTCATTTTTCTGGAAAAGGTATTTATTAAATTCAAATATTGGACTGATTACTTGCATAGTTGTGTACACCTAACTGTCCACGCAAGATTTTTAGATGCGAAAAGTGCGCAATTATGCAGTTGAAAAACAATTTTGCAACTGAAAAATAATTTTGCAGCTATGTATTTAATTCAATGATTTGTTTTGTGACAATGCATTCTAATCAAAATTCATTATCAGCATACTATCTCATCTTCCTACTTCATCTTTCACATCAGCATCATGTTCCCATGCCATACTAACACATGACAATTTTCACTGTTTCACAAAAATTTCAAATAAGCATAAATTTCTCATATGACATCGATTTTTGACTATTCAAACGTCATTGGAGAAAGCTTTCATCAGAACTTGAAACAGTAAAAGAATGAATAAATTGTTGAAAAGGCATGACAGGTAACCTAAGGCACTAGTTTCGAAAAAGGTAAAAATTCATTTGATTTTATTTCTTGAATTTGTTTTTTTAGTACCAATTCTCAATTTTTTGTGTAAATGTCATATATAGAGATAATGATCACCTCTCTCTTTTGATAATCTTACATTTCATTGCTAAAAAAATACTAATTTTTTGCAAGTTCCAGGAAAACAAATAGATGATCATAAGCAAATAGTGTCTCTCAAAAACCACATTTCTTTGAAAAAGAACATGACCAGAGCAACATCGAAGATGAAATATCCAAACCATGAGCACATGATTTTGGATAAATAATGATAAATCAAATCCATCATACTATTTCAAAACCTTTCAGATACTAGTTTTACCATTTCATTCCTACTTATTCAGTTAATAAAATCTTCATCTTATTTTCCTTCACAGTCATTTTCCTGCCTCACATTCATTAATCTGTAACCCAACAATAAAACCATTCAGCTCCCCCTACAAATTTGATTCATTCCATTTCCTTTTCATTTTTTCAAATAAACTTGATCCACTACAAAAAAAATCATCCACAATCCTTCAAAATTATTGTTTTATGCTCGTGCTAGATGATGGAGGATTCATTAAGGCCTCCCTTCTAACAATTCTTGGTCTATTGACATCAGCACATTATCTAGGTTCAAGGCAAGAGTTCCTTTTCAGGTACTTTGAGGCTTGTATGCCTTAATGACAATTTCTCTCGTTGACAATCGTGGGAATACATCAATGTCCCTTGATCGTTGGATCTTGCAAGTGACTCGACATTAGCTCATCTACTCGCACTACACAAGATGTACTTAGGTACCTTGGCACTCATTGACAGTAACGGTGAGTTTTCCTCGCATTGGTTAATGGCATTTATTAATGTCCAGTAATCCAGTGTCTTCTCTTCATGCTCGACATCAACGCATTTATTCGCATGACTATAATTGTACCATCAGGTTTTGTAACGATTGAAGACTACATCATTTTAGCAGTTTGCAGCAAGAATCAGTTTGTAAGAGCAATAATAAAGATCCCAATATTGTCATCATCACAAAGTGAACAAAGAAGTAGATCAAATTCATTTTTTTACATACTCCATGATCCAACATCAACAACCACACTCTTCAGTAAACAGAACTCATCCACAATGAAGGTAAGTGAAGGTATGTTGTTTTCTAATTTTTAGTCATGTTGTTCCTTAAAATAATAAAATTGTAATTTTGGAAAATTCCTCACCACCTCTATACTCCCTTTCTCATATTGTCATAAACTGAAACACCTTTATTTGGGGGGAAGGGACGCCAATTCATATTCACATGTCATACATCATCACACACTTTCATTTCATTCTAACTCGCATATTCTTCCCAATCAACTATTGTTTCAGTATGATTCCAAAATATTATATGTTGTGCAAATTATCAATTCACTGATAGTTATTATAGGACTTGAAATGAAAACTCTCAATGTTTTCATGTCCTTTAACGCAACAAAAATAAAATTATTGTTACACAAGAACCAATGCTCAAAAATTTTGGTTGTCACACAAGAACCAACCATAAAAAATATATGTTGAAATCAAATGTATTACACTTTTCAAAATAAAATATGATGGCGCAAAGTTTGAAGAGAATCAATACAAGTCAAAATCTCATAAATAAGAAAAACATTTCAAGAAGATAAACTTATGGACAAATGAATCAATGCAATAGTTGCATGAGGACATGCAACAACTTTAGTTGGAGGGTATGTTGAGTCTAAAAGTTGTCTTCCATCTTCATCCATATTTCTATCATTTCATAACCATTTATCCCTCATTTCATGACTATATAGCCTAAAACCCTACGTTAAGTAATCATCTTCATGATCATATGGGTGAGAATAAGCATTTTCCAAAGTTATTATTTTATGTATTTTTAAGTGAATTTATGATTAAAAACTAGGAAATTAACATGGTTTCATATATCTATATATGTGTTATGAGTTTTGTGACATGTGTAGGCTTATTTGGAGGTTCTATAATGGTCTTACTTGGCCTCCCAAGCACAAATTCGAATTTCAACTCAAGAGGTGGACCATATTCCAAGGAGAAATATCATGGAAATCTTGATGTGTCATGGGATTTGTATCTAGTATTTAGGGATAAAGACAAGTATGGATGTAGTAGATATTTAAGGGATTTACATTTATTGAGAAGATATGACTAATTCATGTATAAATAGGAGGAGCATCCTTCAAAAGGAAGCTAACAAGTTGTCAATTATTCATTAGCATCATGTTTATGATTGTTCGTTCAGCATGAGTAATATCATTTTCTCCAAATCATGAGTTATGAGTGTTGTTTGAGTCTTAAGATGTGACAGTTGTTCATGTGTGCTCATTGAGGAATGGACGGATTGCCATCAACCACAATTTGTATACATCTGTAACATAGTTTGATTTCTTTTATTTCCTTGCATGCAGGTGTGCTTTATTTTCTGCAAGTGTGATTTACTTTCTGCAAGTGCGATTTACTTTACGCAAGTGTGATTTCATTTCCTAGATTTGATTTGATTGTAATTAAATACTTGCTTACTAGCTATCTTAGTTTTCTTTCTTGACAACTAAAATACTAGTTGTTATTTACTACTTTCTAGATTATTTTATTGGTTTCTATATTAGCATAGTTTGCTTCTAATATATTTTCACTTTAATTATCATTAAATTTCTTGCTTACTAGTTCTCATAGTTTTCTTGCTTGATAGCTAAATCAATAGTTGTTCTTGGTTTACCCACTTTATAGATTATCATAGTTTTCTTCTTATAGTTGTTCAAATATTAGTTTATAATTTTTAAGAAAGGCCATGGCATAATATGTAAACCAATCAAAATCCTTTAAATTTAAATAGAGGTACATGTAAACATTTTGGAGGGAAAATAAGAAAAACTACTTTTTTTACTTGTATTTTTAGCTTATCTCCTTATAGGTTTACCCAAATTTAAAGTGTATACACTCATTGGATGCATAATTAAATTCCACATCCAATGAGTACCCATTATGCATACTTTTGATAATAACCACATTTATAAAAATTGAAGATACATTAAAAAATCTTGGTGAACACGCTTTTTAATGTATCTTCAATTTTTATCAATGTTGGTATTCTCAAAGTATGCCTAATGAGAATTATTTGGATGTAGAATTCAATTCCGCATCCAACGAGTGTCCACACTTGAAATTTGGGTAAACCGATAACGAGATAAGCCAAAAATACAAGTTAAAAAATAGTTTTTTTCTTTTCCCTCCAAAATTCATAACTCTTATTTTATTATTTTAACTATTATTTTATTTTTTTTCCTTAGGAGGAAAATTTTATGATGAAATTTCCTCTAATGAGACTAATTAGTTGTGCGAGTGTTCCAATGACCTTGTTTTCCTAAATGTTACATAAAAAATCTTATTCTTTCTTGAAAATAAAATATTTACAAAATTTCCCAAAATGATAGATTTATGTCATGATTATGAATAAGAAAATATCTTCATTTCTGACTCACTTGATCCTCCTTGGTGGACCCATGCTCCACTATCCAAACATGTGGTGGGTTGATTACTTGGTCACACCTTTGCCATAGAACTAGATCTAATATGTGAATGTGAATAAGGGTAATGTAGGCCATCCTTAAATTTGTGAGTCAATGTAATTTGGACTAGTGGCGAACAAGTTCTTCACAAGCCACAACACCTGGAAGTATCTCTGCAGATAACTCACTATGGTCCTACCCTTAAGAGTGTAAATTTTCTCATGTGGCGAGTCCACTTTTCTCTTGACTTAAAACAATTAATACTTATATTTCTTCCATGATAGTAGATTTCCTTGGAAATCCCAACATTTGGGTAAGCCCGCTCTAGTTCTCTGGTCAAAATTATAATTGAATGTCGCAACCAAATTTGTTAGCTCACTCACACATGCTTCAACCTTATCCCTTACTTCCTTCTTCTAAATCATTTTTGAGATTTCCATGATCAAGCCTATCTTGTCAATGATTTCTATCACACTTGACTCATCATCTTATTTGACATTAAGGAGCTTGATAAATATCTCAGTGGTGCTAGCATTCTTAGCATCCTCCTATTTTGCTGACAAGATATAGAATTCAGTGGAATTTAACTTAGCCTTTCGTTTTGAAACCAATTTTAGATGTTCCCATAATTTCTTTATTTCTGAGATGATATCCTCCCATATTATATTCATGGCTTCAACAAGGGCAATGTTTCCCTTCAACTTGTTGTTTAGTGCTTCGATATTATCTTGTGCCACATACTACTTATTATTAATTTGATCCAAAATTACCTGGGTGGACTCGATTCATTTCTCCTTATTCTTCATTGTGTAATTTTTCTTTTCCAAGTCAATATGGATCTTCTTCATCTCACTCTCCGACAATTGTCTCTCTGTGAGGGTCTTGGTTAACTGCTCAATGGGATTTTTTGGGTTGTACAACACAACCACCACACAGATATGGGAATAAGTACTTTATTGCAACTCAAATTCCTTCACCTTGAGTGCTACCACCTCATTATTCCTTTCAATCAAGTCCTTCACCAATATTTCCTTATCTTTTTCAACTTATGCTAATTCCTTGGTTTGTACATGCTCTATAGCAGGAATTTTAAGTTATTTTCTTAATGACTATATTTCTAATTGTGAGCCTTTGATAATAGCATATCCAGTGTCCTTATAATTTGGATCCACCCCTAGCTTGATAATCAACTCTTTTTAGCCTTCATTTTGGAGATGAAGGGCTCTTGAATTAGCGTTCTCCTGATTTAACTTAGTAGCTTATTTTTCCAATAGCTTCTCGACCTTGTTGATGATCAAGGCTCCCTTGCTTAACTCACTATATATAATCTCCCCTGGCTTCTTTTGTAATTTTATTCTATGGTGCAAGGGGGAAATAATCATATATTGTGCTAATTCCATTGTTCTGAAATGTGGACTAGAGGGGAGAGACTGCACTGAAGGGTGGTATAGGGAGAACTTCATCTGATTTATTTCTAGGTACATGGAAGCCAAGAGCATGGTCTGATATGGCGCTAAATGGGAGGCCAGCTCTTTCAAAATTTCATCCCTAAATTTCTTGTTCCTTTCCTCTATTAGTTGTCCTTCCTCCCATTTTGGACCTACTTCTGATGTGTTTCCAATTGAACTCAGTATATTTACCTTAGTTGAGCTAGAGGTGGTGGTTTATTGGGGATCCTCAAATTGTACTTGGAAGACTCGCTGATCAAGTTTCTTTTCTATCAGTTTCACCTCAATTTCCTCCTATTTCTTCTCCTAAATCTTTTCCTTCTTCGTCGAGGATGCATCATCCATCTTGGTATCCCATGCCTCATCAATACTCATTTTATGAGATTTTTCTTGGCTTCTTGGTGTCTCGATATCCATCTCTTTATTTATGGACCATGAATCAATATTAGCCTTCAATTCTAACTTTGGACTATATTAATTTTCATATGAAAAGTCGTTGATCTCTTTCCTCCTACTAGAAATAATACCATGGGGGTCATAATTCCATACTTCTCCTATTTCAAATTTCAACTCCTTCAACATAAGTTCCACCTGCTGAAAATCTTGTCTAGAGTTCATAATTAAGGGACCTATAGTTATGGGAAGCTTACACATATATCCATTTTTGGTAGTGACAAAATGAATTTGGTATGTATTTAGGCTCTTCCTTTTGAACTCTAAGGAAAAAAATCTCATGGGAATAAATACGGGCATCTAGTAAAGAAGCAATTCGGATCCATATACTCTAATATCAGTGTAGTCTTAAAAAAATATACCAGTTTCCCACCCTATCATCCTCGATAAGATGAATAATCCTCCTCTATTGGGGTAATACTCTAGGATGGGAGATTTTGTTAATAATTTTATAAGAAATGGCCATGAAAGTGGAGAGAAAGTGTGAAAACACGTCATTTTTTTACTCCTTCTTCAAAGAGATGTCCCAGTCAACGACTGATTTCTACAATGTTGAGGCCTAGGTACTCAAATTATTCCACATGAGTGTAAAGGAATAAGTACAAAAATATGGAGTAATAACTAAAGGAGGAGGAAAAATAGTATTTCTCGCACTGGAATTTTATGGCTTTGGCCAAGAAAGAGGGAATGTTAGGAATAATATCTGGCTTCATCATCTTATGTAAAATCCCTAAGGTCGCTTTGGAGACATTTGATATCTTTTACTCACCAAACAGCCACTGGATAAAAAATAGGATGTGTTGCACAGACTCTAAAAACAAAGAAATGGGAAGGGTTTCTCATTTCGCATGTAATTGTGCATTTGGGGCTAGGATTAGTTGGAGAAATACTAGTTTCTCTCCAGTCGAGAGACCAACATAATCATATGAGAGCATGGTCTCTGTAAACATATCAATGTTTGAGGATTTAGGTAAAGGAAGGAATTGTGTATGAATTCAGGAGTAGCGTCCATAATTTTATCTTTAGTGGAGGAAATACAACAATTTTTCTCTTTGAATAACATGGCCATGATCCAAGATATGAATTCTGGAAAATGGTACATCATCGAGGTGAATAAGTGGTACAATCCTAATTCAACAACTTAGAAGGGGTCTTCCTTTTCCAGGTAGCGGCCATAGAAGTTGAAAATAATGTTAGATATTTTTAGAGGGTAGAAGGAGTCATTAATTCCCCCCTCGATGTCCATGAGGGGTTCGGTGTGGCTCGAAGGTTTTGGTGGTTTTTTATGAGCCCTTTTAATTTGAGCATGGTGAAAATTGTGCATGGACAGGGGGACTGTGAATAACCTGGTGAGCTGAGGAAACTGGACATTGAGGGAATGCAATGGTCCTTAAGTTGGTGGAAAGTAGGGAAAATTCATGTGTGAGTAGATGGAGTGGATTGAAATAGAAAATATTCAAATAGACAAGTTTAAATTCCAACAGTGAGTGCACGGGGTGAAATTTGATTCTCGAGGGTTTTCACGCGGGAAAAGAGGAGATGTTGTGGGGATGAGACACATGGTGAATTTCGATTTGGTGGATGGTGAGAGAGGATTATGATGTATCAAACGTTCTCACACTCTCTTTCCACACTTTCTTGATAGTGGTCCCAACTACTGACATGGTCTCCACATTGGCAGACATGTTTTACCTCCTTTGGTGGGGTGTCTAGTGTTGATTTTTGTAGCTTCAAAGGTACTCCAAGTCCTAGGGTTCAGGGTTTGGAGGGAAAAGTGCCACAAGGGTCACTTGTGGGCTTGGAATCCAAGTATGGGGTTTTGCACCAAATGATTTTTTAGGCATTTCCAAGGGAACATTTCTACATGTGATGGCATGAGACGATAGAGGGCAGAAAGGATAATCCAACGCTTCGAGAATAGTTGAATTCTGAGTTGTGGAAGTGGAGATATGAATTTTTGAAGTTATATGATGGGTTTGCACATTTTTATGTAGGTCGGCCTAAGGTTGTTTAGGCATGTGACAAGCTAGAAGCCCCTAATTGTGACATTTTAGGAAGCCCCTTTATGGGTGTATAAATACATGTTAGTACAAGGCTTAGAATCATCCATCAAAGTGTAATGCATGCCTTAGAAGAGGACTCGTTGGAGAGACTAAGCCTCTATTTTCGGCTGCACGTAGAGAGGGAAGAAAAGTGAGATAAAGAGGACTATATGAAGGGTTATTACAGGGTCCGAGGTTTTTACATTCGAGGCCGAGGCTGCTGGCTGCTAGGATGAGGCCTAAAAGGATGACTGTTTGGAGGCTTGCGGATGGTTTTTTGGAGTGTTTGAGGGGTGTCATATGTGGGAAGTTTTGGGGGCTGGTTTTATCCCTTACCCTTAGCGTGGAGGAGGAGTGTCTCTCCTAGCCAAGGCCATACTTTATTGGAGGACTTTTGTGGATTGTAAGGAGATTGTGAAGGGTTTTTGATGCATGGAAAACGCTCTAACCAGGACACAGCATTACAAAAACAATACAAACAGATTTGGAGCAACGTTTGGAGGTACGTTGGGTCAAGGAGTTGATCGGGTCTAGATCAGAATTGCAGTAGCCTGTGGAAGTCGTGTATTGGGATTTTCTTGAGCGATAAGAAACCCCTATTAGGAGCATTTTATGAAGTGAAGGATTGGGCATCATTTTTCTAGTGGAGGACAGCGTGTTGATAGCCTAAAGTAGCCCTAGATAAGCTATCTTGATTTGAAAAAGAGGAGCTGAAGGTTGGGTTAAGTTTTGTGCTGAATTGTAGCACCTTGATGGAAAAGGGTGGTTTCTAGCCTGGCCATATTGAGCTAGGGAATTAGGCCTACCCATAGAGCATATTGGATCATCCCATGTACATGCTACAAAAGCGACTTGTAGCAGTGTTAGGTGGTAGCCCTCCTAAGGGACAACTAGTAAGCAATATGGGAGTGAAGGAACGACTTGATAAGATACAACATCAAGTTTTTCATTATATATTATATACCATAGACTATTGTATTATTCAAATTTTGGTTTAATATAACAAGGATTGGGGTTGTACATTATTGTATAGTTTTGTTTAAAATTTTGTATATTTGTGCATATGTGATCTACTTCTTTATATTTCCATTGTGAAAATTAGTTCATGGTTGATATTCTTGGTTTGGTAGTGTCAGTGATATTCTTGGTTTGATATTGATATTCTAGGTGGTTGTTACTTAGTATTTTATATTCAAAAAATGGGGGAAGGACCACCACCACTTGGAATCTCCTTCGTGCTTGAAAATGGTGTTTCCTAAAACTTCCTCACTTCTAAGCTGGAACCTAGATGCCCTAGTGCGCTAGTCCCCTGGTCCCCAGAAGCCCGTCTTCTTTTGAAATATAATTTGAAATTTTTACGAGGTTCCTACCCTCCAGGGTATGCCTCTAGGATGACATCATGCTAACATCATTCGAGCCAC
Source organism: Pinus albicaulis (assembly GCA_034641835.2). Taxonomy (NCBI): domain Eukaryota; kingdom Viridiplantae; phylum Streptophyta; class Pinopsida; order Pinales; family Pinaceae; genus Pinus; species Pinus albicaulis. The sequence goes on from CM076581.1 coordinate 484,915,430, forward strand.
GTGTCTACCTGTGATTGTTCCATGTGTCATCCATATATAGGCCATTTGGGTACCTAAAAACTTCAAAACTGCCTGACATGTGTCCACCTCCAAGTGGGTGGTTGTTGACTTCACCTTTTCCCAATGACATGTTTCCACTTGTCTGATCAAAGAAGAGAGAGAACATTGTCCGGTCATTTATTTGTGCAATTTATTTATTTTTAAATGATTCAATCTCAGCACATTCAAAAATTCATTTAACCAAAGATTAAGGGGTTCTAGGGTCGTGGGGTCTAAGCCTCCAATTTATGTTACGAGGTTTCTTTAGTAGATGGCCCCAACTCCGAAAATTGATGGATCCCTGGTATCTAGTCCCTGGAATATTTTTAAATTTATTTTCTAATGAGTTACGAGATTCTAGGGTTGTGGGGTCTCCAAGATTTTGACTTATATGGGCTCAACTTTTACTGCCCCTATATTTTGATCCAGAAGTCCATTTTTTAGAATTCTTTATACCATTGTAAATATATTCCAAATCACTTTCTATGTGTGTGGGTACGATGTGGTCTTTGAGCTCATTTTCTGCTCTGAAAATGGCTCTAAACTCTGTTATGTTTTTACCTCCACCCCTTTGTTATATAAATAATAAATAGAAAGGAAGAGAATGGTACAACAACTTGGATGCCTAATTTATTTTGTTGCATTATAAAAATATTAAATGAACTTTATTCACTAAAATACGTAAATTAGGTTATAGTTTATAACTTCAAATGGTTTTTGTCATTTTTCCTTAAGCTAAAAACTAGCATTCTGAAACTATTATAAGATTTCTTGCACAATACAATATTTGATTACATTGCCAAAAACCACTCTGCTCTAAACATCACCAGAAAGATATGATTGAACAGAATCATCCATTTCCATGTTGCACTTCCATATATGAACAACATAATAGAAATGAGTCTTAAACTATTTATTTGAGAAATAGCCTTTGAAATATATTGAATCTACCATCGAAGAAACAAAATCAAGTCCATTCACATAACTATCATTTGGCCTCCAACCTAGTGTCTAATACATAAATTGTACTTCCTCCGCATATCACCCATTTACGACTAACCTTTTTTACTGCTAATATGTAGATACAAACTACATATCACTTTTAAAAGAACTATGTATTCTTCAATTCACCCAATAAATATCGAAGCAAGTATCTTATAATATCGATAGGTACAATTTTATTGATATGTTTCAAATCAATAATCATTACACAATGAATCGAAGTAGATGTTATTAACCATTTCAAGAATAACATAAGTGCGTATTGATTTTATCAATATATATTAACATGATTTATAACCATTAATTAATTATTCAAAGCTAATTGTGACTTCCAAGTTTTCCAATCTTCATAAACATCATCATTTCGATAAATATTTTTCATATAACACACTTGTCCTTTCTCACATGCTATAGTACTAAATGCTTTCAATAGTTTGTATGTAACATTACAATAATTACGTAATAAAATATGTTATAAACACTAATGTTATACTGAACAAATAATGAGTACAATATGTGATATTGAATTCGATAAATGAAAAATGATATTGTATATTGGCTATGAAGTGATTGTGCGACATTATATATTAGTTTTGAAAATTTCTGTATTCGGTCTTCACACTCAAGAAAAGCTTTGTACCATAAAAAAATATTCTTCTCAGCGATCCATTTTTTATATTTGATAATATGGAGATATGCATTATTTATAATTAAAATATTGCGAAGAACAAATATGGATTATTAAATACTAAAATATAAGAGATAAAAGCATTATTTATAATTAAAATATTATCAGTAATATCATATGAATCCATTTCCCTTCTTGGTATTATTGAGAACAACAAATATGGATTATTTAATACTAAAATATGAGCAATAAATGACTTTAGTGTGGAATCCCTAGATTGGTATAATGAAAGCTCGAAAGCTTCCTCTGCAAAATGTCCTTTCTTTGCGCTTCCCCACATGTGCCTAATTTCATAAATATAACCATAAATAAAGCTTCTGCTCCAGTGTTTACCTCGATGTTATTGCGAAAAATAAATATGCATTATTTAATACTAAAATATTAAGAATAAAATCCTTTAGTGCGGAGTGTGGAAATCAATGTGGAAATTTGTAAAAGTAATAAACCATAAAAATATCTACTAGACTTGTGTGGAGATTTCAATGTGACATTCAAAATCATGACATCACTTCAATTCATATTTAAGAGATGGAAAAACCAAAAGCAAAGATATGCATTATTTATGATTAAAATATTTCACAAGGTAACAAATTTGAATGTCAATAACTAACTGACATTATTGAGTACCAAATTAGTTGTGTGAAGGTGGTTATGTGTGTGACAAGGTAGATTCACAAAAACAATTATTGAGTATGGAAATAAGTTCAATGAATAAACATACTTGTTTATTTGAATTTTAGTGATATCTGGATTTACAAAATATATCCATAACACATGAACAATATTCCTATTTTCATATATTTTATGCATATGTGGTTTGCTCCATTAATGTGACCATCCTCTGTAACATAGTTCCCTACATATAACTGAATAAGGAAAGTGCATTTGATAATGATTCCTGACAATAATCTCATTTTTTTATCATATGGTACAAACCTTATTTCCTTACTGTGAGACTCGTCAATTGCATCAAAAACTATTAGCTTTTGATTTACATGTGACAACATTTTTTCATTATGATTTTATACATCCTTGTTTCCGTAAAATAGGTATGAAAACAATGGATCCAGTGGAGCATAATTATTGTATTAGCTCTTGATTTACATGTGACAACATTTTTTCATTATGATTTTATACATCCTTGTTTCTATAAAATAGGTATGAAAACAATGGATCCAGTGGAGCATAATTATTATTCGGGAACCTATTTCGCAAATTAATATCTCCAAATGTCAATGACCGACCAAAATGAATTTCTAAGTAGTCATGGGGAGGAAGTTGTGGCAAGGTGGTTGTGTGTGTCTAGAAGTGACTTCAAAGTGAAAGCTACGCACAGTGAATGCAGAAGCTCTACAGAAATCTAGTAAATATTTTTAAGGCTTATTTGTTAGTGTGAGCTCTCTAGTTAAACATTTATTTTAAAACAAGTAAAATTAATAATTAAACACTCGTTAACACCTGGTGTTTAAATGTTTTAAATAGTGTGCGACACTTTGCATCTAAATAAATGTGTTTAGTAAATATTTATAAGTTTTATTTATTTGCTTTGGCTCCCAAATTAATAATTTATTTGAAAGCAAGTAAACATTTAGGAACACATGGCATTGATTTTTTATTTTTATTTTTGAAAGGAAGGCATGTAAACTTAAACACTCGTTAACACTTGGTCTTTAAAGTATTTAAGAAATGTGCAGAGCTTTTATTGTGCAGATCTTTTCCGCACAATGAAAGCTCCGCACAATCTCACATTCCAATTATTGATTGTAATGAGTGCATGTGTCCATTAAACAATATTTAAAATAATAAATAAAATTTTATTTATTTTTAATTATTATTTAAAAACGTATTCATCGATTAATAACAACTTCAAATTTTAATGACTGACCATAAGGTGTTATTGAGTACAGAAGGTGGTTGTGTGTGTGTGGAGGTGACTATTCAAAGAAAGTGTGTGTGTAGGTGGTTGTTCTGAGGAAGTGTGTCTGCAAAAAAAATGCATGTGTGCAGATCTTTCATTGTGTGGAAAGATTGTGCAAGGAACAAGAAAGACAACTAACCTATGACTCAGTTATAACAATGATTTTTTAATAATGTTAAATCTAATCATTGTTAATATACATAACATGTTTTTTATTATCAAAGCTCCCCACAAGCAAAGATTAAGGTTTATTTGTTAGCATGGACTCCCCAATTAGTCATTTATTTAAAAGCATCTAAAAATTAAGAATTTAGGAAACAATAACATTGGCATTGACACTATTATTATGCTGCTTTGTCCAATTATACCAGAAATGATGTGGTTGTAGGTCTTTTACATAGGCGGGAAGGGTAGGGGCTAAAAAAATCTCCAATTAATATTTCTTTATGCGAAGATGACTATTACTTGTTAGGCTCTCTGAAATAAAAATAATAAATCCAAAATAATAAATTAATTAATTAAATATTCCAATTTAGGAATATGTGCCTAACTCTTGGGTTGTTCCTCAAATATTGGAGTTTGTTTAGTAACTCCTATCTTGGTGGGTTTTTGGTGAGAAATCATCTCAACCAAAGGAGTTTAAGATAGCATGGACTATCTTAGACATTTTCTCTCATCTATTTAAATTGTAAATTAATTTATTTTAATAATTGAGAATGATGAGAATGCCATGAGGCTGTAGCCTCTTTTCCGCCATTGTTTTGTTTGGTTTTGTATCTGTGTTTTTTGCAATATGTTTGTCTGAGTTGATTTCATTTTCTACATGTGGTATCGAAGCCATGCCTTGAAACTGTGAGCTAATGAGTACGGAATAATCTGAGACCTCTGTTGAGATTTGCATCGAGTGGAGTGGAGTGAAGGAAGGGCCAAGTCTGGCCAAAACTGAATCCACGGCCAATTAATGAAAGTTTGGCTTGATTGAGTCTTTGTGTGAATCTACGGGGAGCTGTCATTATTTAAATTCATATGTTTGTGAGATATACACACACTCATAAAAATCATGAGTGCTGAACGTTTCAAGTTCCTCCTGCACAAATTTCTACAGTGCCAAAGACTTGGATGCAGTCAAAAATCAAACGCCGAATTGTAATGCTACAGAATTGAAGCTCGGCTAATCAAATGACCAGACCACCATGGAGCCAATGCAGTTCATCACCCACAGGTCCCATCTAATCAGAAATTTCTTTGTTTTATTTTTCTGCGTTAATTAAACCAGTGTGGAAGCGTTTCTATCTCTGCAACGTTGGATTGGATGTAAAATGCCATAGCAACCTTGTGTAAGATTTACATCTGGTATAACATATAATTTCATTTGCATTATATATATATAAAAAAAAAAATTGGGCACTTCTGAAATCTCAAACAGAATTAGTTTAAACTTTAAATCCCATCATGCCATCCCTACTTTGTTCCATCCATAATTTTTATCACAGGCCTGTGCAAATCTCCTCTGGCCCAGCTCATAATTATTCCCACTGGTACCAATAGTTGTATCTATCATTTTTTCCTATGCATTAGCATGAGAAATATCACAGCATTCAGTTGCTAACATCTGTTGAGACTTATGCTAATATTGCACTTGATTCTGTTCAACTTTTGGTTGTTGTTGATGCTCATTATGGTGTTGATACAGATCAGGTTTTTGCACAAATTGAGACATTTGATGCACTTGTTGCATGTGAAGATTGTTTTTCAGATTATGTCGATGGTGCTGTGAACCCTTGACTTCAGAGCTAGGATAAGATATTTCTAATCCCCATCTGTCACCATGGTTAGGTTGACCAATTTTCACTTTCTCTGAAAAGTCAAAAGGTGAATCGTTCTTCCCTGAGCATGTCATGAAATATTCATCGTGGTCTTCCACACCATGTTATACATCATCTGTATCCATCACAACCTCTGTGATATCTTGTGCATTTAAGTCATCCCCACGAAATAATGTCGATATGTCAAGTTGTAAGTAAAGTGGAGGCGCGGCTTCCCAATGATTTTCCATTTCTTGTACTTTATCAACACTAAAGTTATGCACATTCCAAGTTGCACATCATGTAGGGTCCTTGTAAGGAGCTCTAAGAGATATGACCTCTTATTGAAATAGTACCAGTGAATGGGCACTTCTTGTCGATGTTGAGATGCCACTAGGCCAGCAGCTGGCACCTTTATTACTGAATATAAAAGGCAGGTGTTCTCTATTGAACAACAGGCAGCTATTTGTAACACTGACAGTGAATATATCCTTAATCTGAAGCACACACAAACAGGGACAGAATGGGGGAGTGTTTCTGATATCTTGTGTTAGCAGCAGCAGGAGGAGGAAGAGGGTTCCAATCCAGCTTTCCCACCATTAAACTTTCTAATAGATGCTAACAAATTTGGGAACGTTTCACGCTTTATAAAGCATAGTTCATGTCCTAATCTTCTCATACAATTTGTTCTACATGATCAACTTGACATCCAATTTTCTCATGTTATGCTCTTTGCAAGGGATAATATCCCACCTTTAACAGAGCTTACATTTGATTATGGATCTGCTCCTTCTTCATACAGTAAGGAAAGTGGAGAGAATAGGGTGCTGGAAAAGGTGTAGTTTTTAGTGAAAAGTGTGATTTTTTTTTTTTGTCATGTTGAGTTGAAAGTTGAAGAGTATTGAAGAGTTTTTGTTTTGGAGTAATAAGTTTGATATAGTTTTGGAAAGATAAGTGTCTTATTTTTAAATTTTGAAGTGATTTTGTAAAGTGTAAATTTGAAAATTGTCAACAAAAAAAAAATTGTTGTTGAAGACATAAGGAGTATTTGGAGAGATAAGGTGTAAGAGATCAGTGCACACGATTTTTGAAGACATTTGTTTCCAAAATTTGCAAGAATAAAATTGTCATTGTTTGAGAAAGCTTCAACTCCGATGTTGTAAAAGATGAAAGGTTGATGACCTCAATATTTAATAAAGACATATTATTTGTGGTGTTCAAGTGTCCTAGATCCACCCGAAATTGAATAAGGGGATATTAGGTACACCATGTGTGTTTTTGATGGCCCATGTTTTTTATGGCTTCATGTAGTTGCTTTTTGGTTTGTGTCTAGTTGTGACACATCAATAATTTCATTTAATATCACATACATAAAGTTCAATATTAGCAAGCACAACACATGTAATGAAATAGCTGCAAGATCAACACATGCATTTGCGCCACTACAACATATAATCAAATATTGTCTACATCAGCATTCTACATCAACAATCAAATTCACTTAGTCAAGTTAATTCATTTCAAAGCAACGTCTACATCAGCGTTCTTGCAAATCCATTTCAGAACTTGTAATCAAATTCATTGTTTTAAGTGAATCATTAAAAATTCATTTTTAATGAATTTTTAAGAGAACAAGTAAATCATTAAACTCATTGTAAGCTTTCTTGGGTGCATTTTCGACAGTGTTCGATGCCCTTCATTTACACAAAATCAAGTGAGTGCACGAATTTTTGAATCAAACAAGCAACAAATTTACATCTCCTGCAAGCGAGCGTGAGTATTCGTTGAAGAAATTTGCATCAATTCAGTACAAAGATCAAACCATCAAGCGAGCCAGCATGAATTTCATTGCAGCAACCATCAAAGCAACCAAACAAGTTCAAATCTAACACCAATCAAGCAAGTTGAGATTGACATCAAGCGAGCATGGCTATTCATTCAGGTGAGCATGAAATCATCAAGTAAGTCAAGTGAGCGCTTAAAAAAACGCGATCGTCATCAAGCGAGCGTGAATTCCAGAGTTTAAGCAAGAAAGTTCTACAACTCCAGCAAGCACAATAAGAAAAAAATCAAGTGAGCATGCCATTCAAGTGAGCTTGTCATTCAAGTACCAAAATCAAGTGAAACGGTTCAAAGCATGACATCTCCGACAAGAGAGCTTGATTTCAAGTGAGCAAATTCAGATGGTGCAACATATTCAGTTGTTAAACATTCCTCACAGTTTGATCATCTCAAGTGATGAAGACATGGTGCACATCAGAAAAGAAAATCTTGCTGATCTTTCACGACATCTACAACAAACAAAAGAAACCACTGAGTTTCTTCAACTAGAATTGCAACTTCAAAGGATTGAATTGCAAGAAAAGAGTGATACTTTCAAGTTTTTGAACCATCCAGATGATAAGTCATTCATTCAAACAACTTCAAGTGTCGAAGTTGTTCCAGTTCCAATTTCTTCCAAGCCCATCATCAACCCATGGGAAGAAATTCACAATAACAAGAGTCGACGAGGCTTAGGATATGTCAACAATGACACCAACTTACATACTCCAGATTATTCCAAGCCAATTAAGTTCATCAATTTAGGATTTCTTGCACAACTCACGTCAAAAGGTTCTGAGAAAGTTGCAGACAACCAGCAATGCACGCAACCCAAAGTTGCAGACAAACAGAATTGCTCGCAACCTAAAGTTGAAGTCCAACCGAAGTGTTCTCATTGTCAAAGAACCGGTCATATGGAAGATCAATGTTTTGATCTCCATCCTTGTCGCCATTGTGGCAAACCAAATCATTCCTTAGAAAATGTTGCACTCAACAACAATCAGCCAGATTGGAGATACATTATGAATGGATCAATCCTTGGAAATGGTCATCCACAGTCAAAAGATTGTCTCAGTTCTACAATTGAATACAATCACACATAGTGCAGCAAACAGTGAAAAGAAGATGGTACTCTCATGCAGTTGAATGGGGGCGTACACCAGTGTAAAACTCCTACCCCTGAAGGGGGGGAGTACAGGAAAAATTTCCAGAGAATTGTCTCTCCTTTCAGCAGACAAAGGGGGGAAAATTTCAATGAAATTGACAGTGGTTTTCAGACTGAAAGTCTCGACAAAACTAGCAAAAGCAGCCAATAGGCATCTTCAACAGCCAGTGGGCATCAACAAATTTTCTAGTGGGTAGTCGACAGCAAAGAAGAAGTGAACAATTTTCAGCACAGAAAAAGAAACAGTGAGTTGTTTTTGACATCATCAGCCAGTGGACTCTGAAAAAATTTTGTCAGTGGACAAAGGATGTTGATTTCATGCAAAGGACATATGGATCCTTTTGCAACTTGGCACTTGATGGAGTTGTCAAGCGAAATTCAGATATGAATCAGACATACAGCTGACTCAAGGTCTCTTCAGATTGCAGTTTTTTAGCATCCAGCTTTGGCAGTTTTTCAGGCAATGTTTTTTTTAGGATCAACATAAGAACTTGGAAGATGGTTCCTCGTTCTTATTTTGGATTTGTCATTGAAGGGGGGAATGTTAGCCTCTCTCAACTAACAATAATAAATCCAAAATAATAAATTAATTAATTAAATATTCCAAGTTAGGAATATGTGCCTAACTCTTGGGTTGTTCCTCAAATATTGGAGTTTGTTTAGTAACTCCTATCTTGGTGGGTTTTTGGTGAGAAAATATCTCAACCAAAGGAGTTTAAGATAGCACGGAATATCTTAGACATTTTCTCTCATCTATTTAAATTGTAAACTAAATTCTTTTAATAAGTGAGAATAATGAGAATGCCATGAGGCTGTAGCCTCTTTTCCGCCATTGTTTTGTCTCGTTTTGTCTGTGTTTTCTGGAATCTGTTTCTGAGTTATTTCATTTCTAATATTACTTTTACAAATTTCCACCTACTATAGCTTTAACATTTTATTAAATTCATGAAATTAATCATATTTTTAAAAATATCAATTACATTTTTTAATACCTTATGTTTAAAGTTTTAAAATAGTTTTTGAAGCTTTTCATGTAAATCAATGTGCGAAGCTTTTCCTCACAGTGAAAGCTACACATAAGTCAATTAAATATTTTTAAGGTTTATTTCTTACTGAGGGCTATAAAGATAAGTAAAAGGCGTTGCATGATGAAAGAACTTTCCTTTGCACTTCTGTACAATTTAATTTTTAGATCAATTTTTCAAATTATAGTTGTTTTTTACTCGGTGCCTTGAAGCTTGTGTGGAGAGAGTGTGCAGAGAGATTTTTTCTTTCATTGTGCAGAATTTTCTTTGCACTCCTTACAATCTTTAATCAATTAATTAGAAATAACTTTAGAGGTAGAGACTATGTTGCTTTATTTCAAAACATCTAAAATGAAGCATTTAGGAAACAGTAACACTGGGCAATATTATTGTGCTTCTCTGCCCAATGATGTAATGATATTTTTACTAGTTACATTTGTTAACACCTGAGGTTTACATTTTTTACATAGTGTGTAGAGCTTTGCTTGTGTGAAGCTTTTCCACATAGTGAAAGCTCGGCACATGTCTAGTAAATATTTTTTAGGCTTATTTCTTACTAAGGGCTAGAGAGATGAGTAAAAAATGGCCTCACATTAAAAACACTTTCCTCTGTCTAGTAAATATTTTTTAGGCTTATTTCTTACCGAGGGCTAGAGAGATGAGTAAAAAATGGCCTCACATTAAAAACACTTTCCTCTGCACTTGCGCACAATTAAATTTTTAGATCAATTTCACGTATTCCAGTTGTTGTTTTACTCAATGTATTGAAGCTTGTGTGGAAAACTTTCACTGTGTAGAGAGATTTTTGTGGAAATTCCGCAAAGAGATTGTTGCTATCAATATACAAAATTTTCTTTACACTTTGTACAATCTTTAATCAATTAATAAGAAATAATAGTAGAAACAAAAATTATGCTATTTTAAAGCTTTTTCAATCTTTATTTGATCCTACATTATATTATATTCCACCATTTCCTTATCTTATTTCTCTTATTTACTTTTCTTTTTAATTTTATTTAACTTTTATTTTTTTCCCTCCCAAATATAAATGGAGTTGTTTACCTAGGCAGCGAAATAGCCCGGACTGCAGAAAACTGCGAGAATCCGGTAAACTAAAATTCAAAAAATCAGGTAGCTGGAGTGTTTGGAATCCATTTTTGATAGTGGAAATGGATTCAGCACTATCAAAAACCTTTAGGGCACTCAAAACACTAAATTTTGACAACTGTAAATAAGATTCTGGGCAAATCTTTGCTAAATTTTTTGAAAATCATTGCCAGATTCTGAACCATTTCGCTATCTCTTTAAACTACACAAATATAAACCCTTCATTTTCCATTTTTATGCTCTTTTATATATTTTAAAATTTTATTATTCATATATTTTTTAACTCCGAAGTGAGCTCACGGATTACTTTTTAATCTTCTCATCCTTTATTTTATCACAATATTCCTTTATATCTTCTCGTTCAAGATTTTAAACTTTTGAGAATACATTTTTAATTGTATTCTTTCAAACTTTTCATTAACAGTTACATAATTTTTCTCCATTAAAAATTTCAAACTTAAATTTTACTTTTATATATTTATTAAACTTTAATAACATTCTCTCTCTTTATTAATTTCTTATAACCGTTAATATATATATGTGATTGTCCTTTTCAAAACTTGACTTTGTCATGTCTATTTTGCCCATATATATATATATACTAAATTGGTATTATTTAATTTTTTAATTGATATATATATATATATATATATATATATATATATATTTATTTATTTATTTATATTTATATTTATATTTATAAATTCAATTTATATTTTTATCATTTTTTTAAATTTTTGTGATTTATATCATTAATTTTTAATTTTAAATAAAAAAGTATTTTTACTAGAAAATATTTAATTTGTAAGTTGGGTAGGACTGTATTATTATTATGTCAAATAAACCATTTCAAAAGAAGCAGATAATTGAACCAATGACTTTATATTAAAAAGTACTTTAACAAAGTAAATATGAAAAGTATCTTAACAAAATACCTAATCACTATCTATCCAAAACTCCATAAACACTAAAAAATAATATTTTATTTTATATAACTAATTTTTATTTTTAAATAAAAACAATATTTTTATTATTTTAATATAAATAATTTTAATAATATTTTACTAATTTATGTTAAAGCAGTTCCATTGCTAACGATTATAAATTGTTATGCACTTATCTATAAACGAGACTTTTTGAAAAACTTTATGATTTATTTTCAAATTGTAAAACATTAAATTCAAAATTAAAATCCCATAAATTAAACCAACAAAACTATATACTATATATTAATTTTTTTAAATAGGATTTAAAAGAGATTTAAATTGGTTATTTGTAGCAAGAAGTGCTTTAAAAATGTAGCCATTCGCCATCAAATTGAATATATATATATATAAACTCATTTCCCAACATTATCTATATCAACATGTATGTCTACTAATATTACTTTTTTACTTACTTTATATATCTCAAAATTTAATGGAAATGCTTTATCCATCTCAATATTAAATGAATGTGAATGTGTATTTTATTTGCTTAAGAGAAAATCCAATGTATATGCATCCTTTTTGCTCTAGGGATTTTTCATTAAAGTATTCCACGAATAGAGAGATTCTCATTCACACTTACCTAACTACCTAACTCGGTTGAAAAGGATAAGAATGATGTTGAAATTTATAATATTTTAATTTGGCGAAAAGTCCGTGTTTTTTAAAATAAAAGTAGAAGCATTTCCAATAATCTGACAACACAGATTTCCAATTTAATATAAATTTAATAGATACTTTGTGGAAGTTCAAGCTTCATAGCTCACAGCTCAGGTTAACATAGATTTATATTATATTAATGCAAGTGGCCAGTGAATGCTTAGAAAACCAATGATATTTGAGTAATTTTAAAGTGAGAATATACCATGTGACTAAAAAATATATAGAGGATTTGATAGGATGATTAGTGATTGAGTATAAATTTATTAATATTAATAAAATTATAGAAGATTTGATAAGACGATTAGTGATTAAGTATAAATTTATTAATATTAATAAAATTATAATAAATTAGCAATTGCACCACATGTTACAAAAGAAACGCCTTAAGGCAATAGAATAGGAAAGAGTAGCCTAAAAGAAATAAGATGTTGCAGAGAAGAAGCCATTGTGAAGGAATGAAAGGATAATTTTGCATCGATGGAAGCATGTCGTGGAGGTTTCAAAGATATTGATGATAAGAGTTATCAACCAGAAAGATTCAGTTCTTAAACTCCAAAGCCTCTTCTTGATTGAAAAAATACTAAACTAATAAGATATAGCAAACTTCTTGGCGCAATATGTCAGCTTGCAGTACGTCCAAATAAAACATCTGAAGTAAATACTATGAGATGGTTTTTAATGCATTTATGTAATTAAATAGAGCTAGGAACTTTTGAAGACTACTTCATTGAAAATTAGAAGCATCTTCATGCCTGTTGGCACAACATAAAACTGAAATGATTAGCATATATCATTGCAGACATGGTTACAATTTTTCATGGATTAGGTGGTATGTATCAGCAAGAAAGGATATTAAATTCTGTTATAAGTAATGCAATTGCTACATGAACTATTCATAGTCCTTAATGATATACTCAAATTTCTTTCACAATGCTAATCAAGTGTCTAAAGAAGCCAACATCACTTCCAAAATCACATATTTAAACATACAAGTTGTAAAAAAAGAATTTGTTTCATAAATTTTAATAGAATAATGTGCTCAGATCTAAGATATAGTTCTTAAACTCTAAAGCCTCTTCTTGATTGAAAACATATTAAACTCATAAGATATAGCTGAAGAGAATATATATATATGTGTGTGTGTGTGTGTGTGTGTTTTAATTTAATTGAAAAATAAAAAATTAAGTTGAAGTTAAGTTAAAGACGTTGTCTGATCATGTCAACATGAATGCCTCATGAATAAAGAAATAGATTGTGATTTTCTACCTTCAAAATCAAAGGTATTTTTGGTGCAGTTCTTCCATATTTAATATTGATCACTTCCTATTGAGTCACCTATGTATTAGTTTCTTCTTGATCTTTGAAAATATTCAAAAGATCACATTGTTCTTTACCAGTGATCTCCCTGGTGTCTACCATGTTCTTGTTTTTTCAATATCACTAATATGAATTTGGTTTCTTTTGTTCTTTGTGAATATAGTAAAAAAGGTATGGAGAGGTGGCTTTCATCACTTCAAGAGAAGTAAAAATAAGGCTATTGAGAAAATAACTCCAACACCGAGAGAGGTTCGGTAGCATTTATGTAATTGGCGAACATCACTTGTTCTCTGGTGTTGGTTACTCAACATAGCTTTCTTGATCTTGTGTAGAAAAAATGAATTTGTATTTAGCTTATATTACATTAACAATGAAATTTCCAAAATTCACGGCAGGCTTTCCATCACATTTGTAGAGAAAATTATAACACAGTATCACCCTTTTCTTATCAGAGATAAATGCTCCTATATGACTCAACAATGGATTTCATCACTTAAGAGCAGTAAAAACAAATTTATTGCGAAAAAAACTCCAACACATTTGTAGAGAAAATTAGAACATAGTGTCACACTTTTCTTATCAGAGCTAAATGCTCCTATATGAAACAGCTATGGATTGCATCACTTAAGAGCAGTAAAAACAAGTTTATTGAGAAAAAAACTCCAACAAATTTGTAGAGAAAATTATAACACATTATCACACTTTTCTTATGAGAGCTAAATTCTCTTATGTGCAACAACGATGGCTTTCATCAAGAGTAGAACAAACAAGTTTATTAAGAAAACAACTCTAGCACTTAGAGAGATTTAGAAGCAACTGTTGAATTGATGAACATGTCTTGCTCTATGGTGTTGGATATTGGGCATATATTTCTTGATATTATATACAACAATGTAAATTTTGATGTAGCTTATATTACATTAACCGTGAAATTGTCAACATTTAGGGCACACTTTCCATCACATTTGTAGAGAAAATTACAATAGAGTATCACATTTTTCTTATCATATCTAAATTTTCCTATATGCAACAACCACCTTGTGCCTCATAGTTTAAATTTGTGCAAGGAGGAGGAGAGGAGGAGTGTTAAGGTGCAAGCTAGAATAAGAAGAGAAAGAAGAATCTTGTTTGAGACTTGCGATAGATTCATTCTCTACACATCTAGAGTAAAGCTTAATAAAACAAAACTCACCGTACTTTGAATTTTTGAAATAAATGTATTAAAAATTAGAATATCAATTTAATACATTTTACTCAATTACACATTTAACAATATTCATTTAAAAAAGTACAAATACAAATTACTATTTTAAACAAAACTATTCTAAATAAAAATAGTACAGAGAATAACATTAATTACCATGACCATCGTGTACATTCCTCTTATTACTTATGTTTGTAACTTATTCTTAATCACATAGTGTCAATTTATTAAAACTATAATCTACAAGTCTCACTTTTTATAGATTTGGTGGAAGGATAGAGTATCTAAATTCCCTTACCCTTTAAGAAGCATCCTCACTTAGTGTACCACCCACCTCGACATCCAATCTAGAAATCTTAGGTTATTCTAAATTGATCAAGAGTATAGAATTTTTAGGGTGGTGTTTTTGTGCATTAAAATTCTCATGAGGTCCATCACTATGTATGTGATTCATTGCAACCTTGGATATATTCTATGAGTTGTTGTGATTTTTTTTTGTGGCTACAACTTAGTTTTGGTTGTCACTTAGTTATCATGATTCAAAACTTTGTTATCATCTCATATCCTTATAGCATTAGATATATTTTGTGAGCTAATGTGATGTTTTGTTTGTCACAATGATTCAAAAAGCAATTATTATACCACAAGATTGAATTTCTCATTATTTGTTTTTCTTATGAACCCTTTAAAAAAATCACAATAATATTTGATTCACACTATGATCTCCCTAGCATGGGTTGGGGTTTAAAAAATTGGAGAGTAAATTGAGCGGTTATTGTTAGAAATTGTTGTATAAGATGAAAAATTTGGATGGTTTGTAGACAATATGGATACCATTACATATATCTATTTTGAAATTTTTAGTGTCCCTGGCCACCATTTCAACTGACAACGTCAATACATCACTAGCCATTTCAACTGACAACGTCAATACATCACTAGCCATTTTCTTTGATTGTGGATCAAGTTATAAAATAATAACTTGTGAAATCCGTAGCCATTTTATTTGATTGTGGATTAGGTTATAAAGTTGAATTAAGGTTATGATAAAACTTGTACAAAAAACCCCTTGGGGTTGTCTCAACTTACTTTATTGTTAATCACATAGTGTCAATTTTGTAAAACTATAATCTACAGTAAGGACTGAATGGGTTTTTTCTTTTGTAAGTTTTGTTTGGAATTGAAAAAAAAAATTATAAAATTTAAAATTATGTAGTGAAAAACTTTGTTTAAAATTTGAGTAAGTTTGACATCATATAATATGAAAATTGATTATGATTATAAAGTAAAAAAAATTTAAGATTTTTTTAGCTAAAATTAGGTCATCAAGGATATGTGTATATATTTTTTTGAACGGAAGAAATTTGATATTCATTAACAAAAAAAATCCAAAAGAGTATATATGCACTTACAAACTATTACAATTAATTAATTAAAGGTAAATTTAGTGTTATTTAAGAAATGAGAATTATGAACATTCATCATTATTGCTAATATACATTTTATTAAGCAAAAATTTAAAAGAATAATGGTTATAAGCATTTAAAAATAATTTTATTAAATAATTAGTTTAGATCGATATTGTTTATGAGAGAGATCAATTCTCTTTTCACTCTAAAAGAGGTTTGCATACCAAGACATTTGATCCCTCTTGGCTCTTGTTAGATCAGTTAAAATTTATCTAGACCATCTTAATTTCCTTTTTCCTTTTTTATAGTGTTTTTTATCCATGCAATTTAAATTAATTGGTTTTTGTGGAGTTCAATTTTATGACATAAATTTTATTTAAATCTAAAAAAAATTTAATAACATTGTTTTAACTTAAAAGTCACCAAAACCTAAATAGTTATCTTAATTTCCCCTTGTAAATAAACTACATTCCACATGAATACCATGGGTCAATACCATGGGCTGTTTTTATAGTTTATTATTATTTTATTTTATTATTTTTATTTTTTTATTGTATTTTGACCTAGTTAAAATGTTCGTTACATTATGTCATTCTTTTTATTTAATTTACTTTTATTTTTATTTTTTTGTAATTTGACATAGTCAAAATGTTAAACATGACATAACAACATTTCTATCATACTTTGTTGGAGAGCATCATGACACAAAAATGTAATATTTTAATACATATATAGTTATTTTCCTTTTTAATAATGCTTTTTATCCATTTAATTTAAATTAATTGGCTTGTGTGGAGTTTAATTTTATGATATAAATTTTATTTAAATCTAACAAATTTTTAATAACATCGTTTTCTCTTAAAAGTCACCAAAACTTAAATAGTTATCTTAATTGCCTCATTTAAATAAACTACATTCCACATGAATACCATGGGTCAATACCCTGGCTGTTTTTATAGTTTATTATTATTTTATTTTATTATTTTTATTTTTTTATTGTATTTTGACCTAGTTAAAGTGTTCATTATATTATGTCATTCTTTTCATTTAATTTATTTTTATTTTTATTTTTGTGTAATTTGACATAGTCAAAATGTTAAACATGACATAACAACATTTCTATCATACTTTATTATCGTGACACAAAAATGTAATATTTATATACATAAATAGTTATTTTCCTTTTTAATAGTGTTTTTTTATCCATTTAATTTAAATTAATTGGCTTGTGTGGAGTTTAATTTTATGATATAAATTTTATTTAAATCTAACAAATTTTTAATAACATCATTTTAACTTAAAAGTCACCAAAACCTAAATAGTTATCTTAATTTCCCCTTTAAATAAACTACATTCCACATGAATACCATAGGTCAATACCATGGGTTGTTTTATAGTTTATTATTATTTTATTTATTATTTATTATTTTTTATTGTACTTTGACCTAGTTAAAGTGTTCATTACATTATGTCATTCTTTTTATTTAATTTACTTTTATTTTTATTTTTGTGTAATTTGACATATTCAAAATGTTAAACATGACATAACAACATTTCTATCATACTTAATACTTATTAAAAAAGAAAAAAAAAACTAACATTATAAAAAAAACATATATAAAACTATTTACTTGTGGATCTAATGGCCTAAAATGTTTCAATCATCTAACATTTGATCCAATGGCTCAGACATGGACACATTACAAGGTAGGAGAGTTGTTTTCAAATAAGAGTTTATATAGAAGAGATGTTGTAATGTGATGTTATATGAATAGAAATAATAAAATAATAAAAATAAAAATAAAATAAAATAAAAAATAAAAAATTAATAATTGCAATTTTTATTATAATTAATAATTAAATCAGTCTAAATCCATCTTAATTATGGATTTACCAATTATCTAGAGGGATTAATTGCGTAGTAGATCTAGAATTAATATGGATCTAGGATTGTCTTACGTTAAAATAAAATAACTTCAAATTAAAATAATATAAATAAAGATCTTATGTTATTATTATTTGTTTATTAATTTTTGTTTCGTAATTAAAGTAAACCTGACTTAGTCAAGTTACCCATAGTTAGAGCTTGAGAGGGCTCAGAGATTGTGCTAGCTGTCGTAGCTATAGTTGTGTTACTATTTTCTCTTTTGCATGAATCATAGTGCCTCACTAGTGTGTTGTTGTGACTCTCACGTGTCTTTTTTCATGCCATGCTCGTTGTTGCGAATGCAATTTTGTTTGGTTGCAGTTGTGGCATTGGTTTTCCCGCCTCTGGTTGTGGTCGATGATGTCCTCACCTTGTGGCAATTTCTTTGCAGGTTTGATTTGCTCTATCACCTCATTTTCATGGTTCGTGAGCTTTGGCATGGCTTGCTCCTAACACTTGTGGTTGTGGTGATGCCATTGCTTTTGGGGTTCGGTTCGCGGTTAATATCTTAGGGATTTTCCGTTCACCTTTGTTGTGAGTATTTTTACGCTGAAAGCGTTCCCTTTATGGGCTTTCTGAATGCGATTTTTCGCTCAGCCAATCAGAACGCGTTCTCATCGTTCTTACCACCACTCAAAATTCGACATTTGCCGTCACGCTATTTGCTCCTTCGCGGCGCGGGGGTCACGCCTGCCATCGTCGCCGTTACTCCGTCACCACCGGTTCACGGTAAACGCGTCCTCTCATCCCTCCGTTCCCTTTTGGGAATGCGAATCTGACGGCCACCGCTGCGGTGGGTCCCGCACGCTTCTGGCACGTCGTCCGGATATGTCAAAGGCAGAATATTTTATTGTTTTTTTCTCGGTAAAAATAAGTTGAAATTGGCCAGAAACCACGTGGAAATCGAGAAATCGGGGGCTGAAACAAATCTTGGGCCGATCCGAATCAGAAAACCCGTCAAAAAAATGTAAAATTATATCCATAAACCTTTTCTGCGCTACAGCTACTGCTGTGATGTAAATCCATAGAGCTCCATGTTGTTATCGGGCTCCCAAAAAAAAATCCAATTCTCTTCGGCTTCCTTTCCGAGCCTCTCTCTCCTCCTAATGTATGATGACGTGGCGACTTCCAATTTGTGCAACCCGGAAAAGTAGCGTTTGATTTAAAATCTGTCCACGTCAGACTCCGTGTGGCCTCTTCCCAATCGTAGAACCCTCTTCTTAAAAGAAGTGTCTAATTCAAAAGCGCTCCACGTCAGATTCTCCATAGCACAAATACGAAAAACGTGAACAGTAGTATGGTGAAAACTCTCCCATATAAAGTTAGAGATATAAAATGTTTAGAACAAACCAATTTCTCGCTATATTTAGTCAACGAGTTCAAGTTTGGCGGCTCAATTTGGAGCCATTATATATTCTTTACTTGTGGAATATTTTATGTTTTCCGCCGAAAGATGAGTTCATGCCAACCCTTTTCGTCCTTTATTTTAGAGGATTTTTTTTGCCAACTTTAGTAGAAGGTATATAAACTTTCGGTGGTTGTATTAAAGATTTAAATAATGGAGTACGACACTTATTTTTCCGATGAACTATCCATAGGATTTGGTGAGTCAAATCTTCGAAGAAATCAGATATCGATAATAGTACAAATTTATTCAAAGTGACGGAAAATCGTAGAAGAAGATCTTGGAATAAGAAAAATTTGTGATTCACTTTGGTAGTAAAAAATTAAAAAATAAAATATTTTATTAAAAAATATTTTTGTGATTTATTTTTAATAAAAAATAATATTTTATCAACGTTTATTTAATGTACTATTAATTAAATGTTAGATATGAATTGAGAAAACAATGGTCCATATTTAGTGCTGTATGGGGATAGTATTCGTGGCAATTAGGAGAAGAATATTTATCTATTTTTAATAGATTATGGTGAGATAGGCTACTTGTTTTATTGCTTTCTATTTTATGCATAAAATTTTCTCACTTTATGGTCGAGTTTCTAAGTTTATTGTTTTTAATATTCAATGATTAAGGATTATAATCCATATCAAATAAATTTATATGGGATATCATTAAAGAATGTAGGATAATTTAAAAGAAAAAGATTTAAGGCTTCTAAAATGTTTTTAAACGATATATATACATATAATTTAATTTATAAATTAAATGGTTTTTTCACCAAGTAAAATTGTGATTTTTTGTTATATAAAATATATTTTTGAGTGCATAAATAGATTCACCACACTGGAAAATCCTTATGCACTCCAAATCTATAGATTAACCAATTTAAACTCAAGTTTTTTAAATTATGTGGTGGATTTTGTTTAAAAATAACGAGGAAAATGCTTTAAAAAAATGTCATTTCTTCTATAAGTTAGACCAAATGGCATTTTCTCTGGTTAATTTTAAACAAGATTCAGTAGTGCCTATTCAAGGTGTTGAATCCATTTATGCACTCACAAAAATATTTTAAACAATAAAAAATCACAATCTTGCTTGAGATTTTATAGTTAGATGTTGGTGAAAATATCATTTGGTAAGTCATATATATATATATATATATATATGGAAGCAACTAATAATGGTTTGGAAATTATTATATAAAAAGGAGGCATCTTATAGATATAGTAGTTGTTTAATTGTTCTAATTTTGAGAAGTTCTTTTGGGCATATTTTAAGATCAAATTTACCTAAAATCTGGTAAGAATTTGTTGGAATCACAATTTTGATTTGTGAACTATGCACAATACTAATGCTCCTGGATTTTTTTTACTATGCTAGATCTATTAATACATTCAAAAACAAATTTTAAACACAAAGAAACAATACATTGACAAAAAATGTTTCACTGATCAAAGCCCGTAAAACATAGAATAGTTAAACAACCCATACATATATATTTCTATCCCTACCTTAATCTAAAGACTAGAGCCTTTGAGCTTCTTGTTATTGTGCTCTTTTCATTGTTTCTTATTTTCCTTTTGTTTGTTATATTTTGTTTCTTTGGTGTCTAACTTATAGACGAAATAGCTTTATTTCAGAACATTTTTATGGTTAATTTTAAACAAAAACTGGCATAGAATTTTAAAAACTTGAGTTAGGTTGTTTAATATGTAGAATTCTAGTGTAGGCTTCTTGAATCCATTTATGCACTCAAAAATGTATTTTAAACAACAAAATCACAATCTTGTTGGAAATTGCATCATCACATTCCAATGAAAAGGTCATTTCATGTATAAGTTAAACTAAGCTTATATATGTGTGTGTGGAAGCAATGAGTAATGATTTGACAATTATCATATAAAGAAGAGGCAATATGAGTAATTTAATTGTTCTAAGTTTCACTTTATGAAAGCAATGAGTAATGGTTTGACAATTATAATATAAAGAAGAGGCATCTTATAAATATAGTAGTGATTTAATTGTTCTAAGTTTTAGAAGTCTTTTAGGCATAAGCAATGAGTAATGGTTTGACAATTATCATATAAAGAAGAGACATCTTATAAATTTTAGTAGTAATTTAATTTCTAAGTTTTAGAGGTTTTTGAGGCATATTTTTAGATCAAATTTATTCAAATTCTGGTAAGAACTTATTGGAATCACAAGTTTGATTTGTGAACTCTATAAGTGTCTGAGAATATTTTTTTTAAAGATATTAAATCTAGATTTTAGACCTTTGTAATCCATATTGATAATCAAATTAATCACATCACTGAAATTTAGTCAAAATTTTGAACCATCTAATATAAATCATTCTCAATACTAAATAAATTAATACATTCAAAACATATTTTTAATTAAAAAAAAAAAAAAAAAAAAAAAAAATTCATTGCCCCTTAAACTACAACTAATAGAATTAATAAAACATAAAACTAGCAATTGCACGGCGAGGTGCAAAGGAACTCTGAAAGGAAACCTCCCAATGATGTAAGAGGGGCAAAACAGGCAGATGTTGAGTTAATTCTTCTCCAACTCCTCCTAGGAGAACAGAGGGAGAAGAATAGATGGCCTCCAGGGACTGAAATCAACCGAATTCACTATCATGCCGTCTCTGGTACCATAGCAATGGAATGTAGGCTTTCGGGAGGGCGTATACTTATTATTGCTTGGGGTTATGGTCCAAGAAGTTCGAACATCAAAATATAATGAGAGGATATTGCCTTTTAATACAGTTTACAAGGGGAGTATTTTTATTAATATTCAAGCACATTATAAAAGAGAGAGATAGCCTCTGTGCATTATTCAAAGGATATTCAATTGTTTTTATTATTATCGAATAAATTAAATGTTAAAAGTAATTAAATAATATTTAAAGCTTGAATTTATATATTTATTTTATTTTTAATAATTACATGCTATGATAAGAAAAGATTTCAAAACCAAAAAAAAAAGGAAAATAAAAGTAAAAATTAATTAAATAAATAAATAAATAGGAATAAAATAAAATAAAGATATATTTAAAATTAACAATAAAATAGATAAAAATAAATAAAAAAATAAAATAAATTAAAATAAAATAAAAATTAAATTCTTAATTACAAAAACAAGAATAAAATAAATAAATAAATAGAAATAAAATAAAATAAAGATTAATAAATAAATAAATAAACAAAAAAATAAATAAAATTAAATAAAAAGTAAAATTACATAAATAACAAATTAATAAATTTAAAATTAAAAATCAATAATTTTATTAAAATAAATATAAATATTTAAAATTCAAATTATAAAGTTTGATTATTTGGTTTACTTTTCCCTGGCATTGTGTGATCAAAATGGAAGGCATATCTCAATGGATTTAACAAGCGCACCTCAAATAAAATGCATAATTCATGAATCTTACAAAGACAATGGCTCCATGAACCAATATGGACCACTCGCAGACTCAATTGGTGGACTTGTGCACAAGAGAAATCCAAATAAAGGAATATTCCATATAAACAAGAACCAATTATGAGAAAGATGATCTTCTTTAACATGTGGCTGAATTATATGATTAAACAATTAGATAGGTATTTGTTATATTGATAATTTGAGATTACCTGTAGACCGACCTGCATACACACCATTTGTGGCAGTCTCAATATCATCGAACATTCAATCCTATGGCATGTTAACCTTTGCTCCAAATTCATGCTGCTTGTAAACATCTTGCTCCTGCATATGCAAAGTGTTTCTTGGGTGAAACTCCGTTGCTGAAATAGATTCATAAATCCTGAAGAAGCAAAGATTTTTAAAGTTCCTGTAGCTTATAATCTAATTGTGCATACTTCCAAAAGAACCAAGGAGAATGATTCCTTTTTACAGTATTTTCACATGAAGTATGCAATTCATGTAGACTATTAGAGCCATGGAAAGGGAATATGACTGCTACCATTATGGGGATTCAAACAACCTACTTCTGATATTACTGAAATTCCCCATCGTTGCATGTTAAAACAAATGCTGAAATAAAAATACAACCTGGATTTTCCATTTCACCTCCATGGCATAGATTGAATATTGCAGAGTAGAATAATGATGGTCAACGAACACAAGATAGTTGGATTGCTGAGAGCTAGGATCTGTTACAGCGTACATACGGGTTTGATACTAAGAAAAAGTAGCCCATAACCTATCCACAAAGGGACCTTAACCTGTCTCAAGGTAGCAGGCAGTAAGTAGTCCAAAGCTTTTGTTAGGTGGGGTATGGATGCTAGGTAGCAGTCCAGTATCATCACCATAAAGTTGGAAGAGAGTTTGAAAGTTCCAATTTAATATCGGCCTCTATTCCATATGGGATTTTCAAGACTACGGCCTTCGATTGGATCTAATTCTCTGGTTCGAATGTAGGAGCAACAGGAACTGGAATCCAAGCAAGATCATCCAGGCAAGATCTTCAAGAGTGCCCTATCAAAATCGAAGGTCAGGGAAACAGCGAATCGAGGAGGAGAAACAAATTTGTGAAATGAGAGGGATCCAAACACAGGAGCAAGTTGGGTTGAATTTAAAAACAAAGCAGACCCTCCAACCGTCACCGTAGCACGTATTTAAAAAGAAATGTAGAAAGGGGTAGAAAAGGGGGAAAATTAAGCACCGAAGCATATTTATTAACATTTTTCTCAATGCCCAGCTCTGTTCCTTCGTGACCCACTTCATATATCTTTATTTCTTGCGCCGAGTTAGATTTAATAGCCAATTAATCACGTTCTATCTTTCAGCGCAGAGGTTCGCGGGGTCAGAGATTGAGATGCTCGTGATCAATGAAGCATGACGAAGAAGAAGAGCAGGAGAGAAACCTAAATTGTATTGGTGCAGGGATTGCATTGCGCAGGAATCCCATTAATAAACATTTCTGAGTGTAAGGCGTGAATGGTTAATCCATGTGGGGAGATGAAAGGGCGATCTGTGAAGAAGGGAGGACAGTGAAGTTCATCCAAAAGGAATTTCAACCACGCCCCGATGACATTTTCTTCGCTTCCCTTCCCAAGCCTGGAACCACATGGGGTAAGGCGCTGCTCTATACCATCTTGGAATTTACTTCCGCAAGCAATAAGCATCCAGCAGACCCAAATGGTGATTCTGCTGTGGGCGAGAAATTGTTTGCTGTGGATGAGAAAAATCCCCATGTTCTGGTCCCAACCATGGAAACTTATCTCTTCAATTCAAGTGACAGTGATCAGTATGGCATTTCCTGCTTCTCTGATTTTCCTTTATTTTATTTTTAATTTTAATTATATCTTTATTTTATTTTATTTCTATTTATTTATTTATTTATTTAATTTTTACTTTTATTTTTCTTCTTTTTTTATTGGTTTTGAAATCTTTTCTTATCCTAGCATGTAATTATTAAAAATAAAATAAATATATAAATTCAACCTTTAATTATTATTTAATTACTTTTAACATTTAATTTATTCGATAATAATAAAAAACAATTGAATATCCTTTGAATAATGCACAGAGGCTATCTCTCTCTTTTATAAAGTGCTTGAATATTAATAGAAATCCTGCCCTTGTAAACTGTATTAAAAGGCAATATCCTCTCATTATATTTTGATGTTCGAACTTCTTAGACCATAACCCCAAGCAATAGCAAGTATACGCCCTCCCGAAAGCCTACATTCCATTGCTATGTTACTAGAGATGGCATGATAGTGAATTCGGTTGATTTCAGTCCCCGGAGGCCATTTATTCTTCTCCCTCTGTTCCCCTAGGAGGAGTTGGAGAAGAATTAACTCAACATCTACCTTTTTTGCCCCCCTTACATCATTGGAAGGTTTCCTTTCAGCGTTCCTTTGCACCTCCCGGTGCAATTGCTAGTTTTAACCTTATCGGTTAATGTCTGTGGGCCTTTGAGTCCTCTATTGTAATCCAATGATTCTTCTTGGTGCGGTTTTATGGGGTTTTGACCCAGTAGTTTCTGTTTTGTGTGGTTTCCTTTCTGTGGTTTAGGGTTTATTTTGTGTGGACTCTAAGTTTTATATGTTTTTTTGCAAAGGCACATTTTTATATGTGTAATATCCATATTTTTTGGACCCTGAATACATGCGAGACATTATCAATAAAATGTAATTTTATATCTCTTTAATTATTTTTCCCCTGGGAAAAAAAGTTAAGTTACTAACAATTTTTGAGATCTAGGTTTATAAGAATCCATGGTATTGACTTGTGGTATTCACGTGGAATATATCCTATTTAAAGGGAGAAATATTCTAGGTAAATGTGTCTTTTTGTGTCGTTGGGTGAAATATAAAAATTAGTAACTACTCTTTTATGGTTGGGTGGGTAGTCTTTTAAAAATTACTATAATAAATTTTATGTATCATATATTTAAATATGAAAACTATATCACTTTAACTTTACACTTTATTGCATTGAGAAGCACTCTACAACGCAATATAGGGAAGATATGCATACGTTAGATGATAGATGTAATCTAATTATGTCAGCAATTTTTGAATGTTAGGTCTATTACACACTACATATGGCATAGATGCACATAAAAATATATATAGAGAGAGAAAAAAACATAACTAAACACAATTTTAATTATAATTTTATATTTTAATTATAATATTCTTGATCTAATTTAACATACATAAAATTTATTATAATATATAATTTATAACCATAAGTTAAGGTTAAAGCATTTGTTGTCGCTATGGCAAATACCCTCCAAAATTTTTCCTACATTTGAATTTTGGAGCCTACCGAGGATCTTACATTTTGTCGTTCCATGTGAATCATAGTCACTTCATGTCGGTTGATGCTTTGCTAAGCACTCAAGTCTTCTTCTCAGATTCTAAGTATCAAATTCACTTGTTCATACATGCTCAGTCCATGAGGAATTCATAAATGCAATTTTTTCTATGCAAGTTTAGATAGGAATTGTGGAAATCCTGAAAGTAAGGCTTGTGCAGTCTCTAGGAATAGTTCTTGCGCAAAGTTCAATACAAAAATGCCTATGTCGAAAGTTAGTGAGCAGTATAATTTCTTAGTATCTCTCACTTCTGGATGTAATTGTGTCTTCATTCCAATGGTTTTTCTTCATTGTCGCTTTTTTGTGCTCCTTTGTTTTCACAAGTGTCACTTTCACTTTCGCAAATGTTGTTTTTGTTTCCCTTCAATTTAGCAAGTTTCATTTTCACTTTATATTTTCTCTGAAATTTTTCTCTTTCACTCTCTTTAGCTTTTGCATGTGTTGTTTTCATTTCTTCTTATGGTTGCAAGTGTCACTTTTAACTATTTCCACTCTTGTGTGTGTCGCACCTTTGTTCACCACTAGAGTAAGCTCTAGCAAACTCTTTTGAATTAGATAGTCCTATATATCATAATAATATACACTAGACATATTCCTATAGCTTAGCGCACTTTTAGGTCACAGTCAACACTTTTTTCACAACTTGTGTTCTAAGTGTCGCAATGGTATGTTTCAATTGTTACACTTAGAAATAAGTGTCTCTTTACTATCATTTCAAGCTGTGATTATTGATCATAAGTCCTATGCATTCTCCTAGCTTGTATTGATGGCATTCATCTATGTGATATGTATGTGAGTCTTGTTCGGATGTGTTTCCCTCTCTTGCTCCCCTGGTCCCACAATTAGCCATTTTGGAGCTCTTCTTGGTCCTCTTATCTAGTGCAAGTTATGAAGGCATTAACCCATCCCCAAGTGCTGAGAATCACTTATTCATGAGTCTCATTTATCAAAAATTTACCTTCCCGGACTTGTGCACTGAGTCTTTTCTCAAGTCAACTGCTATCATTTCACATTGAGAACCTTCAAATCATGGTCATTGACCCTTGTTGCTTGCACTGACTCATTGCATTGGGTCTTGATAGAATATACTTTGTATGGCACATGGAGCACTTTTATTTGACAACAAGGACCTCCTCCAACCCCTTTTAAAATCAAACTGCACACTACAAAGGTCCTCCTTTATTCACAGGGTAGTGAAGATCTCCTAGGAAAGGTGAGTTAGATTTATGTTTCTTTCCTCAACCATTTGTGCAATCTTCTCTTCCAGTGAGCCTCCCTTTTAACGCGTAATGGGTTTTGAATCAATGATTACTATGTTTGCAATCAAAGTGATAAATATTTGTGCAATGTTACCAATATATGAAGAATGTTACCAATATGTGAAGAAAATTTAAGGTTACATTTTTACATTTTAATATGCTTTTATAATTAACTCAATTATGTTGGTTTCACTGTAAGCTGCAAAAAAATTATAAATAACACATATTTATACATTTAAATATAAAATTCAAGATGAAAAAAATATTTTTTTTATTATTAATGTAACTAATATTTTATAATATTATTCTTTTAGATTATTGATATTTTTAAAGAGTTTTATAGATATTAATAAAGCCATATTTTTTTATTTTTTTTGTGAATCTAAGCTTTTCATTTATGCCAGTTTTTTACATCATTGTTTACTGCTTGTCATAAGACTACTCACCTCACTCTTACCATAATTATTGGCTATTAGATAATTTCCAAAAAATACTGCAAACTACCGTAAAAACATGAATAACCATAAATGGAAAGGAACATACAACTAGAAGAATTGTAGGATCAAAATACATCTCAAGACCATTATGGATCAGTGGAATTTACTGGAGCAGGATTCTCTGGTTTAGAGCTTGGTAATGTCATAGGCCTAAAATCACAATGCACATGTTTCTCCATGTGTGCCAATCAGCCTTCAAGTCAATCCAATTTATCTTGTACGGACCCTAGGTTATTATGAAAATTTTCTAAATCTAGAATCCTATTGCAGCAACTGGAAGATATTCGCATAATTGTTAATTTTAAGTTAACAACTTATTTTTAGTTTCCTATGGAAAACACTGAATACATCACACTGCAACCTTCACAAATAAACTATGGAAAAAATAAAAGTGAGGAAACAAAATTGAACAATAATAGATCACACACACATCTGACACAGTTATTTTTGGACCAATGTCCCCGGAAAAACCCAATGCGGGAAAACCAGTGCAACAATTGAGGGTTTATATTATTATGCAGTAGTTATTTATGAATACAATTCTATGATTGAAAGATCTGTCAAATCATGCAGAGAAATTGAAAAGAAATATTTTGTGAGACAAACCTCACTCCTCCACGGAAACTAGGCACTTATCAACACCCAAAATGGATTTCCCTATGCTGCCTCTGCACAGTGACTGTGTCACTCTATGTAGTCTCTGCATCACAACTACGACTACCCTTTGTCTCTGTGTTGGTCTCTCTGTTGGCTAGAAACTAAGGCCTTTTTGCCTCCGAAAAATCTCTCTGGGCTCTGGCACTAGCTCAACACTATTTCCTTAGCAAAAATATGACTTCCCTTCAGGATCTGTGCAGTGACTGTGTAAGCTTTGCATCACTAGCTCTGCGTTGCTATTATGGTTCTCACTCGTTCCTATGCTATGTACCCTTCATATCGCCTCCAACTGGAATTACTACCCCTCTCTGCAAAATACCTCCCGATCTAATTTTCCCCTCAACACTGCTAACTAAAGAAATCGATCTCTTGATCCTTACTTCACCAAATGTGTATTTTCCAAATGACCCTTCAAGCCATTCTTATAGTATTTTCGTTGAAACTTCAACAACCTATATTATATCTCTAATTAATGGCTAATATTAAATTTTGACTTGATCCACCTTTTGTAGAACATTCACACCCATATTCTATTAATTCAATTTAATTATTTTATTTTCCTAAGTTTAGACTTAGGGTCCCTTTAAAAATAATTAATTATTTTAATAAAATGTAATCCAGGTGGAATTTCCCCAAACGAGTTATGGGTTAACTGGAATACATGTGTCTAACCCTCTCAAAGAATTTTGAGACTTAGAGCACATCTGATGCTACCCCAAATCAACACTCCCTCTTAGCGAGGAATGTGCTCTAGCTATACACCCTTTGAGTATTGCTCTGACTCTGTAACATCTCCTCTATGCTGCTGATCTCTAACACTGCTTCCCATCAACTCTACACAAACACTACAGCGATACTGTTGTTGACACTGCCACTATCAACGATGCACCTGTACTGCAACTCCCTCTCAATTTTGAATCTGTGTTGTTGCTGACTCTGCCACTACAAACTACTGCTGCATTGCATCACAGTTGATTACTGTAACTAAAAAAAACATTCAAAATTGGAAAAGTATGATGCATATCAGTGATGAATATTTAATTGTTGCTAGCCTCTGCGTTGTCCCTCTGAAGCTGCTGCATTGCTATTGGCTTCTACACTGTGCTTTCCTGCACTATTTCCAACTATGCTCTGCACTACTCAGAATCTAGCACTGCTAAATACTGCACTATCACTTTTTCACTCATTTGCACCAATTGGCACATGTCAATCCTTCTACTTATGACTTGGGCTCTCATAGCAAGGTGATGATCTGAGAGGTGGACTCCTCAAAGATCCTGCCCAACTTGTATATCTCTGGGTTTACAACTCCAAATCACCCCACCTCCCTCATGGAGGTATATGGGAAATCATCGTGAACTCCTCCTCCTCTATCTTCGCTACGACATCTTGAGGATCATGTTTCTCATCCTTGTTCTTCTTTCTGAGAGGAAAATATGTGGCATAAAGTCCCATCTCGCCACACAGGAAGCATTTGATCTTGGAAAGATCCTTCTTCCTCTTGCGCTACTCTCGTTTTCCCTTTGATGCAAGGGTTGCATTCTCCTCCTCCTCCTTCTTGACCTTCAAACCAATTTTGTTGCTGCTCTCAATTTGACACTTGAATAAGTCCCTCCTCATCTCTTCTTGCTGAAGAGCTGCCCACATTTCTTCCCAGTCTGATAACTTCTCTCTACCCATGATTATCTGGACAAAGACCTGATAGTATTCATACATGGAGTTTAAGGAAAATATGACCATCTCTGTGGTCTGAGGAGTTGATCCCACAACATCCAGCTAATGTTAGTTCTCGTGAAGTCTAGAAATGAATGGATCAATCCTTTCTCCCTTAGGCATCCTGGTGGTCCACATTTTATCCTCCATAAACATCTTCCTCTGCTTGGAAGACCCCTGATATAGCGTGGCTAACACATCCCACATCTCATTGGTTGTCCCTTTGCCATAGATGTGTGAAAAAATATGATCCTTCACTCCATCAATGATCAACTGCTTGGCTTTATCCATTATTCTTGAAGGCCCTTAATGATGTTGCATCCACTGGTTTAGCCTGAGCATTGTCAATAAAGTGCTTGAGGTCATGTTCATCTAGAAAGAATAAAATTATTGCCTTCAATATTATGTAGTTGGAGGCACCCTCCAACCGGTCTTGGTCACGCAATCCATTGGGGGCCATCTTACCCAACTACTATCGATATACTACCCCTAACCCTCTTCTAAGTTGGCTTTATGCACTCCCTGCTAGAGCAAGCCACAAATTTTGTTGCTTCTGTATGGGAAATCTGAGTTTCTTGGGAAAGAGACTCTCTGAGGTTATAAATACCCAAAATGTGTCTTCAAATACTCACCCTGATGCTTCTTCACTAGCAATCACTGCTGCACAACAAAATGTGTCCCTCTAGTTGATGATCTATGTAGATATATTATGTTTCTCCCTCTGTCTCGAACAAACAACAATCTGGAAAAATACTACATCTTCGTCAGCTCACTCAGAGAGAGATTTTCCTTTCTCATATATCCCTCCTGGCTTGGACTGTGCACGTTACTGGGAAATCAATTTGCTTCTTACGCAACTTTTCGATCCCTAGCTTTTGCTTCAACGCTGGATTTGCGGGATCTATTCTTTGATCCTCCTGCACTCAACTTAAACAAGCTTTGATACCATGTGAAAATTCCATAAATCTTGAATCCTATTGTAGCAACTAGAATGTATTCACCTAATTGTTAATTTTAACTTAAAAATTTATTTTCATTTTCCTACAAAAAACACTAAATACATCAAACTGCAACCTTCACAATTAAATTGTCGAAAAAATACAAGTGCGGAAAAAAAACTAAACTAGAATAGATCACACACACATCTGACATAGTTATTTTTGGACCAATGCCCCCAAAAAACCAAATGCAGGAAAAATGGTGCAGTAGCTGAGGGTTTATATTATTATGCAGTAATTATTTCTAGGTATAAGTCTATGATTAACAGATCTGTCAAATCATGCAAAGAAACTGACAATAAATATTTTGTGATACAAACCTCACTCCTCCACAGGAACCCAGCGCTGATCAACACCCAAAATGGCCTACCTTGCATAGTGACTGCATCACTTTGTGCAGTCTCTGCGTCACAACTATGGTTTCACGATGTCTTTGCATCAGTCTCTCTGCTGGCTGGAAACTGAGGCCTTTTGGCCTCCATAAAATCTCTTTGGGATCTCTCACTAGCCCAACACTATTTCCTCAACAAAAATACGACTTCCCTTCAGGCTCTATGCAGTGACTGTGTAAGCTTTGCGTCACTCGCTTTGCGCTACTACTGTGGCTCTCACTGCCTCCTCTTTTATGCCCTCTCCGGATTAGGAATGCCTGCAGCTGGAACTACTACCCCTCTCTGCAAAATGTCTCTTGATCGAAGTTTTTCCCTGAGAACTTCTCACTAAAGAAATCCATCTCTTGATCCTTACTTCGCCAAATGTGTATTTTCCAAATGACCCTTCAAGCCATTCTTATAGTCTTCTCATTGAAACTTCAACAACCCATATTAGATCTCTAATCAATGGATAAGATTAAATTTGGAATTAATCCACCATTTCTAGAACATTTACACCCATATTCTTTTAATTCACTTTAATCATTTTATTTTTCTAAGTTTAGACTTAGGGTCCTTTAAAAATAATTAATTATTTTAATAAAATACAATCTAGGTGGAATTTCCCCAAACGATTTCTGCGTTATCTGGAATACATGTGTCTAAGCCTCTCAGGAATTTTTTAGACTTAGATCACATCTGATGCTACCCAAAATCAACAGTTACGTTTTTTTTTTTTTTGTAAAATTAAGCAGTTATATTAATGATTGAGAATAAAAATACAATGGTCCGCAGGGGTCATAGCGACCTGCCTGCGTTGACTGGGTGGCCTTTCCAGGAAAATTCCTGCAGCATATACAGTGCGCTGTCTAAGTAGAGT
This sequence comes from Pinus albicaulis, assembly GCA_034641835.2. Taxonomy (NCBI): domain Eukaryota; kingdom Viridiplantae; phylum Streptophyta; class Pinopsida; order Pinales; family Pinaceae; genus Pinus; species Pinus albicaulis. The sequence goes on from CM076581.1 coordinate 484,948,124, forward strand.
TTTCATGGAGCCCGTGAGGTGATCTTGCAAGAGTGGTGGGCATCTTGCTGCGAGGTGGGCAGAATGCTGCGAGGTGGCCAGATTGCTGCCTGAAGTTCCTGAGATTGTCGTGCTTGAAGTGGATGAGCATTCAATTTATTGATGCGTCTTTTGGGTGTGCAATGATGTGTCTCCAATCTTGATTGCGCAAGCCTGTTGGCGCAGATCTTCTCTTGTCAGTGGCTCATCTCCAGATCTTTTCTTTTCAGTGGCGCTTCTGCCTTGGTTTAACATTCCTTCCGGTGTTTGAAGCCATGGTGTGCCTTGCTGCCAAGGCCTAAGTGTGCAGATCTGTCTGCTGGATCTTTTTGTAGTTTTCTTTGAGCACTCCTTCTGCTAGATCGTGCCAGAGGCTGTGGAATTCTGCCATCTGGGAATCTATCCCTGCATTTGCTAAGACATCAGCTATCTTGTTTGCCTTTCTGCGAACTTCTTGGAATGTAATCCCTTGCAAGTTGCAGAGATGATTTTGGAGATCCTGCAGTGTTGCCGATAGTCTCCAGCTAGGGGTAACTTTATGTACCTGCGCTCCCATCTGGAGTTTCTTTATCATCCTGATTATGATCTCCGAGTCTCCTTCCACTATCAGTGGTAGAAATCTGTAGCGACCTGCCAGAATGAGACCCTGAATGAGAGCGATTAGTTCTGCAGCGTTGTTGGTGTTCACTCCGATGTTGCCATGATAGACGAGATGAATTGTGCCTGTGTGATCCCTTACTACTCCCCCATAGCCAGCTATTCCCGGGTTCTTTCTTGAAGCCCCGTCGAAATTGAGTTTGAACGTGTTTGAAGGGGGCAGAGTCCAATTGTCCTGCGTTGTTCCACTGGAGACGCAGTTTTTACCAGCAGGGTTGATCTGGGTTTGAAGATTTAGGATTTGAATGATTTTGTCATCATTCGGAGAAGTATTGCCCTCTTTCTGCAGAGTGCCCATTGCATTGACCGTTTCTTTGATGAGCTGTCTCACTTTTCCTATCAGCAAGCTTACTGCCAGTGCAGAGTTTTTAAAGACTCGTGCGTTTCGTTCTTTCCAAAGGATCCAGGCTATTGCTCCCTGTATTAAGTTCCAGGCACTGTTGACCAAGGGATTGGAGGACATGGATGTTCTCCACTGGCTGAGTGAGAGTTGAATGGAGTCTCTGTTTCTGTCAGATTGTCTGAAGATCATAGCCATGTCATCCCACAGAGAGCAGGCCATTGGACAGGCATTGAGTATGTGATTGAGAGTTTCTGGGCCATCCTCACAGAGTATGCATCGTGAAGGACCTATGAAGCCTCGTTTTTGAAGATTGTCCCATGTGAGTGCTTTGTTGTGCATGACCAGCCAGGAGAAAAGTGTGATTTTTGGCCATGATCCTCTGCTCCAAAGGGTTTGCCAACTGTGGTCTGGTTGTGGATCCAGAGAGGCCGCCAAGATCTGATATGCTTCTTTGAGGTTGAACGTTCCTTTGGGGTTTCTCCCCCATCTCAGGATGTCCTCTTTGTTGGAATTTAGGATTCTTCTTTTGTCCAGGTCTTGTAAAAGATGGTCTACGTTCATCAGGCCTGCTTGAGCTTGCCATTGTTCTCTGGATAGCCACTTTTGCCAGGTGGTGGCCTCGCTTGCAGGTTGCCAGTAGTCTGCTACCGTAACCTTGCCGGTCTCCTGCATAGCTCTTTTAAGAATATTCCAGTCTGGGTGTTCCAAGGTTGGAAGATGCTGCCAAGAATCTTCCCAAAAGAGGGCAATTTTTCCTTGGTGCACTTCCCAGAAGCTGTGCTGCTGCACGATATATCTGTTCTCCCAGGATTTGTTCCAGATGGGGGATCCTTGCCTGGTGCCGGTCAGCCGAATGAGGTCTTTGTCCCTGACTTGAGTTGTGTATTTCGCTTTCCACCAGGTTCCCCACAGGGAGCTAGGATTTTCTACCCATCTCCACCAGATTTTTGCTGCTACGGCCTTGCTTAATATTTCTGGATCTCTTAGGCCCAAACCTCCCTCCCTTTTTGGTTTGCAGATGTCTGTCCATTTGATGAGAGCCCATTTGGATTGCTTCGAGGCTCCATTCCAGAGGAAGGATCGCTGAATCCTTTGGATGGATTTGTACACCGCCTTAGGTGCTGCTAGTGCTGAGAACATATATGCTGGCATGGTTTGCAGGACTGATTTGACTAAGATCAGTCTGCTGGCCATGTTTAAGGCTTGGTATGTCCAGTTGCTTAGCCAAGCTTTCATTTTGTTGAGGAGGTCTTCCCAGTTGGCAGATTTGTAGGAATATTCCGAAAGTGGTATGCCCAGATATTTAGTTGGAAGGGAGGTCTTTTGGATCTGCAGAATTCTGCTGAGATTTCTTTGCACGGGAATGGATGTGTTGAAGAATTTTTTTTTTGATTTGGTAAGATTAATTTCCATACCTGAGGCCTCCGAGAAAGTCTTTAACACTTGGCTGATGGTTCGAGCTTCCTGCACTGTGGGGGTGCCCATGAGCATTGTATCGTCTACAAATTGTTGATGCGTTACTGTGGGTCCTTGTTGTGCCGGTTTGATGCCTTTGAGTTGATTCTGCCTTCTTGCCTTGGTTAAAGATCTGCCCAGCCCTTCTGCCATTATGATGAAGAGAAAAGGAGACAAGGGATCTCCTTGCCGTATACCTCTGGATGGTGTGAAGGGTTGAAGGGGTCCTCCGTTCAGTAGAATGGAGAAGAAAGCGCCTGAGACCAGTTCCATTGTCCAATTTATCCATTGCTGACTGAATCCGAAAGCCTGGAGGATTGCTCTCATGTATTGCCAGCTGATTTTGTCAAAGGCCTTTGACAGGTCAAGCTGGATAAGCATGCCTGGAGTCTTGTTCGTTTTGAGAGAGTGCAGCACTTCCTGGGTGAGGATGATGTTGTCCGTGATCTGCCTGCCTTCGATGTAGCCGGTTTGATCCTGAGAGATAATTGAAGGGAGGACGGGTTTGAGTCTGTTAGCCATCAATTTGGAAAGGATTTTATAGAGGACATTGCAAAGGGCGATGGGGCGAAACTTGTCCGGGGAGTCAGCCTGGCCAGATTTGGGAATTAAGGTGAGGAAAGTGGCATTGATGGCTGGTAGTACTTTTTTGGTTCTGTGAAAGTTCCTTACCAGGATGAGGAGGTCTTCTTTGATGATGGACCAGCAGGCTTTAAAAAATTCAATTGTAAATCCGTCCGGTCCGGGAGCCTTGTTTGTGGCCATGGTGAAGATGGTCTCTTCAATCTCCTGCTCGGTAAAATCCTTTAGAAGGAGGGAGTTTTGCTCCTGAGTAACAAGGCTGGGAATGGCATCAGTGATTGCATTGATGGCTTGGGTTCTGTTTAGGCTTGGTTCGCTGAGAAGAGAGGTGAAATAAGAGTTGAGTTCATCCCCAATGTGCTCCCTGGAGAACACCTTATCGTCATCAGCTTTTTTGAGAGAGAGTATTCGATTGCAGGCTCTGTGCTGGATAGTGGACTTATGGAAGAAACTGGTGTTGCGTTCTCCTTTCTTTAGCCATTGCACCCTCGATTTCTGTCTCCACAGCATCTCTTCCTGCTTAAGTCGTTCTTCCCATTGTCTTTGTAGATTTGTTTCTTGGGCTTTCCTTTCCTCATCATGCCCTTCTGTGATCATTGTTTGCTGTAGTAGCGCCATTTTTTCCTCAAGTTCTTTTTTGTCTTGAAAGATGTCTCCAAAGGTGTCTTTGTTCCATCGTTTGAGGTTGGATTTGATGGTTTTGAGCTTTTTATGGAAGATATACATGATGTTGTCACTTCTTATGGTGGTTTGAGTCCACCAGCTTTTTATGTTTTCCATGAAAGTAGGGTGTTCTGTCCAAAAGGCCTCGAATCTGAAAGGTCTGTTGTGGGGCTTTTCAAGATTGGTGAAGTGGATCTGTACAGGCCAGTGATCCGAGCCTCCTATAGGTAGAAGGTTGGCCTCTATGTCGATGTTTTGCAGCAGAATGGATTCCGATAAGAGGAACCGATCAAGTCTTGATGCTATCTGCATGTTTCCTCCTTGCTTATTATTCCAGGTATGCAAACCATTGACTGTAGGGATGTCAGTAAGTCTGGATTCAACAATAAATGTGTTAAATGCCTCCGAGTCCTTATCCAATTTTCGTAAGCCTCCCTTTTTCTCCGCTAGAGTGGTGATCATATTGTAGTCTCCGCCTGCAATCCAGTGTGTTGCCCCATGGTGTTGTCTGACTTCGTCTAGGTCCTTCAGCATCTTCAGCTTTTCCTGTATTCTTTGAGGCCCATACACATTGGTAATACATATCGTTGGCTTGAATCAGGCATGTTGAGGATGACCGATAATGAATTCTTGGTGGAGAGAGCATTCTGCAAGAAGAATTTGTTTTTGTTCCAGAATGTTAATAACCCTCCTGATTGCCCAAGGGCATCTATGCTTATACATTGATGACTGTTAGAAACGAATTTTTTGAGCGTTTCTGTGCCCTTGGGAGAGCATTTGGATTCTTGCAGAAGGACAATGTCTGGGTGCTGCGAGAAGATGCGATTTTTCAAGATTCTTCTTTTGCTGGTGCCGTTAAGCCCCCTGATGTTCCAGGTTGTGATTTTCATTGAGCTTTCTTTGGAGCAGATAGGACTAAGGCCCTGATTTTTCCTTCATTGATGAGACGTCTGCCTAGCTCTTGTATTTGCTGTCTGGTGGATTTGCGTCCCCGTTTTCTGCCTGGTCCTTGTGGTTTGTATTGATCCAGATCAAGGTTGGCTTGAATACCTGTTTGATTGCTATTTCCCCATTGCCTTTTGGCTGTATTTTGGTTGATGTATTCCAGCTATAAGTATGCCATTTCTATCTTCTCCAAGTGTTCCTGGGGAATGGCGTCCACGCCCAGTTTGGACCATTGCTCATTGACCTTTTGGAGATCAAGATCTCCCAAAATTTCCTCCAGAGGATTGCTTGAGGTTGTAGTGGAGGGCTGATCTGGTTGCGGTTCAGTGCATTGCGGGGTTTGCATTGAGGTGTGGCCGGTAGTAGTCTGGTTGGGAGCGAGATTTGGGTTTTGTTGCAGTTCCTGGGCTTGAGAAGAAACAGAGGTTGTGCTCGGAGTATTGATCGTAGTCATGGGTTGATTGGATAACGGTGGATCCTGTGCAGTGGGGGTCTGTGAGACTTTGGGGTGCTCCGGTGAATCAAGGTTGCTCAGAACTTCAAAGCTGTTTTGCTGTGTGGAGGCTTTATTGGTAGGGTTGGTATTGGTGGGGGGTTTTGTAGGCTTTTTTCCTTTCTTGCCTCTGCTCTTTCTTGCGACTGTGGTGAAGCGAGGCGTTGGAGTAGCCTCTTGTTCCTGTTGGGCCTGAGGTTGTGGTTTATTTGCCGTGCAACTGTGACTTAGATGGCCGTGCTGTCTGCATGTGCGGCATCTGAAAGGGATATTTTCGTAGTCTATGGTTTGCTTCCATTGCACTTCTTTATGGATCAGTTCCATATGATCTGGGAGGGGCCCTGAGATGTCCATGTAAATACAGAGTCTGGCATAGGCTGTGTACTTACCTTGTATAGTGAGATCTGAGGCTTTGATGAAGACTCCCAACTGGTTTCTGATGGCCTCCAAGATGCGTTTGTTCCAGTAATCCACAGGTAGAGAGTGCAGGCGGATCCATACTGGAACTTTCTTGAAATCCTCCTGCTCTGGTGCAAAGTTTGGCCTCCAGTAAGTGATGTATAATCCTGGAGAGTTGTAGAAATACGGGCCGCCTTCGAATATGCGGTCTCTGTCATCCTTGTGAGCGAAAATTACTGTGAAAAAGCCTCTCGATCCCAACTGAAGATCGTAGTCCCCTTTGGGTTTCCATTTTTGGTTGATCCACCAGCATAGGGCCTTTTCGTGAAGTCGAACCCCCGTGAATCTACAGATCAGGGCCTGCTTGCTCATATGGTCCCTGTACTCCTCGATCCAAGGGTCATCAATGATTAATTTGGGTATTTTTTTTTATATGGGCTTGCATGTGGACTGAGTTTGCTCGCGGCGTTGTCCTGGAGTTTGCCCTTCGGACGCAGTTCTTTTGGGCGCTGAATTGTTGCTTTGTTCTGCTGATCTGGAGCTGGATGGAGCAGTGAAGGCATCCGAGGGTATGCTGCCGAATATGAAGGGCGTGGAGTTTGGGGGGGTCGAACCCCCCCCTGTGTTGTGCATGTGTCGAATCAGATCAGAATGGCCCCGAGGGATCTATCTGTCGCATTCCTGAATGGTTGGCAGGCTTGCAGAGCCGTGATCAGGAGCTGCAGAGTTTTGGCCCTAATCGCCTCTTCTCAGAAGCCCGCGCTCGCTCTAAATCAACAGTTACGTTGAAAACTAGCTGACCTCTCTAAAATCTACCATTGATTTCTTTGAAGGTCATTCATGAAAGAAATTAAAGCATTCCTATCTCCATGACGATCCTTTCTCAGTTGATCGACGAGCCTAGTGATATGAGAAAGTTACCTGACTAGACTATCTTGATTGTTTTTTGTCCCATGAACGCCTATAGGATTTGTTGGATTTAGGTTGACATTCTCTCCATGGCTAGGATCCTCTAGGATGTGCCTGCAAAATTTTCCTCTTTCTCAAACGCTCCACCTAACTCTTCTATGTCAACATACCATATTGGGTAGCTCCAAGGAGAAGTAGACCCAAGGATCAAATTCTCAATGCTAAACTCACCTATCTGAATGGTGCAAGGGCCTTGCCTACAATGTAATGAACTCCCACCAACCCTATCCCAATAATGATTTAGAAAAGGTTTACACTCATACCACAAGACGTGCACTATGTAAACCCCCTTATGATGGCCCTGAGGCTGAAGACAACCCACCAACCATCTAGCTAGCCACCTCTTGGACATGACACCAATCCAGGACTATGAATTGCACTGTACTACTCTCAACCACCCTAAAAATAACAATAGAAAAGTCCCAAAAGATGCCAACAAAGGACCCTACTCCCAAATTGAGTTGAATGTGGTCAATTTAACCCAAGTTCAGATAAGTAGCAACAATACGATAAATCCTAGGTTTACAAGTGAATCTTTGAATGTAAGAGGGTTGGATATGCTATCTTGGCCTAGAATTTTAATACCAGAACAAACAAACCCTAAATTCCTAGTTAGGACTCAATACTACCATACATCTATCTTTTATATATGTAGTCCAAAAAGCCGCAATACCTAGCTTAACAAAGATAGCACCAATTGAGTAAATATGACTTAAAGGTGGGTTAAACAATACCTATTTACAAGTATGAAGACTAGAGAGGAATTAAGATGGTCGAGGGTAAAGTATGGATGCACCATGTACTCAAGAATTCCTTCTCTTGCATGTAAACATGATCCTAGGGAGGCCATAATACCAGGATCCCATCTAAAAGAATTCAAGCAAGGACTGATCTCGCCATCCTCACCCCAATAGGATGAATCTTACTCCCAAGAAACTACCACCCAAATGAACCAATTATCCTTGCCTTCTGTTGGGTGATTTAATTGTGAGTTAAATTCATTTGATTTAATTTATCAACCCGGGGTTTCGTAAACTGATGAGGTATACATGTACTATATGTACAGGTAGTTATATTTCAGATTAGATTAATCTAATGCAATTAAAAATTAAATCAATCTAATTCGAATTAAATCAAATCAAACATAAAGAAATTGAAATCACAGTTGCATAAAGGAAATCACACTAAATTGCATGAAACTGAAATCACTCTTGCAGAATTGAAATCACACCACACTTGCATAAATGAAATCACACCATACTAGCATAACTAAAATCGCTCCACACTTGCATAATTGAAATCACACTTGCTAAAATTAAAATCACACTTGCATAGAATAAAAACACACTTGCTGAAAAGAAATGAAATAACAAAACTATACTATGTTACCAATATGTACAAAGGTATGAAAGCGAGGTGAGTTAAATGTTGCTAAGAAGGAAAGAGATATGCCCGGAGCTAGGGTTTCGCGATGCTCTGTTGTTGTTTCCGTCGATGCTGAAGCTCCCACACCAGAGCCTGCATCACCTCGTTCAGTTGACGTTACCGTGGAGGATCCAACTGTAACACTAGTTGCTGCCCCCAGGCGAGAGATGCCCCTGCTCAGGTTGAAAGCTTCAAAAAACTTTGCATCCACCTCCAGAACTAAGGGTGCTCTCTTTGCAGACTCCACTGCCATGGAAGAATACACAACCGCCAAAAGACATGCTGTCGGCGGATCAGTACCAGAAAATGCGCTCCATAGCCTCAGGAGCACAACTCTGATTCAACCTAGTTTCGTTGTTCCTCACAATGCAGATGTAGTCGGCTTCACCAAACACATAGACTCTGTCATCGCCTATTCCCCACGGCAGCTGTGCCTTTTGGATCTCCTTGCTGGGGGCGCAAAGGAGTCTCTATTGGCTGAAAAAACCCAGTTCCATGGTATCCATCCTCATCTTACAACCTCTTTCAAACCCCATCAAGGCCTGGAGGTGCTGGAAAACCAGAGATCCAGTTCGTTCTCTTCTTAGATCTGCAATGGCAAGCAGGGGTCTACAAATCTCTCATCTCCTTTTTAGATCCAGATCTCGCTTCCTTCTAGAAAAACCATGCTGCATTGGGTGAGCTCATTGGATCTGGTGCAGGACCTCATGCAAGACCTTGAACATAGGCTGCAGATTCCCTATGCCCTTCAGAGACTTCTCTATGAAGGTAAACACCTTGAGAAACCTTTTCCCCTCTCTTTTTACAGTATTAAAAGAAATTCCTCTATTGTATTATCCCTTCGTTTGAGAGGGGGCACAGCTGGATAGTCATCTTCAGCTCCCACTTTCTCCTACAAAGATGCTTTCCATGCTCAAATACCCAAGAAATCAGCTCCACCAGCTAAAGCTCCCAAGCCTTTTTTGGTGGACAAACTGGAGGAAATTCCCTCCATAGAAATATCACATCCAACGTTGGATGATCAATTCCAAAAGTATGTATAATTTGCCATCATTTGCAGATTTAATGGACTATGGCCACGCACTGCATATCTCTACCAATGGATCCACTCCAACTGGACCAACAACTGCAAGATTTTATTTTTCTTGAAGGGATTATTCATTGTTGTGTTTGTTTTCAGCGAAGACTACTAAAAATCCTTAATAGAAGGCCCATGGTTTTTGGGAACAACAGGGCTATTCCTCACCCCCTGGTTCCCAGATTTCGATCCCTCCAAAACAGTTATCAACAAGCTTCCCATTTGGTTCAGACTTCCTAACCTCCCTATGCATATATGGCACTTTGCTATCTTCCAAGGGATTAGAAACACTCTAGGCTACTTTCTGGCTACAGACCCCTCTAGGGGGGAAAAGGGCATATACACCTTCGATAGAATCTGTGCATAAATAGACATGAGAAAAGTTCTACCGGATCAGATTAATCTCAAAATTGGGGACTTCCTTTGGACATAGACCCTGGACTATGAGAACACAGCCTTCTGATGCCATCATTGCCATTAAACAGGACATCTTCAGAACTCTTGTGCCACATTCCTTGCCAAAAAGAAGAAAATCAATTGCAAGACGAAATCCCAAAGTTGGAAACCATGTGATCCACCCCCCATGGATGACGTTGACTCCTATAGCTCAGATGAAGAGGAGGGTGTTGTAGAAGGGGAGGAAGCAAATAAATCACAATATATACCCTCGGAAAGTCCCAGGTAATGCAATGTACCATCGAACTTGCAGAAAAGAACTCATGAGTCTTCCCCCTCTGATTCAGACAAGGAGACTTCACCAACAACCCATAACAGTCTGCAAGTGGTTCCAACCCAGCCACATCATATTGGCTGGGTCAAAGTCAGTAAAAATAAATGAAAAAAATTTCATATGGAAGATTCGACCCATACTGGATAGAATCCCATGTCTAGCCTTTGTTTCCTTGTTACCCCTTGTTTCCTTTTCTCTTATTTCAGTGCTTTCTCCATGGTTACTCACCTGGGCCAAGGTGGATAGTTTATCTTTTCCGGCTTCCCGTTATCTTGCTTCTCATGATTGTAACTTCATATTGTACCGTATTCTTTCTTAATAGAATTAGTCTTACTGAGAAAAAAAGTATATATGTACAAAGGTATGCAAACTAGGGTTGATGAGGGCCCTCCATTCTTCAACAAGCACACCGAATACCTATCACATCTTGGAGAACAAAGTGGCAGTATTTATTTCATAAAATGATTACAAGATATTACAAGAATTCTCTCTCCTCACTTTACAAATCACATCTTGAATGGAACTTGAAACCTCCAACTATCAACTAGCCACTAGCTACCTCTAATCTCTAACAACTAACAATTTACAACCAACCATTTACAACCCTTTGTATTAAGGGTGCACTCCTATTTATACAAAAATGGAAGATAACTATAGATCCTCAAATCTCTACTAAATCCACATTTATCTCATGTGGTTACAACCATTCTCATAAAAATATAAGATACAAAGCCTCTCCAAATTCTCACATAGTTTTGATAAGGACACATATCAAAACATCCATGATTCTTCTCCTTTTAATGTACTTAGCTTAATGATCCATATATTCTTCAAATATTCTACAAATCCTCACAAGTTGGAATTTGAAATTCGAATTTATAGTTAGGAGGCCAAGTAGGATCCTTCTATAATCTTCAAGTGGGCCTACAAAATCACAAAACTTATACCACTTTTATGTATATATGAAAGCATGTTACTTTTATAATATTTAATCACAAATTCACTTAAAATACATAAAATAAATGAATTTGGAAAATATAATGCTAAACTCATATGATCATGAAAATGGTTACTTCATGTAGGGTTATGTAGCTACGGAATGAGGGATGAGCTACATAATGAGGGTGAAATGATGGAAACGTGGGTAGAAGTGGATGACATTTTGGAGACTCAACACCTCCCAACACTGCCATTCAATCTTCTAAAACTAGTCAGGAATAAGAAAGCCTCCAAACTATCACAGTTGTATGTGTGTAGAGTTAAGGGCCCAATTGCCAAGAAATGCTCAATCCCTCACACCTGTCCAAAATCTCCATCAACTTGTCCTTCATTTGCACCATTACCAAAGGTTAAGTATATATCTCACATGTGTGATTGTATGACGAAGGTGTGCCATGCCACCTGACCTTAAAGATCCAAGGCATTAGTGAGGTGACCAACACCCTCCCTTAAGCCCTCCTCACATTGTTCGTTTTCCCCCATGGGGGGATAAAGCCATTAAGATTTAAAATATAAACTCTTTACCACATTATTTTACTTTTACTACATTGTTATATTAATATTACAAATGATAATGAAATATGTGAATAATAATGAAATATCCACATACTTAATATTCATATATTGTAATTTATAATTAAAAATGATAAATTAAAAAAATTATGAAAGCCTTAATATTTTTGGACGTTTCATTAATTTTATAATCATAAGAGATAAATAAAAATATAATAATAATATATAGTATTTAAAAGTCACAATATATAGATACTATAAATGAGCCTAGACCCATCTTAACTCTGGATCCCATGTTAACTCTAGATCTATCAAGTGCCTAGAGGGATGAAATGTCTCGAGGTGCAAACGTTTCCTCAAGTTTTTCACTCAATAAAGAGGTTTGTACCTCGATAGATTTGATCTCTCTTGGCGCTTGATAGATCCGAAGTTAAGATGGATCTAGGTTGATTTCTAGAAATTAATTCACTCTATATCCATCCTAACTCCACATCTATCAAGTTCCCAAAGGGATCAAATACCTCAAAGTGCAAACCTTTCCTCAAGTTTTTCACTCAAGAAAGAGATTTGGAGGTACAAACATTTCCTCAAGTTTTTCACTCAATAAAGAGGTTTGCACCTCGATATATTTGATCCCTCTTGGTGCTTGATAGATCCAAAGTTAAGATGGATCTAGGTTGATTTATAGAAATTGAGTCACTCTAGGTCCATCCTAACTCCACATCTATCAAGTTCCTAAAGGGATCAAATGCCTCACGGTGCAAACCTTTCTTCAAGTTTTTTATTCAAGAAAGAGATTTGCACATGGAGGGATTTATTCCTCTAAATATTTGATAGATCCATAGTTAAGATCCATATAGGATTATTTTATTACAGTTTTATATTTAATTGCATATTAAGTGAAATAATATTATGATTAAATAAAGAGAGAGAGAGATTGATATAGATTTAATTAATTATTTTAAGTGAGAATTCTTATTCTTGAAGGAATAATCTTTATGTCTGACTAGATTTGTGTTGTTTAAACTGGTTTTTTTACTGTATATATGGATTCTACACCCTCAAAAACCTCTCATACACTTAGATTATGAAGAGTTCACCTATCAAACTTGTGATTTCAATGAATCCTTGTAAAATTCTAACCAAATTAGATGAAAAAATAAAATGAAAAACTTTCTAAAATATCTCATTTAAACACTACTATTTCTAAGTTCAAAAATATCTATTTCTAAAAAATATAAATAAATAAATTAATAATCCAAAATGTAAAAAATTAAGATCCCAAACTGAAAAGTATCTCTATGAGTTGATGTGATGTGAAAGCTTGCTCCTTACCTATCACTAATTAATCATTCCAAAGAACATTATTTTTTTATAAATAATATTGATGAATCAGCATATATTCACCCACTACTGATTTTGACAAAGGAGAAATGATAGGATTTCACACTCTGAAAACTAAGGAAAAGTAAACACTTTCAACATCTCAAAGACTGCTAACTTGTCGCGGGAGTTTTAAATTGAAGACTCTGTATCCGTAGGACCAATACATTCTAGATTCACACCTCTCACCGACCACGATAATCTTCATAAATGATTCTTCAGTACAGTCCAGACAAGTCCACCCCAAGTAAACTAACCTGTTCTGATCGCGGGAGATCCGTGTTCAGAACGCGTCCAAACTTTTGATTTATACTGCAAACACTCATCCAATGAACACCAACACGGGACACTTTCTCACGCTGAGAAATCATTTTCCGGTACGTATCATCAGGCAGGAAAAGAAGAGATGGAATCACTACTCAAATTCAAGGCAACGGCTACATTAGTTTTGGTTAATTGTCTGGTGATGATCTACTATGATAACACGCAGATCCCTCGTTTTGCCCTAAAGGTAATTATATTTACTTGTTCTTCCTTTAATTTCCATCAACAATATCAATCATTTTGTAGATATATTTCTGAGGCTGAATTGTGTAATTAGGTTAGAAAGTTCTATATCTTGGGTAGATACTTTGCCCCTTTTTTAAAACAAAAAATTCATTTTCTTGAAATGAGCAGAAAGTCTGTTTCAAATGTCTGAAATTTCAATTTGCTTACACAGTTTAGCTTTAGAAATCTGTCCACAACGTGAATATGAATTATTGTGAAAATTTACATTCGGACAAATATCAATCATATTTAGAATTTTTAGGTAATAATTATATGATAGAGAAAGGTTGTGGAAAAGTTTAGAACCAACCAGTGTGATTTATCATCAAAAGAGAATATAGTCTTGATGATAAATCATACTGATTGATTTGAAATGATAAACCACACTGATTGGTTTGAAATGATAAACCACACTGATTGGTTTGAAAGGGATACTTTCTCTGTCATGTGATTACCCAAAAAACAAAATTCTAAAAATATCAATCATGTTACTCTTAGGCATTGATATAATTCTGCTGTGATTGATTTATGAATCAGGAGATGGATTCGATGAAGTTGGTCCAGACAGCATTCTATCACATGAATCGCATCCATTTCACTTACAATATAGTGTCTCTAATTTGGAAAGGAATGTGGCTTGAGCAGCAGATTGGCAGTGCCATGTTTGGAATCACCACTCTTGTCCTTGCATTTTTATCCCAAATTCTCATTGCCATGTTAGCTTCGATATCAGAGTACATATATCCTGTTGGGAATGCCCAAGTTGGATTTTCTGCAGTGATTTTCTCCCTGAAGGTCCTTGTGAACGAGCTCGATGGTGAGTTCCATGGAGGCCTGAATGCTGTGTGCTGGATTGAGGGCTTTGTGGTTCCCTTTCTTTTCCCTGACAGAGCAGTTATTGTGGGTCTTCTCTGTGGATTTCTGGCAGGCTATCTCTACATTTATGCCATGGAGGAACTTGTACCGTTCTTGAATTCCCATATTCCAGCTGATTTTGGGTTACCCTGCAAGGATTATTCAGAGTGTTTGAGTTGGATTTGCCCCTCCTGCGAGAACAGGAATGGGGTGTATTTTGAAAAGTGTAATAACTGTAGTCAGTCCAGGAGCTGTAATAACTAGGGTAACTGGTGATTAGAGTGTCCTATGAAGCGCTGATTGATATGGAACACAGTATCCGTTTACTAATACATTGTAGAAAACAGCTAATAGGACCGGACCTTGTCGCTTTACAAATTAGGGTTTTATATGACCTTGCCATTGGTATTGCATGTTTGTACGTATATCGGTCAAGGGGTGACTTGTTGTGCAGAGTGGAATAATGTGGTGACAGCTATTTTAGGCCCACCTATTGGCTCCATTAACTATTCTTATAAAATAAAAATAAAAGTTAGTTTATAAATAATATTTTTGTTATTTAAAATATATTTCTGAATATATAAATGGAGAAGTGTTTTGAAAATTTGTATACACTTTTATTTAATATTAATAAGATTAAATAAATAAATATTTTATTCATAATTAAATTATCTTATATATAATAAAATTATTATTAAAATCAATTAATACTCAAATAGATTCATCTTAAGAGAGGATCAAATTTCTCCAAGTGCAAGCTTATTTTAGAGTGTATTTTTTCGTTGTTTAAATTGTTTTTTTGAATGCTATAAAGATTACATAATTTAAATTTGTAAGTCCAACAAAATCTTTCTTGGACTTGGAAAAAAAAAATTTCATATACCTAGAAAAAGATTAAAGTGTAAAATAATTAAACAAATTCAAATGTTTTAACTATAAAAACTTTTATTTTTCAATAGCTTTATATGATATATACATATTTTTTAAGTATATATTAATATTGATTCATATTAATATATTTTATTAATAACCCACCCTATATATTTTGTTATAGACAACATTAAAATATTTTCTTTTGACATTTTTTCTCCACATATATATGAAGTGATATCCACATAAATTAGTTAACATAGATCTTCATATAGTTTTTTTAAATCACATGTTAAAATATTTTTGAAAAGTATATTGTTTAAACATTTTACTCACATGTTTTTTTTACTTCTAATTACCTTGGATGAAATTATAGTTCATATGGACAAATAATTAAATATGCATAGCATATTGTATTTTCTTTTTTATTATAACTGCCATTTCTTTTCTATTTAGAGAATATTTTATTTTTATTTTAAGAGGGATATATGTCATCTCCAAGTTGAGTACGGACTAACTTGTAGAATAAGCCTCTATGCTCAATAATTAAAATAAATTTAAAAAATAAAATCATTAAAAAATTTATAAATGAAATATATGAAAATCTTAAATCATATTATTATTATAACTAAAAATATTGTGGGCTATCCTTGATTTTGGAAAAACATTGAATCTTTCAAGGATATAGGTTGGAGGGGACTCCAAATGCATAATAAATTGGGTAAGGAGATAGTGGTTCTAAATCTATGTTTATGGAAATAAAAAATAATGAAAATTGTAGCACCATAGAGGAGGTTGAATAAGTGGTAAAAAATATGCCCAAAAACAAGGCCCCAGGCCTTGATGGTTTTACAGCAAAATTTTTCCAAGCAACCTGGAATTTCATGGGCCTTGACATCTGGGAACTGGTAGAGGAATCTCGGCGGTTCCGGAGTGTTTATCCTATTATCAATGCCACTTTTCTATCTCTCATCCCCAAAGAGGAAAAAACCAATACTCTTGCAGGCTTCAGGCCTATAGCACTATGTAATGTCATCTATAAGATATTATCGATGATTATGGTAAATAGACTAAAGCATATTTTCCCCAGCCTGATATATTCGGAACAAATAGGTTTTGAGAAGGGGAGACAAATTCTAGACGACATTGTCACCACTCAAGAAGCAATTCACTCCCTACGCACTTTAAAAGTGAAAGATCTGTTAATCAAACTTGACCTCTCTAAATCCTATGATCGCTTAAGTTGGTCCTATTTGATAGTTGTTCTTAAAGCTTTTGGTCTTGATCATAGATGGATACAATGGTTGATGACGTTCATTTCATCCCCAAATTTCTCAATCCTCCTAAATGGTGTTCCATCTCCCCCTTTTAATGTATCCAAATGTCTTCGTCAAGGGGACCCTCTTTCTCCTTTTTTGTTTATATTGGCACCTGAAGGCCTTGGTTGATTAATCAAATCAAATTTATTGAGAGGACATCTTAAAGGATTGAACCTCTGGGGACTGGAACTAACATTCTCACACCAGCAGTTTGTAGGTGACATCCTGTTGTTTTGCCAAGCATTCGTTAGGGAAGCTAAGGCTATCTTAGCTATTCTGAAAAATTTCATGGAGGCATTATGAACTCTGTTTAATAATGATAAATCGAATGTCTACTTCTTCAATTCTAATGATGTCACCGAGAGTTTCCTCACACAGACTTTAGGCTTTACTGTAGGCTCATTCCCCATGAAGTATTTGGGTTTTCCGCTCAGCACTACCTCACTCAAAGTTTCGGGATGGAAGGACCTTCTCAACTATCTTCAGAATTGACTTCAAAATTGGGCTCGTCGTGCTCTGAACGCCCCTAGTTAGGTAATTTTGCTACGCTCAGTTCTTCAAGCTATCCCTGTATTCCAGCTATCAGGGAGAGCTGCCCCTAAAACGATATGCAACAATATGGTGAAGATTTTCAAAAAATTCCTCTAGCAAGGGGCACAAGAAACTCGAAAATGGGCTCTCCTCTCATGGGAAAGCTCACAAAATTGAAAACGGTAGGTGGATTGGGCCTTCGAGATCCATATGTGTTAAACTAGGTCATGGGAGAAAAATTATGGTGGAGATGGCTACAAGGAGGTTGGGACCTATGGAAATTGATCTGGGAAAGAAAATATCATATGCCCAGGACACTAGCAAGAAAATTGAAAATATATATTATCCCCAAAGGATCTAATATTTGGAATCTACCAGCCATTAATAGGGATCTTATTCAACAACACAGTTTTTGGGAAATATGAGGAGGAAGGATGAATTTTTTTTGGGAGGATTCGTGGCAACAAAGGGAGAAACTATCTAGCCTATTAGACTTAGGGGAAATCTTCCTATTCACAAACTTACCAATTACGAGAAATATTGATAACTACTGGTGCCAACAATATGAAAGTCAATGGAGAAAATGGAAGGAACAAAGACACTGGTGACAAGCCCCTGAGACAATCTAATGGAATAACTTTGAAAAGGAAATGAAAATCAGGAATTGGTTTCAGCAACAGGGGAAGATATACTGAGATGGGGTTATCAAAGTAAAGGAATGCTTACCATACAGGAAGGCTACTATATAAAAGAAAAAAATCTTCACACCATGGCAGTACCAATATAGTAAAAAATTTGGTCATCGAAACGTTGACCAAAAATTGGACACTTTCTTTGGCTTCTAAGCCATTGCAAGATCCTTACCTGGGATTAGTTGGAGTGGGGAGGAATGCAGGGCCCCTCACTTTGTAAAATGTGTAACAGGAAAGAAGAAACTATAGAACATTTATTCAACACTTGTGAAATGGCAGAAACTCTATGGTGAAATAATGCAACGTTATTCTAGAAAAAATATAAAGATAACACCAACATCAATCAAACTTTCATCAAATGGAGAAAAGGGGGATATAAATGTGAAGTCTTGAATAGAGCCTAGAGGTTGTCAATGGGATTTATATTATGGGGCATGTGGAAAGAAAGAAACCATAGAATATTCTGGGGGGGAAGCCAAAAATAAAAACCAAATATGGAAAGTGATCATAGATAATATCCGGGAGACCATATTGGTAGAAAAATGGACAGAGGATGACTGGAAGACAACTGGAAGACAACTGGAACAGAAGGCTATATCCTTTCCAAGTTGAATTTAAAACAACAAATGCTGGCAAACACATTATGGAAATTTAAACCCTCGGGGCAAAACACAAGTGATGTCTTTCAGTTGCCACAACCAGGATTTATAAAACTCAATTATGATGGGGCATCCAAAGGAAATCTAGGCTAGGCAGGTGCAGGAGGCATATTTCGAAACTCTCATGACACAACGTGTAGGGTCTATGCGTTGGACATTGGGTTTGCTACAAATAATGAAGCTGAATTAATGATGGTTAAACAAGGACTTATAATAACGGTTCGTGATAAATACCATCGAATAATTGTTGAAGGGGTTTCAGTAATGGTGTTGGCAATATTTTCAGACTGGACCCACTCCACACATTTAAGCTCAATCATACAACAAAACTGATACAGAAAACTCAGAACTGTAGGATACAAATAGCAGTAACATAGCAGAATAGATCAGACATTTCATACCCCTTACTTCAGCAAACCCTGGTTTGCATATGCGTTTTCCTTTCGCTAATCTGGCGTATATAAGCGCCTTCATTCATATAAACTCGCGTATATCTCTGCACATATTACAGAGCTAATTTTACTGCCCATATGCTCTTTCTCTTCAGCAAGCCCGCATATATACACGCTTCTTCTTCAGAAAACCCGTGTATAGTTCTTTAGACATTTAGGTCATTGCAATTCTTCAGAACAGATACATCACACAGATTTAACCCTTTACTTCAGACAGATGTTCGCCTCATCTCAGATCTAAGCATTCCATAAACAGATCTAGCAAATACAAATATATTTCAGATCTAGATACCCTTCTTCATCATTTTCTTCATTGGTGCATCATGCATTCAGATCTATCATTCAACTGTAACCCTTTCCATTCAGATATACTTCAGAGAGAAGTATTCATTCAAGCTCAGACATCTTACACTCACCCTCCTACTTTGCACAATGAATTTCTTCTCCTTATATAGGTTTACCCTTTTTCAATACCATGAGCCAAAACCACATTACTTCCGATGGTATTCCTGGACGGGGTCACATAGACGAATCATTACTAAATACAATGGGTCAATACCATGGTGGTTACCCCTGGTTTTTCATATTTAGAGCGCTTTTTCCCATACGCAACTTGGTACGTTGTTTCCCACGTGCATACGCTACTTTGTCTAGACAAATCCGCGTATGCCTTGAGACATACTCTTTTCATCATGTTCTAGCACATACTGACATTCCTTCCATCATTACCTTCTGTACTCATTGTCTATACATCAGATTTACATCATTTAACAGGTTCATCAAGACATATTCCATCAAGGACAGCTTCATCAAGTAGGTTGCCATCATCTTCATCAAGTGGGTTGCCATCAAGGACAACACTCTGCATCATATTGCCAACAATCTCCCCCTTTGGACTTGATGGAAACCACGATGGTGTTTGATCACCACAACAGATATATATATTAAGAATACAATGACGCCATGTCACTCTCCCCATTCTTTGACACCATTCTTTCTCTTCATTCAAACACCATGTCACTCTCCCCCTTTAACATCAAGGGCAAAGGGTGGATCAAAACCAACACACTTTCCCCATTTTCTCCTCATGTAGAAGAAGGGTGTTGTAGATCTGATGTGCACTGAAATTACCATGCTCCTCCTGAGTTCATGCTGAAAGTTCATCCATATGTTTCAATGAAGTACATGACTCTATGACCTTCCTATCACCAAGGACTCATACTTACATCAAAGATCCAACCAAGTGGATTTACATATGAGACTTAAATACCCAACCAAGTGGGTTTACACATTTCAATTCAACTACCCAACCAAGTGGGTTTACAAATTTTGACAAGACCTTACATGACTAAATATTACAATTTTACATCATGGGTCTCAACAAGACCTTTTCATCAAATTACAAGTATGACTTTTTATGACCAATACCAAAAAGACCTTAAGAAAGAGAACATATTTCAGAACCATCATAATGCCAACAATTCATTATACTCAACAAGGCTAATGCTCCCCCTGAATCTATGCATCCAAGCATCCTTTTCATATGACTAAGGCTCCCCCTTAGTTTATGCATCCTGAACACTTTCAACCAATCATCAAGGCATCTTTATCAAAACATCAGAGATTGAAACAGTATTATAAGAACTGGAACACCACCAAAGATACCAAAGATACCAAACAGCACTGCAGCTGTGCTGAAGAAAACTAACCCCAAACAGAGATTTGTCAGCAATCAGACATACGCGGTTTTATGTGCATGAAATCGCGTATATACGCGACTGTGTTTCAGGAAATCTGCGTATCCAATACCATCTTCTATATTTTAACCATATTTGATCCTCTGTGAGGCAGAGACGGTGTTCAACTTCTTTTTGAGATATTTGAATGCTTCCCAGAACAGCATTTTTCAGCAAACAGGGTTCATCCAAAGTCTCATCATAATAAACCATGTATCAAGCCATCATCATAAGTATTACTGTAACCAAAGAATAAGCAGTCACAGTGCCAAAAATGCAATCATTAGTATTCAAACTGCTGCTCCCCCTGAACTAGTGCTCTTGTTCCTGAGCTGACATATCAATTCTCTTATCATCAATGCATACGCGACTGCGTCTATTGTAACTCGCGTGTATACGCGGATTTAGTTCATAGAACCCGCGTATGGAAAGTCAAATGTGGAAATTTCACATTCCTCCATCTCCCCCTGAACTTGTACTTCCTGTACCTGTCTTCTTCACATCATATGCACTGTCAGACATAAACATATTCAGAATTACCAAAACAATCATGGAAATCACCATACATTGCTCCCCCTGTGATGATACATTACTAAATCTCATAATGTATCTCACATCACTCCTGGAGCCATTAAGAGAAGTAAGATTTAGAAGCGGATGACTGCAGTAGGGTCAGTATTCCCTACGTTTCTGACCGGTCCTCCTTCTTTTTCCAAATTTGCTTGAACTTTCTAATCGTGTGCTGGAAATTATCCACTTTCTTAGATCTGTTCATTCTGCATTCTTTTTCTACATGTCCATACTTGTTACAAGCATAACATCTCATGTGGCTAGAGAAATAAGTATAAGAATCATAATGAGCTTTTCTATTCTTCCTTCTATTGCAATCAACAGCTTTATGTCCATACTTGTTACATGAAAAACAATATCCCTTGAAGAAACCAGAGTACCTTTCTATGTAGGATCTGTTAGTTTGTGGCTGAAACAATCTGCTCCTGCAATTTGCTGCAACGTGCCCATAATCATGACAATTAAAGCATTCAACATTATTGAATGATTTCCTTTGAGAATTCATGATTGTAGGTTGACTTTTAGTTTCTTTCAACACTTTAGCACTTCCTTGTAAACTAGATTCTCCTTTGACCGTTTCATGAAAACCCAGACCAAGTTTGATAGAAGGAGACCTTTGACTATTAAGAATATTTTCCAAAATCTTAGTACTATCTTGAAACCTCAAAATTTTAACCTTTTCTTCTAATTTACCTTTGAGAATGTTTACCTCCACCTCCAAGGCTTGGCATTGCTTCTTCACGCTTTCTTCTTTCCTTCTTCCGTCTTCTACTTGGTTATTCAGATTTAGAATCTCTTCTTTCAACCCATTTTCTTGCTCTCCAAAAGTTTGTAAGAGTTCTTCATTCTTCTTCTTCGATGCTTCGAGATTTACTTTTAGAGATATGTTTTTTGCTTCAAGTCTTGCATTCTTCTTATTTGATTTATCCAGGTCTTCTTTGAGGGAAATTCTTTCTGCTTCAAGACCTTCCTTTTCAAATGATTGTAGAGGTTTCTCATTCTTCTTATTTTATGCTTCAAGATCAGCTTATAGAGAGATGATTCCAGCTTCAAGACCTTCATTCTTCCTTTTTGATATTTCGAGATCTGCATTTAGATCGTTGATTTCTGCTTCTAGTATTTTCATTCGATTGGATGCATAAGCATGAAACCTTTGATACTTGTCTATAGATTCACTCTCCTTAGATGATTTTTGCTGATCTTCAACTTTAATCTTGACAGCTTCTTGTAGATCCATACTGTTACTTTCACTATCTTTACCTTTGCATGCACAAGAGAGTAAAATACAAGAACAGTGATCAATACCTGTTTCTTCTTCTTCAATTTCTGCTATACATGATTTCTAAGGTATCTCCTTTCCTTGAGTAACCTTCTTCTTTTGCTTCTTTGCCATTAGCACTTATAGAACTTGGTCAGAATCTTCTTCATCTTCGTTGGATACTTCATCATTATCTTCATTTGCATAATAACTCTTCCTCTTTTCAAATTGTTTCCCTTTACCATGTTTTTCTCTATAAGGACATTTAGCAGCATAGTGACCAAATCTTCCACAATCAAAAAATTTGAAGGGAAGCTTACCTTTGAATCTTCCAGTACCTAGTTGGAGTTTTCTCACAAAATTCGCTTCTTCTTCTTCGGATATATAGCTGGATTCTTTGACAACTTCCTTTTCTTTTCCTTTTGCGGACGCCTTAAAAGCAGCTTCTTTGATTTGAGAAGGACCTCCTTGTCTCATTTCAAAAGCAGTCAGAATACCATGTAATTGAACAATAGTAAGAGTTTGCAGATCTTGCCTTTCTTCAATAGTTGAAACTTTAGAGTCAAATTTTGAAGTCAAGGATCTTAAGACATTTTCCACCAGAGTAGTATCAGTTATGGTTTCACCCAAATTTATCATTCGATTTACAATATCATCCAGACGAAGAAAGAAACTGGCAACACTTTCATCACTATGCATCTTCAAATTTTCATATTCAATTCTAAGAGTTTGGAGTTTTGCACTTTTTACCTTTGTATCTCCTTCATAGCTCGGAATGATTTTGTCCCATATTTCTTTTGCTGAATTTAGCTGCATCACTTTAGCAAATTCTGGTTCAGACATGCTTCCTAATAATACATTCACTGCTTTGGCATTGATTTCATACTTCTTCCTTTCAGCCGCATCAGTAGGAATACTTGCCGGATATTGATAGCCTTCTTCCATGATTGCCCATACTTCTGCACCAAGACTTTGCAGATATGCTTTTGTTCGTACCTTCCAGAATATCAGATTGCTTCCATTGAATAGAGGTGGCTTTATAGACATTACTCCTTCAAGACTTCCCATTGCAACGGATCTCCTTCAAGTGATCAAGCTTCTGCAGAAGAACCTGCTCTGATACCAATTGTTGGGAAAAATACTGAGAGGGGGGAGGGGGGGTGAATTAGTATTTAGGGCATATTCAAAACTTTTTACTTTTCCTTACTTCAAAACCCATACGCTACTTTGATGAATCCAACTAGCGTATACACGCGGATCTCCTTCATTAAACTCGCGTATACACAAAGATCATATTATGTAATTAAATCTTTACTTAGATATATGCAACATTCATTCTTCTGATGTTTAGTTAACAGTAAACATGTGCAGTAATAACAGAATAAATCATCACATATAAGCATCACACATGAACACCAGGATTTTAGGTGGAAACCCAAGTCGGGAGAAAACCACCGCTGCCGTTGCTCAGCCTTCAATATTTTATTATAGAGAAAACATCTTACAACATATGTACTGGCGCAGACTCATACCAGTACGCAGGCACCCACCTGCGCTCGTTTACCAGCCTCTCCTGGAAGGGAGCACCGACCCCCTGCTCTCGTTTACCAGCCTCTCCTGGAAGGGAGCTACGACCCCCTGCTCTCGTTTACCAGCCTCACCTGGAAGGGAGCTACAACCCCCTGACTGAAGGCTACAACCCTCAGCACCACCATGGACCACGTTTCATCAATTTTCACACTAGATCCAAAAGCTTTCTTTAGAGCACAACTTGCAGGCCACTTTTCATCATATTTTCAGACTGGACCCACTCCACACATTTAAGCTCAATCATACATCAAAACGAATACTTATCAATTCAGACAACCCATATCAGATAGCAGTAACATAGCAGAACATATCAGACATTTCATACTTCATACTTCAGCAAACCTTAGTTTTCATACGCGCTTTCCTTTCACTGATCCGACGTATATACGCGCCTTCATTCATATAAACCCGCGTATACCTCTGCACATATTACGGTAGCTGACTTTACCGCCCATACGCTCTTTCTCTTCAAATAGTCGAGGTATATACGCGCTTCTTCTTCGAAAACCCGTATAGTTCTTCGTACATTTAGGTCAGTCAGTAATTCTTCGTAACGATACATCGTTTCGTATTTAACCCTTTACTTCGTACAGATATACCGCTCTATCTCGTATCTAAGCATTCCATAACCGTATCTAGCAAATACAAATACATTTCAGATCTAGATACCCTTCTTCATAATTTTCTTCATTGGTGCATCATGCATTCAGATCTATCATTCAACTGCAACCCTTTCCATTTAGATATACTTTAGAGAGAAGTATTCATTCAAGCTCAGACATCTTTCACCCACACTCCTGATTTTCACAATGAATTTCTTCTCTTTATATAGGTTTACCCTTTTTCAATACCATGATCCAAAACCACATTACTTCTGATGGTATTCCTGGACGGGGTCATTTAGACGAATCATTACCCAATACAATGGGTCAATACCATGGTGGTTACCCCTGGTTTTGCACTTTATGAGCGCTTTTGCCCATACGCGACTTGGTACGTTGTTTCCCGCGTGCATACGCTACTTTGTCTAGACAAATCCGCGTATTCCTTGAGACATAATCTTTTCATCATGTTCTAGCACATACTGACATTCCTTCCATCCTTACCTTCTATACTCATTGTATATACATTAGATTTACATCATTTAACAGGTTCATCAAGACATATTCCATCAATGACAACTTCATCAAGTAGGTTGCCATCATCTTCATCAAGTGGGTTGCCATTCAAGGACAACACTCGCATCATATTGCCAACATTGTTGGCATTATGATGATTCTGAAATATGATCTCTCTCTTGAGGTCTTTCTGGTATTGGTCATAAAAAGTCATACTTGTAATTTGATAAAAAGGTCTTGTTGAGACCCATGATGTAAAATTGTAATATTTAGTCATGTAAGGACTTGTCAAAATTTGTAAACCCACTTGGTTGGGTAGCTGAGTCAAATTTGTAAACCCACTTGGTTGGGTATTTGAGTCTCATATGTAAATCCACTTGGTTGGATCTTTGATGTAAGTATGAGTCCTTGGTGATAGGAAGGTCATAGAGTCATGTACTTCATTGAAACATATGGACGAACTTTCAGCATGAACTCAGGAGGAGCATGGTAATTTTAGTGCACATCAGATCTACAGTGCCCTTCTTCTACATGAGGAGAAAAGGGGGACAGTGTGTTGGTTTTGATCCACCCTTTGCCCTTGATGTCAAAGGGGGAGAGTGACATGGTGTTTGAATGAAGAGAAATAATGGTGTCAAAGAATGGGGAGAGTGACACGGTGTCATTGTATTCTTAATATATATATATATTGTGGCGATCAAACACCATCGTGGTACGCGACTTGGTACGTTGTTTCCCGCGTGCATATGCTACTTTGTCTAGATAAATCTACGTATGCCTCGAGACATACTCTTTTCATCATGTTCTAGCACATACTGACATTCCTTCCATCATTACCTTCTGTACTCATTGTATATACATCATATTTACATCATTTAATAGGTTCATCAAGACATATTCCATCAAGGAAAACTTCATCAAGTAGGTTGCCATCATCTTCATCAAGTGGGTTGCCATCAAGGACAACACTCTGCATCATATTGCCAACAATCTCCCCCTTTGGACTTGATGGCAACCATGATGGTGTTTGATCACCACGACAGATATATATATTAAGAATACAATGACACCATGTCACTCTCCCCATTCTTTGACACCATTCTTTCTCTTCATTCAAACACCATGTCACTCTCCCCCTTTGACATCAAGGGCAAAGGGTGGATCAAAACCAACACACTTTCCCCCTTTTCTCCTCATGTAGAAGAAGGGCGCTGTAGATCTGATGTGCACTGAAATTACCATGCTCCTCCTGAGTTCATGCTGAAAGTTCATCCATATGTTTCAATGAAGTACATGACTCTATGACCTTCCTATCACCAAGGAATCATACTTACATCAAAGATCCAACCAAGTGGATTTACATATGAGACTTAAATACCCAACCAAGTGGGTTTACACATTTCAATTCAACTACCCAACCAAGTGGGTTTACAAATTTTGACAAGACCTTACCATGACTAAATATTACAATTTTACATCATGGGTCTCAACAAGACCTTTTCATCAAATTACAAGTATGACTTTTTATGACCAATACCAAAAAGACCTTAAGAAAGAGAACATATTTCAGAACCATCATAATGCCAACAATGTTGGCAATATGATGCAGAGTGTTGTCCTTGATGGCAACCCACTTGATGAAGATGATGGAAACCTACTTGATGAAGTTGTCATTGATGGAATATGTCTTGATGAACCTGTTAAATGATGTAAATCTGATGTATATACAATGATTACAGAAGGTAATGATGGAAGGAATGCCATTATGTGCTAGAACATGATGAAAAGAGTATGTCTCAAGGCATACGCATATTTTTCTAGACAAAGTAGCGTATGCACGTGGGAAACAACGTACCAAGTCGCGTATGGGAAAAAGCCTATAAATATGCAAAACCAGGGGTAACCACCATGGTATTGACCCATTGTATTGAGTAATGATTTGTCTATGTGACCCCGTCCAGGAATACCATCGGAAGTAATGTGGTTTTGGCTCATGGTATTGAAAAATGGTAAACCTATATAAGGAGAAGAAATTCATTGTGCAAAGTAGGAGGGTGAGTGTAAGATGTTTGAGCTTGAATGAATACTTCTCTCTGAAGTATATCTGAATGGAAAGGGTTATAGTTGAATGATAGATCTGAATGCATGATGCACCAATGAAGAAAATGATGAAGAAGGGTATCTAGATCTGAAATATATTTGTATTTGCTAGATCTGTTTATGGAATGCTTAGATCTGAGATGAGGCGAACATCTGTCTGAAGTAAAGGGTTAAATCTGTGTGATGTATCTGTTCTGAAGAATTGCAATGACCTAAATGTCTGAAGAACTATACGCGGGTTTTCTGAAGAAGAAGCGCGTATATACACAGGCTTGCTGAAGAGAAAGAGCGTATGGGCAGTAAAATTAGCTCTGTAATATGTGCAGAGGTATACGTGAGTTTATATGAATGAAGGCGCGTATATACGCCGGATCAGCGAAAGGAAAGCGCGTATGCAAACCAGGGTTTGCTGAAGTAAGAGGTATGAAATGTCTGATATGTTCTGCTATGTTACTGCTATCTGTATCCTACAGTTCTGAGTTGTTTGTATCAGTTTTGTTGTATGATTGAGCTTAAATGTGTGGAGTGGGTCCAGTCTGAAAATATGATGAAAAGTGGCCTGCAAGTTGTGCTCTAAAGAAAGCTTTTGGATCTAGTGTGAAAATTGATGAAACGTGGTCCATAGAGGTGCTGAGGGTTGTAGCCTTCAGTCAGGGGGTTGTAGCTCCCTTCTAGGTGAAATTTGGTAACGAGACGAGGGTTGTGAGCTCCCTTCCGGGGAGAGAAATTTGGTAAACTAGAGTGAAGTCAGTGCTCCCTTCCGGTAGTAACGAGTGCAGGTGGGTGCCTGTGTACTGGTATGAGTCTGCACCAATACATATGTTGTAAGATGTTTTCTCTATAATAAAATATTGAAGGCTGAGCAACGGCAGCGGTGGTTTTCTCCCGACTTGGGTTTCCACCTAAAATCCTAGTGTTCATGTGTGATGCTTATGTGTGATGATTTATTCTGTTATTACTGCACATGTTTACTGTTAACCAAACATCTGAAGAATGAATGTTGCACAGATCTAAGTAAAGATTTAATTACATAGTATGATCTCTGTGTATACGCGAGTTTAATGAAGGAGATCCGCGTGTATACGCTAGTTGGATTCAACAAAGTAGCGTATGGGTTTTGAAGTAAGAAAAAGTAAAAAGTTTTGAGTAAGTCCTAAATACTGATTCACCCCCCCCTCTCAGTATTTTTCCCAACAAATGGTTACAAGGGTGCTAAGAAAGCTGCAACAAGGAACTCCCTCAGAAAAAATAATCAAAATTTGGAGGAAAAAACGTCTCATTCATGAGATAGGTATACTCATATAGGATATTAGCTACCTTATACCCTCGCATGTCCGTAGATCTGGAAATGAGGCTACAGACTATTTAGCGAATTAGGGATGTAGCAATGGGGTGTGACAGTTTGATGTTAATCAAGGTGATAGGAAATGGGATATCGAGCTACATCCCTTACAGATCATCATAGAGAGAGTTAAAGACAAAGCCCAAGACCCCCGATCGGGGTGCCAAGTGGAAAACGAATATCAACAGCTGGAGGCACGAGACGACGCGGACCATACCGCCGCTCTTAGTCATTAAAACCCTGCAACTGGAAGCTAGTAGGTACCTTCGCATGCCGGATAATTATGATAACAGAGGAGCGCCAACCAATTATGTCAGAAAGGCATTGGAAACAACACAAAAATTGGTTAAGGAACGAAGAGAATAACCGACAGAGAATTCTTCCTGACTGGAAAACTCACGGAGGATTGGAAGGCAAGGCTATGAAAGGTCTGCAACAGTTATGGCTCTAGCTCTTTTAGTATGTCATGGATCTAGTTCTTATCATTGTTAATTTCCCTTCTGCTCAATGTAATAACAATGGCGACAATAATTGCGTGGGTAGGTTAGAGGGATTGTATGATAATTGTTGTTGGAAGGGTAGGCATCCTTTTTTTTTCTTCTGATCTCAAGAAGCCATTTGCATTCCTCTGTTGTGACATTCCTTTTATATTGTCAATTTGACAAAATCTGGTTATCCCAGCTAAGGCCATTGAGTCATGCTTCAGAACCCTCTGCTGGCCTTCACTTGTTCCCAACCCTAGTCTCTTGGTTCATTCCTCTCAGGCTTCCATGTGGTGGCTCTATGACCCCAAACGCGTATCTCAATTCTATGAGACTGCTTTCATGGCGCGCCAAGATAAGCTGGACTATGTCTATAACCTTACCTCTACTCACTATGAATGGGGTAGTTAGGGAACCAAAACCCCCTCTCTGTGTAATTTGCGAAGTTTGGTCCATCAGTTAGCTACCTCAGTGTTTATTCATGTAATTTTGTTGAATTTCAACTGTAGCATGTTTGATAGGGAGAATAATAGTTGCATATGAAATCCTCATCAGTTGGCTTTTTCAATCTACAAGGTCTTCAAACAAGTTGGTTTAACCAAATTTCTCAGTAATCGTATTTGCATGGACATGTTCTTTGTCAAATCCACCACGATGGAAATTGTGGGTCCCATAAGATTTCCCATATACTTTGTTTCTGATTTTCCCTCACCCTATACAAACCCGCTTACAATTCTCACAGGTTTAGTTCAGCTGCTATCAGTGCTCGTCTGCCCAGAAACAAATATGGTGAAAGGCCAGTCTGTCAAACAACAACCCAAAGAAAAAGGAAAATAGAAGCTTTCAAAACCCACGGCTGGGCCAAGCAAGTGAGGAAGGAAGACGAAGAAAGAGTTCATGGAGAATCTCTTCGATGTTTATTCCTTAGGAAATCCACCACAGATTCGCAATGTAATCCAAGGTTGGGAGAGGGAAAGTAATAACAAGGAAGAAGATATAGAAGTTCAGGAGGAAACCATGGATTTTGTTTCAGACCCCCGGAACACAAGAGGGATACTATCCCTCTTTCACCAATCCATCCACACATATTGGACTCTTAAATGTGTGTTGGAAAAATCCTTGCAAATTTTATAGGAAAATGAAGGAAGTCCCATAGTGGTCTCAATTCTACAAGAAATCAAAAAATAAATTCAGGATACAAGAGTCTCTCAGTATCATGCCACATCTCGTATTGGCATAATCGAAAGGTAGCTTCAATCTATGCAACAAGTCAACATGCTGAGCTCAACTGCAAAATACCTAGTGCCTATAGGCTCTTCATATGGTTAATAAATGATGTTCTAAGTTTCCATGAATTTTACGGCTAGCTTTTAATTTTCATGTTTTTAGTTATACTTTTCTTTTTACAGTAAAATGGACATAGCAGCTAGTAGATGAAAGAGACTATTTCAATACTATATGGCATTTAACGCTTTAAGGTGGCCAACAGACTTGGTTTCCTTCGGGCAGGTTGAGGCTACAAAATTTTTATATGTTGCAACTTTCTCTCATTTTTTATAAATATAAAAGGGTAAGGAACTACAAAATTCACAAAAAAAAATAAAAATAAAAATAAAAATAAAAAAAGATTTGTTTTCATGTTTATATGGATCACATTGAAGGTGATAGATGAATTGTCCAAACATAAGATTTTTTTAAATGTAGGAGCAATCCATTTTGAGGAATGGTGAGAAAAGGATAAAAAATTCAGAGGCCTCTTCCATCTTTTCTGAAGATATGCCTTGCATCTCTAAAGGTGATTTCATCTTGATCTCCAAGGGTGATCTCTTTTTCTTGATCTCATATTTTTTGGTATTATAGTTTTGATTTATTTTTGGTTATGTATAGGTATAACTTTATTGTTATACAAATATATCGCCAATTTAAACGACTTTGTATTCTAAAACCATCACAGGATTCTGTCAACCTGCAAAAGTTTTTGTTTAGGCTTGCTTAAACCAAATTCAATAATGTGTCTATATATGTATCAGATGCTATAAGTATAAACAAACCTCAACTAACTAAATATGTAATGTATATTTGTTTCTTCACAATAAAAATATACAATTTTCTTTTTCTTTCTATAAAAATATATAAAGTTAGATCTAAGACTTTTGTTATCCATAACTTAGAAAAATGTCTTTCGGATTAATCACATCATTAGAATTTGGTTTGACCTTTCGAACCATATAATGTGGTTCATCCTTAGGACAAGGTGAAAAAGATAATCGAAATTAATGAATAAATAGTAAATTTGTTAATGAAAAGATTAAAATTTTATTAATAATATAATAGGGTAATAAAAGAATTTAATAATAAAAAGTTTTAAATAAAAAGTTTTTTTTTTTTTTTTTTTTTTTTTTAATGAAAGTCTTAAATTATTATAGATTATTATTATAATTCTTAAAAAAATATAAATATATTATAACTAAAATAAAATAAGGAAGGTCCAAGAACGAGAGAAAGAAAATTAAAGAAGAAGATAAAAGGAAAATTTTAAAATGAAGGACACAAGGAAGTAAAACAAAAAAGAAAACAACAAAACTAAATGCAACTCGAGTCTCAACACAAGGGGGAGAAATCACCTAGAAAGAGCTGGAGTCCATCTCTTACTCAATTTCCACCCATCATCCCTGTTGAGATTCTTAGCATGTCTCTCAATCTCAATAACTTCCTTCGGCTTCCTATGGTGGAAGTGATCAACCTTAGCAATGACTTTGGAATCCTCAATGCATACACGGTGACTTGATTTTTCCGCATGATCCGCAACAACTGATGTGTGGGATTGATTGCGCCTAATGTCTACAACATGCTCTTGGATTCTCTGTCTAATGGATCGACCTGTTTCCCCAATATAGGGAGTACCACAGGAATAAGGGACCATGTAAACACCTTTTATATCTTTACGGTCAATAGGGTCCTTGACAGATTCGAAGAGAGTTTCTAATAGTACAGAGAGGTTTGAACGAAGAGGAGACATTATTCCTTCCAAGGACATGGGAAATTTTGTTCGTAGTCCCTTGGATAAACGTGAGATGAACTTTGGAGATAGAATCTACCCTGGTAGATTTGCCTCTCAACCCTTTATAGGCTTTTTGAAAAGCCTTGTTTCCTTGAGATCTACTATGTCCATTATTCTCAAACATGTTAAGGAGATGGGGAGATGGGATTTCTCCGAATCTAAGTGGTGTTCATCAAATATTCTTAAAGCACGAGTAGCCAGAGTGCAAAGAATGCCAAATTTATGAGCATAAAAATGATGAAAACCAGCAAAAACTAACTAGACTTATGTTATCATTTAACTATCTAAAGCTATTGAACTAAATTTGTATTCCCCATTTCACAATCTAAGTTGCATCACAATTTAAATATGATGTGAATTTAAAAATATAAATTTTATTAAAATAATATTAAATTTATCGCATTATTAAATTATTTCTTTTATGGAAAATAGGTGTGTGAGAGATATTTTATCAAAATCAAAACTACTTATAAAAAATGTCAATAATGTCAATAATATATGTTTTTTATTTTTTAATAAAAATATCAATAATATATATATATATATTATATATATATATATATATATATATATATATATATATATATATATATATATAATGTTACAATTTAGAGATAAAAAATCTATGTTAAATGTTTTTATTTTTTATTTTCAAATAGAATAATATTATCAAATATTTAAATATTTCATTCATAATTTTGCTCATCAATTAGAAAAAAAAAAGCATAATAATGTTGGTATTGTAAGGTAAAAGTGTTATACATTGTTATGTAAAAGGGAACGAGGAAGAAAATATTATATTTTGTTATATTTGAAATATTATAATATAAAATAAGATATTTGATATATGTTTTTGTTGTTTTTTATTTATTTATTTTTGATTAGAGGAATTGGTAACTAGGTTGGTCTTGTACTTGTGTGACACGAGGTCGATTCCAACCACTACCACTATAATTTCAAGGTGAACCATGCCACCCCCTAGCATGTGACCCATAGGTAAATTCAGGAGTTTTGAACCTGGAACATCTTGGGACACAATACTTTATCTTCATGACTATGACCAATTGAGATGCCCTCAAGGAGAGGCTAAAATATTTGATATACCTTAAAATACTAAAATAAGAGTTATTAATTAATTTTTTTTTTTCATTGTATCTTTTACTATATGCTTATAGGTTTAATCAAATGTCAGGTGTAGGTATCGATGGAGAATTCAAATATATCTGTGTCCAACAAGTACCCACTTTGCATATTTTTTAGTAGACTCAGATTGAAAAAAATTGAAAAGACTTGAAAAAAACCATGTTTCTTTCAAGAAACATGTTTTTCATGTACTTTCAATTTTTTTTCGGTCTGGGCGAAACATTTTTTTCATGTATTTTTAATTTTTTTTCGGTTTGGGTCTACTCAAAAGTATGAGAGCGGATACTCATTGAATAAACACATTTTTTCATATACTTTCAATTTTTTTGGTCTAGCTCTACAAAAAAGTATGCAAAGTGGGTATTTATTGGAATTAGAATTATTTTAATTCTGCATCCAATGGGTGCTTACACTTGAAATATGAGAAAATCTATAAGGATATAGCAAAATTTACAATAAAAAAATAGCTTTCTTCTTTTATTTTAAAAATTAATAACTCTTATTTTATTGTTTTAATTATTTTTTTATTATGTTTCTTAGTAGGTCTACATTAGACTTCAAAATTATCATAATGAGTTGGAAGATATCATCAAGGGAATTTGGAACCAAAATTTTGGTAAACAAGGATACAACGTCAAAACTAACTATGTTGCTTTGTTCATCAAGTTGAAGATGCAAAAACATTTGAATTTAGAGAAACATTTAATAAATTGCAATCTTTTATAGGAAAAAATCCTTCATTTATTAAAGATTCCTTTGATTTTAATAAATAACTAAAAATTTTCACCTTGATGAAAAAAATATCATGGCTATTTTTGATGTTGTGTCTTTATTTACTAAAAATTAGGTCTAAAAGCTCTTGATCTTATTGCCAAACTTGGACCTAAAAACCCTTAACCTAATCAAAATTTGCATCACCTTAGAGTTTGTTCACCTTTAAAGAGACATGCTATGAAAAAATAGAAGGTACAACCATGTGGTGTTCCTTATCCTTACTCGTGGCTAATTTTTCTATGAAACATTTCAAATATATTCTCTTTAATAGCTTTCATCTTAAGGCCAAATATTGATTCTTATTTGTTAATAATACCTTGTTGTTCAGACTCATGGACATCCCTCTTTGACCTCTTTCTTCAACCATCTTAACAATAATTTTTCCTATATCCAATTAACTATAGAAGTCCAAATTGAAGACACACTCCCATTTATGGATTTCCTCATTACCTGTCTTCTCAATGACACCCTCAGACACTAAGTTTATGGGAAAAAGACTTCCACTAACCAATAACTTTATGTTCATTCCCACCATCACCTTACCCAAAAATATATTATTCTTAAAACTCTTATTACTTGAGCCATTTGAATCTATGATCCTCATTTCCTTGAGAAACAAAAATATCACCTAAGGCCCTTGTAGCCAATGGTTACTCAAATTTTCGAGTCAACAAGGCCTTTCACCCATCCCATCATTATAAATATAAAATCTCTCATTCCTTTTCACCATGTCTAGCTCTTATTTATTTTCCCTGTGTTAGAATTTACCCAAACCCAACACCCAATATTTAATTCCAAGAAATTAATTACTGAAAAAATACACAACTAAGCTACTAAAAAAAATATTAATTGGAAGAAAAATTACTTCATCTGAATCATAATGAGACACATATATTTCTTCCCAACAAATTAGTTATTCATTGAAATTACTCAAAACCTACTTGGGCTCATTAAGTTGATCAAGCCCTAGATCTATCCTTCGATATTCCTAGGATGATATAGATCCATGTCTCTCATTGATCCTTTCACCCTGTTGGGATGTGGAACATTAGAGTATCACACTCCTCCTCCTCCTAAGGCTAGTGCCATTATTGTGTATCTTCTCCTCACCTTATGCTTACTTGTATAACTTTACATTGATCCAAAGCCCTAATCCTAATCTCAAAGTGATTGACAACCGAGGTTAGATCTTGCCTCACTTGAGATACATATATAAGATTAAAAATTATTCACTAAAGTAAATAATTTACTTTTTCTATGTTTTATTTTAGCTCATTAAGCCAACATATTAATATGCGTTTTTTCCTAAGTTAAACTTAGGGTAAGTTACATCAACAACTTTCTCAAACTAGAGCACGTGTCTAAGGTGATATGTGTCAAGTATTGTATGCCTAGACACAAGCATTATGTAGAAAGTACCTGCCTGAGCTACAAAATTCAACACTCCCTCTTAGTGAGGGAGGTACTTCTAGAAGAACCTTCTCCACCTGGATTTGTCTCCAAGTCCATCCCATTATATATAGTTTCTCCCTCTCACCATAAATCCTGTCCTACTACCTAACTCGAAACCAAAGTCGAGATCCTCTCATAACCATCCATGCTTAGAGGAGTCCTATGACACTCCTAAGAATTTATCAATGTCATATCATACCAACTAAGTCTCCTGGCAATAACTGAAGAATCACTCTTCCAAGTCACATATTTCCTCTCGAACATTTACCTAGTATCTAAGATCCCTTTGCATACACCCAGAGACTATCCCAACAACCTATGTAACTACTCGTGTCTAATGCAAAACATTACTTTTGTATCCAAAGTCACTCCCTTTGAATATACAAGCACAATTGTATCCTAGAAAAGACTCTATATCCATGATTCTCCAAGGTTTATATTGAGAGAAAGCATACCATCAGCCTTGGAACAAATAACATCCCTGTTGACCCCCATTGATGCATGCATGATGCTAGCTCCACAAATCACATGGAAGTATGAACATGTCTCTGAAATACTGTGGAATGATGACCTCATTCTCATTCTGTGACTGGATGCTCCACTATCTTCACTGATCCCTTTCGCTCCTATGAATGGCTCATCCATACTCTGATTACATTTAAGGAATTCACACAACCTCTTTACCCATTATGTCCCTGCATGGGTTGTCCTATGACAATTCCTATTTCATTGACCTTTCTTGGTGGCTACATGTGATGAGTTAATTCCTAAGCTGACCATGAACCTACCGTATCCATCAATCGCTAATGGAACTCAGGGAAGTGGATTTTTTTTTATCCAACACCCTAGATCTATCATTTTAGATATTTTTTTCCACACCCGAAGCAATGCCTAGTTGCTTCACCTCGTGGAATATGAGATAGATTCCTTGTACTTGAATGTTAGATGCATCTAGCAAGCATGTGTTAGGCTTAGTAAAATTGTGGGGCATCACCC
The DNA here is from genome assembly GCA_034641835.2 of Pinus albicaulis. Classification (NCBI taxonomy): domain Eukaryota; kingdom Viridiplantae; phylum Streptophyta; class Pinopsida; order Pinales; family Pinaceae; genus Pinus; species Pinus albicaulis. The sequence continues at coordinate 484,984,325 of CM076581.1, forward strand.
TGTGCTTCTAGATTATTGGTAGGTGCTTGCTACTGTCTCAACCCTTGCATGATCCCCTATGCCTTGCACTCGAACTCCCTTTCCATTAACTGGTTGTGAAATATTTAAGAATACCCATTATCTTATGATTGTGGCCCTACCTCAACCTTGCACTTTTGTCTGAAGTTGTTGGAACGACTAGGTGTAGCTCCTAATAGTGATTGCTCTGACAACTTGATTGTGGTCGCATTTGTCTCCTAAGCCCGATGTGTCAAGCATGTCGGCTCTGACTGATGGTTGAATGTGTTTTCTTTGTTTACATGTTGTGCCTATCAATCAATGTCGAGGATTTTCCCCACAACCATTTTCATTTTTTTCGCGTAGTTGGTCAGTTATATGTTAGATCTCAAAATTTCTAGGTGGCTTAGGATTTCTTTCTATGAAAATTTTACCCTACACCCTCTTATGCCCTCCTATTCTTTCCACCCTCCTACAAAAATGTCACGATCCTTTGACGGCTTGTGCAACTATTTGACCCTCCACAACTTGACCTCACACACTTCCTATTTTGTTGACCGTTCTTGGTGGCTGCCTATGATGACTTGCTTCCTGTGTTGACCATGCACCTACCATATCCATCAATCACTAGCAAAACTTAGGGTGATGGACTTGGTTTTTTACAACTCCCACCAATCTATCATTGTTGATATTCATTTCCACACCTGAAGCACTTCTTAGTTGCTTCACCTAATGGAATTTGAGATCGAGTCCTTTTCCCTCAATGTTAGTTGCATATAGGAAGCCTATGTTATGTTTATTCAAGATGTGGGGTATCAACCTATTTAGGCTTGGATAAATAGAAAGTGCTTGCTACTACCTCAACCCTCACATGGGCCCCTATACCTCACACTCAAACTCCCTCTTCACTAGTTGGAAGTGAAATATTTAAGGCTAGTCGTTGGATTACAACTATGGACCTACCTTAGCCCTAAACTTGCATTAAATCCTTATCCCTTGCAGCTAGTATAGTGGCCCAACAACACATTCTACTCACTATTGAAACTATTTCCTAGGCTCCCCATTGGATATTGGCCATTCTTCAATGATGAGTATGATTTAGATCACTGCCCATGTCCCGGGTCTTCTTACGTGTTAAACTTGTGGTTGTAGTGGTGGCTCATCATCTACTCGATTGTTTCCCTGAAGTTTTTCGACCGACCAGGTGTAGCTCCTGGCAGCGACTAGCTCTGGAAGTCAAAAAATGGTCACCTTTGTCTCTCGAGCCTCATGTGTCAAGCATGTCATCTATAGCTGGTGGTTGACTACGCTGTGTTGGTTTTACTATTGTGCCTATCGATCACTGTTGATTATTTTCCCTGAAGCTAGTTTCATTTTTTGTTGTGTGGTTGGTTTGCTAGTCATTGGATTATGAATATGATCCTACCTCAACCGTGCACTTTGCACTAAATCCCTTGCAGCTTTTCCAGTGGCCCGAAAACACATTCTACTCATGTGTCAAGCATGTCATCTCTAGCCAGTGGTTGACTGCGCTGTGTTGGTTTAACTATTGTGCCTATCGATCACTGTTGAGTATTTTCCCTGTAGCTAGTTTCATTTTTTGTTGTATGGTTGGTTGGCTAGTCATTGGATTATGACTATGACCCTACCTCAACCGTGCACTTCGCACTAAATCCCTTGTAGCTTTTCCAGTGGCCCGAAAACACATTCTACTCATTGTTGACACTGTGGCTTAGGCTCCTTGTTGGATGTCAATTATAATTCAATGAAGACTATGCTTTAGTTCACTTCCCATGCCATTAGTATTCTTCTAACATGTCAAGCTTGTTGTTGTAGTGGTAGTTAGTCACTTGCTCGACTGTAGCCCTAGAGTTGTCTAGTCAACTAGGTGTAGCTCTTGGTGGCGATTAGATCTGGAAGCTCAACTATGATCGCCTTTATCTCTTGAGCCCGGTGTGTTGGGTATGTCGGCTCTGGCTAGTGGTTGACTGCATTGTGCAATTTTCCTATTACACGTATTGATCACTACCAAGGATTTTTCCCACAACCGGTTTCCTTTTTTATTATGAGGTTGGTTTACTATATATCATATCTTGAAATTTTTGGGTGGCTAAGGATTGATGTATATGGTGGTTGTGCCTACTACCCTAGCACACCCTCTTGTTATCGCCTCCCTCCTACAAAATTTTCATGATATTTATACAACCTATGTGGTTGTGTCGTCGGTCAATTGGTCGATTGACTAGCCTGGCAGTTGCCTCGACGTGGGCTTCATCCTATCGAGCACATCCAAAACTCCGAACTTAGTTTTTTTTGTTTATTTGTTTTAAAATTATGTGCCAATCAAAATATATTCAGCCTAAAAAAAATTAACTTTCATTGCCTTCTAAAAACTAAATTCCAGTTCAGCCTAAAAAAATAACTTTTGCTACTAACGATTTTTATTTCTTTCACTTTAGCAAGTGTCACTTTTTAGTTTTTCTTCACTCTCGAATGTGTCACTCTCACTTTCTTCAGCTTTTGCAAGTGTCGTTTTCACTTTTCTCACTGTCGCAACTGTCACTTTGATTGTTTGAACTCCTGCATGTGTTGAATTTTACCGCACCACTGGACTCTACTCTAGCACATTCTTTTGCATTAGATGATTATATATATCATAACAACATGTTCTAGAAACTCTCTCATAGTTGTGTGCACTTTTTGGCTGCATTCAAAACTCCTGTCGTAACTTGTATTCTATGTATCACAAATTGGCATTCCAATTCTTGCACGTAGAAATAAGGGTCTCTTCATTGTTGTTTCAAGGTGTGCATGTGTATATAGAGTTATATGTATCCTTTTGGCATGTGTTGATGTTACATGAGTGTGAGATCACCATTTTAGGACTTTTTTGCATGTCTTGTTCTTTCTTGTCTTACTGATCACATACTTAGTCATTTCAGAGCTTTCCTTGTCTCTGCAACATGCTCAATCTTTGACCAATATTTTTTCCCCTTGGAACTGCACACTGTGAAATCCTAATCCACAACGAAGCATCTTATTCCTCTTGAAACTATGCCCTGTGCAATCTTAGAGGAATGTCTCCCTCCACCAGCACACTTAGCAACCTTGATTCCTAGGCCATCAATCTAGTTGCCTAACCTTGACACCTATGAAATTCATGTTGTCTCTTTACCCTAAATTACACATTTCATAGTTTTAGTGGGAAGTGAGGCCTCTTTATGTCTCTAACTTGCCCAATTGCATAGTTGCTAAGCCTTCCCTTTAGTTACTGGGAATTGCACAGTTTTATTAAGAAAACCTTCCTCCTTATCCCTCTGAAGTGCTCAAATGCATATATCTCTTCATCAAGTGGGCCTCTTATTGAACATTGCACAATTCTAGTGAGAAAGAGATCACTTATGGGTCACTGAATTCCTAAACTACGTAATTCAATGAGCTTGTTTCTCAATCACTATGCATTGTGTAGTTATAGTGACTAGTCATTCTCCTCTTGTGGATTGATATCCCTCACCATGAAATCCTTTGAATTGGATTCCTCCATACTATGCATTGCATAGTTCTAGTGTAAAATGAGGTTGTCCCCCTCTCCCTATGATTCCAAAACTTGCAATCCCCATCTCTTTCTCTTTCAACACTCATCATCATACAACATCAGTCAGCAAGCTTAGTACCTTGCCTCTTGGACTCCCTCATCATGCAAGAATACTTGTCATGCTCTCCTCTACTGCAAATTTCATAGTTCCAGTCAGTAGTGAGGAATCTTAGAGTCCCTATATCCCTTAAATATTCGATTCCCAACCTCTTGCTCTCAAAACCCCTACATTTTGTCTCATCTTAACCAACATATTCCATGAGTATGAAGAGGTAGAATAGGTGGTTTTTGGACTGATGTTGGCTTGTCTTGAGTGGTACCCATCTGTAGGTATTATCATTAAAAAATTATAGGGTAATGCTTAAGGTAGGCCATCAAGGAGAGGATATAGGAGAGCACTTGTGAAGAAGGAGCAAAAGAAGAACCATCATGAAGACACCTTGGACCATGAGAGAATGGTGGAACCTCATGATGACTTGGAAGGTTTTGATACTCATCCAAATTCTTTGGAGGATGAAGATGAAGAAAATTTCATCATGACAAAAATAAAAGTCATAACATCAAAGATAATAGCTTGGAATTTCCGCATCATCATGGAGTTCCATGTCACCATTTCCTAGTCATGGATTGTACAAGTGTCATCACAATTCCATATGTGTAAATGTGGCTTTCCCATGGGAGCTTCACTCATTTAACCTCTAACATATCACGTGTGATCATAGCATATTAAACAATACCCTTAATTTGAGTACATATTGGAAAATGCCTCTAAAAATCACATTATTTAACCCCCTACCAATATAAACCCAATACACCTTCCCAATTTAAAAAGCCCCTAATTTCACTATATATTGCAGGTATCCATTTTTTCATTAACATATTTTATACCCCTTTATCTTTTTTCATTAATTTTGAGCTCCATTTTTTATACCTGCCAATATAAAAACCCTTTACCCCTTATATATCCCACAATATATTATGTCATTTTTCCTCATTATATATTCCCCAATATGAACCCATATGCTATAGTATTTATCCCGTAGTGAAGCCCTTTTGTTCAATGTCTTATCCAAGAAAATTATAAATTTTATTCTAATCCCATGAAACAACAGGTGAAGGTTGATCCCTTAACTCCTTCAGATGAAATATATGTGCATAATCCTAGTCTTGAATCTGATTTTGATTGAAAGTATTATTTCTTCAAGGACACCTGTCATCCTCTATCATCTGCATGTCATGACCCTTCTTACCTTGATTCATTTGATCAATCTTCTCCACTAGATAGTTCTTTGGATACTCTTAATTTTCAAATTGTTGGTCCAAATTGTGATCAAGTATAAGGTGGTCACATTTCACAGCTAGGAATACAGAAGTGTGAAGATGTTTTTAATCTCTCTTCTCTCTTAAAATCCTCTATTTCAAGATGATATTCCTTTGTTATTGGTTGATTTAGAATCTATTAATATTATTACTCAATCAAATTAAATCGAAGCTCTTAATCAACCTAAAGCCCCAGGCAACCACCATCTTAAAAAAAATGATTCCACTAGTTTATATGGTGATGAATTCCTAGGTACATCATCCAATATTTTGATTTCTGAAGCATATATTCTTATGAGTACTTCTTCTTCAACTCACTTCCCCTTGCGTCCTACTTTTTGTAATGAATTAACTCATGATAAAGGAATTTCACACTCTTTGAAGCTATAATCTAATGAGAAGGATATTGAACTCACACAAGGCAGTGAGGTCATCCATGATGAATAAGAGAACAATAAAATCATTAAGAATACATCCCATTCCTTGAAATATCATATTTTTCATAAGGAAAACTTTTCAAATCAGGTTGCTCATGAGATTTCTTCAATTTATGCATTTATAAATTTTCAATTAGAAGGTTATTATGACAAGAGTAACCTGTTTGTTGAATTTGAAAAATATGATCAAACCAGTGATGTAGATGGTTTCCATCTCTACAATATTGTTCTTATTGACTTAACTGATAACAATTTTCCACATGTCGTGCAATCTGACTCAACTCTGAAAATTTAATTATATGTTTCAAAGTTACGATTTTTTTTAGGGAGTTGAGACACTTCAACTCTAATTGATGTTTATGTCAGGTTCTTGTGACACTAATGATATTCTTGAACTACGTCAGATATGAATTTTCTCCCAAAATTGTTTTTTGTGTATTGTTTCACTGGATGCAGACTCATTCTTGATCAATTTTGGGTTGTTCTAAGACAATTTTTCTAATTTTCAACATTCGGTTTATCATCAGAGAGAGGATTTGATTAATTTATATTCATGTAAATGTATTTCATTAAAATTAATATTGGAATTCACATATTCCATGGATGCACCGAGTTATGAAGCTTATCCTTTAAATTATCATGAAAAAGTTCCTCATCGGCTGAAGGATTCATATTTGTCAAATACTTATGTGAATGATCAACTCCTGGTCTTTCTTCTGAATAGTGTGATGCTAATAATTTTCATTCCGGCACATGCTATCCTCTTTAGTGTTGGTTAATTCTTGAGTTATTTGGTGAATCAAATTCCTAATCTTGACATATTAATTTACCAAGATGATTCAAAGGTGGAATATGATTCAATGCATGTTGATCTGTTGTATCCTGATTGGTTTCTCACGTTTGTTATACTAGAATTGATCTTTAATCCTTCTAATCAAATACAAGGTAGTGATTTTTTATATTCAATCTGTGAGGAGAATTATTCTATTATTCAAAGAATTTGTGAAGCTTCTCAAATTGATCCATCTCCATGTTCAAGTAATGGATAATATAATTCCTTAATCGTCCCATGTGATCATAATCATGACCTTAACACTTATCTTTCAATTGATCATGCTCCCATTGGTGTATTTGATGACAAGTGTTTTTCATTTGTTGATCTCATCAATGCCATAAATTCATATGATTCGTCATTTGATTATTCATATACTTTTCAAGTAGTTGAAGCACTTTAGCTATTGTTGATGGTTATGTGAGGTATTCATGATCTTAAAAAGCCTTTTGAATATGATCATAATCATTTTCCCTTATGATATTCTCCCCTTGATTCTATGCCATTAATTACATTTTTTTTCCCAAGGATTTTAGGGTTTTCAAGAGGATTTTTTTAATTTCATGATTGAATCTATGATTGGATGGAAGCATTTCACTTAGCAAGTCATGCTGCTAATAATAAGCTTTGATCTTTCTTGACATTTTCTAAAAATGAAAACACAGAAAAACGTACATTCACAAGAAGATCTCAAGGTTTGTATTATTGTTGTTCGAACCAACAAGGTAAAGTTGTAGAATGGTTAAGGTTAATTTTTGTGACACATTTTTTTGCCTCTTAGGCCAAACCTTCAATTTCTTATGCAAGGTATTAAAGTTGTAATATTTACTTTTGCACATTGTTCTATATTATTTTTAATTTCTAAATATTTCTTCTTGCGGGTTGGGAGAAACTTCAGTGGCTACATGGGAAATTTCATTATACATAAACCTAAAATTCTAGCCAGTTATATTAGGTGTAGGTTTGGTTGCATTTGGTTCTGCCCTACATCCAGTCTGTGCGTATTCTTTTTTTCTTGATTCCTGTCTTACATGCTGCTTTTCTCTGGAGTCATGCATTTTCTTTATTATTTTTCTTTTCTCCTTCTTGTCTTATCATGTCTTTTTTTTTTTTTTTTTTTTGTTCAATAAGACCCTGCATGAAATATGCTCTTTTTTAGATCGAAAGAACAACGTGGAAAATATTGAAAAGGAAATTGTGATGATGAGCAACACTTGGCTAATATGTCTTCCTCTTATTTTTTTTGGCCTACATATCTCTAAGGACAATTATGTCTCGATGGAAAATACGATCCATTTGGATGGAAAGCTTTAGAAAAAACCATGTTACCCACATATTTCTAGGATCTTCTTTCCTTGAATCAATGTTATAATTAAATGGTGTTTTACATGGTAAACCATTCAAGTACAGAAAGGAAAGGAAAAAACTAATAAAGAGCACGTTAATAGCAAAGGTATATGATAGACTCTAAAGAAACAACCTCTCCTGCTCTTAATAAGTCAGTATCCCTCTTCCACCTTGGCCATATAAAAGTTGATTAAATTCTAATGAATATATTGAAACAAAATAAAATGGGTGAAAGAATAGGAAGGCTTCCTACACATAGAAGTGAAGCAAGTAACTTCGTCGGGGTACTGAATAGGCTCGCTAGCAGCAAAGCAATGATTATGTTCTTGTAGTGACTCTGCCAGGGTACTGAACATGCTCACTTGTAGTGGAACATCACTAGAGATGAAAACTAAGACTATTATCATCTCAAATTCATGACTACATATTACTCTTCTCCTAGATCGAAAAAATTGTGATATGGAAAGGTTTGTAAAAAAAGTGATAGAGGAGACTACATCCACAACTGGGTCAAATGGGGAATCCCATGTAATTCACATGATAATTCAATACTTCTTGAAGGACTAAACCCTATAAATAAAGTTAGACCAGAACAAAGAAGTTGGAGTTCCACCAGTGTGTCACCAAGTGTTGTCACTACGATAAACACCGTCCAAAATTTTGATTACACTTTAATTTTGGAGCCGACTTATGATCTCATGATCTGTCACTTTAGTTTTTCTTGGCCACTTCATTATTGTTTGTGTCAAAACCACTTTATTAGACATGCTCATTCCTTGTTGTATCCATAAGCACACTCCAGTTTTATAAAGTTTAATAACTAATTTCTATACTTGTGAATACCCATTCCATAGTTATTTAAATTAAGGATTTCATAATCCATAAAGACAATACACTACACAATTTATGCTTCTAGTAAGTGCACAATTTCACTTCATTGTTTCCCTATCGCTCTTGGTTGCATTGTATCTACATTTAAATGATTTCCTCAACTATCACTTTTGCAAGTGTTTCTTTCACTTTAGCAATTGTTGCTTTTACTTGTTTTCACTTTAACAAGTGTCTCTTTTTCTTTTTATTTGCTCTGGTATGTGTCTCTTTCACTTTCTTTAGCTTTTGCAAGTGTTGTTTCACTTTTCTGACTGGTCGCAACTATAACTTTAAATTTTTAAGCTCTTTCATGTGTTGCATTTAATGCACCACTAGTGGCTACTCTAGCACATTATTATGAATTAGATGATCATATATATCATAAGAATATGTGATAGACACTCTCTCATAGTTTAGTGCACTTTCTACTTGCATTAGACACTCTTGCCATAACTTGTATTCTAAGTGTTACTTTTTTGTCGTTTCAAAATATGCATGTGGATTTTGAGTTTTGTTTATCCTTTTGGTTTGTGTTGATTTTATATGAGTGTGGGATCACTGTTTCATGGCTTGGTTGCATGTATTGTTTTTTATTGTATTATTGATCCCATACTCAGTCATTTTGAGATTTCACTGTCTTTACAACTTTCCTTTGACCAATATTTCTTCCCCTTGGAACTGCGCACTATGTAGTCTTAATCCATAGTGAAGCATCCTATGCCTCTTGAAACTATTCATTACATAGTCCTAGAGGACAATCTCCCTCCACCAACAAACTAGACAACCTTGATTCCTAGGCCATAAATCTAACTTCCTAACCTTAAAAAATACAAAATACATGTTATATATTTCCTTGAATTGCACAATGCACAATTGTAGTGGGAAGTGAGGCCTCTCCGTGTCACTAAATTTCCCAAATGCGCAATTTCCTAAACCTTCCCTTCAATTACTGTGCATTGTGCAGTTTTAGTAAGAAACCATGCCTCCTTGTCCCTATGAAGTTATAAATTAAGTAGGTTTTTTAATTAATTTATCCTTCTATTGAAAATTGTGCAGTTAAAAAGGGAAATGTATCACTTTTGGGTCACTGAAGTCCTCAACTAAATAATTCACTGAGCTTGTTTCTCAACCACTCTACATTGCATAGTTACAACAACTAGTCATGCTCCTCCTACTAACTGACATCCCTCATTTCCCAATCCTTTGACCTCAATTTCTCCCTATTGTGCACTGCAAATTTCTAGTGGACAATGAGGCCTTACCTCTATCCCCATGATTCCTAACTATACAATCCCTATTTTAGCCTTTTTAAAGACTCCTCATTGTACATCATCAATCAACAAGCTCGGTACCTTGCCTCCTAGACTCCCTCAATGCATTAGAATACTTGTCATGCCCAAATTTACTTTACATTCCATAGCTATAGTTAGTATTGATGCATCTATGAGTCCCTATAGCCCTCAACTACACATTTCCTAACCTATTTCTCTTTAAACCACTGCATGTTGTCTCATATCAATCAAAATATTCCATGAGTAAGAATAGGTAGAATGGGTGGTTTTTGGACTGATGTTGGTTTGTCATGAGTGGTACTCATTTGTAGGTATTATAATTACAACATGAAAAGGTAATTATTAAGAGAGGCCATAAAGGAGAGGCTACAAGAGAGAACATGCAAAGAAGGAGTAAAAGAAGAGCCATCATGAAGATATCTTGGACCATCACATAATGATGGCACCTCATGTTGACTTTGAATGTTTCAATATTCATCCATATTCTTTGGAGGATTAAGATGAAGAACAAGAAAATATATATCATGAAGAAATCAAAGTCATAGCAACAAAGATAAGAGCTTGGAGTTGCCACATGATCATGGGGTTGTATGTCATGATTGCCAAGTCATGGCTTATACAAGTGTCATCACAATGTCATATGTGTCAATGTTTCTTTGCACATCATTTTTGGAATGTAATTGTATAATTTCCAAAAATTATAAAAAGTAACATGTGTGGAAGTCTAAGGGTCCCACATGGAATGTGAAAGGTCACTACAAAGTTCTAAAGGTATGTAGAAGCTCAAAGGTCATATAGGAATTTTAAGAGTCATAATATAAGCTCAAGAGTCATGAGGGAGGTCGAGAGTCACCTCATTTTCTATACTAATATATCCTCAGAACTCAAGAAAAAGGATCTTTGGGACTTGAACTTTTCACCTTTGCTTCTCTAGCTAGACATAGGAGAGAAGATCTTTCTTTGGAGGATCAAGTGGTGACTTAATGTTCCACAATTGGGACTAGTGTGGCATCATTGTAACTATATATCTTTGTAGTTTCAGTTAATATATGATGTTCTTAGAGAAAACACACTTTCATTCATATGTCATAAATGATTTTGAGACTATTCCTTGATTGTTTGTGGTGTATATATATGTCAAAAAATACTAATGAATATGAATTATTTCATCGGATTTGGTATTTTCTTTTTGAATGTGTGTTTTTACTTGCTTTTATGATCGTTGTTGCCTTGTGAATGACTTTTCAGGTTACATATCGATCCTCTTATGCTCTTGTGGGTCTCTTTTAGGATGGTAATATTACTTCCTTCTAGAGTCTCACTCACTTTTTACTTGTCGTGGAAGAACCTTATATGCATTGCAATTGTATGCCCCACACAGTAAACTTTGTTGTTTCAAATATTTTTGTATAATCTCTTAAGTTAATAATTGCATCCAAGGAATATTCGTAAGAATGATGGAAACCGATCGTATTTCTTATTAGATACCCTACTCCAAATGATGTGAAGTCTAATTGGGACTTCATACTGGGGACACCACTTGGTTCATGGATTTATAGCATCGTCAACACTAAGTTAAACTTAGGCTAAGTTATATCAACTACTCACTTAACCTAGAGCAGGTGCTCTAAGGTGATATGTGGGAAAATTTTGCATGCCTAGACACAAGGCTTGTGCATAAGTAACTACCCAAGCTACAAAATTCAACACAATATACCCAATGTACTATAGATCCTATCTCTAAGATTTAGCCAAAAGGAACATTAAAACTCTCTTAAACTCTTGTAATTGACTTAAAAAATTATTTAAAATTTCTAAGGATAATCTAACCTCATGTTTGGCCAAGGATTTAGAAAATTCCTTACTCCTAAGGAAAATATTACATAGTCCAAACTAATAGATAATTTAATGCATGTCTCAAATAACATACAAATGGCACCTTCAAAATCACATCTCTAAGTTAGGTATAAATGAACACTCCCACAGATAAAGCCATCTCATTTCCCTTCACCAAACTAAAATTTTATCATTAGATCCTTATTACTCCACTCATATAATTAGGGAAGCACTAAAATAGAGAAAATCCCAATAATTTTATATGGAAAGATGGCTATAAACTTAAACATTTTTAGAAACCTACTATTCACCTAATTAAACATTAACATTGTTTTTTTAATTTAGTTTTTTAGCTTTTATATCTTTCCACTTATGTTATTCTTACTTTTTACCTTTACATTTTCTTACCTATCTCCTTTTTTTATCCATATTGGCATTTTTATTTCCTTTTAAATAGATTTAATAATTTTTATTTTCTTTAATCAGTTATTTTAATTTCAAATTGTGGTGTTATCAACAAATAAATTTTATTTCCTATGAATCCTTTAATATTTTAATCAATTTTTCATAATGGTCAACCTTAATTTGTACACTATAAATATCAATAATAAAAATATACAAAAGGATATATACATACCAAAGATTCATGGAAACAATGAGAAACAAGTGTTTTTGAGGTAATGAATCCTTGTCAAAATATTTCTCATTCCCATTGGGGTAGTTCCAAAATTAATTTATTCAATACCAAATAATTTTTGGACTTTTCTAATGTGAACAATCCATTAATTTTTATACTTTTCTAATGTGAACAATCCATGATATAAAATTCTTGTAAAATTACAATCCATTAATTTAATTTCCCCTTGAACATTCATCTAGTCATGATGTACTGAAATGGATTAACATCAACAACTACGATGGTTTTCTTCAACATAATGTAATTATGAAGTATATGAACAACATTGACCATTTCCAAAGCTATATTCTTGATGTGCATGTGATTTATTTTATGACCTATTAGGACAAAATTTAGATAATATATGACACACTCTTTGAATTCATCAAACGAGAACCATACCTATGGTAGATGCTACCAAAAAATAGTACAAAAGGAATTATTTACTATTGGTTGAAGGAATAAGCATTGAGGAAAAGGTCAAGACATTTTTTCAAGGCATCAAATGACCTTTGAATGAAATAATCTCAAATAAATGGGATGTATTTCTTTAGCAATATGTTGGATCAGGGCCTCCTACGAGCTGTGAAACTGGTCCAATTTTGAATACTTTTGATTATATTTAGTCTAGCGCAGGGGTTTTGGGGTGGGTCAAAGCCCCAAAAGCATTATAATGGGCAAAAGGGTAAATCAGGGGTCCGCAAACCATGGTTTGCAGACCATAGGAAATTTTAGGCTAGTTTTTTATAAATAGAGGAACATTTTGAATTGTAATGTAGAAGATGAAGAGCTATTGATGCGAACTGTGGTTTAAGATATCTGTTTGGGTTTTTGGGAAAGGACTCTTGCTGGCTGTGTGCACGGAGATCCAGAGTCCAACTATGTGCGGACCCTACTGCTGTGTGCACAGGCTGGGATGGGTATTGTACGAAGGATTTGATGAATTAATGAATAAGAAGGGTTGCTTGAGAACTGAATCTATGTGTACTGTTTGTGCGAATCATTGGTAATTACTGAATTATGCGCATTTTGTATTTAAGCTGCAAAAGATCTGTGTAAGTGTGTTTACTGTATCTGGATCTGTTCTCTTCTATTTTATGCAATATTGTGCTACTATCATAGAAGTATATAATTATAGATCTAGCGCACGTGGATGAAAAAAGGGGCCTATCGACCCTATGCAGAAAGAGGTGATCTGGGTATCATAGGGCCGAATGCAGCTCTGATTGCCTTACCTATCCTTTCTCAGGGTGCAGAAACCTAGTTCCAGCACCCACCCATACTACTTCGGGTGAGACTTTGACCTGCGCAAGAAGATCACTGCTGAAAGGGCCAGTAGTATAGGGGTTTGTTGGCAAACCTTGAACTTCGAACCTGGGTCAAGACACCTCAAGCCAACACAAGCGCACAAAGCCTTTTGTAATGTTGGTGTAGTTTACAATAAAATACCTTGATAAGTTTTATTTTCCCTGTAAACTCTAATGTTTTCATATGTTTCACAGTGGGGGTAGTTGTATAATTTCACCAAACTTTAATGGATTGACCATGGTCCCCTTGTTCAAAATAATAAAACCTAGTAATATTCTAGAATCACACAAAATAGAATTTTTGTGGGGTTTGTTGTAACATATTTAGCTTTGATAAGTTAAATGTTTGTAGAAGAAAAATTAAAAATTAAAAAAATATTAGGAAAAAAATTAAAAATAGAAAAAGAATCAGAGAAAAGGCAAAGAATGAAAACATGAAAATAAAAAATAAAAGGGGATAGAATAAAATGTTAGGTAAAGAAAAATATATCTATGAAATTTTTTTAAAAATATGTTTTCCCCATTGTATTGGTGAGAAAATTAAAATGTCACCTTCTTATTGTTTAAATTACATTTAATTATGTAATAAGTGTGATTATCCAAATTTTAAGAAGGGGAGCATATGAAAAGTTTTTTTCGTTTCTTCAACTAAATCACCACTATGTTTAAGAGCATCATGATCCACACCAAGAAAATCAGACAGAAAATATTCATTTTTCACCCCACTAGCCCACTCGACATTTAGTCAACATGAGGGGGGGGGGGGTGAGAAAAGTTGTCTCCCTACATACCACTTCTACCACGTGCCCTCCCTCCATTCATTTCACACCCCCCTAATCCAATACTGTAAACCATTCCCCCCCCCCCCTTCAAAAACCGCCTCTACTCGTTCAAAGAGCCATTAACTCCGCTCCTGCCAAAAATTATGCTACCACTATTGTCCCGCCAAGTGAAATTTTTCTCCACCAATCACATTTTCCATGTCAAATAATCTGTTACACATTAATTACAGTCCCTCGCTCCTCTCTAGTGGACAAATGCACTAATAAAACCACAATTTTCAAATAATTTTAGTTTATTGGTTTAAAAAATATTCAACCAACTCTCAAACTGATAATTCATCCTGCTACTGCTACTATTTGTCACCATATGAAGGACTCTATAATTGCACCTATTATAACAACTGAGGCGAGATTCTGTCAGTAGACAAATTATTGAAGATTTTTACAAAAAAATTACACAACAAAGGAAATTTTGGGTAATTCAGTTCCTCTTTTTTCTCTAAAACTATGTCTTCCAAAAAGATATCTCATATTTCTGAAAACCCTATGCTCCCTCCTCTTCTCAACTTATATCATGCACCTTTGGTAGATCAACATAACAAAATTGTAGAAACTAATTGTGAGCTTGATTTATTCGAACTATACAATTGGTTAAAGAAAAAATTCTTAGATTAAACTAATGAATTAAACCTCTGTAAATCATCTCTCCCACAATTCATCTTTCTCGAAAAATTTATTTCCCAAATTTTGTATTATGGTGTCGGATTAGGTATTTCCCAAGTGAGAGAGACATAATTTCCCAAAACCAAGAGGTATTTTTCACTATCACTATTGAATCAATAAATATAATGTTGCAACTCCAAAACCCTGAACCATTGCATCCATTTTCTCTAGAATCCCTCATGGATATCTATAAGAAAATGGATTTTCCTCAAGGAGCAAAAATATTTGAAATATTCTTGCCATAAGATGCTCCAATTCCAAAAAACAATCCACCTTATCAGTCATCCATGTTCCCAGAGATGACTAAACAGATTATATCCATTTTTTCTGGCCTGTTAGGTTATCATTTTGACGAATGGGTCAATGAGGTTATAATAGGTTTCTTGTTAGTTTTTACATCAAAGGAAAAACCTATGATTTTCAAATATATTCAATACCTGGAAGATTCCATTCATGAGAAAATTATAAGGTTTATCACATAAGGAGTGTTAAAATATGCTTCTATTTTAGTATATTTTTTCATATTTTATCAGTCATATAGATTTTATTTTCCCTTGCAAAAGATGGATAGTCAAGGAAATCCATAATCAGTAATTCAGTGGAAATCATTAGTAAGAAATAATAGCACTATATATTTTAGCGACTTTGTGGATCATTTTTGACATGTGGTCATAAGTCTACTAGATAGTGATGAAGAGCCCAGGATTGGGACAAAAATTAAAAGAATCCTACAATTGAGTAAAAAAACTAAAACATGAGATTGGTAATTGTACCAGAATTATACAGAAATTAGGGTATATGGTAGTGAGATACCCCCATACATATTTCCTATATATTTCCCTCTTCGAATTTTTTCTCTAGAGTACATTAGGAAAATGATTAATATGCATCAAATTCATTTTGTATCAGCAAGGAAAAAGGCTCAATTAAAATTCAAGGCTCACATAGGACCGTTTATTTGTAATATTAGATCAGCAGGGAGGGAAGTAGATGTATTGTTAAAGCTTATGAATTTCAATTTTAGCTTCATGTGGTCTTATGACCCACTGGGAGTAATTTCCAGGTTGAGGGTAGAGCACAAAACTACCTCATATGCACACACACCTAGACCTGAAATATAACAATACATGAACATGTATGAATGGTTACAAAATACCCTTTAGGAAGCAGAAGAACATAATATATAAGTTACCATATCTCACACTCTAGTGTCTAAAGAAAAGCAGGATAAAATATAGAGGGAAAGTGATTCCCCTATTGTCAGAGATATTTTAGGGAAGGAGTTCAAGATATACACTAAAAGGTGGAAGATAAATGACACATATGAATCACAACAAGAAGATGCTACATAGAAGCATCCAATTGTCATGACAGGGCTATTTGTATCTCTATCCCCTATAAGAGAAGAAATAGTGATTGGATCTCTTTCAGCGTCACAAGATGCATCCTCATCACGGATAGGGGAAATTCTATGAAATCCAAAGGAGCCAAGCATATTTTCAATTTACAAGGAAATAAAAAAGAAGAATAAAGCTTTGAAAGCTTCTACTTATAATTCATTCTAGAAGTAGAAATCCTCTTCACAGCATAGGCTACTTTCGACCTTTGATACAAAAAAAGGAGGAATGAAAATTGATTTCTTAGAGGCAAAGGTCACCCAACCAAAAACAACAGATAATTACACCAAACCATTTTTATCTTTTGATGCAGATTGATTCATCCTATTGAACAGTTAGATCTGCACCAAAAGTCTAGTGAGATGATATTTTCTTCTCTCATAAGCTCACCTATGACAGCATCAAGATTACAAACCTCAGTAAAAAATTTACAATCTTAGCTGAAAATAGAAAGGATTTATTCTCTAGCCAAGGATACAAAGATAAAATCTTTGGAATATTTAGTGATAAAATTGGGATATGATCCCACTGATGTAAAATCAACCGAGAAGATCATCAAAGGTAAAAAAGTAGAGATGGCTACTTTGAGAAAACAACTCAAAATCCCAACAACATAAGATCCACAAATAAAATAAATGGGAGAGTTAGAGAAGAAAAATGAAGACATGTTTAGGATTATAATTGAGAAAAATTCACAAATTTCCAGGATGGAAAAAGAACTTGAAACTCTTCTGAAGGAAAAAGAGCAGGCAGACCCTGAGTAAACTGGTGTTCTTTATGTAATTCTAGTAACAACCATTGCACCAACAATAGTTCCACCTACAGGTACAACAATAGGATAAGAATCTACATCAAGAGATACAGATCCAGCAGCAGAATTGATAAAGGCAATGGATAAATTTTCCATTAAAGGACATGAAATTGAAAAGTTGAAGGCTCAACTTGCTAAACTCCAGGAGAAGAAGTTGAAAATAGATAGTTCCTATCTGGCATAATTACAAAAAACACACAAGCTAACTCAAAAAATTGATACCTTACAAAATAAATCCCTTTTTGTTGATACCATATCACAAGCCAAAGAAAACATCTGGATAGAAATCAATGAGGCCATCACTAAAATTTGGACATAAATTCAAATTATCTTTGAGGAAAATGAGTTGGTTAAGAAATCTAAAGGAGTAATTACATATGTAAAGAATGAATTGGGAATGAAACCAGGAAGAGCCACAACTATTATTCGAAATCTAAATTCTAAAACCAAAGAAGGATTAGAATAATTTAATATAGAAGACAAGACAGAGGCCATTTTGGAAGTAAGAAGGATTCTTACTAAGAGAACTCTTATTTTGCAGCTGGAAAAAAAGTGTCATAATTTAGAATTAGAAATCCAGAAATTTCATAGAAAGTTTTCTGTTTTAAATCAAAAAGGGCTTCCTGTGTTAATAGGAATAGGAGATAAATTGATTGATCTGAATGAATATCAGCATAATCTTTATTGAATTGCCAAAGATAAATCCAAATTTTCAAATATAAAAGGTTCAATTATAGGAAAATCTTTCATGGAGGGCCTTAGTTATGATTTACTTATCAAGCATGAGATAATCCATCTATTTTTGGTTAAAAATACCTTCCAAACATATACTGAGGTAGATGAAACATTCAGAAAACTACTCAAGTGCAATATTACAGATGAAAGCATGTGGGAAGAAATATGAAAATTACTGAAACCTTGAATCAGCAGGTTCAGCAACAAAGCAACAGCACATTCAGGCCAGATCAACACTAGAATCCTCGAAAGCAGAGACAATCATTTTAGCAGTTTTATTTTACCATTTTCTTGCATTATTTTTGTAAATAAATTTTAGATAGTTTTCAAAACATATCTATATATTTGAATCTAGATTTTTTGTATAGAAGTTGTATAAATACTTCCAAAGTAGAAATGCAAAGGGTTGAACCCTTTGATAAGCTTCTAAAAGGATAATTGTAATAAATATGAATTGGCTTCATATTTATGAAAGGATTTTGGATTTGCTTCAAAACAGTTTGTCATCTTATGAGTTCTTCTTAAGTTTCATTTCCATTTTTTTGTTTCTTCATGTGATTAAGTTTTTGTGAAGAAATTGGATAAGATAGGTTTAATGTCAACTTATTTTGAATTCCTTGTGAAGTTATAAATTATTATAGAGATCTCTGGATGCGGATGTTAGTTTGGGGTGATGGGACGTCAGTCCCTACATGACTCCTGAAGGAGCTCATGTGGGGTGGCCATATGGCCCCCCTGCACATTCATTTACGATGCCATTACTTCGCCAGCTCACATGGCATTTACTACTCCTGCTCAGATGTTACTTCAACCCGCTCTACTCGTTCAACCTGCGATGGCATTTGTCTTCGGCTGTTCGGCTTGCTACTGTGACAATTGTGGTTCCCCGCCTCCTCTGAGTGGTGCCTGCCCTCCTGGTTATGCTTACCCTAGCACTCACACACAAACAGGGTGCCACTGCATGCTCCTTGGATGTCTGGAAACGCTGTCGGGACACCATTTCTCTCAGAGTTTTTTTTGTTGTGCCAACTCCTTTCATCGTGCTCAATCTGTCGATATTTGTAGGTTTCCTTCGCTATTTGTCTCCTATACCTGTCAAAGGCACTCCCAGCCTACCTCTGCTTCCATGGCGCGCCTCCGCCATAGAAGGAGATGCTGGCGTGGCTCTAGCCGGGGCTGTGCTACCCACTCTCGGCCCTCAACCAGTTCGAATTTTGATTCCTCCTCAGAAGAAGCCACGCAGGGTCATTACCTGGAGACGCACAGTATTAGAGGTCGAGCCCACCACATATAAAGTGTACATTTCACCCAGCCAGCTTTGCCTCACTCTGTTGACCCTCCCAGACCTGCAATTCCCCCTGCCTCCTGTGGGTCTGCTAGTATTCCCCTGCGTCAAACTTCTCAGAGAGCTGATTTCCACTTTGAATTCTCTCTAGATAGGCCCATTATCACTGCTTTTGTCACTGTGACTCTTAGAGAAGATTCTGCTTACCATGGCCCCTCCCCTCCAGCCTTCTCGCTTCCCATTCTGGTCAAGAAAGATGCCATCAGCTCGAAAACACCTGTCGGTAATGTTCAATCTGCCCAAGACAAAGAGTGCAAGCTAGAAGATGCTGCTGACAAGAAAGGCATACCCAAAGAAGACATGGAAGATAGCAGGGATAAGTATTGGTGCAGAATTGTGGAGGAGCCGCCGTCCCCAGCTCATGATCAGTGATTCTCTCGACCTTCAGCTTTCATTGGTACTACTGGTCAATCATTTTGAGAATTTTTTGTTTATAGGTTTCAAGGCTCAGCGGAAAAAGATAAATGTTATATTTAGCATATATTTCTCTGTTATGTTAAATTTGTATGGACTTTGCGTCGGTTTCCCTTCTAAGGGCGGCCAAACTGCTTCTTAAAGTACTGGTTTCCCACTCAGGGCAGTCCATACTTTTTTTGTACATCATGAATATCAAGCCCAGCATTCAGACTTTCACAGATGACGCTGAGGCAGTTTTGTACCAGTAAATTATATAAATAGAATTAGTATTATTTAGAAAAAATAAATAAATTATTATAGAGATTATTTTATGAGAATGTTTATATTTATAACTCCTCTACATGAATAAATTGTCACTTATTCATGAAATTAAATACATTTGGTTGGGTTGTAAACATTGTTTACTTGCATCTTTCTATACGATTTAACATATATACTATTTGGATATTTAGAGAATCGTAACCTCTTACAATTCTACCTTACACTCATTTTTAATCTAAATTACTGTTAAGAGGTAAATATTAGCCTTTTTCTGGATATTTAAGTTTTATTAAGGTTTAAACACCAACTTTTATAAGTTTTGAACATTGGTCATTCAAAAACTCTAAAACAACAAAATATTTTAGATGCTTTAGCATAATAAATTAACCAAGAATTATCTCAGAGGTACAAGATAAATCTGGTGCCATTGTCGAGGAGGGTAAATTAAATATTTTTCCCTGGGACAATGATTAAGCTCTCCCTTTTAGGTTATTAAAGGGCTAGTTGGTTAAAATTCTTCACTAGACGACTTCACATTATAAATCTGGCTTCATTTAGGCATTACAGGTCTCACTCAGATCTTCATATGCATATCCATTGTCAGATCTTTAGAGGCTGGTGAGGATTTCCTTTTTAAGGAGAATGCTAGGAGCCTTAACTTCAACTTCTACTTTGTTTCCAGAAATAGTTTCAGAGACTGATCATTTTAGCCCTATATCAATTCCTCCTGATCTATTAGATTTACCACCTAGAGTACTAGATATGTTATCTAAAGGTGTTGATTTACAATATTCTCTTCTTGTTTATCAATTAGAGTCTTATCAGATCCCTAAAGTTGTTTTAGAATCTCCAAAATATGAAGCAGATTTAGAATTTGAATTACCAAAATTAAAACTCACTGATTTTATCTCCTCTATTATTCACACCTTTCCATCAACCTTTGAGAAACCTCAGGATATTTTTTCTATATATAAAAATCCTTTATTTGAAGGTGATCAAAAGTTTGACCCACAATTTCATAAGTTGGTGGTTTAATCACCTTTCCCTAAAACATCTAATGGTTCTACTCTTTATGTTAAAGGAAGGAAATATACACCTCCAACTTCATCATCATCAACTTCAAGTTCCTCATCTTCACCACCTCCTCCACCCAACAGAATAACTAGTATTCAACCACTCATTCAAGCTTGTTATGCAGCATTAGTCCTTCCTAATCAGTTAAATTATTTTCGAGATGGATATTTAACACATTTTCCTAGATTTAATGGAGAAACAAGATTGTCTGCAGAATATCATGTAGTTGTTTTCTTAGATTTTGCTAATAACGTGAATATTGAGCATGAAGATGTGTATACTAGATTTTTTGTGCAATCTCTTGAGGGTAATGTCAGGATCTGGTTTAAACAGTTAAGAAAAAACTCCATTCGTAATTGGAATGAACTAATTACTATTTTAATAATCAATGTGGAGTTAAGAGAGATCATGTCTATTTCCTAACACAATTTGATGATGTAATGAAAAATCCTGGAGATCTTGTATCTAATTTTATTAGGAGGTTTAACAAGATTTATAATAAAATGCCTCCTGATTGTAAACCTCCAGTAGCAGCGGCAAAAGTTATATTTTAAAAAGCTTTTGATGATGAATTTATTGTTATTCCAAAAGAAAGAAAGTCTCTTACCTTAGCAGACATGCAAACGAATGCATTGAAATAAAGGAAAACATTTCGGCATATAATAAAATGAAATCAAAGGCTGAAAGGAAAATTAAAATTAAAGAAGAAAGCACTTCTTCTCAAAGAAGTAAGGATGAAAATCACAAAATTTATGAAATCACTTCTTTATTTAGAAATATTTCTAACATAATATCTAAAATTTAATCCCAGCCTAGAGTATCCCAACCAACTTATACTAATAGAACTCAAACTCAGTATAGAAGACATCAACAAACTCAAATTTTACAGAGGCCTAATACTAATCAACAGATTCAACCCCCATTAATGATTGATGATAAAGAACCTAAGGATACTGACCCCCTAATTACATATGATATCAATAATTTTGACCACTCATCAAATCAGAATGCCATTGTTCCTATTCCTCAAAATAAATTCTCTCAACCAGAGCCAGAAAATTCACAGGTTTCAAAATATCAGGTCTTCTCTAAATTATTAATTGCAGAATTAAATAGAGGATATGATTTAAGACCCCGACCATGACCTGGTGGACCATCTAAAAACATCCATGTTAATGAATCACTAGTTAAATCAACTAAAATTCAAACCACGATCATTCAACCATTGAACCAGTCAAATGATCAAGATACTATGGATAAAATTGTTTTGAAGGCTTTTAATGTTGAAAAAGAACTTGAAAGAGTTAAAATACATATACCACAGAAAAATAAGACTTCAAAATGAGAACTGTGGAGATTTCAAGTTGTGATCCTAAAAATCTACACCACAGACATCTACAATCCATCAATACATATACCTTTATCTGAACTTTCCAAGAATCTAGGCTACATGAATCAAGTTTCTAAATGGATCCAATCTTCAAGTGTTGATGCTGAGGGAGATGTGGTAAGTCTGCAAGATGAAAAACCTTCAGTAATTTTTTGTCTCGTTTCTGATACGATTGATGAAAATGTCCCTCCCTTTTATGTCACTTTAAAAGTTAATCATTTTCTAAGATACAATTGTATGCTAGATTCAAGCACTTCCCACAATTTAATGCCCAAAGTTATCATGGATCAATTTCAATTGGAGATTACTAGATCTTATCATGATTTATACACTTTTGATTCTAAGAAAGTACTATGCCTTGGTCTAATAAAAGAGGTAGTTGTAACCTTATCACAAATTTTAGTTAAAAGTGTAGTATTAGACATTGTAGTCACCGATATTTCTCCTAAATTTGTAATGATATTATCTCGATCACGTTGTGCTAAATTAGGAGCAATTATTCAGATGGATATGTCCTATGTTACTATTCCTGTGAATGGAGGAGAACATATTAGATTATACAGAGAAGTGAGATTCATAAATACTATTTGTAGGGTTGATCATGTTAGGAATCATCCTATATATGTTGTTGATCAATATTTTGGATGTTTTAAATTATCATCTAATGATTTTCAAAATCCTCAACTCCACATAGAGGATAAACCAAAAACTCAAAAAATTGATATTTGGAAATTATATTTTGATGGAGCATTCTCAAAGGATGGAGCTGGAGCTGGCATTGTTCTTATTTCCCCAGGCAAAGAAAAAATTACCCAATATTATAAGTTAGAGTTTGATCTTACCAACAATGTAGCAGAATATGAATCTTTTCTTTTAGGATTGGAATTAGATAAAGGTATAAAAATATAGAAACTATTTTTTTTCAATGATTCAAAACTCATTGTTAAACATGTAATAAATCTATGTCAAACCAAACATCCTAGAGTTAGATATTGTAGGAATGAGGTATGGGATACAATGGATAATTTGTTTCAAGCCTTTAACCTCACAACTATTCCAATAAAGGGAAACATTCATGAAGACTCTTTGGATGTTTCATCTAGTTCTTTTAATATTCCTGATAAAATGTAGACACAATACCAAATTCAGGTAAAATACAGCCTTTCAATTCTTGATAATCTCAAGTATTGTCAAGTCTTTGAGGATGATGAACAATTGAAAATTTTCTTGCAAGTGATTGATGAATTTTCAAATTTACAAATTGATGATGAAAATATTAATGATAAATAATTAGATAATGAAAAATAAATTTCTTCATTAAACTCAAAAATAACAGATCATAATGTCATTCAGTTATCCAACAATTTCATTCCAAAAGGCCTGATTCCTCTTGAAATTTTTTTTCATCACAATGATGTTCCTAAAAACTCATTAGAAAATTCATCTGAAGAAGATATTGAAGAGTGTAATATTAGTGTTCATGATGAAACCATGAACATTAAAGTTTCTGCATCATTAACATGGGAAATAAAATAAAAGTATCTAAGTCTCCTTAGAAATTACAAAGATGTTTTTTCTTGGTCTTATGATGAGCTAAAAACTTATGATACCACTCTTATTGAGCACAAAATTCCCCTTAAACAAAATTTAAGAATGATAAATCCGGTTTTACGTACAACAATTGAAAAAAAACTTAAAAATTTACTAGATGCTAACATCACAGTTCCTCTAAGATATTTTGATTAATTTGGTCCTAGTTAGAATGAAAACTGGGTTTTACGTACAACAATTGAAAAAAAAATTAAAAATTTACTAGATGCTAACATCACAGTTCCTCTAAGATATTCTGATTAATTTGGTCCTAGTTAGATTGTGTGTAGATTTAAGAAATTTAAATAAATAATATTTATAAGAAAATTATCCATTACCCAAAATGGATCAATTAATTCAACAATTTTAAGGTTCTAACATAATTTCTATGTTAGATGGTTTTTGTGGATACAATTAGATTATTGCAAGTACATAAGATAGAGAAAAGACAACATTCACAACTCCTTGGGGTACATTCATGTATGCAAGGATGCCTTTTGGTCTAACCAATTCTGGAGCTACGTTCTAGAGAGCTATGGATCTAGCATTTGTTGGTAAGATTAATAAATTTGTTTTCATTTATCTGGATAATCTTACTATATTTTCTAATTATGATCAAGAAAATTTAAATCACTTGAGAAAGGTTTTTGATAGGTGCAGGAAATTTGGAATCTCACTCAATCCAAAGAAGTCCCTCTTTGCTATCAAACAAGGAAAACTACTTGGCCACATTATTTCAAATAAAGGAGTGGTTATTGATCCAAAGAGAGTGTCAGCCATTCAAGCAATCACTCTACCAAGAAATAAAAAGGAAATTTAATCTTTTCTTGGGAAAATCAACCTTTTAAGGAGGTTTATACCTAACTATGCTGAAATAGCTAAGGACATTACTAACATGTTAAGGAAAAACCATGAAGTTAAATGGACAAATACATCAAAATTTTCATTTTCCCAAATTAAGAAAGCTATTTCTAAAGCCCCAATATTGGTCAGTCTAGACTATTCAAAACCTTTTAGCATTTTCTCTTTTTCCTCTGAAACGACTTTAGCTCATGTCCTTTTGTAAAAAAAATGAAAATGATGATTACCAATCTATTTCCTTCTTTAGTAAAGTCATGAGAGATGTTGATTTGAGATATGAAATTATAGAAGAACAAGCCTATTCCCTTATTCAAGACTTGAAAGCCTTTAGATTCTATGTACTCCATTCATCCATTATTGCCTATGTTCCAAATAATGTTGTTAAACTATTTTATCACGACTTGATACAGATGGAAGAAGAGGAAGATGGAGCACTAAAATAATATAATTTGATCTTAATATCAAGTCCACCAAACTAATAAAGGGCCAAGGTTTAGCCAAGCTTCTAGCTAAATCCAATTGTAAAATATTAGGGATAAATTTTGTAATGCAACTTTCAATTGAGAAGAATCCACAAGAACCCTCTCAACTTTCAATTGAGAAGAATCCACAAGAACCTTTTCAAACTTCAATAGATGAGAATCCATAAGAACCTTCATCTATAGCTAAATCAACTCCTCTTAAAATACATATTGATGAGAAATTTCTCTTATCTGAATGGTACATTGATATTGTAAATTTTCTTTGCAATCATGAATTTCCAACAAACTTTACAAAGAATCAGTGAAAAACACTCAAGTTAAAACCTGTCAAATACTGAAATACCAATGCAAATTTGTATTGGAATTATCCATTAAATATCCTCTTGTTATGTTTAAATAAAGAAGAGACAGAGGGAGTTATAGATCAATTTCATGTAGGTATTTGTGGAGGACATTATGCTTGGAGAGGAGCAACATACAAGATTCTTGGAGCATGTTTCTATTGGCCCAAGTTGTTTGCATATGCGGGAGAAAAGGTAAAAAGTTGTATACCCCGTCATATTTTTGCTGGAAAATAGATATTACCATCACTCCCTCTTATTCCAGTCCTAGTAGAAGCACCTTTTTTTTATAGTGGGGAGTAGATTTTATTGGAGAGATTCACCCAACATGCAACAATCAACATATATGGATTCTCACTGCCACATATTATTTCAAAAAATGGGTATAATTCATCCCAGTAAAAAATGCTACTGACACCATTGTTATTAAATTCATTGAAGACAATATAGTGTCTAGATTTGGTTTCCCAAGGTAGATAGTTATAGACAATGCAAAATATTTCAGTAGTGTTAATATGATCGATTTTTTTCAGAAGTACCAAATTTTATTATATCACTCTAACTCATATTACCCTCAAGGAAATGGATTGGCAGAATATTCAAATAAGAATCTAGTTAAAGTCATCAAGAAATTACTCACAGACCATAAGAGAAATTTGGATAGCCATCTCAAGTATGCAATTTGGGCGACATAATTTCAAAAAAAATATCAACACGTAAATCACCATTTCAGTTTGTTTATTGCACTGAAGCCATTTTCCCCAGACTATTAGCCTTTCTTGTTTTAAAATTATTACAAGAAACATATGAAGAACACGATCATTTTTCTAGAAGAATAAATCAAATAATTGAATTGAATGAAAACAGAGATGAAGTTCAATATAATCTTAGAAAATATCAAAATAAAATGAAAATATTATATGACAGGAAAGCCAGAGAAAGAGACTTTAAAGAATGGGATTTAATACTAAAATGGGATACTAGAGGAGAGGATAAAGGGAAACATGGAAAGTCTAATAATATTTGAAATGGGCCTTTCATCATTGTGAAAGTTAAAGGAAAAAATACCTTTATCTTACAGAACTTGGAGGGCCAATTTTATTCATTGCGAGTCAATAGAAAATATTTGAAGCATTATATCCAATACTAAAACTACATCAATTATCCATCATTATATATTACCAGTTTGTTTCATTTTTCAGAAAAGTGTGATTGTTTTCAAAAAAGACTCCATTAGTTCGAGGAGAAGGCACTTGGATCTACATGTTCTCTGCATCCTATAGGAGGAAGCAGTCCCTGGTTGGAGCCAATGTTGTAACATATTTTCTTTTGATAAGTTAGATGTTTGTAGAAGAAAAATTGTTCTATGAAAAAAAATTGAAAACTATGTTTTCCCCATCGTATTGGTGAGAAAATTTAAATTCTACCTTCTTATTTTTAAATTAAATTTAATTATGTAATAAGAGTGATTATCCAAATTTAAAAAAGGGGAGCAACCGACAAGATTTTTGTCATTTATCCGACTAAATCACCGCTACGTTTAAGAGCATCGTGATGCATGAAAATCAAATTAGATGGACCGTATTCATTTTGCACCCCCCTACTCCAATACTGTAAACCATCCACCCCTTTGAAAACCACCTCTACTTGTTCAAAGAGTCATTAAATCTTCTCCCGCCAAAACTTATGCTACCATTCTCATCCTGCTAAGTGGCATTTGTCTCCACCAATCACATTTTTCCATGACAAATCATCGGGTACACATTAATTACACTCCCCCGCTCCTCTATAATGGACAAATACACCAATTAAACCACAATTTTCAAAGATTTTTAGTTTACAGTTTTAAAAAATCTTTAACCTACTGTGAAACTGATAATTCATCCTGCTACTGCTACTATTGGTTAGCATATGAAGGACTTTATCATTGCGCCTATTACAGAAGTCGAGGCAAGATTCTGTTAGCAGAAAACTTATTGAAGATTTTTACAATTTTCTTACACAGCAAAGGAAGCTCCAGGTATTTCAGTTCCTCTTTTTTCTGTGCAACTATGTCTTCCAAAAAAAAGTCTAAGAGTTCTGAAAACCCTATGCTCCCTCCTCCCGTGGACTTAGATCGTGAACCTTTGGTAGATCATCATTACAAAATTGCAAAAACTAATTGTGAGTTTGATTTATTCGAACTATACAATTGGTTGAAGAAAAAATTCTTTGATAAATCTGATGAATTAAACCTCTGGCAATCATCTCTCCCACAATGCATCTTTCCCCAAACCTTTTATTTCCCAGATTTTGTATTATGGTGTTAGATTAGGTATTTCCCAAGCGAGAGAGCCCTAATTTCCCAAAACCAAGATTTATTGTTCACTATCAGTGTTGAATTAATAAATAGAATGCTGCAAGTCCAAAACCTTGAACCATTGCATCCATTTTCTCCAGAATTCATCATGGATATCTATAAGAAATTAGATTTTCCTCAAAGAACCAAAATATTTAAAATATTCTTGGCAGAAGATGCTCAAATTCATAAAACAAATCCACCTTATCAATCATATGTGTTCCCATACATGACTAAATAGATCACATCCATTGCTTCATGCCTGGTAGGTTATCATTCTAACCAATGGATTGATGAGATCATAATAGGATTCTTGTTAGCTTTTACATCCAAGTAAAAACCTCTTATTTTCAATTATAGTTAATACCTGGAAGATTCCATTCATGAGAAACTTATAAGGTTTACCACAGAAGGAGTGTTTAAATAATATTTTATTTTAGCATATTTGTTCATATTTTATCAGTTAGATGGATTTTATTTTCCCCTACAAAATATGGACAGTCAAGGAAATCCAAAATCAGTAATTCAGTGAAAATCATTAGTAAGAAATAATAGTACTGAATATACATTCAGTGAGTTTGTGGATTAGTTTTTACATGTGGTCATAAGTCTACTAAACATTGATGCAGAGCCAAGGATTGGGATAGAAATTAAAAGAATCCTACAGTTGAGTGAAAATACTAAAACATGAGATTGGTACTTGTACCAAAGTTATACATAAATCAGGGTATATGGCTGTGAGATACCACCATATAGATTTCCTAGATATGTCCCTCTTCGAATTTTTTCTCTTGAGTACAATAGGAAAATGATTAATATGGATCAACTTCATTTTGTATCAGCAAGGGAAAAGGATCAATTCAAAATCAAGACTCACATAGGACCTTTTATTTGTAATACTAGATCAACAGGGAGGGAAGAAGATGTATTGTCAAAGCTTCTGAATTTCAATCTTAGCTTCAACTAGTCTTATGAGTAATTTCCAAGTTCAGGGTAGAGCATAAAACTACCCGATATGTACACACTCCTAGACCTGAAATAGAACAATACATGAAAATGGATGAATGGTTAGAAAATACCATTAAGGAAGTAGAAGAATATAATATATTAGTTACCATATCTCACACTCCACTGTCTAAAGAGAAGCAGGATAATATATAGAGGGAAAGTGATTCCCCACTATCACAAAGATTTTAGGGAAGGAGTTCAAGATATACACTAAAAGGCATAAGAAAAATGACACAGATGAATCACAAGAATAAGATGCTACACAACATCCTCCAATTGTCATGAAAGGGCCATTTGTATATCCATCCCCTACAAGAGAATAAATATTGATTGGATCTCCTTCAGCCTCACAAGATGCATCCTCATCACAGATAGGGGAAATGCAATAGAATCCAAATGAGCCAAGCATATTTACAATTTACAAGGAAATAAAAAATAATAATGAAGCTTTGATTGAAAGCTTCTAATTATACTCAGTTCTAGAAGCAGGCATTCTCTTCACAGCATAGGCTACTTTCAGCCTTTGATACAAAAAAATGAAGAATGCAAATTGATTTCTTAGAGCCAAAGGTCACCCATACAAGAAAAATAAATGATTACACTAAGTCAGTTTTCTCTTTTGATGCAGATTTGATTCTTCGTATTGACCAGATAGATCTACACAAAAAATTTGGTGAGATGATATTTTATTCTCTCACAAACTCAGTTATGACAACATCAAAGTTACAAACCTTAGTCAACATTTTACAATCTCAACTAAAAATAAAGAGGATTTATTCTCTAGCCAAGGATACAAAGAAAAAATTCTTGGAAGATTTAGTGATAAAATTGGGATTTGATCCCACTGATGTAAACGCAGCTGAGGAGATCATCAAAGGTAAAAATGCAGATATAGCTTCTTTAAGAAAATAACTCAAACTCCCTATTGGCTTGTGACCTCACCGATAAAAGGAGTTTTCACATTAAAAAAAAAAAAAACGCAGGCTAAGAGGATGGGGAACATCAAATATCATAGAGGCGGCTTTCAAAGAACGAGCACGGTGATACCATATTGATTATTCACTAAGGCAACACACACAATTCCATGGTGGAACCATGTGCCAAGTACCAAAATTAAATAACCATTCCAGTGGCATTCGAAAGGTGCTAAGGTGGTCGAAGACGATCCACTAGAGGAGATGATGCCATCCCTCCTCCAGGGAAATCAGAGTGGTTCCATGGGGAAAAGAAAATGGGATGGAGGCCTCTATCCACCCCGCTGAAAATCTAGAGGGTCTGCCATGATTAATAGTTGGCTCAGGTAATTTCATGGTAAGATAAATCTAGTAGGTAGTATGAAGGCCAGTACCTGCCTTGTCCGACACGTGGCCCCCCACCTACCCGGCTACTTCCAGCCAACCACCCAGCGCCACGTGTCTCACTGTCGAGGTCCTTATGAAGTCAGCCCTACAAGTATCACCCAGCTTTGATACTCAATAAAACCCTGTTTTCCATAGTGTGTTTTACTCTTGACTATGCAATGTTACTAGTTATTTACTGGTATTTCACTCTATCAGGCAGGTTAAAACTTGAGTACTGGTCGCTTTCACTCTCGAATCATTTTCCCTTGCTACCTGACTATTATTTCAGGTATTTTGTCATTTTCCATTTTTCTATTTCCCTTTTACTTTTATTTCAAATTATCATGGAGAAATTGAAATGCTCTGTGCCCCCCAAGCTCCCGAGGTTAGGAATACTCCTAGACCTGAACCCCTCACTGACGCTCATGCCCAACTCTGTGACCCGTCTATCCCTTCAATGTAGCTCGCACCAAATCCAAGCTCTTCGACTATCGGTGAAGGGGCGAGGATATATTTAGGGTCATCGAGTCAGGTCTATATTATCAAATTTCCCCGACAACACATCTGTTCCCAAAGTTTATTGTCTGGCTTGGGGAAGCCTACATTGAGCATAAGAATGTCTTCCTTTCCACTCGAGGCACTATGATCCTTCAGATTACCCCACAACTCATAAGAAAAGCCCTATGCTACCCTCTCGCTCAGGACTGCGTCGAGTTCTCTGAAGTCACCCTCTACTACCATTTCTCAAATCAATCCTTGGAAAAAAAAAGTGGTTTCCTCGACCTTATCTCCTAATCATGCCTATTATCATTCCCTCACATAGATTCGATTCCACTGTCATCATTCTGTAGCAGCATACAACCTATTCTAGCTGTCATCTCGAGAATGTTAGGGTTTGAGAATGCTGAGTTAGTGACTAAGGTGGGTGTAGCTTTCCTATGGCTGATGATGCAGGTAGAGATAATTTTGGATATCCCCTCCATTCTAGCCTTAGCTATCAAGGCTCAGTTTCAAGCGATGTCTTCCTTCTCTTATTTCAAATATTTCTCCCTCCTTTTCTACCTATTCTTACTTGAGCACACAGATAAGTTTGAAGGTCTAGGCCTAAACAGGTTCTCCAGGAGAAACGCCCAACCCAAATCTGTTTTCGAGTGGACTCCTGTAGTTTTCTAGCAGCCAAAGGGGAAGGGGTATGCAAAATTCATTAAGGATTTCATGTCCATAGCCTATTCCATCATACACGATAGCCCCTTGCCCAAAAATTTTCCTGAAAAAAATATGGCTCTAGTTTAGTGACACAGATTGCACAGGCGATTGGTACCTATTCGAAGACCACACCGAGATCAAGGTCTACAGTGTTGAAGTACCCCCTTATCACTTGCCACTATTATCATCCATGAGGATATGTGCCCTCGAGTTTATCCGCCAGGTCTTAAGTGTCGATCAAATCAACTTCGTGCCCGCTAAAAACGGGTACATCTTCAAACACCCAAACTCTATAGGCCCTTTCACCATTACTTCAAGGCATGTCCTCTCCACTGTGGAAAGGATGTTGTGAGAGATGAATTTCCCTCAGGGAGATGTCTGGAACTATTATCCTAAGGGGTACCTCACAAACAGGAAGAAGAATATTAAATCTGCAGCATATGTGCATGAACCTAGGCCTCTCATCGAATGAAAATCTAACATTAATGTGTGGCCTTTGGATACACAGATGGAGGCCAAATCCTCAGCTATTGAAGGAAAAGGAGATAATGTGCCCGTTGAGGCAGAAGAGAAGGAACAAGGGGACACCTTGGGAAGTCAAGAGTTCCTGGATGTTGATGAGGAAACTCACCCTAGTAAAAAATAGAGAATTGAAGGGCCAAATGACCTAGAGGTCGAGTTATCTGATGATGAGGTCCCCATGCTTAGGGTCCTGACAAAGACAAGCTGATATTTCTACTCTCCTTTGATTCTAACTTGTCTTCAGCCCCCTCAGAGCTTTCATATACAGTCACATTGGGAAAATATGATGCAAGGGATGAGATTGAGATCGGGAACAAGCTTGCAAGAGAAAGGTTGAGGGCCGAAATTTCTTAGTTCATGGATAAAAACCATACTAGGATTTCCTCAGTTCTGGATATGGACAAATATTAGCTCATATTGGCCATCCAGCCATGAGCTCTGCATCCATCACCTTCGATATCCCAATACAGAGCTCTGGAGATAATTATAAATTTGGGAAACATTGCCCTGATGGATAAGATAGATTTGCACCAGTGTATCGGGGACATGCTATGGACTGAGGTAGTGAAGCATATAGTTTCTCTATAGAGGCTCGAAAAGAATATGAAGAAAATTAAGGAAAACTAATGAAGAGAAAGGGTTAGTGCTAAAGCCATCGCTACTCAGCTGGAGAACACCAGGAAAATGATAAGAGGAAAGGGGTTTGATACCAATGTAACATTTCAAGCTCTTCTTACCAAATAAGATTTGGAGGTATAGGAGTTGAAGATAAAGATAAATATTCCTCATTCTAAACATATTCATACCAAGGAACTTGTCCAGGTAGAAAGGGAAAAGATGGTTCTCGTTGATTCCCTTGCTCAAAAGGAGGAAGAGGACATTCAAGAGGATAAAAAGATTGGCTGAATTAAGGAGGGGTTTTCAGAGTTGCAGATTAAGTGGGACAGGCATACATGCGTGGTTCCTATATCAAGAGATTCCCAGAATGCCTCAAAGTAGCTCACCAAGGCCCTGGATGATCTAAAGATGTCAGAAAATGAGACCCACTCCATTCGTCGGCTCTTAGATGAGGCCTAGGCCGCGTACATAGAAAATCATAAGATGGTTTCATCCCTATGGAAAGAGGTTGAGAACCTCCACCAGGAAGCTCAGGGACATGAGAATTCTATTAGAGACTTAAAAGTGCAGATTAGAGGTAACATGTCGTTGGTAAAAGTGAGACGATTTGTCTAGGGGGAAATCATAGCAGAGGTCAAGCAACATTGGGAGCTTCTTGTGTTGATCAACAACAATAAGATTTCCATTCACGAGTTTAAGGCCCAATTGGAGGTTGGACATGGGGATGGAGAGGAGAAGGTATAAATAACAAAGAAATATGTCAATTACCTCAACGATATCTCACTTGAAGAATTGCACACATAGGGAGTGATCGATCATTTCAAGATGATTATGGACGTCAGTAAGATGATTGAGAAAGAGAACGCATGTGTCAACACATTTGGTTTTTTAGCACTGGTATCAAAGGGAGTGGAAAGGTTCGATTAGGAGTAGCACAAGTTGGTAGAAGCTGGCCTCCTACCATGCTAGGATCCACAGTCAGGTGCACTATTTCCCCTAACGACCTATGATCAGAAAATGTTAGAAATTATGTGTAGGGAAGACATAAGACTAGATAAAACCTCTCGGCTAAAATAAAAGACCATAATAGCTGCACTATGTAAGGAATTCTTCCTTCTCAGTTAGGTTAAGACATTCTTTGTTTTCAGCGTGGATTATACGAAGCTTACACAATTACAGTTATGTTTGAGACCTACACTACAACACCACTACGTGGGGGAATTTTGTGGCAAAAGTGTTATGAATACGTGAATCCTCTGGTCTCCTCTACTTCACAGCAAGTTCCACCCCCGCCGCCTCATCAGCGTGGCTCCTCCACGTCTTAGGTGTGATCACGCCACAAAGAAGGCTCGGGCACTCCTTGTCGTACCAACTGATGGATATCATGATCAAGCCCATGCAGCCTTTGTTTTATTTTTTGATTTCAATTTCTATGTAATGTAAAATTAAGTGAAATCTTGATTTCACCCCATGTACTCTCTTTTTATTTCCATGTTTCTATTATGTTCTTATTACAGTCTGTGTCAGACCATACTGTTTTGGATGAGATTCCATTACGCCTCATCATTTTTTATTTATATGGGAAACTGTAATATCAACAAGGAATATTTTGTGTGAAGAAATATCTGGTCATGCTATCCATGTAAACGGCTATAAAAGGAAAATTCTCATACTAAGTAAAGGTTCTGAACTCTCTAAAAGTTGGAGGTGTAAAGTCTGCATAACACATTTTGTAGTTTTGGGAATTTCTCTGAATGTATATCTAAAGAGCCATTTTTAAGGGATAATATAATGAATTTTGTTGCGATAATGGATTCCTACTCAGCTTATGAACAATATGTATGTCTATGTTATGTTTAATTTCGATCATTGTTCCATTATTTCATGTTTTATGTCTTGTTATCATGATTTTAGAATGCGGGTGTTCTATATATTGTTTATGAATTTATCCATGAATAATACTTGTACAATGGTGTATCATATCACCTTAATCATGCTCAGTGCATGATTCCCATTTTGAGCTCCTACATTTCACCATTTTCCTCTTAAGTACCTAAAGGGTGGATTCTTATATTTTGTAAGCTTGCCTCACTCAGACTTACCATTCTAAGTCCCTGTGGTCTTTGTTATGATTAACCTTAAATATTGTTTTTAGGTTTCACATCCGACCCTTTTTGCAGCAAACTCAATCTCATAATAGCCTCAAGCCCATTCTAAGCTAGCCTCACTCCTCAAAATCATAGTTCATGGTTATTACTCTGCTCTCCCTATGATCTAGAACCACATATCAAATAACTCCATCCAAATAATATCCAGTAGGTTCCTGTCAAAGAACATAAAGAATACCCATATGTCTTCCTATTTTTAAGATGTCCTAGGCACTGGTCTTCTGAAACTCAAGGATTTCTCTAGGCGTGAAAACATCTTTTTGGCACCGTTGCTGGGGAACAAAGTTGAAAATATTTTCCCCAGGAATATGACATTATTCTCACCCTTCAATCATGTGAGCATGAAGGGTTGAGAGTTGCATAACCCTCACATTGGTGACTCCATTGTTATCTAAATTTAAATCAATAGCAATCCTAGATTATACCAAGCCACATCTTAGGTCAGATACCTCTCAATTGAGAACCCCGTCTGTATATGATCCTGAAAAAATTATATTCAAGAGAATTTGGAAAGAAAAGAAACCAGTCCAAACTGAACTACCCTCATTCTCGTAATAATATTCTCCATCCTCATCTCAGAAAACTGAAGTCTACGGCCCTAGCTCTATAGCTCAAGTACTTGAATATCCCCTAGATAACTATGCTTTAGACCA
Organism: Pinus albicaulis; assembly: GCA_034641835.2. Classification (NCBI taxonomy): domain Eukaryota; kingdom Viridiplantae; phylum Streptophyta; class Pinopsida; order Pinales; family Pinaceae; genus Pinus; species Pinus albicaulis. Next base: position 485,019,896 of record CM076581.1, read on the forward strand.
TTCTGAGATAAAATATGAAGCCAAATGAGTAAATACCTCTGTACCTCCTTTTAATCTGACCCTAGAGGCCGAGGAAGTCAAAGAAGTTACCATACTCTAGATCTCATCTCAGGTTAACTTACAAATCTCCTCGTAGGATATACCTATTGTCATCCATCAGAATCTTCCTCATAATCCACCGCCCCCTATGGTTGTGCCTGGCTTCCTCCTTCATAAGTATGCCCCACTGGCTTTACCACAAGTTCTGCATGACATGCCTCAATAATATTTAAATCTCTTTCCTCAATTTACCATGGAAGACAATGTTTCCACTCAGAAGCATATCGAGGACTTCTATTATTTTTCTGAAAATGTAAATGTGGAGAACTTGGATGTCATGTTGAGGATTTTTGTTCAGTCTCTAGATGGAGAAGCCCAAAGTGGTTTAAAAATCCTGCTGACAATGCAATCACCACTTGGGAGGAAATGGAAAATTCTTTTACTCAAAAATGGGGAGAAAATAGGGATCATGGCTACATCCTCATGAAGTTCAATGCCTTGAAATAGAATCACAATGAAGATGTAGATGAATTTATCAACAGGTTCAATAAGTTGTACAATAACATACCTGTTGAAATGAAGCCTCCTCAAGCAACAACCAAGGTGGTTTTCATAGGAGCATTCGAGTCCAAGTTTGGAATCTCCTTGAGAGAGAGGAAATCTGCGTCCCTAGAACAGATCCAGATTGATGCACTGGAAGTAGAGGCAAACTTTTCCCCTCTACAGGAAAATATAAAGAAAGAATAGATCATGATTCTAGAAAAATGGGTAAGGAGGAGGCTTCTTCCTCTAACCAAGAGAGAGAAGCATCAGAGTATAAGATCAAAGATATGAACAAGATGATTAAAAACCTCTCTAAAAAGTTGGTGAAACTAGAATTTGAAGCTAAAAATTCCTCCACCCAACCAAATCATATGGCCCCTAATCGAGGCTTCAATCCCTAGTATCGGAAGCCACCTCTGCAAATATTACAGCGAGATAGAAAAGAAAAACAAGATCATATATAGCCTCCTTTATATTTGGAAGGGAAAATGGAAGGAAAAACTGAGGAAGCTCCTGACTGTCAGGAGGATCAATTTCTTTCTTATTCAGAAGATGAAGAGGGAGAGCTTACCTTGCAAGAGGAGAAAGAGAAGAAATAAGTTTCCCTAGAAGATCCAGATATTGATGATTACTGCAGAAAATTTGTGGATTGCATGCAAGCCCAGTTCCATAAGAAGTATGATATAAATTCCTCTAGAAAGAGAACTCGAGTACAAGAACAAAAGGAAGAATCCACGCTGAAAGAGAAGACTGCTCCAAATTATGTCAACAAGGGGAAAAAGCCCATAGAGGAGCCCATGCGCCAAAAAGCCACTACCTCTTCCTCCACAAGGCCAGTCCTCGATCCCTGTAAATCTTAAGGCTTCTACCGCAACCCAAAAAAATCCTATCCACCCTAAAGAATAGCATAAGGAGGTCATCATAGAAAAAAACCCCGCAATCTTCAACCTCCAAAAAGAGCTAGAAAAAGCCAAGATCCCAGTTCCTCTAGTTGAACTTTTAAAGCAGCCTTCGTATAAAGCTCAAGTAACTCAATTCATGCTACCCCATGGCATAGGTACTCTCCTTGACACTCTCAACCTCCAGGAAGAAAGACCCATGGTATTATTTGGCCCCCATGTAAAATATTTGTATCTGTCAGCCCCCCCGTTTTATGTGTCTCTGGTCATTCCCTATTGCTGTACAACTGCATGTTGGATTCTGAGGCCTCACAAAACTTACTTCCACTGTCTGTCATGAAGCAATTGGGGTTGAAAATTACCCAACCATATAAAGATATATATTCGTTCGAATCGAAGAGGGTAAAGTGTTTGGTCATGATAAAGGATCTGGTGGTAAATCTGGCCCAAATCCTAGCCAATAGCATAGTGAAGGATATCGTGGTAGCCGATATCCCATCTTGATTCGAGATGTTATTGTCCAGATCTTGGGGATCAAATATTGGTGGCTCAATTAAGTTGGATCTCACCTACACTATTATTCTAGTGTTTGGGGGGCAAGAAAGGGGACTATACCGTGACTCTAGGTTCGTGAAGATGGTTACTAAAGCTGAAGGCTCAAAAAAATCTCTAGTATATGGTAAGGAAGGCGAATTTTCTTGTCTTATGTTTGAAGAGGGTGAGGATTTTCTGCAGGAAGCTAAAATCCACCCTCGAAAATAGAAGGAACCTATGGGTAAAGAAGAGGAGGAGATATGGACCCTGCATTTTGATGAGGCAAAATCACGAGAAGGAAATGGAGCCAGGTTGCTTTTAATTTCACCCAAAGGATGTTTGGCCCCTCTCTCCTTCAAACTGGAGTATGAAGCCACAAAAAATGTGGGTGAATGCAAATCTTTACTACTAGGACTGCAAACAACACGAAATATGAATATTCAGAGCCTAAAGGTTTTTGGGGACTCACAAATGGTAGTAAGACAAGTCAGGAATCAATGCCAAGATAAAAACGCATGGCTCAATGCCTATAGAAATGAAGTATGGGACCTGGTGGAGAACTTATTCTTGGATTTTAACATACAGTTCATGCCAAGGGACCAAAATTGGATGGCCAACTCGCTCACTATTGCAGCCAACAATTTTCGCCCACCCCAATATCCTTTGCTCAGGTACGAGGTTGAGATGCCATATCGCCCCTCTATCCCAAACAATGTAAAGCACTGGAAAGTTTTTGAGGATGAGGAACAACTCAAGTGTTTCATCGAGATGGTTGGAAAATTCTCCAATTTGATGATTGATGCAATGGAGGAAGAGCCCAGTAATCAACCACAGACCAAATGGGAAGAGACATTGGCCAGACACCGAGTCTTTAAACTCAAAGGGAACATCATTCCCAGAGGCCTTGTGCCCCTAGAAAGGTTTTCTGGTAAAAATGATATCTCGATCAATCCTATTAATATGACACAGGATGATCAGGTAAATGATATAAACATCAGGACAGAGGGAGACCCGAAGGTATTAAAGCTATCCAGGGGAGTTCCTGAGGAATATCAAGACAAATATATCTAGTTTTTCGGAGAATATAAAGTTGTATTCACTTGGTTGTATCAGGATCTGAAGAATTTTGACATTGAGGTCATACAGCACAAGATTCCCCTCAAAGGAGACACCAAGCCCCATAAGCAGAAACCAAGGCAAATCAATCCATTGCTGCTTCTAGCAATTGAGAAGGAGATCAAAAATCTATTGTGAGCTAAAATTATAGTTCCCCTGAGATATTTGAAGTAGGTGGCCAACTTGGTCCCAGTGAGGAGGAAGAATGGAGAAATAAGATTATGTGTGGACTTCCGAAATCTCAATAGGTCTTCTCTCAAAGAAAATTACCCCCTCCAGAAGATGGACCACTTTTTGTAGAAGGTGGTTGGATCCTTCTGGATGTCTATGATGGATGGTTTCTCTGGATATAATCAGGTGGTGGTTCTCCCCGAAGGTCAGAAGAAAACAACGTTCACCACACCATGGGGGGCTTTCATGTACGCCCGGATGCCATTTATTTTGATCAATGCGGGTGCCACCTTTCAACATGCGATGTATATTGCTTTCATAGGAGAGCTACGAATGTATCTAGACGATATCACTGTGTTCTCAAAAAGTGATGCTAAGCATATTGAACATCTTCTCCGGACCTTTGAGAAGTGCTACAGGTACGGTTTTTCATTGAACCCTCAAAAGTCCATGTTTTCTCTGGAGGAAGGGAAGCTGTTGGGACACATAGTGACTAAGGAGGGAGTAAAAATTGACCCGAAAAGGGTAGACGTGATCAATGGAATTTTACTCCCATGGAATAAAAGGTAAATCCAGGTATTCCTAGGGAAAATAAATTTCCTAAGGTTCATTCCAAACTATGCAGAGATCGTCTGACATATTACAAAGATGCTCAAGAAATATAATGGAGTAAAATGGACCCCCCAGTCAACGACTTCTTTCAACAGAATTAAACAGGATTTTTCTTTATATCTAGTACTAGCAGACCGTGATTACAAAAAGCCTTGCATGATCTTTTATTTTTCCTCCCCTCACATAGTAGCTACAGTACTTTTACAGAAAAACGAAGAAGGGCATGAACAACCGATTGCATTCTTCAGTCAGGTCCTGTGGGACATAGAATTAAAGTATAATATCTTGGAAAAGTAGGCCTATGCCTTTTTCAAGTCGTTAAAGGATTTTTGTATATATGTATTGCAGTTGGCCATAACTGCCTATGTCCCTATAGTGGCAGTAAAATAAATTTTAATACAAGGGGCTAATGAAGGAAAGATGGGCAAGTGGATTGCCAAAATCTAGGAATATGAGTTAGATATCAAACCCACTAAGCTCATTAAAGGACAGGGGTTGGCTAAAATATTATTAGAGTCCAATTGCCAGGTATTGGGTATTAATATATCTATGGAAGGAGGAGAAGTACCAGAGGGTACAAAAGTACAGCCCAGAACAGAAACCTTAATACAAAAGACGCATGTAAAATACCTTTTTTCTGTGTTGTACAAAGATGTGGTATAATGCCTCCTTACTATAAGATGTCCCCCCAGCTTTGATAAGGCTAAGTAACATACCCCGAGATTAAGTTATTAGAAGTACACCCTGGAAAATCGATGATTGTATTGGAGGGACCCTTAAGGAATTCTACTTCTATGTCTAACAGAGAAGGAGGTGGACAGGGTGATGGCCGAATTCCATAATGGTGTATGTGGCGGGAATTATAGCTAGTGGTATACGTCTCACGAAATCTTTAAAGATTGTTTTTTCTGGCCCTGATTATTTGGAGATGTTCACACTTGTGTTTGAGAATGTGAAAAATGCTAGAATTTTTCATAAAAACAAAAATTTTCTCCACTACCACTAATCCCTATTCATGTTGAAGAGCTGTTCAGGAAATGGGGCATTGATTTTATTGGTGAGATCCATCGGACATTCAGTAATCAACACCATTAGATTCTGACAACCACTAACTACTTCACCAAGTGGGTTGAAGCAGTGCCCGCAAGAAATTCCATGGATGGGGTGGTGATTAAATTATGGAGGAGAATATAATAGCTAGATTCGGGTGCCCGGCTAAAATTATCACTGATAACGCCCAAGTTTTCAAGTTTGCCAAGTTCATCAAATTTTTCCAATAGTATAATATCACTCGGGTACATTCTATGGCCTACTATCCCTAAGGGGATGGGTTGGCCGAGTCATCCAATAAGACTTTGGTAAGGATTTTGAAAAATACCATAAGCGAGAATCGGAAGAACTAGGATTCCCAACTTAAGTTTTCACTTTGGGCAAATCACATTACCAGTAAAAGATCCATGGGAAAGTCTCCCTATGAACTGGTATATGGCCGAGCAGCAGTGTTTCCCATTCAACTCGCTTTACCCATGGCTAGGTTTCTACAAGACATTGAAGAGGAACCAAATGATCTCATTAGGAGAACGAATCAACTTGTTGAACTGGAGGAAACATGAGCTTATATGAACATCAGGTTGGCCGACTATCAGGAGAAAATGAAATGCTTATTTGATCAACGAGCAAAATTTAAGGAAATACAAGCAGGAGACTTGGTGTAGAGGTGGGACATTAGATGGGCGGATAAAGGTAAACATGGAAAGTTCAATCCACTCTGGTTCAGACCTTTCAAGGTGGCTAAAGTCAAGGACAACAAAACCTTCATATTAGAAAATCTAGAGGGGGACCTGATTGAAATGCCCGTGAACGGGAAATTCCTCAAGACCTACTTTCAGTACTGACAGTGGCCACGAGGGCCCATTGTATATATCCCCCACACTGTATATATATTTCATTTTAATTTTTGCATGCAATTTCGTTTTAAATCTTTCTAGGAGTACTTAAAGTTTTAAAGATGCCCTAGGAATATTAACAAATGCACAAGCAGGTGGTTTGCAAAGTTCTCGACACCCTCGAAAGTGAGCGTGCTATCCCCAAGTGGAGCCAATGTTGGCTTGTGACCTCACCGATAAAATAAAAGGAGTTGTCCCATAAAAAAAAAAATGCAAGCCAAGAGGATGGGGAACAAAAAAGATCATAGAGGTGGCTTTCAAAGAATGAGTGCGGTGATACCATATTGATTATTCACTAAGGCAGCGTGCACAGTTCCGTGGCGGAACCACGCGCCAAGTACCAGTAGTCAATAGCCATTCTAATGACATTCAAAAGGTGCTAAGGTGGCTGAAGCCGATCCCCGGGAGGAGGTGATGTCATCCATCCTCCAGGCCAATCAGAGTGGTTCCGTGGGGAAAATAAAAGGGGATGGAGGCCTCTTTCCATCCCGCTGAAAATCAAGAGGGCTCGCCATGATCAACAGTTGGCTCAGGTAATTTCATGGTAAGGTAAGTCTAGTAGGTGGTACGAAGGCTAGTACTTGCCTTGTTCGACACGTGGCCCCCCACCTACCCAGCTACTTCTAGCCAACCACTTGGCACCACGTGTCTCACTATCGACATCCTTATGAATTCAGCCCTACAAGTGTCACCCTGCCTCGATACTCAGTAAAACCATATTTTCCGTAGCATGTTTTACTCTTGACTGTGTAATGTTACTAGTTATTTACCGATATTTCACTCTATCAGGCAGGTTAAAACTCGACTACTAGTTGCTTTCACTCTCACGTCATTTTCCCTTGCTACCTCACTACTGTTTTAGGTATTTTTTCATTTTCCCTTTCACTATTTCTCTTTTACTTTTATTTCAAATTATCATGGAAAAAATGAAACGCTCTGTGCCTGAAAACACCCAAGCTCATGAGGTCAGGACTGCTCCTGGACCCAAACCCCTCACTGATGCTCACACCCAACTCTGTGACCTAGTATATCCCTTCGATGTAGCTCACACTAGAGATGAGCTCTTAAACTATTGGTGAAGGGGCGAGGATATATTTAGGGTCATCGAGTCAAGTCTGTATTATCAAATTGCCCCAACTCACACATATGTTCCCAGAGTTTATTGTCTGGCTTGGGGAAGCCTACATCGAGTGTAAGGACATCTTCCTTTCCACTCAGGGCACCAAGATCCTTGAGATTACCCCTCAACTCATAAGAAAATCCCTATGCTACCCTCCCGCTCAAGACTGCATCGAGTTCTCTGAAGTCACCCTCTCCTGCCATTTCTCAAATCAATCCTTGGAAAAACAAAGTGGTTTCCTTGACCTTATCTCTGACTCACACCTATTATTGTTCCCTCACACAAATTAGATTCCACTATCATCATTCCATAGCACCATACAACCTATTCTAGTAGTCATCTAGGGAATGTTAGGGTTTGAGGATGTTGAGCTGGTGACTAAGGCGAGTGTAGATTTCCTATGGCTTATGATATAGGAAAAGATCCTTTTGGATATCCCCTCCTTTCTAGCCTTGGATATCAAGGCTTAGTTTCAAGAGATGTCTTCCTTCTGTTCTTTAAAATATTGCTCCCTCGTTTTCTACCTATTCTTGTTTGAGCACGCGGATAAGTTTGAAGGTCTAGACCTGAACAGGTTCTTTAGGAGAAATGCCCAACCTAGATCTATTTTTGAGTGGACTTAGACATTTCTCTAGCAGCCAGAGGGGAAGGGGTATATGAAATTTGTTAACTATTTCATGTTCGTAGCCTATGCCATCATACATGACATCCCCCCACCCAAAATTTTTCTTGAAAAAAATATGGCTCCAGTTTAGTGACAAAAATTGCATAGGTGATTGGTACCTTTTCAAAGACCAAACCGAGATCAAGGTCTATGGTACTGAAGTACCCCCTTATCACTTGCCATTTTTCCCATCCCCGATGATCTTTGTCCTCGATTTTATCCGCCAGGTCTTAAGTTTCGATCAAATCCACTTCATGCCTGCTAAAAAGGGGCACATCTTCAAACTCCCAAATTCTATAGGCCCTTTCACCATTAATTCAAGGAATGCCCTCTCTATCGTGGAAAGGATGTTACAAGAGATGAATTTCCCTCAGGGAGATGTCTGGCACTATGATCCTAAGGGGTTCCCCACAAACAGGAAGAAGAAGATTAAATCTACAACATATGCGCATGAACCTAGGCCTCTCACCGAATGGAAAGCTAACTTTGATATGTGGCCTTTTGATACACAGATGGAGGTCGAATGCTCAACTACTGAAGGAAAAGGAGATAATGTGCCTATTGAGGCAGAAGGGCAGGAATAGGGGGACCCCTTGGGAAGTCAAGAGTTCATGGATGTTGATGAGGAAACTCACCCTAGTAAAAAATAGAGAACTAAAGGGCCTGATGACCTAGAGGCCAAGTTATCTGATGATGAGGTCCCCGTGCTCAGGGGTCCTAACAAAGACAAGCTAGGATTTCTTCTCTCCTTCGATTCTGCCTCATCTTTAGCCCCCTCATAGCTTTGACAGGAAGTAACATTGGGAATATATGATGCAAGGGATGAGATTGAGACCAAGAACAAGCTCACAAGAGAAAGGTTGAGGGCTGAACTTTCTCAATTCGTGGATAAAAAACATACTAGGATTTCCTCAGTTCTGGATATGGACAAAGAACAACTCATATTGGCCATCCAGTAGTCATGTTTTCATACATCACCTTCAGTATCCCAATACAGAGCTCTCCAGATAATTATAAATATGGGCAACATTCCCCTGACGGATAAGCTGGATTTGAACTAGTGTATTGGGGACATGCTACAAACTAAAAAGCTTCCCTACAGAGGCTCAAAAGGAAGATGAAGCAAATGAAGGTAAACCAATGAAGAAAAAGGGTTAGTGCTAAAGGCATCACTACTCAGCTGGAGAACACCAGGAAAATGATAAAAGGAAAGGGGGTTGATACCAATGCAGCATTGCAAGATCTTCTTACCAAATTAGATTTGGAGGTACAAGAGCTGAGGAGAAAGCTAAATATTCCTTGTTCTGAACATATTCAGACCGAGGAACTTTTCCAAGTAGAAAGGGAAAAGACGATTCTCACATATTCCCTTGCTCAAAAGGAGTAAGAGAACGCTCAAAAGGATAAAGAGATTGCTGGACTTAAGGGGAGGCTGTCAGAGTTGCAACTTAAGTGGGACGGGCATACATGCATGGTTCCTATATCAAGAGATCCCTATATTTCCCCAGAGCAACTGACTAAGGCCCTAGCCGATCTAAAGATGTCATAAGATGAGACCCGCCCCATTCATCAGCTCTTAGACGAGGTCAAGGCCGTGTACACAAAAAAACAGAAGATGGTTTCATCCCTACATAAAGAGATTGAGAGCCTCTACCAGGTAGATTAGGGACATGAGAAGTCTATCAGAAACTTAAAATCATAGATTAAAGGTAACATGTCATTGGTAGAAGCAAGATGACTTGTTTGGGGGGAAATCATAGCAGAGGTCAAGCATCATTGGGAGCTTCTCATGCTGATCAACGACAAGAAGATTTCCATTCACTAGTTTAAAGCCCAATTGGAGGTTGGACGTAGGGAAGGAAAAGAGAAGGCATCAATAGCAAAGAAATATGTCAAATACCTCAATGAGCTCTCACTTGAAGAATTACGCACACAGGGAGTGATCGACCATTTCAGGATGGTTATGGATGCTAGTAAGATGATTGAGAAAGAGAACGCACGCGTGAACACATTGGGGGTTTTAGCGCTGGTATCAAAGGGAGTGGAAAGGTCTGATTAGGAGTGGTGCAAGTTGGTAGAAGCTAGCCTCCAGCCATGCTGGGATCCACAGTCAGGTGCACTATTTCCCCTAATGGCCTATAATCAGAAAATGTCAAAAATCATGTGCAGGGCAGACATAACACTAGAGAAAACCTCCTGACTAAAAGTAGAGACCATAATAGCTCCACTACGTAAGGAATTCTTCCTTCTCAGGCAGGTTACGACATTCTTTGTTGTCTGCGTGGATTATACGGAGCTTACACAATTGCAGTCTAAGTTTGAGACCTACACTACAGCACCACCACCCGGGGGAATTTTGTGGTTAAAGTGTTATGAATATGCGAATCCTCCTGTCTCCTCTACTTCACAGCAACTGCCACCCCCACCACCTCGTTAGCATGGCTCCTCCACGTCTTCGGTCCAATCATGCCACACAGAAGGCTCGAGCACTCCTCGTCGTACCAACTGATGGATATCATGATCAGGCCCATGCGACCTTTGTTTTATTTTCTGATTTCAATTTCTATGTAATGTAAAATCGGGTGAATTCTTGATTTCACCCCATGCACTCTCTTTCTATTTCTGTGTTTCTGTTATGTTATTGTTATAGTTTGTGTCAGAACATACTGTTTTAGATGAGATGCCATTACACCTCATCATTTTTTATTTAGATGGGAAACTGTAATATCAACAAGGAATATTTTGTATGAAGAAATATCTGGTCACGTTGTCCATGTAAACAGCTATAAAAGGCCAAATCGCAGACTAAGTAAAGGTTTTGAATTCTCTGAAAGTTTGAGGTGTATATTTTTCATAACACATTTTTTAGTTTTGGGAATTTCTCTAAATGTATATTTGAAGAGCCATTTTGAAGGGATAATATAATGACTTTTGTTGCAATAATGGATTCCTACTGGGCTTATGAACAGTATGTATGTCTATGTTATGATTAATTTCGATCATTGTTCTGTTCTTTCATGTTTTATGTCTTTTTATCATGATTTTGAAATGCGGGCATTCTATATATTTTTTATGAATTTATCCATGAAAAATACTTGTACAATGGTATATAATATCACTTAATCAGGCTTGGTGCATGATTCCCATTTTGAGCTCCTACTTTTCACCATTTTCTGCTTAAGTCCCTGAAGGGTGGATTCTTATATTTTGTAAGACCGCCTCACTCAGACTTACCATTCTAATTCCCCGTGGTCTTCGCTCTGATTAACCTTAAAGATTGTTTGTATGTTTCACATCCGGCCCTTTTTGCAGCAAACTCAATCTCATAATAGCCTCAGCCCCATTCTGAGCCAACCTCACTCCTAAAAATCATAGTTCATGGTTATTACTTTACTCTCCCTGTGATCCAAAACCGCATATCAAATAACTCCATCCAAATAATATCCAGGAGTTTCCTGTCAAAGAACATAAAGAATACCCATATGTCCTCCTGTTTTTAAGATGTCCTAGGAACTGGTCTTTTGCAACTCAAGGGTGTCTCTAGGAGTGACAACACTCCCAACAATAGAAGATCCACAAATAAAAGAAATGGGAGAGTTAGAGAAGGAAAAGGAAGACATGTTTAGGATTATAATTGAGAAAAATGCACAAATTTCCAGGATAGAAAATGAACTTGAAACACTTCTAAAGGAAAAAGAGTAGGCAGGTCCTAAGAAAACTTGTTCTCTATCAGTATTTCCAATAATTGCCATTGCACCAGCAACAGTTCCACCTATAGGTATGGAAGCAATAGAAGCATCTATGTTAATAGGTATAGATCTAGCAATAGAATTGATAGAGGCAATGGATAACTTGTCCATTAAAGGACAAGAAATTGAAAATTTGAAGGCTCGACTTTCTAAACTCCAATATTAGAAGTCGAAAATAGTTAGTGCCTATCTGGCAGAATTACAAAAAAACACACAAGCTGGCTCAAAAAATTGATACCTTAGAAAATCAGTCCATTTTTGCTGATACCATATCACAAGCCAAAGAAAACATCTAGATAGAAATCAATGAGGCCATCATTGAAATCTGGGCATCAATTCAAATTATCTTTGAAAAAGATGAGTTGGTTAAGAAATCTAAAGGAGTAATTACAGATGTAAAGAAGGAATTGGGCATGAAACCAGGAAAAGCCACATCTCTTATTCTAATTCTAAATTCTAAAACCAAAGAAGAATTAGAAGAATTTAATATAGAAGAGTGAACATAGGCCATTATGGTAGTAAGAATTATCGTTACTAAGCCTATCCCTTATGCTGCAACTGGAAAACAAGTGTCTTAATTTAGAATCAGGAATCCATAAATTTCATATAAATTTTTATTTTTTACATTAAAAATGGTTTCTCACTTTAACAAGAATAAGAGATAAATTGTTTGATCTGAATGAATATCAGCGTAAACTTTATTTAATTGCCAAAGATAAAAGGTTCAATTACAAGAAAATATTTTATGGAGGGCCTTAGTTATGTTTTACTTATCAAGCATGAGATAACTCCTCTATTTTTGGTTAAACCTACCTTCCAAAGATATATTAAGGTAGACCAAACATTTATAAAACTACTCAAGTACAATATTCCAGATGAAAGCAAGCGGGAAAAATTATGCAAATTACTGAAACCATTAGTCAGAAGGTTCAACAACAAAGAAACAACACAATCAGGCCAAATCAACACCAGAATACTTGAAAGAAGTGCCAACCATTTCAATAGTTTTATTTTACTATTTTCTTGCATTATTTTTTAAATAATTTTTAGATATTTTTCAAAAAAAATCTAGATATTTGAACCTATATTTTTTGTAAAGAAGTTGTATAAATACTTCCAAAGTCGAAATGCAAAGGGTTGAACCCTTATATGAGCTTCTAAAAGTATAATTGTAATCAATATGAAATGGCTTCATATTTTTGAAAGGATTTTGGATTTGATTTAAAACAAATTTTCATCTTGTGAGTTCTTCTTAAGTTATTCATTTATGTTTTGTTGTTTCTTCATGTGTTGAATTTTTTGTGAAGAAATTGGATAAGATAGGTTGAATTTCAACTTATTTTAAATTCCTTGTGAAGTTATAAATTATTACAAATATTAGTTTATGAGACTTTTTGTCTTTATAACTCTTCTACATGAATAAATTCTTACTTATTCATGAAATTAAATACATTTTGTTGGGTTGTAAACATTGTTTACTTGCATCTTTCTGTATGATTTAACAGATATATTTGGATATTCAAAGAAACATATTCTCTTACAATTCTACCTTACACCATTTTTTAATCTAAATTACTGTTAAGAGGTAAATATCAACCCTTTTATGGATATTTAAGTTTTATTAAGGTTTAAACACCTACTTTTATAAGTTCTGAGCATTCATCATCCAAAAACTTTAAAACAACAAAATATTTTAGATGTTATGGCATAATTAATTCACCAAGAATTATCTCAGAGGTATAATAGGTTCAACCATATTTTATAATGACAACATCAATAAACAATAATATGGAGGTGTGCCAAATTATCAACTTCATTTCTAGAGTAAGTAATAAACCAGCCTAGATCCATCTTAACTATAGATTTATCAAGCATCGGGAGGGATCAAATATATTGAGGTGCAAACCTCTTTTTTTAGTGAAAAACTTGAGGAAATATTTGCACCTCAAGAGATTTGATCCCTCTCGGCACTTGATAGATTCATAGTTAAGATTGATCTAGGTTGGTTTTAGTCATGTGCGACCAAGGAAAATCTATCGATAATATGAGGAACATATGATTAATTTTATCAATAATATGTAAATATAACTAATATTAATATAACTGTTTTAAATATGATAAATATGTTTGAGATTTATTGAGTCATTTTAATTTTAAATTTTATTATTTACCTCAGTTTGTTGAGATTATAAATATTGTAAACTAACTTTAATGATGAAAACTAATGAAATAAAATTTGTGAATGCAAAGTGAAAATGTAATAATATTAAATGATAGAAAATGTGAATAAGTATGTAGTCAATTACAAATAACCTTCATTGTGATCAATCTCAAACTATTTTCTTCTACTATTATTATTGTCACCCTTGTTATTTTTGCCATCTTTTCATATTGATTATATGAAAAATAGAGTAGAAATCAAAAATCATAAACCATTTAAATATTTATTTTGAGTTGTTGTAGTAAACATCATACCGTGTATCTCTTTCTCTCCAATATTATTAGGTTTAATTATTATAACACAAAAATCATTCCACGTTGTCAATAATGTTTTGTTCTTACACTAAAATCAATGCACATTATTAATCTAATGACTTTAAAATTAATGTACCATCACACATCCAATTACATCAAATCAGAAATCAACATATACACTAAAATAAATGCATCTAATGCAAGAAATCAAATAAGATTAGAAAACAACATTTACACATAAATAAATTCATCTATTGCAAGTAATAAAATAGGATTAGAAATAAACATCTACACACAAATCAATGCATCTAGTGCAAGTAAGAAAATAGGAGTAGAAATGAACATATACACTAAAATGAGTGCATCTAGTGCAAGAAAACAAATAGGATTATAAATCGTCATACACACTGAAATCAATGCATTTAGTTGAAGAAATCAAATAGGATTAGAAATCATTTATATTGAAATAAATGCACATAGTGTAAGCAATCAAATATAATTATAAATCAACATCTACATTGAAATTAATGCATCTAGTGCAAGCAATCAAATAGGAATAGAAATCACCATCTTCAGTGAAATCCATTCATTTACTGCAAGAAACCAAATATAATTAAAAATCATTTAAATTGAAATCAATGCATATAGTGCAAGTAAACAAATATCATTAGAAATAAAATTCTACACTAAAATCAATGCATATAGTGCAAGAAATCAAATAGGATTAGAAATCACCATGTACACTAAAATCAATGCATCTATTGTAAGAAATATTCTTCCCTCTCTCCCCACTTCATATATATCTATATGTTCCATCATCTCTCCTTCTTTGTCTCTTTATGTCACCCCCACAAACACACACAGTCTCTCACTCCATATTTATCAATCTCATTGTCCCTCTGTTGTCTCCATCTATATCTTCTTTCACTTCAGCTTCCCTCTATATCTCTATATCACTTTGTCTCTCTATATCAACCCAAAAACATACACTCTATTTCTCCAATATATCTATCTCTAACTCCCTCATACTCCCCCTCCCTCTCCCCCTCTTCTATCTATATTCCCTCCTGTTATCCTCTCTCGCTCTCCCTCCATCTTCCTTATAACTCCTTCTCTCTCTCTCTCTCCAACTTTCACTCTTTATGTCATTCTTCTTACCACCCTATGTCACCCCCTCCATATCCATATCTCTTTCCCTATATCTCTCTCCTTCTCTCCCCCATTCTCTCAATATATTCTTCCTTTTCTCTTTATATCACCCCCAAACATACACACTCTATCTCCATCTCTCCCTTGTCACTCCCTCTCTCTCTCCACTTGTCACTCCCTATGTCTTTCTTCTTCCCTCCCTCTCTCTCCATCTAACTCCATCTCTCTATCCATCCCTCTCTCCCCCTACAACTCCATCTCTCTATCCATCCCTCTATCCCCATCAAGCTCCATCTCTCCCCCTCCAACTCCATATCTCTATCCCTCCCTCTCAACTCCTCTCTCTCAAGCCCCCTCTCTTTTCTTTCCTCTCTCTCCATTTCTCTCCTACCTCCCTCTCTCTTCCCCCATCACTCACTCACACTCTCTCTCTTTCCCATGAAATCCTATATATTCCCCCATTACTCTCTTCATCTCTCTCAAGTCCCCTCTCTCGTCCTTTTTCTCTCTCCCTTTATCGCTTGCCTTCCTCTATCTTCACCCCCCCTCCCCTCCCCTCCTCTCACTCTCTCTCTATCTCTACCCTCAAATACTCTCTCTTCCCCATCACTCTATCTATCTCTCCAACTATGTTACTATATCCCTCCCTTTCTTATTCTCTCTCCTTCTCTCCCCCTTGTATCCATCACTCCTTCTATGTTTATTTATCTCACCCCTAAATGTACACACTCTCTCTCCATCTCGCCCTTGTCACTCCCTCTCTCTCCACTTCTCACTCTCTATGTCTTTCTTCTTCTCTCCCCCTCCAAATTTGTCTCTCTATCTCTCCCTCTCTCCTCCTCTCATCCTTCCTCTCTCTCCCTTTATCTCCCCCCATCTCTCTCTCTCTCTCTCTCTCTCTCTGTTTCTCTCTACCCTCCAATAATTTCTCCTTCTCCCTCCCTCTCTCCTTCTTTCTCTCTCCCACCTGCAAAGTTTATGTCTCCTTGTCCCTCTCTTGCCATTCTCTACCTCTCTCACTCCTCTCCTCTCTCTCTTAATTTCTCCTCTCCCCTCTCCTTTAGTTATCTCCTCTCTCCCTTTTCACTCCCTCTATTTCCCCACCTGTCTCATATGTATTTGTTCTTCCCTCCCATATACATATAACAAATTTAATATTGTATTAATATAAAGTTATTAAATTTAATAATTTTAATATTATAATATATTAATATCAATATTAGATTTAGTAATAATAATAATATTAATATTAATGTCACTCCCTCTCTCTCCACTTATCACTCTCTATGTCTTTCTTCTTCTCTCCCCTCCAACTTCGTCTCTCTGTCTCTCCCTCTCTTCTCCTCTCATCCTTCCTCTCTCTCCCTTTATCTCCCCCCCCATCTCTCTTCCCTCTCTCTCTCTCTCTCTTTGTTTCTCTCTACCCTCCAGTCATTTCTCCTTCTCCCTCCCTCTCTCCTTCTTTCTCTCTCCCACTTGCATCTTTATGTCTCCCTCTCCCTCTCTTACCATTCTCTACCTCTCTCACTCCTCTCCTCTCTCTCTTCATTTCTCCTCTCCCCTCTCCTTTAGTTTATATCCATCTCTCCCTTGTCACTCCCTCTATTTCCCCACATGTCTCATATATCTTTGTTCTTCCCTCTCTCACACACACACAGATATATATATATATAAAACAAATTTAATATTGTATTAATATAAAATTATTAAATTTAATAATTTTAATATTATAATATATTAATATAAATATTAGATTTACTACTACTACTACTAATAATAATAATAATAATATGGTTAATAATGTTTTTTTTCATGGTATTATTATTAATTTGGTCCATAGGATTCAAATATAATTAGATGTTGATTTCTACTGCTATTTGATATATTTTTATTTATTTACCTTACCTTTTTATACCTCTTTTATAAATATGGTATTTGGCCCATGGTATTAATAATAATTTGTCCCATGGTATTTGGCCCATAGGTTTCACCTAAATAAAACTTCTTTTTGAGTTTTTGTAAATATAAATATTTTTATGGAGTAAATATAAAAATCCGTTTTATTTATTTACCATACCTCTAGTTTAGTTATATTTTTATTTATTTACCATACCTCTCAAGTAAGTATAAAAAGAGGTTTTATTTATTTACCATAAATTTTTTTTATTTATATTTTTATTTATTTACCATATCTCTTTTTTGAGTGTTCGTAAAACTCTTCATATCTTAAATTTATATTGTTAAAATTCATTTTTAGTTGTTTATTTATATTTTTATGTAAGTTATTTTTATTTATATTGTTTATTGTTATTAAAGAGTTTTTTATTTTTACTTCCGACATCATTACACATCAGAGTCATACTGGGCTGTAGAATGCGCCTCTCAACGCAATAAGATCATCAAGAAAATCCTCTACAACAAGTTTGATGTCATGGAAGTCATATGAGATGAACTTCTCGAACGTAGCCCCAAAATTTTTAAGACCAAAATGCATATTATTATATCCAAACATGCCCCAGGGAAAAATACAATTTGTATTTTTTGATAGTCAAGTCATATTTCCAATTGATTATAGCCTTGTTGATGGTGCTAGATACTGCCAACATAGAGGGGATCTCCTTGATATGAAGTCCTAGTTAGACCTCACATCGTTTCTTGTATGATTCCCATCCAGAATACGCCCTGAATGTTGTTTATTTAAATATGTTCATTGTATTTACCTGTAAGCATGAGAGAGAAGCAGGAAATGTTCTCTTGAATAAGCAATAGAGCGTGCCTTGTGAATTTTTGTTTGCAGAACTATCAATATTCTCTTACTACAAGGGGAAAATAAAGTGAGCCTTTAAGAGAGAAGTAATAGTACTATTGTAATGGAGAAACGCATGAATGAGAAAGGCTCATTTCATATCAAGAAAAATATTTCACATAGATGTGATGATCGTAATAAACATTATAACACATTTCGAATAAGTTAAGCACCGAAGTCAATGAAATAATTCAATTACTCTAGTACATGTGAATGTAAACATGAATCATAAACATCCAAAGAATAGTATTGGAAACATCCATAATCCATGTATGAAAATGTGTTTTCCTAGAAGGATTCAAGTATTAAGAAAAATTTCTAAGATACATAAATACAATGAACATCACTAGCTCCAATATTGGAGAATTAGATCCACTACTTGCTCCCCAAAAGTACTAACTCTATCTCTCTAATTCCTTGTGGGAGAAGCCAAGGTTAAAAGTCCTTTACATGATAAATGAGGATCCTTTTATAACTTGAGGCATGACCTTTCACATCCCCATGACTCTTGACTTTCCAAATTCTAATGACCTTTGGACTTCTACAACCTTTGGACTTCTAAATGTATTTTGGAATTACATATGACTCTTTGTATTACATGTCTTTTTGACTTCCATGAATCTCTTTTCCATAAATGAATTTTGGAATTCCATTTATTTGTCTTTACAATGATTACATCATTACACCATAATTTACACATCATCATGTGATGAAGACATGGCATGTCACTATCCTTTATGACTGGGACTGATAGTGACTGATGACATGGACTTTCTTCAATGTCGACATGGTTTCCACTCGTGTCTTCATTCTTCATGCACCTTCCGGTCATTGTTTTCTTCACCCTCCAAAGGGTCTTTGATATAATGGAGTATGATCATCAATATTTCAATGTGTTATTTTTTCTTCAATACTTCCTTTATTTTCCTTCTTTTCCCAGTCTTCCTCATGCATGATTTCCATGTTGTTCCTGAAATACCTGTATCTATAATCACTCATGAAAAGAAAACATCAACATGAAAATGTCATATTAGAACATGTTTTATACATATTTTTTATTCATACCTTATCAGTGTGCCTGAAAGGAACAAGGAGAGCTTCTGGGTACAAGGGTACACTTCGAAAGGATGAAGGGATGAAGGAAAAAGTCTTCATGGCTTCAACATGTGCTCATTTTATCAAGAGAAAGAGGCAATCAAGGTAGGGCACATGGTACAAGTACAAATAATGAAGGAGAAGGATTTGGGCTTCACAATTACATTGTGCATTCAAGGGAGAGAGGGAGGGTACAAGGAAAAATCCCGAAGGCTAAAGGATGGAGGCTTCAGGCCTTTAGGGTGCGCTTATGTGCTAAGAGGCCCAGGAGGGTGCATGGTGCAAGTCTGAAAGCTAAAGGATGAATCTTCGTGCCTTTAGAGTGCGCTCATGTGCTCAAAGGGTCAAGAGGGAAAATGGAACATTGTGGAAGGCTGCAGGGTGGATATTAAAGCCTTCAGGGTTTTCTCGTGCACTCAAGTAGGGCACATTCCTTTAGGTCGAAGAAGTGTGCTCTAAGGAAGTATTAGTTCATTAAAGGGTGAAATTCAGAAAAAGAAAGGGGAAAGGGCTTAAGGAGTGAAATTTGTGCTCTTGAAGGGTGCATGGCGCATTTTTGAACATAGAAGGAGTTCCGCCCAAGGCTTCAGAGTGCAATTTTGTGCTCCTAACCTCGGTGGGTTCACTTTACAACTAAAATTTGATTCTAGGATATAGGTAAATAGGTGAACATGATGAGTTTATACATAAAACCATGTGTAATACATACCCATTCATTGAGAAAAACTATACAATCTTGAACAAAGATAAGTATACATCAAAATGCCACTTTACATGCATTCCCCAAGTATAACAAATGAAGTGTTTGTGACTATGACCAAAAAGTGTTGTTTTGCCACAACAAATATGTTATGACCATGAAACACACTAAATATGTTCTAATCAATACGACAACTCTTGAGAACAATCAAGAACACTTAAAAAAAATAGAATGACATGAGACAACACTTGAAAATCAAGGAAACACTAGATATGATGGTAAAGTAGGCTCCAAAATTTGAATGTAGTGAAATTTTGGAGGGTGTTGTAGCAGTGACAATGCTTGGTGACACATTGGGTGAGATCAACTTCTTTGTCTAGGAATATATTTAGTTTAAATAGTCAAACCTTTATGAAGTATTGATTCACCAGTTACATTGCCTTGATTTCCCCCTTTCGACTCGATTATACACATAGTACCTCACTTTCTTCTACTTGGTTGAACACACAAAAGATACACCATATCACAATTGTTACAATCCAAGAAAGGGTAATGTGCACAACGCATTTATGATAAATTTCATAGTATGATTTTTAATATTTTGTGTTTCTCGACTTCCAGCAGGATTGGACAGTACCCAAGCGAAGTCACTTCAATAGCACAAACATTGCTTCACTACTAGCAATCACAAACAGTACCCTAGCGAAGTTTCTTTCTTCACCTCCCTATGCAGGAAGCCTTGCTTGTCTTTCACCCTTTATTTACTTATTTAATAGGATGGTGTATTGACACTTACTATCTTCAATGAGTGGAAGAGGGATCCTGACATATCGAGAGAAGAGGAGGTTTCCCCTTTAGGTTTCCCCTTTAGAGAATTATTTTAGTACCTTTGATATTGGTTTTCTCGCTTTAGATTTTCCACTTATCCTTCCCTTAATTGATTGTACAAGTGTTAACACACAAGTAAATTTGCACCAAGTGGTGTAATTTATATACTAGCATCTGCATGGATGTAATAGGTTCCCTCAAGGTTCTCCTTTTGGATGTATCATATTTTCCATATGGACTTGGCTCAACCTATGGAATTTTTCCAAACAAAGGAGAACAAACAAAGAGCCAAGAATTATGGTTGTCACACTTCTCTTTTATTCCACGACAAAGTACTTTTAATCCATGCAACTTTACACAAGGTATTATTTATGTACAATGACAAAAAAAAAACGACAAGATATATAGGTTTTAACCCTGTACATAAATTATCTGCAAACGATTTCTTAAAAATAGAAAATAAACAATAGCGAGAGCATAAAACATAATATATATATACACAAATATTTTCCCGTGGATCCCAAAGTAGGAATACTAGCTTGATTTTTCATTATATTCCTTTCAGTGTTATAATACATATATATACATACCAAATCATTCATAAATGCCAATCCATTAACCCTAGATTAGAACATAATCGTAGTTCCCTAGATGATATCTACAAAATACCAGTAGAAGAAAACAATCATGCCCAAAACCATGTGAAAACCCATGCACAAAACCATAGGTAGGTTCACCCACCTAATATAGGGTCCAAAAAAATTTCCTGGGGCACTGCCTGAACCTTGTGCAGGGGGGCTACTGGCCCCCTTAAAAACCCCCCAACAGGGGGGGCTTCAACACCCCCCTGGGATATGCCCCCCTCACACCCCTACTTTGCACCTACTTCTAATCATGGAAAGAATATAACACATACCCAAAAAGACAAGGCATGACTAACGCAACACATATGTGATTGACACTTACAAAAAGGAAAAGAAATATAACAAATTGTATAAGAAGCACAACTTGGTATGAATCCAACTCACAAAATAGAAGAAAAGATAAATCAACTACTTAGAAATAATCCTCTTCGAAGGGGAAACCTCCTTTACATTACATAAATGAACAATTATTTGATGATACAAATGAAAAAAACCTCCTTTCTACATATAGGAGTCCAATGGGTCACCATATAATCTTAGCTGGCATAACAATAACAATGTAAGGGCACAATAATAAAAATAGTGGGCTTCTATGGGGCACAATAATAACAATACTGGGAATACATGGGTACAACAATAATAATAAGGGGGCTATAATAACAATAACAATAAGGGGATTCACTAGTGTTATAGGGACCTATCATGCCCCACTCCTTCAAACACATGTTTTCATAAACACTTGAGTAGTTCTAGATGCTTATGTATAAAATTCTCATCCTCCCATGTCAAATCTTCAACAGGTGAATTCTTCCACTTGATGAGATACTCTGAAATTGATCGATTTCGTAGTTGTCAAGTTCTTGTTTCTGTGACTGCTTCAGGTTCCAATATGATTTTTTTCCTTCGTCAAGTTTTAGAAATATTGTTTGAACTAGGAGCTTTTCACCTGTAAACTTCTTTAAGCATGAAACATGGAAAAATGGGTGCACTCAGGAAGATGCAGGAAGCTCCAATTTGTATGCCATAGTGCCAATATTTTGCAACACCTTGTAAGGACCATAATACTTTGGTATAATTTATTATCCTTCGTAGATTTCTTAAGGGACATTTTTTTGTATGATTGTAGCTGTAAAAATACCCAGTCGCCTACATCAAAACTTTTTTCGTTGTGATGTTGATATGCATGTTGTTTCATTTGATTTTGCACCAAAGTGAGGTTATCCTTTAAGAGTTGGAGAACTCATTTTTGATGCTCAATGTGATCTTACCGTTTACGTTGCTTGAACCTTAGAATTTTCTCTTAAAGATGATGTGATGGATGGTGGATGATATAACATAGTTACCGATCAAACGAGAAAATTACCTAGTACTCGTTTTTCTGAGGTAGCAAAAAAAAGTACCCGATTTTGAAAAGTGGTGATGTAGAATCACCCTTTTTTTTTAGCATAGTTTTGGCACTTTAATTTTCTAATGACTTTTTGTTCTTTTTCTTTTAAATGTCATGATTTTCATATCGATTTTGAAAAGTGGTGATGTAGAATAACCTTTTTTTTTAAGCATATTTTTGGAACTTTAAATTTTCTTTGATTTTTTTTTTTTAAATTTCCTCTCAATTTAGAAAAATGGTCATTCTTTTAGCAATTAAAAAAAATAAAAATAAAAAATCAAGTATGAACATTTGTTTTAAAATGTAAATGATTTTCATGTTAATTTTGAAAAGTATTGATGCAACATGAATCTTTTAGTTTAGAGTGGTGATTTTCCTCTTCGTAATAAGACATAAAAATAAAGTAATAAAACATGACAAAAGAAATTAAATATAAAAAAATATAAAAAAGTATGAAAAAAACCAATATAAATGAAAAAAAATAAAAATAACTTATAAAAATAAAAAATTTAAACAAAAAATTCAAAAAATAAATAAACAAAAAACTTCAAAAAATAAATAAAAAAAAGGAAAAAATTCAAAAAAACCCATAATTTAAAGACAAAAGAAAAAACATTTTTTTTTAAGTAAAGAAAAAATGAAACAACATAATTAAAGAAAATGATAAAATTTAAAAATAATTAAAAAGAAAAATAAATCAAATAATCAAAATACTAACATTTAAAATAATCAAAATTCAGAAATTTAACTAAAAAAATCAAAATTTAAAAAAAAAATATGAAAAAAAAATTAAAACAATAAAATGTAAATTAAAAAAAAAATTAAAATTTAAGAGAAAATTAAAAATTAAAAAAAAATTGAGCTTGTGCTTGTACAACAGAAGCCTAGTCGTAGCTAGGCTCTCGATAGGGGAAAGACCCACTTCTATAAGGAGACCATAGTCTTCCTAGGCTAGCTTTAAATTTTAGCCAAAACCACCCAAGGCTTAAACGAGGTTGGTATAAAGACACCAGGGCCTGGTTAAACCATTGGGAGATCGACAAGAATGTTGCATTGCAAATCATTAATAACATTAAAAAAATTGTTACTTCTAAGTTCAAAGAAAAAATGTGGTGTGAGAAAGAACTAGCAGCTAAAAGAAAATTAAGATATTATAAGGGGGTCATCAACCCCACCCTAGAAGATCAAAAGTATCTATCTCTTTTAACTAGCTCAAAGAAGAAAATTAATATAGCCAAGATTAGAACGAACTCTCATGAGCTCCATAGTGAAACAGGTCGTTGGACAGTTCCTAAAACACGATGGATGGAAAGGATCTGCCATGTTTGTGAGAATATGAACTTCGAGGATGAAAATCACTTCCTCTTAGAGTGCCCCACCTACAACCACATTAGAGTTCAATTTCATAATCTTTGTTGCAATACTGACCTTCCTAGCCTTTTAAGATGTCAAAATTATAGTGAGTTCGGGAGGCTTCTCTCCAAGCTTTTTGGGCATAGGAATAAAACCTTAAATCAAACTAAATAACTCTTTTCTTTAGGTCCGATAGACCAAAGATTGGTCTCAGTGGATGTTAACCACCATCATCATCAATAAATTTTCAAATACTAATAATAATAATAATAAATTGATTATTATTTTTAATTAAAAATATTATAACTTTCAAAAAAATATTAAAAATAAAATAAAAGATTAAAAATATTAAATTTAAAAATAAAAATTAAAAATTAAAAATTAAATTAAAAAAAAAATAAAAAAAATAAAAAATGAATTAAAAAAAATCAATAATAATTAAAAATTATTAAAAAAATTAATAAAACAAAAAAATTTTAAAAATAAAAATAAAAACAAAATTTTAATTTAAAAAAAAAAAATTGAAAATTAAAAAATAAAATTTAAAAACAAAAAAATTAAAAAAATAAAACATAAAATAATTAAAAATTAAAAATAAAAATAAGAAATTAATAAAAAAATTAATTAATTTATTTTTTAAAACAAAGTACCGCACTGCCGCCTTGGGGGCCACGGAGCTCGCCTTATGGGCGACAGGAAGCTCACATCTCTCCCATCGCCCATCGGCCAATCCCCGCATCCCCCAGGGGTCTTTAGGATCGACCAGAACCGACCTGATCTCTCCTGCTACCCGTTGGCCAAGCCTCACAATCCCAAGGCAATGAGGGTCGACCAGAATGGACCCAAGCTATCCCGCAACCCATCGTTCGAGCCCTACAGCCCCCACGATGACGATGCATTATGTTTGTTTAAAAACAAAAATTAATTTGTTTATTAATATTAGTTTTTTTTATTTTTTTTATTTTTTAAATTTTTTTAAATTTTTATAAATTTTTTTTACTTTTTAAAATTTTTTATTTTTATTTTTAAATTTTTATTTTTAATATATTTAATATATTTTAATTTATTTGTTTTTTTTAATATTTAGTTTCTTTTTTTAAAATTAAATTTGTATTTTTTATTTTGCTTTTTTTTTTTTAATTTAAAAAAAAAATTTAATTTTGCTAATTTTTTTTTTTTTTTTTTGTAAGTAAGTAATTGTATTAAAAGCATCAATTGTACATGAATTACAAAGAGTTATGCTGGTAGAAGACTACCAGAGAACCGTGATCCCCAGTCATGACAAGAGCGACCAACTTAGACAGACAGATTGACTCAGAGCCAAGCTATACAACAAGAAGAGCTGCTGATAGCTGAAGGCATCTAGCCAACATAGACAGACAGAAACAAGCTATCTACCCGCGGGCTCGCAGCAATAGCAGAATAGGCTACACGAAGCAGAAAAGAGAAACAAGATTGATCAGGAGAAAAGACTAAAAGCCTAGCCAGAAGGGGTTGAGTGCATAATGCGAAATTTCTTCCCTTTCTTGTTGACCACTTTGACCCAACCATCGGGGCCTTGGGGTACGGAGACCACTTGCAGATCACTTCGGCCTCCAGGAGGAGCGTCTTTGTCCGAATCGGAGGAACTGGAGATGTGCGGGCGTTTCTGAACAACCGAGGAGACAAGGGGCTTCTCGGGGACATCAGATGGAGAAGGTTGCTGCTGAGTTGCAATCTCTTCATCTGAGTCACTTTCTTCTTCTTCAGAGCTGCTGGAATCAGGGTCCTCCAAGGGCGAGGGTTTAAAAGGTTTCCAGCTTTTATTCCTTGGTTTGCAATTACCAGATTTCTGACTGGCTAGAAATTGAGCACAAGAGTTCTGAAGATGCCCGGTCTGATGACAGTGCCGACAACGGAAAGCTGTGTTCTCATAGTCAAGAGGCTGAGGCCAGGAGAAGTCCCCAAATTTGAGAATGATATGGTCCGGAAGTCCTTCGCTGATATCAATTTCTACACAGATTCTACCGTAGGTGTAGATACCCTTTAGGCCTCTTGACGGATCTGTGGCAAGGAAACGCCCTAGAGTGTTCCCAATAGCTTCGAAAACTGCAGCATGCCAAAGGTGAGCAGGCAGGTTGGGAAGCCGGACCCAGATCGAGAGTTTAGTGATGACTGTCGTGGAGGGATCGAAGTCTGGAAACCAGGGGGTTAAGAAAAGCCCTGCCTTACCCCAGAACCAAGGACCACCAGTGAGGGCAGTTTGATAACCCTTGCTGTCAGCTAGAATGACAATGAAAAAACCCTTGGAGCACAAAACGATCTTGCAGTGCTTGGTCCAAGTGGAATGAACCCAGTTGTAAAGATCTTCAGATCGTGGCCATAGACCATTGAATCTGCAGATGAGAGCCTTTTCCTCATAGAGTTGGCGCACCCTAGCCAGATCTGGGTGGGTTATCTCTGCTGAAGGAACTTCTTCCAATTTATCTACCACGAAAGGCTTGGGAGCCTCTGTGGTAGGGGTTGAGGGAGAAGAGGTGGGTTCCTTGACAGCCTCCTTGTAGGAAAAACCCTTGGGAGCAGAGGACTGCCCTACTGTGCCTCCCCTTAGTCGATAAGACAGAACCATTGTGGCATTCCGATCTATATTGTAAAAAGTCAGAGGTATATGATCTGCAAGCTGCTTACCAGCATAAAGGACCCTAAAACAAGAATACGGGATCCTCAATTTCTGTTCGAGGGCTTCAGAGAGGAGAAGCCCTGTGAAAGAAGACTGTACCCAAAGGAGCAGGGTTTTGCCCGTTGGAAGGGAAACCTGCATTTGGAAAAAGTTGGAATGGATTTGAAGAGGATCCAAGCTGTTGTTGGTGAAGGCTGGATCTATTCTAGAGGATCGACAGGGCTACATAACCAACCCTTTATCAGACCTGCATAGATCCTGCTCTTGGACGTTGTGGCTGGGTGAATCCATCGCCGCAAACCCTAAACTCAACCCTCGTTCTTCTGAGTAGGATTCATTATTCCTGTAAGCTGCGTTGATTATCTGGTTCAGATTCACATTCTTGCTACAGATCGAGGCAGCAGCAAGTGCCCCCACAGTTGCAGAGTGTATATCTATGGCGATAGCTATAGAAGCCTCACTACCTTCGCCTGCAGCACACCCAGAGGCGGCGAAGCCAGAAGGAGCTCGGAGCATGTGCGGGTAGTCAAGGGGAGTGGCAACCACAGCAAGATTTGGGGTATCTTGATCCGCTGAAGCGTCGATAGCTTCCAAGGAAGCTTGATCCGCAGTGATGGAGACGGCTGTGCCAAGGGAGGAAATCGCCGAGTCTGCTATTTCGGTAACAACACCAGTAGCAGGGGAAAATGAAACCCTAGCAGAGGCCATTTCCAGCAGTCCTTCCGAATAATTATGGTGGCCTTGTATTGATTTCTTTACACTCAATTTTGCTAATATTTTTAGTTAAAAATTTATTTTAAATATATTTATATACATTTAAAAAAAATCAAATTATTATTTAAATTTAAATTTAATTTAATTTTTTTTTTTTTTTAATTTCAATTCTATTTTTTTTTTTAATATTTTATTTTATTATTATTATTTTTTTAATTTTAATTCATTTTGAATTTTTTATTTTAATTATTTTATTTTATAATTTTTTTTTTAATTATTTGGTTTATTATTATAATTAAATTTTTTTATTTTATAACTTAAAAAAAAATGTTTTTGTTTTTTTGTTTATGTTAATTTTTAATTTTTTTCTTTAAATTGTGTGCTTTTTAAATGGTGTGTGTGTGTGTGTGTGTGTGTGTGTGTGTTTTTCTTAAATTTTACAAGTGATATTTTATCTTTAATATCATGCTTAAAAATCATTGAAATTTTATATTCATAAAGGTGATATTTTATTTTGAATATCATCATTGGATTTTCAAGGATTTTCAGAGACACGATAATAGATTATCATTAATACCATACATAAAAATTGTTCGAATTTTGAGACTTTTGGTATTTTATCTTTAATGTCATGTTTATCATTGAAATTTTAAGGTTTTTCAGATTCATGATATTTTATCCTTAATGTCATTATTAAAAATTGTTGACAATTTACCCCGAAAAGAAAAAAGACGTTATTCCAACATTAATACTTTTCATTTTCAAGGTGTTTTTTTCCCACAAAAAATTGACGACGTGATTCTAGCAGCAACACTTTTCATTTTCAGGTAGTTTTTTGCACACAAAAAATTGGTGATGTTATTCGAGCATCAACACTTTTTTTTTTCAAGTTGTTTTTTGCACACAAAAAATTGGCGACGTTATTCCACCATCAACACTTTTTGTTTCGAGGGTGTTTTTTCAATCCCTTTTTCAAGAAAATTTTTTGTTTTTAGCATAATTTAAAAAAATGTTGAAATTTGATCCTAAAAAAAACAGTGCGTTCTGGAAGACACTTTTTGTTTTACGTTGTTTTATCATGTTTTTTGAGATTTTTTGGGCTAGAGTTCTTGTTTTTAGGTAAGAGTTCCTGTTTGATCGGTAACTGTGTTATATCCATAAAGTTGCATAAATGGAGTCATTTTTGTTGTAGTATGGAAGGAAATGTTATACCACCATTCAGCGAGAGGTAACCACTTTACCCATTGTGGTTGTTTATGAGTTACAAAGAAACAAAGACATCCTTCCAAAAATTTGTTTGCTATCTTAGTTTTCCCATCAAATTGATGATGATATGATGAGCTATGAGCTAACTGAGTACCCAAACAAGAAAATAATTCTGTCCAGAAATTTCCTGTAAAAATGGGATCTTTGTCGCTTGCAATGATCATTGGATTCCCATGTAGCTTTTGAATTGTTTCCATAAATGTAGTAGCAACTATACTAGCTTTAAATGGATGAGACAATGCACAAAAGTGTGCATACTTCGTAAGTCCGTCAACTACCACCATGATGACAATCTTTCCTTCAGACTTGGGTAAACCTGTGATAAAATCCATTGAAACCTCATCTCAAAGATGACTTGGAATGGATAAATTTTGTAATAGACCTGGGGTCTTAATTGTCTCAACTTTATTTTGTTGGCAAACCAAAGATTCTACCACAAAATTTTGAATATCATATTTAAGGCCATTCAAAAAAAATCCTTCTTAATCCTATGGTAAGTTTTTAAAGATCTTGAGTGCCTTCCTAAGGGAGAGTGTGCAATTCCAAAAGAATCTTTTGTTTGAGTTGGGAATTATTACAAATGTAAGGGAGTAAGGCTTCGACTGGTTTGAGTTTGAGTTAAATGTTTGAGATGTACTAGGATCTTTTTGCAAATTTTGAATGAGTGTCTGTTACACATTGTTTTGTCACCATGAAATTTTACTATCTATATAGGTTCATCAATACTTATATAATTCTCCATTAGAAGCCTACAACCCTAAAGTTCCTATACCAAGTCCTGAATTTCGAGAAAAGCTTTTAAAAATCATAAAAACACTTGTACCGCACTTTTCCTTAGTTTTACTTGCGGCACCACACCCTTTTGCTCTAAAAACTGCGGAGCCGACCACACATTTTCTTCATTAAAAGTGCAGATCCTATAAAAGCTAAATTGGAGGAGAAAAGTAAATTCTAGAAGCCTAGCTGGTCGAATATTCTCCCAGCTGGAAGCTTCTAGAAGGCATTATCCAGTCGAAGCCTTACTCCCTCCATTATCATGAACATTCATTCCTTCATAAAAGGAGCATATTCCTTGGTCTTTGGAACTTAATCCCTTGATAAGGGGACTCTATCCCTTCCATTTTGGAGTTGTAACCACTTTCCTTCTCTTATAAATTGAATCTTTCGTTCAGTCTCAAGGGTACATGCTCACATATGTAAAACTTCTCTATACATTTTGTATACACTTAGTACTTGCTGTGTACTTAGTAGCTACGATAGAGAAGAGAATTGCTGAAGAAAAATATTCTTTTTGCTAGCTGTGAGAACGATTACATACTCATAGTTGGGCTAGTTCAAAGAGTGGAAGGGCTTGTCAGACCAAAGGAAATCACTTTTTCCAGACCCCGGAAGGATCTGTACGACATCAAGGCAAACGTGGTTGTAAGACTCCTTCTTTTATTTAAAGATAATACAATTGCATCCTGTTTTCTCAATAAGTTTTTTATGTGTTTACTTGAATGAATTATTTCTTAAATTCCTAGATCATTAAGATAGATTTGTGATTTTTGAATCAGTATATGTTGCAGGTGCTTTTGATTCTTTTCCATGTCTTTGTTTGCAGATCTTAAGAGGTGACTTCTTGGAGCGAAGGGAAAGAAGAATTCAACTAGCATTGGATCACGGGTAAGTCCTTTCTTCATCATAGAAAATTTTAAATCATATATAATCTAGAGAAATTAGTTTACATTTGTCCTGTTTGTTTCGAGCTATCCTTGTGATACTAGGGAGATCTTTCTTGTCTGCAAGAAAGATTTTTCCGCCTAACAAAATGGTTACTCCTTTGGGGATCTTTGTTTTGAACTTAGTTTTCTTTGAGTTTGAATTTTGCAACCATTTTTTTTTCTTCTGATTTTGATTAGTCTACACTAGTTTGGGTAAATTAGCCTTAGAATCCCTGAAAATAAGATTTAGAATTTTTTACTTTTTCTTTAAGTTTTCTGGTCTCCACACCTTTTCTTTGAAAACAGTGCAGTCACCTCCATAGTTTCTCTGTGTAAACAGTGCGGTACTGTACCTTTTTATACAGAAACCTGTGGACCTTGAGATTTTTTTTTTTTAAACTAAAAATTCTCTTTTCTGGTTCCAACTTACAAGATTCTTTGTGATTACCCAGACTTGTATTCATTGTCAAAAGCCTCTTGTGAAAGTTTCTTCTACCATTCCTAAGTTTTGAGTGATTTTCTAAAGTTTTTTCTTTTATAAGTGATTTTTGCTTTGTCTTTGTGTTGCTCAAAGATCAAAAACCTTTACATACCTTAGATCACCAGTATTTCATTATTTTCTTGCTGAGCCTTTGACTTTATAGCAGAACTTGCTTCTATGAGTATTAAATTTAATTTTTTCTTTTATTTTCAAATCTCAAGAGACTTTTAGTTCAATAAGTTTTGAATTTCACTTTGAAACCACCATCGGATGATTTTGATTTCTTGCTGGACTAAGCAAAGGATTTCTTGGTTAGATTACAAACTGAGCAAAACATCCTCAAAATTTAAATCTTTAGAAATTTTTAGAGTTCAAAATTAGTGTTTTTTAGTTTTGAATTTTGTTTTCTAAGTAATCATACTTTTCTTTTGGAAACTGTTTTATTTGTAGTTTAAGACTTGAACGATAAAAGGGATTTATTTTTGAGAAATTAATCATTGAGTTCTCATGAAAAAATATTTATTTTCATATATTCTTGTTTTAAAAGGAAGGATTGATGATTTAAAAGAGATTGCATCCCTCAACTCTTTCTTTTAGATAGATTTCATTGAAAATGAATGAATTGTTTCTCATATAGATGCATTTTAGTGTTTTCTGGAGTCGGGTCATTATACATCATTGAAGTTTCACTTTCATGCCCATTGTCCTAAGAAACAGTCAACTAAAAGTAACACTTAATTAAAATCAATCTAGAAATTTTTTATTTTTCTAGGGCTCTTTCCACCAGCATAGCTTAGGCTAGTGTCTTGGAATAAGTTTTAGTTAGCTCTCCAAGATAGTAAAACAAACAAGTAGTCGATCTTGTGGTAGGAAAATTCCAATAGTAGCATGTATGTTCTGGGAAGCTCCTCCTAAAGGAGTCAACCAGGAGATCATATCTGAACCAGTGAGGTAATCTATCCTTCCTCATTTGGAACAATAGAAGATATACATGTATTAACAATGGTAAACCTCGGATTGACCATTGTTGAGGAGCCTGGGGTCACTTTTCAGTAAACCTTGGATTATGTCAAGGAGCATTCAAGGGGATTAAGCTTTGTTACTCTGCCCTTGCATGTGTATCAGATCGTAGACTGTTCCCCCAGGTATATTTGTTCTTGTTGGTGACCTTAGTGGCCATAAAATTTTGGATTCTTTCCCAAGGTGACGGTGGAGGGAAGATCCCACTGTACCTGGAGTAGATTTCGGCTAGACTCACTTGGACTCTCCTGAGGGTTATCTTCACTTGAGATGGTTTAAGTGGAGAAACTTACACCGGTCTATTTCATTAAGTAGGTTGTCGAGGTAACTGTTCCAACTGCCATTTCTGCATTAAAATACTACGATGTTGGATTTCATCACCAATTGGTGTTTTTAGTACTGGAATCTACTGTTTGTGTGTGGTTTGATCTCTTAGATTTTATAGGCATATGACCATTTGTTTTTTTCTTAGCGACTTCAGAAATTTTTTATTGAGATTTTCTTTGGTTGCGTGTGTTAAAAGTTTTAATCGTGGCTAAATTACCGAGACGATCACGCAAACTTCTAGGGAAACCCCCTAAGTACACACCAAGCCAACTAGAAGGACTTAAATCTTTGATACCAAATGTTATCAGTAGAACTGGATTAACAAAACAAGGAGAATCATCTATAATCACTCATCCTGATTTTGAAGTAGATCAATCGCAAGTAGCAGAACATACTCCACAGACTGTTTCAATTTCCGAATTAAATGAAGTTGCTTCTACAATAAGTGAATTATCACCTAAAGAACCTGAAATTTATGAATCAGAAACTAAACCTACTACATCAGAACCTACTTTAGAATTCACTACTCCAACTCCTGATTCTCCCGATTCACCCAAAGTGAAGAATTGGATTACAGAAGATCTTCCGGGCCTGGTCTCATTAGTATTGAAGAAATCACTGATACAAAAGAAGTAGTTCTCCCTTAAACTCAGGAAAATTTATAACTTAGAGAACATGAATCAATTTTTTACAGTTCTTTTAGACAAGATGCTTGGTATTCTTCATTGAAAGATTTTATGCAAAATGTAGGTCTTCAATATTCACCACCCCGAATACCTTTTTACTCTACACCAATAGGTTATAGACCTCAGATAAACATGTCAAGTGAGTCATCTATGTTTTCTGAATCGCCAGAAACATTTCTCTATGGTGGTCTATCTGTTCCTACAAGCTATCAGTCGCTCTCTAGTACATTCTCAGGAGCATCTCCTTTTCCAAGAAAACCTGTGTCATCATCTAGCCTGAATGAACCAAATACTGGAACTTTGAACAATGAGAAAGTTTATATGATGTCTGGAAATACTTCAAACCCCACATCTCAAGGTAGTAGTATACATCCTGAGGGGAAACATCAAAATAGCCAGATACAGCCTGGGGGCAACCCCAAGGACAATACATACCTCAGGGTCAATATCTACCCTAGGGACAGTACATACCTCAAGGTCAATATCAACCCCAAGGACAATACATACCTCAAGGTCAATATCAACCTCAGGGACAGTACATACCTCAAGGTCAATATCAACCCCAGGGGTAGTACATACCTTAAGGTCAATATCAACCCCAGAGTCAGTACATGCCTCACGGTCAATATCAACCTCAAGGGCAATATCTTGCTCAAGGATTACAACCTCCTTTAGCACAACAGTTTTATACAGAACAACAAATGTTACAAGGAGGTGGAAATTATCCAGTTAATTATTAGCCATATGTTCAACTCATTTATGGGCCGTCTTATGTACAACCTTCAATGGGACCCTCATATCCTGTAATGGTGTGGGATCCATCCCAAGTCCAACATAATTTACAACCAAATATGAAAGTACCTTATTATCAAACAGGACAACATGTTGGTTTTAATGAACCCCAACAATTTGTCTAGCCTTCAATTCCAACACCTGCATCTAGTCTTGTTCAAAAACCTGGTTTGAGTTAACCTAATACTCCACCACAAACAACTGTTTAGACTTCTATTAAACCTATCACACCTATTCTTGCAGTGTCTACAGTTCCTGTTACATCTTCCCCTCAAACGCTGATACAAATTCCTTAGGTTTCTATTCCATAGTCTGGATCAACAATTTAGACTACTGTTCAGATACCCGTAATATAATATTGTACAAGTACAGTTATAATGAGTCAAAATCAATTTACTTATCAACTATATCAAGGGCCGTACCAATATGGACCTATTTCACAAACTCCAGTCCACCCGCAACAACCATGCCCTGGATATATACATATCAAACACCTGTTCAACCTCAGTATGGTCCAGTTATTCCTAGTTATCTAGGAGATGATATGATTCCAGTATGGTCCAGTTATTCCTAGTTATCTAGGAGATGATATGATTCCAGTATGGTCCAGTTATTCCTAGTTATCTTCCTCCTGGGACTGCTTTAGTTTCACAAGGTTATCCACAAGACCCTACCCATCGATTTCTATTCATAGAAACTTTGGATTTACCAGATTTAACTTGCCTTATGAATGATCCCATATACTATCATCTATATTGGCCACCAATGCCTCATAAGTTGCCCAGTGATATCCCAAAATTTGAAGGAAAACCAGGAAAGTATCCTTCCAACCATGTTATGACTTACGACCTTTGGTGTGCATCTAACTCATTAATCGATGATTCTGTTCGAATTAGACTTTTTCAAAGAACATTAATAAGATTAGCTGCTAAGTGGTACATTGAACTGCCACGAGGTTCATTTACCAATTTCAATGCCCTAGCAAATTCCTTCTTAACTCATTTTCAGTTTCCCATCAGATACGACAATGGAAAAGAATTATTAACTTCACTGAAACAATATACATCTACATATATATTAGATCATATTCATGAATGGAGACATTGAAGATGTTTGGTAAATTTTTTTATCCCGGATCAAATATTGACAGAATGGTTTGTTAAATCATTGCTACCAAAAATCACTGAAGATGTAGCCAAAGCAGGAGTTGTCACGGAAGAACAAGTTATTGCTCAAGCTCAATATCTAGACTTGGTATATACCCACTCCGGAATTTTATATGAGAAAATTTTGATTTACCACATCCTAGTCAGATAACGACAACTCCTTCAGGGTCTCATGCCACTGATGGTGTAATCGGTTCGGTTACTACAACTAAGAATAAGAATAAATCTTCAAATATTAATTCTCCTATAATAACTTTACCTAATTCACCAAAAGGAGAATATTCCTTGGAAACGAATGTCGATATTCACATTGTAGATTCATCTACTAAGTCGAAATTCAATAATAAGAAAAAGGGGATGAAAAAGAATAAAAATACCTCATCTCCAAAAGAAAAAATTGATAAAACTGAATCAACTGATGACAAATGGAAACCTTGTTATCCTTGTCTTATCTGCGATGAGGATCATTTCACCAAAGAATGCCCACGTAGGGCTGAAGTTTCTAAGTTTGTCAAAGGTTCACCCACTCTTGCTGTCTTGAAGGATCTGTTTCCAAGTCAAGATAGTAAAGTGATTAGATCTTCTTCTAATACATCTAAGATATTTTGATGGTTGTGACATGATCGCAAGACTATGGTAGTAAAAATCTCGTTATTGGTAAAGAAACGAAAAATTCTAATTCAGAACTAGCTACATATCCTTTGGTTTTTTATGCTCTTCATATCGAGACACCAAATATTGACTTAGTAAACAAACCACCTGCTAAAGGTGTGCTTCGTAAATCAGCCTTAAATCCATGTGCGAGGTCTGCTAAGAACTACAACATTGTTGAGGATTTGGCAATTTCCCCTTCAGCAATGTCGGCCTTGGAAGTGTTGTAATCATGTCCAACACAAAGGAAATTACTATTGTCAGTTTTAGGACCCGTAGATTTGCAGGATTCGAAAATTATGGTCTTAGATTTAGAAGATTTTATAGCTCGCCTACCCCATCAAATAAATTTCCAGATTCCAGTGTTAGTAAAAAACAGACGTTTCTTTTGTACTGTGATTGATGAAGGGGAATCTACGTGTATCATGTCGTTAAAATGTTGGAAATCACTTGGTTCTTCAACGATTAACTGATATCCAACCATCCTCAAAGCTTTTGATGGAAGAGGATTCCATCCGTATGGTATTTTACAGGATCTACCTATAGAAGTCGAAGGAAAACTGTTAATCTAGATGTGGAGGTAGTTGATGCCCCTCTAGATTACAAGCTTCTCCTGGGACGAAGTTGGTCTTATGCTATGACTGCCATTGTATCATCGGTATTTCGTTTAATAATGTTCCCTCACAATGGAAAGATCGTTAAAATTTACCAGCTTTCATATTATTCATCTGACCTAGATTCTACAGATAGTATCCAGCATGTTGGAAAATCGACTATCCCTTACAAAGATGTTGGGGTAGGTTTAATTAAAGACTCTGCTTTATTAGGGAATTTTTCTATGCCTGCACCCAACGTACCACATACTATCGCTAATATCAATATGATTACATCAAGTACTATTCCATTTTATGATACTTGGATAGTACCTTCAGAATCAGAACTGGATTCTTTTGAAGGTGAGATGCCTTTGAGTCATTTTGAGTTAGCATATCAAGCAGTATGGTCATTTTATGATACCTCTTCAATTGCATCTGATCCAATGAATGTGATCAATGAAGAATTATTTTCAACATCAAACCTAACCTTAACATCAATTCCTGATCCTTTTCAACAAGTATTCAATATTGATGAACATATTCGCGAATTTTTGTCTATGGATGAATTACCATGGGAAGATCTACAATATAGATCTTCATTTCTACCTGATCTTGATCGATTTGAAAATGATTTTTCATCAAATTTCACCATTGACTATGTCAAAGAACCTTAGAGTCCTTTATCGATCACAAATTCATATTTTGAATTGAATTTAGAAAATATTTCTACAACGGTTCCCATTGACATCTTAGTAAAACCAGAAATTGTTGAAAACATTCATATAGGCGCTTCTTGTACAAAAGATGAAATTGATATATACAAAGCCCTATTTCAAGAATTCTGTGACATTTTTGCTTGGTCCTATGAATAAATGCCAGGAATTGATCCATCCATTGTCGTTCATGAAATTAAAACATACCCGGATGTTAAACCTGTTAGACAAAGATTGCGTCAGATACATCCATGAAAAGCTGCTGCAGTCAAAGCTAAAGTTGAAAAATTACTTTGAGTATGATTTATTTATCCAATTTCTCTCATGGATTAGGTCTCTAATATTGTTCCTGTTAATAAAAAACAAGGAATAATTAGAGTATGTATCGATTATAGGGATATAAATAGAGCTTGTCCAAAATAACATACTCATATCGATCAAATCATTGACGATTGTGCCGGAAGCAAAATGTTTTCATTTATGGATGGATTTTCTGGTTATAATCAAATAAACATACTCCCTAATGATCAACCAAAGACATCATTCATTTGTCCATGGGGAAATTTTTCTTACCGTAAGTTACCATTTGGACTTAAGAATGCTGGTGAAACTTTTCAAAGGGCAATGTCTTATGCATTTCATGACATTAAACACATTGTGCAACCTTATCTTGATGATTTACTTGCTCATTTACGAGCAATATTATGAGATGTAAGCATTATAAGATTCATTTGAATCCTCACAAATGTGTTTTCTGTGTACAATCTATATGATTGTTGGGATTTATTGTTTCGAAGGCAGGAATTCGTGTCGACCCGTTGAAGGTTGAGGCCCTCATCAATTTACCTCCACCTTCCACACTTCTCCA
This sequence comes from Pinus albicaulis, assembly GCA_034641835.2. NCBI lineage: Eukaryota > Viridiplantae > Streptophyta > Pinopsida > Pinales > Pinaceae > Pinus > Pinus albicaulis. Next base: position 485,057,368 of record CM076581.1, read on the forward strand.
ACTCCAAAGTTTGCAGGGGAAAGAAAAATTTCTGCGTAGATTCATTCCTAACTATGTTGAGTTAACCAAAGGTTTTACTAGGTTGTTGAAACAGAATATTATTTTCATTTGGGAAGGGATCACTGATAGATCTTTTGATGCTCTAAAACACGCGTTGACCCACGAAATGTTATTGCATCCACCCAATTACAACCACGATTAATTTTTATACTTAGAAGCCTCTAATTCCACAATCGGAATGGTTTTAACTCAGGAAGATGAATTTCACAACAAACATGTGATTTACTATCTCAGTTGTAATTTGAATCTGACTGAAATCAAATACTCACATGTGGAGAAATTGGCCTTGGCAGCAGTCCAAGCTGTCCAAAGATTTCGTCATTACATACTGTTTCACAAAACAATAGTGATATTTGATTGTAACCCTATGATGTATATTTTGACCAAACAATTACTAGGGGGAAAATAATCTAAATGGATTGTAATCCTTCAAGAGTTTTATTTAGAATTTGAAATATCTAAATCAAAGAAATCACTAGTGTTCGCTGTGACTTCCCAAATACTGAGACAGAAACTGTGGTAGAACATCCAATCGCTGAGGAATCTTTATTTCTTATCAGTAATTTAGATCCTTGGTATGGAGATATAATCATTTATCTCCAAACCCAAAATTTTCGGCCTGATTTTTCACATTCACAACGACGAAAGATCTGTTACCAGTCTTAGCAGTACAATATTGTTGGAGACACACTTTATCATCGCGGTGCGGATTCTATACCTCGACGATGTTTAACCCACGAAGAGGCTGAAATTTTTTTAATTGACAGCCATTCCGGAGCATGTGGCAGTCATATGTTTGGGTATGCCACAACCCAAAGGATATTGTGCGCTGGTTATTTTTTTCCTTCATTAAATAAAGATTGAATTCTAGAAATTTGAAAATGCCACAATTGTTAGATCTTTGATCGTAAAATGTGTGTACTACTATCTCCTCTTCACCCAATAATTTTTGTCAGTCCTTTTGAAAAATGTGGCATTGACTTCATTACATGTAACCCTCACTCAGTCGGGGGTGATGGGTATATTATTCTCGCAGTAGATTATTTTACCAAATGGGCCGAGGTGATGCCTGCATTTGTGGCAGATGGAAAAAATGCAACTAATTTTGTATTAAATCACGTGATTGCTCGATTTGGTGTGCCCCAAGCTATCATTAGTGATCATGGGAGCCATTTTTGAAACATTATGATGACCGAACTTTCCAACCACCTTGGCCTGCGCCATGATAGTTCTACGCCATATTACCTATAGGCTATTGGTCAGGTTGAAGTTGTAAATAAAGTTTTAACCACTATGATTAAAAAGATAATCAGAATTCATAAATTGAATTGGCATAATATGCTTTTCTTAGCACTTTGGGCATACCAAACCTCAGTAAAAACCGCAAAAGGTTTCACTCCTTTTCAGCTGGTTTACTTTTCAGAAGATGTGTTACCAATTGAATGTGAAATACCGTCACTCCAATTAGCCATAGAATTAATACCAGCTACCTTTGAGGAGGAGAAACACTTTTTGTATCTGGCACAATTAGATGAGACTTGACGCATTGTTGCATTGGTAGATGAAGCTCACAAAAAACGCGTTAAAGCTCAGTATGATCGAAGTGTTACACCTCGTGTTTTTTCAGAGGGTAACCTAGTATTGGTATATGACCAAGCTAATGATAAGCTAGGAGCTAGAAAATTCGAACCCATGTGGCATGGTCCTTATATTGGCAAGCAAGTGCTTGCAAAAGGGGCCTATGAATTGATTGATTATGATAGGGTCTCTTTAGACAAACCTAGAAATGGGCTTTATCTAAAGAGATACTATGCTTAAATATTATGTGGAGATTTTATTTGTATATTAGTTCTTTTCGTAGTTAGTGTGCCTTAGATTAGAAGAGTGTGCCTATTTTAAGTTTGTTTTTAGTACTATCCCTGCTTATCTGGATTACTCTTGATATTGCAGATGTTGACATCTCTTCAAACGTATATTGGTTTTGATGATGGTGCTTGTCATAGTACATGAAACATTTCTTCCATAGCCTGGGTTATTTATTCACCCACTGATGAGTTAATATCTATGCATGGGATAAGCCTTAGTCAAACAACGAATAATATTGCAGAATATAGCGCAGTGATTGAGTTATTATCTGAATCCATTTCATTTGGAATTCTACGTTTGATCATTAGGTTAGATTTTGAACTCATTGTATTACATTTAAATCGAGTATACGCAATTAAAAATCCAGTATTATTGAGATTATTTTTGAAGGTACGTCTATTGGAACGAGAGTTTGATTACATTGAATATCAACACATTCCGAGAAATTTAAACAAATTGGTTGATGCATTAGCTACTAGTGTTATAAACAAACATTAAAGAAGTAAATCAAAGCAACATTCGATAAACATGTTGAACAAATAGCCAAAAATAGTAGTAATATCATAGAGTAGAGTAATGTTTCAAAAAATATTACATCGTCCTCGATTATAGGTTTAAAACACCTTATAATCGGCAAAAATAGTGATACAAAAAACAAAAATGTCATAGTCTGCACAATCATCCACTATTGTGGTGGTGATCATGATAGTACATGACACCTCGCGCTACTCTATTCAAGAATCTCTTGAACTGACCAGGAACTCCAATAACATGTCTCTGAAGACAGAGAGGGATATCATCTATCGAAGTCTCCGGGATATCCAAGGTCAATCGTTCTAGGTTGTGTTCTATGTTTGTAAGAATCTCAGCTACCTGAACCTGTGGTGCTGCAATAGGCTCTCTTTGCTTTCTGTCAAAGCGACGGAGCGTGGCTGGCTTGCGTGGACCAATATCTGCATTTTTAAATTTTTTGTCATCAGTATTGGACAATTTAAATGAAAACAAAATAAAAATTAGGATTTATAACATGTAAAAATGATTCTTACCTGAGTCATCCCAATGTGTTCCTGGAGGATGGGACATCTCTCGATCACCACGGAAGTCTATCCCTACAGGGAAATCTTCTATGGTGAATATTTGGTTCTCCAACCAATGGAAATAAGTCGGAGTGAAACGAACAATCTCACCTCCCTCACTATGACGAGCCATCAGTGCAACCCATCGGACCATCCGAGGCTCCCTGACTCTACCATGATCAACTGAGATAAGTTTCGGGGCAAGTGAAGGAATTATCTCCAGGGAAAATGTGACAAAAATAGCTCCATACCTAATTTTTTTCAACTTTGAGTTATTTTCCTCGGTCAATTGGCCTTTTACGTTGGCCAATACTGCCTCACACCAATTGAAAATAGTGCCTCTAAAACAATCAACAACAGTCTGCATTTGGGATCTAGTAGCAACGTGTGGAGCTGCTCTCCCACACTACCGAGTTACCGTAAACGCAACCACTTTCATTTCAGGATGGATGATTGTTTTTATATCAATGTGTTTATCTTTGGGATCCACTTATTCATTGTAGAACTCTTGCTAAAGGCTAGTGACAGATTGGCCACCTGCTCTAGCCCCAAACAAAGAGATTGTTTCTCCTCTCTTTGATAAACCAGTAAGAAAATTATATCTTCCAGCTCGATTTTGATTCGGTGATCTCCAATTATGAAGCAATGTTCCTGGACATCCCATTTTTTTACTAGCCAGGTGAGCAAGTCTACTTGGGCCCTCATACCCTGAATAGCTAGAAATTTATTTATACCACATTCCCTTAACACACGCAATGTGGGTGCATGTACCATTGCGGCCTCATCAACCTCTTCATGTTCACGTTCCCTCCACTCAAGCATTGTAGATATTATGCAATGGGAAAATTGGAAGATTAGAAACAATTTGAGTGAAAAAAATTGGTTTATTTTGGGAGAATCTATCATTTTATTTTTCTCCACGGCACCTGCGCACCTTTTGCACTGAGACAGTGTGGGGATCCACTTGCGTCCTGTACAAAAAGTGTGGGACCATGAAAATTTTCTCTTTGAAAAATTATCGGGGTCCGCAGGCGTCATGTGTATTACTTGCAAAACCCCGTGGGCGAAATTTTGAACATATTTTTCCCCTAAAAAATGAATTTAAAACCTAAATTAAGAAAGTGAACAAACAAAAATTAATGTGAGGATGATGTGGATTACCTGGAGCTGATGATTTTCGATTCCAACGGTTGAATTTTCCGTATTCACCTCTAGAACGTTTTTCACCAAAAGCTCTCAAATTTCACTCTTGAATCAAATGGTAAAAATGATTTAGAAAAACTCCTTTTTATAAGATTTTTTGAATAAATGAAATATAATTTTGTTTATTTTCCACTCTGAAAAGTTGTTTTTCGAATTATTTTTATTAATCATAAACATGTATGTTTAATTTTTGAGTTTTTGTGTAGAATACAAGTGATCTGAAATTGTGAGAACAAAGTATTTCTCATACAAAGATTGACTGTAGGGGCATTTACCGGATATTTCACCTTTCAAAGAAAGGATGAATCCGGAGGCTACCTGGACCTCTTACAGACTCTGCCTAAAGAAATAAAATTTAATCACTGAGATCCAATCAATAAAAGTATTTGTTTATGTGCAAAGTATTCATTAATCCAATTTTAATGTGTGAATATGCAAGATTATGTATTCTGCAAATGAAGTATAGTGGTTTGAAGATGAACTAATAAGTTTTGTTCTCTACTTAAACCTGCTTGGGAAGAGTTTACTTATAAAAATTTACTGTTTAAAGGAGTAAAATCTGAAATAATGCAGCAAAAATATACAGTATGACAACAAATAATTGTTTAATCAGTTCACCCCTCTCTTGGGCTACCTCTGCTGGGTCCAAAAGCCTCTAATTAGGCTTTTCCCTTTTTGATTAAATGCTCAAAATGTGAATACAACTATATAGAATCCTCAAAAGGAAAAATAAGCTGCAAATATAGATTCAAAAGGCTGAAATCAGTATAAAATGACTATTCATTCACCTCCATTGGATGAGAATAGCCCAAAACAACAGATCTTTCAATAGGCCCTAGTGGCTCCACGACCAAAAACGCTAGTAAATTCACTGATAGAGCACCCTTATGGCTCTGCAAACACTCCCAACAGCTCTAGAATGATTCATTACCCCAAAAACAAAAAAAAATTCGTATCAAAAGGCCTTTCCTAGCCAAAGTTATGGCTCTTTTACTCCAACTGCCAGTTTGGCCTAGAATAACTCCAGCTAAGTCTGGCTAACTGCCAGATAACCCGAAAAAAATGGAGTTAGCCGCTGAATTTAGGGGTTTTGCCGAATTGACCACCAGTTGTGGGAGGGGCTAATGAATAGCCCACGTGACCACACTGATCACATTACATTAAATAACCTTGAGTTAAAACCGGCATTTGTTAAGGTTTAAAAGTCATGTATTAAACGAACTCCGCACCAAGCGCGGAACCACGTGACCAAGACCACATTCATTGCGCACCCAAACCACATTCAAATTAGACTTTGCACCAATGGAAAAAATGAACCACCGTCGTAGCCTGTTGGTCGGGTCTATGCGCTGTGTCCGCCCCGACCCGGGGTCGAACCACACCGCGACCAAACAAATGTTTTAAACGCCAATGTAATTCATTCCATTCCGCCTTGGGGCAACGTGGCGACCTCCGGGCTGGCCACGTGGCACCTTTTAATTGGTTGTGCCTGGAATATTCTGTGGAATATTCCACAGAATATTCTGTGGAATATTCTTTTTTTAATAAAAATACTTTTCATAAAGTCAACTTTGGGCCTTTTTTAATTGAAATTGACGAACTTCCAAGCTGAATATCTTCTTCATACGGCATCGGTTTTCAGTGCTGTTCACGTCTACAGGATCGTCTTTTCGAGCTCTTTCCAGTCGATCTGGTTCAAACCAATTCTCAGCAACTTCATTTTTGAGCATTTTTCTACAAGGGACTTGATCTCCTGATCAACAAGATTTTTTTAGGTAAAATGATCATTTTGACAAATGAGTACATCTTTATCCCTTTTTTGAACTCATTAAAGCTTACGAAAAAGAGAAAACCATGAGTACATTTTTATCCCTTTTTTGAACTCATTAAAACTTATGAAATAGTGAAATATTGAGTTCTCTTTTAAACCCTTTTCAGACTCTTTCAATATGAAAATATTGCCAAGTACTTGACTATTCGAACTCGTTAAAGGAAATGAACAGTCGTGCCTTCAATATAAGTTTACCCCTTTTCCAGACTGAAATGGACTATTTACGAAAAAGGTATACATTGACTAAATTATGGTCCATAGAGTTCTCTCTTATATTATTTTATCCTTTTTCGGGCTTGAGAGACTAAATTTACGAAACATTACACACATGGAGTTTTCTTAAGTTTTTCTTCCAACTCCCTAAAACTGAAAAACACCAAGTTTCTCCTATACTGGACTCGTTAAAATTTAACAGTAAAGGACCTGTAAATTAAAAACATGAATGAACCACTCCTTATGGTTTGATTTTAAACTAAGTTCGAATCATCTGAAGGATGAGCTTATATAACAAGCAAATGTTATCCTCCTCAAGCTTGTTAAAAAATAAAGAGGTACTTGCCAGTAATGGTGGGGGAAAAAGAGAAAAAATGGATCCATTTGTCACACTTTGATTAAAAGCAGTATACCACTCTTGAACACGACACTTTTTTTTCACACTTCTACTTGGGTTGGGAAAATCCTTTGCCTATTATTTAATCAAACCACATTGAAAGCCTTCAGCCGGTTTCTAGGTATTAGCTTAGGTCAATTGTTACCAAACCATTTGCAGTGTCATTATGTGTTGAAGAGGACAATTCAAACAAACCATTCATCTGCAAACATATTTCTCCATTCGCGTTGACCATCCCTGAGTCATTCCTTGAAAAATATCTCTAAAAAAATTGATCTAATGGTTTCATGTCGTGGGCTTTCCTACGATGGATCACTTTCAATCGATGACAACATATCATCTAAGAATTTGATCTAGAATCCTTCAGTACCTTGGAATCTGCATGCCCTAATGGAAAATTTCTCGCCTTCGATGACAGGTTACATCATTAACCTCCGATCGGATGATTCTATGAAGTGTTCGACTTCAAATCATTTATTCACACTTCATGGATTTTACTGAGTACTTTGAGAGCCATTGTCATTATTGGTGGTTTCTCTCACACTTTTTAACAGTTCACATCATTGACTGGTAATCAAGTGGTTTCTACCATGTTCGACTTTGACACAATCAATCGCATGGATAGAATCATACTAGTTCGGGAAGCATAAATCAAGACCCTAGATCTAGTTTCCAACATCCAGGCTGTGAGGAGTTTTATTTTTCATTATGCAGTAGACTATTCATGACAGATGGCTGCGTCCATACTGTGTGTACTATTGATGTAATATTAAAATCATTTCTATATCAGAACATTTTAGTTAAGTTTTGATTTAGTTATTTTTGCTCTGAGTATGGGAATTCCTACTTCAACGATGATATATATATATATATATATATATATATATATATATATATATATATATATATATATGTTTGCATTGAATGTTTTTACAGGTTCCAATTGGTGTCCACAAGCCAATTCTCGGAATGATAAAGCACTTCACTCTTTGAATTATCTCAGACTTCGCACTTTAAGGGGCAATCTGTTACACATTATTTTGTCACCATGAAATTTTACTATCTATATAGGTTCATCAATACTTATATAATGCTCCCTTAGAAGTCTACAACGCTAAAGTTCCTAGACCAAGTCCTGAATTTGGAAAAAATCTTGTAAAAATCATAAAAACACTTGTATCGCACTTTTCCTTAGCTTTACCTGCGGCGCCACACCCTTTTTCTTTAAAAACTGCGAAGCTGACTGCACGTTTTCTTCATTAAAAGTGTGGATCCTTGTAAAAGGTAAATTGAAGGTGAAAATTAAATTCTAGAAGCCTAGCTGGTTGAATATTCTCCCAGCTGGAAGCTTCTAGAAGGCGTTATCCAGTCGAAGCCTTACTTCCTCCATTATCATGAACATTCATTCCTTCATAAAACCATTCTATTCCTTGGTCTTTGGAACTTAATCCGTTGATAAGGGGACTCTATCCCTTCCATTGTGGAGCTGTAACCACTTTCCTTCTCCTATAAATTGAATCTTTGGTTCAATCTCAAGGGTACATGCTCACATATGTAAAACTTCTCTATACATTTTGTATACACTTAGTACTTTCTTTGTACTTAGTAGCTATGATAGAGAAGAGAATTGCTGAAGAAAAATATTTTTTTTGCTAGCCATGAGAACTATTGCATGCTCGTAGTTAGGCTGGTTCAAAGATTGGAAGGGCTTGTCAGACCAAAGGAAAACGCTTGTTCTAGACCCCGGAAGGATATGTACGACATCAAGGTGAACATGGTTGTAAGAATCCTTCTTTTATTTAAATATAATACAACTGGATCCTATTTTCTCAATAAGTTGTTTATGTGTTTACTTGAATGACTTATTTCTTAAATTCCTTGATCATTAAGATAGATTTGTGACTTTTGAATCAGTATATGTTGCAAGTGCTTTTGATTCTTTTCCATGTCTTTTTTTGCAGATCTTAAGAGGTGAATTCTTGGAGTGATGGAAAAGAAGAATTCAACTAGCATTGGATCACATGTAAGTCCTTTCTTCATCATAGAAAATTCTAAATCATGTATAATCTAGAGAAAGTAGTTTACATTTGTCCTGTTTGTTTCTAGCTATCATTGTGATACTAAGGAGATCTTTCTTGTCTGCAAGAAAGATTTATCCGCCTAACATTGTCCGCACCTCTTCATCATTCTTCAATTCATCCCTTGATTTTTTTATCCACTCCGGTTGGACAATAGAAATAACACAAATCATTATTTCCACATCCTCATCATTTCTTGAGAGTGCATCTACAACAAAATTTTTCTTCCCCTTTTTGTAGATGATTTCAAAGTCAAAACCCAACATCTTTGTGACCCATTTTTGCTGCTCTTCTAAAGATAATATTTGTTCCAAAAACTATTTAAGACTGTCATGATCTATTTGTACCTTGAAGTGTCTTCCCATTAGGTAAGGTCACCATTTCTTTAGTGCATATAGTATTGCCAACATTTCCTTCTCGTAAATAGGTTTCTTTAAATACTTTACTTTGATTGGATGACATTCAAAAGAAATGGGTCTTCCTTCTTGCATTAAAACTGCACCAATTCCATTTCTTGAGGCATCACATTCCACAATTTTTTTTTTTTTTGTGAAGTATGGCATAGCTAAGATCGGTGCTTGGCACATTGCCTCCTTAAGATGTTCAAAGGCCTTAGTTGCTTCTGGAGTCCAATAAAATGAATTTTTCATCAGAAATGATGTTATAGGTGCCAATATTCTCCCATAATTCTTAAAAAAATTGCAATAAAACCTGTTAACCCTAGAAATCCTCGAAGATGCTTTATGGTTATGGGGATTTTCCATTCCTTCATGTATTTAATTTTGTTAGGGTCTACCTTAACCAAATATTTCAATATGATACAATATGACCCAAATATTCCACCTCCTGTACTCCATGGAAACATTTTGAGATTTTTGCATATAATTGTTTCTCTTCCAATAGTTTGAGAACCCTATCAACATGTTGAACATGATCCTTCCAAGACTTGATGTAGATTAGTATATCATCAAAAAAAGCTAACACAAATTTTATAAGGATGTGTTTGAAAATTGAATTCATCAAACCTTGAAATGTGGAAGGTGCATTAGTAAGTCCAAAAGGCATGACCAAGAATTCCTAATGACCCTCATGAGTTACGAACGTTGTTTTTGAAATGTCTTCAGTCTTCATTCTAATTTGATGATATCCAAAATGAAAATCGATCTTGGTGAAGTAAATTGATTCATGTAATTCATCTAATAATTCATCAATGACAAGGATGGGAAATTTATATTCAATAGAGAGCTTTTTGAGATCCCTATAATTCAGACACATATGCCATGTGTTATCACTCTTCCAGATTCCCAAGGCCTAGGAAGGAATCCCAACAGAGGTAACCACAAACCAAGCTTTTGACTTAATAGCTAGCCCTATCAAGCCGGAGATGGCTCTCTCTAAAAGGGTCACAACCAGGAAGGCTAGAGAAATTAGGGTTTTTAGGCTAGCTACAGAGTGCAGGGGGTTGTTTTGATTTTTATTTGGTTTGGGAAATCACGGGATGAAGGAATTATGTCAAGGAAATCTAGGTCAAGGAAAATGAGTTAGGGTTGCAGGGATCAATGGGGCAAGGTAAGTACAATGCTTATCACTTGAAGAAAATTGTTATGGAATGGTTTTGAAACTGTAAGAAGGCTAAGAAAAGCATATGATATGTATTTTTATCAGAAGGAAGAAGATGAACAAAATATGATTAGTTACCCAAAACAAGGCATGTGCAAACATGTATTCTGATTTTATAACTTGTAAAATATGATAACATAGAAATGAAAGTGAACATGAACACAATAATTTCAAAAATATGATACTGAAGAATAAAATATGATAAAAATTCAATATCACAAGTATCCCATAAAAGTAGCCGCAACTCCTCTTTATTAGCTTGGCCAAATTGCGTACAAATTCTCCTTGATCAACTAGCAAAACATCAAACTGCTTCCAACCTTTGTCTATTCTGAAGAAAGGGACTAAATAGACATGAAAAAAAAATTCAATAATCCTTAGGGGTTGAATCCTTGAGATGAGGAAGATATTACACAAAAATTTGAACTCATAGCTAAAGTATAGGATGGTCCAAGTGACTCATTTCTAACCTAAGTGAACTGATTCATTGCACCTCATTCGATTGATTTACCTAATTTGTTTACACTAGGTAATAGTAAAAACATGATAATTACATTCATTTTCATCATTTACATAGGTAAAATCATCATTTCCCAATATTAAAATCAAAACAAGAGTGAAACTCAGAAAATTTCAGAAGACTGCCAAACGCAACATCTCCGTATCAAATGCGCCCTCTCTATGTCAAACGCGCCCTCTTTGTTAAAGGATGCTTTTTGGTGCCTTCTCGGTGCCCAAAGTTTCTCCAATATGGCTTGTTGTAAATCCCTTCAAGTATAATTTCAAATGAAGCTCATTTTCCCTGTCAAAAACTTATTTTCCCAAGACTGGTAAATGCACAGCGCCATCGCCAAAAATGAGGCTGAAACATGGTTTTTTGGTGGTTTTTTGCCCTTTTCACTAACCATTTTTCATCAAATGATTAGAAAATGTACAAGGTGCATGTTCTCATCATTATGAATTCAATGGTGGTGAAAATTTTCTCATTGGATGCCCCAAAAAAGAGTGCATCACCTAGGTGTTGTGCGTTTGACATTTTTACTATGCTAAAAATGTCCCTACAAACACAGAAATTTGAAAACTTGCAAAATTCTCCAAAAAATTGTCAAAATTGGTGGGATTATTGATGATAATGTGTTTGAGGCATGGAGTGTTACCTCGACAAGTATTTCTAGCCTCATTTTCTCCTCTTTCTTGGTCAAGTATTGAATTTTTGCATTGGCCCTTTTGAGCTTGGCCCTTGCAATTTTGTTCCTCATGGCATAATGCTTTTCCATTTGTATTTGAATATCATTTCCCTTTTGAGCCTTGTCCAAGAGCTTCTCCAAGTGTTGGTAGGCTCTATCAAGCCATGTTTCCCTGTTCTAATTGATTTCTATGGCAAGCTGCTCATTTAGGGTTAGCTGGTCAACTAGCGCAGCTTCCCTTTGTCTCTCTAGGGCTAGAGATCTTTTCATCCCTCTAGTCCTAGGTCTCTATCTTGGAGGTTGGTACTCCTCATCATCAGTTTAACCATACTTTTCTAGTGTCTCTTCAAGCAATGATTTAGCCTTTTATACCTCTCTTTGTGCTTTGATGCGTTTCGGTTCATGAATGGAGTGTTTGGTCTTCAACTGATAGTTCTCTTGCTTGAGAAAGGTAATGAAAAATTTGGACCTTTCAATATTAGCTTGGAGGTCTCTAATCTTGGATTCCTTCTATTTTATTATCAAGGAAGGATCTTCATCAATTGTGTCCAAGTTTCCAAGTTCAAAATATGCCTCTTTCTCATGGAGGCCTTTCTCTTCATGTATGTCTAGCTCTACCATCTTTTCCTTGTATTTGTGTATCTTATTTGTTGGTGAAGAATGCAGGCCCCCTCCCACAATATGTGTGGAAAACACCTTCCTATTACCTCTCTGATAGGTATGTGCCAATGTGCCCAAATTAGCCCTCTTAGGCCTACTAATTTTACCTCTTCTAGGTGACCTAGTCTCAATGTGAAATGGAGATGACGGTGGTGAAGTGGGTGAAGGAGACTGGTTTGGTGATGATGTATGAACTATAGGCTGAGATGAATGAATGGATGTGGAAGGATGAGATGATGAAGGTGCATCTGGGCAATGCTGAATAGGTGGGGCAGTGAAACTCTCATTGGATATGAAAGTGTCCCATGCACTGTTTAACTGATCAAGGTGATGGAGGACCATTATCTTGATGAGGGAGTGGTGAAAGACACTTTGCATTTGATGATCATAATCTCTATTTTGGGAAATAAATTCCATATTCTCAATGCTCTGGTAGAGATAGTAAGGTATATTAAGCATTCTGACTCTTGTGAAGTGCATGAGTAGCCAGACATAATAGGAGTAGAGTCTAGAAAACCTACCCTCACAAGTAAAGTATCTCATGATGATTTTCATCATGGGGGCATATTTGTCCAAGAGGTAAGAGAAAGGAAAAATCCTCTTTCTCTCATTATTGTACCTTGGTTTAATATATGGCTCATAATAGAATTGATTCAAATCTCCTTGCTTGAACCATTTTTCCACAATATTTGGGATCCTAGTAGTAGCTGATATGATGGCATGGGACACAGTGAAAGTAACACCAACAAGGGTTACCTGGTTGTCATGGAAGTTGTAAATGAATAATATCGACAACATAGGATGGTATTGGACCCTTCGTACTTTTTCACAGAACTCAAAATAGCCTACATACTTAAAGCATGTCATAGTGAGTGGAGATTCCATGAGTCCTCTTTTATTTGTTGGCTCATGTCTAATGATTCTCCATCCTTTTTTACATGGCCTTATCTCCTCTCTTTCTTCCTCCTCACTATGAATTATGTTCTCTTATTATGTCATGATGTATTTGGTGTCAAAACCCTAGGGAGATGATGGAATTGAATGTGGGTGTAAGAAGTGTGGGTTGGTGTGAGGAAATTTGAGGAGATGGGAATAGGATTTGTGATATGAGGGAGGTGACTGGGGGTAGTGACAATGAGGGGTTTTAGAATAGGGGATTTAATTATAGATAGGGTATAGGGAGCCAAGGAAAATGAATACCTAAGGCTTAGGGTTTTTAAGGAGATGAAAGATTAGGGAAGGAGATAGATATGTAGGGTTTATGGGAAAGTGTTTTATGATATGGTAGTTTGAGATAAAGTAAATTGAAATGGGGGGAGGGTTATGAAGGTTTAGGGAGTGAAATTGAAGTGTTGATTAGATTTTGAGGAAAAATAGGGTTTTGCATTAGAAGAAAACACCAAATTTCTTTTAAACCAACTTACACATCTAAAATGACTTTGATGAAGAGGACTGGAGCAAATTTGTAACTTACTTGCTTGTTTGGAGGTGTAAAGAATAACTGCTAAATGATTGAAGGTGAATTTTGAAGTTTAGAGGCCCTCTTGGCAATTTCTGAAGAAGATGGGAAAACACATAGCACCTAGGTTAAACACGACCTCCTCTTGATAGGTGCGCAACAACTTTAGGAAATGTGCAACATTTTCAAGCAAACGTGCAGCGCCTATGGAAAACGCATAACGCCAATGCAGAACGTGCCCTCTACCAATGTTTTGCACAATTTCACCTAAAAACTCGAAAAGTTCTCCTTTTTTGAGTATGCTTGAGGCTGTAGGAACAAAATGAACTTTGAAGTGATGTCTTTGAGGGATTTTATACTTGAGTGGGTTTGATTTATATTTTGAAAGCCCAATTTTCTTATGTTTCATTTCACCTTTCAAATTTTCACACTAATGCTCTTTGACTTCTAACTTTTTGTTTTGCATATTGATTTGTTGATGGAGTTTGAAATTTCTCTCCTTCAGTTTGGCATGAGTATTTTGAGTTGGAAACTAGGGAGTGAAAATATTACATATAGAAAACATAAAATTACATAGGAAATTAAAAATAAATTGTATCTTTGTTTTCATATCAAAATGGCATTTTGATATGAAAATAATAGAAAATCAAAATTACAAATTTAGAAATATAATATTTACACGCTAATGATATTCAATAGATGAAAATAAAATGTTTATTGAGTCACTCTTAAAACTTTGCTAACTTTATGAAATGTTATGGTGCATTTTTGGACCTTGAGCAATGAAACCTAATGAACTAATGGGACGTTGAATGACCTGACTTCCATGATTGGCTTTGACTGAGATAGGACATGGTGAAATGAGGTTCTCATAGGTGTTATTATGCTTAGAAAGACATGAAGGTGAGACAACAAATGAGAATTTGTGAGGGAGAGTGAGATTTTATTGAGTAGGGATACCATCAATGAGTTGTTTTTTAGAATTACCTAATAGAATGATATAAAAATTTCAGAGTGACACCTGAAATGAGAATGAAAAGAGTGATTTTGATCACTGAAGGAATAATCCATATTATGACACTAACATTGGCCTTATTGGGGATGGCAACTCTGAAAGAGGTGTCAAGAACCACATATATCTGAATTTTTTAGATCAGTGCCTCTTCCATTAGGCCAATATGGTCAAAAAAGAATTGAAACTGGAATGCAGGACTAACTATTAACAACTCAATGACACAAAATTATTGAAGCTGAATCAAATTTGACTAAACTTGACTGAAGCAATAACTAAAAACTGAACTTACTCTTTGGGAAAAATTAACTTGAAATAATAGAAACTCAATGAAGCTCCATGGCCTTCACTTCGGGCTCCGAAATCCAATGCTTTTCCACTTCACAGTTGCAGGAATATCAAACTCATATATACAGTGAAGATGAAAAAGTTTAATAATTTTCAGATCAAAAGAGATAGTGCTTCAGGAGCCTACCATTAACTGGCCCTCCTAAGCAACTTTTCCCATCCATTTCTTCTAAGAGATATGCATTTTGTCCACGAGAAGCTGCAACCTTAAAGGGACCTTTCCATAAATTATCAAAATTCCCATGCTTACCTTGTCTTCATTCCTGGCATCCCATCAGAGTACCACATTATCGATCTTGAAATCATCTTTCTTGGTTTTCCTGTCATAAATTTTATTGATCTTATCATGGAGCTTGGAAGTGTTCTGGAATACTTCTTCCCTTTTTGTTGTAAGCGAATCATTTTGTTTATTCTGCGCTGAATATATTTTCTTCACTTCCGGCCTCTTGTAGAAGTTTCATGACTGGGACAACAATTGAAGTACATAAAACTGTATCCACACCGTAAACTACCTAAAATGGAGACATAACAATGGATCTCTTGCTTCTTACTCAATCTTCCCATAATGAATTTATTATCTTCTTCTGCCAATTCTTTTTGTTAGCCTCCAACATATTTTTGATTATGATGATCAAAGAATTGTTGGAGGACTCCGCCAATCCATTTTCTTATGGATAATATGTTGTAGAATGACCCAATTTTATGTTATATTTATCAAATAATTCTATCATCTTCTTTGATTTGAAGGTTGTAGTGTTATCCGTGATAGCTTTTCTAGGAAAACCAAACCTGGACAAGATGTTAGCTTCTAGAAACTAAATTATGACTGAGTCAGTAGCTTGCCTGGTTGGGATCGCTTTGATCCACTTTTTGAAATAGTCTATGGTGGTAAGTATCCATATACGTTGAGAAGATGAGGGTGGATGTATTTCACCGATAAAATATAAGCCCCACTACTGGAAGGGAGCTTCAACTGAAATGGATTGTAATGGTAAAGGAAGGAGCTTACATTTACCTTGGAAACATTGGCACTCATGGTAGCTCATGACTGTCTTTTACAAATATGAAAGAAATGTAGGCCAATCGTAACCCGCTCTCAGTACTTTGTTGGCTGTAGTATTCCAGTACAAATCACCTCCATAATCTCCCTTGTGGAAATCCTTCATCACTTCTTTGGATTCATCTTCTACCAAGCAATTTAGTAATACTCCTCCAAGATATTTACAGTAGGGTGAACTATCGAGTATGCAGTATTTCGAAGCCTTAAGCTTCAAAGACCTACTCTTACTCTTTGACATGCCCGGAGGAGGATTCAAATGTTGTAAAACATAAATGATATCAACATACCATGGAGATGATGAAAAGAGATCTGATACTTGAACAAGACTTACACTTTCTTCGTCATCGAACAATGCTGATATGAGATTGATGTCAAGTGCATGTAGATTGGACTTAGCCATGAGCTTGGCTAATCCTTTCCCTTTGATCAGATTGGTCAGCTTGATCTTAAGGTCATACTATAAATTTTTTTCTATCCACCTACCTCTTCTTCCTTCTGGATCTATTTGCATAAGTACTTATTTAATTGTTGCGTTTGGAACATATGCCAAAATATGTGAGTGCAGAATATAAACATGGAAGCCTTTGAGTGCTTTAACCAAGGCGAAGGCCTGTTACTAAATTATGTTGTATTGAAGGGCTACATCTCTTATTTTACGACTGAAGAATGCTATTGGCAGCTCTGTCCCATATTTTTTCTGCATAAGCACTACTGCCAAAGTATGCTCAGAAGCAAAATAAAATCTAATGAAATCTAATGAATAATCAAGACTTGTCAACACTGGAGCAGTGGTCAAAGAAAATTTCACCGAGGTAAATGAATTTCAAGTATTTTATGACCATCTAACATCATTTTCTTTCTTCAACATGTTATTTAACTCTCTAAGATGTCCTGCTAGGTTGGGAATGAACCTATGTAGGAAATTCATCCTACCGTTGAAGGCTTGAATTTCCTTCTTGTTTCTAGGGAAATCAATTTTTTGTATCGCTTCAACTCTAGCAAGATCTATCTGGATCCCATATTTTGAGATGATGTGACCCAAAAACTCACCTTCTTCCATAGAAAATGGGCACTTCTTATGATTTAGGGAAATCCCAAAATTTCTACATCCCCAGAACACAACTCTCAAATGGTGTAAATGCTCATCACCTGAATTTGAATAAACAGTTAGATCATCTAACTAAAATACAAGTAATACATATTTTTCATTACCAAAGGCTATGTCCATGGCATGCTGGAAAGTGGCCCCGAATTCTTCAACCCGAACGACATCTTGACATATTTAAAGGTAACCCATGGTGTAGTGAATGTCGTCTTATCTTGATCATCTTCATGTACAAGGATCTTATTTTAGAATGAGTAACCATCCAACAATAATATCCTGCTAGCTCCTAAAAATTGCAGAAGTATGTGGTCCATCTTGGGCAGCGGGTAATTGTCTTTCAACGATAATTTGTTCAGATTTCTGAAATCTATACATATTCGAATTTCACCGGTCTCCTTCCGCACTGGAACAAAATTGGAGATCCAATCTGAAAATCTGACTAGAAAAATGATACCTACTTTATAGAGATTGTTTACCTCCTTCTCAATGGATGGCAATGACTTTGGATTTATTCTCCCGATCTTTTGTCTAAAAGGCTTTTGATTTGTCTTGATCAATATTGTGTGCTAAATGATATATTTATTGTACAACTTTAGATCTAACTAATTCCAAGAAAACACGTCAAAAAATGTAGTAAAAAAATAAATATATTTATGCTTTACCTTTGATGGAAAAGACTTTGAAATCTTGATGAACTTTGGCTGCTCCATTGTTCCAATATTAACATCTTCTACTCCCTTTTCGGTGGGGACCAAAGTTGGTTTTCTCACCACGTCATATTGATCAAATAAATCTTCCAAATATATGAGACCTTTTGGAATGTTATTTTCCTTGAGCTGAAGTATGTCAATTTTATCTGGTTCAATAACTTGGTCATCCTTGTTGTACACTTCATCCTGTTAGCCACTTATAAATTCTGATATGCTAAATGGTGGCTAAATTTGTGTTCAAGCCTTCAAGAGATTTATTTCTTTGATAATCCATCATCCTTGAAGTCTCATGTTTGTCCCATCCTGGAGGTTCATATTCATTGTTGTTTCCATCTTAAAACCATGATGATTCACCAAAGAAAGCTTTCCCAAAGGCATCTGAAACTGCCTATTCTCACTTTTTTCCCCCCATTTTCATAAAGCCTTATTTCCATCTTTTAACCCTCAATTTGGCCTCTAAAGGCCTCAAATCCCCTTCAAGCCTTGTGAAATCCCTTTATGAGGTTTAAAACCCCGTATTTACCCCTATCAGAACCTCCATTTTGCTAAAAAAACCCTTCAAAATCCTTGAAAATATTCATTTTTACACTAAGGCCTTAAGCCCCTTTCGGCCTTGGCCCTAGCCCCTTTTCTGCACATGACCCGGAGCCATAACCAGGCACTAGCCCTTATTTCCAATCGCAAATCGGAGTTTCCTTTTCCTAAATTTTATTTTATTCTTCCAATCTTCTGATGTGATGAGCCCCTTCTCATCCGATCACCGATTTGATCTGGACCGTTGAATCCACGATAACCAACAGCCAGGATTTAATCGTGCTTCGCATGTCCCTTCTCCTTTTCACTTTTTCGCTGGTCACTGATTAGATCTCCACCGTCGATCGTTTCAGATCCAACAGCCAGCATTCCTAATCCAAGTGGATATTGGTGGTCACCCGCCTATTCCACTTGGGGCTCCACCATTGTCTCTTTCAGTATTTTAGTTTCGATACAGCTTACTATTTTTAGCAGTTTTTCGGGTCCTAAACTTCTGGAGCTGTTTTGAGGCCCTAAACAACGTTTTTTGGGAAAACGGAGAGCAATATGGGTCCATGGACCAATGTTGCTGCTTCCAAATTTGTATTCCTTGGATAGATATTTCTAACGAGGTGTGGTACACGTCAAATGGAGATCATATGCCAAAGTTACGCCCCTGGGAAGTTGAAACACCAATTTACCCAAACGAGGCCCATATTTTTGGCACTTCATCTCCTAGGGTTAGGGTTTTGGCTGTTTAGAATTTCCCATTGTTTCTAAATAATAAATAGGCCCTCGAGCATCATTATAACTCAGTTCAGAGGCCTGAAGCTTCCACATCTCTTCTCAGAGATAGCTACCAGCGCCCTAGCTAGTTTTATTTCCATTCTATCTGTAAGAAAATTTCAGTTCTTTGATATTAATGAAATGAAGTGTTATTTCCACTGCATCTCTGTACTTATGGTTATATGTTTATTCTGTTACATTCCTTCATAAATTCGGATCAGTGGTATCAGAGCGGTCTTCTTTTTCTTGATCCTTCTTTGCATGTCCCCAACGAGGTCGAGGTATAAGGAGCTAGGGCTCGATCTGGTGGAACCTTTGCAAGATCAGCCTCGCAAACCTCGACAGATGCCCATGGGGGACGAAAAGAAAGATGAGGGAGCAGGAGATCCTATCAAAATATTGCTCGAGGAAGCCCTCGAAAAACAAAGGAACGCGATGATGGATAAATTTTCTCAGATCCTTCAATGGCTACCCACTGGCGGCGCATCTGCATCCACCAGCCACTCTGGAGGTGTGACTCCTTTTAAGGTACAAGTAAATTTTGACATTCCCATATTTGAGGGTCAAATAGACGCAGATGCCGTAGATAGATGGTTGAATCTGTTAGAAGGATATTTCTCGGTTCATGACTTTTTAGACCGAGAGAAGATTATTTTTGCACTCCTCAAAGCTACCCCCCATGTTAAGGACTGGTGCAAAACCTACTGTGAGAACAAGGACCAGACTGAACCCTCTCTATTCTCGGCCATACCAACTTGGAATTCTTTCCAAGATGCTGTCAAGGAATAGTATTATCCCGTGGGGAGCTATGAGGACAAGTACATACAATGGACCATGCTGCGACAACAAAGGGATCAAGATGTGCATGAGCTAACGAATCTATTCCATACCCTGCACACAAAGTTGGGTATCAAAAATTTAGAGAAACATCTGGTGCTAAAGTATCACAGCTATCTGCACAGATACATTCAGGAGGAAATGGAGTTCCTCGACATCTCCTCGCTTGGTACGGCATACCGGTATGCTGCCAAGATTGAGTAGAAATTCAAGCAGAAGAAGCAAGAATTTGGATCTGCGAATCAAAAGCCAGGGAAAGGTGCTTCCAAACCGCAGAATAAAGGACAGAGCCAAGGCATGGCGGCTAAAGACAACTCATCAAAGCCACAAGAAAATAACAGCACCGCAAAGCCAAAGAAGGACACATGAAAGTGGTGTGAGTTCCATAAGAGCTCCACTCACAACACAAGTGAGTGTCGGGCCAAGCAGTCGCTAGTGGCTGAGATGAGGGATTCTAAGTCAGATGCATGCTCTGACTTTGAATCAGAACCTGAAAAGGGGAATGAAAAAGGGAAATAGATTATTGATGCGGAGCCCAACGCCACTGTTGCCACTACAAAGATCCAGAAGGAGGAACCGGAAGATCCAGAGGAGGAGGAACGTCTCTTCCACTCCCAGATGTGGGTAAAGGGCTCCCCGGTACAGTTCATTGTCAACAATGGGAGCCAAAAGAACCTAATTTCAGTAGACGTCATGAAGCGGTTGGGCTTGCCGACCACAACTCACCCACATCCATACACCATCGGGTGGCTTCACCAAGGACGAGATCTCCACGTCAGCTGGCAGTGTCGCCTTCCCTATAGCATCAAGCCCTTGACAGATGAGGTATTATGTGACGTTGCTCCTATTGATGTTTCTAATGTATTATTAGGACAACCATACTTGTGGAAGCGTCATGCTGTGTATGAGTCTCGATCTCGTGCTGTTATTGTTACTTTGGGAAATAAGTTGTACAGGATACCAGAGGTACCACCTCCTGCGGCTATCTCTTTAGTTACTGCAAAACAATACAGTAAGCCCATTTCCAAAACCAGGAAATTCGTTTTCCTGATGATCTACCCCCAGGGTAAGAAGAAGATTATGGCCATGACCTCCAGACAGGGCTCCTCTACACAACAACAACAAATGGATAAGGTTGTGGAGGAGTACGGGGACATATTCACCTCACCCACAGGGGTTCCTCTACATTGTCAGGTCAAGCACCCAATTGATCTGACCCCAGGTGCGTCGATACCTAATGGACCGATCTATCAGCACTCTGTTCTGGAGAATGATGAAATCAAGAGGCAGATTCAGGAGCTGTTGCAGAAAGGTCACATCAGACCAAGTTCATCGCCCTGTGGGATCCCGATCATGTTGGTACAGAAGAAGGATGGGACATGGAGACTTTGTATTGATTATCGGGTGCTGAACAAGATCACTGTCTGGAATAGGTACCCAATCCCATGGATTGATGACCTTCTGGACCAACTCAAAGGTGCAAAATATTTCAGCAAGATCGACCTAAAGTCTGGGTATCACCAGGTACCAATTGAACCCTCCGATGTGTGGAAGACTGCCTTCAAAGCCAAGGAAGGCCTTTTCTAATGGCTGGTCATGCTTTTTGGGTTGACGAATGCTCTCGCCACCTTCATAAGGATGATGGACGACATCTTGCGGCCATTCACCAGCTCATTTGTAGTGGTGTACTTGGATGACATTCTGATCTTCAGCCAGACTTGGGAAGAGCACCTTCACCACATCCGACAAGTCCTCCAAACACTGCGGCAACACAAGTTGTGTGCCAATTTGGAGAAGTGCACTTTTGGCATGACCCAGGTTCAATATCTGGGATACATTATTGATGAAGGGGGGGTGCATGTGGATCCAGCCAAGATCCAAGTCATTCGGGATTGGCCAGCCCCAACCACTATAACAGAGCTTCGCAGCTTTCTGGGTCTTGCTAATTTCTATCGGAGGTTCGTGTTGGGATTCTCTCATATCACTTGGCCCTTGAGTCAAGTCACCAAGGGAGGAGCGAGAGAATTTTTTTTTTGGTCGGAACCTCAACAGAAGGCGTTCACAGAATTGAAAAATCGCCTCTGTTCTGCCCCAGTGCTCACTTTACCAGACTTGCAACAACCATTTGAGATCGAGACAGATGCCTCTGACTATGCTATTGGGGCAGTTCTTACTCAACAGGGACATCCGGTGGCATTTCACAGTGAGACATTGTCTGACACAGTTCGCAAGTATCCCACTTATGACAAAGAAATGTATTCCATTGTGCAAGCTGGTCGACAATGGAAGCATTACATTTTGGGGAAGGAAACAATCATCCACACAGACCACCGGCCCCTGCAGTTCATACAGACACAAGGGAAGTTGCAGAATGATCGCCATCAGAAGTGGTCCACATATCTGCAACAGTTTCATTTGAACATCAAGTACAAGAAGAGTAGCACCAATAATGTTGCAGACTGCCTCAGCCGACCACCGATCGTGGCGCTCACCACCGTGCTCAACTCTTGTGGGCACGAGACTTCTGATTGGCCGCTTCTCTATGAGAGTGACCCAGAATTCGGCCACACTTACAAGGCACTCTTGGGGGGCACGCAAGTTCCAAATTTTCACCTTCAAGATGCACTTTTATGTCACCTGGGACACCTTTGTGTTCCTTCAAGCGAGCGTGCCAAGATGATATGGGAAGCACACTACAGTCGAGTCGTTGGGCATTTCGGGGTCGAGAAAACAGTAGCAATCCTGCAGAAGTATTTCTATTGGCCGAACCTTCGAAAGGATGTCGAGAAGCACATTAGATCTTGCACTGCTTGTGCCATTGCCAAACCGACCATCAAGAAGCAAGGCCTATATACTCCTCTACCTACCCCTAGTCGACCTTGGGAATCCATCTCCATGGATTACATGTCGGGCCTGCCTTCTACTAAGCAGGGAAATGACTGTGTTTTTGTGGTCATCGACAGATTCTCGAAGATGGCCATTATGGCGGCCTGTAAGAAGAATATCACAGCAGAAGCCACTGCTAAACTCTTCTTTGAACGAGTGTGGGTGCACTTTGGGATCCCACAGTCTATCATATCAGATCGAGATAGCAGGTTCCTCAGCACATTTTGGTCCAGCCTCTGGTCAATGTTGGACACAAAGCTCACCAAGTCCACAGCTTTCCATCCCCAAACAGATGGCCAGACAGAGGTCGTCAACAGAATGATTGTACACATTCTGCGCATGTACAATTCAAAGAATCCACGCACATGGGATGGGAGCCTCCCCTATGTACAACATAGTTATAATCGGTCTCTCCACAGTTCAATCGGCCATAGCCCCTTTCAGGTGGGTTTGGGATTCCAGCCACTATGTCCCATTGACGTAGCCATGCCATTTACAGCTGCTCAGGCCAATTCAGCTCATGTCCAGTCTGAATTTGGCAAAGCAAGTAGCTTCATCGAGCACATTCAACACATCCACCAACAGGTTCATGATATATTGGAAAAAGCTAATGCCAAGTACAAGCAACGCCATGATCAACACCGGGTGCCACACAACTTCCAGGTGGGCGACAAAGTATGGCTACATTTGCAGAAGGAGCGCCTCACTGGACCCCACCGCAAGCTTTGCCCATTCTGATACGGGCCATACACCATCACCAAGGCTATAGGGAACAATGCCTTCGAGCTCAGTATTCAACCATTCCTTGGTCTGCACCCAGCCTTCAATGTGGATCGCCTTCGTCCTTACTTCCCACCTCTACTGGACACCTCGGACATTGCAGAACAATTCACACCAACAGAGTTAAATCCAGACTGCATGGAACAGGCCACCACAGATTGTATCATGGACATGAAAATCAAGAAAAATCGCCAACAGAAGATCCAACTATATCGGGTTGTCAAAGCTGGCCAACTCCTGCACCAAGGAAAGTGGTTCACCAGGGACCAAGTTCAGCAGAAATTTCCTCATCTCATGGAGGAACTTAACGCAATGGGGACCATTGCTTCCTAAGGGGAGAGGAATGATCCAGGTGGATATTGGTGGTCACCCACCTATTCCACTTGGGGCTCCACCATTGTCTATTTCAGTTTTTCAGTTTCGGCACAGTTTACTATTTTTAGCAGTTTTTCGGGTCCTAAACTTCCGGAGCCGTTTTGAGGCCCTAAACGACGTTTTTTGGGAAAACAGAGAGCAACATGGGTCCATGGACCGATGTTTCTCATTCCAAATTTGTATTCCTTGGATAGATCTTTCTAAAAAGGTATGGTACGCATCAAACGAAGATCGTATCCCAAAGTTACGCCCCTGGGAAGTTGAAACACCAATTTACCCAAATGAGGCCCATAGTTTTGGCGCTTCATCTCCTAGGGTTTGGGTTTTGGCTGTTTAGGATTTCCCATTGTTTCTAAATAATAAATAGGCCCTCGAGCCTCATTTTAACTCAGTTCAGAGGCCTATAGCCACCACATCTCTTCTCAAAGATAGCTACCAGCGCCCTAGCTAGTTTTATTTCCATTCTGTCTGTAAGCAAATTTCAGTTCTTTGATATTAATGAAATGAAGTGTTATTTCCACTGCATCTCTGTATTTATGGTTATATGTTTATTCTGTTGTGTTCCTGCATAAATCCAGATCAATTCCATCGCATCGCTCCATTGGATCTCCTCTTCACTCATCACTCGCACCCACCGATTTGATCTGGACCGTTGAATCCACAAGAACCAACGGCTAGGATCTCATCGCGCTCCGCCCATAGCCCTCTATCATCACACTCGCTAATTCAATCCTGACCGTTGATCCCTCATACTAATCTGATGACCATCACTTAATCGCACATCACAAATCCAAAGTCTCGCTCGCTTTTCACCTCCGATGTGTGATCCCCAATTTAATCCTAGCTATTCATTCCGCCAGATCTGATGGTTCGCACTTCATCGCATTGTGCCCTTCCATCACATGATCCTCCACTGTCTTGACCTTCGATTTAATCTCGACCAATAATATCTCTTCAGATCAGACGGCCTGCATCGCATTGCTCCATCGCATCAGAAAAACACAAAGGCTTATTCTCTTTTCCTTATCTCCTTCGATGCCGATTCCCGATTCAATCTTAGCTGTCGAATCCACAAGAACCGACAGCTAATATCACCCACACTCTGTTCATAAGCTCTTCATTATCAACCCATCAATAAAGATCCGAGCCGTTGATCTCTATCATGATCTGACGACCATCATTTAACCTGCTGATCTTTTCCTCCGTACTCCCGGTCCCACCACCAACGCCCCCGTTTCCTCTCATTTTCACCTTTTTCCTATGTATTTGCCCATGAATAAAGTTTTACATTTTAACATTAAAAGCCATTTTTTTTGCGCCTACTCAGTTTAAACCTTGGTTTTCGTGGTATTGTGTCATGAAACCTTTCTCCACCATGGACCCTGCATACACTTTACCCCGTAGCTCTTCATCCATCACATTCAACCCACACCGTTGGATCTGGAGCCTCCAATCCAATGGTCGATGATCAATATCATGTAATTTTTGAGCCCTTCCCATAGTGCACAGCTTTTATGTGATAAAGGTGGTTTTAGAAATCTGCGTGTCGAACGCTAACCTATATCGCGTTCCAAAAGCTAAAACTGCCTCACCCCCATTTCATTTTACAAAAACCGCTGCCGATTTTCCGCCATACCACCTACCCTCCCCCGCAACGTCATTTTCACTTTAAATCACAGCCATATATCATCCTGATCTAACGACCTACATTATATCATGATATAATTCCATTTTTTCTTATCTGTTTCCCCCAATGACTCCATCGAGCGATCGTAGCCGTTGATCATCCTGGTCTAATGGCCCACGCTCATCCTCGCACCTAGACCTCCATTGACTTAGTTAGCTTCTCTGCCAGGCTTTTTTCCAATTTTCCACTGCAATCACGTTCCTTCTCACTACTCCTCTGCCACCCCAGAGCCTCTGCAAGCAGTATAAACCCAACCCGCAGGATTTTATAATGTGTTTTTCGTGTGTTTCCAGGTTTTTTCATGGATGATGAAGGAACTAATGTTTTATAGTCACAAAAGTGACATAAAATCTCATATGGAAATCTCAGGGCCACAAAACAATGTCAAAGGGCATCAATACAGAAGCAGTTCGAGCAATCAACAAAGTGAAAATATAAACAGAGTTAAAACAGGTTGAAGTACAAAGAGACAAAGCAATTATTAGTGCAGAATGTCGACTGACACAGACGTAGCCCATCCCATGCACACAAGCCTGCCAAGTAGTTATTACAGCAAGGAAGCTACTACAAACTGTCAGAAGCAGTTATTTAGAAGTATGGGAGTCCTCCTAGCCCATTCTTCACTTACCTCACACCAATAAGATAACAGTACCACTCTAGATGGTTTTTCCTCTTAGGGACACCCTGTGGGTGATTTCTATCATATCAAAATGGTCTCAACAAGCTACAAATTTATTAATCATGTCTAAAATTTAGTGTTATGTTTATGACACAGCATGGAGCATTTGAATGCCCTCTCCTATCTCTGAATGATCATTTAAAACTTTCCTCACCTAATTTTCTTCATTTTTCCTATAAAGACTCTTGGAAGTCTCAATGTAAAAGGTTGGCATTTGGTGATTTCTAAAGTAATACATATTTTTGCTTTGAAGAAGCATTGTTGTTCTAAAAGAGTGTGAAGATATTTGTTTTTCTGTTGATGAAGGAGGCTGGACCATTGGATCCCTGAGCCTGGTTTTGGTCAAGTACTTCTTATTGTTAATGTTATTTCTCGTTTTCCACTTTGTTCCATCATGCTTTGCTTACAGTAGGATAAAAATTTTAAGCAGAGAAATGTATCTTAGAAGCACCTTTGACCTGTTTATCCTTCACTGTTTATATGTTTTCCACTTCTGAACATGACATGGTAGTTTAATAGCTCTCTTGAATATTCAGTTTGTTTTATTTCAGAAATGATTAATTCAGCTGTGCTAAAGACTATGTAGGTGTTCCCTCTTTGTTTACCACTGAATATTGTATATGAAGTCTCCCTTTGATTATTAATACTTTCAGTTTGACAGTGAGGTCTGTTTCAATCATACCCTCTATTCATTATTGTAATTATTGTATTGAAGGTCTCTATAATTGCATTCCTAGATGTCTAAGGCGTTCCCTCTTCTTTGAATGCAATTGTATGTTTTTGTCGATTAAGCCTTCAATAGTAAACTCATAGGAGGAAATAGGGCATTCCCCAAATATTATAGTTCATTAAGAAGGTTTTAGTCTGCATTTCTCCTTTTCTTTGAGTGTTACATTGATTGAGTCCAAAGCAATGTGCTTACTAGAGGAAATAGGGCATTCCATGAATCCTTTAAGTCATTTGTAAAAGGTTTCAGTTTGTTTTTCACACTTAGTCCTTAATTTTCATCCCAATTCACCTATATTATTCAACAGATCCTTGACCAAGTTAGATTTTCCCTTTGTTTTCCCTTCCTTCTTAGTCAGAACTATTTGGAATTTCACATGACTCCATTGCCCAATGGCTTGTGGATTCTGATGCTTTATTTATACCACCTGAGTCACATTTGTCCAACCAAACAAACAAAACAAACCCATGTGCTCTAAAACTAGCCTAAGACCTTAAATCTAACTTTAAAGCTACATTATTCTTTACCTTTATAGAGATATCCCTCTCTTGATCCAAGAGGGCTAGATCCTGAGATCCCAAAGCAGTTTTGATGTTGTCTTGTCTTTTGGTTAGCCAATCTACCAAAACACAGGAACCCCAACATAATGGTGATCATGGTGGGACCTATTGAGTATATGATAGTCTAGCTAAATCTTGTGCACTCTTTAGTCCTACAAATCTCTAAGAAAATTAGTTAGTGAGCCATAGAGTAGACTCTGTTTGTTTGAGAACCTTAGTTAAAGTGTCAAGATTAGACATAGGACACTCTCATAACCAAAAATGCACAAAATCCAAAAATATATTAGATTGGCTTCATAATAAACATGGTGGTGGAACCATAAAATAGTTTTACCTTCACAAAAAGCTAAAAATTTTCCACCTAGTGACTCCATTAGCCCCAATAGGCCTATTACCCATCTAGTCTCTAGATCTCTTTAGGAATGTGTTAACCGGCCTTGAAGAAGTTGAGGAACCTAGTCCCATATTAGATAAGACATTCTCAGAGACAAAACTTTCAAAATAGTTCCTACAAACTTCAGCCTCTCTCAATTTTTGAAAAGCAGTTTGGCTGCACATAGGATCAACACTAGATCCCATGTAGACCCTAATCCTCCTACGATAGTTGAAAATCCAGAGAGAATTATGTGGCAGACTTCTAGAGCTGGAAAATCAGCTGCTGATAGGAACATTCCAAGAACAAAATCTCTCCCTGACAACCTTTGAGTATATGATAGTCTAGCTAACTCTTGTGCACTCTTCAGTGCTACAAATCTCTAAGAAAACTAGTTAGTGAGCCACATAGTAGAATCTGTTTGTTTGAGAACCTTAGCTAAAGTGTCGAGATCAGACATAGGACACTCTCATAACCAAAAATGTACAAAATCCAGAAATATCTTAGATTGGCTTCATAATAAACATGGTGGTGGAACCATAAAACAGTTTTACCTTCACAAAAAGAAAAAAAAATTGTAAATACAACAAAATCAATAGTTCCTTTCAGCCTTGAGGGAGATATTTAAAAGATTAAAATTAACATCTATAAATGTTAATTTATAGATTTTAATTTATAGAGCAAACAGTTGTAAATACAACAAAATCAATAGTTCCTTTCAGCCTTGAGGGAGAGATTTAAAAGATTAAAATTAACATACCTATGGCTAAATTAGTGACCCAGGAAGTGTACAAAAACCAAGTCCTAAAAGCTCTGAGTATACATGTTGATATTTCCACTTTGAACTTGACATATGACAAGCGATATTTGTTGTTTGGCCCTATGATTGAAGGAAAGTACCAAGAAGGGGTTGTGCCCCCGTTCTATGTCAGTTTAAACATACATGAAAAGATCTTACACAATGCCATGCTAGATTTAGGAGCATCACACAACCTTATTCCCAAGGTAGTAATGGAAAGCCTAGGCTTAGAGATTACTAGACCATATAAAGACTTGTATTCCTTTGATTCCAGAAGGGTCAAATGCTCGGGGTTGATTAAAAATTTGTGTGTCAACTTGTCTCAAATTCCTGCCAAGAATCTCGTAATGGATATAGTAGTAGCTGACATTCCCCCAAAATATGGCATGCTCTTGTCTAGATCATGGGGAGTTAAGATTTAGGGCATCCTTCAAATGGATATGTATTTTTCCACCATACCAGTGTTTGGTCAAACCAGAAGATTATATAGGGAAACCCTCATGAAATACATGGTGAGTAGCAAAGACAAACCTCACAACACTCCTATTTAATCCACCCATTCAGATCTAGATTCATTCATTTTATACAATGAAGATGAAGTCACCGAAACAAAGGAAGAATATGAGCAGGACATTAGTTCACTAGACCGTTCAGAAGTGTCTTTCTCTCAACCTCTAGATATCTCAACTTCTAGCAGCATAGAGCAACACAAAACAAATGAGAATGAGACAGAAACAATTTGGAGAATGAGCTTTGATGGCTCTTGTAGCAAAAATAGTGTAGGATCTGGTGTATGGATACACAACACAAACAAAGGACATGCCTACAAATTAGATTTTTCATGCACTAACAAAATTGCAGAATATGAAGTCCTCCTCCTTGGCCTGCACATACTTAAAGAGCTAAAGGCCAAAAGGATATCAGTACAGGGAGATTCTGAGTTAATCATCAGACAAATCAAAGGGGATTTTTCAACCAAAAAACCTAGACTCGGAGAATATAGA
Organism: Pinus albicaulis; assembly: GCA_034641835.2. Taxonomy (NCBI): domain Eukaryota; kingdom Viridiplantae; phylum Streptophyta; class Pinopsida; order Pinales; family Pinaceae; genus Pinus; species Pinus albicaulis. The sequence continues at coordinate 485,087,259 of CM076581.1, forward strand.
AACATTGTGTTAGATCTCTTGAAATTTTTTGAAAAATATGAGCTTATGTTCATACCAAGAACCCAAAATCATCTGGAAAATGAACTAGCTTTTGCTGCTAGTAATTACCAAATACGACAAATTGATGAGTGGTTCCTTATAAAGGTGAAAAAAAGACTAGCACTGCGTGATAACGAGGATCATTGGTAGGTGTTTGAAAATGATAAACATATAGAATATTTCTTGCAGTCAAAAAATGAGTTTTCCTTAGCATCACCAAGTTCCAGCCATGAGAAATAATTCTTAGATAGGGAAAAAATTCCTAAAACAGAGTCCTCCTCTCCTACTGATATAAATCAGTTTTGTCATCTTTTCAAAGCAAAATTACCTGATGATCCAAATCGAAAGGACCTCGAAGTTTTGGAATGTAAATGTGATACCATACCAAAAGGCCTATCCCCATTAGAAAAACTTTTTGATTTCAATGATGTGGCTAAGGAACCAAAAACATAAACCATGGAAACTAATGTGGAAGAGCACAACATAGGTAGCCCAACTGAGCCTAAAATTCTTAAGGGTTCTAGCACCCTTCCTGCCCACATCAAAAAACAATACATAGCACTCTTCAAAGAGTTTATAGATGTTTTTGAATGGGAATATAAAGATTTTTTATCATATGACACTAGCATCATTCAGCACAAGATCCCTCTTAAGGAGAATCAAAAACCTTTCAGAAAGAAACTAAGCAGAATAAACCCTGTTTTATTGCATGCAGTAGAAAAAGAAGCTAGGAAGATGTATGATGCAGGGATCATTGTTCCTCTTAGATATTCAGACTGGGTTTTCAATCTAGTGTCTGTCCGGAAGAAGATAGGAGAGATTAGGCTATGTATTGACTTCAGGAACCTTAATAGAGCCTCTCTGAAAGATAACTACCCCTTGCCAAAAATGGACCACATTATTCAAAGGGTAGTTGGGTCAAAAATAATATCATTATTAGATGGGTTCTCGGGTTATAATCAAGTGTTAGTCCTCCCAAGTGATCAGCATAAAACAACCTTCACCACACCTAGGGGACATTCATGTATGTCAAAATGCCATTTGGGTTGATGAATGCAGGGGCCACCTTCCAGAGGGCCATGGACATAGCTTTCTCAGAATACATAGCCTACTTCATAATCATTTACCTTGATGATATTACTATTTTCTCCGAGACCGATGAAGAAAATTTGGAACATTTAAGGAATGTTTTTGAGAAATGCAGAATATTTGGCTTGTATTTAAATCCCAAAAAGACACTCTTTGGCCTCCAGGAAGGAAATCTTCTTGGTCATATAATCTCTAAATAAGGGATCAAGATAGATCCTAAAATAATTGAGGGCATACTAAATATCATCCACCCTAGGAACCTCAAAGAATTAAAATCTTTCATTGGAAAGATTAATTTTTTGAGGAGGTTCATCCCCAACCTTGCTGAGCTATTAAGAAACATCACTAATATGCTCATAAAATAAGTAGGTGTTAAATGGAAAGTGTAACCTAAAAAATCATTTGAACTGGTAAAGCAAGCCCTGACTCAAGCACCAGTCCTTATCAGTCCTGATTTCACCAAAGATTTCTATATTTTTTCCTTTGCATCTCAACATACAATAGCTGCAGTATTTTTTCAAAAGAATAGCTTGGGGCAAGAACAACCTATATCCTTCTTCAAAATATCCTTAAGAGATGCCCCACTCAAATATAATATCATGGAGAAGCAAGCCTTGGCACTGGTAAAAGTATTAAAGGACTTCAGGGTGTACATTTTACATTCACATATCATTGCCTTTGTGCCACACATCGTAGTCAAAGATATGTAAGTTAGGACCCTGATGGTAAAAGGGGAAAATGGATTGCCACTATTCTTGAATATGACTTAGAAATCATGCCTACCAAACTCATTAAGGGAAAAATATTTTCAAAACTCATGGCTGAGTCTAATTTCAAAGCTCTAGATATGAATATGGTTGATGCCTTAGAAGAGATAGAAGAGTTCCCAACACCATTTACTGAAGAAACATTCATGAACTCTCCATGGTATGCTGACGTTATGTATGTGTTGCTTTATTTAAATGCTCCTCCTTCTTTGTCAAAAACAAAAGCTAGATTTGTAAAATAGAAGGCTTTAAATTATTGCATGATAGATGGAGTTTTATATTGGAAAAATACTGTTGGGATACTACTAAAATCTTTAATTGAGGTTGATGCAGGAAAAATCATGCATGAAATGCATGAAGGAGAATGTGGAGGGCACTTAGAAGTAGTTATTTAGAAGTATGGGAGTCCTCATAGCCCATTCTTCACTTAACTCACACCAAGAAGATAAAAATACCACTCCAGATGGTTTTTCCTCTCAAGGACACCCTGTGGGTGATTTCTATCATATCAAAATGGTCTCAACAAGCTACAAAGTGATTAATCCTGTCTAAAATTTAATGTTATGTTTATGACACAGCATGGAGCATTTGAATGCCCTCTCCTATCTCTAAATGATCATTTAAAAATTTCCTCACCTAATTTTCCTCATTTTTCCTATAAATACTCTTGGAAGTCTCGTTTTAAAAGGTTGGCATTTGGTGATTTCTAAAGTACTACATATTGTTGCTTTGAAGAAGCATTGGTGTTCTGAAAGAGTGTGAAGATATTTTTTTTTTGTTGATGAAGGAGGCTGGACCATTGGATCCCTAAGCCTGGTTTTGGTGAAGTACTTCTTATTGTTAATGTTATTTCCCGTTTTCCACTTTGTTCCATCATGCTTTGCTTACAGTAGGATAAAAGTTTTAGGCAGAGAAATGTATCTTAGAAGCACCTTTGACCTATTTATCCTTCACTGTTTATATGTTTTCCACTATTGAACATGACAGGGTAGTTTAATAGCTCTCTTGAATATTCAGTTTGTTTTATTTTAGAAATGATTAATTCGGCTGTGCTAAAGACTGTGTAGGCATTCCCTCTTTCTATACCACTAAATATTGTATCTGAAGTCTCCCTTTGATTATTAATACTTGTAGTTTGACAGTGAGGTCTGTTTCAATCATACCGTCTGCTCATTATTGTAATTATTGTGTTGAAGGTACCTATAATTGCAGTCCTAGATGTATAAGGTGTTCCCTCTTATTTGAATGCAATTGTATGTTTTTGTTGATTAAGCCTTCAATAGTAAACTCATAGGAGGAAATAGGGCATTCCCCAAATCCTTTAAGTCATTTGTAAAGTGTTCAATTTTTTTTTCACTCTTAGTCCTTAATGTTCATCCCATTTCACCTATATTATTCCACAGATCCTTGACCAAGTTAGATTTGTGCTTTTTTTCCCCTTCCTTCTCAGTCATAACTATTTGGAATTTCACATGACTCCATTTCCCAATTTCTTGTAGATTCCCATGCTTTATTTATACCACCTGAGTCACATTTGTCCAACCAAACAAACAAAACAAACCCTTGTGCTCTACAACTAGCCTAAGACCTTAAATTGAACTTTAAAGCTACATTATTCTTTACCTTTATAGAGAGATCCCTCTCTGGATCCGGGAGGGCTAGATCCTGAGATCCCAAAGCGGTTTTGATGTTATCTTGTCTTTTGGTTAGCCAATCTACCAAAACATAGGAAATCCAATATAATGGCAATCACGGTGGGACCTATTGAGTATATGATAGTCTATATAACTCTTGTGCACTCTTTATTGCTACAAATCTCTAAGAAAATTATTAGTGAGCCACAGAGTAGACTCTATTTGTTTGAGAAACTTAGCTAAAGTGTCGAGATCAGACATAGGACACTCTCATAACCAAAAATGTAAAAAATCAAGAAATATCTTAGATTTTCTTCATAATAAACATGGTGGTGGAACCATAAAATAATTTTACCTTCACAAAAAGCTAAAACTTTTCCACATGGTGACTCCATTGGCCCCAGTATGCCTATTACCCATCTAGGTCTCCAGATCTCTTCAGGACTGTGTTAACTGGCCTTGAAGAAGTTGAGGAACCTAGTCCCATATTAGATAAGACATTATGAGAGACAAAACTTTCAAAACAGTTCCTACAAACGTCAGCCTCTCTCAATTTTTGAAAAGTAGTCTAGTTGCACATAGGATCAACACTAGATCCCATCTAGACCCTAATCCTCCTACGATAGTTGACAATCCAGAGAGAATTCTGTGGCAAACTTCTAGAGCTAGAAAATCAGTTGCTGATAGGAACATTTCAAGAACAAAATCTCTCCCTGAAAACCTTGTTGTCTTGAAGGATTTACACTTTGAATTACATCATAATAAGAACATCTTTAGAACCAGATCTTAAAGTGTTTTAAACCAAACTGATCTTGAAACTGCAGATTTGCAACAGAAACTTAGTAGGGAAGCTTCACCCTCTACTCCTCCTGATTCACAGCTTCTCCACCACTTTATACTTTTTCATAACCAATCTGCTCAAAACCATTTTGTTGGCTCAAGTGTTTCTTCCACTCCAAACCATACCACCACTGTCCAAAACACTCCATTATAGCCCACTTTCCCTCTTGTCAATCCACCAACTATAAATCCACCTTTCTTTCCAGCCATGGCAGCATGGTATACCCCATTAGTGTTACCACAACCTATGGCTCCCTTGTCAAATGACTATCAGTCTAAAATTCCCCATTTCATTGGAAAATAATCTACCATAGCTCAACAACATGTAGATAGGATGGAAGATGCTTTTGATTATATGGAAATAGAAGATGAGACCGTTAAGATGATAATCTTTGCTCAAAGTTTAGGATGATAAGTAAAGAAGTGGTTTAAAGGCTTAACTCCTAATAGCATCAATGACCTTCCCTCTTTGCATCAAAAATTCATAAACAAATGGGAAATCAAAAGAAACCCTCTCCAAATATTAGAAGAGTATAGCAGTATTAAAAGAAATTAGGGAGAGAGTGTTCAGGATTACTCCACTAGGTTTAACAGTATCTACAATGCTCTTCCACCTCACATGAAACCTCCCCAAGGCATGCCCTTAGTGAGATATCCTAAAGGCTTCGATGCTGATATGGCCTATCAACTAAGGGAGAGAGATTATGTAACTCTAGAAGACATGAAGAAAGGAGCTATGAGTGTAGAAGCAAACTTAATTGAGAAAAGAGCTAGGTTAAGATCAGATAAGAGGGTAACTTATAAATATGATTCTGCACCCTCAACCTCATCCTATGATGCCAAAATTGACAACCTAGTGAAGGTAATGGAGAGAATGCTTTAAAAGATAAACTTGAGTGATAGAGTGCCACCAAGAGAACCCAAAAACAAATTCCAAAATAGAAATAGAAATCAGAACTTTACAAGAGAAAGCAATCAAGATAGGCAAAGAGATAATGACCAAAAAATTATACCTCCCTTCCAACAAAACTACGTAAATCAAGAGGAAGAAAGGGAGATTGAAATATTGGGAGAAAACCCTGTAAAATTGATTGAATCAGAAAATGAGGATAATGTCTACCTCACCGAAGAAGAACAAGGTATCTTCTCCTCATAACCAAATAAAGAAACATGTAAGGAGTCTGAAGATTATAGATTGGGGTTTGAGAACGCAATCATGGAGGTACACAAACACTATGATCTAAGAAGAAAAGGGAACATAGATAATCCAAATGACAAAAACACTAGCTCTACTGTTAGGAAAACTACAGAAAATCAACATAAGAAAGTAGCAGAGAAAACCTACATTTTGGCCGAGAAAACAGATTTCAACAAGGACAAAAGCAGCCAGCCAAATGTTGAACAAAGTTGCCCTAGTACCTCTGCTAGTGGCCTTATTAAAACAACTCAGATTGACAGTCCTAATAAAACTCAGTAATTCAAAATTGTTGAAGGAAACAGAAGTGAAAAAATATATGTAAATACAACAAAATCAATAGTTCCTTTCAGCCTTGAGGGAGAGATTTCAAAGATTAAAATTAACATACCTTTGGCTGAATTAGTGACCTAGGAAGTTTATAGAAACTAGGTCCTAAAAGCTCTGAATATACATGTTGATACTGCCACTTTGAACTTGAAAGATGACAAGCCAGAGTTGTTGTTTGGCCCTATGATTGAAGGAAAGTACCAAGAAGGTGTTGTGCCCCCATTCTATGTCAGTTTAAACATACATGACAAAATCTTACACAATGCCATGCTAGATTCAGGAGCATCACACAACCTTATTCCCAAGGTAGTAATGGAAAGCCTAGGCTTAGAGATTACTAGACCATATAAAGACTTGTATTCCTTTGATTCCAGAAGGGTAAAATTCTTAGGGTTAATTAAAGATTTGTGTGTCAACTTGTCTCAAATTCCTGCCAAGAATCTTGTAATGGATGTAGTAGTAGCTGACATTCCCCCAAAATATGGCATGCTCTTGTCTAGATCATGGGGAGCTAAGATTCAGGGCACCCTTCAAATGGATATGTCTTATGCCACCATACCAGTTTTTGGTCAAACCAGAAGATTATATAGGGAAACCCTCATGAAATACATGGTGAGCAGCAAAGCCAAACCTCACAACACTCCTGTTTACTCCACCCATTCAGATATATATTCCTTAATTTTATACAATGAATTTGAAGTCACCCAAACAAAGGAGGAAGATGAGCAGGACATTAGTGCATCAGAGCATTCAGAATTGTCTTCCTCTCAACCTCTAGATATCTCAACTTCTAGTAGCCTAGAGAAACAAAAAACAAATGAGAATGAGACAGAAACACTTTAGAGAATGAGCTTTGATGGCTCTTGTAGCAAAAATAGTGCAGGATCTACTGTATGGATACACAACACAAATAAGGGAAATGCCTGCAAATTAGATTTTTCATGCACTAACAACATTGCAGAATATGAAGCCCTGCTCCTTGGCCTGCACATTATTATAGGGAGATTCTGAGTTAATAATCAGACAAATCAAAGGGGAATATTCAACCAAAAACCCCAGACTCAAAGAATATAGAAACACTGTGTTAGATCTCCTGAAAACTTTCGAAAAATATGAGCCTATGTTCATACCAAGAGCCCAAAATCACCTGGCAAATGAACTAGCTTTTGCTGATAGAAATTTCCAAATACCACAAATCGATGAGCGGTTCATTATAAAGGTGAAAAACAAAATAGAAGTGCCTGATAACGAGGATCATTGGTAGGTGTTTGACAATGATAAACATATAGAATATTTCCTGTAGTCAAAAAATAATTTTTCCTCAGCATCACCAAGTTCCAGCCATGAAAAATAATGCTTAGATGGGGAACAAATTCCTGAAACATAGTCCTCCTCTCCTACTAATAAAAATCAGTTTGATCATATTTTCAAAGCAAAATTACCTGATGATCCAAATCAAAAGGACCTCGAAGTTCTGGAATGTAAAGGTGATACCATACCCAAAGGCCTAGCCCCATTAGAAAAACTCTTTGATTTCAACGATGTGGCTAAGGAACCAAAAACAGAAACCATGGAAACTAATGTGGAAGAGCACTACATAGGTAGCCCAATTGAGCCTAGAACGATTAAGCTATCTAGCACCCTTCCTGCCCACTTCAAACAGCAATACATAGCACTCTTCAAAGAGTTTATAGATGTTTTTGAATGGGAATATAAAGATTTGAAATCATATGACACTAGCATCATTTAGAACAAGATCCCTCTTAAGGAGAATCATAAACCTTTCAGACAGAAACTAAGGAGGATAAAACCTGTTTTATTGCCTGTAGTAGAAAAAAAAATTAGGAAGATGTATGATGCAGGGGTCATTGTTCCTCTTAGATATTCAGACTAGGTTTCCAATCTAGTGTATGTATGGAAGAAGACATGAGATATTAGGTTTTGTATTGACTTTAGGAACCTTAATAGAGCCTCTCTGAAAGATAACTACCCCTTGCCAGAAATGGACCACATTATTCAAAGGGTAGTTGGGTCAAAAATAATATCATTATTAGATGGGTTCTCGGGTTATAATCAAGTGTTAGTCCTCCCAAGTGATTAGCATAAAAAAACCTTTACCACACCTTGGGGGACATTCATGTATGTCAAAATACCATTTGGGTTAATGAATGCAGGGGCCACCTTCCAGAGGGCCATGGACATAGCTTTTTTAGAAGACATAGGCTACATCATAATCATTTACCTTGATGATATTACTGTTTTCTCCAAGACTGATGAAGAAAATTTGGAACATTTAAGGAAGGTTTTTGAGAAATGCAGAAGATTTGGCTTGTATTTAAATCCCAAAAAGACACTCTTTGGCCTCCACGAAGGAAAGCTTCTTGGTCATATAATCTCTAAAGAAGGGATCAAGATAGATCCTAAAAGAATTGATGGCATATTGAATATCAGTGACCCTAGGAACCTCAAAGAATTACAATCTTTCATTGGAAAGATTAATCTTTTGAGGAGGTTCATCCCCAACCTTGCTGAGCTATTAAGAAACATCACTAATATGCTCAGAAAAGAAGTAGGTGTTAAATGGACAGTTCAAGCTAAACAATCATTTGAACTGGTAAAGAAAGCCTTTACTCAAGCACCAATCCTTATCAGTCCTGATTTCACCAAAGATTTCTATATTTTTTCCTTTGCATCTCAACATACAATAGCTGCAGTATTGTTGCAAAAGAATAGCTTGGGGCAAGAACAACCTATATCCTTCTTCGTCAAAGCCTTAATATATTCCCTCCTCAAATATAATATCATGGAGAAGCAAGCCTTGGCATTGGCAAAAGCATTAAAGGACTTCAAGGTGTACATTTTACATTCACATATCATTACCTTTGTGCCACACATCGTAGTCAAAGATATTCTAAGTCAGGACCCTGATGGTAAAAGGGGAAAATGGATTGCCACTATTCTTGAATATGACTTAGAAATCAGGCCTACCAAACTCATCAAGGGACAAGGATTGGAAAAACTCATGGCCGAGTCTAATTTAAAAGCTCTAGATATGAATATGGTTGATGCCTTAGAAGAGATAGAAGAGTTCCCAACACCATTTACTGAAGAAAAATTCATGATCTCTCCATTGTATGCTGACATTATGTATGTGTTTCTCTATTTAAATGCTCCTCCTTCTTTGTCAAAAAAAAAAGCTAGATTCGTAAAACAAAAGGCTTTAAATTATTGCATGATAGATGGAGTTTTATATTGGAAAAATTCTTTTGGGATACTAATAAAATGTTTACTTGAGGTTGATGCAGGAAAAATCATGCATGAAATGCATGAAGGAGAATGTGGAGGGCACTTAAATTGGAAGACCATAGCAAACAAAATCCTCAGATCAGGTTACTATTGGCCCACCCTTTTTCTAGACACCCAAAAATTAGTAATGTCTTGCCACAAGTGAAAAATCTTTGATGGTAGAAGAAAACTCTTGCCCCTGCCCTTGAAACCCATTAGTGTTGAAGCACCTTTCCAATAGTGGGGTTTAGACTTTATAGGGGAAATGCATCCATCCTCCTCAGCCCAACACAAATGGATCCTCACAGCCACTGATTATTTTTCCAAATGGATAGAGACCATACCCACTAGGAATGCTATTGACTCTGTCATTTTCAAATTCCTTGAGACCAACATATTGTCCAGATTTGGTTGTCCTAGGAAAATAATCACACACAATGCTGTTTCCTTTAAATCCAAGAATATGGTTGATTTCTTCCATAAATATCAAATCACCTTGGGCCACTCCACTGCCTATTACCCCCAAGGAAATGGAATTGTTGAATCCTCCAACAAGATCCTGATCAACATCACCAGAAAGCTATTGGAGCAGAATCAGAAGGCATGGCATAGTAAGCTTGTTCATTCCTTGTGGGCTGACATGTTAACCAACTAAAAGTCAATCAACATGTCCCCCTATTAGCTGGTCTATGGCATGGATGTTTTTTTCCCAACATCTTTGGGAGTTCCAGTCATGAAACTCCTTCAGGAATTCCTAGCTGAAGAAAATGATATGCAGAGAAGGATCAATCAGACCATCCACTTGCAACAGACCAGAGAAGAAGTTTACCAGAGAACTCAAAAAGTCTAAGAAAAACTCAAAAGGTTATTTTACAAAAGGACTAAAGAAAATGGCTTCCAAGTTCGGAATGTGGTCCTCAAATGGGATTCAAGGAGGGAAGAGAAAGGAAAACATGGTAAGTTCGAAAATATATGGAAAGGGCCCTACATTATTCATTCCAGAAGAGGGCATAATGTGTTTTTCTTGCAAGAACTAAATGGTGAAGAAGTATTAGGAGGTCCTGTCAATGGCAGGATGCTTAAACACTATTTCTGTTAAGAGTCTTAGTTCAAAGTTTTTTATCCATTGTACATACCATTTGCATAAAGAAAAAGAGAAAGAAAAATATAAAAAAAAATAGAAAAACAAAAAGAGGGAAGAAATAAAACAAGAAAGGTATAGCCCCATACCAAAAAGAAAGAAAATATGAAAGAGTGCAAGCTCAAATGCCACTACTTTAAAGAGCACTATTGTCCAATCATACAACCTAATCATGATTGGGCATATTTCAATTTACTGCTGATAGGATAGTGAAGGATATTTTCCAAATTGTTTAAACTTGGCTTATCAGTAGAATAGATTAGGATAGAAGAAAGAAAGGTTCAAACATGCTGAAATATGAACCTAGATTCATAAGAAAATATGGCTCTAATTCTCTCAAAACTTGAGCCAAAGAGAAGAAGATAACTGGTTCTAACATGCTCAAAACTTGAACTAGCAAAGTAAAGAGAATAGCTCTAACAAGACCAAAACCAGAACTGAAATGAAGAAAGAAAGGTGACTCTAAAAAGCTCAAAATCTGAGTCACAGCAAGAAGGAAGAATGTTTTTGATTTTCAGATCTTTAAACCTTCCAAGTTTTGTTTTAATTTCTGCTAGTTTTAGTTCATGTGCAGCTTGTATTTATGCCATGGACCCACAACAAATCAGACAGTCTAATCCTAGTTTGATTGTGTTTTCAATTTCTATCTTAGAATATAGAGAATGCCAATCTGTTAGACTGTTTAATCCTGATAGATATTAGTTTAGGTAGAGAAACTTATGAGTTCAACTGCTTAATCTGAACTCATGGAGAAATAAGGGTAGCATTAGATAGGTTTATTTTTCTGTTTGAAAAATAAAAGGGTGGAAAAAGATTTTTCCAGTCCAAGTGCACTCAAAGGAAGAAAAAAAATGCTAGGATAGTAGGAATGGGTGGGTAGAGATGTTGTTTTGAAGAATGACAGTTTTTTCAGGTTGCTGCAAAGGTTATCAGATCAAAAGAAGACCAATCAAGGAAATAAAAACTACTGCCAAATGGAAAGGAACTGGTCTGCTAAATACAGAGATTACTGAGGTTTTGGACACCTAAAGGGCAAGATGTCCTCCCCAAGTGCGGCCACTGTTAGCCACCTATAAATTCTGATATGCTAAATGGTGGAAAAATTTGTATTCAAGCCTTCAAGAAATTTATTTGTTTGAAAATCTATCATCCTCGAAGTCTTATGTTTGTCCCATCCTGGAGGTTCATCTTCACTGTTGTTTCCATCTTAAAACCATGCTGATTCACCAAAGAAAGCTTTCCCAAAGGCCTCTGAAACTGCTTATTCTCAAATTTTCCCCCCCATTTTCATAAAGCCTTCTTTCCATCTTTTAACCCTCCATTTGGCCTCTAAAGGCCTCAAATCCCATTCAAGCCTTCTAAAATCCCTTTATGAGGTTTAAAACCCCATATTTACCCCTGTTGGAATCTCCATTTTCCTCAAAAAACCCTTTAAAATCCTTGAAAATCTTCATTTTTACACGAAGGCCTTAAGGTTCTTTCGGCCTTGGCCGTAGCCCCTTTTCTGCATGTGACTCTGAGACATAACTAGGTGCTAGCCCTTATTTCCAATCACAAATCAGAGTTTCCTTTTCCTAAATTTTCCTTTATTCTTCCAATCTTCTGATGCGATGAGCCCCTTCTCCTCCGATCACCGATTTCATCTGGACCGTTGAATCCACAAGAACTAATGGCCAAGATTCAATCATGCTTCGCATGTCCCTTTCTCCTTTTCACTTTTCCACTGGTCGTCGATTAGATCTCCACCGTTGATATTTTCAGATCCAATGGCCAGTGTTCCATCGCATCGCTCCATTGGATCTCCACTTCACTCATCACTCACGCCCGCCGATTTGATCTGGACCGTTGAATCCACAAGAACCAATGGCCAGGATCTCATCGCGCTCTACCCATAGCCCTCTGTCATCACACCCACCGATTAAATCCTGACCGTTGATCCATCATACTAATCCGATGGCCAGCGCTTAATCGCACATCACAAATCCAAAGTCCCGCTCACTTTTCACCTCCGATGTTTGATCCCCGATTTAATCCCAGCCGTTCATTCTGCCAGATCTGACGATTCACGTTTCATCGCATCGCACCCTTCCATCACATGATCCTCCACCATCCTGACCTCTGATTTAATCTCCACCGTTAATCTCTCTTTAGATCGGATGGCCCGCGTCGCATCGCTCCATCACATTGGCAAAATGAAAAGGCTTAGTCTCTTTTCCTTGTCTCCTCTGATGTCGATTCCCGATTCAATCTCAGACGTTGAATCCACAAGAACCGACAGTTAAGATCATCCCACGCTTCGTTCATAAGCCCTTCATCATCGACCCATCAATAAATATTTGAGCCGTTGATCTCTATCATGATCTGATGACCCTCATTTAACCCGCCGATATTTTCCTCTGTACTCCCAGTCCCACCACCAATGCCCCCATTTCCTCTCATTTTCACCTTTTTCCTATGTATTTTCCCATGCATAAAGTTTTACATTTTAACACTAAAAGCCATTTTTTTGCACCTACTCAATTTAAACCTTGGTTTTCATGGTATTGCATCATGAAACATTTCTCCAACATCGGCCCCACATACACTTTACCCCGCAGCTCTTCATCAATCGTGTTCAACCTGCACTGTTGGATCTCGAGCCTCCAATCCAATAGTCGACAATCAATCTCACGTAATTTTTGACCCCTTCCCACAGTGCGCAAATTTTACGTGATAAAGGTGGTTTTAGAAATCCACGTGTTGAACGCTAACCTATATTGCGTTCCAAAAGCTAAAACTGCCTCTCACCCATTTCATTTTTTGAAAACCACTGCCAGTTTTCTGCCATACCACCTACCCTCCCCCGCAATGTCATTTTCACTTTAAATCACAGCTGTAGATCATCCCGATCTAATGGCCCATGTTATATCGTGATATCATTCCATTGTTTCTTATATGTTTCCCCCAATGACTCTGTCGAGCGAACACAGCCGTTGATCATCCTAGTCTGACGGCCCGCGGTCATCCTTGCACCCAGACCTCTGACCAATTTATCCTTCACTGTTTATATTTTTTCCACTATTGAACATGACAGGGTAGTTTAATAGCTCTCTTGAATATTCAGTTTGTTTTATTTGAGAAATTATTAATTCGGCTGTGCTAAAGACTGTGTATGCATTCCCTCTTTCTTTACCACTGAATATTGTATTTGAGTCTCCCTTTGATTATTAATGCTTGCAGTTTGATAGTGAGGTTTGTTTCAATTATACCCTCTGTTCATTATTGTAATTATTGTGTTGAAGGTCCCTATAATTGCAGTCCTAGATGTCTAAGGCGTTCCCTCTTCTTTGACTACAATTGTATGTTTTTTTTTATCAAGCCTTAAGCAGTAAACTCATAGGAGGAAATAGGGCATTCCTCGAATCCTATAGTTCATTAAGAAGGCTTTAATTTAAATTTCTCCTTTTCTTTGAGTGTTACATTGATTGAGTCCAAAGAAGTGGGCTTACTGGAGGAAATAGGGAATTCCCCGAATCCTTTAAGTCATTTGTAAAATGGTTCAGTTTGTTTTTCACTCTTAGTCCTTAATGTTCATCCCATTTCACCTATATTATTCAACAGATCCTTGACCAAGTTAGATTTTCCCTTTGGTCTCCCTTCCTTCTCATTCAGAACTATTTGGACTTTCACATGACTCCATTTCCCAATGGCTTGTAGATTCCCATGCTCTATTTATACCACCTGAGTCATGTTTGTCCAACCAAACAAAAAAAACTAACCCGTGTGCTCTAAAACTAGCCTAAGACCTTAAATTGAACTTTAAAGCTACATTATTCTTTACCTTTATAGAGAGATCCCTCTATGGATCTAGGAGGGCTAGATCCTGAGATCCCAAAGCGGTTTTGATGTTGTCTTGTCTTTTGGTTAGGCAATCTACCAAAACACAGGAACCCAAACACATCCATAGAAGAGTTCTCAAACTCACCTTCACTCTGAAGGAAATTGTTCACTTGTTGATTGTCCCAGAAAACTTGCCAAAATTTCAAGTTATCCACAGTGGCACACCTGTGATTTATATGAATTTCAAAATTTTTATTTGAAAACATTGTAGATATGAAATTACTTGCAGTAGTAGCTAATGAATCAACCATCAAGTTTTGCAATCTCAGCACTACCTTAAGTGTATATTCTGAAAACATTCTTAAAATGTCGAGTGCTGCATTCCTATATTGCCTCATCCTTGGGTGATTATTTTTGGGTGGTAACAACTGTCTTTAAAAACTCCTAATTGCCTCACATTAATTATCAAACTAGGTAAGTCCTTTTATCTCAAGCGTGTACAAAATATGTGCAAGCTATACATACAAGAGTAATTCTAAAATCAATCTTTTCATATAGATACAATCATAAATTTTGAAGCTTTAAAGAAAGTGATTCATCTAAGCATTATAACCCAAAACTGTGATTCATTATTAATTCAACTAGTTCAAATGATAATTAATCGAGAGCAATAAAGCATTAACCGAGATCTTTCAGCTGGATTTGAACTATTGAATAGAAGGAAAGTATTGGAAATAACTCTCTATGCTTTAAATAATCAAAACCAGTTCTTTTAACTAGCAACTAATTCCTTAAAAAATAAATTGGAGATGCCTATTCTAGGGATAAATACCAGAAATACGAATTATCAAAAGTACTTCAAGTGAAAAGTGGAAAAGTAGAATACACTTGCAATAAATGGACAAGTATAACACAGGGGACAACAATGAGATCCACTAGAGACCAAGCCCTTAGCCACCAGCGAATACTGCTTAATTACTCCAGAATATTTGAATGAACAATAACGCGAATTATATATTAATCATCGCAGTCAATTGACATCACAATATGATCTTGTTGTTCAGAACTACATTCTGTGTATTACAATTACGAATTATGCAGAAGTGAAAGATACATCATATTTGAGAACTAACTCTCCTTGTCCCTTTATAGCTAAAAGAAAAGATAACTGTGATCCCTCAGGATCAGGAGATATTGAGGGATCCATGAAAAAATGCTATCCTCAGACAGTTTGTTTGTTCTTGCGCTAATACTTACTGATTTTTCTTCCAATTCGACCACATTTAACATGTCTTCTTTCCCATGATTAAGTCCTGTTGTTCCTTCTGTTATTTTCAGCATAAAAAGCAACAGGAATTAGTTTGGACAATTAAATTGTATCAGGATCATTTTTCATTCATTCTTCATCAAAATCCTTTCATTATATTATTATATCATGGCACAAGATGGATAAGAAAGAGGAAAAAGGAAAGTAATCAAGAGTAAATACATACCTATTGCAAGGCTCAACATACTCCCCTGCTTACCTTTTTTCATGTCCCCACGAAAAATAAATAATTCTTATGCAAAGAAGTTAAGGAGTAGGCTAGAGAAGATCTATCTATAATAGGCTCGAGACCATGATGTCGTGCCAGGTTTGCAAAGGCTGTCACTTCTTGTCCTTCAGGTAACTCATAGTCAAGATGGTACCCTTCAGTAGGATACCAAATAATGGGGCTTCTAAAGTGACATCCCACCCAATAGGGTTCTTCTTTTAAGATAAAATTGTTGTATGGGACTAACCGTCTCGCAACATCTTTGAAATTTCCATAATTAAATGGTTCTGTTTCCTTAACATTGTTGCTTGAAACCATCCATCTCATTTTGGATGCAACCAGGGATCTTTCCTTAATGGAGAGGAAATATGTTCTTCCTTTCTGCACAATTTCCTTATGTATGGGCCCTAAAATTTTAAGCACACCCTCCTATGTCATCAGTCTTTTATGCTTAGTATATAATTTCAGAGGGTGAGTAGGTTCACTTCTTACCCAAAGATCTAAGTTGTGTTCCTTTCTTTGGAACGAATTATAAGCCTTGAACCACTTGAGTTGGTTGACTGCAAAAGAGATAAAAGCTTGAAATTGAATATCTCCAATAAAAGGGCTAGGATTCACATCCACTTCTTGATCTAATATGAAATTATGTAAAAAAAATTCACAAAGAAGGATTTGGACCTTTACTCCATCTGTCTTACAACAATTTATAAAATCCTCCATCGTCTTTAGCTCAGTTGGCTTGTCAGCTCTAACAGTTTTGATTTTTAACAATAAATATCGTTCTAATAGGAACAAGGCATAGTTCGTAGTAGGAGATCGATAGGTCAAGATATACAAATATAATAAAAATATGGTGTCCAACCGATCCCTAACATTGTTCAACTTAGTTTTCATCCTATTCAGTTTTTCTTCTTCCTATCTATCCTTGTCAAAAGCCTCATTCTCTGTTAGGGCTAATTCCCAAAAAAAAAATTGTAACTTTTGGTATTGTTGCAGGGAGACTGTTTGCTATTGATGTTGCTCCAAAGAAATCTGGGCTTGTGTCAGTTCTTCTTGAAGTTTTAAAATAATAGGGTCATTCATTGATAAGAAGTCCTTGGATTTCCCTTCTGTCTGAGTGCCGATGCTGTGAGAGAATACCTCTTCAATCTGCATTTCCTTATTGTGGGAGGACCAACCCTCCATTTGAACAACCACATTTACCAAGTTTTCATGCAAATTAACCTGGGTGGCTATTTTTCGAGTGGAAGTGAGTTTGGTTTGAATTTCTATTGATTTATTCTCGCATATTCTCGTTTGTGTAGTTAAAGAGGTCACCTCAGGATCGGTGTTCTGAGTTTTATAGTTTTTAAATTCTCGTCATAGCCTTCTAACTATCTTCTAGAGCTTCTGGTATTTTTGTCACAGCTTCTTACGTTTTTCTCCAGCTACTTGTCTCTTTCGACGAGTGTCCTCTCCACTAACAGGTTTATCAATGGTTTCTAGAGCTGATTTTTGGTCATCAGGGCTGTGTTCCAAAAGAACCGTATTGCCTGACTGATTGTGACTAACTTCTATGTCTGTAGACTTCTGCTGGTCCTCATGGCTGTATTCCAATAGAATCGTGTCACCGAACTAGTAGTCAGATTCCTAAACAATTTATGTGTCCACAGCCTTTGGAGATGGTAGTGTTTATATATGCCTGGAATTCTCTTAGACTTGTGTTTCCATTCTGGTGAGATCAAGTGGTCCTCTAGGTTGCATGTATATGTTAAGATTTTCCAGGACCTTGGCCATCCTTGTCTCGAAAACTTCCAAAGGATCATCCGGTCTTGCTTCACTTTCCAGTTCATTCTTATAATTATATTCTTGTTCTTGTTCTGAATTGGCCTCTTCTTCGGGTTCTGATGTGGAATTAGGTTCCTCTTCTTCGGGTTCTGATGCGGAATTGGGTTCCTCTTCTTTAGGTTCTAATGTGGAATTGGGTTCCTCTTCTTCAGGTTCTCATGCAGAATTGGGTTCCTCTTCTTCGGGTTCTGATGCGGAATTGGGTTCCTCTTCTTCAGATTCAAAATCTCTTATCCTAACTGGACTGGCTGTCTCCACAATTTGATTGCTTTCATCCCAAATATTTGCAGACATCCTCTGGGCTAGTTCAATTCTTACAGATCTCCTGTGTTTATGGGGTTCAGCCTTTGAACATGCAATCTTTTTTTTTTTTTGCAATAGGGTTTTGCCAGCTTGTCTCCGCAATTTCAGGGTGTTGGATTACAGGGTTTTGCATGCTCTCTAAGGTCGTCATGAAACCATCCCAATTTAAGCTGTATTGAACCATGCTATGACTAATGATTAATCTAATCAATCCATTGTGACTTATTACAGCTTCAGGGTGTCTAGCCCGTCTTATTCTAATAGCAGTATCATGCAGCAAAGAATTCAAAAGAGATGGCCGATTAACAGTGAGTTTTTGTTTCAAGATAGCTAATAGT
Source organism: Pinus albicaulis (assembly GCA_034641835.2). NCBI lineage: Eukaryota > Viridiplantae > Streptophyta > Pinopsida > Pinales > Pinaceae > Pinus > Pinus albicaulis. Next base: position 485,105,401 of record CM076581.1, read on the forward strand.
GTAAGTTGTCGTGGTCTTACCACATCTCAGCGTCTATCGCAGGTAATGTATCTTTGGATAATGCCTGCTAATTCTTTCCATGGTTCTGCCAGAGAAGATGGTTGGATGCCTTTTCCTTTCCTGACTACTTGCTCACCTTCGTCTTTGAAAGTTTCCACCGCGTCTTGCAGCAATACATGTTTTTGTGACCATATAGTTCCTTCTACTGACAACCCAGATACTTCATCTATTAAAACGTCTGTGACTATAATTCTTCTACCTTTCACCATGGATTCCCCATTCTACATATGCTATAGAAATTGAATGGAAATTTCTTCATTCGAGGGCTGAAATCTTGTGAGATAGGATATCCACCCTGCACGGATCAGAATTTCCCTGGCTCTGTTGGAGACCTCTAACACTAAAGGTTTGCAGCTCACTTTCTTACCACCCATAATTCTTGAATTCTTCCTACTATTTCAAAGGATGAGTGTAATGGAAAAATGCAGCAATACTGAAAAAACACAGCAATACTACAAAGACACAACAACACTTAGAGCGATAGAACAACAAGTTGTTGTAATAAATAAGTGTAGTTGATATTAATTGTGTTATTAAATTTCCACATGTCGCGTGATCATGGATTATCTTATCAGTCAATGAAATAATGAAAATGCATGCATCGTATAATGGAAGTTCTCTCCCTCTTCGAAATGAGAGGCGCCTACGACCGAATGGACAAGGAATGGCTATTCCGATGGTAGGATATAAGGATGAAGGGTACAATAGTAAATGGAACAGAGTACGTAAATAAATGATGGGACAAATAAGAGAGATGGATAGAGTAAAATCGTGGTGTATAATCATAGTAAATGACAAGAGACAAGATGCTTTGGTTGATGATAAGTTATGTGATAAGGAAAGAGGACAAAAGTATGTACAAAAGGAGGCTTTGCTGATGATAATATGGCTGTACACGATATTATTGAGTAAAAACATGAACGCATGCATAAAGGTTCAAAGTAGGGAAGTGTTTAGAGGAAACAATCTCTCGAATAAAAAGATAAATGGGAAGAGGGTATTATAAGAATTATTGATTGAGGAAATAGAAATTCAATACCATAAGCAGAGCTTCTGCTGCCAGCAGGCGTCCATAGCCTCGACAGAGTTGCTTTCTAACCCATGTGAGCTAGGATCCTCAATTTATAATTGAAAATTTTCGTTTTTGTTTCTACAGAAGAGACCAGTGTGTTAGCGTGGTAACCAGATAACCATACCGCCATTCACTGGGAAGTATAAAAAGTGAGCAGGTCAGCTCGTGATGAGACCTCTTGTTCCAAGGATTTTTTAGCCATCCAATGGGTCATAACCCTGGTGTGGTGGCCATAGTGGGAATTTCACATTGCTATATCCTTATGAACATGGTAGGCTGGCTCTTAATTAGACCCCCTATCCTCTATCTATAGATAAAATTTAGTTGTCATTGCATATTTTTATGATAAATAGAGGGAGGCTCAGTACTCCTTAAGAGTAGGGATGGTGTAAGAAGTTGAAGCATGTCAATCATAAGAAAAATTATACCCATAATCCCATTGATAATAGACAGAGGGAATTATAACTAGGAAGAATAGAACCAGCATGGTAAAGATGATCAATCAATATCATATACAGTAGAAATCAGTACAGTAAAGCAAAATATAAATAATTGTGTCCCTTTCAATTTTTTTAACTCTATAATCAAGAAGTTGTCTTTTTCATAGATCATAAAGTTAAAAATTTCGCATGCTTTAATAAAATCCATAATTCTTATCCGCATGAAGGTACCGTACTTCAGGCCATAAAAGGAATCAAAGAAATGAGGCTGAAATGAGCTAGGAATAAGTCCATAAGGGGAAAGAGGTGTTTGTGAAATATATATATATATATATATAGATATATATCTAGATATATATAGATAAGAAAAATTGTTGTTCAGAACATAGAAAAATTGTACAAGAAAGAAAAGTGTTGTTCCAAAGATGGAACAACAAAACGAAAAAGTGTTGTTCCAAAGATGGAACAACAAAACCAAAAAGTAATGTTCCGAATATGGAACAACAAAATAAAAAAGTGTTGTTCCGAGGATGCAACAACAAAATCAAAAAGTGTTGTTCTGAAGATGGAACAACAAAATCAAAAAGTGTTGTTCCGAAGATGGAACAAAAAAATCAAAAAGTGTTGTTTCAAAGATGGAACAACAAAATCAAAAGGTGTTGTTCAAAAGATGGAACAACAACATAAAAAAGTGTTGTTTCGAAGATGGAACAGAAAAATCAAAATGTGTTGTTTCAAAGATGGAACAGCAAAATAGGCAGAGAGAAAAACAAATTGAATTAGCAATCAATTTTTTTTATTTTTTGGAATAGGGTCTCCCACAAGCTGCGAAACTGGTCCATTTTGAATACTTTTGATTATATTTAGTCTAGCGTATGGGTTTTGGAGTGGGTCAAAGCCCCGAAAGCATTGTAACCGGTAAAAGGGTAAACTAGGGGTCCAAAAACCACGGTTTGTGGACCATAGGAAAGTCTAGGCTAGATTATTATAAATAGAGGAACATTTTGTATTGTAAGGAAGGAAAAATGAAGAGCTATTGATGTGAATTGTGGTTTAAGCTATCTTTTTGGGTTTTGGGGAAAGGAATCCTACTGGCTGTGTGCGCGGAGATCCAAGTCCAGCTGTGTGAGGACCCTGGTACAATGTGCACAGGCTAGGAAGGGCATTGTAATAAGGAATTGATGAATGAATGAATAATAAAGGTTGATAGAGAACTGAATCTGTGAGTACTCTTTGTGTGAATTGTTGGTAATTACTGCATTTTGTATTTTCTGTATTTAAGCTGTGAAGATCTGTGTAAGTGTGTTTTCTGTATCTAGATATGTTTTGTTCTGTTATGCAATACTGTGCTACTATTGTGAAACCATATAATTATAGATCTAGCGCACATGGATGTGAATCGAGACCTAATTGACTCTAAGAAGAACAAAATAATCTGGGAATTACTGGGCCTAGCGCAGCCCTGCTTGCTTTACCTATCCTTTCTCAGGGTGTGGAAACCTGGTTCTAGCACCCACCCATACTAGTTCAGGTGAGATTTTGACCTGCGCAAGCATGTCACTGCCAAAAGGGCCAGTAGTATAGGGGTTTGTTGGTAAACCTTGAGCTCCAAACCTAGGTCAGGACCCCTCTAACCAAAAAATGGTTCCGTTTCCGAGACCTAAGCATTTTGAGAAAGGGGTTGGGTACTAACAAGAAAATACGGGGAACCTTTCCTACATGCATAGGATAGTCCAGTTAGAGGTATTGTCTCATTTATACAACTAGCCTACCTCAAGCGTCTCATGGAAGCATTTGAGAAACAAGATTATACATAAACATAGTGTCCCTCTCATGTCTGGTCAGCCTCCTCCATCTGATAGTAGTCACCCAGAGCTAGGATTCATTTTTCGCACAAGGATACCAGCTACTATCCCTGCTGAACCCTCAACCCCGACGAAGCCTAATGTTGAAGAAGTCCTGGAGGTTGAGTCTGAATTACAAGAATTATCCCCCAAAATGGTCACAAGGAAAGACAAGGAAAAAGCACAAAGCTCAGGGAAAACCCCGAAAGCATCAAGGAGGCCTCGCAGCTCCCCAATACATGCCAGGCCCCTTCCCTCATAACAAGTTGAACAGGAAGGTGCTTTGCTGGCTAACTCGATCAATTGGTTACCCCCGTTTGTTCAGCCATGAAGGCCATCTACACAAATGCAAAAAAAATTGGATGGCTTGGTCACCTACCTGCAAACCCCTCTAACCCCAGGAGAGGTCCCCATCCTCAGTGATCCCTACGGACGCCTCCATGAGTGTAATATTCCAAATTGGGAACTATCAGCAAGGCATGAATGGAAATTTTTTTTTCCAGGAATGGCTACTACAGAAATTAAAATCAGAACTTGGACCCCTTAGATCTGAGTATATAATTCCTAAATCCAAGAGGGTATCAAAAATAAATCCTTCTAGGTGGGTTAAGCAGATCTCCCAGACCTAGTTTCCTTGAAAATATTCCCCAAAGAGGGAATGCAGCAATAAATAAATAAATTAATTGATATGGACCATAAAATAAGATCATAGGACATGTTAGAAACACATAGCCATCATTCCAAGCTACAAAAGAAAACTATACTTCATTTTATGAGCCAAAAATTGGGGAAAAGCAGCAATTTATGCCCTAAAAAGGTTAATTTCAGAGATGAGCATAAAAATAAGGGAAAGTGATGGTGGGATCTCGTATCTTAGGTCATAAGAGACTTAAATATCAAATTTCAGCCCAAAACAATGACTCTAGCTATGTTAAACAGTTCTACCACCCTCGTTATAACTTAAAAATGCCCAATCCCAAGGACTTGTGGTATGCAGAAATTTTTGAAGCACAGGAAGCGTGATTTTCTGAAGCAGACGAATTAAATATAGTATGGAATTCAGTAAATCAGATCTATAGCATGGTTTATACAATTTTCAATAGGTAAACAAAAAAATTACATGAAGAAACCCTCAAGATTGAGGTGTTGCAACAACAAGATGGGACTACAAAGCCTTACGACATTATTTTATTGATGCTACAGCTGATATATATTAAAAATCAGATCTAGAGAGGATATGTAAACAAAAATATAGATCCAATAAAGATCTGTGTACTAGATGGGCTCCTTAATACATTCCCCTTGGGGATCTGAGCAAATCATGAACATCAGTGAGTAGATATGAGATCTAAGTTGCAGTCCTGCAGTAATATTCAGGAATTCTACAGTAAATAGAACTAGATGCAAATCAGATCTGAAATGAACATGGATTTGATGACCAATCCATGGATCACCATAGTGCAAGGAAAACCCCTCAACACCAGAGATCACTCCTCCAATACGTTGCTCAAAACCCCTGCAACTTCCCTATTGTAGATAACACAATTATGGGAGAGAAACTGTGCTCTTTGCTTCAGTACTGAATAGGCCTGATGCCTATATCTGAAAATGTAGCTCCAATGGTCCAATACACTCTTCCAGGAGGTTAAAATACACACTCACTGAAAAGAGGCACTAGATTTTCCTAGATCTGAATAGATCTAGCTTCCACTGCTGCAGCTTACAAAAACAATAAAACCCTCAACAGGATTTGAATTTTTGTTGGAAGATGAAGCTTGGTCCAAGCCTAATAGTGGAAAATATAGAACAAGTCTCCTCCAAGAGCTACTCAATAAAGGAGGTGGGATTCCCGACCAGGAACACCCAAGTGCTAAACAACACTATTCTCAGCTAAGCAACTAGAGAATGAGGTTTGTCTAAATAGAAAATACCTTCATCAATCTCAAATGATCAACCCCTCTCTTGGTGTCTTGATACTTCTTTTATAATGTGGGAGCCTTGCCAAACCCTAAACCATCTTGATGAATTAGCCTCATTCACATGAGTGGCTTTCAACATGGACTGTGCTCTGCCTTTTGGAGATACATTGCACCTAGACAATGCTATTGATTTGGTCTTGTTGACCCAGTCGATTGTTCCGGCTTCCTTCACACTAAAGAATGTTTATGAAAGTAGCTCATATTTAGGTTGTTTCACATTGAGCATTGATTTATTTTGATGTTTAGGAGTCATTATTGGTCCTCCTTTACAATTTTATTCATAAGCATGAAAATCAAAACAAAATTGAATATTCCTATTAGCTTGGGCTAATTAGGAATATTACCGTCCTCCCCGTTCAAAATGTTACTTGTCCTCAAGCAACTGCAAGGTAGAGCAAAATTTCTCCCTCCCTCTTCTTGTGGCCTCATCAATGGATCCCACCATGGCTGAAAATGATAGGCAATGAATCTGTCCTCCAATGATTCCTTCCAAGTGTAAGATAACAAAGTGAACATCATGAAGAAATGGAAGGTACAACTGGTGATCTCCTAGCTACTCAATGGCCTCCTCAAGGTAGGAGTGATGAAAAAATGGGAAGTCTTGTTCCCAATCAGTGACTCCCTCACCCATGCAATCATCCAAATGAAATGATCCATTTTAGGTAGCTCATCGAAGAAAACTTCAACCCCGGATCTATGCAATGTGTTGGGGTGGAATGGAGAGTTTAGATTTTCCCATTCAAATTGTTTCTCTCTCCATTTATGGTAAGTATGGGGCTGTTTATGCCCTTTGGATGAAATGATATGGCTTCCAAGAATGGCCCAAGCTACCCCATCAAACAATTCAACCATGAAGTGCCTCCTCCAAGCACTCAAGTTCTTCAAATGGCGCACCCCATGTGAAGAAAAAAGATGTGATGTGGCAATCGTGGTTTGCCATTTTCTCCTCCCATGACATACAACATGAAGAGTAGGGAGAATAATACTCACAATGGGCATCTCCATCTCATATCCCACTCTCCAAACATAACTTCCCATAAACATAGAAACATCAGAAATATATGGAAGAAAAAACAATTGGAAACAAGCTATCACATGACAACCAGAAAGTGGATCATAGTTCCTCTCATGGAACTAGCGCAGTGCATCCTTTGCCTGCATCAAACCAAAAAATAAAAAGTTATTTTCCAACCACTTGATTACTGCCACAATCATTTTACAAGATAGCATCGCGAAAGTACAAAGTGGTGTCAATGGTGCACACCAAAAATCATGTGGCTTCCCCCACAAACCACCAATGAGATAGCCAATCTCAGTGCTACAAAAGGCTACAAGTACATCATCATACAATATGCAAGAAGAAACAACTCTTCTTGATACATCATGCTGCTCAAACAAGGAAAATAAGTCCAATACAAAATGTGAAATTATACCTCCTCCATCATGCACTTGAGATCTTGAGCTGAAATGGCTCAACTAGAATTTCTCCCTCACCTCCAATGAGTAGGGAAGTGGCTGTGACCTCCTCTTCACTACCATCTGGGTTATACATCTCTCCATATGCTAAAATATATCATGCTAGATTCCCTCCCAAGTGAACTCCTCCATCAAATGGAAATATGCATCAAAGTTCATAGAAGAGAAGCCCTCATGTGCTGCATGTAGCAGCTTCTCCTTGAGACTAGAAGATCTAGTCAAGAAGTTCCTGCCATAGGAATAGATGACCACATCATCCTACATGTATCTATCATCTCCATCTAGGTCATTAAGAATCATGCATGCACCAATATCCTTGGAGTACTCTACCAAAAGTTGAGACTTCCAATAAGGATCAATCCTCCTAAGAGATAGCGCCGGTGATCTAGCATATGAAGCTCTCCTCATGCTTCTGCCTACTACTTTGACATCCCTCATGCAAAATTCATCCTCCAAACTTCTCACCTCCCTAGAATCCAACAATGGTGAGCCAAGATGAAATATGTCTCTCACAAATTATAGATCTATTGGCCTCCCAGGTGCAATGCCTCCATGTAGTGAGACATCAAAATCTGAAGTGGACTGCATTTATGAGTGGACTGATTTTTCCCTCTCTTCTCTGTGTAGTGCAGTCTCCTTCATTTGTGTAGAATTCTTCTAAAATATATAAGGGTGAAGTCTCATAATCCCTTGATTTTAATCCTTCTCCTCTTCTTCCATGTGTAAGAATGCCTCATCCTCAATGAGAGACCCTTGATCTCGGTCATCCCTCGAAGAAAAGGACTCCATGCCTTCAAAAATAGAAGAGGCCTCTTCAAGAAATGGAGATCTTTCCCTTAGCAAGCTATCTTGCATGTTTTTATCCCCTTTAAAATTATGGAGTGAATTTGGTTCAATATGTCTCTCCAACTCATGCAAAGTGTTTGAGTCTTTGCTTTTAACAAATGATGGTTCACAATGTTCTTTATCACATCTCCTCATCAATCCTTTAGTGAACTCAACATAACTTTCTATATTTGCATGAAAAAATGAAGTATAATCATTAAACCACCAATCATGGGCCATACCTTTGAGGTGCAGTGCTTCTACTCTGATGGCCTCCTTCTCTGAAACTTGGTGTAGCTGAAAATAGGAATCTAGCTCTTCTACCCACGCTTTTGCTGTGCACCCTTCGAATCCATCAAAGTGAGATAGGAAGATTCTACCTCTCTTGCTTCTTTTATGGCTGCTAGATCTTGCCTCCTTGAGTTTGAAAAACCCTTGGAAGTAAAATTTCTCTCTGAATCTCCATGATTGAGATTCATACTCTTAAAGATAGTCACTCAACATCTCCTCTCTTGGTGCACCTTCTTCCTCCATTCTTCTTGCAGTCAATGTGGGCAATAGACTGTGATGTGGATATGCATGTGTGGCTGAATGCTCACACCCATCATGAAAATAGTTAGGGCTTGTGTCAAACCCTTCTAGAAATCTTCTACACTCCTCCCCTTCCATCTCCTTGAGATCTTCTTTAATGCCTTCCAAGGTTTGGAAAAGAAGCAAGGATATCTCCTCTTCTGTCATTCCTCCTTCTCCTCTTTCTATCAACAAGAAATTAGGCATGTTACAACATTGTATATCATATTTTGTGGCTGAATTCTCACACATAGTATAAGAATTACTGGGGCTTTCTTCATGAGAAGAACTCCTTGAGGGATTTGCATGTCTTCCCCTCCTCATTCCCCTAATTTCTTCCTTCAATTCATGCATGGCTTGAGAGAGTGTTAGGAAAACTCTTCTCTTTTTCCTATGTGTAATTTTTGTTTCTTCAGTCTTCTTCTTGATTCTTCTAATGGCTAGATCTCATAGGCTGAGCCAGAGATCATGCTTTGATACCACTGTAATATCCTAAACTGGGAATTGTCAGCAAGGCATGACTGGAAAACACATTTCCCAGGAATGGCTACTACAGAAATGAAAATAAGAAATTTTATCCATTATATATGAGTATCTAAGTCCTAAATCCAATATGGTATCAAAAATAAATACTTGTAGGTGGGTTAAACAGATCTTCCACACCTAGTTTCCTTGAAAAGATGCCCCAAAGAGGGACTGCAACAATATATAAAATTATTAATGGATATGTAGCATCAAATAAGCTCATAGGACATGTTATAAACACATATAAATCAATCCAAGCTACAGTAACAAAATATACTTCATTTTATGAGCCAAAAGTTGGGAAAAAGCAACGATTTATGCCATAAAAAGCTTAATTTAAGAGATGAGAATAAAAATAATGGAAACTGACGGTGGTATCTCATAGCTTAGGTCATAATAGAATTACATATCAAATTTAAGCTCAAAAAAATGACACTAGCTATGTTAAACAGTTCTACCACCCCCGATATAGCTTAAAAATGCCCAATCCCCATGACTTGTGGTATGCAGAAATTTATGAAGCATAGGAAGCATGATTTTATGAAGGGGATGGATGAAATATAGTATGGAATTCAGTAAATCAGATATATAGCATGTTTTATACAATTTTTAATAGGTAAATAGAAGAATGACATGAAGAAACCCTCAAGATTGAGGTGCTGCAACAACAAGATGGGACTGCAAAGCATAACAACTTTATTTTGTTGATGCTACCACTGATATATATTACATAGCATATATAAAGCATATATTTACACAAAAATATAGATCCTATACAAATATGTGTACTAGATGGTCTCCTTAATACATTCCCCTTGGGGATCTGAGCAAATCATGAACATCAGTGAGTAGATCTGAGATCTAAGTTGCGGTCCTGTAGTAATATTCAAGAATTCTGCAGTAAATATAACCATATGCAAATCAGATCTGAAATGAACATGGATTGGACAGCCAATCCATGGATCACCACAGTGCAAGGAAAACCCCTCAACACCAGAGATCACTCCTCCAAAACATTGCTCAAAACCACTGCAACTTCCCTATTGTAGATAACACAGTTATGGGAGAGAAATGGTGTTTTTTTCTTCAGTACTGAATAGGCCTGATGCTTAGATCTGAAAATGCAGCTCCAGTGATCCAATACACTGTTCCAGGAGGTTAAAAGACACACTCACTGAGAAGAGGAACTAGATTTGCCTAGATATGAATAGATCTAGCTTCCGTTGCTGCAGCTTACAAAAAAAATAAAACCCTCAACATGATTTGAATTGTGGTTGGAAGATGAAGCTTGGCCCAAGACTGATAGTGGACAATATAGAACAAGTCTCCTCCAAGAGATACTTAAGAAAGGAGGTGGAATTCCCGACTAGGAACAACCAAGTGCTAAACAACACTATTCTCAGCTAAGCAACTAGAGAATGAGGTTTGTCTAAACAAACAATACCTTCAGCAATCTCAAATGATCAACCCCTCTCTTGGTGTCCTCATACTTCTTTTATAATGTGGGAGCCTTGCCAAACCTTAAACCATCTTGATGAATTAGCCTCATTCACATGAGTGGCTTCCAACATGGACTACACTGTGCCTTTTGGAGATACATTGCATCTATACAATGCGGTTGATCTGGTCCTGTTGACCCAGTCAATTTTTCTAGCCTTGTTCACACTTAAGTGTGTTTATGAAAGTAGCTCAGATTTAGCTTGTTTCACATTGAGCATTGATTTATTTTGATGTTTAGGAGTCATTATTGGTCCTCCTTTACAATTTTATTCATAAGCATGAAAAGCAAAACAAAAATGAATATTCCTATTAGCTTGGGCTAATTATGAATATTACAATGAGGTCAAGTTTGATGATCATGATTTGGTGGACTATGACACCCTCTCGGAATTGGCCCCTGCATTATACTTTGATACAATCCTTAAGGATAATGGAGTCATGATAGTACCTCAGCGCTAGGTATGTGGCTTGGCAGGATCCGGACTTCTGAATCTACTCCGAATGCCCCACTTTGGCCATTAAAACATCACAGATCAGTTGGCTCGCCAGTTACTCACCCTCATTCATGATGGTTGCTTATGGATTCGCGAGAGGGTCCCTATTGATGCTGCGTTGATTCACAAGATTACAGGCCTCCCGATGCAAGGGCCGCACCCACTAGCACAGGTCGGAAAGAAGTATGAATCTGATACTGCTTCGTTTGTCCAGGAGACCTATGTGGTGCAACGAAATCAACGTGGGTTTTTGATCCAGACTATCAATAACCCTGCCATGTAGATGGGTACTCAGCTCTTAGCTTGCAAGCTAATGAGGAAGTGCCAGGCTGCGACTGTCCCCACCTATGTAATCCAGCTAGCCAGACAGTGCGCAAAGGGTGTTTTTTTCAATTGAGCTCAATACTTGTGCGAAAAATTTCTAGCTAATGTCCACGAATCCCAGGAGCAAGGGACATCTTTCTTCTATTCATGGTTATTATTCCTAATAGCACTAGTTGCCTGGGACAAACTTGAAGATTTGGTCCTTCCTGAGCTCCCTCCTAGGATGTGCGAAGGTGCTCGATATGCTCACTTATGGGACTCTAAGGATAAGCAGCGCATCGAGGAAAACAAGGTATTTTGGATCTTCTTCCAGAGCAGTGTTGCAGCCACCATAAGCTCCCGACCCCAGTTATCCCCGACAATATATGAAAAATACAAAAATGTTGCTGCATTCCAAATTACCATGCACGATGTCTAGATTCGCAGCCTCACCAATAAGACATGGATGAAACTCCCTTATATGGTAACCGATGAAGAAATTCACCTAATGATCTTGGTATGGCCCCTTGCCTAGAAAAAATGCCTCACCGACACTCCTCGGGAGACCGCAACACCCCATCAGCAGGAATAAGCTGCAATCGATCCCAGAGGTAACCCACTACAACAACCTACTGTAGCTCTGACCCAGGTAGGCTCCGAAAAGGCTACCACCCCTCCCCCAGGCACTAAGAGGACAAGGAAATTGGCATCGAGACCCAGAAAGAAACAACACGCCCACCGCATGCAATACGATGCGACAGTCACACTAATGGATGGTGACCTGGAGTAGATCGCAGACATAGTCACCATGGCTACGAAAGATAAGTGGGCATTTGTCAAGGCCCAGTGGCAGGCCGGGGTCGACTCTCTCTAGGCCAAACTCCGCACTCTCCAGATCAAAATCGATACCCTCCCAACCAGCATGGGCCAGGCCCACCCCCTGTCAGTTGGTAGCAGTTCAACGCCACTCGAGGAGGCTAGTAATCTCTGGGATATCCCTAATGGTGCCTTGGTAGGAATGCAGCCCCCGGAAGCCACAGAAACTTAGCTGGACCTGGCTAAGCTACCCCACGCAACCTTACATGGCCTTCATCATGTTGTCTTCTAGGAGTTTCGCTCCCGTGATCAGCAAGTACACCAATAGCTTAGTACAGCTGAGCACACCATTACGTAGTAGGATTCTGATCTATGCCTAGCCGTGTCACAATAGATGGAGCTTGAAACTTTGATCCATCAGCTCTGCACAGAGTTTACTACCGAGATTCCAGATGTGGATACGCCTCGCGATAAGGTGGAAAAACTGGTTTCTTCTCTGAAAGCATCTCAGATGGAAATACACACCATCAAGGCATAGCTTGAGCAACATATCTCTGACTTGCAGGCCATACTACAACCCGAAATACCCCTAGAAGTCTGCACCAAGCATACCACCCTAGTCACCGACATGACCACTATTATTTCGATGTAGATTGCTCAAGGTGCCAAGATGCTGGAGTCAGTCATCCAACTCTGGACTAAGGTCCAACGCGATCCAGTCCTCCAACAAATCAATCAGGACTTACAACAAAAGGAAGAAGTCTTTGAACAGATCAACGCTACGTCGCCTACTTTGCTGCTTGCCCAATTTTTGGCATAGTTAAAAACCAGCAATGATCTCTAGGACGATATTGAGAAACTCCAGCATAAACAACACATCATGGCAGAACGTCTGAAGCCTTAGACTGCCACAACCCTCTGGTTATCACAAGACATTGATGGCACAACCAAGCGACTTAGTCAACTTCTTTAAAGCATTACCTCGGCCACTGAAGGACCGCCCTCCTAGAAGCTGGTAGATCTTGCATAAAATGCTATGGCCCAAAGTCAGGACGTACTCCCTCGGCTCAGTAGTGCTCTTGATACCTTGTGTGCGCAGATTAAGGCCACACCACCATAGTGACTCGGGACGAGTCAAAATATTGTGTTGGGGGACTGTTGGAACAGGGTCTCCCAAAAGCTGCGAAACTGGTCCATTTTGAATACTTATGATTGGATTTAGTCTAGCGTAGGGGTTTTGGGGTGGATCAAAGCCCTGAAAGCATTGTAACGAGTAAGGGATCCGAAAACCACGGTTTTCGGACAATAGGAAAATATAGGCTAGATTATTATAAATAGAGGAACATTTTGTATTGTAAGGTAGATAAATGAAGAGCAACTGATGCGAATTGTGGTTTAAGCTATCTGTTTGGGTTTTTTGGGAAAGGACTCTTGTTGGATGTGTGTGCGGACCCTGCTGATGTGTGCGCAGGCTGGGAAGGGAAGTGTAAGGAGGAATTGATGAATGAATGAATAAGAAAGATTGATAGAGAACTGAATCTGTGAGTACTCGTGTGTGAATTGTTGATAATTTTTGTATTGTTCATTTTCTGTCTTTAAGCTGCGAAGATCTGTAGAAGTGTGTTTTTGAATCTGGATCTATTCTGTTCTATTATGTATTGCTGTGTTACTGTCATAAAAAGCATATAATTATAGATCTAGCAAACGTGGATGCGAACAGAGGCCTAATTAAACCTGCACAGAGTAAGGTAATCTGGGAATTATGGGACCTAGCGCAACTCTGCTTGCCTTACCCATCCTTTCTCAGGGTGCGGAAACCTGGTTCCAACACCCACCCATACTACTTCGGGTGAGACTTTGACCTACGCAAGTAGGTCACTTACGAAGGACGATTATTATAGGGGTTTGTTGTAGAGCCTTGACTCGAACAGGTCGGGACCCCTCAAGCCAACATTATTATTATTATTATTTTTTTTGAACAAAAAAATGAATTTTTACAAAGATGAAGTTGTCGAAGGATTATCTTCTACAGCTAAAACTTGCATGGTGGAGTCCTTGTGTATCTATTGACAAAAATATTCTCTTGTGAGTGGTATTTGGTAGAGGTGCACTCAATGACCATTTTCTTTACAGGAACAATCAGACCCATCAATGGTGGCCAACGTAAGAGTGCCATTGTCATGAACTTCCTTTATTTCAGAGGGACCTAACCACCTAGTCTGCAATTTACCAGGGAAGTCTTGAAACTTGGAATCGTAGAGAAGTGCCCAGTCACCCTCATGAAATGTATTTTTCTTGATCAGAGAATCATGCCATTTGGCTCTTTGTTGTTGAATAAGTGTAGTATGCTACAAATCCAAAAGCCAGATTTCATCTAATTCATTTATTTGTCGTAATCTATTAATCTAGGCTTCAGTTAAATCTAGTCCCACTTCTTGGGCTATCCTTAGTGTTTCTATCTCAAACATTATGGGAAAAATAGGTTCCTTACCAAATACCAGCTGATATGGGGAGTATCCAGTAGTATTCCTCCAAGTCGTGCGATATGCCCATAAGGCTTCTAGCAGTCGAGTAGCCCAGTCCCATCCGTGCGATGAGACTGTCTTCATTAGAATAGCTTCAATTACTTTGTTGGTGCTTTCTACCTGCCCATTTGCTTGCAGGTGGTATGGAGAGGTAATTTTGTGAATAACATGATGAATTTTTAGTGTAGCAACTATCTTTTGGCCTACAAATTACAGCCCTCCAATAGTGATTACTTCTCTGGGTAGTCCATATCATACAAAAATTTCAAAACAGTTTCTTCTGTGGCTCTTTGTAATGCTATTGCTTCTACCCACTTAGTTACGTATTCTGTTGCAGCCAATATATATGATTTATGGTTGGATGATGGGTTGAATGGCCCAAAAAATATAATGCCAAATGCTCAAAAGGTTCTATGACTAGCTGTGGATGCAGGGGCATCTCATCAGATTGACCAGGGTGGCCCATCCTTTGACAACTATCGCAGGCCTAAAAAAATTTCTTAGCATCCTTAAAAATCGTGGGCTAGTAGTAGCCCATTTGTAAAATTTTATGTCCAATTCTACGGTCTACAAAATTTCCACCGCAAGGTCCATCGTGGTAGGATTTTAAGATATCATAAATTTTGTCTTCCCTAATACACCTACGGATGTGCATATCAGCCCTTGTGTGAAAAAGGTATCCTCCAATCCAGGAGAACCGAGTGCTGCGCTGTATTATCGATTTCCTTTTTCTGGGTGTCAGATGTTTAGGTAGTTTTCCCACTGCTAAATAATTCGCCACATCTGCGTACCATGGCATTTTCACGATTATAGAAAACAGGCGTTCGTCTAGAAATTAATCCTCTACTACTATTGCATCATTTTTTCTTGGCACTCAGGAGAGGAAATCTGCCACAAGGTTTTCCTTCCTTGGGTGCTCTCTTATAGTTATATCAAATTCCTGCAAAAGTAGCAACCAACGTGTCACTCTTCCATTCATAATGGGTTTATTAGCTAAGTATTTGATAGCAGAGTGATCTGTATACAGAATTACAAGGTATCCAGTTATATACTGTCTGAATTTGTTAATAGCATAAATAACAGCTAAAAACTCCTCTGTTATCGTGTAATTAAATTCAGCAGGGGTTAATTTTTCGCTAATTTAATATATAGCGTAGGGTTTCTTGTCTTCTTCTTGGCCAAGAACTGCTCCAATGGTTGTGTCTGATGCATCTGATGAAATCTGGAATGGTATATCCCAGTTTGGGCCTCATAATACTGGTGTTGTTAATACTAGCCGTTTTAAATCTATAAAGGAAGTGTCACATTTGTCAGTCCATATGAAATCACTATTTCTTGTTAAGGCATATAATGGTGCAGAAATCTGTGAAAAATTCTTGATAAATCTACGATAATATCCATCAAATCCCAGAAAACTACGTACCTCTATTTGAGTGCAAGGAGTAGCTAGTAAGAGAATTACCTGTATTTTTTCCGGATCTACCTGAATTCCAGTTGCTGAAATGTAATGACCCAAGATCAGGCCTTCTGTCATCATCATATGGCACTTTATCGTGACTTAAACATAGGCTGGTAGCAATACACCGTTCCATAAATTTTTCCAATGTCTGTAATGCTTGCTCGAAGTCATCTCCATAGGGTGTGAAATCATCCATGTATACTTCCAATCCTTCATTTATCAAGTCTGCAAAAATACTGAGTATGGCTCTTTGGAATGTGGCAGGTGCGTTACGCAATCCAAAAGGTAATACCCTGTAAGTGAATGTTCCCCACGAACAAGTAAAGTTAGTCTAATTCTAGTCTTCAGGGACAATCTGAATTTTGTTGTAGCCACTGAAGCTATCCAGGAAAGAAAAAAATTTCTTCCCTGCTAGTGTGTCTAGGACTTGATCAATAAATGGAAGGGGAAAATGGTGTTTTTGCATTGCCTTGCTGAGTTATCTATAGTCAACGCATATTATCCATTTCCCATTATTTTTGGGAACCAAAACTAATGGAGAAACCCATTTACTGTTAGATATAGGATAGATAAGATTCACTTCTAACAGTTTTTGAAGTTCTTTGTAATATTCAAAAATAGGAACATCACAGTAAGCCTGTTGAAATAACACACTCCTAGGAGATTGATAGATAGAAATGATTTTACAAGCCTTGGATCCCTTAGATCAGTAGATCTGGGGTCTAGATCCAAAAGGGGGGCAAAAACAAATCAAACTAGTTGTGGTAAACAGATCTCCCACCACCTAGTCTAGCTGAAAAACACACTACAAGAAGGGTTGCAGCTATGCACAATAAACTACTTCAGAAATAACGCAGTCTTGGAAAGAATGAGAAGGAGGCCATCAAATAAGGTCAACTTATGAACATAAATCAGAAAATCAGAATTATAATGAAGCTCTTTCAATATACAGTAGAATACAGGAGACAATAGAGCAAGAAATCTTCAGAAAAGAAGGCTGCAACACATATATAAACTGCAAAATGGCTCAATAGCGTTATTTGAAGGATCTGTAGTAGTTGAACATTACATCTCAGATCGAGGACATATCTGTGGACAAAACTTTAGATCCATTTCAGATATGGAAACTAGAAAGACTTATTTACAAGATCCCCTTGGGGTTTTGACCAAATCATGCATTACAAAGAGTAGATCTGAGTTTTAAGTTGCCAATATGAAAAATGCTTCAGGTATTTCTGAAGATGACTTTACATTAAAATATATCAGATCTAAATAGAACATGGATCAGTAGGCTAATCCATGGATCACCAAAGTGAGAGGCAAAGCCCAGCACCAGAGATCTCTAAAAAAAAATGGGGTCAAAACACCCTGCAAACCCTCTACTGAAAATAACGCAGGTCCTCAATGAAAACTGCGTTGTAGCTTGAATAAAAATGATGGCCTGATGCCAAGATACAAATCTGAAGCTCAAACAGTGGATGCACTCTTCCAGGAGGTTAAAAGACACACTCACTGAGAAGAGGCTCCAATAAAAGCTAGATCTCTGCAGATCTAGAATTCCACTTGCTGCAGCCTACAAAATCAAACAAACCCTCACTAGATCTATGTTGCAGTTGGAAGTAGAGCTTGGCCCAAAGCATGATAGTGGATTGAATCAACAAATAATCCTCCAAGAATCCTCAAGGGAAGAGGTGAAATCCCTACATAGGAACTCCAAGTGCTAATCAACACAATTCTCCACTAAACAGTAGAGAATAGTATTTGTCTAAACAGACAAGATACTCAGAAATATAAACAATCAACAACCTTGTCTTGCTACCTGCCCCTTCCTTTTATAATATGAGAGCCTTTGCAAACCCTAAACCACCTTGATGAGCTAGCTCCTTTCACATGAGGGGCCTCCTTCTAGAACTGCGCTATCCCTTCATGAGGTACATTGAATCTAGACAATGCTGTAGATTTGGTCAAGGTTGACCCAGTCTCATGGCTCAAACCCATTTCACACCTGCAAGTGATTTATTTACATGGCCCTGATTTATCCTTGTTCATATGGGGATTGATTTATTCATTCTTTTCAGGAGTTTTACATGTCCTCCTTTATTCATTTATTCATGCAACAGAAAGTAAAACAAAAATTCATATTCCTCTTAGCTCAGGCTAAGTAGGAATATTACAGCCCTCCCCTCCAAAATATTTCTTGTCCTCAAGCAACTGATAAGGTGAGAGATGTAGTCCTTCCCCTCTTCCATTGATGACATCATCAATGATCAAGTCCTCATCATAAGCCAAGTGCTCATCAAGCCAATACATCGCGAATTGTTCCTCCAAGGTCAACATAAGATGTGCATAGTCCATCCCAACAGGAGTGAAAAATTCAACAGAAATAAAAATGGCTAGAGCAATGCTTTCTCTAAAAAATGTAGCATGAGGCTCAAAGAGAAGTTCCAATCCATGTGGTACATATAAATTGTCCTTACTTCCTCCTTACAACCCCAAAAACAATACAACTATATCAGCCAAGTATGGAAGCAAAACTACATATATGCAAACAGAAATTTGACCTTGAAGAGGGGGGTCAAATTCCCACATGTGATGCCAGTGCAGTGCACCTCCTACCTGCATTAGATCAAGGTGTGGCAAGTGGAATTCCCCACACACATTTTTTGTATAATTTATCTCAATGTAGCTGGAGATATCAGATATGTTTGGTGCCTTTGGGAAGCACCCATCATGAAAAGTAATCTCCCTTTGCACAACAAGGGAGTGGCCAATTTCAGAATTTCTATTAGACCTCAAAAAACTATGAGACCCACATGATCTCTCACCCCCTTTAGGAGTCATAGCCTACAAAAAAATGGTAAAATAATGTGATAAATCAGAAAATAGATCTTGCTTAGCATGATCAAATCCTTTACCATAATAGTTCTTCATACACATGGAGTTGTGCATGAGCATTTCCCTCCTCTCAAGCAAAGGAAGAACTGGCTGAGATGACTCTTGTAAATATTCCATTGGCTGCCTCAATCCTTCATAGTTAATGTACTCTTGAAAGTGCTGATGTATGTCCTCTCTCATCTCCTCCCAATCAAAGCTCCTCATGATCAGGGTGCAGATCTTCATGGGCTGCATATGGATGAGAAGGAATTATTTATGTGCCCTCTGTAGCATCTTCTATTTGAGCTCAGAAGCTCTAGACAGGAAGATCCTACCATGCAAGTAGATGAATCCCCCTTGGACTAAATAGCCTTCTTCTTGATGCAGGTCATCTAGTATCATACCAGTGTGGAGATCTTTGGAATACTCTACAAGCAATTGAGATTTCCAATACAGATCCACACTGCTCAACAAAGAAAGCGCTGATGATACCTCCATGGAAGTGTATGTCATGCTGCTGATCTCTTCTCTGACATTTCCAATGCCAAATATGTGTGTTGGAAGGCTGATCCTCCCATTCTCCTCCTCCCACAATGCAAATCTAGAAAAGAGAGAAGGTGATAGTGATACAGTGAGAGGTTCCCCCTCACTCGAGCTATCCAAAGCCCTCCAACGATGTAGCTTGGTCCCCGATTGCTCCAATCTCTCTTGGATCTAGATTTGGAGCAGCATTTTGTGAGGCTTCCCCGACAATATCTGAATCCAGTGGCCTCCCAGGTGGTTTTCCACTAGATAGGAATGTCCCATGCAGAAAGCTCATGAACATTAGTGAAGGGACTATGAGATCCTTGCTTCCACTACACAAATCCATCTCTGTTGTTTGTGTGGAAGTGCTAGGTGAAGGATAAGTATGCATGCCTTGGATCATTTGGGGCTTACCACTCTTCATGTCCATGTTGGGTGTGGAGCCTGATTATCTTGTTTACTTTGTATCACAGCATTGGATCCCTATACCTTAAAAGGGGCGGCAACGCCACCCGTAATTAATCGCTGCCTTGGGGGGTCTAGGGGGGGGCAACAACACTTTTCAGAGCCCCCCCCTCACCTAGTGGGGGTTTTCGGGGGCAGCGCCCCCGAAGCTAAAAACAGATGTAAAATTGCCTTGTAAAAGTATAGTATTTTCTAGTCAATCTGGGCCGTTCATTAGGAAAATGATCTGACGGTAGAAGTTATGTTTAGATTAGGGTTTTTTTCCCTAGAAGGCAACCCCCTTGTATATATGAGGGTATTGTATTACGGCTGTGTATTGTATGTGTATTCTCGGAGCGAGAAAAAGAGAGGGAGACTATGAGAGAGAATAGAGGATATTACAACGGATCTGCTGTAGGTATTGTCTCTTCATTTTTGCTGGATAATAGAAAGGAAGGACTAGCTGTTCGAGGTGGACGTAGCCCAAACTGGGTGAACCACGTATATCTGTGTCTCTCTGGTTTTATGTGTTTTGTGTGCTTGTATTTTTCTGCATATTTTATGTGTTTCATTGCTCTGTAATATTTAATTTTCTAACAACTGGTATCAGAGCCGAAGGTATATTTGGCTAATAAACTCACAGGAAAGAAGGGTTCTTGGTTCAAGTGGGAGCAATGGCGGAAGATGGTAAGTTTAGGGTCGAGAAATTTAACGGTCAAAACTTCTCGCTGTGGAAGATGCAGATGGAATATTATCTGTATCAGAAAGATCTATACCTACCATTGAGCAGAAAAACAAAGAAGCCAGCGGCCATGACAGATGCGGAATGGAACATTCTCAATAGAAAGGCACTCGGAACAGTACGGTTGTGTCTTGCGGTGTCAGTTGCCTTCAATATTTCGAAGGAAACAAAAATAGAGTGTTTAATTCAGATGTTGGCGAAACTATATGAAAAACCCTCGGCCTCAAACAAGGTATTTCTTATGAAACGACTATTTAATATGAAGATGTCGGAAGGTGGATCTGTTGCAGACCATTTAAATGAATTTAATACAGTTACCAGTCAGTTGAGTTCTGTAGGGGTAAAATTTGATGATGAAGTTAGAGCTCTATTATTCTTGTGCTCATTTCCAGAGAGTTGGAATGGCTTAGTAATGGCCATTAGTAACTCTATCTCTGGATCTAGTACTTTAAAGTTTGATGATGTTGTTGGTGCTATCCTTAGCGAGGAAATGCGATGGAAAAGCTCCGGTGAGACATCAGGTAATGCTTTGAGTGCAGAGTCTAGGGGAAGAATAATGGAAAGAGGAAAGAGCTCAGGATATCGCAGTAAATCAAGGAAAGGAAAATCCAAGTCCAGATCGGGGATAGTATGCTGGAATTGCGGAAAGAAAGGACACCTAAAGAAAGACTGTAGATCTCGGAAGGGAAAAGAAGGAGACACACAGCAAGAAAACAATCATGAAGAAAATGTGATAGGTGATGTGTTACAAGATGCTTTGATTCTTTCTTTCGAAAATATTACTGATTCTTGGGTTGTAGATTCAGGGGCTTCATTCCATGCCACACCTGATAAGAAATATTTTCATGACTATGTTCAACGAGATTTTGGACAAGTTCGTTTGGGTGATGATAAACCCTATCAAATTGTTGGAATGGGTAAAGTTCTTGTAAAGCAACAAAATGGAAACCAATGGCTACTAAAGGAGGTAAGGCATGTTCCAGATCTGAAGAAAAATCTGATTTCAACAATGCAGTTAGGCAATGAAGGTTCTGTGACAACTTTCACAGATAAAACTTGGAAGGTCACCAAAGGAGCACTGGTAATAGCAAAAGGTGAAAAGGTTGGTACATTGTATTTATGCAATGGTATTTCTAACTCTGTTAATGCTTTAAATTCCAAACGAGCAGATGCAACATTATGGAATCATAGGCTTGGACACATGAGTGAGAAGGGAATGAAGATTCTTCACTCAAGAAATTTGCTGCCAGGATTGAAGAATGTTGATTTGGATTTATGTGAGAATTGAATTTATGGAAAACAAAAGAGAGTCAGATTTCTCAGAGTTGGGAAAGAAAAGAAGAGAGAAAAATTGGAGCTTGTGCATACAGATGTATGGGGACCTACTTAGGTATCATCTCTTGGTGGCTCTCGTTATTACGTTACTTTTATTGATGATGCAACTAGAAAAACATGGATTTATTGTATTCAGAATAAATCTGATGTATTTGATACTTTCAATAAATGGAAAGCTTTGGTTGAGATTGAGACAGGAAAGAAGTTGAAGTGTCTCAGATCAGACAATGGAGGTGAATATTGCAGCAAAGAGTTTGATAGGTACTGTTCAGAGCATGGAATTCGTAGAGAGAAAACAGTTCCAAGAACACCACAAGAAAATGGTGTGTCAGAAAGGATGAACAGAACAATCATGGAGCGTGCAAGGTGCATGAGATTGCATGCAGGATTGCCTTTACAATTTTGGGCAGATGTTGTAGATACTGTTGTTCATCTAATAAACAGAGGGCCTTCAAGTTCCTTGGATGGTGGTATTCCAGAGGAAGCATGGACAGGTAAAAAGGTAAACTACTCTTTTTAAAGCCTTTTGGTTGTGAGGCCTTTGTCCATATTAATAAAGAAAACAGAACAAAGCTTGAGGCAAAATCAAAGAAATGTACCTTTATTGGATATGGTGCTAATGATTTTGGTTATCGCTTATATGATTATGAAAATCACAAAATCATTAGGAGCAGAGATGTAATATTTAATGAAAAGGTCTTGTATAAGAATCAGCTGCAGGAAAAGAAACAGGAAAAAGAAAGCAAAGAATACACGGTTCTTGATGAGATAACTGAAAAAGTAAAGGTGCCTGAAAATAATAATAATCAACAACCACAGCAGCAGCAACCACCACAACAGCAACAGGCACCTCAAACACCTGAAAGTGGTGTTAGAAGATCTACCAGGATAAGTAGAACCCCTGAACGATACTCTCCTTCATTATATTATTTATTGTTGACTGATTCTGGTGAACCTGAATGTTATGAAGAAGCAATGCAGGTTGAAAGCAGGAAGAAGTGGGAGCTATCCATGGAAGAAGAGATGGACTCCTTAATGCATAACCAGACTTGGGACTTAGTCGGGTTGCCTGCAGGTAAAACTGCATTGCAGAATAAATGGGTTTACAGGCTGAAGGAAGAAGATGGAGGAAAACAGAGGTACAAAGCTAGACTTGTGGTGAAGGGGTTTGCACAAAAGAAAGGTATTGATTTTGATGAAATATTTTCTCCTATTGTTAAGATGAATTCAATCAGAACTATCTTAAGTCTTGTAGCAGCAGAAGATTTACATCTTGAATAGTTAGATGTAAAGACAACATTTCTCCATGGAGATTTGGAGGAAGAGATATACATGCAGCAACCAGAAGGATATGAGGTAAAAGGGAAAGAAAAATTGGTGTGCAGGTTAAATAAGAGCTTGTATGGCTTAAAATAGGCTCCAAGGCAGTTGTATCTAAAATTTGACAAGTTTATGTCTGAACATGGTTATACTAGATGTCACTTTGATCATTGTGTTTATCTAAAAAGGAAAAATGATGGCAACTATATTATATTGTTATTGTATGTAGATGACATGCTTGTTGCAGGATCTAACATGCAGGAAATAAATGTGCTCAAAAGAAAATTGGCAAATTCATTTGCAATGAAGGATTTGGGAGCTGCAAAATAAATCCTTGGTATGAGGATAACTAGAGACAGGAAAAATCGTAAATTAACACTGTCTCAGAATGAGTACATAGAAAAGGTGTTGAAAAGATTTAATATGCACAATGCAAAACCAGTCAGTACACCTTTTGCTAGCCATTTCAAACTTAGTAAGGAGATGTGCCCCAAGACCCATGAAGAAATGGAATATATGTCTAAAGTTCCATATGCATCAGCAGTTGGAAGCTTAATGTATGCAATGGTCTGCACAAGGCCTGATATTGCACATGCAGTGGGATTTGTAAGCAGGTACATGAATAATCCAGGAAAAGAACATTGGATGGTAGTAAAATGGATTCTCGGATATTTGAGAGGTACCACAAATCAAGCATTATGCTTTGGTGGTTCAAACATTGCTCTACAGGGATATGTTGATGCAAATATGGCAGGTGACAGAGATAACAGGAGGATCACTACAGGATATGTATTTACTGTAGGTGGAACAACTATCAGTTGGGTTTCAAAAATCCAAAGTGTTGTTGCACTTTCAACAACAGAAGCAGAGTATGTTGCTGCTACAGAGGCTAGTAAAGAAATGATTTGGTTACAAAGGTTTATGGATGAATTGGGTAAGAAGCATGATATGGGCACGTTATACGGTGATAGCCAAAGTGCCATTCATCTTGCAAAGAACTCAGCATTTCATTCCAGGACTAAACACATACATCTCAAGTACCATTTCATACGATCAATATTGGAAGATGGAGAGTTGAAGCTGGAAAAGATACACACTAGCCAGAATCCTGCAGATATGCTAACAAAAGTTGTAACCAGGGAGAAACTGAGAATGTGCTTAGTTTCAATTGGTCTTCAAGGATGATGATGAAGATGAGGAATGACGAGTCAGAGGAGTCGACATCGTGAATGGCTTGAGTGGTGGAGTTGCTACAATCAATCTCCAAGTGGGATATTGTTGGGTGTGGGCCGTTATCTTTGTTGCATGTCATAGCATTGGACCCCTATGCGAAAGGGCAGCAACGGCGCCAGTGATGTCAGCCCTTGAGGGGTCCGGGGGGCTGCGGCGCTTTCGGAGCCCCTTTAGTGGAGGTTTTGGAGGAGTGACGCCCACGAGCTAAATAATTAGCAAATTTCTTTGTAAAATTATAGTAATTTCTAGTCAATCTGGGCTGTTCATTAGGAAAATGATCTGACGGTAGAAGTTATGTTTAGATTATGGTTTTTTCCCTAGAAGGAAACCTTGTATATATGAGGGTATTGTATTGCAGCTGTGTATTGTATGTATATTATCGGAGCGAGAAACAGAGAGGGAGACTATGAGAGAGAACAAAGGATATTACAGCAGATCTGTTGTAGGTTTTGTCTCTTCATTTTTGCTGGATAATAGAAAGGAAGGACTGGCTGTTTGGGGTGGACGTAGCCCAAACTGGGTGAACCATGTATATCTGTGTCTCTCTGGTTTTATGTGTTTTGTGTGCTTGTATTTTTCCACATATTTTATGTGTTGCATTTCTCTGTAATATTTAATTTTCTAACAGTCCACCCACTCCATCTGCAAAGCCTTCCAATCAGTGGTGACCTTCCCCAATGTAATCAACCATTGGACACCTAAAATGATATTGGTGTCTGGTATGTCAACTACAAAAAAGTGGTCCACCAAAGTGTAGGACCCCATAGTAACTGAGAGTGATGGAACATATTGCATGCATTGCATTTTCCTATCTCCTGGGACCAAAACAGACAATCCCTCAAAAGTATCGGTGGGGATTGCTCTCCTCTGCACAAGATGAGCATCGATAAAGTTTTGGGTTGCCCCACTGTCAATCAGCATAGATACCCTCTGATTCATGATTGAACCTTGTAATCTTAGGGTCAAGTACTTAGGCACTTCTCTCAAAGATGCAAGAGTTACACCTATTGGAGAAAAGGCTCCATCCCCATCACTAGATGGTGTTGGATCTCCCTCCACATTATCAGTGCTGTGACCCCTCCTTGGTTCATCATCTTCATCTTCTTCCTCAAAATCTTAGAAGACCTCTATGTAGTGTGCTTTCCCAGCAGCACATCTATGTCCAGGTGTCCATGACTCTTGGCAAGTGAAACATAATCTCTTCTTTCTCAGCTCTCTCCTGAGTTCAATATCAAGACGCTTCTTCAATGAGCTCTCCTTGGAAGGAGCAAATTTCTCTTCCTTCACTTAGAAAAGTGAGGGGCCTTGCTCTGGAAAGTTTCCTTTTCTTTTGGCAAGGCTTCTTGGAGGTCTCTAGCCCTCTCAATGGCATCATGCAAAGTGCTAGGCTTGGTAGATTTAGCCAACCCATGCAAAGGTTCATCCAAGCCATTGATGAACATGTACACCCTCCTTGCTGCAGACAGATCAGGAACCATAACTGCTAATCTCAGAAACTCAGAGATATATGTTTCTGCATTTCCTGATTGCTTTAAATTTGCAAGGCTCATGAAAGGTGCTTCTGCATCCTTTTTGTCAAACCTCTCCACCAGTATTCTAGTGAATTCAGAGTAGGAAGTCACATTGGCATGGCCCAATGTAGAAAACCCATGGAACCACCAATTGTGTGCTTCACCATCAAAGTGCAGCACTACAATATTGATGGCTTCACTCTCAGGGACTTTTTTCAACTGAAAGTAGATGCCCAAGTTTTCTACCCATGCCTTGGCAGAACTAGTGGGTGAACCATCAAACTTGGGCGAAAATAATCTGCCCATAGAATGGTGTCTATCATGATTATGGAAGAACCCACCATCTCTATACATCTGCCTTGGTCTTCTTCTATCCTTGAGGTGAAAAAACTCTTGGAAAATCAAGTGGTTTCTGAATCTCTAATTCTGAGATTCATATTCCACAAATTAGTCTTCAAGGAATGGTTTCTCTTGTGTTCCTTCATTCTCCACAACCAAGAAGGTAGGCATAGTGGAGTGTTGTGGAGCTTGTGGGGCTTGTGGCTGGTTCACTGGTTGACCAATCCAGTGGTGAGACATGTCAAAGATTTTCCAAAGATGAAATCTCCCAGGACATTCCCTCATTCTATCCATCCTCATCTCTTTGATCTCTCTAGAAATATCTTGCATGGCCACCAAAACCATTCTTGCAAAATCTTCTCCTTCTTTATCATTTGCAATTTCAGGGGCTTTACCCTTGTCTTTCTCATCAGTAGCGTAATAAAAATTCTTGTGACTTCTATTCAGATACCTCTTCTCCCTCTCAGTAAGAGGTTCATCTTCTTCTAAATGCAGCATGGTTGTGGTGCTCCAAGGAAAGCACAGGTTGTGCTAAGAAAGGAGCTCTGATACCACTGTAGTATTCCAAAATAGGAACATCACAGTAAGCCTACTGAAATAATGCACTCTTCGAATATTGATGCACATAAATGAGTTTATAGCCCTTAGATCCCGTATATCAGTAGATGTAGGGTCTAGATCCAAAAGGGGAGAAAAAAAATCAAACTACGTGTGGTAAACAGATCTCCCACCACCTAGTCTAGCTGAAAAACACCTTACAAGAGGGGCTGCAGCTATGCACAACAAAATACTTCAGAAATAACATATTCATGGAAAGCATGAGTATGAGGCCATCAAATAAGGCCAAATTATGAACATACAATAACAAATCCGAATTACAATGAAGCTTTTTCAATATATAGTAGAATATAGGAGACAATAGAGCAAGAAATCTTTAGAAAAGAAGACTGCAACAATGTTATTTTAAGGAGCTGTAGCA
The DNA here is from genome assembly GCA_034641835.2 of Pinus albicaulis. NCBI lineage: Eukaryota > Viridiplantae > Streptophyta > Pinopsida > Pinales > Pinaceae > Pinus > Pinus albicaulis. The sequence goes on from CM076581.1 coordinate 485,132,591, forward strand.
GCTGAACATTACTTCTCAAATCTAGGATAGATCTGTGGAAAAAAAATCAGATCCCTTTCATATTTGGAAACTATAAATACTTATTTACAAGATCCCCTTGGGGTGTTGACCAAATCATGCATTACAAAGAGTAGATCTGAGTTTTAAGTTGTCGATCTGCAAAATGCTTCAGGAATTTCTAAAGATGACTTTACATTAAAATAGATCAGATCGAAATAGAACATGGATCATAAATCTCATCCATGGATCACCAAAGTGAGAGGAAAATCCTAGCACTAGAGATCTCTCATAAAAAATGGGGTCAAAACACCTTGCAAACCCTCTACTAAAAATAACATAGTTCCTCAATGAAAACTGCGTTGTAGCTTGAATAACAATGATGGCTTGATGCCAAGATAAAAATATGAGGCTCAAACAATGGATGCACTCTTCCAGGAGGTTAAAAGACACACTCACTGAGAAGAGGCTCCAATACAAGCTAGTTCTCCGCAGATCTAGAATTCCACTTGCTGCAGCCTACAAAAGCAAACAAACCCTCACCGAATCTGTGTTGCAGTTGGAAGTAGAGCTTGGCCCAAAGCCTGGTAGTGGATCAAATCAGCAAATACTCCTCCAAGAATCCTCAAGGGAAGAGGTGAAATCCATGCATAGGAACTCCAAGTGCTAAGCAGCACAATTCTCCACTAAACAATAGAGAATATTATTTTTTTAAATAGACAATATACTTAGAAATATAAACAGTCAAAAACATTATCTTGCTGCCTTCGCCTTCCTTTTATAAGATGACAGCCTTTGCAAACCATAAACCACCTTGATGAGCTAGCTCCTTTCACATGAGGTGCCTCCTTCTAGAACTGTGTTGTCCCTTCATGAGGTACATTGAATCTAGACAGCACTGTAGATTTGGTCAAGGTTGACCCAGTCTCATGGCTCAAACCCCTTTCACACCTACAAGTGATTTATTTACATGGCCCTGATTTATCCTTGTTCATATGAGCATTGATTTATTCTTTCTTTTCAGGAGTTTTATATGTCCTCCTTTATTCATTTATTCATGCAACAGAAAGTAAAACAAAAATTCATATTCCCCTTAGCTCAGGCTAAGTAGGAATATTACATTCTTCTTTAACAATATCTTTTAGGTGAGGGTTTAATATGCACTGAGGTTGTCAAATGGTTCTTTCATCCTTTTCAGTGTAGATGTGATCCATTCATAGTTGAGGGTCAATCCCTTTCATATCTGAGTAATCCCAAGCGAAATCCCCTTTATTTTTCCTAAGGACTTGAATAAGTTTCGGTTGCTTTCATCACTCAGATTACTGTTAATGTTCAGGATCTTCCCTGGCTCAATTTCGATAGGTTTGCTACTATAAACATTGTTTGTTATTATTGTTTGGTCATTGATATCTCTCATGGGATCTTCTTCGATTTCGTTGTCAAGGACTGCTTTAATCATGTGGCATTTCGAACTTGATACTGTGGTAGGATGATTGATAAAAGTATTAATGAAATCATCTTCAGTTTGGTTTTTGAATTCAAGGGCATCTGCCGTAGTCAATGGTGACCGAATATTTTTTGTTGAGTATGTTGCAGGTTGCTTTCTAGTTTTCATAATAGTCAATCTTGGCTGAGAAGGAGGGTATAAAGCTAAATTTTTGACATAATTCCCCCTGGTTATAGTCATACTGCATGTCTGGCAGCTGATATAAGCATCAACAGCCGCTAGCCAAGGCCTTCCTAATATTAAGGGATGTCCATCTAGCTGGTTCCTAGGGTTTATAATCAAAAAATCTGTCGGGTATTCCCAAGTGTCTACAGAGACCATCACATCTTGTAATGTTCCTTCTGGTCTAATGACTGAGCGATCAGCTAGTTCCATTTATGTAGTTGTTGGTTCCAAGGCTGTGATGCCAAGAATGTTGCAAGTTGTAGTTGTGAGAATATTAATGGTTGCCCCTAAGTCAACTAAAGCATTGGGAAAAGAATGGCCATTTATCTAGACTGTGACAATGGGGTTTTCAAGATCCTCATATTTTATAGGAGTTTCTTTTCCTAGTAATAAATGAGACAAAGTACCGACAACGTGGACAATAGGGGTTGTTTTTATTTTCCTCACAGCCTTATTTATACATAATTATTTAATAGTTTTGGCGTATATTGGAATATCTTGGATAGCCTGGAGGAGGGGAGTTTTTATACAAATATTTTTAAGTTCAACCAGAAGATCAAAGTCAGGATATTCAATCGAGCGTGGTATCAGCAATATTTCTGGGAATGGGGGGGAAGTGGTTATGATTTGTTCAGGATTTTTTTGTCTGACTCTATCTTCCCCTTTTTTATTTTTTGATCATCTACAGTCAAAGGCTTATTTGTGTGCCATTCTTCAGGTTGCAAATATTTATCCTTATCTAGAGTGATTATGCATCCATATCTAAACTTAATTTCATTACATTATTTCAACTCATCTTCAGGGTCCAGACCCTCAATGATTTGTATTAACTGAACTGGTCTGTTGTTAGGATTTGGGTTGGGTTGAGCTGGAAGTTGCGGTCATATATTAGATTGAGGATTCTGCTGCAACATGTAAGGTGCTGGTAAAGTTGGTTGAGGCAAAGGAACTATCCCCATAGGCTGGTTCATAGATATTTTCAAATTTGATTGCTAGTTCTGGTTTTGTGAGGTGGAAGGGGACCATTGGGAGGAATAAGGTTTGTTTTTCTAGAATGGTGGCAGGTAAGGGGAATTTGGCCAATTATTATTATTTATATTTGACTGATTTGGCCATGGTGTCATAAAAAATGCTTGAGGTGGGAAAAAAGGTAGTTGATTCTGCCATGCTACCCCTCAATATTGCTGAGAATTATATTGTGAGGGAGGAAAGAACAAAGGTGGATCAGTAGGCATACTTGTCTGACGCACTTGCCACTAGAAAATTTGGCCCAATTTTCGATGGCCACTTCGTCACTATTCTGACACATATTCATTGCAAGAGCAACAGTTTGAGGCCGGAAAAAACGCGGTTAGCCATTACGTCGCAATTCCGACACTTTGCTGAAGTGTCGCAATACCGACACTTTTTCCGATGTTTTGAAAAGCGTCGCTATTCTGACGTTTTATAAGTGTCGGTCTTCCGACGAACCATAACTGTCGGTCTTTTGATGATCACAAACTGTCAGTATTCCGACGCTTTTCAGGTTTTCAAAAAAACATCGCAATTCTGACGTTATTACTTCCAACGTTTAAAACATCGCTATTCTGATGAACGATTGAAAATATTTAAAAACATAATCGTCACTCTTTCGAAACTTTAGGTATTGCTCGTCCGATTTTATTGCTTCCAATGTTTAATTCTAATGTTTTAAACATCGATATTCCAACGATCGATTGAAAATATTTAAAAATGTAATCGACGCTCTTCCGATGCTCTAGGTGTCTCTCTTCTAATGCTGTGAAGCGTTGCTCTTCAGGCACTTTGAAACGTCACTCTTCCAATGCTTTGAAGTGTTATTATTCCAACAAAATGGAAAAAATATTAAAAAATAAATAAATGTCACTCAACTGATGGTAAAACTTGGATAGTTGCTCTTCTGAAATAAAAAACTATGCAAGAAATACGTATCATCAATGATATTGAAGTTGACAAAGATTTTTTTGGGTACAAAAAATTTTCATGTTTTTTGCTTGCAGTGCCAAACATTTTAAAATTGGACCAGTGTATTTCAACTAATGGTAAAACTTGGATATTCGCTCTTCCGAAATCAAAACCTATGCAAGAAATACATATCAGCAAAAAGGAGTAAGAATTTTATTGTATATATATTCAAAGAATTTCAATGCATCACTAGGATTCCTCTAATCCTTAAGCTCTGTTATTATGATTACAAAGAATTGAATGCTATATGATGCTATATTTATGATCTAAAATCATGTATACAAATGATGAATGTATAAATTTTTGAAGTGTATTTGTCATCAAATGAGGAAATCCCTTGAAGCTCTTCAATAATATGTTGATCAAATGAATATCCACAGTCTCATTATGATATCAGTGTAGCATCAATTCATCATGATCTAATCATGAGAAAACCCTTGATTTTATAACTTAAATGATAAAACCTTGTTTCCCAAATAGATTTATTCCCTAGAGTGATGAGTCTAGCTAACTTGGGCCCTGTCACGACTAGGCCAAAATGGAATCCAACCTAATAGGTGTTTTAAACCAAACAACACCTACACTGTCTATTGAAATACATGAATATGCACAAAAGAAAATACATAGGAACAATTGCTTACCCTTAAGCTGCCCTTCTTCTTTGCAGATCTATTAACATCAGCAAGGTGGTATTCATGCATAATCCAATTAGTCTTGTTTTCGTTAGGTGATTTTCCGATATAGAAAAATAGAGCCTTCTTGATACCAACACGCCTGTTGATGCCCTTAGCAGTGATGGGTTTATCTGCACATGTGGCTTTCCAGTATCCTGAGCCAGCAGCCTTGTTGGGGCGAGAACCATTTGGATACTTCCTATCCCTGGGAGTGAAGAAATACCACTCCTTTTCTCCAAACAATGCCTTTTCTGTAAGAAATGGAAACGTGTATTAGACCGAAGAAAATACAATTTATAATAACTCAAAGAAAACAGGAATGAAAACAAGCATTTCACATTGTAGGAAAATGACATGGGCATAAATATGAAAGAAAACTATAAAAATATGACAGAAGAAAACCCCTAGCCATATGACAGTTCATACCCAAAAATAAAAATGAGATGATTCATTTTGAGATTGAAAGTTGTCATATCAAGCAAAGAGACATATCCAAGTATTAGTCTCAAGACATGGAAGGGAATTCATTTGTAGATTTGGGACATTAAAGAATTCATTTTTGAGAGGTATAGAAAACTCGCACACATTTATGTAATGCCCATATTACACTGGAAAAGCCCCTAATTTAACAGATTAGCCTTTACAGGCAGTGTAACCTAAAAAAGGCATGTTCAGCAAGAACCAAACTCAACCAAAGTTGTATGTTTAAAAAGGAACAACATCAAGATCACAACTCAAATAACCTCAATGAAAAACTCTAATCTCCATGAAAAGCAGTGAATTTACAGTGCAAAATCCTATTGCTCTATAATTAGTAGTGGATTGGAACAGAAGGTTCCTAGCTTGAGCTGACTAGTCACATTCAAACCTCAATGGAACAACAATAGAGAAAAATACATAACCAATATACAATTAAATATAAAGAACATCCACCACTACATTTTGATAGCATATTGTATTAGACCTTTTAATATTATGCCTCCTAAATTTGAGTCTATTAAGTCTTAATTATTATTGTACTTGTTAGATAATTAGACATGGGTAAGTCACCTGTAGCTTCCTCACATTTCTGTACATGTGTCAATAGAGATAGAGGGAATCTTTTGTAATCATTAAATCTTTAAAAGATTTGGCATGAGTAAATTTGGCGAATTGAAGCTAGTATGAACCCCCCTCTTCTCAAACCGGAGAAAAAATCATGGAGGTCAACGATGATGGTAAGAAGCGAAAGATGGATGAGGAAGCCAATGGCACCGCTCTACAACTCTCGAAGGACGATCTGCACTCGCTGTTGGAGCCACTGAGCAAAGAGCAGTTGATCTCTTTGATGGTCAATGCATATTCTTCATACCCTGCAATTGTAGAAGAAATTAAAGATGTTGCAAGCAAGGACCCTGCTCATCGGAAGCTGTTTGTGTGTGGATTGGCTTGGGAGAATTCTTCATAAACCTTATGTGATGAATTTGAACAGTATGGGGAGATTGATGAAGGCGCTGTTATTATGGATAAGACATCAAGAAAGTCACGAGGATTTCGCTTTGTCACATTTAAGGATATGGATTCTGCTCAAAGGGCATTGAAAGAGCCTAGCAAGACTATTGATGGGAGGATTACTGTAAGCAATCTAGCAGTGGAAAGCACAGATCCTGGTCAAAGTACAGATCAAGCTCAAAGGAAACTTTAAATTGGTGGTATTTCATATGACACAGCCAATGATAAGCTTTTAGAATTTTTTTCCAAATATGGAGAGATAGAAGAAGGTTCAGTTGCATATGATAAGAATACCAAAAAATCCAGGGGATTTTCATTTGTGACTTCCAAGACTTTGGAGGCTACAAATCAGGCTCTTAAAGAACCAAACAAAACCATTGATGGAAGGACTGTTACTGTGAAAATTGCAACTGATGGCCAGAAGGAGAAGCTATCATCACAACCTGCAGTATCTCCACAAATGCAGTCAATTCCACACATGCAAACAGCTTATGGAACATAATATCCAAGCCTGAACTAATATCATAGGCTAGGGCCATAGGTACCAACGTCTGCACCACCACCAATTGGTTACTCGGCATATCCGTCGGGCATTACAACATATGGATCTCAGCCTCCTCCATATACAACACAACCTAAATACGGAGGAATTTCATCTACTTCTCAATATGGTGTTTTAATCTCCATAACACCATACAGCTCAAAGCAGTATGCAAAATATGCAACATCACTCTAAGATCCATGACTGGTTCCATCAGGATTGCACACAATAGGTGTTGGAGCAAGTCTCGGTCTAGGCTACCCATACTATGGTTCATCTAGAACTAGCTTTTGATTAATCAATTTTTTTATTGAGAAATATGTTCAAAAAATCAATGGCAGTTAGTTTGGGATTCTACATGCATTAACAATTTAACTGGAGTGTGAAGCTATACTACTGGAGTCCACTTGATAGTAGTCTACTCACTATTTTAAATGTCCTCTGGGTTGTTGCGACTTTTGATGAATGTCAAGAAAACCAAATTTGCACACTATTTGAGCTCAATTTTCTAAAATTGTGTTCCAGTAAGAAGAAATTCATTATCATATATGTTATCAGTGAAGTTTTCCAACCAATGTACTCTCACTGAGCAGTTTTTCTTTTATTTGAATTTAAGTTGGTGGCATGCTATTATCTGAAAAAATGAACCCCACCTCCCCCTTTTATAGAGAGGTATACCTTACCAACTATGTGAATATGGGGGTATACGTGGCAATGGGAAATTCACAGGAATTCAATATTCATTTAAAAGTTTTTCCAGCTCAAGTTTGATGTGGGAGAAAAGTCCTACATGATAGCACCATGACTCACCAAACTGAAGTCTAGGGCTTGCTCACAGTCTGAGTTTATAAGGTACAAATTTCAAACCAGTCAAGTGATAGATTCAGCGCTGGTACAACCCTTGTTTTACTTTAACACGAGTTTCCTTAAGTGACCTTCAAGTCTCTGGTCATTATAAACCATGTATCTTTGAGCAATTGACATCTTCAAGCAATAAAGGAAGAAGCCCAAATCCTCTATTTCACTAAAGAATCCACATCTTCGTGCAATAAGGCCTGACTCATATTGCTAGATAATCCAATTTTTCTAGTGATATATCACTGGTAAATAATATTTTTGTAGCAATAAAGGAAGGAGATGATTTCACGTATCACTAAAAATGATCTTCTTGGAGCGATAAAGGAGAGAGCACAAATCCTATGTATTGCTGGAAAATAATCTTTATGGAGCAATAAAGCAAGGGTTCGATTCCTTATCACTGGAAAATGTGAATCTTGGAGCGATAGGCTCCAAGTCTGCAAAGCTATAAATGATGAATTACATGGCTATAAGGCCTCTGAAATTGGAGAATTTAGATTCTCGAGTGATAGGATTGAATCCCAGGCCTTGTTCTTGGAGACGTGAAATTTCAAAAATGCTGAGCATTACGGCTAGTTCCATTCTGCTTAGAAATTGAACTCTTATGTACATATCGCCATCAAAGAGACTAATGGGCATCAAAGTAACACACATTTGTGGGCAGAGTCGTTGGCCCTGCAGGGAAATTGAACACGTGACCTTCATCCTGCACTGGATCTGAGAATCTTTTTCGTGGGGTTGCAGAAGATGGTGCCACAGCTGTGCATGTGATAGACAGGGTTTTAGGTCATGGGTCGTGGATTTTTTCTCTCAGCTATAAGGATGGTGTGCATAGCTTGGTACATATGAAGACCAGCATGGGCATAAAGGGTTATCAGTTTTCTATGTAGGGTTATCAGTTTGACAGAAAGGGTTGATGAGTTCAGGATTCAGAAATGGGCATATCAGCAAACTAAAACAAAGAGAAACCAAACAACTATTGCCGCAGATGCAAAAAAGAACTTCTTAGAAACCTAAAGGGCATTGCATTATCATTGGATAAACACAGAAACTTAACTTACCACATATTTCCACCAAACCTGCAATAGTATGGCCACATCCTTCCTCCAAACCTGCAATAGTATGGCTGCATCCTTCCTTAAAACCAGAAATAGTATGGCCGCATCCTCTCTCCTTCCCTGGACAAACCATGCAACCAGAGGGAAATGAACGAGGGAAATTAAAACTTTTGATATTTGAAAATTTTAGACATTTTGAAGAGGGAAATTAAAACTTTTGATATTTGAAATTTTTTGACATTTTGAAATGAAATATGTGTGATTTTTAGGTCCACTCAAATTCCATTAAATAAAATGTGTGAGACTTTTCTTGGGGTTAATAAGGGATTTGGGTAAATAAATGGTATTTTAGATTATAAATAATTATTAATGATGTTAGATCTAAGACATTTATTTAAATTATTAATTATATAAAATTGTTGAATTTCTATTTCATAAACTAGGGATTTTGGTTGATTTTTTAATCTAATTATGTGATATTAAAGATGAATTATGGTAACTTAAAAATAAGTTCTATGTGGTTAAAAGGGAAATAGTAATGTTATGGTATGAATGATTATTTTCAATGAAATTTTTGGTTTAGTAAGGATAACTCATCGAACGAAACGACCCGACCTGAATGCACCCGGTCATATGACCTCACACGGTGCGACACGATGCACCCGATAGAACGATGCCGCAAGGGATAAAATGGAAAATGGGCCGATCGAATGTGCACAAGACACCCAGGCAGTCACAACTTAGAAAAACTGATATACGCGCCCTCGAACGAAATGGCCCGAACAAAAAATACCACATGGGAGCAAATGGAAAATGGGCCGCTCAAACGTGCATAAGGCACCCGGGCGGCCACAACTTAGCAAAGCTGATATGCAGGTGCCCTCAAATGAAACGGATTGGCCCGAACACGCCCAGTTGGGCGACCTCCCATGGCACAACATGGCGAACGATGACACACAGGAGAAAATGGAAAACGGGCCGCCCGAACGTGCACAAGGCACCCGGGCAGTCACAACTTAGCAAAACTGATACGGGTGCCCTCGAACAAAATGACCCGACCTGAACGTGCCTGGTCGGGAGACCTCACATGGTGCGACACAACGCGACCGAACAAACGATGCCACAAGGGATAAAATGGAAAATGGGCCACCCGAACATGCACAAGGCACTCGGGCGGTCACAACTTCGCAAAAATGATACGGGCGCCCTCGAACGAAATGGCCCGACCTGACCCAAACGCACTCGTTCGGGTGAACTCACATGGCACGACACTGCGAATGATGCCATAGGGGATAAAATGGAAAATGGGCCATTGAACGTGCACAAGGCACCTGTGCGGTCACAACTTAGCAAAACTGATATGGGCATCCTCGAACGAAACGACCCAACCTGAACGCGTCCGATCAAGTTGCGACCTCACGCAGTGTGACACGGTGCCCTTGAATGAATGATGCCACAAGGGAGAAAATGGAAAATGGGTCACCCAAACGTGCATAAGGCACCCGGGCGGTCAAAACTTAGCAAAACTGATACGCGGGCGCCCTCGAACGAAATGGCACGGCCCGAACACACTTGGTCGGGCGACCTTACACAGCGTGACATGGCAAATGATGCCACAGTGGAGCAAATGGAAAATGGGCTGCTCGAACATGCACAAGGCACTCGAGTAGTCACAACTTAGCAAAACTGATATGGGCACCCTCGAATGAAACGGCTCGAACCGAACGTGCCAGGTCGGGCAACCTCACACGACGTGACACGGCACGCCCGACCGAACGATGCCACAAGGAAGAAAAAAACAAATAGGCTGCCCAAATGTGCACAAGCTAGCACTCGAGTGGTCAAAAATTAGTAAAATTGATACGAGCACCCTTGAATGAAACAACGTGACCCAAACGCGCTTGGTCGGGTTCCCTCACACGGCGCAACATGGCGCGCCCGGCCGAACGATGCCACAAGGGAGAAAAAAAAAAATGGGCCGCCCGAATGTGCACAAGGCACCTGGGAAGTCACAACTTAATGAAACTGATACAGGTGCCATCGAACGAAATGGCCCAACCTGAACATGCCCGGTCGGACAACCTCACACAACGCGACACAGCGTGCCCGACTGAACGATGCCACAAGGGAGCAAATGGGAAATGAGCCGTCGGAACATGCACAGGGCACCTGGGTGGTCACAACTTAGAAAAACTGATACGGGCACCCTCGATCGAAACTGCCTAATCTGAACACGCCCGGTCGGGTGACCTCACACTGCGCGACATGGCGCGCCCGACCGAATGATGCCACAAGGGATAAAATGGAAAACAGGCTGCCCGAACATGCACAAGCTGACACACGGGCTATCACAACTTAGAAAAACTGACATGGGAATACTCAAACGAAACAGCTTGACTCAAACGTGCCCGGTCAGGTGACCTCACACGGTGTGACAGAACATGCCTAAACGAATGATGCCACAAGGGAGAAAATGGCAAACAGGGCACCCGAGCATCCACAAGGTACTTGGGCGGTCACAACTTAAGGGTTAGAAGTGAGGGGCTAATGGGGTTAGGTTTTAAGGCATTAGATGGGTTAGGGATAAGGAATTAGGGTTTAAGGGGTTAGGGTTAAGGTTTTAATGGTTTAGGGTTTAAGGGATTAGGGGTTAACGGTTTATAGGTTTAGGGTTTAGGGGGTTAGGGGTTAAGGGTTTAGAGGCTTATGGTTTAGGGGTTAAATTGGTTAGGGGTTTAGAGGTTTAGGGGGTTAAATGGGTTAGGGGTTAAGGGGTTATAGGTTTAGGGTTTAGGGGGTTAAATGGGTTAGGGGTTTAGGGGGTTAGGATATTTAGCAGTTAAGGATTTTAGGGGTTAGAAGTTAGGGGGTAATGGGGTTAGGTTTTAGGGGGTTAGATGGGTTAGAGGTTGCGAATTAGGGTTCAAGGGGTTACATTTTAGGTTTTAATGGTTTAGGGTTTAAGGGGTTAGGGGTTAAGGGTTTATAGCTTTAGGGTTTAGGGGGTTAAATGGGTTAGGGGTTAAGGGTTTAGTGGTTAGGGGTTAAGGTTTAGAGTTTTACAGTTTAGGGGTTAAATGGGTTAGGGGTTTATAGGTTTAGGGGGGTAAATGGGTTAGGGGTTAAGGGGTTATAGGTTTATGGTTTAGGGGGTTAAATGGGTTAGGGGGTTAGGGGATTTAGTAGTTAATGATTTCAGGGGTTAGAAGTTAGGGGCTAATGGGGTTAGGTTTTAGGGGGTTATAAGGGTTAGGGGTCGAGAATTAGGGTTCAATGGGTTAGGGTTAAGGGTTTAATGGTTTAGGGTTTAAGGGGTTAGGGGTTAAGGGTTTATAGGCTTAGGGTTTAATGGGTTAGGGGTTTACTAGGGGTATGATGAAGTCTTGATAACCAGACTGCACCTCATGACTATTCTAGAAAATCTAATTAAGTTCGAGTGTCCCAGAATCATGAGAAATTTGGCTCTTATACTATTGCTCCACTTGACTGTGTCCTAGAAATACCCTTGTTTATTGCAAAAACATCCTAACATTGTTGACCTTGTCCCTTAACAGACCAAGGAAACATATGTGACTGAGAGGAATGGAAAGCACTACAAAGTTGAAGAGAGTACAAAAGACTAAGATGGTTTAAAGGATAAGCTTGAATTAGAATGTAGCAGTGTTGAAACAACTAAAAGTTGTCCCAAACAAATAATTGATAATGCAAAACTTTCTTCTGTACCAGTCAAGCAAGACTACATTCATGTGAGAGCAAGAAGAGGCCAAGTGACTGATAGGCATAGCCTGGAAGATAGGGTATGGTTCCCTCTTTTTGATGAAATATTTGATTTACATTTTGTCTATCAAATATTAACCATTATAATCTTGCCAAAAAGGTAGAATTAACCCAATCGTAGGTCCCAATATGTCATGATATATATTAACTATAGATATATATGAGAACGGGTTTCTGAAACATGCACAATGCACCCGGGAAATCACATGGCCACCCAAATGAAAGATGCCACAAGGGAGAAAATGGAAAACGAGCCACCTAAACATGCACAAGGCACTTGGCCGGTCACAACTTAGCAAAACTGATACGGGCACCCTCGAACGAAACAGCTCGACCCGAACATGCCCGGTCGGGCGACCTCACATGGCATGACATAGTGCGCCCGAACGAATGATGCCACAAGGGGGAAGATGGAAAACGGGCCACCCGAACATGCACAAGGCACCTGGGCGGTCACAACTTAGCAAAACTGATACGGGCGCCCTCAAACGAAATGACCCGACCCGAATGTGCCTAGTAGAGTGACCTCACATGATGTGACATAGCACGCCTGATTGAATGATGACACAAGGTAGCAGACAACAAACACGCAGCTCGAACGTGCACAAGGCACCCAGGTGGTCATAACTTAGAAAAACTGATACGGGTGCCCTCGAATGAAATGGCCCGACTCGAATGTGCCCGGTCGAGTGACCTCACATGGCACGACATGACGCACCCAAAAAAATGATGCCACAAGGGAGCAAACGGAAAAAGGGCCACTCAAACGTGGATAAGGCACCTGGGCGGTCAAAACTTAGAAAAACTGATACGGTCGCCCTCGAATGAAACGGTCAGACCCGAACGCGCCTAGTTGGGTGACCTCACAAAGTGCGACACAACGCACCTGACTGAACGATGCCACAAGGGAGAAAACATCAAATGGGCCGCTCGAACGTGCACAAGGCACCCAGGTGGTCACAACTTAGAAAAATTAATATGGGCGCCCCCGAACGAAACGACCCGACTCGAACGAGCCCGGTCGAGCGACTTGATCACAAGGCGTGACACGGTGCGCTCGACTGAACGATGCCACATGGGAGAAAATGGAAAATAGGCTTCCTGAATGTGCACAATGCGCCTAGATGGTCACATGGTGAAAAACAACACGCCTGAACGAACGATGCCACAAGGGAGAAAAAGGGCAAACAAGCCACCCGTAAGTTCACAAGTCACCCAGGTGGTCACAACTTAGAAAAACTAATACGGGCACCCTTGAATGAAACGACCCAACCAGAACGTGCCCGGTCGGGTGACCTCACACAGCGTGACACAGCGCGCCCGACCGAACGATGCCACAAGGGAGAAAATGGCAAATGGGTCGCCTGAATGTGCACAAGGTACCTGGGCAGTCACAAATTAGAAAAACTGATATGGGCACCCTCGAATGAAATGGCCAGACCCGAACGCACCCGGTCAGGCGACCTGATCACAAGGCGCAACACGGTGCGCCCGACCGAATGATGCTACATGGGAGCAAACAGAAAACAGGCCGCCCGAACGTGCGCAATGCACTCGGGCGGTCACATGGCGAGACACGACATGCTAGAATGAACGATTCCACAAGGGAGCAAACGGAAAATGGGCCACCCGAATGTGCACAAGGCACCTAGGCAGTCACAACTAAGAAAAACTGATACGGCCACCCTCGAACAAAACTGCCCGACCCGAACGTGCCTGGTTAGGCGACCTCACACGATGCGACACGGCGTGCCCAAATGAATGATGCCACAAGGGAGAAAATGACAAATGGGCCACCTGAACATGCACAAGGCACCTGGATGGTCTCAACTTAGCAAAACTTATACGGGCGCCCTCGAACGAAATGGCCCGACACGAATGCGCTCGGTCGGGCGACCTCACATGGCGCGACACAGTGTGCCTGACCAAGCGATGCCACAAGGGAGAAAATAGCAAATGGGTCGCTCGAACGTGCATAAGGCACTCGGGTGGTCACAACTTAGCAAAACTGATACGGACACCCTCGAACGAAACGACCCGACCTGAATGTGCCCCATCAGGCGACCTCACACGGCGCGACATGACGCACTTGAACAAACAATGCCACAAGGGAGAAAATGGCAAACGGGCCATCTGAACGTGCATAAGGCACCCGGGTGGCCACAACTTAGCAAAACTTATACGGGTGCCCTCGAACGAAATGACTGGAACTAAACGCGCCTGGTTGGGCGACGTCACATGGCGTGACACAACGCGCCCGACCGAACGATGCCACAAGGGAGAAAATGGAAAACGGGCCACCCGAATGTGCACAAGGCACCCGGGTGGTCACAACTTAGAAAAACTTATATGGGCTCCCTCAAACGAAAGGACCTGACCCGAATGTGCCCGGTCGGGTGACCTGATCACAAGGCATGACATGGTGCGCCCGACCAAATGATTCCACATGGGAGCAAACAGAAAACGGGCCGCCCGAACGTGCACAATGCACTCGAGCGGTCACATTGTGTGACACGACGCGCCCGAATGAACAATGCCACAAGGGAGAAAACGGTGAACAGGCCACCCAAAAATGCACAAGGCACCCGGGAAGTCACAACTTAGCAAAACTGATACGGGCGCCCTCAAACGAAATGGCCCGAACCAAACACGCTCGGTTGGGTGACCTCACATGGCGCAACACGACGCGCCCAAAAAAACGATGCCACAAGGGAGAAAATGGCAAACGGGCCACCCGATCATGCATAAGGCACTCGGGCGGTCACAACTTAGCAAAACTGATACGGGCGCCCTCGAACAAAATGGCCCGACCTGAACGTGCCCGGTCGGGTGACCTCACACAGCGCGACACAGCGCGCCCAACCGAACAATGCCACAAGGGAGCAAATGGCAAACATGCCGCTCGAACATGCACAAGGCACCCGAGCGGTCACAACTTAGCAAAACTGATACGGGCATCCTTGAATGAAACGAACTGAACCAAACACGCTCGGTTGAGCGAACTCACATGGCGCGACACGACGTGCTTGAACGAACGATGCCACAACGGAGCAAATAGAAAACGGGCCACCCGAACATGCACAAGGCACCCGGGTGGTCACAACTTAGCAAAAATGATATGGGCACCCTCGAACAAAACGACCAGACCCAAACGCGCCCAGTTGGGAGACCTCACACGGCGCAACACAGCGCGCCCGAACGAACGATGCCACAAGGGAGAAAATGGAAAATGGGCTGCCTGAATGTGCACAAGGCACCTGGGCAGTCACAACTTAGCAAGACTGATATGGGCACCCTCGAACGAAACGGCCCGACCTGAACGCGCCCGGTCGGGCGACCTCACACAGCGCGACACTACAAATGATGCCACAGGGGAGCAAATGGAAAATGGGCCGCCCGAACAGGCACAAGGAACCCGGGTAGTCACAACTTAGAAAAACTGATATGGGTGCCCTCGAATGAAACGACCCGACCCGAACATGCTTGGTCGGGTGACCTCACACGGCGCGACACGGTACGCCCAACCGAACGATGCCACAAGGAAGAAAATGGAAAATTCCCCCCCCCTCCCCCCGCCCCCCCCTAAACGTGCACAAGCTGGCACCCAGGCAGTCACAACATAAAAAAACTTATACGGGCACCCTTGAACGAAACAGCCGGACCCGAACGCGCTCGATCGGGTGACCTGACATGGAACGACACGGTACGCCCGACCAAACGATGCCACATGAGAGAAAACGGCAAACAGGCTGCTCAAATTATGTGTGCAAGGAAACTGGGCGGTCACAAATTAGAAAAACTGATACGGGCACCCTCGAACAAAATGGCCCTACCCGAACGCGCCCTGTCGGGTGACCTGATCACAAGGCGCGACTTGAAATTTTTGTGTCTTTCATAGAAAAATATGCAGGTTGATATTTCAAGTTGATTCTCATTGTGTTAATATCTGAAATAAGTATCTTTCATATAAATATATGGTTAATAAATCGGTCAATTTATCAATGTTACAAAACAACGTCAATAATAATATACTTGGATCAATTTTATAAACATACGAAATATCTACAAAACTAAGATTCTTCTTAATATCCTTTTCATATTTCATTCATTATAATATCAATTTTAAAGCTTCCCAATGGGTTCATAAACCCTTGAGAAAGACACTAACAATGGGTTCATAAGCCTCAATCCAAGCCACTACTCTCTAAATTCATTTTCATTAGTTGTGCTCCTACAGAGTGAAGTATCTCTTTCAAAATAAAATACTCCTCCCCCCTAGAACCGCCTTGAAAAATAAATACCCCTTAAATAATTCTCTTCTTGTGCCTTCTAATTCCAATGCTTGCATCTTCAATATGTGTAGAGTCATGAAGTTTCTCCCATTAAGAGTTTTAGCCACTTCCTTTCGTTATGTGGGAATACCCTCTTCGTCACCCCTATTAGTTGGCTGTAAACACAACTAGAGTTCATTTAGTTTTGATTCTCTCTCTATATATATATTAGTATGGTTCCCAACCATTCCTTTTCTAGTTGAATTTATTATGCATCTAGTTCATTAAAGTGCACAATATGACATTAATATCAACCAGGCCCCCTTAATCAAATCTCATTCCCCAAAATATGGAATATGTTTCCTAATTTATCGGTGATTATAATTTTACAAAATAGAGATAATATTTACAATAAGATGAAATTCATCTAGGCTATCACAATGACCCTATTGTACACTTTGGACTATGGATCTCATATAAAACAATGATTCACGGCCTTTAAATTAATTGTAACAAAAATTACCTGATACATAACAACAATCCTTCATTCCTTATATTCCCATAGCACTAGGGATATTAGGAACAACAATTGAAGTAGATTTAGTGAGGAATACATATTTCATGACCTTTGACATCACATCCTTCCATCATATGTCCACTCATACTTACCCTTGCATGAATACCTTTCGAATAATTCATTTTCTATTTAAAATAAATATCCATTGATCTTTGAACAACTTAAAAACCCTAATTCACTTTCGCATTCACTTTCTATTTTGAGAGTATGCTAGTATATTTTTTCTCATATACTTGTGAGGTCCCTTGGACAATGTATTCATATAGATGTAATACTTTTGAAAGGATGGTGAATCTGGTTGTTTATTAGTCCCTAACCATGGAGTTTTTTAGTAACTTATGTTTGACTTGTATAGTTGGTTCTCACGCTCATCTTACACACCAAATGTCAAAAGGTCAAACCTACGCTGAGATATGCTTATCATGTTTTCTGTTTCCACAAAATATTTCACCTAGGCTTAGCTCTTTTGGAAATACACTTTTTATTTTGGTTTCTATTTCAATGAATCCTCTACTTCTTATTCCAATGAGTGGCTTATTTATTCTAGAGCATATTATTATATGGTTAAGCATAAATGAAATTTTATTTCTTGTATTGATTGTAACACCAATTTATTTATTTATTTATTTATTTTATTTATTTATGTTGTTGGTGATGTAGGGTCTATAAAAACTAAGGAATATAACATATATTTCAATAATGTATTATGTGTTCCGAGTCTTTGTTGCAACCTTAAATTAAAATATCAAATCACTCATTCAAGTAAAGGTAGAATAGTAGAGTTTTCATCTCACCAAGTTGTAATCAAGGATTTAAAAGATCCCAAGAATGTCCTGGCCTTTGGAATAATATACCCAAATGTGTAAGTTTTCATGTATACTTGTGTAATGTAAATTTTTTGATGTATAAACATGTTTTCCAACAAAAAAAAACATTATCCAATAATGTAATACTCATTATATCCAAATAAATCATATTTATATAAAAAAAATGTTAAATAATATAATGTTTTCATATTCAAATGTTGAACAATTGTTAATAAAGTAATAATTTACATGTCCACACATGTAATTGTTTTTCATGTCCAAGTTTTTTTTCCAACCAAACAAATGTTATCCAATGATGCAATATTTATTATATCCAAATAAATCATATTTATATTAATAAAATGTTAAATAATACAATGCTTTTCATATTAAAATGTTGTGTTGTTTAAATGTCGGTCTTGCGACACTTGGGAGAAACTGTCAGAAAAGCGACATTTCTCATATAGACATCAGTCTTGCGATGTTTGGCTTCACAACTTCGCAAGACCGACGTCTATATGAGAAACGTCACTTTTCCAACAATTTCTCCCAAGCATCGCAAGACCGACGAATGTGTAGGTGATGTCTCAATTCCGATGTTTTGTCCCATAGACGTCGTAAGACCAACGAAGTTTTTAAAACGTCGCAGTTCTGAAGACAAACATACAGTGTCCCTCAGGGATTTCGGGCCTCTTGAAATCCTCCAACAGATTGTCAATTTTTCTTAGTGTAATGCTTCCTCCCGAGGATTTGTTGTCTCTAGGGCTTGCATCGCATCCGACTGGTTTCAACCTTGTACTACCCCTGGAACACTTGATGCACAAATCTATAATATTGTTATATTTTTCTTGATAAATGTGACCCTTACCCATTATATTTAGTGTCTCTACCCATTGGTCTTTCATACCTCTGATCATCATGGTTCTTAGAACATTATCAGTAAGATTTGTGTAAGGGGATATTTGCATATTATATTGGAAACTCTCTACATATTCTTCCAGAGTCTCGCTAGGCTTAGCTACGATTTGAAAAATTTCATCTTTTAGTTCTCTAGTTCGACAATAATCTTGGTATTTTTTAAGGAAATATGTTTTCATTTGGTCCCAATCATTGATGGTGCCTCCACCGAGTCCCATGAACCAAAGCAGAGCTGCTCCCTTAAGAGTAGAGGGGAGTAGCTTCAGCTTTTGGGGGTCGGTAGTATAGTCATAACCCCTGCATAAGACATCAAATTCTAAAAGTAATGCATCAGGATATTCTGAAGTTAGCCCATGAAAGGTAGGAATATTTTGTAATGGGATAGCCTTCATGGGGGCATTGACAGTTGTGTCAAAAAAAGGGTATTGCAATGTAGAATTTTTAGGTTGTTGGTTATTAGCCATTTGGTAAAAAATATGCCAATATTCTTCAAGGATCTCTGGAGCTAGAGAGTAATTCATATATTGTACACAAGAGGCTGGAATGGTTTTAGTAGCACTACCTTGATCTGGAATACTAGGTGTCCTCTACTCAATCACTACTTCAGGAGATCTAGGTTTTGATAATTTAATTTCAAAATTGCCTGTTTCTCCTTCTCCTTCATGGAGGTTGCAAGAATTTCCTTCTTGTGAAGGGTGAGTTTTTGAATTCTCAATATCTTGAAAACTCTGCTCAATCCCTTTATTCTTACTGTGACTCTCAGCGTTAGCTACAGATGGTGATCTTGCAGCTTGAAGGAAGTCAGTATTATGTCTGGCAGCAACAATTCAGGGTCCTACTAATGACTGAGACTTGGATTTTCTTAAGATTTCGTCGATAAAATTTGATTGTCCAATGGTCACCAGTCCCTTAGTTTTTTCAGGTTTAGAAGGAGGAATTTTTTCTTTTTCAGGTCTTTCCCTCTTAGTCATTCATGTAGAAATACAGACATTCATTCCTATCTTAAAATCTTACGCAATTCTGCTAGAAAGCGGGCGGATGAGCGAGCATTTTACTCGTTCTTTACGCAGGTTCTTACCTTCCGTTTTTAATACCCAATTATCCCTTAGCAGAAAAAACATCAATCAGACATTATTCTTTTTACAGAGTGGCAACACGCTCCCCGAAAATAGTGCCAAAATGTTTGGTGCTAATAGGTGTCTTTAAAAACTCCTAATTTCCTCACATTAATTATCAACCTGGGTAAGTTCTTTTATCTCAAGCGTGTACACAATATGTGAAATCTATACATACAAAGAGTAATGCTAAAATCAATCATTTCATATAGATGCAATCATAAATATTTAAGCTCTAAAGAAAGTGATTCATCTAAGCATTATAACCCAAAACTATGATTCATTCTTAATTCAACTAATTCAAATGATAATCAAATAAGAGCACTGAAGCATTAACCAAACTCTTTCAGCTGGATCTGAACTATTGAACAGAAGGAAAGTATTGGAAATAACTATCTATGATTTAAATAATAAAAACCAGTTCTTTTAACTAGCAACTAATTCCTTAAAGAAATAAATTGGAGATGCGTATTCAAGGGAATAAATACCAGAAATCCGAATTATCAAAAGTAGTTCAACTGCAAAGTGGAAAAGTATAATATAATTGCAATAAATGGACAAGTATAACACAGGGGACAATAGTGAGATCCACCAGAGACCGGGCCCTTAGCCATTGGCGAATACTGCTTAATTACTCCAGAATATTTTAATGAATAACAACGCGAATTATATATTAATCATGGTAGTCAATTGACATCACAATACAATATTGTTGTTCATAACTACATTCTGTGTATTACAATTACAAATTATGCAGAAGTGAAAGATACATCATATTTGAGAACTAGCTCTCCTTGTCCCTTTATAGCTAAAAGGAAAGATAAGTGTGATCCCTCAGGATCAGGAGATCTTGAGGGATCCATGACAAAATTCTATCCTCAGACAATTCATTTGTTCTTGCGCTAATCCTTACTGAGTTGTCTTCTGATTTGACTGCATTTAACGCGTCTTCTTTTCTGTGATTAAGTATTGTTGTTCCTTCTGTTATTTTCAACATAAAAAGCAACGGGAATTAGTTTGGATGGTTAAATTGTATCAGGATCATTTTTCATTCATTCTTCGTCAAAATAATTTCATTATATTATTATATCATGGCACAAGATGGATAAGGAAGAGGAAAAAGGATAGTAATCAAGAGTAAATACACACCTATTGCAAGGCTCAACAATTATCTTGATGCTCACATTTGATTTTTTTGATCACCAGCTCTAAATCACCATATACTGCAATTCTCCTAGCTCCCAAATTCTTCAAAATTTTTAAACCGGTAATGAGCACTTCATATTCAGCCTCATTAGTCATACAATCAAATGCTAGTTTGTAGGAATACAACCTCACATTATTTGGGACCTTATTTTTCTGTTGAAATGGGATGCAGATCCATAAACCAATGCTAGCCCCGTCTTTTCCAACGAAACCATTGAAGTCCATGCTCTAAAGACCATCTTCTTCTTCAAGGTGTTGAAACTCTTGATTTTGATTTGACACAATTTTCTGATCTAATTCTTTATGCTGCTCTGAACTTTCATCTACCTTTTCTGATGGTTGTTTAGATATAGTAGGTAGATTCTCTTTCTCTTTTTATAACACTGTTATAATGCAATTTGAAACTTCAAGAAGATCCTTTATTTCTACTAATTGACAATCAACATCATTTAATCTAGAATCATTGTACAATATGGAGGACTCTAAGTCTATATGTACAACATTGACAGGATGATTATTAGGCCTTTCCTTATTTTTGATCATGTATTTCATTTTATTCTCATGGTATAGTTTTATCATTTGACCGAATACAGGGATAGTGGCATAGGAAAATTCCAACTGAAGTGTATCTCTCAATTCCCCCCCAGGATATTGACAACAACATACTGAAACATGGTGGAATATCAACAACTACCACGTCCATAAGGACATTTTTGGTTGGGATCTTCTCTAGGGAGACAACTAGATCTTTGATTAGACTCAAATAATGGAGATGACCAGAATAGAAAGAATATAGATCATGATATGGGTGGGTTATTTCAAGTTCAAGCTTCTCCATGATGGCTTTCGGCATGAGGTTTTGGGAGGCCCCAGAGTCTGACATAGTGTTATTAATAATGCATAGATGGAATTTAAGACTTAGGTAAAATGGTAGGAACTCACTATATTCAGACTGGGCATCGATGGTGGGACCAAATATTAACTCAGACTGATCATCCTCTGCAATAACCATGTCAGATAAGGGGTCAACTTTCAAAGTTTTGACTACATGATTTTTGTATTTGTCAATTTTCACCAATTCAGTAAGAGGAATAGACACCTTTAACATAGAAATTTCCGAATCAAAATTAAAATTTATATTTTTATCTACCTCTTTTATGATAACATATATTTTCTCAACTTGATCTCTCGGTGCAACTTCTTTTCTTGGAATATCTCTTTCTTTGACAGATGCACTTATAGAAGGTTGATTGCTTCTGTTCTGATTTGGAGCTACAATCTCTTTACCCTTATTTTGAACGTGTTTCAGTGGTGCTTATTTCTGTTGAACTCTCTTCTTCAGAGGTGGATTTATTGGAAAATATCAACTCCTCAAGGAGTACTGCCTTTTCTGGGAACTCAATGCATTCAGGTACCCTGTCTGATAGTCATCAAGTTCTACTTCTAACTCATTATCATTTTCCATTATGAAATTTTTGTCATTAGGTGAACTTGTTTTTTCCACATATTCTTCATCCTCAGTGAGAAAAATGGGCTGACCATCGGCTGTGAAAAGAATGTTCTCCTCTACTGTTGGTTCTTCCTCTTCATCACTTTGAGCATAATTATATTAAAGTGGTGTTATGATTTTTTGATGCTGTTGTGTTTCAAAATCTCTTTTCTCTCTCTGTTTTATCCAAAATTGAGGCTGTTGCTGACCTCGAAAGTTTGGATTTCTGATTTTTGGTTCAATTTATCTGAAATAGACATCCTATCGACCATTATCTCTATGGTTTTAATAAAGGAATCAAATTTAGTATCAGATTATGTGGAAGGTTCCTCTTTGATAGTCACTTTGCATTCAGTTTTAAGTTTGGAAGTTTTAATCAAAATATTAGACTCAACACTCACTGGATATTGTATCATTTCTTCAAGGGTAGTGGGGTTTCATTCTCTCAATGAGTAGTCCATATCTAGGTCAAAAGCATTGGGATAATGCAGAAGGGATAAACTAGGAGGTGGTTTCATTTCATTTGGGATGGAATTATAGATTTTTGAGGTATCGAGAATTATAATTAGGCATTGATTCATTAGGATTTCACTTCAAGGAATCATATTAAGCAAGGATTTGTAAAGAGTTTTTCTTCTCATCTCACCTAGCTAAGAAAGCATCACTTAATTTAGAAAGAGTCCTAATAGAATTGGTTGCTAAGGCACGGAACCAAACTTTAACTTCACCTAGAAAAAATTGTTCAATGATTCGCATCTTGGCATCATCTACATCTAACTCCTCGAGATCTACGAAGGTTGTAATTTTATCCATGTGTTGATGGGCAGTGATTTTAGAGTTTTCATCAAACAGGGGAAGCCTTTAACCATATCCTTGAGGTAGATCAACAATATTACTAGGGAGAACTAAAGGTCCAAAATGAGCCATAATTCTTGCTGAATGTGGTGGAGGGGGTGGGACAAAGGATGGATTGGTCTGAGGAGGTCCTTGAGGGGGAAGATGAGATGATCATGGGATGGATGATGAAATAGTAACTGTTTGGGAAACTTCAGGGATATGAAGGGTTTCTTGTTGGTATTGAATATAGACTTTTTCAACAGTGTAACTTAGGGTATTGGATAAATTTTCTAGCTTGTAATATTGACTCTAGATTTTAACATCAGTGTCATTTGTAGCTTCAACTAATGATGGATTTAACTCTAATATCCAGGTTTCAGTGAATATTGTATTCAAATCAATCTCGGATTTTTTTCTAAAAAATGATAACTCAAATATGGTATAAACTACTAAATTTTGTATGGCTACCAAATCAGAAGGTAATGAGAAAGACCTTACCAAATTTCGAGGAGGAGATTCTGAAGAACTTGCAGATGGTTGAGATATTTTCATCCTTATGATTATTTCAGGATCTTTGATGGGAGATAATGGATCTTGATAAGGATTAGACCTGATATACCTTCTTCAAGAAGACAAATTTTCTTTTAAGGAACTTCAATTATGAAATCAACCTTATGAAACTCGATCCCATCATCCAAGGGATCAGTTTCCAATGAATTTTTGTCATACACCTAGGGAATATTTTGTCTCTTAGATCCCCAGAAATGGTGCGAATATGCTATCACTCTGCTAGATTCCCAAGGATGAGGAAGGAATCCCAACAGAGGGAACCGCAAACTAAGCTTTTTACTTGATAGCTAGCCCTATCAAGCCGAAGAGGGCTCTCTCCAAAAGGGTCATAGGCAGGAGGGTTGGGTAAATTAGGGTTTTTAGGCTAGGTATAGAGTGCAGGGGTTTATTTTTATTTATTTGGTTCAGAAAATCAATGGATGTAGGAATTAGGTCAAGGAAATCTAGGTCAAGGCAAATGAGTTAGGGTTGCAGGGATCAATGGGGCAAGGTAAGTACAATGCTTATCAGTTGAAGAGAATTGTTATGGAATGGTTTTGAAAGTGTAAGAAGGCTAAGAAAAGCATACAAGATGTATTTTTCTCATACAAAAGAAGATGAAAAAAATATGATTAGTTACCCAAAACAGAGCATGTGCAAACATGTATTCTGATGATCTAAATTGTAAAATATCATAACAGAGAAATAAAAGTGAACATGAACAAAATACTTTCAAATATATGATACTGAAGAAGAAACTACAATATACATTCAATACCACAAGTATCCCATAAAAGTAGCTCCAACTCCTCTTTATTAGTTTGGCCAAACTGAGTATAAAGTTTCCTTGATCAACTAGCAAAACATCAAACTGATTCCAACCCTTTTATATTCTGAAGAAAGGGACTAAATAGACATGAAAACAACATTCAATCATACTCAGGGGTTGAATCCTTGAGTTGAGGAAGATATTACACTAAAATTTAAATTGATAGCTAAAGTATAGGATGGTCCAAGTGAATCAATGACTCTTTCCTAACTTAAGTGAACTGATTCATTAGACCTCATTTGATTGATTTACCTAATGTATTTACCCTAGGTAATAGTAAAAACATGATAATTACATTCATTTTCATAATTTACATATGTAAAATCATCATTTCCCTAGATAAAAAACAAAACAGGAGTGAAACTTAGAAAATTTTAGAAGACTACCAAACGCGCCATCTCCTTGTCAAATGTGCCCTTTCTGTGTCAAACACACCCTCTCTATTCAAGGCTATTTTTGGGTGCCTTCCTGGTGTCCAAATTTGCTCCAATATGGCTTGTTGGAAACACATTCAAGCTTAATTTATATACATGCCTTGAATTTTCAAAATGAAGCTCATTTGCCTCGTCAAAAACTCATTTTCCCAAGACTGGTAAACGCACAGTGCCAAGGTTGAAAATGAGGCAGAAACATGGTCTTTTGGTGGTATTTTTCCCATTTTGCTGACTATTTTACCTCCAAATTATTATCAAATGTATAGGGAGCATGTCCTCATCATTATGAATTCAATGGTGGTGACCATTTCTTCATTTAATGCCCCGAAAAAGAGCGGATAACCCTAGGTGTTGCGCATTTGGCATTTTTACTATGCAAAAAATGTCTCTAAAAATGCACAAATTTACAAATTTGTAAAATTTGCCAAAAAATTTTCAAAATTGGTGGGATGATTACTAATCATCTATTTTAGGGATGGAGTGTTACCTCTATAAGTATGTCTAGCCTCCTTTTCTCATCTTTCTTGGTGAAGGCTTGAATTTTTGCATTGGCTCTTTTGAGCTCGGCCTTGCAATTTTGTTCCTCATGGAATAATGATTTTCCATCCTTCTTTGAATATAATTTTCCTTTTGATCCTTTTCTAAGAGCTTCTCCAAGTTTTGTTTGTCTCTATTAAGCCATGTTTCCCTGTTCTCATTGATTTCTATGGCAAGCTACTCATTTAGGGTTAGCTGGTCACTAGATCAGTTTCCCTTTGTCTCTCTACAGCTAGAGCTCTTTTCAGCCCTCTAGTCCTAGGTCTCTATCTTGGAGGATGGTACTCCTCATCATCAGGCTCACCATACTTCTCTAGTGTCTCTTCAAGAAAGTCTTTAACCTTCTCTGCCTCTCTTTTTTCTTTGATGTGTTTCACTTCATCAATGGAGTATTTGGTCTTCAGCTGCTGGTTCTCTTGCTTGAGAAAGGTAATGAAAAATTTGGACCTTTCAAGATTAGCTTGTAGATCTCTAATCTTGGTTTCCTTCTCTTGGGTACTCAAGGAAGGATCATTATCAATTGTGTCCAAGTTTACAAGTTCAAAATCTGCCTCTTTCTCATGGAGGCATTTCTTTTCATGTATGTCCACCTTTGCCATATTTTCCTTATCTTTGTGTACCTACTTTGTTGGTGAAGAAGGCAGGGCCCCTCCCACAATATTTGGGGCAACACCTACCTATGAAATATCTGATAGGTATGTGCCAATGTGCCCAAATCATCCCTCTTAGGCTTGCTAATTTCACCTCTGCTAGGTGACCTAGCCTCAATGTGAAATGGAGATGACATTGGTGAGGTGGGTGAAGGAGACTGATCTGGTAATGATGTATGAACTGTAGGCTAAGAAAGAGGAATGGATGTGGAAGGATGAGATAATGAAGGTGCATTTGGGCCATGCTGAATAGGTGGGGCAGTGAAAATCGCATTGGATATGAAAGTGTCCCATGCAATGTTTAAATGATCAAAGTGATGGAGGACCATTATCTTGATGAGGGAGCTATGAAAGACACTTTGCATTTGATTATCATAATCTATCTTTTGGGAAATAAATTCCATCTTCTCAATGCTCTGGTAGAGATAGTAATGTATATTAAGCATTCTGACTCTTGTGAAGTGCATGAGTAGCCAGGCATGATAGGAGTAGAGTCTAGAAAAATTACCCTCGCGAGTAAAGAATCTCATGATGATTTTCATCAAGGGGACATATCTGTCCAGGAGGTAAGAGAAATTAAAAATCCTCTTTCTCTCATTCTTGTACCTTTTTTTAATATATGGCTCATAATATAATTGATTCAAATCTCCTTTCTTGAACCATTTTTCCCCAATATTTTAGATCCTAGTAGAAGCTAATATGATGGCAGGGGACACAGTGAAAGTAACACTAGCAAGGGTTACCTAGTTGTCATGGACATTGGCTATGAATAATCTGGACAACATAGGATGGTATTGGACCCTTTGTAATTTTTCATAGAACTCAAAATAGCCTACATGCTTAAAGCATGTCACAATGAGGGGAGATGCCATGATTTCTCTGGCATTTGTTGGTTCATGTCTAATGATTCTCCCTCCTTTTTTAGATGGCCTTCTCTCCTCTATTTCTTCCTCCTCACTATGAATTATGTTCTCTTCTTCTTCCATGGTGTATTTGGTGTCAAAACCTTAGGGAGATGATGGAATGGAATGTGTGTGTAAGAAGTGAGGGTTGGTGTGAGGAAATTTGAGGAGATGGGAATAGGTATTTGTGATATGAGGGAGGTGACAGGGGGCAGTGATGATGAGGGGTTTTAAAATAGGGGATTTAATTATTGGTAGGGTATAGGGAGCCTACAAAAATGAATACCTAGGGCTTAGGGTTTTGAAGGAGATGAAAGATTAGGGAAGGTGTTGGCTTAAGGGGCCCTAACCCAGGTTAGGAGTTAATATTTGCCAACAAACCCCTATACTACTGGCCCTTTCAGCAATGACCTAATTTTGTAGGCCAATGTCTCACCCGAAGTAGTATGGGTGGGTGTTGGAACCAGGTTTCCGCACCCCGAGAGAGAGTAGGTAATTAAGGTAGATCTCGTCAAGTTTTATCAAGTTCACACAGAAACAAGCCTATTATTGAGCCCTTAACAATATAATTATCATGTAATCATAACAAATTTAGTATTATTAACAGATATGATTAACACATTCGCATCCATGTGCGCAACAACAATTAACACCAAAGAATATTACAACCGCAACTAATTCATATATCGCAAACATAATCATAGCTTATTCCAATAATGAAGAGGTACTTCAGTCATAAACACAACTAGTTCAAATCACATAAATATACATCAATAGATTCCATGTTCATTAATATCCAAAAACCCAATTACAAACCCAATTCATAGCTCACGCACACAACCCGCGGGGTCCGCACAAAACAGGACTGAGGATCTCTGCACACACAGGAAGTAGGAGTCCTTACCCAAGACCACCCAAAACAGATCTCAGTAGTTCGTACGTAGCATCAATATTACTTCTCCACCTTTAGACTCAATCTATCCATCTATTTGTATCATTGTAGCCTTTTCTATCCTATGGTCCATAAACTGTGGTTTGCGGACTCTAGGTGTACCCTTTGACCCATTTACAAAAAAATGGGGCTTTGACCCGCCCCAAAGCCCCTTTGATAGAATAATTACTACAAAAATATACCAAAAACACAGTTAAGGAACCTCATTCCAACAAGCCCCAAACACAATTTTATGACTCATCTCGCGTCAAAACACAAGTGAGATATTCATCCTTTCTTTGAGCTATTCCATGGAAGCAGTATGTGGAGGCAAAACTTGAAGGCTTTGCATGGAATTTGTCTACACGATATCCACCAGTTTATGATTTGTTGGTCCTTTCGAGGTAGAGGTGACAATGTCAAGAGCCTGGTTCAACTGTCAAACCACCCCGTCTATGTCATGTGAGAGCTTAAGGGTGTCCTCTAACCAAGGTGTCAAATGGTCGTTGAGGATTTGATTTTTATGTTGGAGCACAATGATGCCACTATGAAGCACATGGATGGTTTGAAGTAGTGCAAAGTGCTGAGTTGGAACATGGGTGGACATCATAGTTTCCAGTTTCTCAAAGTCCTGCTCCTTCTGAGTCAATTCTTGATCGATGTCACAGAGGAGAGGATCATGCTCCACCTGGGACCAAATTTCCATAGCCTTTTCAAGCAGATTGACACCCTGACTGATTTGCGCAGTGATAATAGTAGTGGCCTCTGTAATTAGTGCAGCTCGCTGGGCACATTCCTTCGGGGGGGTTTCAGGCTGGAGTTGTGCCTGCAATGAAGAAACATGCAGTTCAAACTTAGCCTTGACAGTTGATACCTCAGTCTAAGATGCTTTGAAAGCAGCTATTAGAACTTCAACCATGGCTTGGGGCTCAGCAGAGGCAGGAATCACCCCTGGCATATATTCACATATTCAATCAATTAGTTTCTCTAAGGTAGCTTGTTGTGCGATAATAGCAGTATGTGTGGCTTGGATTTGGGTAGCTTCAGTAACATGGGTCACAATAGTCCATTCAGCTTCGCTAAGGTGTTGTTGTGCACAAAGTTCCTAATGTTGAAATTCATAGGTGATGGTGGTAAATATCTCACGCAACTGCTCGTTGGCCAATAGACTAATATCAAGGACGAATGGGCACCCCCGGACTTGGTTGCAGAGGTTAGCAGGTTCCATTGTGAGGGCAACACCTGGGAGCTGGCAGGGTTGGCTATCCTTAGTGATTGGTAGGGCCATAATGGGGCGCTACTGGCCTAGCTACCCTGCTTGATCC
The DNA here is from genome assembly GCA_034641835.2 of Pinus albicaulis. Taxonomy (NCBI): domain Eukaryota; kingdom Viridiplantae; phylum Streptophyta; class Pinopsida; order Pinales; family Pinaceae; genus Pinus; species Pinus albicaulis. Next base: position 485,162,018 of record CM076581.1, read on the forward strand.
TCGCTCGCTTGATTTTTCCTCGCTTGATCGACGCTCACTTTAAGGGTGTCCACTTTCAGCCGAAGGGCTCAAATTTTTGTCTGCAAAACTTCCATCGCATCCTTGTTCTGCTCTTCCCAAGTAATCCATTGATCAATAGTTGTGGTGGTGACAACATCAACAATATTGTCCAGATCATCCTCCATTAGGGTACCCTCCATGTTGGTGCTAGTCTTAGTGGCTTTCGGCTTCTTGCAAGGTCCTTGGGACGATTCATAGGGCCATTTGAGATTTTGTAGGACCGACATACCTACGTCAGTGTCATTGTTGACATTTTGGTTCAGCGGGGAGTCCAATTCAAGCGGCATCATAGGACTACTGGGGTTTGGTTCTGGCGTGATGGCAGGAATCTCTAGGGTCATCGCTAAGCTGATTAGAATGGTGTGCTTGGATACTAAAGGGTGGCCAAACATACTTGCTGTGTTGAGGGCAGTGGGCGGGGTGATGACCTTCCACTCTGTTGGAAAAGCATCGATGACCTACTCAATTTTAGCCTCGGTAGTCATATATGGCATATTATGCCAAGTATGTTCTTTATGAGCCAAAATTTGCACATTGTGCATTGTTACTCGAAATGCAGCAATGTGCTTGTACTTGTCGTAGACAGTCGGGGATAGGAGCTGTTGGGAATGAATGGCTACAAAGATAACACCCTCGTAGAGTAGCTAGAAGGTCTTATTTTCCTCAATCCACTGGGGGTCTTTGGAATCCTAGAAGTTGGAAAATTGTGCCCCTTCACACATGCCAGGCTCCAGGGGGGAAAGACTGTGTATTCCGGGAGTTCCCAGGAAACTAATACAATCAACAAGATCATCCATGAATAATAGAATGCTTTTCCGTTCTCCTGATCCTGAAGAACATTTTCGAGGAATTCTTCTACCAGGTATTGGGACCAGTTAAATCAGACACCCTTTTCACACCTTCCTGTGACTTGAATTACATGAGTAGGGGTAGTTGCTACCTAACATTTCTGTATCACCTTGCAGGCAAGGATCTGAGTACCCAGATGTGTGTTGGGGTCATTGATTGTATCAATCAGGAATCCCCACATGTTACGCTTGAACTCATACTTGTCGTGGACAGTTTTAGCGAGACGATGCTCGAATCTCTTGCCTGTGCCATCTCGCGGATTAGGCCCATGCATAGGTAGGCCAGTAATGTGGTGAATGAGAGCAACATCTATTGGTATGTGGCCTTGCAGTCATAAGAAGCTACCGTGAACAAGTGCCATCAATTGGTGAACAACAAGGCTATTGATGTTGTAGCAACCTAAGTGAGGGAGGCACAATAAGTTCAAAATTCTGGCGCCAACGAGTCCCTTGACCCAAACCATTGGCTCTACTTTGGGTACACCATCTCTGATGACTTTTTCTAAGTACAGGTATGGAGATAGTGAAGGAAAAGCATCCAGGTTACCCAATTCATGATCATCAAACATGATGTAAGGGAGATGGCCAACCATATCTCCAAGCTTAGATACATCTTTAGGGACCAATGACATCTGAAGACAAGAATGAACAACATCCATGTTGGGCATACGGGATGCTATTCTACGTGGCCGAATATAAGGTGGTAACCAGGTCAACGGGGTTGCTTGTAGACCTCATGCTGTGAGCGCCATGGGGTTCGGAGGGGCAGCAAACGATTTCTTCATAGGAAATTTATTAAGGGACTGTCGAATCCAGGGGGAAGTACGAGGCTTTCCACCCACCCACCATGCATGTTTAACCTTCTCTTTGCCTTTGCGCATGGCTGGGGTGAAAATTACTTCTTCCACTACGGGGGTTATTTCCTGGACTTCATCATATCCCTTTTCTTCAGAGGTCATCTTGGGTAGGGGGCCAACGAGGTAGGTAGTAGGCATCCTAGCTTGTAAGATAAATTCAACAGTGCTACCATTGGATGGTGCAGTTCCAGTAGGCATGCGAGCAACCAGAAGATGATAGATATCAAAGTATTCGAAGGCTAATAAGCTAGACCAAGGTGTGAACCACGTAGTCTGAACAATCCCCATTTTATAGCCATCCCAAGGGGAAACTATATCATAGCTCCTTTATTTCCCTTCATCACTATGGAAACGATAAACAATCCCTGAAATTTGCCATATTAATTTCCTGTAACCCACTACCGCAAACGGGAAGCGCAGTTTCCCAAGTGCCCACGATGTTTCAACGACTAGTTTTTCTCACTGTCCATCCCACCAGTGTAGATAGCACACCCCATGCACATCATCCCTACTCGTCCATTCCCATGCACCAATCATGCGCATACCGTTTGTGACACAGCTACTCTGGCCATATAGTCATTTGATCCAGTATGGTTTGAGATGGTTGCAATTAACATATCCCAGTATAATATCACCACGCAACGTAGCTAATCGGAAAATTCCTCCGTTAGTGATTTCCTTTACCATATAGGGGCCTAGCCAGTGCTGACGGAATTTCCCTAGGTGTTTCACAAAATGGCTATTGTATAGCATGACCAATTCTCCTTCTGAGAAGACCTTATGCTGAATATGTATATCATACCATGATTTTTCCCGGGCCTTCTGAACTTGCTGATGAAAGTTAGCAATTAATTGATCTTCCTCTGAGGCAACTAGTTGCACTAAGAATTCCTCCATGATATCAAGCTCCGCCATGTTCGTAAAGGCTAAGATGCACAAGCTATGAATGATATATGCCATGGGAATAATGGCTTCCTTTCCATAAACCATTCGAAATGGTTTTTTCTAGGTCAACTTCTTGCACGTGGTCCGATAGGCCCACAGGACCGACGGGATGCGTACGTCCCAATCACTTCAATCAAAATTGTAGATCTTGGTCAGTGCCTGTTCCAGAATTTTATTAAAATCTTCCATATTTCCATTTTCCTGTGGGTGATATGGGGTACTTTTTGCATGGTGGATCTAAAATTCTTCAGTCAAAGCTTGTATTGTTTCATTAACGAAATGCATACCTTTATCGCCCATGAATATCTTTAGACAACCAAACCTGGTTATAACATGTTCAAAAATAAAGTGTGCAATGATGTCTATAGTACAATCCTTCACATCTTGTGCTTCAACCCATCTAGTTACATAATCAATTGCAATGATGATGTAGCGGGCACCTATCTTCTTCTCTGGTGGGTTGATGGGCCCAAAAAAGTCTATGGCTCATTTGTGAAATGCTTGTAGGGCCATCTTTGGTTGCAAGGGCATTTCATCCCTGCACGATAGTTTTCGTGTCCTTTGACATGTGTCACATGCTTTGCAATAGTCATAAGAGTCATCATGTAGTGTGGGCCACCATAGCCTAGCTCTTAAGATCTTATGCGTTGTCGCTTTCCCTGTGTAGCGACCTCCTGCTACACCTCCGTGGGCTTCTGCTAATATGGCTTGTCTTTCATTCTCCAGAACGTATCTTCAGAGTACCTCATCAACTCCTAGATTATACAAGTGTCCCACTATGATGGTAAAGTCCTCCACGCAGTTTACTAGCTCTTTTTTCTGTTGTATCGAATATTCTGCAGGTGTCATCCCCGTAGTTAAGAAGTGAATGATATTGGTGAAGTGCGCATCGACCACCTTAATAGCAAATAGCTACACATCGGACAATACTTATTGTAGGTTGGTCAGTTTTTCACCACTCTCTATTTGGGACAAGTGGTTCAGCCCATCATTTAGTTTCCCCAACTTCACGATGATCTCAAAATCATATTCTTGAAATAACAGTAGCCATCAGAAAATCTCCCCGCCCCCTCCCCCCCCAACACAGTCTTATTCACTAGGTACTTCAAATCTGAGTGATCCATGAACATCTTGAAGTTCCCTCCCAATAGATAATGTTGGTATTTCTGTAGGGCATATACCATAGCTAGCCCCTCGTGCTCAGTAGTGCAGTAGTTACTCGTTGCACTAGAGAGTTTTCTACTAGCAAACGCAACCGGTGGTCAATGTCCCCCTCTCCTAGCTGCGTAAGGAAAACTCCTAGGGTATTCCTTGAAGCATTTACATGGACATGAAAAACCTTCACCCAGTTAGGAAATATGACTATAGGTGCAGAGACCATGTTTTCCTTGAGTAGCTCAAAGATCTTATGACACTCCACGTCCGAAAAAAATGAAACGTCCTTCTTTAGAAATTTCTCCATGGGTGCTGTGATTAGTGCGTACCCTTGAATGAACTTCCTGTAGTAGCTCGTGTGCCCGAGGATGGAGTGCAATAGCTTCTCAGTTGTAGGGACTACCAAGTTGATGATAACTACTACCTTGGCGGGGTTAACCATCAATACCCATCGACAGAATATATGGCCTAACAAGATCCCGAAAGGTATATAGAATATGCACCTCTTAATATTTAGGTAAATATGGTTCTTTCTATAGGCATCCAACATCATGCGCAGGTTTGATATGTGCTTCTTTATCAACCCAAAGACCATCGAATCATCAAATAATACCTCTAAGAACTTGTGGATGAACTCCTTGAATACTGCGACCACTACCCGCAAAAAGATGGTAGGGGCATTCTTGAGCCCAGATGGCATGATGGTGTACTAGAAGGATCCCCATTCAGTGGCGAACATAGTTTTTATGTGATCTTCAGGTGTGATCATGACCTGATGGTAGCCCAAAAACCCGACAATGAATGAGTATGCTTCTTGCCCTCCCACACTATCAAGAATTTCATCAGAGAATGGCATAGGGAAGGGATCATATACGCAGGCATCATTCATTTTGTGCAGGTCAACACGGATTCTTATTTCTCCTTTACTCTTTTCTCCTAGACCACCATAGGGCTTACCCAATCGAACTATTATACTGGTTCGATGATACCTGTAGCTATCATTTTTTCAATTTCTTCCCTAATTTTTTTTTTCTTAACAGTGCACACATATGGTTTTAAAGTGATGTGCATGACCCCCAGGTCCCCTGTAATACCCTTGAGTTATGAGAATTTCATAGGAAATAGGTCCTAGTACTTCGTGACAAGCTCCATGACTTTCCCAATGGTATTATCATCCTAGTAATCCCTAATCTTAGCTAGATTAGGTTTTTCTTCTATTCCAATGTTGACTTTCCTTGGCTTAAGAGGCTTGGTCACATCAATGGTCTGCAGTGGGGGTCCAACAACTGTATGTTCACCCTCTGATTCTGGGATAGTGATATTTCACACGTCTTCGTCACAATCCTCCATTGATAGATTGCAACAGTTACCAATATCCTACATCTGTGTACCCCAAGCTAGTGCCCGGCACTTAACACAAGAGCATGATTCATCAAAAACTAGGGCATATATATCCTGTAGGGCTTTTTCTAATGCCTCAGTTCCACCTATCAACCCGAACGTCCCAAAAAAATCATCCTTCATGATCTCCCAGTGGCGGGTACATTAATGTAGCTCTGCATCGAGATACCAAGCAGTGGGGATTGGCCCCAAGTCATGAATAAAAATATGGAGCTACTCATCCTTAGTCCTTTCGCACCACACCTCCATCCATGTGGCCACGTGCTTGCGCAGGTATCCTTGGCCAAGGAAAGTTTCCATGCGTAGGTGAACCAGGTTTTCAAACCATAGGATCATCATCTAGCAAGATTCCTCCCAATCCTGGAACGTCCCCTTCTGAGTTTCCCACCACCTCGTAGGGGTTGCGCACATAGCTAGTTTAAGCGCCCACATTCTTCGCTCCCTTGGGACTTCTGATTCAAATGTTCTCAAAAAATCCTGAATACTACCAGAAACATCAAAGTAAGGAATCTCTCTTACCTCTAAGTAAATACAACAGAAGCTCTTCATGATCCTAAGACATCATAGTGCAGATACATCATGCAACTGATTCTGCCAATTTTTGATCTCCCTGTCAGAGTCAGAGAGGAATTCACTGTCTTTTTCCAAGTAAATAATGCCATCATCTGTAGGATTAATCCAATCCTCATCCCAGGTGGTTATTTTATATATATGATCCACATCGTCTTCTTCGCGCACAGGTTCTGTATATTGTTCTCCTTCCACGGGGTCTAGAGGGACTATCACTCTCATACCCTCATTCTCAAAAATCATGCTCCTTTTCTTCAATTTGATAATGCCTCCCATGTTTATAGCCCAATCCAGTCCCAGGAGTGTAGGATACGGGTCTGAATATTCCACAATCTGAATTACCTCAAAATCCGCACGTACCTTAACCCTTGCGATATTTACCATAATCTTTGATAGTCTCCCCAATGGTATGATCTTTTGTTGGTTAGCCATGTGCAGTTGTATAGTAGACCATTCTAGCTTAAGTTATCCCATCCTTTGCCACGTCTACTTGGGCATGGAATTTGCATTAGATCCCAGATCCACGATGAACTGATCCATTTCATAATCGCCGATTTGCGCCGTTAGCCGCATTTCTCGACCCGTGCATTTCTTATGCTTGTACATTTTGTGAACATATTTAACTTCTGCGGGGGGGTCAGTTCTTTCTTCGCAGTTGTCTATTAATTCTTGAATATTTTCTACTGCCTTTTGGTTGCGTAGTAGCTTCATACATGTCTATAGGAATGGTTTAACTTCGTCGTCAGCTCTTAGGTGTGTTGGAGCCTCAGAAGTAGATGCTTCATTCTTGGTAAAGTATTTACGAGATTTTATGAAGGTTTCTCTTTCCTTCTGTAGGTCCAAGCTTTCCTTCTTGATAGTAGCTTTTCCAATAAGGGCTTCAGCTGCAACTTTCTCCTCATCTCCTGTAGTAGTTATGCTGCTGCACGTTATGATGTTAATCTGGGTCCCTCATCACGCGTTTCTGCCTTAACCCTTTGAACATTCTGCGTTGGCGTCTGTTGTTTTTTATTCATTTTTTCTATCAGTACTAGAAAATATTTGAACACATGATCTAATTGTCTACAATATCGAAAATATTGTCGTGCAGGGTTTGAAAATTACCTTGTGAAGTGCCCTAATTCTCCACAATTATAATAGATCAGTTTCCCTCTTCCCTGACCTGTGTTTCCACCTCGTCCCCCTCACCTACCTCTAGTTGGGGAGCCTCCTCTACCCAAGGGAGATAGCAGTGAAGAAGGGTTAGCCTGTACCCTGTAAAGGTTTCCTTGGTCTATCATTAAGTCATATGTATGATAGTTATGTTCATCATGTCCCACAAATGAGCATAATCAACACCATTGTTGCTTCAACTCTAGAACATAAGCACCAGGACGGGGGTAGTGGTTGGTATCATGTAATCTAGTTACGCGATAGTTAGTGCACCATAACATTAGACTGCTTGGTTTCATAGCCTCTTTAGGGCACAATGGGCTGGGTTCCCCAGCCTCCATGTAGTCCGCTAGCAGAGAGCATTGATCCTTGTTATGGCCTGAAACCCTACATCTTATGCACCATACATCTGGGCTAGCTTCTTTGCCTCATTCTTTCCACAAATTCTAGATTTTGAGGTACATTGCCTCCAACTATCCTTGGATCTGATGTACCCCAAATTGGGCATCGTCTCTTGGTGCAGCTTCTAGCTTCATAGAAATATCCAAGGCTTTCTCTTGTGTCTCAATCGCTTGTTGATCGATAGTTCCGCGTAGGTGAGGTAATAGCATGGTGATGAGCCATTCCTTGTGCTGTATATCATCATACTGAAATTCCCCATCTCTGATAGCCTTCTTCAACTGCTGATTAGATTCCCATACCGACTCAATGGGTTCTTGTATAAAGTCTTTTAAGTCAACCACCAGCTGAGCGTAGGACTTGGGCTTCTGGAATTGTTGTTTTAAAGAATTCTTAATTTATTGAATAGATGGATCTGCATGCTGGCCTACATACCCCATTTACCAATGCAGGGTGCTTCCTTCAAAGGCGAGGGATAACTGCACCCTTTTTACAACATTTCTAGCCACATTCTACGTAGTCCATACCGATTCCTCTATGAACCAAAATCGGTCCATATCTTTTTCTCCTACACCCTTGAAGGTGGGAAACTTCATGTGTGCAGCCATATCTTCTTCCGATGGTGGCAGAGGTGTGGGGTAGTTCTTTCCCTTATGCTGACTCAAAGGTGGTGTAGCCAGAGGACTAGTTCCTGCGTTCGCAATTGACTCTCTTACTAGGCTATAGATTGATATATCCCCTTCTCAGTTGTCTCAGTAGTACTTACCACTTCGTGTTGTACTCTCACTATGATAAAAGGTCATTCATTCAGTGTGGCTGCACAAAATTCCCTTTTCGCACAGTAATATTTTAATTAGAAATGGAAATGTCGCAAGAACTTACCTCAGAACCCTTTGAAGAACCTTCGCTCTGCCTTAGAGTAGGATACAAACTGATCAACTGAAAATTCCATTACAAATCCTCCTAGCACACTATCTACCCTATGATTCACCATGCAGGTGATTGTGTTGTCAGCCTTCTCCAACTGTTGAATCAATTCCGGAGTCCACTACGTAACTTGATCGTCTTTCCAACACGTCTATAATTCTACTAGCCTCGCTAGCCACTCCTGGAGCTTGTGCACAAAAGTTAAAAATAAAATTTCATATACTTCGGTGAAAATATATTTGTTCTTCCACTTCTTAGCTCTTAGCTTCGTGTTGCGATTCTCCTTCACAAAAATTCTTGAATCTGTCTTTCGTACTAGTCTTCGAGCTCCAATTTCTCATCTCTCTAACAACCTTGTGCCATTACTCGATCTATCTCTCAAAATTCTCCTGGTCCCGACAACGGAACCATTTTTTGGATGTTGGGTGTGGAGCCTGATTATCTTGTTTACTTTGTATCACAGCATTGGACCCCTGTACCTTAGAAGGGGCGGAAACACCGCCCGTAATTAATCACTATCATGGGGTGTCCAGGGGGGGCGGCAGCGATTTTCAGAGCCCCCTCCTCGTGGGGGTTTCGGGGGCAGCGCCCCGAAGCTAAAAACACATGTAAAATTTCCTTGTAAAAGTATATTAATTTCTAGTCAATCTGGGCCGTTAATTAGGCAAATGATCTAACAGTAGAAGTTATGTTTAAATTAGGGTTTTTTTCCCTAGAAGGCAACCCCTCGCTTTTATGAGGGTATTATATTGCGGCTGTGTATTATATGTGTATTCTCGGAGTGAGAGACAGACAGGGAGACTGTGAGAAAGAATAGATGATATTACAGTGGATTTGTTGTAGGTTTTGTCTTTTCATTTTGCTGGATAATAGAAGGAAGGACTGGCTGTTCGGGGTGGACGTAGCCCAAAATGGGTGAACCACGTATATGTGTGTCTCTCTGGTTTTTTGTGCTTGTATTTTCCGCATATTTTATGTGTTGCATTGCTCTATAATATTTAATTTTATAACAACTGGTATCAAAGCCCAAGGTATATTTGGCTGATAAACTCGCAGGAAAGAAGGGCTCCTAGTTCGAGTGGGAGCAATGGTGGAAGATGGTAAGTTTAGGGTCGAGAAATTTAACGACCAAAAATTCCCGTTGTGAAAGATGCAGATGGAAGATTATCTGTATCAGAAAGATCTGTACCTACCATTGAGCGGAAAAACAAAGAAGCCGACAGCCATGACAGACGTGGAATGGAACATTCTCGATATAAAGTCACTCGGAACAGTACGGTGTGTCTTGCGGCGTCAGTTGCCTTCAATATTTTGAAGGAAACAACAACAGAGGGTTTCATGCAGACATTGGCGAAAATATATGAAAAATCCTCGGCCTCAAACAAGGTATTTCTTATGAAATGACTATTTAATATGAAGATGTCGGAAGGTGGATCTATTGCAGACCATTTAAATGAATTTAATACAGTTACCAGTCAGTTAGGTTCTATAGGGGTAAGCTTTTATGATGAAGTTAGAGCTCTGTTATTCTTGTGCTCATTTCCAGAGAGTTGGAATGGTTTAGTAATGGCCATTAGTAACTCTGTCTCTGGATCTAGTACTTTAAAGTTTGATGATGTTGTTGGTGCTATCCTTAGCGAGGAAATGCGATGGAAAAGCTCCAGTGAGACATTAGGTAATGCTTTGAGTGCAAAGTCTAGGGGAAGAAGAATGGAAAGAGGAAAGAGCTCGGGATATCGCAATAAATCAAGGAAAGGCAAATCCAAGTCCAGATTGGGGATAGTGTGCTGGAATTGTGGAAAGAAAGGACACCTAAAGAAAGACTGTAGATCTCGGAAGAGAAAAGAAGGAGACACACGGCAAGAAAACAATCATGAAGAAAATGTGACAGGTGATGTGTTACAAGACGCTTTGATTCTTTCTTTCGAAAATGTTACTGATTCTTGGGTTGTAGATTCAAGAGCTTCATTCCATGCCACACCTGATAAGAAATATTTCCATGACTATGTTCAAGGAGATTTTGGACAAGTTCGTTTGGGTGATGATAAACGTTGTAAAATTGTTGGAATGGGTAAAGTTCTTGTAAAACAACAGAATGGAAAAAAATGGCTACTAAAGGAGGTAAGGCATGTTCCAGACCTAAAGAAAAATCTGATTTCAACAGGGAAGTTAGGCAGTGAAGGTTGTGTGACAACTTTCACAGATAAAACTTGGAAGGTCACCAAAGGAGTGTTGGTAATAGCAAAAGGTGAAAAGGTTGGTACATTGTATTTATGCAATGGTATTTCTAACCCTGTTAATGCTTTAACTTCCAAAGGAGTAGATGCATCATTATGGCATCATAGGCTCAGACACATGAGTGAGAAGGGGATGAAAATTCTTCACTCAAGAAATTTGCTGCCAGGTTTGAAGAATTTTGATTTGGATTTCTGTGAGAATTGCATTTATGGAAAACAGAAGAGAGTCAAATTTCTCAGAGTTGGGAAAGAAAAGAAGAGCAAAAAATTGGAGCTTGTGCATACAGATGTATGGGGACCTGCTCAGGTATCATCTCTCGGTGGCTCTCATTATTATGTTACTTTTATTGATGATGCAACTAGAAAAACATGGATTTATTGTATTCAGAATAAATTTGATGTATTTGATACTTTCTAGAAATGGAAAGCTTTGGTTGAGATTGAGACAGGAAATAAGTTGAAGCGTCTCAGATCAGAAAATGGAGGTGAATATTGTAGCAAAGAGTTTGATAGGTACTGTTCAAAGCATGGAATTCGTAGAGAGAAGACAGTTCCAAGAACACCACAAGAAAATGGTGTGTCAGAAAGGATGGACAAAACAATCATGGAGCGTGCAAGGTGCATGAGATTGCACGCATGATTGCCTTTACAATTTTGGGCAGATGCTGTAGATACTGTTGTTTATCTAATAAACAGAGGGCCTTCAATTTCTTTAAATGGTGGTATTCCAGAGGAAGCATGGACAGGTAAAAAGGTAAACTACTCTTTTTTAAAGCCTTTTGGTTGTGAGGCCTTTTTCCATATTAATAAAGAAAATAGAACAAATCTTGAGGCAAAATCAAAGAAATGTACATTTATTGGATATGGTGTTAATGATTTTGGTTATCGCTTATATGATTATGAAAATAAAAAAATCATTGGGAGAAGAGACGTAATATTCAATGAAAAGTGCTTGTATAAGAATGAGCTGCAAGAAAAGAAACGGGAAAAAGAAATCAAGGAATACACGGTTCTTGATGAGATAACTGAAAAATTAAAGGTGCCTGAAAATAATAATAATCAACAACCACAACAACAGCAACCACCACAACAGCAACAGGCACCTCAAACACCTGAAAGTGGTGTTAGAAGATCTACCAGGATAAGTAGACCCCCTGAACGATACTCTCCTTCATTATATTATTTATTGTTGATTGATTCTGGTGAACCTGAATGTTATGAAGAAGCGATGCAGGTTGAAAGCAAGAAGAAGTGGGAGCTAGCCATGGAAGAAGAGATGGACTCCTTAATGCATAACCGTACTTGGGACTTAGTCAGGTTTCCTGCAGGTAAAACTACATTGCAAAATAAATGGGTTTACAGGATGAAGGAAGAAGATGGAGGAAAACAGAGGTACAAAGCTAGAGTTGTGGTGAAGGGGTTTGCATAAAAGAAAGGCATTGATTTTGATGAAATATTTTCTCCTGTTGTTAAGAAGAATTCAATCAGAACTATCTTAAGCCTTGTAGCAGCGGAAGATTTACATCTTGAACAGTTAGATGTAAAGACAACAGTTATCCATGGAGATTTGGAGGAAGAGATATACATGCAGCAACCAAAAGGATATGAGGTAAAAGGGAAAGAAAAATTGGTGTGCAGGTTAAAGAAGAGCTTATATGGCTTAAAAAAGGCTCCAAGGCAGTGGTATCTAAAATTTGACAAGTTTATGTCTGAACAAGGTTATACTAGATGTCACTCTGATCATTGTGTTTATCTAAAAAGGAAAAATAATGGCAGCTATATTATATTGTTATTGTATGTAGATGACATGCTTGTTGCAGGATCTAACATGCAGGAAATAAATGTGCTCAAAAGGAAATTGGCAAATTCATTTGCAATGAAGGATTTGGGAGCTGCAAAACAAATCCTTGGTATGAGGATAACTAGAGACAGGAAAAATCACAAATTAACACTGTCTCAGAATGAGTACATATACCAATCGTGTGTGGGCGTAGTTGCATGCGGAGATACCAAAACTAGGATGTACACATTTTTTTAAGCATTTCAATAAAAGTAAGGAGATGTGCCCCAAGACCCAAGAAGAAATGGACTATATGTCTAAAGTTCCATATGCATCGATGATTGGAAGCTTAATGTATGCAATGAATCTGCATAAGGCACGATGTGCATGCGATTAGGATTTGTAAGCAGGTACATGAACAATCTAGGAAAAGAACATTGGATGGCAGTAAAATGGTTTCTCAGATATTTGAGAGGTACCACAATTCAAGCATTATGCTTTGGTGGTTCAAACATTTCTCTACAGGGATATGTTGATGCAGATATGGTAGGTGATAGAGATAACAAGAGGAGCACTACAGGATATGTATTTACTATAGGTGGAACAGCTGTCAGTTGGGTTTCAAAAATCCAAAGTGTTGTTGCACTTTCAAAAACAGAAGTAGAGTATGTTGCTGCTACAGAGGCTAGTAAAGAAATGATTTGGTTACAAAGGTTTATGGATGAATTGGGTAATAAGCATGATATGGGAACGATATGCAGTGATAGCCAAATTATTATTCATCTTGCAAAGAACTCAACATTTCATTCCAGGACTAAACACATACATCTCAAATACCATTTCATACGGTCAGTATTGGAAGATGGAGAGTTGAAGCTGGAAAAGATACACACTAGCTAGAATTCTGTAGATATGCTAAAAAAAGTTGTAACTAGGGAGAAACTGAGAATGTGCTCAGTTGAAATTTTTCTTCAAGGATGATGATGAAGATGAGAAATAGCCAGGTCCAAAGAGGAGTCATTGTCTAGCAAGGAAAGCAGCAGTGGAGTTGCTACAATCAGTCTCCAAGTGGGAGATTGTTGGGTGTGGAGCCTGATTATCTTGTTTACTTTGTATCATAGCATTGGACTCCTGTACCTTAAAAGGGGCAGAAACGTCACTCGTAATTAATCACTGCCCCCCCTGGTGGAGTTTTTGGGGGCAGCGCCCCCGAAGCTAAAAACAGATGTAAAATTGCCTTGTAAAAGTATAGTAATTTCTAGTCAATCTGGGCCATTCATTAGGAAAATGATCTGACGGTAGAAGTTATATTTAGATTAGGGTTTTTTTCCCTAGAAGGCAACCCCTCTCTTTTATGAGGGTATTGTATTGTGGTTTTGTATTATATGTGTATTCTCGGAGCGAGAAACAGACAGGGAGACTGTGAGAAAGAACAGAGGATATTACAACAGATCCGCTGTAGGTTTTGTCTTTTCATTTTGTTGGATAATAGAATAGAAGGACTGGTTGTTTGGGGTGGATGTAGCCCAAACTGGGTGAACCACGTATATCTGTGTCTCTCTGGTTTTATGTGTTTTTTGTGTGCTTGTATTTTCCGCATATTTTATGTGTTGCATTGCTCTGTAATATTTAATTTTATAACATTGGCTTAAGGGGTCCTGACCCAGGTTTGGAGCTAATGTTTTCCAACAAACCCCTATACTACTGGACCTTTCGGCAATGACCTACTTTTCCAGATCAAGGTCTTTCCCGAAGTAGTATGGGTGGGTGCTGGAACCAGGTTTCTACACCCTGGGAGAGAGTAGGTAATTAAGGAATATCTCGTCAAATTTCATCAGGTTCACACATAAACAAGCCTATTATAGATCCCTTAATAGTATAATCAACATGTAACCATCACAAAGTTACTATTATTAATAGATCTGATTAACACATTCACATCCACATGCATAGCAGAAATTAACACCACAGAATATTACAATCAAAGCTAATTCATATATCGCAGACATAATCACATCTTATTCCAATAATGCAGAGGTACTTCAGTAATAAACACAACCAGTTCAGATCACATAAAGATAATTCAATAGATTCTACATTTATTTATCTCCAAAAACCAAATTACAAACCCAAGTCATAGCCCACACACGCAGCCAGTGGGGTGCACACATAGCAGGACTGAGGATCTCCGCGCACACAACCAACATGATTCCTTACCCAAAACCAACCAAAACAGATCTCAATAGCTCGTACGTAGCATCAATCTTATTTCTCGACCTTTAGACTCAGTCTATCCATCTATTTATATCATCGTAGCCTTTTCTATCCTATGGTCCACAAACCGTGGTTCGCGGACTCTAGTTCTACCCTTTGACCCATTTTCAAAACATTGAGGCTTTCACCTGCCCCAAAGCCCCTTCACTAGACTAATTACTAAAAAAATATACCAAAAACGCAGTTAGGGGACCTCATTCCAACAAAAGGAGATAGTAATGTGGGAAATATTTTTATGATATGGGAGGTTGGGATAGGGTAAATTGAAATGGGGGAAGGGTTATGAAGGTTTAGGGAGTGAAATTGAAGTGTTGATTAGGTTTTGAGGAAAAATAGGGTTTTTCATTAGAAGAAAACACCAAATTTCTTTTAAACCAACTTACACATCCAAAATGACTTTGATGAAGAGGGGTGAAGAAATTTTTTAACTTACTTTCTTCTTTGGTGGTGTAAAGAACCACTGCTAAAGGATTGAAGGTGAATTTTGAAGCTTAGAGGCCCTCCTAGCATTTTTTGAAGAATATGGGCAAACGTGCAACACCTAGGTTAAATGTGTGCTCCTCTTGACAGGCATGCAACGCCTTTAGGAAATGCGCAGTGTTTTTAGGAAAACATGTAGTGCCTATGGCAAACATGCAAAAATAGTGTAGAATGTGCCCTCTGCCAATGTTTTTCACAATTTCACATAAAGACTCAAAAAATTCTCCTTTGTTGAGTATGCTCGAGGATGTAGGAAGAAAATGAACTTTGAATTGACGTCTTTGAGGGCTATTATACCTGATTAGGTTTGATTTATGTTTTGAAAGCCCACTTTTCTTATGTTTCATTTCACCTTTCAATTTTTCACAATAATGCTCTTTCAATTTTGACTTTTTTTTTTTCAGGTTGATCTGTTGATGGAGTTTTTCATTTCTCTCCTTCAGTTTGGCATGATTATTTTAAGTTGTTAGCTAGGGACTGAAAATATTACATATAGAAAACATAAAATTACATAGGAAATTAAAAATAAATTACATCTTTGTTTTCATATCAAAATGACATTTTGATAAGAAAATCATATAAAATCGAAATCACAAATTTAAAAATATAATATTTACATGCTAATGATCTTTAGTAGATGAAAATAAAATGTTTATTGAGTCACTCTCACACCTTTTCTGACTTTTTGAAATGTTATGGTGCATTTTTGGACCTTGAACAATGAAACCTAATGACCTAATGGGACCTTGAATGACCTGATTTCCATGATTGACTTTTACTGAGATAGGACATGGTGAAATGATCTTTTTATAGGTGTTATTATGCTTAGCAAGACATGAAGGTGAGCCAACAAATGAGAATTTGTGAGGGAGAGAGATTTTATTGAGTAGGGCTACCATCACTGAAACGATTTTTAGCATGACCTAATGGAATGATATAAAAATTTCAGAGTGAGACACCTAAAATGAGAATGAAAAGAGTGATCTTGATCACTGATGGCAGAATGCATGTTCTAACACTAACACCGTGATCCATTCTTCTTGTGCACCGATACTACTAGAGCAAATAAAGCTCTTTGACTAGGTTGATTATACCACCCTCTCGCATTTCTGCAACCATACGTTTAATCTCACTCTTTTTAGCATAAGGATACTTGTAAGGCCTGCTGTTTGGAGGAACACTTCCTGGAATAAAACGAATAGTAGGATCATGATCATGAATTGGTGGGAGTCTTTTGGGAGTCTCAAACACATAGAATGATTGTACAATACCTTTTGGAGATATGGAGAAATAGATGATTTTTATGTTTGAACCTCTAGTGAGCATACTTGTGAAATTACACCTCGTTGTTCTCTCTTCAGATGATTTTTCATGACATTCGATTTGATTATCTTTCTCAGCTTCCCTGAGATACCCTGTAATTCAACTTCCTTTCCTCCGAAAAAAATTTCAACAAAATTTCTAGAAAATTAAAAGATATTGTCCGCAATGATTGTAACCATTGTACTCCTAGTACAACATCAACACCACCCATTGGAATATAGAGAATTAGACTATTCAGTACATATTCCCCCATGGTTATCTTAATATTATGGCACTTTCCAGAGAATTTTATAGCTCCTCCATTTGAAACCATCACTTGACACTCTGGTGTTGGGTATAGGAAGGAATTCAATTCCTTAGCTACCTTACAATGAATAAAATTATGGGTACTACCCGAATCAATCAACACTATTACATTTTTCTTATTGATATGTCCTTCTATCTTGATAGTTTGAAGAGTGGTAATTCCTGCCAAGTCATTACAACATATGGTCAGATTAATTTCTTCTTCCTCTAGGGTTTGTTCCTATTCTATATCATCTTCTTTTGAAGTTTCTTGTTCCTTTTCTTCCTTTTCTTCACAATCTATGAAAAATAATTTCTTCTCGGAAAACTTATGACCTTTAGTGTATTTTCTATCACAACTATAGAGAATCCTTTTTTCTCTTTTTCTTCCAATTGTTGTGGTGTCAACCTTGTAGTTTGTGGAATTCTAGGAGTAGCAAGACTTCCATATTTGTAGATGTGAGTAGTCGGCTTCCTTGTCGCCATAATTTTGATTTCAATTCTTCTTTCCAACCTGAATGCCTTCTCAAATGAATCAGGCACCGAAAGATGAGCCTCATGTTGGATGCTATCCTTTAAATTTTCTATGAAGATGATGCCCGGGCTAACCTCTCAATCCACTCTCAACTCTCTCTATGTGCATATAGACTGCATTCCAAATATTTTCTCCAAATAATTTAAAATCTGGCAATCTCCCAACATTGATGCTGAAGCTAATTTTATGTTCTAAACACTATGATTAGAACCAATAACCACATTCATGTATGGGGCTCCTTTTAACTTTATGGTTAAGACCATTTTAGAACCAATCTCCCAACATTGATGCTGAAGCTAATTTTCTGTTCTAAACACTATGATTAGAACCAACAACCACATTCATGTATGGGGCTCCTTTTAACTTTATGGTTAAGACCATTTTAGAACCACTCTATGGAGAATATTATTGAACGTTTGATCTATATTAAAAGACCCATTATGTAACAAGACCATGGCATACCAATTTACCTTTCGCCCATTTATCACGACTCGACCCCACACATAATATTTAATTCGTATCTAAGCTTGAATTTTGGTTATAACTATAGTATCTCCCTAGCATTCAAATTCCTTTTATACAAGGTTCAACTTTTGGTTAATTTAATACCAATGCCATATGAAACCTTCACGGCTTAATTAAAGTGCCACCATATATGAATGTTGCCCATACATAAACTCCATCCTTAATTAAACTAAACCAACACATCACATTAACAATGCATCTGGGCCCCAACGTTAACGTACCTCTCCATCCAACGATGGGCAGATCGTCCTATCAAACATCAATGATCCAACGAATATCGTGTTGTGAAAACGCACGAGACTTGATCGCCGCACATAAATACTGGACCCACAACAACTAACTCTTATCTGGCTTTATCGTTTATGCAACTTCAAGATGTGAATGTTGTTGATCTCTGATGGTTAGAAATCGGATGGAAATCACATTTTTTTCCACCTTGTGACTTAACTCTCCAAAAAAATGTGAAACTCATGGTTTTCAAAAACCACCTCCACCTTACGTTTCAAGCGCCGAATGTTATCACATTTTTTTCACAAAAACAATTTACCACTTTTAAATTGCATGATACTGTTAGTTTGCTCTTCGAAACCACTTTCACTATTCAATGCCAGTTCCACTCCTTATCTTCAAGGTTCCGCACCATTCCATTCAATATGGTTCCTCTACGTTGTTAAATTAACATGCCCTCGCTCTTTGGTTACAATTTTCTTATCCACGAACCATCGCTTCCTTAATACGAATAGAGTTTAATAATCCCTCATCATTCATCTCTGCGCTTCCAGTTCATGGCATCAGTTCTCTATTTTGAACCTACTCCAGGTTCCTTCGAACAGGCTCTAACATCCTTTATCTTTCATCTATGCAAGGCTTAGTTCCCCTATTTAAATTTTGTAGTTCAATTTCACAGTAGAACCCCAAACACGATTTTACAAAGCTTACTCTTCAATGCACTATCTATTTCGAAGGACGTGCCCTCACTACTCTGTCTCTCCAGATCTCTTCCTCTATTTTTCTTTTAGACTTACTACATTTGTACAAATTACTAAGGAATCACTTCAGTTTCCCTAACAGCTCACCAGAACTCTTGAATTTCTCAAAGTCCCTAATTTAGCCTAAATCCCTGACTCTTCACATTCCTAACTTAATCAACTTCCCTCATGTTCTCTAGTGGTTAGATAATATTTACAATTCCTCACTATTTTATTCAAAATACTAATGATTACATGAGACCCCCCTATGTTTACATAGATACAAAGTATTTTACTGTGCCTAATGCCCCTGCATCAGACTCCCAAGGTTCAAATTTTTCATGATCTCCTGATCATGTGTCTTTAATCTGTGCCTCTTGGATCCCATACTTTTTTTTTTGTTGTCCAATAGCTTCATTACACTCCAACTACACTTCTCTAGGTCTCCATATCTTGTTCTGAAAATTGCCTCCAACTATACTTTCACAATCTCTTCTTGTCTTTCCTTTGCTAAAATCCTTCTGCTCTCTTGCTACTGTCTGCTGTTTTTGAGACACCTTCATCATCAGCCTTATGATGTCTTCAATCTCCATGTCCAGCTTATCTTCTATCTAGAAATTTCTTTGCTCACTGCTGCCTTCAATTTCTGTTGCTGCCAGTACTGTTGCTGTTACTGTCTCACATGTTACTAAAATGTTTAATACTCCTGCAGATGTCACCCCCCATGTTGCTGCCTCCCAAACTTCCAATCCCTCTACAACATTCTCTTGCTCATCACTTGCAAATTTACTTTTAAAAGGTAAATTATCTTTTAGTCCTCTAATTGCAATAACATAATCCTTCATTTCTCTTTGTATACTAGTAAGCATAATGAAATTCTGAAAATTAGTATCTGCTCCTATTTCTTTCACAGCTTCAGGAAATTTCACTCTAGTGTCTGCAATTTCTTTCTCTTCTTCAAATTTTTCCAAGAAACATTTCAGCCATCTCTTCTATACTTGTTTCACATCCTTAATATGCTGCAATTTAGATTCAGCATCTTCTTCTCCTTCTTCCTTGACAATATTTAGTAATTTTCCTTTATCCCCTTGATTGATTCTGGCAATCAAATCAAGTTCTTCAAACTCTGCATTTTCATATATAGAATTTTGTTTCTTCCTCTCTGTGTCAATTTTGAAAATCTGCCCCACAGTCTGCTCTTGACCCATCAGACAAGCCAATTCTTCCCTATCATCAATAGTAATAGCAATTTTATTCACATTAGACATGATTTCCACACCTTCCTTCTTCTGCAATAGTTCCTCTTCTTTCAAGACAACTCCAAAAGATGGATTGTCTTTTTCCATACCTGTCAACACAACCAAATTTTCTATTTTAAAATCACAAGAATCAATGGTCTCAATTGCTGATCCAGTCACCAATTATTCTCTCTGCAGTTCCAAGTCTTCTTCAAGACTCAAAAACTATTCACAATATTTCTCCTTAGCTTCTAGAGTTATCTCCACTGTTCCAATCACCATGTTAAAATGATGATCCTTCCCTATTTTTTCAGCTAACATAGTTTCCTTCTTATTAACTTTCCTGACAATTTCCAATTGCTATTCTTCTTTGCCTTCATAATTAACACATGAACCTTCAACACTAAAATTACAAGGTCTCAATGCCTCTTCCTCCTCTGGAAAAACATCAGTATGTTGCTCTGTGTTTCCTTCCAATTCCTCTGTCAGCACATTAGTATGCTGATTTGCATCCCCCATGAGACTGTCAACTAGTCTCTGTTTCTCTCCGTCATCTGCCTCATGAATGTCATTCTGCTTTGATTCACCAAAATGAACAACTTCATTTGGCTGAATAATTTTCTTATCCTCTATTCTATGATTGTCATTCATGACAATTCCTCTGTCTTGCTTCTTCAGCAATTTATCCTATGCATAGGTCCTTTGTTTCTCCAATTATATTCTTTGAAAATCCAACCTTCTATACAATTCAAAAAATTCAATTGGAGTAGATTTTGGGAACCTCACACAAACCTTTATGCCTCTGCTTGCTCTTGACCAACCATAAGATGGTCCTTCTCTCTCTGCCTCGATATTCTGCTGAATATTCTCATTAGACTCCCTTGACTTCAAGTCTTCCTGAGATCTTGATATCTCATCATTGATCTAAACATATTTCAGATTAAATTTCTCCTTCTCAACAAACTTTAAAGCTTGATCATCTCCCTGTGATGCGCCTACAAACATACACAACTCTTTAGTTTTAAAACCACAAGAATTTTTAGTCTTGGTTGCTTTCTCAAGCACTTCCATTTGAACAAATCTGCATGTGGAATATTCAAATTCCATCCTTGAATCAAGAACTTTGAGTTCCTCTTCCTATGTAGAACATGTAATCACCTCACAATTTTCAAGTTCAAAAATTCAAGGCTTTACACCATCCAGCTGATCTGGACATGTCCAATAACTCAGGAATTCATCAATGGTTTTCTCTTCAGCAAGACAAACTTCTTGTTGTCTTAAACCTTCAACATGTCTCATAATATCTCTTGCAGGTCTCCATTCTTCATCTGTACTCTATTCTACTTCACAAAAATGAACTTCTTTTCTCAACTCAGCTGCTTTGAGTTCTTCTTTCAATAAGGAAATCTCCTTTTTCCTCAACCTTAACTCTAATGGTTGCCACTTTACTCTCTTCTTCATGAGCCAACCAACTCTCTAGCTTTCCTCTATCATCATATTCATTTTGTTAAACTACTCTCTGATGTCAACTACCTCTTTCCAATATTCTGCATCAGTCAATTTCTTCCTCATGCCATTTATCCTGACATCTTATTTTTCCTTTCTGTTGTGGCCTCTCTCAGAACCTTTGCAATCTCTACTATGACTATCAGTAGTCATCTTCTCCTCCATGAGTTCTTCACTCATCAGCTGCACTAAGCCTCTACAACAACAAGCTCTCCTGCTGCCACTTACCACACCAATCCTTTCCTCTGGATCTGGGCTTTTGGCAAGTACTAGTTCTCCTTATGCTGGAACCTTTTGAGCACTCTCTTCTTTTCTCTCTAGGCTTCACTCTACAACTTTTCAAGAACACCTCTTTTCTTCTTTCATCCAACCTCTTTTGGGAATTCTCTAGGTTCTGCCACACTTTCTTCTTTGCTTTAGAATCCTCTGCTATACTCTTTCATCACTGCTCTCAAAGCTATGATCTTCTTTTGCTGAGATTTCTTCAATTGCCTGCAATCTGAATTCTGCAAACAATTCTTCAAACTAGAGTTAAACACTGTTCATCAACTCACCTTCTCTTGAGAACACCACAATTTCTCTCTGTATCCAACCTTTAGCTGAATATCAGGTTCACTGCCATCACCATCAACTCTGTCTTCACTTTCTGCAACCATAATTTTTATCATAAATCTCAAATCAGATTTAAAATTATTTTACCTGCAAGATCCCTGCATGACCTTGTTCTTCACTCATTCAGTTCTGCAAATCCTGTTCACTGCAAATATGTATCTGTTGCACATCATATTTAAAATTTTGATCTTCCCTCTTCAAATCTGTAATCACTTTTAAACAGATTTAGAACTTCAAATTTCCTTCACTATTTCAGTACACATGCATTTCAAAAATAATTTTTCAATGAGCTATTATAGCTCTGATACCACATAATGCCCGGGCTATCCTACTTAAACCACATACTCCAATCTATATGAATATTAAAAAAATGCACTTCAAGTTTTACCCGAATAAATTTAAATCTGGGCAATCTCCAACACTATGCGGAAGCTTTAATTTTCCTTCAATGATTAGAATCATATAAATAACCCATTTGATGATCTTCGGGTTAATATTCAAATAGAAATTAGCCCCAAAAGTCTTCGGACTTCACCATCAATCTGAATGTATTATATGACTTTACATAAAAGCCAAATTATAATTCTATGGTTCGGTAACATATATTATATCATATATAAACCTTCACCCTTTGTTAAAACTAAAGTATTGACAACCTGCTCTGTAGCATATCAACCCATTTTATTTCATATGTCACTCATTCATTAACCCATTCCATATCAAAGGTTTTACCTTAATTAAAACCCCATGCCAATACATATATTTCGCTCAAACTTGGTTATAATATAACCACTGCATATAGCTTGGGTCCCGCATCCTTTTAACTTACCTCCCATTAATCCGCACACAATACAAAACAAACATCAACTGGAAATACCTCTGACCCACAACATGCCATTAAAACTTTGGTTTATAATTTAAATGTCAACATCAAACTTGATCTGGGCCCACAACGACTTATCTCGACTAATTGCCGAACATATCTAACAGTCCAAAATTTATCATGCTCGAAACCTCAATTGGACTCTTATCCGATGATAATTGTGCAACAAAGTTGCACAAGACTTAATTCTTCATTTTTACGCTATGTAAGTGGTTTTTGAATATCACTCTTTGCCACACGTTAGAAAAGGACCTTTATCGCATTTTTTTTTACAAACAACTTACCACTTTTAAATTATGTGAGACCACCAGTTTTGTGGGTTGAAACCACCGTTATTGTTTCTCCTCACAGATCTGTTCCTCTGACTCAAGGTTCCACTTCATTTCTTTAGTGCCTTTATTATATACGAATTCTTCCTTCGCTCTTGTTTATTCTCTCTTCACCACTTTCCCATTGACTCCTGGTTCCACCCCTTAAAACCGTCCTCCTCTGCGTTCTTATTATGAATCGATCCCACTGCCATCGACTCAAACCACGCTATGAATTGAGTTAGCACAACCAGATTTTCGACTCCAACTTAACAAAGTTCCATTTCTCCCTTCAAAACATGTATTATATGTTCTGAAGGATCGATCTTCCTTGATCTAAATCAACCAACAAAATTCGACTGCAGGTATAGAGCTCTTACATTGAATTTGGAATTTGAATTCCACCTCTCTGGCATCAATTCAAACAATGGCATTCTATCTCAACTGATATCAATCCTTCTCTGTAATTGACTCTCGACCCACTATGCATATAAACCACATGAATATAAATTTCATAAATTAAAACAGGCATCTTAATGGGTCTATGTTCTGAAACTAGACACCCAATCCATCCCTTGGTGAAATCGATCCATTCTGTGATCGATTTACCTAAATTCGCAATAAAAAATAGATACACAGTCCTTTATAATCAACAATATCGTAATCAAACAATTCAAGAATGCACATGGACTCATAAATGAGTTTCTCTATATTAACACACTGTGTGTACATAGGATTTCCTCCTCGGCCTGATCTTCAATCAGTGGCCCTTCTATTCTCAATAATCTGTCTCTGAACAACTCTCCTCTCTCCAGACCTATATTCATAATGCCTCTTTGGCTTACATTTATACCAACTGGTCATGAATCGATTCATCTCCTTCAATGACTCAAAAAAAACTCTTGAATTTCTCAAAGTCCCTAATTTAGCCTAAATCCATGGCTCTTCACATTCGTAACTTAATCAACTTCCCTCATGTTCTCTAGTGGTTAGAGAAAATTTAAAATTCCTCACTATTTTATTTAAAATACTAATGATTACATGAGAATTTAAAAACATGAGACCCCCCCATGTTTACTTAGATACAAAGTATTTTATTGTGCCTAATGCCCCTGCATCAGAAGACGTCAATCCTATGGTCCTTTGGAATATCTTTACCCTTATATTCAATTTTTGAAACTCTTCAATGTGCTCCACCATTGAACCCTTTTGTTTGATATTTATCAATTTGCTAAAGAAGTTGTCGCTCTTTGTATCCCCATAATTTTCTATCATTTCCTCCATAAAAATTGACCAAGTGACAATCTGTTTATGAGAGAAAATCCATAGATACCATACAAATGTATTTTTTTCTAAATATAAAGTTGCAATACGTACCTTTTATGTGTTTTTCACATTACGAAGATCAAAATATTGCTCCATCTATAGTATCCATGTTACAGGATCCTTGCCATCAAACTTCCTCATATCGATGTTTGCAATATGGTGGGTCTTCAATCCAACATTCAATTTTATGAAATTTTGATTAACTTTTATTTTTTTCTCATCATGAGTTTCCTCTACTACCTTTTTTGTCACTAGGAATCATTTCTCGAAGAAAATTTGTCAAACCCTCCTTAAAACCTTCCATGTCTGATTTCTTTTTTTCTTCTATACCATCGATCTTAGCTTCCATTCCATTCTTAAAACAATCTATCTTAGATTCCATGCCTTTCATGTCTTTCTTCAAACCATCCATTTTATCTTCCATTTAATTTTTGTTACTCTTTGTAAGAGAAAAAAGCGTTGCACATGGTCTCGTAATTTTGATATATCATGTTGCACTTCTTCCTCTTCATGAGTCATGGTAGAGACTTCTGAGGGCTTACTGGGTGTGGAATTATTTTTGGGGGGGGAATTTTATAACCGAATACTGATATCTATGCTTCAATATTCCCTTAGAATCACTTCAAACCAAATTTTCAAGCAAGACTTGTGCAATTTTTTAAAAACAATACACACCTTTTTCTAGGTTTTGAGGAGCTCGATATTGAAACTGATGTATATCTACTATTTTGTATCTGGAAGATCTGAAACTTGGTCCTGTTGTATCCCTATATTTCTTATTTCCAATGCCATAGGTTAGACCTAAGTTTGATTCTTCAAAATAAAGTTATGACCGATCTCCCACAATGTCCAAATTATGGGCTGGTTCAGTAGAGCGAACCTATACTACGTGCCACGTGTTACTGTTTTAACCTTCACCTCTGAAATCAATACATATGAAACTAAATTCCATACAATTTTAGGAAATTTTTACAGAGTTCCAATCTGATGCCTGAAACAAAATTTATTATTATTTTCCCTCGGTCACCTATTTGAGGTGAAATTCCGGAGCCTACAAAAAAACTAACTTCCATGGATCATATCTTCAAATATATTTCAAACCAAGGTCTGAAATATTTACTCGACATTCCTCAGGTTTTCGACTCAAATGGGTTTTTTTTCTAGATTTTGAACCTCCGCAGAAAAAAAGTTATAGTGAAAATTCCAATATGGTCTCTTTGCAGCAGCGAAGCCCTAGAATCCAAGGCTTTGATACCAAATGTTATGAAACTAGCTCACAAAATAGAAGAAAAGATAGATCAACAACTTATAAATAAGCCTCTTCGAATGGTCAACCTCCTTTACATTTCATAAATGAACAATTCTTGGATGATGCAAATGAAAAAACCTCCTTTCTATGTATAGGAGTCCATGGATCACCATATAATCCTAGCCGACATAACAATAATAATTTAAGGGAACAACAATAAAAATAGTGGGCTTCTATGTCGCGCAATAATAAAAATATGGGGACTGCATGGGTACAACAATAACAATAAGGGTGCTAAATAGAAATAAAAATAAGGGGATACACTAGTATTATAGGGACCTAGCACAACTTGTAGTTGTTATTGAAAATAATGTTTCAATTTTCGTCCATTTACAGGAAGGGGGTCAATCCTCCCATATAAGGATTTCAGCTTAAATGTATTATGACTGAGCTTTTCATCGATGGTAAATGGTCCGATCCAGAAAGTTTGGAACTTCATATGTTCATTTTTCTCTTCATGGGGTTTATCGCACTTCAGTACTAGGTCACCCACATCAAAACGCTTTGCCCCTGAAGATTTCTTATTATACCAGTGCTTTACATGGTTTTGGTGAATAAAAAATCTGTCTTTCGATTTGAGCCTTTCCTCCTCAAGTTTGAATAAAGTGTTTATCCTGCTCTGAACCAGAAGGGAAGGTCTACCTTGGGATTGTTGGGATATTTGCAAGGATGGGAGATACAATTTCAAGGACAATATAACTTCTTTACCATAAAATAGAAAGTATGGCGAGGTCTTAAGGGAAGGATTAGGAGATACAAGACTAGCCCATAATTCATTAGTCAAAGCATTGAGCCAGTTCCTTTACTCAGAGAAGATGGCTCTCTTCATTATGTGAATAAGTTTTTTTTTTGCCAATTCAGCAAAAGCATTTCCCCGTGGGTGATAGTTAGATGCATGATTTAATACAATCCCATTTTATAATGTGAATTCATAAAGTTTCAATGATGAAAAATAAGTCACATTATCAAATACAGGTGATGTTGGAATGTTAAAACTGGTTATAATGTTTCGTTGCAAAAATTGGTTGACTTAATGGTAATTTTCTTATCTCAAGGGAACTACTTCTGACCACTGAGTGAAATAGTATTTCACTGTAAAAATATATTAGTGTCTCTTTGACGAGTGGGGAAAGATTTATTCGATAACAACTATGCCCCACTGTTGGAATGGTTCCTCAACTACTACGGGTAGAAGTGGGGCATATGACCTCTAATTTTGGCTGACATATCTCTGACAATATAGGCACTTACAGACATAAGCACAAGCATATTTGAATAGAGTGGGAAACTAATAACCAACCATCATGAATTTGTGTGTTGTAGTGTATCCAACATAGTGACCACTTACTATTTCATCGTGCAAGTCTCCAAGTACATTATCTATATCATGTGGCTCAGGGAATATTAGAAAGACACGATTGTCGTGCTTTTTAAAAATAAATCCATGAAATAGCTGGTAGGATATAGATTTTAAATGTATTTCCCTATTTATTTTTATTTGATAAGTGTGTGGTCAAGGTTCTATGCTCTAGAAATTGTGGTATGTCATAATACCATGGAATTGTAGACGTGGAATAAGGAACATGTTCAACATTGTAAATTTCTCCTACTCCCAAACTGAAAGATCTTGGTCGGGAGCATCTCTTGCTTCAGCTACTAGATTACAGAGACCATGACCCTTTTTTGTATGAATTGGTTTTAACTCCAGATCACATTCTTGAAAGCAAGTCATCTAGTTTTCCCTCTTCTCACCCAACTCCTAATGCACAAAAAGTGTTATTACCACTATATAAGGCACAAATATGATCATGTGATCTTTTAAAAGATAGGTCATAAAATACTTAACTTCCTTATATACAACACATGCTTGTTTTTTTATGATAGGATAATTTAATTATGGCCCCTGCAGGCTGGCACTCACAAAATAAATAGGCCACTCATTTTCTTCAATATCCTTTTGATTTAATACAACAACAATTGACAAATATGAAGCGAAGTTATACAGAAGGAAATATTTTCCATAGTCTGGACTAAATAATGCAGATGAATAAGGAATAACCTGCTTGATTTTAGCGAAAGCGTCCTTTTCCCGTTTATCCCATTTTTATTTTGCATCTTTCTTAATCATCTTCTATAAAGTATTAACTATTTGAGAATAACTAAAGATGAATTTTCTCAAGAAATTTGTCTCTCCTAAGAAATATTTCAAAACCTTGTTATTCACATGAAACGATATTTGTGTAATAGCTTTCACCCTCTCGGGATAAATTTTAATTCCGCTCTTTGAAACAATGTGCCTTAAGAGATTCCCTTATGAAAAACCAAAGATACTTTTCTTAGTATTGAGATAAATCCCATACTTTTGACACTGCTCAAATATTTGTTTCAGATTATGTACATGATCTAATATTATTTTGGAAAACATAGTAACATCATATAAATAAACAACTACAATATGACCGATAAGGCCACATAAAGTGATTTCCATCTCTCTTTAAAAGGTAGTACCTGTTGAAGTTTGCAAGAAGAAACAGTGAAATTGTCATCCAAAAACAACATCCTTGATCCTAGTGAAAATTAAGCACCTACACTAGATGGGTCCCACACAGGCTATTTTTGGGTGTATGTCTATTTATAGATGTATGTGCATAATCTATTTATAGATGCATGTATATTTTTATTATCCCTTAATATAAGATGGACATTAAACTATAATCTATTCTAAATGAGAACATGGAAATATTTAATTGAAGTGGAAAATCAGTTAGCTAAGTGAATTTCGAGTTAAAAGGTTGATTGGTGGGACATGAAGGTTGACTTGAGTTGTAATAGAGTGATTCTAGTTGTAACAGATTTGGAAGTGTAGTGGTGCATTAGTTAATGCAAGTTGTAAATTAGTTTAAATCAATTAAGTGGGTTAAATTCAGTTGTGTTAGTTGTAACTACATATACAATAGTGAGAGATCAAGTGAATTAAATATTAATTAATTCACATGTAGTGGTCTCACATGCAACTGATGTTTTTACTATTATTAACTGCATGCACATCAGTTCCAGTGGAGACCCAGTTGAGATCTAGGTGAAAGGGAAGTGTAACTATTAGTTGTGATATTAGCAGGCTACCCAGGTGTATTTATAACACCACAGAATGCCCATGATACTCAAAGCAGTTGAGGAAGGCTGAAATTATTTCTGATTAAGTATTTCATTCATTAGGAACTACATGAGCAAGGCAGACTATCTGGAGACAGTAAATTGGCTAAGTAACTTGCCAATTTTTGTATGACAGTGTGTTACAATTAGCTGATGTACTAAGATATCTAGTGATTGGAGTTTTGTATGTAATTGTTTCAAGATTCCTTGTGGAATATACAATATATGATAGAGGGGTTTTGAGCAGTAAGATTTCCCCGGGAATATCTGGTGTTGTGGTTTTGATCTATTCTTCTTTGCTTCATGTGGTTGGAAATTGTGTTGTTTTTAATTCAAAAAAATATTTGTAGAAGCGATTCAGTATTTAACATTATAATATTATTATATTGGGTGAATCCATGCAATACATATTTTTTTATTAAATTTCTACATGGTATCAGAGTTGTGTTATAAGTTTTCTACATGGTATGAGAGTAGGAATTATTTGGGTGCGCGAGTTTGCAGAGAATAATGAATATTTTGATGAAATTTTTTTAGAAACAAATATCATATTTGGATTCCTTGTGAAAAAATACCCAAATTTAAAATAAATTCAGTCGAATTAGCTCAGATGAGGGAGATATCATCAATTTAAAAGTAGCTCTTTTGTTACAAAATTTTGCGATGACGGGATAATTACAATGTGCGCAAGAAAACAACCTACATGCATTGAGGTACAAGATGCATGCAAATATTTGAGGAGAAAATCAAAGGTTAGTGACTTGTTGGTTGAGAGGGAGCCTCTCAACATGCAACCTGAGAAGCAGTCTGAAAAGGTTGTGGGGCATCCACAACTAGAGATGCGGAAGAATCTCTATAGATCTAATGTAGATGCGATTTCTATAGGTATTCCTACCATTGGGGAGTGTGAGAAATCCATGCAATTGACCCTTGAGAGGAAGATAGATTTGCATGCAAGTAAGATTGAACATTAGGATGTGGAGAAACCACAAGATGAGGATCATGGAGTGGGAGCAACCACTCATGCAGAGAAATTTCGAGCCAGATGGGTAGAGGGAGTGCATGCAGCTATAACACCAAGTGAGAGGTGGGGCGACATGCATGAATAATCCCAAGAAGGAATTTCTGGTCAGGATTCAATGACATGGTGTGGATCTCATGAATCAAAAATGGCTACGAGTACCCCACAGAGTAGCAGTAGTAGGATCAATTGGATTGACGTAGTCAGATGTCATGAGGACATGAAATCAATGTGACAGTGTTGGGTACTTGAGTGCAGATCAATGTTGGAAAGAAGTGCAGAGTGCATGGATACAGGTGTCAGCAGTGCAGTGGTTCATGAAGACATGTGCAGTAGCTAAGCATAAGTTAGAATACTTTGATGATAGATGCATTATACTGATTCAATTGTTTGGAGGCTATTCAGTTTCAGAAGTGTTACATGCAAAGGTTGCATGTGCAAGAAATAGTAGAGAAGTGTTGCATGGTGCATGCAAGGGTTACATGTCACATGCATAGAGTTACATGGTGCATGCAAGGGTTGCATGTTGCATGCATGGAGTTACATGGTGCATGTAAGGGTTGCATGTCACATGCATGGAGTTTCATGTTGCATGCATGGAGATTCCTTTCTTGTTGAGAGGGAGTGTTGAAGTTTGCAACAAGAAACAGTGAAATTGTCATCCGGAAACAACATCCTTGATCCTAATTCAAATTAAGCACCTACACTAGATGGTTCCGACATAGGATATTTTTTGGTGTATGTCTATTTATAGATGTATGTGCATAATATATTTGTAGATGCATGTATATTTATAGATTCATGTCTATTTTTATTATCCCTTAATATTACATGGACATTAAACTATAATCTATTCTCAATGGGAACTTGGAAATAGTTAACTGAAGTGGAAAATAAATTAGCTAAGTGAATTTCAAGTTAAAAGGTTGGTTGGTGGGACATGCATGTTGACTTGAGTTGTAACAGAGTGATTCTAGTTGTAACAGAGTTGTAAGTGTAGTGGTGAATTATTTAATGCAAGTTGTAAATAAGTTTAACTCGGTTAAGTGAGTTAAAGTTAGTTGTGCTAGTTGTAATTGCAGATACACTAGTGGGAGATCAAGTGAATTAAATATTAATTAATTCACATGTAGTGATCTCACAAGAAACTGATATTTTTACTATTATTATCTGCATGCATGTCAGTTCCAGTGGAGACCCAGTTGAGATCTAGGTGAAAGGGAAGTGTAACTATCAATTGTGATATTAGCAGGCTAACGAGGTGTAGTTATAAGACCATAGGATGCCCAGATAATCAGTGCAGTTGAGGAAGGCTGGAATTCTTTGTGATTAAGGACTGCATTCATCAGGAAATATGTGTGAAAGGTAGGTTGTCTAGAGACAATAAATTGGCTAAGGAACTTGACAATTTTTGTATGATAGTGTAAGACAATTAGTTGATGTACCGAGAGCTCTTGTGATTGGAGTTTTGTATGTAATTGTTTCATGATTTCTTATGGAATACACAATATGTGATAGATGGGTTTTGAGCAGTAAGATTTTCGTAGGAATATCTGGTGTTGTGGTTTTGATCTATTCTTCTTTGCTTCATGTGATTGGAAATTGTTTTGTTTTTAATTCCACAATATATTTGTAGAATCGATTTAGTATTTAACATTAGCATATTGTTAGATCAGGTGAATCCAAGATATACATGCATATTTTATAATTTCTACAACACTGACGTTGATCAACCCATATGGTATTCCCTTGAAAGGAAATTTTCCCCATTTGGTCCTGAAGATAGTCTTCAATCAATTGGGGTTCACTACTAGCACCTGATTGTAACCAAAGAAACCATCAAGTAGAGAGAACATATCAGACCCAGATAATTTCTAGAGGATCTATTCCATTGATGGAACTGGGTGATTATCTTTATCGGATGCTTGGTTGAGATTGCATAAATATGTGCATAACCTTATTTCACTGGACTTATTTCTAACTGGTACTAAATTAGAAACCCAAGTGGAGTGTCTAAATTTAAAAGTGATCAGAGAAGCCAACAAATTTATCAATTCTTTTCGGATGAGGGGTTCCAGTGTAGGATTGACTTTCCTTAGTTTCTGCTTGAAATGTTTTACCCCTTATTTTATGGGAATGACGTGTCGGATAATATGGGTATCATATGTATTTAAATCATCATACATGAAAACACACCATGGTATTTTTTTAGTAGATAAAAACATGTCGTTCTAGTGGAGAACAACATGTACTGAAGTTTACATACTTCAGATCATCTTGAGTTCCAAGATTGACTTGTTCAGATGTTAGTTGTTATATGGAATTTTGTCACATCTGGTAAATAGGCCTGCAAACCTAATCAATCAATATTCATGAACATGTTCTCATCATCCTTTCACAAAGCCCTAAGCACAACCTCTCCAAATATTCTGAGTTTTTAGGAAAAATTTCTCAAAAAAATTGTTTTTAACCCTAATGTACCTTGCCTTCTTGGCTACTTGCGTTGAGCACTCGTTTCATGCTTTTCCACCTGCACTAGTTAGCATATGTTTCTCCCTTCTGCAAGTGTGTTGATTCTATAAATTGGGGTAAAATAAAAATAATTCTAAAGTTTCCTCTTCTAGAAGCTTCCAAGGCTATTTTAACTATCTAGCATGGATAAAGAGATCAAATCCTATATGATCCTATCTTGGATACTTCACCTCTTATCCCTTGAGGTCATCCTCCCATCATATGTGGATCTCAAGCCTAAGATGGTAAATCCTAAACTAACACATATATCCTATAAATTTACTGCCATCCATAGCATTAGGGTTGGATTTTGGATATTTTTAGTTCCCTCATGTTGTTTCCTTAAACCTAAAGGAATCATCATATTCATGAATTAGGATTGATATTTAGGTGTGATTTATGAAAAGGAAGGACAAGTCAACTTGGGGAGACATTTACAAAGTCAGTACCTATTTATGGTTGTAAAATATCCCCTATATTTTTCAATACAAAGAGTATCTTGTTTTCCTATATGTCTTGTGTTATGTTTTAACTCATGTATTTCAATTCCATGATGATTCATTGAATAGAGGTATCATACTATGCTAGGTGGATGTTGTGGATATTTTTCTTGTTTTAGTCTAAATTGCAGGTTCTAATTATAGTATTTGATGCTACAATTGGATGTTACAAGCGAGGAGGAAAAGAAGGCTTACTATAGACTCTAGGTAGGATTATTTCCCATAGTCTAATTTCTCTAAGGGAAGCTTCATGCATTTTTTATTATGTTTTTGTAAGTTAGATCAATAGAACTAGGGAATTCACCTTTGTGTGCAATTGTAAATTCCTCATAACAAATTGGCGAATCCACTGGGGATCCTTCCTTAGTTGCCTATTACTTTGGTAGGAAATATTGTCTATATCAATGTGATGGTAATGTAAGGCCCTTTGGATTTTAATTTACTCCTTGGTCATGACTATGTTTATGAAATAGGAGCTATTTTCTCTTCACTCTTTCATGTGATGTGTTTCCCACATGAAGGAAGAATTGTGACCATTGACCAACTTTAATTCGTTGGTCCTAATTTGATTTCCAATCAACGAGCTTCCCTAAATGGTCCTTATATGCAAGTGGTATCTCCCCCGCCATAGGTTAATGATGTGGAAACCTGTCCCATGCCTGTACCATGCCTTTCTTGATGAATATGAGACTTTTATTATTTCTCTTCTTCTTTTGACCTATATCTAGTAGGTGATATGGTAAATAAATTACTAGGTGCATTGGAGTCTAATCTTTCCATTGGATCCCTTGATAATTTCCAGATAATTTTTCTTCCATCTGATGATAACATCTTAAAATCCATGGCCTCCTATAAGTCATCATCAAATATCCCTAGAGCAGAGTTCATTTTATTCTGTCAAGCTCACTAAAAAATGAAACAAGGTCCTCAGAGCAGAGTTCCTTTTCTTCTGTCAAGATCGCTAAAAAATGAAACAAAGTTCATAGCAGAGTTCCTATTCTTGTGTGAATATCCTTAAAAAATGAAACAAGGCATCATGAGCATATTTATTTTCCTGTGTTAAGCTCTTTAAAAAATGAAACATATCCCATTCCAATTTGATTCTTAGATTATATCTCGTAAATTCCCAGTTGTGTCTTTCACTTGATCTCGTAAATGAACCTTCATTCCATCCACCTATTAGTAACAAGTAGTCTACTTGGGTTAATGAAATGAATTTTGGGGGGCATGTGCCTAGAATTTATTCATTATGTTGGGGCATGTAAACTTATTTCAAGCATAGTTTTCCTTTGTTTCAAGCTTATGTGAAAATGAAACCATTCCTAAGCATAATTGCTTTTTGTTTCAATCTTGTGTAAAAATGAAACTACCCTCAAGAATTTTCAAGCATAGCTTTTCTCATGTTTCAAGATTGTATAAAAAATGAAAACATTCTCATCCTATACCATGTGATTTTCATTATTAGCTTGTTTTTGCAAGATGAGCCTTTGTTTTCTCATTCCATCATTACCATCTGCTTGGAAAATCATTCACTTTTTCTTGGTATTTTTACCCTTTCCCGAGGAACTATTGCGATGAGTGATATTATCATCCTAACTCTTAAACTCTAAATTTTTTGAGAAGTTCCACCATGACCAAAACTATTTTCTACCATTTACACCCCTCGTTCCTCCCGGAGGAGTCCTCTTTCATCTCTTTTTCAGAATCCATAAAGATGAAAATATTGCAAAGTATTTATCTTTTTGAACTCGTTAAAATAAGTGAAAATACATCCACTAAGTACAAGTTTAACCCTTTTCCAAACTAAGATAGACTATTTATGAAAAAGGAATACCTTAGTTGACCATGGCTAATAGATTCTCCTATGTATCATTTTCTACCTTTTCAGACTCAAGAGACAATTTTATGAAAAGGAACATTTGGAGTTATTTTTCTCTAAACATGAAAAAGAGGCTGAGTTATGCATTTGTGGGACTTGTATAAACATCAAAAAATGATGGCCTTGTCAAACATGAAGAGACCATACCACTCCTTATTATGGTTCATTAAAAATAACTAGAGGGATTCGTCCGAAGGATGAACTTATAGATCAAGAATATGTTATCCTCCTCAAGATTTTCAAAAATAATGAGGTACTAACCAGAAATGGTTGGGGAAATTGGGAAAATAGGGTACTTAACCTATTAATGGTAGTGAGTCGCTCTTGAACATGAAAATATATCACTTCATATTTGTGACTCTTGGGTTGGGAAATCTTCTTGCCTATTTAGTTCATCATACTATATCAAAAGCCTCCATAATCGATTTTGGGTCAATGCTGCCATCTCCATAAAGTGTCATTGATGTGTTTAAGATAAGTCCTTCAGTTGATATCTGCTACAATACTGTTAAGTCTTCATTCATGTTTTTCATTCTTGAACCAATTCTACATTAGCATCATTATGTCTGAAATATTGATACCCGTTTCATGTCGTTAATGGGGGATACATCAAAGCCTCCTGCAATGGGTCACTTCTTGTCAAGATCAACTCTTTATATAGGAAGTTGACTTAGAAAATCCCTTTGGTACCTTGGGGCTTGCATACATCAATGAAAATTTTCCTCGCTCTCGATGATAGGTTTTGATCATTGGCCTTTGACCAAAATATTTTGTGTGGTGTTCAACTTCAGCTCATTTATTAACACCATATGGATTTTACAATGGTACCTTGAGAGAAATTACCATCATCAATTGTTTCTCTCACGTACGTTAACGACTTACATCATTGGTTGGTAATCATATGGTGACTACCATGTTTTACTTCAACTCATTTATTCGCATGGTTAGACTCATAAATTGGATGATCGATTGAATGAGATAAAAGAGCCAATATATAGTTTCATATATCCAGGCTATG
The DNA here is from genome assembly GCA_034641835.2 of Pinus albicaulis. Taxonomy (NCBI): domain Eukaryota; kingdom Viridiplantae; phylum Streptophyta; class Pinopsida; order Pinales; family Pinaceae; genus Pinus; species Pinus albicaulis. The sequence goes on from CM076581.1 coordinate 485,198,003, forward strand.
ATTTCAAGATTAATACAATATTACAGAGTATGATAGCTATGATCACACAAACAATCATCCAAGCATGGCTCTACACTCTGTCATCAGTCAACGAGATTTCTTGATCATTTCACATGTAATGATATCTTATGTGTTGAGCATGTGTATGCCTCCATTAATAGTGATATCATGTCGAAAATATATTGTAATAGATTATGATCCCCACCAGTTGTTCTTGATCTGTACTTGTCACAAGATAAAGCACTTCAATCATTAGCTGTCATTTTTGACTTTGTAATTTAGGGGCAATCCATTATAGGATATTTTCTCACATATGGTCAATAGGCCTACAAACCAGATCAATTAATATCTGTGAACATGTTGTCATCATCCATTCATAAATTACTTAGCATGACTTCTCCAAAAAGTTTGAGTTTCTAGGAAAAATTGCTCCAAAAAAATGTTTTTAGTCCCAACGCACCTTGCCTCCTTGGGAATCTTCGTTCAATTCTTTTTTCATGCTTGTACACCTGTGCTATTCAGCATATGTTTTTCCCTTATCTAGGTGCATTGATTCTAGAATTTTAGGAAAATTAAAAATAATTTTAATGTTTCCTCTCCTAGAAGCTTCCAATGTTATTTTAACTATTTACCATGGATAAACAACTTGAATCCCATATGATCCTATCTAGGACACATCACCTCTTATCCCTTGAGCTCGTCCTCCCATCATATGTGGATCTCGGGTCTAAGATGGTAAATACTAAACTACCAAAATTCTCTTATAAATTTACTACCATCCATAACATCAGGGTTTCCTTTTGGAGATTGGTAATGCACTCATGTTGTTGCCTTAAACCTAAAGGAGTCATCATATTCATGCATTAGGGCTGATATTGAGGTGTGCTTTGTGACTCCTCAATATAATTCAATGCCTATTTATGCTTGTAAACTCTCTCCTATGTTTGTCAATACAAAGTGTATATTGTTTTCGAATATTTGTTGTGTTATGTTTGCACTCATGTATTTCAACGACATGCTAATTAATTTAATAAAGATATTAGAATATGATGTCTGCATGTTGTGGATCCTTTGCTTGTTTTAGTTGTGTGTGTGGGTTCTAATTATATTACTTGTTGAAACAATTGGAGATTACAAGCAAGGAGGAAAAGACGACTTTCTATAGATTCCAGGTAGGCTTCTTTCCCATACTCTAATTTCTCTAATTGAAACTTCATGCTTTTTTCCTTTTTTTGTTCTAGGTCAAACCACTAGACCTAGGGAATTCACCTTTGTTCACAATTCTAAATTAAATATAACACTTGCTTTGAACTCCGAGTCTTTGTATTGATTGGTCCTCTAAATTATTTTTGCAGGTAATATAATTTTTCCAAAGACACCACAACTTCAGGCATAGTGTTTCTTTTCATTGCACTAGATGCCTCCTGCAAGGCCTTATTATGCTCATTCTCTTTTATGGAAACATATTTTAATACATCTGCATTAGTCATAAAGTTCAGTATATGTTGGTCATCATTGAAAGTACATAAATTAGTGATGTTGTTAGGCATAGATGGTTTATATATAATTTCAATATAAAAACCATTTTTCAATGTAACACTTAGTGGTTAGATTTTCTAATGCATCTGCTGCAACATTTCTAAGCCTATGAAAATAAATGATATTGTAATCTTTAAAATTATTAATTAAATGCTATACCTCCTACTAGTAGTTTTTAAGATTCAGTGAAACACAGTGGATAGTATCTTGTGCCTGACGAGTGACCACCTATGAGTCTCCAATTACCTTCAGGATCTCTACCTTAATATCAATGTCTTTTTTTATTCCAAGTATTAGTATTATTGGTACACTGAAATGCCAAATGACATGAAATGATATACTTCTTGTTACATGGGTCTATAAGTATGCAACTAACTCCAGAGCCATCCTACATCTTTAAACCACCAAAATATAAATTCCAAATATTATTGGCTACTAAGATTCTTCCTATACTCTTATTGCAATTACTATATATATCTATATTACAATATTCATTTGCACCATCTAGAGAAAAAGGAAGGACCTCTAATTGTGTATATGATGGGACAGGTGATGGTTGTGCTTGATAACACCTATTGTCAGCTTCTAAGAAGAAATTTCCAAATATTAAATAAGCAAAAGCAACAGGCTCATTATGGCCCTCAAGTGATTTCGTGGTGTGTTTCATGTATGGCACACTTTCCACTCAAATCTGGTTATTTCTACCCTTGTATGGAAGCCATAAATGTCACTAGTCCGTAGCAAAATACCCTTGTAATTTACTATGCCATTCTTTGATTAGGAGTACACTATAGGATTCATGGATTTCCACAACTACAATATTTATATATTGGTGAACTTGGTGATCAGATGATAATAAAAAAGAACAACCTTGAGTTCACCAATAGGGTGGATGAAAGATATGTCTGACTAAATAATTTGTGCAGTTTTTTTATCTCATTTAGAATTTATTTTATTGGAAACAAATAATGGAATTACATTCACAGATGCACCAGAATTGACTAAACAAATATGGACATTGTAATTAAAAAATTTAAAAATTAATAAAAATGGAGGGAAAGAGTGTTACCATATAATGTTACAACATTAACTACAAATTCAAAAGAACTAGAAGACTTACCAGAAAAGTCTTGAGAGGAAGAAGCTTTATTACCCGAAGAAGGTTGCGAAAAGGCTTGGACCAATAGCTCATGTTGGCTTGCTATATTCACGAGCTCAAAGAAGGAAATATTGTCTCAATCTCTCGTCAAATATTCAACTATGTTATACTCAATTTTATCACTTTTAGCACGAAATTTTTAAGTGTCTAGAGTAGTAGTTTTTTAAACACTTATGGGGTGATGGAATTAATTTTGTTACTAGGGGAAGTGTTCTTAGAAGTAGTTGTGCTACTAGACTTACCTTGTGCATTCTGAGTAGGATTTTCTAGTGGTGAGATTGATCAAAGTGGATATTAGTGGCCACCCATATATTCCACTTAGACCCCCACCATTTTTTCTTTCAATTTTTCAGTTTCCTTAATTGTAGCACAATTTATTATTTTTGGCATTTTTTGGGTCCTAAACATCCGAAGCAGTTTTGAGGCCCTAAACGAGGTATTTTGGGAAAATCTGAAGCAACATGGTTATGTAACACATTTTTCTCACTCAAACGTTGTAATCCTCAGATATATATTTCTAACAAGGTATTGTGAGTGTCAAACAGAGATCGTATGCCAAAGTTATGTCCCTGGGAAGTTGATGTACCAATTTACCCAATCGGTTCCCATAGTTTTGGCGCTTCATCTCCTAGGGTTAGGTTTTTTTATGTTTAGGGCTTTCCAGTGTTTATAAATAATAAATAGGCCTTCGATCCTCATTGTAACATAATACATAGGCCTATATATGCCACATCTCTTCTTAGAGATAAGCTACCAGTGCCCTAGCTAGTTTATTTCCATTTTTTCTGTAAGCATATTTAAGTTATGTGATATTAATGAAATGAAGTCTTATTTTTGCTGCATCTCTATTTTTATGTGTATTTCTGTATTTTATTGCGTTCCTACATAAGCCTTGATCAGTGGTATCAGAGTGGTCTTATTTTTCTCTATTTTTCTTTGCATGTCCCAGTGAGGTCAGGGTACAAGGAGTTAGGGCTCAATCTGGTTGAACCCTTGCAAGATCAGCCTCACAAAACCCGATGAACTCCCATTGTGAACGGAAATAAAGATGAGGGATCAAGAGATCCTATCAAAATATTTCTAGAGGAGGCCCTTAAGAAACAATGGAATGCGATGATGGATAACTTTTCCCAGATCCTTAATGGATGTCCACCGACGACACATCTACCATTAAGGGAATTTTTAGGTCTAAAATGGGCCTCATAAGAAAAATTTACAACCAAAATAAACTTTATAAGAACCATTAGGATTCAATATGATGATGTCAACCATGGGGGATGATTCACCATTTTTTAAGTAAAAGGGTAAAAAGATTAAAAAATAATAAAGTAATACAACTATTTTTTCAACTTATCTCCCAAATTTTTTACTCAAGTTTTGAGCGAGAGTACTTGTTGGATGAAAAATTTAATTCCTCATCCAAGGAGAACCCATGTTGCATACTTTCAATCGACCCTGCCAAGCGAAAAATGAGAAATACATGAAAAATGTGATTGCAATCACATTTTTCATGTATTTCTCATCTTCCTCTTAGCAGGTTCCATCAAAAGTATCCAACATGGGTACTCCTTGGATGAGGAATTAAATTATGCATCCAATGTGATAGTGTGAGGAAGCTCTGCAAAATTTCAGTTATTCAAGTAAGTTGCTGAGTCCACTATCATATTTGGTATCAGAGCCCTGTCTTCGATTATTTTATGGAAAATTTACTACGCTCTTTCTCATCCATAGATCGTAAAATTATTAATGAATTTGCCTCTTCTGCTGTTGAGTCTGAAGATCCAAATGAAACTCATGAGTCTGTAGAAAATCCTGAAAATTGGAATCCTACGTCGCTTCATGCGACTGATGTCTATAAACTTCCATTGTCCTATGTTTTTAAGAAAAATTCCTTTTTAAAAGAATTTTAAGTCACCATTAAGATTTATGGTCCGTCTTTCCAAATAGTAGCTCTGAATTTGTTCTCTGACGACGAGATTAAGAAACTCAGATAGTATGCCAAAGATAAGAAATGTAACTATCTTCATTTTTGTGGTATTTGTATTGGTATTGCTCCTTTATTCCGTCATGGGTTAAATACTCCCTATATCGCAGAAGTCTTTGATACCCGACACCAGATTTATGACCATGCCTGAATAGGAACAATTATGGGTAATCTATCTACAGGATGTCAATATGGCACTATTTTTCTTGATTATTCTATAATTTTGACTGATGTTCATTTGAAGGACTGTTGGAAATTAATGGTTGGATTTCAAGGTCTCCAGATGGCAGAAGACAGTGATTATCTTTCTATGTTGGTCCAAACCTCTTTTCAATTAACCAACACTGCTCATCCCAAGTTAAAAAAACCTGTCTTGAAAGACTGTGTGACTGTTAGTATTTCCAATGCCCAAGTTGAAGGTGTCCTTTATGATCCTACTAAACTTCCTAACAATTGGTATTTCCAATACAATTCTATTGCAAATGACAAGAAGCCAGAGTCCAAACTCAAACGCATTTCTATCTCTGATGGTCGTGTAAATCTTATTCCTCCTAAACCAGATATTCTTCGACCTCTTGTCAGACCACGTAGATATGTTGTTCCTGTTTCTACTGCAGAAGCCTCTTCCTCACGAAGATTTGATATGCCTCCTATTGAAGAATTATTTCAATATGAACCTGTTTTAGCCTCTAATGAGTTGTATATACCAGAGTCTAAACCTTTTCTTGATGTAAATAAAATGCACCGTATTTCTCATGTTCCTTTTGCTCCTGTTGAAGAATGGAAATACGCCAATCTTCATTTTGTAAAAGGTGGGAAATGGCCGCCCAAGACAAAATTTTGCACCACCTCTTCTACGTCTAAACAACCAACCACTAGAGCTGATGTTTCTCCCTTGATCGAGCATAATGCCACCAATCCTAATGATTTAGATCAGACCTACCAGTTAGGTAATTATCTCACTACTTGGTGTGCACATGCCGAAGATGTTTTAGATGATCTTGGCTCTCAGACTAAGCTCATTCTTCAAAACCTTAAGCTTCTCCATGATGAACAACAAGAAGAAAAAAAATGAAGAGAAGCAAAAGAGAAGAAGAAAAAAGAAAGGAAACACAAAGAAAATAAAGCTCCCACATTTTCTATTTCAATGGATACTCCCAAATATTGGGATGTAGATGAAAAACAAGGAGAAAGTGGAGTAGAATCCAGTGCACAAGCTTCTGAAAGAAAACTAGAGCCAACAAAGCCAATAAACTTTCAGAAACCAAAAAGTGAAATTTCTACTCTAGAAAATGCTGCCTCCAAGTTTCCATCTTTTATATTATCTTCTCTTCAAAAAGCTCATGTCTTTCGAGAAATTCCAAAATACCCGAGGGTAGAAGAAGATTTTTTTTCTACCAATTCCACTGGTTATGTTCTGGATTTAGATAAATCATCAAATCCAGCCGAATCCATAGGAATTTGGATTGGTGCACTCTATCAGATGCAAGTTGTTTCAAAGCTAGATAATATTTCTATTTTTTCCCTTGCTGAAAAATGCATGGCCGGCATTGTCTATGACTGGTGGATGGGGCCATCGGAAAAAGAACGAATGAATGTTGTTGCGTCAAGCCTAGCCACTTTAGAAATGCTACTAAAAACCTAGTTTGTTCCAGAACCGGCAGATGAAAAGAAAAAGATCATTACAGATCTGGCATGAATGGAATTAAAAGATATTAAGTTCCTAGATCAGTTTGGCAATGATTATATGGAAAAATTCTATAAAGCCAATCTGACAAATGACTCTACTCAAAAAATTTCATTCTTGTCTAAGCTCCCTGGTAATTTGGGTGATCTAATAATGAAAGATCTCGAAGTTCAAGGAAAGAAGATTGAACAAACCTATTGGGTAGATCTTTTGTTAAGATTGCAAGAAAAATTTAAATATCTTTGTTGGCAGAAGAAAGCTCAAGACTTTTATCCTGGTCTTGATGTTTGACATTATGTTTTTCCATGGAATCCATTCAAGAAAAGAAAATCTAAAAGGTATGGCAAATTCAATCCCAAAAGCGTATCCAACCCTAGAAGGCCTTTCCAAAAATTTAAGTATTTGAAAAAACGCAGGCAACCACGAAAGGAAAATGCATGTTTTATATGCAAGCAAGAAGGTCACTTTGCTTGCAAGTGTCCTAAAAGTTCTTCTAATAAGCTAAAAGCTTGCATTGAGATTGGTGATTTTGTTGATAATTGGTCAATTTTTTATTCTCAAGATGAAGTATCAGATGTATATATTCTGACTGATGCTTCTCTCTCTGATTCTGAATCAGTTCCGGATACCTGTCAAAAATGAATCGATGCTACACTAACACTGAATGCTATGATGACAATGAATTGCATTACAATGATGAGTTTAGTTATGATGACTATATTGATGAAACATCTGAATATATTTCATATGGAATTGTTTCTCTTGTTCCCTCACTTTCTATCCCTACTGATATTGGTTTAAAGAATTCACCTCCCGTTTTAAATTCCTTGTCTCCACAACCCACTTTGAATTATTTCTGCCCTTATCCGAAGACAGTTTCTCAGTCATCATCTTTACCAGCTCCAACATCTGTTAATACTGAAGAAAGTTCATTTCTTAAAAAGATTTTTAAAACTAACAATCTTCTGTACATTCCAGTTGAGGTTCAAGTCAAAGGTGAGTGGATTAACGTCGATGCCTTTATTGAAACTGGTGGTTCTAATAATTTAGCTTGCCCTTCTTTGTTCAAAGGTTTATGGAAACCTTTGCAGAAAATTCTTATTTCTGAGACCATTGGTGGATCGGTAAATCTCACCCATTATGTGGACAACATTTCTTTAAAAATTGGGGGGAGTATTGTAAAGTTTTCTGCTGTTCAGCATTATGACACATCTGCTAGTTTATTTCTTGGTATGCCTTTTATCAATTCTGTATTACCAGTTACTATCAGTGAAGATAAAGTTATCTTCAACATCAAGAAAAAGGCAATTTCAGTCCCAAGATTAAATTTGGCTAATTCAGAAGCTCAAAGAGAAAATAGCCAAAATAAAGTAGGTGTCAAAAGACCTCAAAATGACTCTAACGATTGGCAAGAAGTACTACAGATCTATGAAGAATGGAGGCAGAAAAAAACCAAGCAGAAAGAAAACAGAAATCCAAACTGGTCTCCTGAACAGATGAATCTTTTTGATGAATTTCTAAAGAATTGCTTTGAAAATCCTCAAGCATTTTGGAGTATAGAGAGTGCCCAGCAAGAGATCATCACTCTTCATGACAATGGGGTTAAAGGAAAATTGATACCCTGTACTCCAAATTATGAAAAGGAAATTGGAAACTAGATTGAAGAACTTCTGAATCTCCAACTGATTGAACCAAGTTCTTCCCATTATTCATGCTCTACTTTCCTGGTCAGAAATCATTCTGAAATAGTAAGAGGTAAAGCCAGAATGGTGATCAATTATAAACCTTTGAATGCTATCACCAAGAGCTTCAATTATCCTTTACCTCGTCAGGAAATGATTATGTAGAAGATTCATCATAGTAAGATCTTCAGTAAATTTGATATGAAATCTGGTTACTACCAGATACAAATACGAGAAGAAGATTGTCATCAAACTACTTTCACTTGTCCTGCAGGATTCTTTCAGTGGAAATTTGTTCCCTTCAGTTTGAAGAATGCGCCTCCCTTCTTTCAAAGGCGCATGGATTTTATTTTTGGTAAATATGATTTCATTGTTGTATATATTGATGATATATTGATTCATAGTCAAAATCTTGAAGACCATATGAAGCATTTGCAGATATTTCTTGAGGAAGCCAGAAAGCACGGTATTGTTCTTTCTGAAAAGAAAATGGTCCTTTTTCAAGATAGTATTGATTTTTTGGGAATTCATGTTATTAACAGAAAAATTCAGATGCAGCCTCATGTACTCACAAAATTTTCTGAGTTTCCTGATGAGCTCACAGACACAAAAATGATCTAGATATTTTTAGGAGTTCTCAACTATGTACATAAATACATTCCTAGACTCTCTAAAAGGACTGCTCCAATTCGACAACAATTGAATTCTAGATGGTCTCTAGAAGCCACAGCAGCAGTCAAATTACTAAAAGCAGAATGCCAGAATCTGCTAGAGCTCAAGCCTCTAGGTAATGGATTTTTAATCCTTCAGACTGATGCTTCTGATTCTTTTTGGGCAACTATTCTTTTTGAAAGAAAGGAGGATATAGGAGAAGAAATTTTATGTGCATATGCATCAGGTGAGTTTCTGCCTCACTAGAAAAATTATTTCACGACTGAAAAAGAGACTCTCGCCATTTTTAATGGCATTCAAAAGTTTGAGTTATATCTCGCCCCTGCCAAATTTCTGATAAGAATAGATTCCATGAATTTTAAATATTTCTTATCAGCCAAGATATCAAAGCAACTCGCAAGAGGAAGATTATTGGCATGGAAAATATGGTTTCAAATGTATGATTTCGAAGTTGAATGGGTTCCCGGTATTTCTAATTATTTAGCAGATTCCTTAACCAGAGACATGAAAAAAGCTCACACCCATCAAAGAACCAATCTATTTTCTCTTCCAGGTAAATCGGCTAAAGATGATAAATTTGAAACCTTTGTAAAAAGATTTCAGATTCTTGAATTGGTTCTTAGTGATTTAGTTAGAGAAATAAAAAATATTGTTGGGTTTAGAATAAGAAGAAATCAATGGATACAAAGATGTCAAGCATGGCGGACCAAAAATGTAAGTGTTTTATTGGGTTTGGATGAAGAAATGGTAAAGGTATATCCTCTACCTAATATGAAAGTAAAGCTTTATTTCAAAACGCTTGATGATTATTGGTCAAGACAATACACTGATGATATGATTCAAGTTATGAAAACTTTGAATTATTATCAGATTATTGGTGGTGTGGATTTTTCCTTTGCTATTTACACCTCTGCTAAAATGTTGGATTTGGATGAGATCAATATGAATGAGAAGGTTGAAAGATTTTTAACATCTTTAATAATTCCAGATCTCTTTGAAGAACTTGAAGCTACGTTTCTTCAAAGAAATGATGAAAATTTTGTAGGTACAGATTCATTTCCCCAGTTTGAATTTTTTGAACCTTTTTCTGATTGGGAAATTAAAGATGGTTGTTGTAGAAAGAAGCCCCAGGTAAGAGCCTCTCAATGTGTAGAAAGAAAATTGCAGTTTCTGAGAACTTTTTCAGCACCATGGGATTATCAGAGCATAGAATTTAGAAATCCCATTGTCCCAAATCCTTTTGGTCAGATTTATGGTCCAGAAAGGATTGATGAATCTGTGTTAGCAGATAATGCTGAAGAAGTAAAGAATATTTCTCTATGGCTCAAAGAATTTTATAAACTTAAATTGCCTGAAAAATTGTCCATGATTAGAACTTTAGAAGAACTGCAAGGAAGGCCAAAGGTAATGAAATTATTGATCAATAAAAAGGCACTAATTACCATTAGTGTCATGGCTAGAAACTGGAGTGATGATGCACTCTGCCTAATAAGTTTATTACTGTCTACCAAGGTATGTTCATCCATGATCTTTGAATTAGGGTGGCAGTAGAAGGCAGATGTTAATCATAACTGTAAACTGTGGATACAGTGTGCTATAGAACACTCTGTTAGCATGTTCCAAATTTTCAAATGGGAATTGTTAGATGGAGTTGAGATGCCAGTTCAATCACTGCTAGATTTTCGTAAAAGAAAAAAATATTCCTTCCTTGACATAGAGATAGACCCCATGGCTTATGTTAACAAGTGGAAGAAATCAGATGATAAATATCTCTTCCCTCAAAAGAATCTCTATGTTACGACAGACAATATAAAGTTTGATATAGGACAATCATCACGTGCTCCACGAAAAGGAGAATCTTCTACAGTCTCCACTAAAGGAAAAGCAGCTACAAAGAAAGGTAAAGAGAAGGCATCTGATGAAAAGGCAACCATATTTGTGGATTTGTACCAAGATGCTTAAGAGCAACAAGACCACGCATGGGAATTAGAGTATTTGGAATGGTTACATCAATATTGGGCTAATCAAAAGCCTCCTTCAACCTCATCCGAAATTAGTGAACCCGACCATGATAATGACTATGATAGTGATCGAGAACCGAAAGGTCCTTGGTAGTGCGTATTTATTTTTAATTATTGTACTGGAGAATATTGAGCAGACACCGTCTGGGCTAGTAATTCCTGACAAGGACCCTCAATCTTCTCATATGCTATATAAGTGTGTGTATGTTTGTGTGTAAATCATCGAGTGCTTGTGTGGGCCTTTGAGTGTTTGTGGGAAAGAGTGTTTGTATTCCATGCACTAAGAGATCAGAGACCATGAGGCTCTACTCTGAAGCATAATATGGTATGTAACATTTTTATTTGAATTAATACTGAAGCCTGCTGGGCCGCATGTCTGAGGACAGTTCACTCCAATATCATTATAAGTCGGGATTGTAAAGCAAGTTGAAGATCGGAGGAGTCGTGTGAGTTCTCATATTTCTCGTGCCCTTGGTGTATAGTGTGAGGAAGCTCTGCAAAAATTCAATTATTCAAGTAAGTTACTGAGTCCACTATATAGGGAGTATTTAACCCATGAAAAATTCATGGCCAACATTGTCTATGACTGGTGGATGGGGCCATCAGAAGAAGAACGAATGAATGTTGCTGCATCAGGCCTAGCCACTTTAGAATTGCTACTAAAAATCCAGTTTGTTCCAGAACTGACAAATGAAAAGAAACATATCATTACAGATCTGGCACAAATGGAATTAAAAGATATTAAATTTCTAGATCAGTTTGGCAATGATTATATGGCAAAAGTCTACAAAGCCAATCTGACAAATGAATCTACTCAGAAAATTTCATTCTTGTCTAAGCTGCCTGGTAATTTGGGTGATCTAATAATGAAAGATCTAGAAGTCCAAGGAAAGAATATTGAACAAACCTATTGGGTAGATCTTTTGTTAAGATGCCAAGAAAAAGTGAAATATCTTTGTTGGCAGAAGAAAGCTCAAGACTTTTCTCTTGGTCTTGATGTTTATCGTTCTGTTTTGCCATGGACTCCATTCAAGAAAAGAAAATATAAAAGGTATGGAAAATTCAAACCTAAGAGAGTAGCCAATCCCATAAGGCCTTTTCGAAAATTTAAGTATTTGAAAAAATGCAGGCAACCACGAACGGACAATGCATGTTTTATATGGAAGCAAGAAGGTCACTTTGCTCGCAAGTGTCCTAAGAGCTCTTCTAATAAGCTAAAATCTTGCATAGAGATTGATGCTTTTGTTGATAATTGGTCAATTTTTTATTCTTAGGATGATGTATCAGATGTATATATTCTGACTGATGCTTCTCTCTCTGATTCTGAATTAGTTCTAGATACCTATCAAAAAATGAATAGATGCTACACTAACACTGAATGCTATGATGACAATGAATTGCATTACAGTGATGAGTTTAGTTCTGATGAATATACTGATGAAACATCTAAATATCTTTCAGATGGAACTATTTCTCTTGTTCCCTCACTTTATATCCCTACTGATATTGGTTTAAAGAATTCACCTCCCGTTTTAAATTCCTTGCCTCCACAACCCACTTTGAATTATTTATGCCCTTATCCGAAGACATTTTCTCAGTCGTCATCTTTACCAACTCCAGCATCTATAAATACTGAAGAAATTTAATTTCTTAAAAATATTGTTAAAACTAACAATATTTTTTACATTCCAGTTGAGGTTCAAGTCAAAGGTGAGTGGATTAACGTTGATGCCTTTATTAACATCGGCCGTTCTAATAATTTAGCTCGCCCTTATTTGTTCAAAGGTTTATGGAAACCTTTGCAAAACATTATTATTTCTGAGACCATTGGGGGATTGGTAAATCTCACCCATTATGTGGACAATGTCTCTTTAAAAATTGGGGGGAGTATTGTAAAGTTTTATGTTGTTCAACATTATGACACACCTGCTAGTTTATTTCTTGGTATGCCTTTTATCAATTCTATATTACCAGTTACTATCAGTGAAGATAAAGTTATCTTCAACATCAAGAAAAAGGAAACTTTAGTCCCAAGATTAAATTTGGCTAATTCAGAAGCTCGAAGAGAAAATAGCCAAAAGAAAGTAGGTGTTAGAAGACCTCAAAATGACTCTAACAATTGGCAAGAAGTGCTACAGATCTATGAAGAACGGAGTCAGAACAAAACTAAGCAGAAAGCAAACAGAAATCCAGAATGGTCTCCTGAATAGATGAATCTTTTTGATGAATTGCTAAAGAATTGCTCTGAAAATCCTCAAGCCTTTTGGACTATAGAGAGTCCCCAGCAAGAGATCATCACTCTTCATGAAAATGGGGTTAAAGGAAAATTGATACCCTGTACTCCAAATGATGAAAATGAAATTAGAAAGTATATTGAAGAAATTCTGAATCTCCAACTGATTGAACCAAGTTCTTCCCATTATTCATGCTCTTCTTTCCTGGTCAGAAATCATTCTGAAATAGTAAGAGGTAAAGCCAGAATGGTGATCAATTACAAACCTTTGAATGCTATCACCAAGAGCTTCAATTATCCTTTACCTCACCAGGAAACGATTATGTAGAAGATTCAACATAGTAAGATCTTCGGTAAATTTGATATGAAATCTGGTTACTACCAGATACAAATACGACAAGAAGATCATCATAAAACTGCTTTCACTTGTCCTGCAGGATTCTTTCAGTGGAAAGTTGTTCCCTTCGGTTTGAAGAATGCGCCTCCCTTCTTTCAAAGGCACATGGATTTTATTTTTGGTAAATATGATTCATAGTCAAAATCTTGAAGACCATATGAAGCATTTGCAGATATTTCTCGAGGAAGCCAGAAAGCACGTTATTGTTCTTTCTGAAAAGAAAATGGTCCTTTTTCAAGATAGTATTGATTTTTTTGGAATTCATGTTATTAACGAAAAAATTCAGATGCAACCTCATGTACTCACAAAGCTGTCCAAGTTTCCTGATGAGCTCACAGACACAAAAATGATCCAGAGATTTTTAGGAGTACTCAACTATGTACATAAATACATTCCTAGACTCTCTGAAAATACTGCTCCAATTTTACAACATTTGAATTCTGGATGGTCTCCAGAAGCCACAACAACAGTCAAATTATTAAAAGCAGAATTCTAGAATATACCAGAGCTCAAGCCTCTAGGTAATGGATTTTTAATCCTCCAAACTGATGCCTCTGATTCTTTTTGGGCAGCTATTCTTTTTGAAAGAAAGGAGGATACAAGAGAAGAAATTTTATGTGCATATGCATCAGGTGAGTTTTTTCCTCACCAGAAAAATTATTTCACGGTTGAAAAAGAGACTCTCGCCATTTTTAATGGTATTCAAAAGTTTGAGTTATATCTTGCCCCTGCCAAATTTCTGATAAGAACAGATTCCATGAATTTTAAATATTTCTTATTAGCCAAGATATCAAAGCAACTCGCAAGAGGAATATTATTGGCATGGAAAATATGGTTTCAAATGTATGATTTTGAAGTTGAATGGGTTCCCGGTATTTCTAATTATTTAGCAGATTCCTTGACCAGAGACATGAACAAAGCTCACACCCATCAAAGAACTAGTCTATTTTCTCTTCTAGGTAAATCGGCTAAAGATGATAAATTTGAAACCTTTGTAAAAAGATTTCAGATTCTTGAATTGGTTCTTAGTGATTTAGATGGAGAAATAAAAAATATTGTTGGGTTGAGAATAAGAAGAAATCAATGGATACAAATATGTCAAGCTTGGCAGACCAAAAATGTAGGTGTTTTATTGGGTCTGGATGAAGAACTGGTAAAGGTATATCCTTTTCCTAACATGAAAGTAAAGCTTTATTTCAAAATGCTTGATGATTATTGGTCAAGACAATACACTGATGATATGATTCAAGTTCTGAAAACTTTGAATTATTATCAGATTATTGGTGGTGTGGATTTTTCTTTTGCTATTTACACCTCTGCTAAAATTTTGGATTTGGATGAGATCAACATGAATGAGAAGGTTGAAATATTTTTAACATATTTAAGAATTCTAGATCTCCTTGAAGAACTTGAAGCTACCTTTCTTCAAAGAAATGATGAAAATTTTGTAGGTACAGATTCATTTCCCCAGTATGAATTGTTTGAACCTTTTGCTAATTGGGAAATTAAAGATGGTTGTTGTAGAAAGAAGCCCCAGGTAAGAGCCTCTCAATGTGTAGAAAGAACATTGCAGTTTTTGAGAAATTTTTCAGCACCATGTAATTATCAGAGCATAGAATTTAGAAATCCCATTGTTCCAAATCCTTTTGCTCAGATTTATGGTCTAGAAAGGAGTGATGAATCTATGTTAGAAGTTAATGCTGAAGAAGTAAAGAAGATTTCTCTATGGCTCAAATAATTTTATAAACTTAAATTGCCTGAAAAATTGTCCATGATTAGAAATTTAGAAGAACTACAAGGAAGGCCAAAGGTAATGAAATTATTGATCAATCAAAAGGCACTAATCACCATTAGTGTCATGACTAGAAATTGGAGTGACGATGCACTCTGCCTAATAAGTTTATTAATGTCTACCAAGGTATGTTCATCCATGATCTTTGAATTAGGATGGCAGCAGAAGGCATATGTCAATCATAACTGTAAACTGTGGATACAATGCGCTATAGAACGCTCTTTCAGCATGTTCCAAATTTTCAAATGGGAATTGTTAGATGGATTTGAGATGCCAGTTCAATCACTGCCATATTTTCGTAAAAACAAAAAATATTCCTTCCTTGACATAGATATAGACCCCATGGCTTATGTTAACAAGTGGAAGAAATCGGATGATAAATATCTCTTCCCTCAAAATAATCTCTATGTTATGATAGACACTATAAAGTTTGATATAGGACAATAATCATGAGCTCCATGAAAAGGAGAATCCTCTACAGTCTCCAGTAAAGGAAAAGCAGCTACAGAGAAAGGTAAAGAGAAGGCATCCGATGAAAAGGCAACCATATTTGTGGATTTGTACCAGGATGCTCAAGAGCAACAAGACCACGCATGGGAATCAGAATATTTGGAATGGTTACATCAATCTTGGGCTAATAAAAAGCCTCCTTCAACCTCATCCAAAATCAGTGAACCCGACCATGATAATGACTATGATAGTGACCAAGAATCGAAAGGTCCTTGGTAGCGCATCTTTATTTTTAATTATTGTACTCGAGAATATTGAGCAAACACCGTCTGGGCCAGTAATGCCTAACAAGGACCCTCAATACTTCTCATATGCTATATAAGTGTGTGTATGTTTGTGTGTAAATCATCGAGGGCTTGTGTGTGCCTTTGAGTGTTTGTGTGAAAGAGTGTTTGTATTCCATGCTCTAAAAGATTAGAGACTGTGAGGCTCTACTCTGAAGCATAATCTGGTATGTAACATTTTTATTTGAATTAATACTGAAGCCTGATGGGTCGCCTGTCTGAGGACAGTTCATTCCAAGATAACTGTAAGTCGGGATTGTAAAGAAAGTTGAAGGCTGGAGGAGCCGTGTGTTTTCTCATATCTCCCGTTCCCGTGGTGGATAGTGTGAGGAAGCTCTACAAAATTTCAGTTATTCAAGTAAGTTACTGAGTCCATCATCTTAATTGGAGTAATCCACTCGAAATTTGAGTAAAAAATTTTGGAGATAAGCTGAAAAAGTAGTTTTTTCTTTTCTCCCTCTAAAATTTGATGATTTCATCAAATATTATTTTATTATTTCCATTATTATTTCATAATTTACTTAGGAGGCCCATTTTAGAGCTCAAAATTCCCCTAATGATCCAACAACCACTCTAGAGGCACCATATCCTTCAAGGTACAAGTTAACTTCGATATTCCCGTATTTTAAGGCTATATATATGTAGACACTGTAGATAGATGGTTGAATTTTCTGGAAGGGTATTTTTCATTCCATTATTTCTCTGGACAAGAAAAGATTACTTTTTCACTCCTCAAATCTGCCCCCCATGTCAAATACTGGTGGGAAACCTACTGTGAGAAAAAGGATGAGAGGGAACCTTCTCTATTCTTGGCTGCACCCAATTGGAATTCATTTAGAGATGGCATCAAGGAAAAATATTACCCCGTTGGGAGCTATGAGGACAAGTACATCCAATGGACCACATTGCAGGAGCAAAGGAATCAAGATGTGCATGAGTTGGAAAATTTTTTTCATGCCCTACACACAAATTTGGGTATTAAAGATTCAGAGAGACATTTGGTTCTCAAGTAGCACATCTATTTGCGTAAATACATTCAGGAGGAAATGGAGTTCCTCGAAATTACCTCGCTTTGCGTGGAATATCGATATGCCGCCAAGATTGAGTAGAAGAAGCATGACTTTGGATCCGAGAATCTGAAGCCAGGGAAAGGCACCCCCGAACCATAGAACAAGGGCCAAAGCTAAATCAGTGTGACTCAGAACAACACCATAAAGCCAAAGAAGGGCATAGGGAAGTGGTGTGAATTTCATAACAACTCCACTCACAACACAAGTGAGTGTCAGGCCAATCAGTCGCTATTGGATGAACTGAAGGAATATGTATCACATGCATGTTCTGATTCTAAGTTAGAACTAAAGAAGGGGAATGACAAAGGGAATTCAATCATTGATGCAGAACCCAATGCTACCGTTTCCACCATAAAGCTTCAAAGGTAGGATCCCGAGGATCCAGATGAGGGGGAGCGCCTCTTCCATTCGCAGATGCTGGTGAAGGGTTCTTCACTACAATTCCTTGTCGATAGTGGAAGCCAAAAGAACCTCATTTTAGTAGAGGTCATGAAGTATATCAGCCTACCAACCATAACACACCCACAACTATATACCATTAGGTGGCTTCACCAAGGAAGAGATCTCTACGTCAGCTAGCAATACCACCTTCCGTACAACATCAAGCCCTTCATGGATGAGTTACAATTTGATGTTTCTCCTCTTGATCTGTGTGATGTATTATTGGACCAACCATACATGTGGAAGCGACATGCTATGTATAAGTCTAGGCCTCATTTCGTTGTTATTATTTTGGGAAATAATTTGTACACAATACTAGAGGTAGTACCACCTCCCACCATCTCTTTGATTACTGCAAAGAAACGCAGTAATATTATTTCCCAAACTAGGAAATTTGTTTTCATTACAATTTTCTCACAGGGAAAGAATAATATTGTGGCCAAAACCTCCAAACATGGCTCCCTTGCACGGAAACAACAGATTGACAAAGTCGTGGAAGAATACAAGGACATTTTCTTCTCACCCACAAAGGTTCCTCCACATTGTCAGGTCAAGCATTCCATTGATCGGACCCAAAGCACGCCATTTCTTGATGTTGTGACACCTCATGCGACCACACAAACAGAATCCACATGTGTACTATCTGAGGCTAATAAAGAAACTAGATTTATTGAACACATCGAACACATCTACTAGCAAGTCCACAACATTTTGGATAAATTCAATGCCAAGTACAAGGAGTGCCATGATCAACATCGGGTACCACACAAGTTCCAGGTAGGTGACACAATTTGGCTACATTTTTAGAAGGAGTGCCTCACTAGACCCCACTGCCAGGGAAAATTTTAGGGGCTAATATTCGTAGGTGGGCTAATTTTCCATGCTTTTTCCTAAAAAAATTCGTTAATTTCCATTTTTTTCTAAAATTATTCGCCCAAATTTTACAGTACACCATTATTTTACCTTAAAAATCTCAAAAATATTATATATACTAATATAAAATCATTGGAAATCTAAATATTTCTACAAAATATCAACAAATATTTTACAATTTGCATATTAGGGACTAGTAAAATTTGCCAAGGTTTCTAAACTTTAAGATAAAATTCCATCCTTAAAAATTTCCCTGCCCACTGCAAGCTTTGCCTAGTCTGATATGGGAAATACACCATCACCAAGGTTGTAGGGGAAAATTCCTTTGAGCTCAATATTCCACCATTCCTTGGCATGCACCCAATGTTCAATGTGGATTGCCTTCGATCATCATTTACACCTCTACTGGACACATCTGACTTGGAAGAACAACTCACACCAACAAAGTTAACCTCAGACTACAAGGAACAAGCCACGACTGATCAGATCATAGGCACATAGATCAAGAATACATTCCAACAGAGGATCCAACTATATCAAGTTTTCAAAGTAGGCCAACTCCTTCACCAAGGCAAGTGGTTCACCAGGGACCAAGTTTAGCAGAAATTTCCTCATCTCATGGAGGAACTGAATGAAATGGGGAAAATTTCTTCCTAAGGGGTGAGGAATGATTTAGGTAGATATTGGTGGCCACCTTTCTATTCCACTTGGACCCCAACCATTGTTTCTTTCAACTCTTTTAGTTTCCTTAATTATATCACAATTTACTATTTCTGGAAGTTTTTCGGGTCCTGAACTTTTGGAGTTGTTTTAAGGCCCTAAGGGAAATTTTCCCCCAAACTTTACAACAAGGGGCAAAGCCAAAGTGATGTGACTAATAAAACACCACAAATCCAAAGAAGGAAATGGGGAAGTGGTGTGAATTACATAACAGCTCCACTCACAACACAAGCGAGTGTTAGGCCAAATAATCGCTAGTGGTCGAAATGAAGGCATCTGAATCAGATGCATGTTCTCATTCTGGGTTAGAACCAACAAAGGGGAATGAAAAAGGGAATAATATCATTGATGTGGAACCCAGTGCCACCATTGCAACCACAAAGATCCAAAGGGAGGATCCCAAGGATCCAAATGAGGGGGGGCGCCTCTTCCATTTGCAGATGTGGGTGAAGGGTTCTCCACTACAATTCCTTGTCGATAGTGGAAGCCAAAAGAACCTCATTTCACCAAAGGTCCTGAAGTGGCTTGGACTACTAACCACAACACACCCACAGTAATATACCATCAAGTGGCTTCACCAAGGAAGATATCTCTGCGTAGCAAGTAGTTCTGCCTTCCATACAACATCAAGCCCTTCATGGATGAGGTAGTGTGTGATGTTTCTCCTCTTGATGTGTCTGAAGTATTATTGGACCAACCATACTCTTGTAAGAGACATGTTATGTATGATTCTAGGAAACGTTTTATTATTATTACTTTGGGAAATATGTTGTACATGATACTGGAGGTAGTGCCACCTCCCTCCATCTCTTTGATTACTGCAAAGCAACACACTAAGATTTTTTCCCAAACCAAGAATTTTTTTTCATTAAAATTCACCCATTTGGCAAGAAGAATATTGTGGCCACAGCCTCAAAATAGGGCTCCCCTACATGGCAGAAATAGATGGAAAAATTCATGGAGAAATACAAGGAAAATTTATCATCACCCACAAAGGTTCCTCTACACTGTCAGGTCAAGTGCTCCAATGATCTAACCCCAGGAACACTACTGCTTTATGTTGACATAACTCATGTGACTACACAAACATAATACACATGTGTATTATCTGAGGATAATAAAGAAACCATATTTATTGTACACATCCAGTAGGTCCACGACATCTTGTAGAAATCCAATGCCAAGTACAAGCAACACCATGATCAACATCGGGCGCCACACAAGTTCCAGGTGGGTGACATAGTTTTTCTACATTTGTAGAAGGAGTTCCTCGTTGGACCTCACTACAAGATTTTACCACTCTTATATGGGCCATACAACATCACCAAGTTTTTAGGGGACAATGCCTTTGATCTCAATATTCCACCATAATTCCTTGGCCTGCACCCAATGTTCAATGTGGACCGCCTTCGGCCAGACTTTCCACCTTTACTGGACAAATCCTACATGGAAGAACAATTGAAAGAAAGAGAGTTAACCCTCGACTACATGGAACAAGCCATAATTTATTAGATCATATGCACATGGATCAAGAGCACCTAGCACCAGAGGATTCAACTATATTGAGTTTTCAAAGTAGGCCAACTCCTTCACCAGGTCAAGTGGCTCGTGAGGGACCAAGCTTAGCAGAAGTTTCCTCATCTCATAGAGGAACTCAATGTAATGGGGACCATTTCTTCCTAAAGGGGGAGGAATGATCCAGGTGGATATTGGTGGCCACACATCTATTCCACTTGGACCCACACCATTGTTTATTTTAGCTTTTTTGGTTTCCTTAATTGTAGCATAATTTACTATTTTTGGTAGCTTTTCGGGTCCTGAACTTCTGGAGCCAACTAATGTTGCTCACTCAAAAGTTGTAGTCCTATGATAGATATTTATAATGAGGTATTTTGTGCATCAAACAGAAAACGTATTCCAAAATTATGTCCCCGGGATGTTGATGTACCAATTTACCAAAATGGGCCCCATAGTTTTGGCGCTTCATTTCCTAGGGTTAGGTTTTTGGATATTTAGGGTTTTCCATTGTTTCTAAATAATAAATAGGCCTTCAAGCCTCATTTTAACATATTTTAGAGTCCTATAGCCACTACATCTCTTCTCAAATATAAGCTACCAACGCCCTAGCTAGTTTATTTCCATTATATCTGTAAGCATATCTCAGTTATGTGATATTAATGAAATGAAGTATTATTTCCATTGCATCTCTGAATTTATGTGTATTTCTGTATTTCATTTCATTCCCACATAAGTCCAGATCAGTGGTATAAGAGAGGTCTACCCTTTCTCCGTTTTTCTTTTCATGTCCCCAACGAGGTCAACGTACAAGGAGTTAGGGCTCAATCTGGTTGAATCCTTGCAAGATAAGCCTCACAAATCCTGATGGCCTCCCATGGCAAACGAAAAGAAATACGAGGGAGCAGGATCTCCTATCAAAATATTTCTCAAGTATGCCCTCAAGAAACAAACGAACGTGATTATGGATAACTTTACCCAGATCCTTCAACGGTTGTCCACCAGCGGCGCATCTACATCCAGCAGCCACTCCTTTCAATGTACAAGTGAACTTCGGCATTCCTCTATTTGAAGGTCAGATAGATTCATATGCCATATATAGATGGTTTAATTTGCTGGAAGGGTATTTTTCAGACCATGATTTCTCTGACTAGGAAAATATTAATTTTTTCACTCCTCAAAGCCGCCACCTATCTCAAATAATGGTGGGAAACCTATTGTGAGCAAAAGGATGAGAGGGAACCCTCTCTATTCTTGGCCGCACCCACTCAAAATTTGTTCTGAGATGGCATCAAGGAATAATATTACCCCGCGGGGAGCTATGAGGACAAGTACATTGAATGGACCACGCTACAATAGCAAAGGGATCAATATGTGCACAAGTTGACTAATTTTTTCCGTACATGTGCACAAAGTTGGGCATTAAATATTCAAAGAGACATTCAGTACTCAAGTATCATAGTTTTTTGCACAATTAGATTCAGGAGGAAATGGAGTTCCTCGACATTACCTCACTTAGCGCGACATATCAATATATCGCCAAGATCAAGCATAAATTTAAGAAGAAGAAGCAAGACTTTGGATACGCAAATCTGAAGCGAGGGAAAGGTGCCTCCAAACCTCAAAACAAGGTGAAAAGATAAAGCAGTGTGACTCAGAAAAAACACCACAAAGACAAATAAGGACACGAGGAAGTGGTGTGAATTTCATAACAACTCCACTCACAACACAACCTAGTGTAGGGATGAACAATCGCTACTGGCCGAACTGAAGGTATCTGAATCAGATGCATGTTGTGATTATGAGTTAGAACCAGAAAAGGGGAATGAAAAATGGAAGAAGATCATTGATGCATAACCTAGTGCCATTGTTGGCACCAGAAAGATCCAAAGGTAGGATCCCAAGGATCTAGAGGAGGGGGAGTGCCTCTTCCATTCACAGATGTGGGTGAAGGGTTCTCCACTACAATGCCTTGTCAATAACGAAAGGCTCCAAAAGAACCTTATTTCAGCAGAGTTCATGAAGTGGCTCGGCTTACCAACCACAACACACCCGTAGTCGTATACAATTAGGTGGATTTAGCAAGAAAGAGATCTCTGCATTAGCCAACAGTGCCTCCTTCCGTACAACATGAAGCCCTTCACAGATAAGGTATTGTGTGATGTTTCTCCTCTTGATATGTTTGATGTATTATTAGGCCAACCATACTTGTGGAAGCGACATGTTGTGTATGATTCTAGGCCTCCTTTGTATCAGGAAGCGACATGCTCAAGTATCGCAGTTGTTTGCACAAATACATTCAGGAGGAAATGGAGTTCCTTGACATTACCTTGCTTGGCACGACATATCAATATGCAGCCAAGATCAAGCATAATTTTAAGTAGAATAAGGGAGAATTTGGATTCATGAATCCAAAGCCAGGGAAAGGTGCTCCCAAACTATAGAAAAAGGGGAAAATAAAAGGCGGTATGACTCAGAACAACACCACAAATAAAAAAAGGGACACAATAAAGTGGTGTGAATTTCATAATAGCTCCACTCACAACACAAGTGAGTGTCAGGCCAAACATTCGATAATGGCCGAACTGAAGGCATCTGAATGAGATGCATTTTCTGATTCTGAGTTAGACCTAGAAAAGCATAATGATAAAGGGAAGCAAATCATTAATGCAAAATCTAGTGCCATTGTTGCCACCACAAAGCTCTAGAGGGAGGATCTTGAGGATCTAGAGGAGGGGGAGCACCTCTTCCATTCGCATATGTGGGTGAATGGTTCTGTAATAAAATTCCTTGTTGACAGGGGAAGCCAGAAGAACCTCATTTTAGCAGAGGTTGTGAAGTATATTGGCCTACCAACCATAGCACACCCATAGTCGTATACCATTGGATGGCTTCACAAGGGAAGAGATCTCTGTGTCAGCGATAAGTGTCGCCTTACGTATAACATCAAGCCCTTCACAGATGAGGTACTATGTGATGCTGCTCCTATTGGTGTGTCTATTGTATTATTGGGCCAACCATACTTGTGGAAGCAACATGTTCTATATGAGTCTAGGCCTCATTCAATTATTATTACTTTGGTAAATAATTTGTACAAGATATTGGAGGTAGTACTGCCTCTCACCATCTCTTTCATTACTACAAAGCAATGTAGTAAGATTATTTCGCAAACTAGAAAATTTATTTTCATTACAATTTTCCCACATGACAAGAAGAATATTATGGCCACAACCTCCAAACAGGGCTCCCGTGCATGGCAATAGAAAATGGACAAACTCTTGGATGAATATAAGGGAATTTTCTCCTCACCCACAAAGGTTCCTCTACACTGTCAGGTCAAGCACTCCATTGATTTTACCCCAAGAACGCCACTTCCTGATTTTTTCATACCTCATGCTACCACATAAACAAAATCCACACATGTATTATCTGAGGCTAATAAAGCAACCAGATTTATTGAATGCATCCAACACATCTTCCAACAAGTCCACAACATTTTGGAGAAATCCAATGCCAAGTAAAAGCGGCGCCGTGATCAACATCAAGTGTCACACAAGTTCCAGGTGAGCAACACAATTTGACTATATTTGGAGAAGGAGCACCTCACTGGACCCCACTGCAAAATTTTCCCTCTACAATATGGGCCATACACCATCACCAAGGCTATTGGGGACAATGTCTTTGAGCTTAGTATTCCACCATTCCTTGGCCTGCACCCAATGTTCAATGTGGACCACCTTCGGCCATACTTTCCACCTCTACTAGACACAACCGATATACAAGAAGAACTCACACCAACAGAGTTAACCCCAGACTGCATGGAACAAGCCACAACTAATCAGATCATAGGTAGATAGATCAAGTACACCTGCCAGCAGATGATCCATCTATATCAAGTTTTCAAAGTAGGCTAACTCCTTCACCGGGGCAAGTGGCTCACCAAGGACAAAGTTCAACAGAAGTTTCCTCCTCTGATGGAGGAACTCAACGAAATGGGGACCATTTCTTTGTAAGGGGGGAGGAATGATCCAAGTGGATATTGGTGGTCACTTTTCTATTCCAATTGGACCCCCACCATTGTTTTTTTTAACTTTTTCAGTTTCCTTAATTGTAGTGCAATTTACTATTTTTGGCAATTTTTCAGGTCTGAACTTCTTGAGCCATTTTGAGGCCCTAAACAATGTTTTTTGGGAAAATTGGGAGAAAAAAATATTGTATAATGATGTTCCTCCCCCAAAATTTTTAGTACTCAGATAAATATTTCTAACAAGGTATTGTGCATGTCAAGCATCGATCACATGCCAAAGTTACGTGCCTGGGAAGTTGAAGTACCAATTTACCCAAACGAGCCCCATAGATTTGTTGCTTCATCTCCTAGGATTAGGGTTTTATATGTTTAAGCTTTTCCATTGTTTCTCAATAATAAATAGGCCTTTGAGCCTCATTGTAACATAGTTCATAGCCCTGTAGCCTCCACATCTCTTCTTAGAGATAAACTACCAATGCCCTAGATGGTTTATTTCCATTATGTCTATAATAATATTTCAGTTATGTGATATTTTTGGAATGAATTCTTATTTCTGTTGCATCTCTTCATTTATGGCAGTCTGCACTTTCTCTGTTTTTCTTTGCTTGTCCCTAACGAGGTGAGGGTACAAGGAGTTAGGGCTTAATCTGGTTGAACCCTTGAAAGATCAGCCTTGAAAACCCTGAAGACATCCCATGGCGAATGAAAAGAAGCCGAACTAAAATTCTTTATCGATAGTAGAAGACAAAATAACCTCATTTCAGCAGAGGTCATGAAGTGTCTTGACTTACCAACCACAATACACCCGCAACCCTATACCATCGGGTGGCTTCACCAAGGAAGATATCTTTGCGTCAACCAACAGTGTTGGCTTCCGTACATCAAGCCCTTCATGGATGAGGTAATGTGTGATGTTTCTCCTATTGATGTGTCTGATGTCTTATTGGGCCATCCATACCTATGGAACCGAGATTATGTTGTAATATCCTAAAATAGGTAAAATCAACACTATTGGGAATATCTTAAGATATTCCAAAAGTGGAGCTACAACAATTCATGAACATAACAGTGTAAATCATCTCATGATATGTGAAAGGAACATCTAACCAGCAATTGAATGCTCAAAAACAAGAATATGACCTATACACTCCTTCCAAAGTGAGGAAATGCAACAATATAGGGCATAAAACATTATTTACAGAGAATTACGCTATACATGTGAGAAATGGGACTCGGATCCCTTATTTTATACAATATACATCTCACATATGGAATGGGACGAAAAACAAATCACTCTAGCCAATTTAAACAGATCTCCCGGTTCAAACATGACTTAAAAATGCCCAAATCCCATGACTTATGGAATGAAAAAGTGACTGAAGAAAATATAGTGTAATCATGAGAGGGTTTCTACAGCAATATATGATAAAAAATATATCTAGAGTTTATTTAGCTCAAACTCAAAGAAAAACAGATATCTAGCCTCTTTTATACAATGTGAAGATAACCCGGGAAGGGTTTCTTGAGAGAATGAGTATACAAGAGAAGATCTGAAAAAATAGATCTAAAACAATGAAATTATACTACAGATATATAAATTAATAGCTGAATAATAGAAAAACAAGAGAATTTTTTCTATACAATCCTTCTGGGAGAAGGGTTGGCCCTTCCTCCAGGAAACAAGCTCACAATCAAGGGTCTTGACCCTGCTACTGCAACACTAAGAAAAAGGATGCAGTTCCTGCCAAGGACTGTGCTCTAAGAGATGGAGACTGCTTTGGCCAAGTGCCAAGATGTAAAATATGCCCAGATATCTTCCTTACATATCTTTCAAAGAAATGGAAGCTCCCTCCTTCGAAAGATAATATCAGAATATGGTGTTGTGAACCTTCCACTGCAACACCCTGCAACACAACGTTATGCTCTACAGAAATAAAATTGTGGCTGAAGGAGGATGCTTGGCCTCAATCCTGAATGTGGAAGACTGAAGTGCAAGCTCCCTCAAGAGGCCTCTCTTGAGGTGATAAGGAATTCCTAAACATGAATTCCTTGTGCTAAACAACTCTTCAACTCTGCTAAACAACAAGAGGATGTCAGATAGTCATGCAGACAAAAATCAGTAATCAACAAGCTAACCCAAAATGGTTGCCTTCCTCTTCCTTATAAGCTATGTGAGCCTCCTCACTTTGGGTCCCACCCATTAGAGTTTCCACATGCACATGATCAATCTCCCTCCAAAACTGTGTTGTGTCTCCATTAAGGTCACTCTCCCTTAACAACGCTGTTTGATTTGGCCAAGGTTGACTTTGTCTACATGAAAAAGTTCCTGTTCACACAAGAGGGTGTGAAATATAGCCACCAAAGTGATCCTCTTCCATAAAAAGAGGGTTTTTATGCTGATTAAGTTAAGTATGGGTTTCCTCCCCCCCATTTATTTATCCACTAGATGCAAAAACCAAAAATTAATATTCCAATAAGTATACATGCTAATTTAGGAATATTACAGTCCTCCCCTCCCAGTGTTTCTTGTCCCCAAAAAACTGCAAGGATAGAACTGAAGAGTGTCCTCTCAAGGCATAGAGTCATAAACGCATGGGGAACTTTCATTCTCATGTGAAACCTCCACCCCCAAGCTATCATCCATACAAAATGAATCACCCTCCAACATGGAAACTCATGAAAAATATTCTCCACCCATGGCTCCTAAAGTGTAGGTGGGCCGAATAGCTGAAACTGGTAGGAAAAATGGCCTACCCCATGTTGTCTCTCTCTCCACTCATGATAAGTGTAAAGAACATGTTGATCTGTGGCTGCAATAATGTGGCCCTCAAGTGGCAAGTAGAAAGATGGACCTCCAAAGATCCTCTCTCCAATGTCCTGAATCATGCTAGCCCAAACCATTCCATACAAAATGGATGGCACATCTTCACCATTTGGCATCCAAATCAGAAAATTGCTAAAGGTTATATGCAAGTTAGGAAGATACCAAAGGTTTCTCAAGTGGATACAGTGCAGTGTTCCCAACTGCTGCTTGAGAACATCATGTGGCAAGTTGTCCCCAAATGAATTATTAGTTGTGCAAGTATTCTCATTTACTATGTGGTAGTAATCAACAATATATATCAATTGAGCACAATAAAAACAACAATAAACTTGCCCAAAGTTATGTAGGTATGGGTTATCATCATTACAAATATTGGCCATAAAGTGACCATAAAACCCAAGAATACCCTTGCTCTCATGTGGAGCAATGCACTGTCCATAGATGGTGATAAGATACAAATGGTCAATGGAATAATCGATAAGAAAAAATATGTATTTCTTACCATGCATAGTGAGTAAGCTGAAAGTGAGGTCCATGGATGATTCCTCCCATGAAAATATTCTCATAAAAATCTGCAAAAAGAGAGGTTGCATACTCCCCTTGGAGCACTCCAACAACAGAAACATACTCCCAAGTGACAGCGTTTTAGGCCTTAGTGATAAGGCTCTTGTCACTCCATGACTTCTCTCTTTGAAATTCCATATGCCAAAGCCATCCACCAACATGCTGCTATGTAAGAAGCTCTTCTCCCTATGTGGAAGCCTCTCCTTATCCTCCAATGCTGAAGGGTAGCCTCTTTGCACTTTGAAGGTGCCTTTCCTCTCTCTGGAAACATCATGATAAGTATGGGAAAAGTTATTCCCATATTCTCTCAAGTGTAACCATAGCAACAAAAACCTTTGCTGCTCCCTTATTACTCCCTCATACAAGCCATAGAATAACATCATGATGGTTGCCTTGTATGATGTCCCATATAAAAAAATCTTCTACTGCCATATCATATGGGTGCCCTAGCAAACCTCAATCCTCCACATTCCTCTTGATAAGGGATATATCATATGATGGCCAAACTCTCTCAAGAGTAGCCAACACAACTTGGCCTCTTGCTTCCCTTTTTCAT
The DNA here is from genome assembly GCA_034641835.2 of Pinus albicaulis. Taxonomy (NCBI): domain Eukaryota; kingdom Viridiplantae; phylum Streptophyta; class Pinopsida; order Pinales; family Pinaceae; genus Pinus; species Pinus albicaulis. The sequence continues at coordinate 485,226,553 of CM076581.1, forward strand.
AGATTTGCAAGTGGCTCACCAACCTATTGCTCTCCATCCGTCCCCATTCATCCATATGTGGATGCCTCTCATCATGCTCTACCTTGACATCTTCCCAAATAAGGCTACCATTCTTCAAAATAATATTCCTCCCCTTGCATCTCATGGGATGTTGAGATGCAATCCCTTGGAGATTTCCTAGAGAGGATCTCCCATCAATGATCATCTTGAATCCATAAGGATCCAAGTGTGATGAAGGTAAAACATCATCATAAAGTGGGACAATGTTCACCATGTCGTCCAAAATCTTACACCCCAACCCCACATGTTGCATGCAACTAAGCAAGGGTGCATTGAAATGATTTTTTACCCCTCCTTTGATCAAACCCAAGCTGTACAACACAATGTAAGCTTGCTGCTCCAAATCAGCAATGTGTTTTGATCCTTGATCATGTGAGGACATATTTCCAAGGCTTCCCACAAGATTTTCTGAAATGATAGAAAATGGAAATTCATGCATACCTTTGTGGGACTTAGGAACATCTTGGAAGGCTGAAATGGTTCCTTCCTCCATTGTGATGGTGCCTTTAGCTACTGCAATAGATGGTTTCTCTTCCATGATTGTGACAGCGCTAGTACAAGACTCCTCAAGTGGTGGTGAGGTATCCTCCCCTTCTGATCTCTCTCTATCAAATCTTCTGATCACCCTTTGAGTGAAATCTGCAAAAGTAGATACTCTTGCATGACTCACATGGCTGAACCACCAAGTGATTTCCTTACCCTCCAAGTGCAGTGCTGAGATTTCGAAAACCTCTCTCTGTACTACTAGATGTAGTAGGAAGAATGCCTCTAGCTTCATCACCCAAGATTGTGCTGTGCATGTGGGTGATCCATCAAAATTAGACAATAGAAATCTATTTCCCATTATCATCCTATGGCTGTAGGGCCTCCTCTCTTCTTCTAGCTCGATAAAATGAGGAAGATCTAGAGTCTTTTTGAAAGCTCTAGGTTGACGTTTGTATTTTGCTAGGTACCCAATTAGGAACTCATGTTCCAAGTGCTCTTAATGCTTCTTGTTTTCTTTATGAGAATAGGAAGTGCATGGGTCTTCCTCCTCTTGAAACCTTCTAGAGGTGTCACTACAACTTTCTTCTTCTTGAAACCCTATGGGAGTTTCATTGCATCTCTTCTCCTTCATCTGCTTAACCTCCTGGGAAAGGTTCTTTTTGGATCGAAAAAGTGATGAGAGAAAACTCATCCCCTTCATAATTTTTATCTATGCTCCTCTTTATTCTTCTGATGGCTGGAACTCATAGGCTGAGCCAAAGATTATGCTCTTCTACCACTGTAATATCCCAAAATAGGGAAAATCAACACTATTGGGAATATCTTAGGATATTCCAAAAGTGGAGCTACAAAAATTCATGAACATAGTAGTGTAAATCAGCTCATAATATGTGAAAGGAACATCTAACCAGAAAGTGAATGATCAACAACAATAATGTGAACTATACACTCCTTCCAAAGTGACGAAAAGCAACAATATAGGGCATAAAATGTTATTTACAAAGAATTACGCTATACATGTGAGAAATGGGACTTTTATCCCTTATTTTATACAATATACATCTCACATATGGAATGGGACCAAAAACAAATCACTCTAGCCAAGTTAAACAAATCTCTCGGTTCAAACATGGCTTAAAAATGTCCAAATCCCATGACTTATGGAATGCAGAAGTGACTAAAGCAAATACAGCATAATCATGAGAGGTTTTCTACAAAAATATATCATAAAGAAGAGATATATAGTTTATTTAGTGCAAACTCAGAGAAAAATAGAGATCTAGCGTCTTCTATACAATGTGAAGATAACCCGGGAAGGGTTTCTTGAGAGAATGAGTATACAAGAGAAGTTCTGCAAAACTAGATCTGAAACAATGCAATTATATTTCAGCTCTATAAATTAATAGCTGAATAATACAAGAACAAGAGAATTTGTTCTATACAATCCTTCCGGGAGAAGGGTTGGCCCTTCCTCCAGGAAACAAGCTCACAAACAAGGGTCTTGACCCTACTGCTGTAACACTGAGAAAAAGGATGCAATTCTTGCCAAGGACTGCATTGTAAGAGACGAAGACTACTTTGGCCAAGTGACAATATGTAAAATATGCCAAAGATCTTCCTTACAGATCTTGCAAAGAAAGGTAAGCTCTCTCCTTTGACAGATAAGCTCAGAAGATGGTGTTGTGAACCTTCCACTGCAACACCCTACAACACAATGTTATGCTCTGCAGAAATAACATTGTAGCTGAAGGAGGATGCTTAGCCTCAAGCATGAATGTGGAAAACTGAAGTGAAAAATCCCTCAAGAAGCCTCTCTTAAGTGGAGAAGGAATTCCTAAATAGAAATTCCTTGTGCTAAACAACACTGCAACTTTGTTAAACAACAAGAGGATGCCAGATATTCATGTAGACCAAAATCAGTAATCAACAAGCTAACCCCAAATGTCTTCCTTCCTCTTCCTTATAATCTATGCGAGCCTCCTCACCTTGGGTCCCACCCATTACAGTTTCCACATGCACATTACCAATCTCCCTCCAAAACTGCGTTGTGTCTCCATTAAGACCACTCTCCCTTAACTGCGATATTTGATTTGGTCAAGGTTGACTTTGTCTACATGCAAAAGTCCCTGTTCACACAAGAGGGTGTGAAATATAGCTACCAAAGTGATCCTCTTCCATACCAAGAGGGTTTTTATGCTGATTAAGTTAAGCATGGGTCTCCTACCCCCCATTTATTTATCTACTAGGTGCAAAAACCAAAAAATAATATTCCAATTAGCATACAGGCTAGTTTAGGAATATTACAGCTGTGTATGATTCTTGGCCTCGTTCTATTATTTTTTTTTTTGGAAATAAGTTGTATAGGATACCGAAGGTAGCATAGCCTCCCACGATCTCCTTGATTACTGAAAATCAACACAGTAAGATTATTTACCAAACCACAACCTTTTTTTTCATTATAATGCGCCCATAGGGCAAGATGAAGATTATGGCCACAACCTCCAAAAAGGGCTCCCCTGCATGACAACACCAGATGGAAAAATTCATGGAGGAGTACAAGGACATTTTCTCCTCACCCACAGAGGTTCTTCTACACTATCAAGTCAAGCATTCCATTGATCTGACCCCAAGCGCATCACTGCCTGATGTTGCCATACCTCATACGACCACAAAAACATAATCCACATGTGTACTCTCTAAGGATAATAAAGTAACTAGATTTATTGAACACATCGAGAATGTCTCCCAGGACATCCATGACATCGTAGAGAAATTCAATTCCAAGTACAAGAATCACCATGATCAACATCAAGTGCCACACAAGTTCTAGGTGGGTGACATAGTCTAGCTAATTTTGTAGAAGTAGCACCTCATTGTACCCCACTGTAATCTTTGCCCACTCTGATATGGGCCATACAACATCACCAAGGCTATAGGGTACAATGCCTTTGAGCTCAATATTCCACCATTCCTTGGCATGCACCCAATTTTCAATGTGGACAGCCTTCAAACATACTATTTTTTAGTGTCTATGAGTCACCGATGATCAAATGTACTCTTTCCATGTGATTGATAAGGTATTAGGGTATAATGGTTATATTTTCAAAAACAAAATCAAATAAATTTGACATCTCTCTATTGTCATATGGCCATTGGTTATTGTCTAGGTCAGTGCTACTCTGTCCACTTGCTCATGTTCATCTTCACTCATCATGTCCATGTCATCATTTAGGTGTCCTTGGTCATAAAAAGAGTTAATGTGCCATAATATAGTTCATGGTCTAGGATTTTCATTTGATTGTCATCATAATGTTGATCATAAAAATAAAAAAGGGAGCCATGTACATCATTTGGGTCACCATCATGGGATTTAGAAAATCAGGGAATAAAGGAAAAATACAAGGTAACATTTCCACTAAGAAATTATGTTGCATGTCAATCCCTCAAAAGTCATTGTCTCAAGTACACATGATGTCATGATCCAAAATCAAGCTTCAATTTGCAAATGGTTCATCTCCATTAAATTAAGGGAAATATAGATTTTCATGAGTTTATCTCATCCTTCCAAGTTTTCAAGAGCTCCTCTCCTTCACTCCAAAACTCGCCACAACCATCAGAAGGTCGAAATCCATCATCAAATTTCTCCCTAAATTAAACTACTGTGTTTCTGGAGGGTGTTGCGCTTTTGTTTTAGAGATACAAGGAGTGAAGGAAGAGCTTAAAATGCTATTTCATTGTTTAAGACATCTTCAAACAAGTAAGTGAGGCTATCACACACCATTCCTTTCGTCAAATTTCTCCAGAAATTTGATTAAATCCTCCTTTAGCATTATTTGCTGTGTTTTTGTTGCATTTTCAAGTTGTTTTGGTATTCACTTCATTCCAATGATAAATACCCTATTTTTTTACCCTAAATACCCTTGTATACACTTGATAAACTATCCCTAACCATTTCCCATACTTATTTTCTTCATCTCATAATTTTCCCCTAGAAACCCAAGCCCTCACTACGTTTTTGCCGTGTTTTTGGGGTTTCCCTATGTTTTTAATTTTTTCCCTTCTTCCCTCACTCATTATAATAAATTTCACTACCCCTATATTCCAAAAATCTACCCTTACCCCCCAAAATTTCCCTATAATTTTCCCTAACTCCTATCCCCTCCATTCCCTTCCCTAAACTAGTTTCTTTGTTTTCCATATTTTGTAGCCCTAAACGCCTACCCTTTTCCCCTATCAAACTAAGGTTTTAAGTCAAGAAAAACCAACAACATGGAGAGTGAAATGAAGAAGTGCAAAAGAGGGGACAGATCTCAAGATATGAGCCAACTCATATGCATGAGATCAATGCTTCATAGTTCATCAAGAGGTCATTTGAAAAAGTAGGATGCCTAGCGGTTTGTGAGAAAGTACAAGAGGTCGGCTACCATTGTAAGTTGACTAGTCTATTTGCCACCAATTTTAAAAGAACAAGACCAAAATTGCAGGGTCGAACTTCTTGGTATCAATAGAGGTCATATTTTCAACCACTGGTATCCCTTACCAAGGAGAAATTTGGTTTAAGGGGATGGATTTGGACATAGAAAATTATAAAGTGTTCTTGAAACCACAGTATAAGGAAGCTACCTCTCATAGTTTCCCTTGCAAGAAATTATTGGATAAATGTACTCCTTTAATGAATATGATTATGAAATATTTTACTTGTGAAGGAAGGTTTTGTAGGTTGTATCAGTATCATATAATCTTGTTGATTCACTTCACTTCCATCAAACCACTAAATCTACCCAATTACTTATTGAGAAGCCTAGTTAAGATGACTGAGAAAGTGTGGAATAAAGGGAGAGACCATCAAGAAAGCTTGTTTCATCATGCTTTGATTAAAGTCATAGTTCTCCACCAACTCACATAGATCAAAATGCCATGTGAAACATTTTTGGAGGAAACTACTCTTCTGCCTACCTAAAATTAGCCAAAGAGTCAGAGCACCCCCTTAGCATCATCTAACCCATAGGAAGTCGGCTCATCAAACAAGCCATCAGTGATAAAGAAAAAATTCAAAGAACTATAACATAGGTAAGAGGTCGGTTTTTTCCCCTGAAATAGCAGAGATTTTTAGGCCTAAAACTAGATATCAAGTTACAAAGCTATCCAAGGGTTTTTTCATTGAAGAAGTGTAGGTTGAAGATATAAGAGAGAAATCACCTAGGGATAGAAATGATGCGCCTTTGCAGCATAAGGAAGGGATACCTCCTGAACTTGAAATGGAAGACCTAGAAGAAGAGAAGCATGAATATAAGCCACCATAATACATCATAAAATAGAAATATTCACAGATTAGGGAGCTCAAATATGATCTTTCCAAGGAAAATTTCATGGTGGCTTTCCTGCAGCAAGAGAATAGGCAACTCAAACTAAACCTAGTGTTGCAAAACAAACCATAAGGAGACAATACATCATCCAGAAAATCATATGTTGTGGTAGAAAAGGATAAGGGTAAGGCCATCATTGATATGGAGTAGTTGGAGGACAAATAAATTCAGGTATAACCAAAAAGGCCTAAAACTAGAGCAGAGGCAAGAAGAGAAAAACATGAAAATATTCATCTCCTCCTCAAGTCGATAAAGATATCTATGAAACCAAAACTACTGAGTTTGAAGAAGAAAGGGAATTCTAACTTGGCATAGTAAATTAACACCTAGAGAAGCTACTGAAGAAGGAAAACACAGACACTTCCATACAGAGGCACATGGCAACGCACTACGACACTAGAAACACTATTTGAAAAATTAGGGTTAAGAACATGAAGAAAGAGCTCAAGAAGACCCTAGCCAAGCTCAAGAAAAGAGATAATATAGATATATGAGCTAATGAATCCTTATTTTCTTGAAGGCGTGACAAAAAAATGGAAAAGGAAAGAAATTTTGGAAAAATTTTGAAAAATTTTGGGTTTTTTGTCATACAAGAAAAAACTAGTGCATACATACGCAACGTGTGCTCGTTGCGATTTTTCCCAGAGGATCAAAATGAATATTGAAAAGTATTTGGAGGTGTCTTTTGGTTAGTACATTCTAGAAACCTACTTGGGGTTCTTTTCCAGTTCATGTATTTTCAGAAAAAGGTCAAAAACCACCTATTTTCCACCCTTCTGCCATTGTTTTGAGACACTCGTTGTGCTTCTAGAGTAGATGTGTTCTAATTACTTTTGAGGTGTCTTAGAGATGTATTTTTGGTGAATTGAAGCTTCATAGGTGTAGTATACATCCTAATATACCTGTACCAGCCTTCAATAAAGTTCAAATATCCCTTAAAGGCATAAAAAATCTTGCCAAAGTTCGTTGCACTTCTGTTGCCAGACGTTGCACTTTTGTAATGTTTCACCACGTTTTTGGGTCTGAAGATTTTTATTGACACGTGGAGGTCAAAGGTAAAAATGGTTGATGGAACAACTGGCTCATGCATTTTTTGATGGTTAATAGTCCTATTTATGGTCATATTTGTAAATCTTATGTTTAATGACTTGAGAGAAAAACTCAACTTGTTAACTAAAAAGGAGGAAAGTTGTTTCTAACTCCCCTAGAATTAGGCTATGATTCATTAGGTGCATTAATTAGTTTTTTTAGATCAAGATTCAACCCCTAGAGGTGGAACCTTATTTATTTTCTATATGTACTCAAAATTAATTCATTGCGAAGGTTCGATATTTGAAGTTCTCATTCTTTGGTACCAGTATATTTGAAAATTTGAAGAAGAAATTTACAGGCATTTGCAGCTATTTTTATGGGATTCTTGTGATGTGGTTAATGATAGTGTTTTTCTCTAATTTTCTTATGAATCTAATGATCAAGTTTTTCAATTAGCCATCTACTTTATTCCTATGATTTATCTTTTAAGTTTTTGAAACAAAAATCATGCTTTTATTCTCTGTTTTTGTTTAAGATAAGAATCCAAGTGTTTCATCCTCTGAAATAAGTGAATTAATTATGCTCACTTAAATTATTATGTGTTTTCCTCCTTAATACACTACAATGAAAAACCAATTGTGTCATTTAATCACATCTACCTTGACTCGTACTATCTCTACAGATGATCATTTTGGGATATCTTGTCTATTTTCCAAACCTAGTGCTTCTTTATGAAACAAACCCTAATCAAACCTAAATAAAAAGAAGCCCAGTGAGATTATCACTAGCCTAAAATCATTATTGTATAGTCATCTCCATCAATTGTGAGCTTGACATAGAGAGAGCCCTCTCTGATTTGGTAGGGCTAGCTACAAAATTGAAAGTTGGTATGTGGTTACCTCTTTGGTTTCCTTTCTCATCCTTGGGAAACTAAGGAGCCCTAAAATTTTGGTGCCATTACTGGGGAACGAGTGTCAAATATTCCCTTGGAATATTTCTTATAGTTTGTTGAAGGCTAGAATTGTCGATGACAAGTGCTAGCAGTCAAACAAGGTTGATTTAGTAATTTTGATCCAAAGTGCATAATTAGAAGAAAATTGGCTCCTAAAAGGCATACGGGGTCTAATCCTAATCCTAATCCTTCACCAATGTTAATGACCCTAAGAGGCTATTGAGAAAACACTGGTCATAGTCTCAAGAAGTTGAAAAGGATACTCGTCCACTTATAAGATCTACCTCTTTGCCTGCAAGGTTAGTTTCTCCTGAAGATTTATCTTTTGACCTCAAATTTAAGTCATCATTATTAAATTCTAAGTCAGAATATTTCCTCTCAGGAGAATTTTTTGATCCATTAAAGTTGAAACATATTTTCCATTCTCTGATTCTTCATCTTTTGAGGGTGATAATAAGGTCTAGTAAGATTTTTACAAACATCAGAGCTTGGTTGATCAATTCCAAATAAACTCTAAAAAGGCCTATATCTAGTACCAACAAGAGACTTTGTTTTGTTCTATACCTATTGTTAAACCTCCTCATACAACTACTCCATCATCATCTATTGTCAATCTATCACTTCCTCTACAATCATCTCCTCATTCAACACCTCCTGTTGTGATTTCCATACAGCCTTCTATAGCAGTCATGGAAAGATTTTTTTCTTTGATTTTACCACCACAACTTACTGCTTTTCCTCAAAATTATGGTCAAATATTTCATTTTTTGATGGGACAACACAGGTCACTATTAAAAAACATATATTTAAAGTGATTGATTTTATTGACCCTGAGGAAATTGATAATGATGATGCCAAGATGCACATAATAGCACAAAGTTTTTCATGGGAAGTTAAGAAATGGATTCGTTCCTTAACAATTTATTCTATAGCCAATCCAAAACAGTTATTAGACCTATTCCTATAAAAGTGGGAAGAGGAAAAGAACCCTCTCCAAATTCTAGCCGATTATAATTCTTTGAAGAGAAATACTAATGAATGTGTGCAAAGTTTCACAACCATATTTAATAGGATATATGATTCTATGCCAGAAAATATTAAGCCTCATTTTGGCTTAACGCTTCTTCATTTTCCATATGCTTTTGATCTGGATATGACCTACCAATTGAGGGAGAGAAATCCTACTACCCTTGAATACATGCAAAGGAATGCCTTAAGTGTTGAGAAAAAATTACTTATCAAAAAGTAAAAAATGAAATCAGAAAATAGGGTTACTATAAAGGAGGATCCATCCACTTCATCTGAGGGTCACTACAAGAAAAAGACCCTCTAGCAGAGGTTATAAAGGAGGTTTTTAGTGTTATAAAATTGGCCAAAATTGTTAAAAAAACATTTTCTACAACACCTATTTATGGTTACGGAGGTTTTGGCGGAGCTTTTAATGAAAATTCAACAAAAATAAAAAAATGGGTGGCCGAAGGTTATTCAGGATTTTTTTTTCATTGGTGCGTTACTAAGGTTTCAATGCACTGGTGCATGTCATCTAGACGGTGTCCCCAGGGCGGTCGAAGGTTTCTATACCAGGCCGTCAAGGTATAAAACCACACCGTGCACATTGTTGGTGATACAACACACAGGGCTGTACTAATTGGTATTGGGATTTGTGCAGTGCCCATAGGTCGTCTCAATGCACCGGTACGTAGACTTATAGAAATGCACTTGTGCGCCATATCATACAAACACATCAATATTTATATTTGGTATTGGTATTTTTTCGATGCCCATACGTCGTACAAATGCACCAGTGCGCAGTATCACATAAACACATGGTGTGATGTATCACACAAAACACACCGAGATTTTTAATTGGTTTTGGTATTTGTGCAGTGTCCATAGGTCGTAGAAATGCACCGGTGCGCTGCATCATACAAATGCACCGGTATACAATAACAAACACGCACCGGTGTTCATTTTGTATTTTTTAGAAATATCGACCTGTGATAGTGCAATTATTTTGATTTTCCTAAATTCATTATTCATCAAAAGTCGACACATCTTATAACAATATTCATATTAATTAAATTTTTATTAATTCAATTGAATGTGATGTTTGGATTAATTTTCTATATCATATCATAATTATTGTGATTTTTTTATATATATTGTTATTAATCAAAATGCAACACATATATATCTTATAACAATATTCATATTAATTAAATTTTTATTAGTGCATTTGAGAGAGACAATGGAGGACACAATAGCGACAATGGAGAACGCAATAGAATAAATTAACACACACACACACACACACACACACACACACATATATAAGACAATATTTGTCATACAAAATTGGACAGTTATTGGTATCCCTTTGTATTTCAATTGGGATACTATGTCCATTACATTAAACAAAATGTCTGATTTCACAAAAAAATATTTCAAAAAATACAATGCCTTGCTTTGATATCCAAACATAGTGATCATCATTCTTCGCATGAACTGTTGTCACTGCTAGAGCTACTTCCATGACTTGGGTTATTTTCAGGAATGTTTTGTTCAAGGTGTTGATTGTTTTCGTATTCTTCAACTTCTATCTACAAACATAAAAATAAATTGAAATGAGTGTATATACATTGGTGAGAATAATGAAAATTGCAATATTAAGTAATATAAATCAATGTAAATCAAAAAGAAAAATGACGTACCTTAGCAAAAATTGACTCCTAAACTATCAACATTCTTTCAAAACCATATACCATTCCATCTTTAAAAATTTCATCTGTTGGCATAGTTCCATATTTTGTTTCCTGCAAGTTTTATACTCCATAACAAATCATGTATTTAATATAAAAGATTTTTTTGTTCTATTAATTATAGATGGAGCTAAGTAAAACAAGATCGATAGATGCTTACATATTCCAAAATTAATTTATGATATGCCAACATATACTCACAACCCATATTTAACCAAATTTCAATCAATTCGTCTGATGGTTCTTTTTTGTATGTTAGCACCTATTTGAAGACATTCAATGATGATTTTTGTAAAAAAACTTAAAAAATAAAAAAATGAAATCTAGTTAAGTTGTTATAAGGAAGTAAAAATTACTCAAAGACTTATATATCAACCCTTTTCTTCCTTGTCGTCCTATTTATGTGTTGAATAGGTTCCATTTTATTTTCTTTTCTACAAGAAATACTTGAAAATGAATATTTAATGCTAAATTGTTTATTTATTGTACCTAATGATCGAAAAATTCAATTATTACATATCACATTTGAAGCACATTGTTGTTGAGATGACTCCTCCTACGATGCAATTTTGTCCATTTCTTTGACCATCTCCTTGTACACCTTTTTGGACATTCCTACTAGCATATTTCTGATATCAGCTCGTTCATCTTTTGAGATTTTCATAATCTTCCTAAAAATGTATCATGACAATAAACTATTTAGTTTTTATATTGATATATGAAAAGTAAATATAACAAAAGTGATATTTATAAATAATTCTAGACAAACATTTAAAGGAATATTACTTTTTCATTCCTTCTTTTTTGTTGTTGTATGTTTTTGCTATTAAAATTCTGACATGTCTCATTGACCAATTCTCTAGAAACTCTTCTTTTAGTTTAGATAAAATTTGGTTCTTAGAATCATTGGAATGATTTTCGTATTGTAAGTGGAAAGAACGACTATACATTCGTTCCACTAGATCCCTCAAACTTTTGCAAAAGCTTTTCCCCCTTTTGTTAACCTCTAGCACCACTCCAGATGAGCTAAGGAGCAATTCATTTTCATTTGCATGTTCTATTTTTTTTCTTTTCTTAGAACAACATTCCTTTTGTGAGTTATTGGTCCCTATAGAACATTAAATAGATGTGAATTAATAGACTCTTTGAAACATGTTATCTAATAATTTTAAACATATTATTAATGAAAATTAAAAAAAGAAACTCATATTGGATCGATAGTGTTTTTTCATTCACTTGTTTCATCCTTTTTCAATTTTTCCATCAAGATTTTACACTCTTCTGGTCCTAGATCAGAAATAATATTATCGAGCTTCATCATTTTGTGGCTCTACATGATACACAACAAACAATACATATTAGTTAAACTTACATCTAGTTCAAAAATCATATTTTTTGTAAAGAATTTACAAAGAACTTGCCTTTTTTGCTTTTCTTGATGTGTTAACAGTATTTTTGTTACTTGATCTCTTGTCAGTCATTTCTTTATCAATATGAAACCTGTACCATATCAGTCATTAATATATTTATAAATAAATTGTCAACTTTTCAGGTAAAAAATAAATCTCAAGAAACTAGTGCACGTTTCATGATGTACACACTGACGTCGGTGCGTGGGGGTCTTATAAACACACCGCACAAATAGTATAATAGACCGTATGATGCTCTCCTCATAACATAACGCACTAGTACCCTATTTTAGATATGGCGCATTGATTAATTTTTTTTTTTTTTTTTTTTATTACACAGTACTTGTGTGGTGCGTTGGTATAATAAATTACACTGGTGCACTAGGTTATGCAGGACACACCAATTAAAAAAAATCCATTTTTTTCAAAAAATCATGCAAGGGCCGACATGGATTGGGATACGACTATGCAAGTCGTCTCATGGGTTGGATGTCAGTCTAAAATGAAAAGCCCTAATTCTAAAATCACAGAAACAAGGAGAAGAAAGGGGAAAAAAAATGAAGGTTTTAGGGTAGAAATGGATTTTTTTTGTTTTTGTTTCTAAAAAAGAAAAAAAATTGAATTTTTTTTCTACTTCGTAAGAAAAATGGAGAAAATTTTAAAAAAATAATCAAATTTAGTCATGAGATTGTTTGAAACTTTATGCTACAGGGTTTGAATCACCAGAGGTTTGGATTTTAATGGTCTGAATACTTCTGTTCGAACGTATTTCGCTGATACATAGTTATCTTGTGCTCTCTTGCTCCAAGCAGATCTCCTGCAAATCTTAGGCTGAAAATTTTAGAAAAACTTATGAAATAATGAAAAGTGTTTAGTATTTAAAGAATTTTTTTATGAAATTAGACTTTCAAAAATATTTTGCCGCCGATTTTTCAATTTACCATTTTTTTTTTCACTTAAAGAAAATAGAGTTGCGATTTTTTTATTTGTGGTTATTCGTCATCGATGCATCACTTAATAGCACTGCACTGGTGCATCCATTGATAACATAGCACTGGTGTGGTTATCTGTATATTAGCACTGATTTGCGGTTAAGGCACCGAAATTACTTTTACGTGTGTACACCAAAATTAGACATGTTGGAAATGTACATTTTGGTGTGAAAATATTTGGGCCATTTCTTTTCAAAACTACACCTCTTATTATTTCAGAAAAATAAACTTGAACCTTTCCATAACCTACAACAAGAAAATATGCCCCATGATTTGCCTGCTCATTTGTAAGTTCCTCCTCCATCTTGGCATCCAATTTCTTCTTTTCTCCATTGTGCTTTCTATCTTGATCTTAACAAAATTTGTACAATCTCTATTTTATGAGAAACTGAACTTGAATGTTCTGGGAGCAATGACAATGAGTCCTTCATTCTACATTTGTTAGCAGAAAAAAATCGATTTTCGACTAGACGACACAATTATTACATGTGGAGGAAATGGTTTCCCATAGAAAATGAGTATAGGGTTGAGCAAAGGAAAGACATTGTAAAATGGACTATTACATTAGATTTTCCAATGGAAAACCGATTTTCAGGTGGAAATATGGTAGCTACAGGTATCTATGCTTTTCTTCCCATAGAAATGGTCACTAGATTTCCATTTATAATACAAGCAGACTTTTTACTGGTTTCATCCAGAGAGAGCATCATTCTCAATAACAAATGGAACTAGGGAATGCTTAAGTGTATCTCGTTTGCATTTTGTTCAACATTTCGTTCTTTTATAAGTGATAATTCACCTATAGTTTAAAAAATTTGGATTTTTGGGTACCTTCCATGTGATATACCACGTTATCCACAAGACCACAACTCAGACAAATTAGAGATGCCATTCAGGTTCAATTGAAAGCTGAAGATGTGATTTTATGCGACGTTAGCTTTGCCAGTAAAAGTTTATGTAAGCTAACTGAAGCTCGGATAATACTCCCAGCTTTTAAATGCATTCAGGAGAGGGCAAGTGAACATAGTCATCAAATCGAACAAGCCCATATGTTTTATCATAATGTACACATTGTTCCCTATTTTAGATATGGCACTGACTAAAAAAAATGGTTTTTAATTTTTTTTATTACAAAGTACTTGTGTGGTGTGCTGGTATAATATAGCGCACCAGTGCGCTAAGTCACGCAGGGCGCACCGATAAAAGAAAATCTATTTTTTTCAAAAATTCACACAAGGGATGACATGGATTGGGATCCAAATATGCAAGTCATCCCGTGGGTTGGATGTCAATATAAAATGAAAATACCTAATTCTAAAATCACAGAGACAGGGAGAAGAAAGGGCAGAAGAAAAAAAAAATGAAGGGTTTAGGGTAAAAATGGAATTTTTTATTTTTTATTTTTTATTTATTATTTATTTATTTATTTTTTATTTTTTATTTTTTCTGAAAATGAAAAACAAATTGAATTTTTTTCTTACTTTGTAAAAAAGCTGCAGAAAAAGGAAAACAAATAATCAAATTTAATCACGAGATCATTTGAAATTATATGCTACAGGGTTTGAATCACCAGAGGTTTGGATTATGATTGTCTGAATACTTATGTTCGAACGTATTTCACTGCTCCATAATGATCTCATGCTCTCTTGCTCCAAGTATGTCTCCTACAAATCTCTGGCTGAAAATTTTAGCAAAAATAGTGAAATAATGAAAAGTGTTTAGTATTTAAAGAATTGTTTTATGAAATTAGATTTTCGAAAATATTTTTTCGCCCATTTTTCAATTTACCGCCTTTTTTTCACTTAAAGAAAATAGAGTTGTGCTTTTTTTATTTGCAGTTATTCGTCACCAGTGCATCACTTAATAGCACCGCACTGGTGCGTCCATTGATAACACAACACTGTTGCGGTTATCTGTACATTAGCACCGATTTGCAATTAAGGCACCAAAATTACTTTTACGTGTGTACACCAAAATTAGACATGTTGGAAATGTACATTTTGCTGTGAAAATATTTCGGCCATTTCTTTTCAAAACTACACCTCTTCTTCTTTCAGAAAAAGAAAATTCAACCTTTCCATAACCTACAACAAGAAAAGGTGCCCCATGATCTGCTTTCTCATTTGTAATTTCCTCCTCCATCTTGGCATCCAATTTCCTCTTTTCGCCTTTGTTCTTTCTATCATCTTTTGTATCAACCTCTGTAAAATTCTTTCATTTGTCACTCTTATCTTTCCTTCCCTCACTGTCATGTTGTCAATCTCGTCGCTTGCGATACCTGGCATCCATTTCTTCATCATAAGGATTCATATCCTTTGTCTCACAAGAACTCCTACCCCTATTAACAACCTCGATTGACCTTTCGTTACTATCCCTATAGAAATGAGAATATTTCCCTTCATGGGACCTACCAGCCCGATCAACAACGTCAATTGATCTTTCTCTGCTTTCCTTAAGGGAATGAGAATCCTTCACTTCATGGGGCCCCTTGGCTTTATCGACTACCTCGATTGATATTTATCTACTGTCCAATATTTCCCTGCCATCCTTGTAAGAATGAGAATCGTTACCTTCATGCAATCTCTTAGCCTGTTCAAGAGACTCAATTGATCTCTCTCTGACATCCCTTAGCGAACAAGACTCCTTGTCTTCGAAGGACCGTTTCACCTTGCTAGTCACCAGAGCGTTGAAAAGTATTTCTCTGCCATCAACTATGCTCTCCCTTTATCCATCATGGGACCTCTTAACCCTATCGCTGGCCTCAACCGAATTCTCTCTGCCATGATCAAGGAAATACTTACCCTCTTGACCAAGCCTCGTGACTAAGCCTCTTAACCCTATCGTCGGTCTCAACCGAGCTTTCTCGACTGCCCTTCTTAGATTTTTCATAAATATTTTCTCCTTTTGTACTCTGTCGAGCTTTGTAGCCAGCTGCATCCCTGTAATTGTATTTTTCCATATTTCTATTTGAATCACTCATTTTCTCTGTTATAAACTTCTCAGCCAAACTATTGTTTTTTCAAACCCTCATCTCCTCAGAAAAATTCTTTCCCATGATTCGAACCCTCCGCTACCCCAATACTGCACTTTACAAAATAAATTTTCCTTCTTAGAAAATATATTTCAATGAGATACCTGGTTCACGTGAGGTTTTATTTAACCTTGTTCTGGTGCGCGGGGTTTTAGAGGTGCACCAGTGTGGTTTCGTAAGATCGTGGTTTATGTTTTGGCGCAGTTTTTTATGCGCACTGGTGTGGAAGAGTTGTAAAGCACTGGTGCGCTATTGTACTAAGACGCACCGAAGAAAAAACCTCTACCCGCCAACCTCCTCTAGAAACCTTCGCTAGAAATGACGTACTCTATAAAGTTCTTTTTTTTTTGGTATGTAAGATCATATTAAAATAATGATAATTATAAAGTACATGAATTTATTTTCATTAATTTCTAAACTTTATTATGTTACAAAAATTCATATTATTCTAGATTTATTATTTTACAATTATTTACAAATTTACAAATTTACAAATTTAAAAATTTTAATAAAATCGTTTCACATTAATACAATTAAAATTTTACAAATATTTTACATACAATTATAATTAAAATTACAATTACAATTACAATTTTACAATTTCACATACAATTACGATTAGAATTACAATTACAATTTTAGAATTTTACATACAATTACAATTACAATTAAAATTTTGCAAATATTTTACATACAATTAGAATTAGAATTAGAATTACATTTACAATTACAATTAAAATTTTACAAATATTTTACATACAATTACAATTTTAGAATTTTATATACAATTAGAATTACAATTACAATTTTTCAATTTGTCATATATGCAATTACAATTAAAATTACAATTGCAATAATTTCACAATAAAATAAATATTACAATTACAATTAAAATTTTACTAATATTTTACATACAATTAAAGTTCAAATTACAATTACAATTACAAATACAATTTTACAATTTTACATACAATTAAAATTTAAATTTAAATTACAATCACGACATAATATTTAATAAATATCTAGGTCATTTAATATTAAATTAATTTATAAACATCACAATCATGATAACCATCGTACAAACATCATATTCGACTAAAAAACACATTCAAATTCGCTAACATCATCATCATCATGATCATATAAGAAAACACAATTAGCATTGTATAACATCATCACAACGCAAACATCAAATATACATCTCATGTCAAATAACTCATGCTATCACATACACATCTATCTGTAAGCTTCACATTAAATGAACATATCGAACATGACCTAACAATATACAAATCATGATGATCAACAACATGTAAATTAAGTACAACTACAACATGAACATAAAATACATGGACTTTATATATATATATATATAACTGAATAATGTCAAAAATATACAACTGTAATATAAATGTCATGGATCAGATGGTGGTACAACATGAATAGCAATACTAGTCGAGGCTTGATTAGTCAATGGTGCAGCCTTGATAGTCAATGGTCCAGCCTGCTCATTATCATGAGTACTTATGGATGCTAAAGGCTACTGACTGGACGTGGTCGATGGTCCAACCAGCTCTCCATGATGACTGCTGCTAGATGCTAGTGGAGGCTGCTCATCTGGCTCGGCGAGAGGTGAACGATCATCAAATGATGAGTCACTGCTCGTGGACTGTCGATCACATGCTGCGTCTCGACCATGCCTATAATGTGCTATGGTCCTCCTTAGCCACATAACTAAGGTCGTAGCTCCTACGACATGTCGCATCAGGTTGTACATGTCACATGACATGTCTCTCCACATATGTAGCAAACTACCATCAACATGTATGTCTCTCATATTAGCGTGCCTGATGCCCGCCTCAAAAATTGATGCAGTGAGTTGGTCACCCAACTCCATCATGTATCTACTATCAAGCCAACCGCACCTAACAAAAGGCAGTACCGACACACCAGCAGGAGAAGGTCTCTCTCTATCGACCTCCTAATTATCTTCGGCATCTAGCATGCCCTGATCGTCATCAAGATCCACACCTAGATCATGTGGTGGTGCTCGCATGTCCTCGCCATCAAAAGACCCAATGTCTACAAAATATATACAAGTACACAACAATAATTAGACAATTTTATTACACAATTTAATAAAAACAAGTGAAATAACTTGTTAGAATAAACTGAAATAAAATAGTAATATCACCTCTATCATCCGGTGGCTCATCATCTATGAAGAGGATGTTGGCACACCCTCACTAATCCAATCCAGCATAAGGATAGGGGACCATAATGAAGGGATGCATCTCGTCAACATTGGCTAGCAACTCCAGTTCATCATGCGATATCCTCACTGGAAACATAGTCTCGCCCATCCTGGGCATCATCTGCCCCCACATGTGCATCTGTGCCTCGAATCTCAACCTACGAGGCTGCCGATCAAAATTAGGCCTAGTCTCTATAAACCTCAAAAAAAATAAACAAAAAATATTTGAAGAAAAAGGGAATTTGACCCTCCCTTGTGCATGAGCACGAAATTTATCTAAGGCTGTACATAACTACCGCAAAAAAATGGTAGACCACCTGAAAAGTCATGGCTCCTGTACTAAATAATCAACATAATATAGAAGTGAGAAACTAATGTGTTTCCCATCACTGGTGTTGTGTGAAATGGTCGAAATCAGAAGTGAGAGGCACCTCACCTCCTCACTACCAAATGTACCAATACATAACTGGCCTCCGGAGACCTGAAAATCTGAAGGAGATAGTATATATGCGCTAATGTATCTATGGGATTACACCAACTGACTCCCTACTGCATAGCCAACTAGAACCTCTGGGAATGAGTGAAAATCCACCCCTCTCTTCGATAGCCCTGTAATGAAATATATTTCCTCCTTAGTTGGTGTGTACCACTGGTTAGGACCAACCCAAAAAGCCTCTTGGTAGGAATTCAACCTGCGGATAAGATGTCCCAAAAACACACCATGGCCCTTTAGGGAAGTAGCCTCCTCATAGAACTTGAGGAGGCCTACCTGCCTTAGGAGTCCCTGGGCAGCTGTTGTAATAGGGCAAGGGTATGCATCTCTCTACCTCTCTCGTGCCTCCCACGGGCGAACCATGTCATACTGCTCCGCTTGTTGTTGTTGTTGTTCCCCCTCTTCTCTCGTTTCATGTCTCTGAATGATTGACATATTAAATAAAACTTTTTTATTAAATGAGACATGTATTTAGGAATATACATACATAATTTTTTTTGGAAAAAAAACAAAATAGTCGGTGCGCCACAAAAAAGAGTCATGCACCGATTCCAGTGCATCTATTTTTGTGGCGCACTGGCGGCAGTGCACCAGATGATATTCAATGCACCATCGGCAGTGCACCTGAAAATTTTCAATGCACCTGAAAATTTTCAGTGCACCGTTGACTATGTACGGTGTCAGAAGTGCAGTGCGCTAACTAAACTCTATGCCCCGGGGTGTATAGTTCGGTTAGTGCACCGACCTCCTGACATTATTACATAGTTAATGGTGCGGTATTTTACCAGGCTGCACCGTTGACCCTGTCAAAATCCAAATTACAGTGTGTTGATAAAATAACCCACTCCTGGGAAGATATTTAAGTCAATGCATTATGTTGCACTATTCCACATGGTCAACAATGCGGCTAGGTAAACGACCACACTGCCCTTTTTAAAAATTTTAAAATAACACAGTGTGCCTTTCGATACCGCCTCAGAACCAGTGCGGATACCATTAGCACTAGTTGTAGTGCGGCCTGTAAATTTACAGGCAGCACCGCAAACTGGTGCGAGTCGAACGGCTTGAGTGCACTGCGCGACAATTTTTTTTTCTTCTAAATGGTTAATTTTAAGGTTATTTTAAATTATCATCCTCTAAAAGGCTTAATTATGGAAAAAAAAAGAAAAATACATGTGCATTTGGTTGTCGAGGAGGCATATTGGCTGTAGAATTTGCAAAATAAAATTTTCCCACCATTTTGCAAAATTCAAGTTGGAGATTGGTGGGTAATGCACAACAACAATGTGTGTAATGTGTGCAATGGGAACACCGATGTCAGGGAAGCTTAGACAAGGATAAATTTCACTGATGCTTAAGAGCTATGGAGCACTAAGAAAAGTGAAAATGAAGTTTTATGGCCGTAAATTTTTTTATTTAACCTTGTTCCGGTGCGTGGATTTTATACGTTCACTGGTGCGGTTGCTGAAGATCGCTGCGAGCCGTTTCTATTTTGGCGTGGTGTTTTATGAGGCACCGGTGCAGAAGAGTTGTAAATAACCAGTGTGCTATGGTAATAAGAGGCATTGGGTGGGTGTGTATGGAGCACACAGTATCCGGTGTGCCAATGTTTTGTGTGCACCAGTGCTTTCTCTTGTTGAGCGCACCGGTGTAGTTTAGGATGATAAGTGCACCGGACGATAAACATCCGCAAAAACCTCCACCCATCAACCTCCTCTAGTAACATCCACTAGAAATGGATGTTTGGGGTATTTTTATAAGGGGCTCCTCAAAAACATCCGCTAGAGGGTCTTTTCCTTGTAATGGGTAAATTTGATACTTTGATTAAGAAAATGGACAAGATGATGGACAAGATGACCATCACAGATAGATAAGCATAACATCAAATCAGAAATCCAAATTTCAGAGGTCAACAACTGAAACCTCAATACAAGATCAAAAAAAGAGAGCAGAGGGGTCAAGATCAACAAGGTCATAGTAGATACATGCTCCTTTTCGGCAAAATTATATAGAGGGCCTTGATGAAGAAGAACAAATCTCATAAGAAAATCATCTTTTGGAGGAAAACCAGCAACCTATTTTCTTTACTGAGGAGGATGATTTTTTTGAAGAACCTTATGTACCTGATTATCAACAATATGTTCTTTCTAATGATGATATGCTAGTAGTACAAACAAAGGATTATTAAAGAGGTTACCAAAATTCCTTTAGCCAAGTGCAAAAGCAATATGGTCTGAGAAATACGAATGTGCCAATAACTTTAAATCAAAATAAATAAAAAGGACATGCTATTAAAAATCAGGGAAAAATTAATGAAGCTTCCACTAGAAATCAGAAGAAAGACAAATAAATTCAAGATGGAGGACAAAAAAGGGAAATCCCAAACAGAGAACAGCCCGAAAAGAAGGACTTACCATCTAAAGAGGTAGAAAAACATTCTTCTTTATTCAGTCTTGAGAATGAAATTTCAAAGCTTAAATTCTTAATTCCATTGACTGAATTAATCAAGAATGACCAATACATGTTTCAATTAGCCAAAATTATTAAGGTTGACCAAATGTCTGATATGGTGAATGTTAGTGATGACCACCTCGAACTTTGTTCGACCCTGTTGTAGATGGTAACTTAGAAGAAAATGAAGTTCCACCTTTTTACATCAGACTCATAATTCAAGACATCATTCTCCATAAATTTATGCTAGAATCTGGGGCCTCACATAATCTCATGCCTAAAGCCATTATGGACAAACTAGGATTGGATATTACCAGGCCATACCATGAACTTTACTCTTTTTATTCGGGAAGGTTAAGTGTCTTGGTCTCATAAAAGATTTAGTGGTGTCATTAGATCAAATTCCAACTAAAAATGTTCTTATGGACATTTTTGTGGGTGTCATTCCTTCGAGATATGGAATGATTCTCTCCCGATCATGGGGAGAAAAACTTAAAGGTGCTTGCAGTTAGATTTTTCCTATGCTACATCTATACCAATTTTTGGACAACTCATAAATTATATAGGGAAAATAAGATGAAGTACATGATTAGTAGTAAATTAAAACCCCATAATCACCCAATTCATGATGTTCATATAGATTTAGAGTCATTTTTTTTAAAATGATGATTGTTCAACATTGTTAGAGGATTTGATGGAATAAAGAGCAGAAATTTCTATTATTTCAGATTGTGTTCAAGAAATTTCAAGTGTAGAAAAGCAAAAACTATAACCAAGCAACTTGCAGCCAAGTATATTATTAAAAAAGAAAACCGAAACAATGAAAGAGAGAGAGGCTATTGGGATAGAAAATCTTTCTCAAACAGATAATAAAATTTAGTCATCCAAAACTGAGCTTCCCAATGAAGGAAATGGCCTATAGACTATGGATTTTTACGGAGTGTTAGGTAAGGAAGGAGCTGGAATTTGAATTTATATTAGTGGCCCCATGAATCAATCATTTCATATTCCTCCTAATGTCTATATGTATTCTTATAAATTTCCATTTGATTTTTCCAACAATGAGGTAGAATACGAGGCTTTGATAGCTGGTCTTAAAATTCTCAAGAAATTAGGTGCTAAGAATATTTATGTATATGGTGACTTCATGTTGGTAATAAAGAAAGTCAAAGGGGAATACTAGGCCAAACATCCTAGAATGTGAGTATACCGTAATGAGGTATTAAACATTCTTACAACTTTCACTTAATATACTCTGTCATTGATTCCAAAGATTCAAGAATAATATCAATGTTGATGCCCTTACCACTTCAGCTAATATGTTAAAGATTTTGGTTTATCCCAAAAAGAAGTATGAGATCAATGTAAAACATCTCCCTGTTGTTCTGGACAATGTTAGGTATTGTCAAGTCTCCTATAATGACAAACGAATTGACAATTTCTTGTAGATGGAGGAAGAGTTTGTTAGCTCACAAATTTATGATCATTTTTATGAAGATTATAAAGAAATGCATGCAGCAAAATTGAAGGTATTACAACTGAAATATAACTCAATTCCAATAGGTATAGTACCCTTGGAGGAGATTTTTGATCAAGATAATGTTGACAAAAAACCAAAAATGCTTCCAACTAAGGTAGGAGTAGAATATCTTAACCTTTGCACTCCTGAGAAGCCCAAAATGGTTAATTTATCAAAGTCTTTGAGTCTATAAATGAAAGGTAAATATGCAACACTCATGAATGACTTTGATTATTTTTTTGCATGGGAATATAATGATTTAAAGGTTTATGAAAAGAGCATAATTTAGCATACCATTCCCATAAAACCTTATTAGAAGCCTTTCCGTCATAAGCTTATAAGGATGAATCCAAAGTTGTTTCCCTCCATTGAAAAGGAATTGAACAGATTGTATACTACTAGTATTATTGTCCCTCTCCGTTTCTCAAATTGGATGTAATATATAGTATTAGTAAGAAAGAATACATATGACATTCTCTTGTGTATTGATTTCCACAATTTGAATAAAGTGTCATTGAAGGATAACTATCCACTTCCGAAAATGGATCATATCCTATAAAGGGTAGTTGTTTCTTCCAGGATTTCATTGTTAGATGGATATTATAGGTACAATCAGATCTTGGTTCATCCAAATGACCAAGAAAATACAACCTTCATGGCAACTTGGGGTACTTTTATGTATGCTAAAATTCCCTTTGGATTGAAGAATGCATGAGAAAATTTTCAGCGAGCGATCAATATCCCATTTTCCAATGATAAGTATGTGTTTTTGGTCATTTATCTTGATGACATAATCATTTTTTCCAAGACAGATGAAGAACACTTGTAGCACTTAAAGACAATCTTCCAAAGATGCAGAAAATTTGGAAAATATCTGAATCCAAAGAAAAGTTTGTTCGCTATGGAGGAGGGGAAATTTCTTGGTCATATCATATCCAGAGATGACATCTTAGAATATCCTTCAAGGATTGAGGAAATTCAGAGTCTAGACTATCCTAGGAGTAAGAAGGAAATTCAATCATTCATGGTAAGACCAATTTCTTGAGGAGGTTTATTTCTAACCTTGCTAAACACTTAAGGGAAATCACCAGTATGTTAAAGAAAAGCAACAAGGTTAAATGATTTGATGATGCAAGAAAGTCATTTAATCAAGTCAAGTTTTCATTTTCCCATGCTCCTATCCTTATCAGCCTATATTATACACTTGATTTCATCATATTTTCCTTTTCCTCTGAACATACATTATTTGTTGTCCTCATGCAAAAGAAAGATCAGAAAATAGAGCAGCCAATTGCCTTCTTTAGTAGGACAATAAGAGATGGGGATTTGAAATATAATGTCATTGATAAAAAGGTAATGGTGCTAGTTAACACTTTGAAATAATTCCGAGTTTATATCCTTCATTTTGATATTCTTGCTTATGTTTTGAATGTTGCTATCAAATATGTGCTAACACAGAATGATCTTGAAGGCAGGCTTGGTAAGTGTATAGTTGCTATGCTGGAATATGATTTAGAAGTCAGTCCTACAAAACTAATAAAAGGTCAAGGCTTAGCTAAGCTCTTGGAGGACTCTAACTTACATGCTTTGGAAATCAACTTTAGTGTTTCATTTTCCAAGGACCAGGATGTTGATTCATTACCTCAGGTATCTTAAATTTTTACCTCATCACCATGGTATTCAGACATAATTCATGTGCTACAACATCTTAATCCTCCACCGGGTTTTCCCAAGAGTAAAGATAGATCTCTAAAATTGAAAGCTCTTAAGTATTGTATTCTTAACAATGCTTCATATTGGAAAGATCCGAGAGGGATTTTGTCAAATTGTTTGGTAGAAAGTGAAGTTGATCAAGTGATAAATGATTTCCATAAAGTGATTCTGGTGGTCATATTTTTTGGAAAATTACAACAAATAAGATATTGAAGGTTGGCTTCTATTTTCTGAGTTTTTTTTCACTGTATATAAAATAGTCCTGAGTTGTCATGAATGCCAAGTTTTCCAAGGAAAGAGAAAATTGTTACCGATGACCTTGAAACCAATTGCAGTCCAAGCACCCTTCCAGTAGTGGGAATTGACTTCATTGGTCATATTTACCCTCATTCATCAGCTCAGCATAAATGGATACTCACTGTAACTGACTATTGCATGGAATGGATTGAGGCCATCCCCACAAGACAAGCTACAAACATGACAATTATTTATTTTTTAAAGAGTAATATTCTGTCTCATTTTGGCTTCCCACAAAAAATCATTACTGACAATGCAACAACCTTCAAATCCAAAAATATGATAGAATTTTGTGATAAATATCACATATCACTCAGGCATTCAATGACATATTACCCTAAACGAAATGGGTTGACTGAATCATGAAACAAGTAATTGGTGAACATAATCAAAAAATTTTTGCAAGAGAACAAAAGGAATTGGCACAAAAAGTTAATTAATGCTCTATGGGTAGATATATTTATCACTAAGAATTTTGTCGGCATTTCACCTTTTTAGCTAGTCTATGGTGTAGATAGAGTGTTTCCAACCTCTCTAGCAGTGTCGGTGATGAAAATGCTACAAGAGATTGAAAGTGAACCAAATGACATTCAAAGAAGAATTAATCAAATGATCCATTTGTATTAGTCCAGGGAAGAATTTTTCAATAACACCTCAAAGGTTTGGGAGAAGATAAAGAAAAATTATGACAAGAAAAATAAAGCTGATGATTGTAACTTGCAAGATGTTTTTCTCTGGTGGGATGCCCGAAATGAGGATAAAGGAAAACATGGAAAGTTTGAGAACTTATGGAAAGTACCCTACAATATTTTAGCATTCAAAGGGAATAATACTTAGTTATTGGAACATCTTGATGAGAAAGCACTTCCAGGAGGACCGGTTAATGGCAAGCTCCTCAAACACTATCTTACCTCATCTTGAAGAAAAGCTTTCACTTTCATTGTAAATAACATTTTATTTAATGTAAAATAATAAAGTAAGTTGTCAAAGAAGTTTGAATCCCGAGGAGAAGGCCATAAGGTTTCTCTGATCAATTTTCTTTTCTGTTTAAATTTCAAAGTTCAAATCAGTTTTTGAGTCAAGTCAAGTACATTTTTATTTTTCTCAGTATAGTTAGTCATTCATTTGAGTGTCAAGTGTTTTATTTTGACTCCATTTACCAATGGATGAGGCTACCTAGTCTACCATGTTCTTAACACCTCCTAAAGGAGATGTCATCCCCAGATGGAGCCAATGTTAGTGTCTATGAGTCACCAGTGATCAAATGTACTCTTTCCATGTGATTGATAAGTTCTTAGGGTAAAATGGTTATATTTTCAAACAAAATTCAAATAAATTTTACATCTCTCTATTTTCATATGGTCATTGGTTATTTTCTAGGTCAATGCTACTCCCTCCACTTGGTCATGGTCATCATCACTCATCATGGTCATGTCATCATTTAGGTGTCCTAGGTCATCAAATGAGTTAATGTGACATCATATAGGTCATGATCTAGGATTTTCATTTGATTTTCATCATAATGTCAGTCATAAAAAGAAAAAAGGGAGTCATGTCCATAATTTGGGTCACCATCATGGAAGTTATCAAATTAGGGAATAAATTAAAAATAAAAGGTAACATTTCCACTTGAAGAAATTATGTTGCATGTAAAATCACTCAAAAGTCATTCTCTCAAGTGCATATGATGTCATGAGCCAAAATCGAGTTTCAAATTTCAAATGGTTCATCTCCATTAAATTAAGGGAAATAAAGCTTTTAGTGAGTTCATATCATCCTCCCAATTTTTCAAGAGCTCCTCTCTTGCACTCCAAAACTCACCACAACCATCAAAAGGTTGAAATCCATCATCAAATTTCTCCATTCATCAAGCTGCTGTGTTTCTGGAGGGGATGCACTTTTGTTTTCGAGATATAAGGAGGGAAAGAACAAATGCAAAGTCTATTTCATTTTTTTCAAAAATATTCAAACAAGTAAGTGAGGCTCTCACACACCCTTCCTTTAGTCACATTTCTCCAACAAATCGATTAAATCCTCCTATAGGGTCATTTGTTGTGTTTTTGCTACATTTTCGATTTTTTTTGGTCTTTTCTCCATTCCAAGGAGAAATACCCTAGTGTTTTACCCTAACTACCCTTTTATACACCTGATAAATGCTCCCCAACCATTTCTTGGCATACTTATTTTCCTCATCTCATAATTTTCCCCTAAAAACCCAAGCCCTCGCTGCACTTTTTTTTATTTATGGGTTTTCCCCGTGTTTTTAATTTTTTCCCCTTCTTCCCTCACTCATTCTAAGAAATTTCACTACCCTTGTATTCCAAACATCTACCCTTACCCCCCAAAAATTTCCCCAGAATTTTCCCCAACTCCTATCCCCTCCATTTCCCTCCCTAAACTAGCTGCTCTGTTTTCCCTATTTTGCAGCCCTAAACCCCTACCCTTTTCCCCTATCAAATTAGGGTTTTTAGTCAAGAAAAATCAACATAATGTCCAATGAAAAGAAGAAATACAACAAGTGGGGACAAATATTAAGATATGAGCCAACTCATATGCAAGATATCAATGCTTCAGATTTCATCAAGAATTCATTTGGACAAGTAGGTTGCCTAGGATTTTGTGAGATAGTACAAGAGGTGGGCTACCATTGTAAGCTGACTAGTCTATTTGGCACCAATTTTAAAAGGAACAAGACCACCATATCAGGGATGGACTTTGGTGAGCCCTGGTATTGCGCCAAGAATGTTGCAACTCCCAAAGGCTTCCCTACTTTACTTTATCAACCTAGGGTTCGTACAAACTTGAAGGTGACAGTGCTATATACACAATAGATGCATTCTACTCATGTCATCCTCTTCTGAGCTCTACGAAAGGGTGCTATTTCTAGGGTTTCTGGATGAAGTATGTCACACTTATGAATTTATACCTAGGGCTACAAATGATTCAAATCCATTACTCTATCAGCAAGCAAATAACTACTGTAAACCAAGAAAGCACATATAACTATTGTACGATTAAATAAATCTACACATTAAGTTATGATAAGAAATGGAGCAAACTAGGAATCTTGCATGAAGTAAATTCTAAATTGAAATTGCATTAAGGAAACTAACCTAATCACACATTTATGGGACAAACGGTTAAACACACTCTATCTACTTCATGTTCTATCTATCATGATTTTAATCATGCAACTAATCATGCCCTAACTATGCTTGTAAATGCATTGTTTTTCAACTAGGAGGATAAAGCACAAAGGTAGCTTATGGAGGGCTTGAACTCATGGGTGCAAGGTTGAAGGTGTCTGGGTGGTTTTGGAAAGTTTGGATGAGGTGGACGGTGGTTTATGGGCTTAAAGAGGGGCCCGTTGCTGCTGTTGCAAGTGCTGCTACAGGTTTCATGTAGTGCTACAGGATAGTCCTGAATTACTATAGGAAATAGTGCGAGAGAAATCTGAGGAAAAAAATGGGTGAGAAAAGCATAGGGAAGGTGGAGTGAAGGTGTGTTTAGATGAGTGGAAGGTGGCCAACCCCTTGTCCAAGTTCACAACCTCTTGAGAATCCTGTCTTGCACCTATAGGGTTTTCCCACAGTGTGAAGGTGAAAAATATCAAGAACAGGGCTGATGGAACTTTGATGAACAAAAGGATGATGAGGGGTGATAAACGAAGCTAAAGGTGCTGGTGAAATCCTCCTTTGTTGTGCTACTTGAACCTGCAAGAAAACTACTTGTTCATGCAACAAATATTGACAAATTCATGATGAAGGAAATGGAAAAGTTGAGTTGAATTTGGAAAGAAAATCTAATTTAGCCTATAAACATAAATCTAACTCAACATTCTAAACATGTTCATGACACTACAACAACCTAAATATTCATTTCAAGAAATCATAAACTAAAAAGAAATTTTTTCCTATGGTGAAGGTCTACCCTCAAGCTACAATAGAAGAGATGAGGGAGGGAGGCTTGACACACAACTTTATGAGTTTATAAGCTATTCTACCGACATTTAAGCAAGCTTAATCTACAACAAAGACAAATGGAAGAAAACTAAAAATAGTGAATCTAAAAGTAAACAAAATGGCTAAATACTCATAAGAAAACTAGCTATAATGACATAAAATTAAGTAATGAATACATAAGAGAGACTAAGGCCAATGGATTGGGCCCTAACCCACAATCCTAGCCCTATGAAACTAGATTAGTGAAGCACAATCTGAATACCCATTGTATTGCAGAAAATAGTCTCATTACATCAACATGGAAGTATCAAAAACCTATTGCAAGAGATAAGATTCTATTAACTTCCTTCAAAGTTTGAATCCTAATGAGCTCTTGCTTAGCTCTATTTAACCTAGAGGGTAGCTACCAACAACTACCTAGAAATTAGGTGACGTGTCCACTTTTACTGCAAGTGAAGTGTAGCTTTGGTGCACTTAATCTTGAGTTTTCTTGGCTGCAAATTGATTTTGAGCTGTTGGAGGGAATCGCGAGGTTCCCTTGGCTTCCTTTCAGAATTAAGGAGGTGGAAAATCCCCCTAGAATCTCGCCTTCTTGTCTACTCCAAGTTTTAATTACAAAACATTCATAAAAAATGAAATATCTTCATGATTTTCCTGCATTTAACTCATGTTAGGAATTTTGAGTATGAAAATCCTTAATCATCATATACACTAACAACGTAAGACCATAATATAATTAAATGTGAGAAAAATAAACTGAATAAGGAAAAAAGGTGAAAATTAACCCCTCCAAATATACCTAATGATGGAGCTCATCATCACCCCCATACTAGATTGTTTCTCATCCTCTGAGCAACTCATTCCTCCTTCTACATTTCTTTCAAAGCTTTAATGGACCCTCTGACTTCCCAAGGAAGAAGTGTGGGAGTCCCTTCAAGAGGGTAAAAGCCATAAAAGCCATCATTCTTTTCTTCTTCTTCCCATTTTTTTTTTTGCTCATCATGGTCATTTCCATGATTCAGTCGCAACAATAAGGGTGGACTGAGTTTCAAACCAAGCCACTGAATTTTTCTAGCCTGCATGGCCCTCTTATATAGTGGTGCTATTTCTAGGGTACCTCTCAATATTTCTAGTGTGTGGTAATCCATGTTTCTAAGGTTGTGAGGGAGGTTGTTCCATCTCCTTTGACTAGCCATTTTGCACTCATCTCCCAATAACCTAGAAGCATCATCAAAGTGAACCATGGCTTGAGCTTGTTTGTGGAGGTACTTCTCCGAAAGTGCAAGATCCTTTTCTATCTTAAGATGGTTGTTGATGACTCCCCTAGGGTTGAATAGTTATTCCCTAATGTGTAAAGTCTCTTTGTTTTCTCTCCTCATAACCCTTCTTACTTCTTGTGCTATGGTCTCTTCATTAACCATCCATGATTCCAATGCTATTAACTGCATGTCTCCCATCCTAGGATTTGGGTCCCAAATGTTCAAGTCTATCAACATAAGATTGTGCATGTCAAATTTTGCCATTTTTTCCTTATCTGCCATACTTCATTGGTCACAAAAATAAATGAACTATCTGCAGTTTTTAAATGGTAAGGATCCATGGGAGGCTAGTGTTTTTATTTCGAATTGGAGCCATTGCTCCTTGAGGTAAAATACATAGGAATCTAATGGGTATCTATGTTGGATGGCATCCATGCACAAATCTGCCATCATGGTCATTTGTTTTTCATTTTGTTGGAGTTTCTCCTGCAATGCTACATTCTCTGCTTTAGCCTTCTGAAGTTCCTCTTTCAACATGGATTCTTTGAGCCTAACATTAGACAAATCCTTCCCCAACTCATCCACTTTTCCCTTCATGACCCCTATGTCATGCACACCTTTGGATGTGGTAATATTCATCCAATGATGATTTTGTGCCCTCTCCTCTTCCAACCGATAGAATAAGGCACTCTAAACTTCTGAGGAATCAATATGCCCCCTTCAATATATGTTTATTAAGAGTTGAGATTGGGTTGAGGGCTAGGGTTTGGCACTACTACTACATCTTTGAGGACCGGATTTTGTGAAGTGGGCTCCTCCTTGTCATATTTTTATCCCTCTTTTTCATCTTGTCCTTTAACTTGTGCCTTTCCCTCAACTTCTTTGACCTCTTTCCCATCTATGGCTGTATTTTCTTCCTCAACTAAGGTCTTTTTCTCCAATTATGGGTTTGCTGGAGTTTCCTGTAGCAAACTCTATTTTTCTTGCTGAAGACCCTATTTTTGCTTGTTTTTCTCTCTCTCTTTTTCAGTCTTTTGAAGGTCTACGGGGATTGCATGAGGTGTATGGGATGCCAACCTTGCTGCGTGTATTCTAATGTAGGTCAAAGGGGTCCTCATAGGTGAGGTGACCTCTTGCACCCTTCCTTCTTATAACCTTATTTCATCATATTTCTTTGGTGATTCCTCAATGTAAATAGGGCTCTTGGGGGGAGTCTGTGGTCTCCCTTGCGTCACCCTTTGACTCTTTCTAGTCCTAAAATACATAGGTGTTTTTCTCTTCCTTTTTGTTTTTACAGGTGTGCTCAAAGTGCTATGGTAGCAACCACTTCCTGATATGTAATGTCTGGTGACAGGTTGGTGTCCTGAGGGGAGGTTTCACTACTTATGATAGGGTCCAATCCTTTCTTTTCCTCAATATTTTCTTCCTCATTCAGAATCCTCTTATTCTTCTTCTTCTACCTCCTCAATCTCTTATTATTATTCTTCCACCTCCCTCTCTCTAAGACTAAAGGCAAAGGCTTTTCCTATTTGGGTGGCTATGAAGGCTGCCCTATCCATGTCTATGAAAGAGGACCAAGATACAGGGAGGATTAATCTTCTCAAAGCATCATTCACTATCAGTTTTATAAGGCCATGATGGATCCAAATGCTAGTATTTTCTTTTCCTCACCTTATTTCTCATGTCATTTATTGAGTTCAGGAGGAAATGAGCGATGATTAATCTCTTCTCTAGAGGGATTTCTCCTTGAAACCTAAGTTCATTCAATAATATGAAATGATACCCATAAACTACACAAAGTCTTCCTTCACAAGAAATAAATTTCATGATATGGAAGGCTACTTCATCCCAGTGGTATGGAAGGCTTTCTCTCCTTAGTCCATTCTTGTCTTCAATGTATTCTTCTCCTGGAAGAAAGAATTTTTTATTGGTCATAGTGCTTGGCATCCTTTCCTTATCCCATTTGAATCCTAACGACAAATTTGTGACTCTGCTTATGATTTCAAGTGACAGTGTGATGTCTAGGCCCCTAACCACAGTGGTGGCTCTCTCTTCGGAGTGTGATTGCAGAGCCACTACAAATTCTTAGGTTATCTCTTCATTGAAACCTTTCAAAAGCTCAAAGAAACCTAGCCATTGGTGGTTTATGAAAATTTCCATTACTTGAGGATGCTTCCTAATTGTTTTAATGTCAGTGGGCTCCCTTTTCTTGAATCCCCCTCCCATTTTAATGCTTGTGATAGGAAAGTGGTTAGATATTGGAGAGTTGAGTGAAGATGTCTTGGAGATGGTGGTTTAAATAATTGCAAAAAAAAAATTGCCCTTTACTTGCCAAATTATAACTTGTTGTGTCAAATTTCATGAAGAAATATCAGTGATGGAGGATGGAAACCACTTACCTCTATCCTCTAGTGTTTTTTCTTAGTATATGATTGCCTTAGGAAGCAATTTCACCCACATGTGACTCTGCGTTTCCCTTTTTACCCTTGTTGATATGCCTCCGTAGTTGCCTGTAGCAAATATTTGTTTCCTGTAGCATGATGGTGCACGTAGCACTAACTTTGATGCCTCTCTCCCTGATGCCTCCCATTGCTCTCTTGCTTCTGCTGCTCTTCAAAACGCTCAGTAAAATGGTGAAAATGAGACACAACTAACCTTTATGGCATTTTTAACTAAATTTGGAGCATTGTGCTGACTCGTACTTAACATAAGTTTTCCTCTTTGATACCGTTGGTCCCACTCCAGTTAATGTTTGCTTTTCCTCGTAATAACCTTCTTCATACTCATTCACTCCCTCTTGAATTTATTTAACTTGCTAAGGTGGCATGTACTTTTACTTTTCCTCCAGTTGAACTTTACGAAGGTGGCCAATTTAACTGGCCACCTTTTTTTCTTTTAATTTTCTAAAACTCGACATTAAACCATTTGGGTCATTATGAATGCATAGAAAGAGGTGAAGGGCCATACCTAAGCCCACCTGGTGCTGGTGTGGTGTAGAATGATATGGTGCAAGGAGATTTAGTTGGTGGTTGCAACCATGATATTTTCTTTGTTTTAATTTTACTCTCTTGTTTATTTTCTGAGTGATCAACTTTTTCGGAGTGAGATGCTTGTTTTTCTTAGTGAGCTTCTTAATCGTTTTCTTTTATTTTCTTCTTGCATGTGTTGCATAGAGGTCTTCAAGTGCCATGGTTGGTGTGCTTGCTCTCCTGGAGTTTTTTGGTGGTCTTTTGGATTCATACTCATCAACTTTTATTCATATGTTGGCCTTATTGTGCCACACACAAATTTTCCACAGGAAACTTTAGAATTCTTGTAGCAATCTTGTTCTTTCTTCTTTCCTCTTTAGCTTGCTTATAAATGGAGGGAAGTAGTTTCTTGAGGTTATGAATGGAGTGGTGGATAGGTAAGTGAATTAGTCTCATGCCAAGTTTTAGATGACCTAGATGCTAATGGGACAACATAGGTTTTAGAGAGTGAATCCTTGTGCATGGAGTGAAGTAAGGGGTTAGGAGTGGTAGGCACAGGAAAAAAATAAATTATATTTTTTGAAACCAACTCCAAAAATAGAAGAAAAGAC
Source organism: Pinus albicaulis (assembly GCA_034641835.2). Taxonomy (NCBI): domain Eukaryota; kingdom Viridiplantae; phylum Streptophyta; class Pinopsida; order Pinales; family Pinaceae; genus Pinus; species Pinus albicaulis. The sequence continues at coordinate 485,260,168 of CM076581.1, forward strand.
AGATCAACACCTTAAAAATCAACCACTTCGAGGGGGAAACATCCTTTACATTACATAAATGAACAATTATTGGATGATTCAAATGAAAAAACCTCCTTTCTATATATAGGAGTCCATGGGGTCATAATATAATCCTATCCGACCAAACATGTAAGGGAAAAAAAATAACAATAGTGAGGTTTTATGGGGCACAATAATAACAATATGGGGACTACAGGGGTACAAAAATAACAATTAGAGGTCAACACTAACAACAATAAGGGACTACACTAGTAATATAGGGACCTAACATGCCCATCTCCTTCAAAAAAGTGTTGTTCTTAATGCTTGAGTTGCTATGGATGCTTCTGTATAAAATTCTCATCCTGTCATGTGGAATCTTCAGTGGTTAAGTTCTTCCACTTGATGAGATACTTTGAAATTGATCGATTTCGTAGTTGTCGAGTTCTTGTTTCCATGACTGCTTTCGGTTCCAATATGATTTTTCCTTCCTCATCAAGTTCTGGAAATATTATTTGAATTGGAATTTTTTCACCTATAACCTTCTTTCAGCATGATACATGGAAAAGTGGGTGCACTCGAGAAGAAGCAGGAAGCTCCAATTTGTATACAATAGTATCAATCTTTTGTAACACCTTGTAAGGACATAGTACTTTGGTGATAATTTATTATCCTTCTTAGCTTGCTTGAGGGAAATTTGTTTGTATGGTTATAGCTATAAAAATACCCAGTATCCTACATCAAAAATTCTCTCGATGTGATGTTGATCTGCCTCTTGTTTCATTCGATATGTGCCAAATTTAGGTTATCCTTTAAGAGTTGGAGAAATTATTGTTGATGCTCGATGTGATATTCCACTTCTTTAACCTTATAATTTTCTCTTAAAGATGATGTGATGGACGGGATGATATCCATAAATTTCCATATATGGGGTCATTTTTTCTGCAGTATGGAAGGAAGTGTTATACCACCATTTAGCCAAAGGTAACCACTTGACCCATTACATTTGTTTATCATATACAAAACAATGAATATATCCTTCCAAACATTTGTTCACTATATCAGTTTTCCCATCAGATTGAGGATGATAAGATGAGTTATGGGCTAGTTTAGTACCCAAACAAGAAAATAATTCTGTCCAAAAATTTCTAGTGAAAATGGGATCTCTGTTGCTTACAATAATCTTTGGTTTTCCATGTAGCTTTTTAATTGTTTCCATAAATGTAGTAGAAACTATATTTGCTTTAAATGGATGAGATAATGCACAAAATTATGCATACCTGGTAAGTCTATCAACTACCACCATGATGACACTCTTTCCTTCCGAATTAGGTAAACCTGTGATAGAATCCATTGAAACCTCCTCCCAACGTTGAATTGGAATGGGTAAAGGTTGTAGCAGACCTGGGGTTTTAATTGTCTCAACTTTATTTTGTTGGAAAACCAAACATTTTGCCACAAAATTTTGAATATTAGAGTTAAGGCCATCTTAAAAAAAATATTTCTTCACCCTGTGCTAGGTTTTTAAAAATCCCGAGTGTCCTACGGGAGAGGTGTGCAATTCCAAAAGAATCTTTTATTTTAGTTGGGAATTCTTACAAAGATATAAGCGATATTTGTACCATAAGGAATCATTTTTCCAACTAAATGTATCAAATTTACTGGGATCTTGCTTCAATTTTTGAATGAGTGTCAACACTTCTTCGTCCTTCTTAAATTCCTCCCTTGCTACAGTTATCCAATTTGGTTGTATAATAGAAATTGCACAAAGAAACGCTTCCACCTCCTCATCCTTTCTTGAGAATGCATTTGCAACAACATTTAGCTTCCCTCTTCTATAGATGATTTCAAAGTCATAACCCAACATCTTTGTCACCCATTTTTTCTTCTCTTCTGAATATGGTCGTTGTTCCAAAAATTATTTAAGACTATCATGATCATTTTTTACCTTGAAGTGTCTTCGCATTAGGTAAGGTTGCCATTTCTCTAGTTCATGTAGTATTGCCAAAATTTCCTTATCATAAATAGCTTTCTATAAACACTTTACTTTTATTGGACAACTTTCAAAAGCATTGGGTCTTCTTTCTTGCATTAAAAAAACACCAATTCCATTTCCTAAGGCATCACATTCCACAATAAAGGTTTTTGTGAAGTCTGGCATAGCTAAGACCGGTGCTTGGCACATTGCCTTTTTAAGATGTTCAAAGGCCTTAGTTGCTTCAGGAGTCCACGAAAATTAATCTTTCCTCAATAATGTTGTTATGGGTGCTTCTATTCTCCCATAATTCTCAACAAACTTGTGATAATAGCCTATTAACCCGATAAATCCTCACAACTGCTTTATGGTTGTGGGGACTTTCCATTCCTTAATGGATTTAATTTTGTTAGGCTCTACCGTAACACCCTCCTGAGATACAATATGACCCAGATATTCCACCTCTTGTACTCCAAAGAAATAGTTGGAGGTTTTTGCATATAGTTGTTTCTCCTCCAATAGTTTGAGCACCCTGTCAACATGTTGAACATGATCCTTCCAAGACCTGTTGTAGATTAGTATATAATCAAAAAATATTAACACAAATTTTCTAAGGAAGGGTTTAAAAATGGAATTCATCAACCCTTGAAATGTAGAAGGTGCATTGGTAAGGCCAAAAGGCATGACCAAAAATTCATAATGACCCTCATGAGTTTGAAATGTTGTTTTCGGAATATCTTTAGTCTTGATTCTAATTTGATGATATTCTGAACGAAGATCCAAATTGGAAGTCCCCAATGTGCTCCACCATTGCACCCTTGTGTTTGAGATTTATCAGTTGGCTAAAGAAGTTGTTGCTCTTTTTATCGTCATAATGTGCTATCATTTCATCCGTAAAAATTAACCAAGTGACAATTTTTTTACGAGAGCAAAGCCATCGATACCATACAAAGGTATTTTTTTCTAAATGTAAAGTTTCAATGCATACCTTTTGTGTTTTGCACATTATGGAGATCAAAATATTGCTCCATATGTAGTATCCATGTTACATAATCCTTTCCATGAAACTTCCTCATATCAAGCTTTGGAATATGGTGGGTCATCAATCCAACATTAGAGTTTATGAAATCATGATTAAAATTTATTTTTTTCTCATCATGAGTTTCCTATACTACCTTTTCTCCGTTAGGAATCATTTCTTGTATCAACTTTGTCAAACCTTCCTTCAAACCTTCCATGTCTGCTTTTAGATCATTCTTCATGTCCTCCATGTTGTCTTTCAATTTTTCATCTATCTTAGCTTTCATGTCATCCATATTAGCTTCCATGCCATCCATCTTATCTTCCATTCCATTCTTCAAAACTTCCATGCCTTTCTTCAAAACTTCCATTTCATTTTTTGTTGCTTTTTGCAAGAGTAAAATTTCGTGCACTTGGTCTTATAATTTTGATATATCATGTTGCACTTATTCCTCCTCATGAGTAATAGTAGACCCTTATGAGAGCTTAACGGGTGTTGAATTATTTTTAGGGGCCATTTTAGAACCCAATACTGATATCTATGCTTCAATATGCCCTTGGAATCCCTTCAAACTAATTTTTCAAACAAGACTTATGCAATTTTTAAAACAAAGTGCACACATTTTTATTTCTTTTAAGGATATCGTTAGAGTGAAACTGATGTATCTCTGTAATTTCAGATCCCCAATAATTGATCTTCAGTCTTGCACTAGCCCTCTGAGTCTTCTTTCCAATGCCACAGGTCTGACATAATTTGGATTCTTCAAGGAAATGTTATGCCCAATCTCCCACAATGACCTAATTATGGACTTGTTCAATAGAGAAAAGTTGTAAGGAGTGCCACGTGTCACTGTTTCCTCCTTCAGCTCTGAAATTAATACACATGAAACTACAGTTCGTTTCCTTTCAGTTAGTTTTTACATAATTCTAATTCGATGCTACGAGAGCGAGTTATGATGATTTTCCCAAGGTCACTTATTTGAGATGAAATTCGGGAGCCCACACAAACCCTAACTTCCACATATCATATCTGTGAAAATAATGTGAACCAAGAACTAAAAATTTTACATGAAGTTCCTCAGGATTTCTTCGCACATGGGTTTTTTGTTTAGCTTTTTAACCTTCTTATAAAAAATGTTGTAGAGAAAATTCCATGATGACATATTTGAAGCAGCGAAACCCTAGAATCCAAAGCTCTGATACAAAATGTTATGAAGCTGTTGTACAGTACAAAAACCCTCCCCATTTCAAATTTTTTTGAAGAAATATCATTTAGAAATTGGTCCCCTTTTTCTCTTTAGGAATAAAAGACTTAGATGAAATCCGATCATTTTGAATAAATAAAATAAAGAGTCCATTGTTTCATAAATCAAAAAATGTTTATAAACAAATGAAACATTGAAAATCCTTGATCTGATGAGATATAAAAACTCTTATCACATCAACATAACACATAAAGTATTCACATTTAACAAATTTTGATGTGATACCGTAATTGCAATCGCAAATCGGAGATATCTTAAAGTTTTACATGTGTTTTGAAAAACTCCGATGCGATGTGATGAATCACAAATCACATTTCAGAGAAGAAATGTCATGTATGCTTATTTTATAAACTCTGATGCGATGGTCCCTATCGCAAATCAGAAATCGAAAAAGGTTTTAAGTTGTCACATTTGCTTTATAAACTCCGATGCGATGCAATTCATCGCAATTGCATTTCGGAGAAACAAACATCATATTCACTCATGTTACCAAAACCCTGATGCGATGGACCCCACAGTAATTGCAATCGCAAATCGATGAATGTCATTTGCAACTTACTCTCTTTGAAAAGAGCCGACACGATATAAAATCATCACAATAAAAAATCAGCGGAGATCATTAAATGTTATTGGTCGTTCCTTTTGATAAACTCCAATGCGATCAATACTTAATATTTACACTATACATATGTTATTTATTCATCGCAATTGCAAAAATCAAAAGGAAAGTTTTATATTCGCATTTCAAATTTGCCGATCTCCGATTGTACGTTTACTACTAAATAGAAAATCAAATGATTAATGATAATTGATTCTATTTTGAATGCATGAGTGTGACTCTTTAGAGGGCATTTAAGTTTTAAAATGGAGTTAATAAATGAAAATCAATGAATAGATCTTTTCATACAATTTTTTCCATTACTTCATTTTTACCGCATCTAAAATCTTTTCTGATTTGTAGAACAAGAAAATTCCCAATACTTTCGTTTGCGGAGCAAGAGAGACATTACTAGACGACAACATGTCTAAGAGATCTAAGAAAGAAAAGGTTGTTGCCACTGCAAATTTCACTGCTATTCTCATAGTACCAAAAGAAAAACCAGCAAAAATTAAGCTGGTTATAGACACATCATGCTAGGAACTTGGAAAAGTGACTTGGGAAGATGTATATAACTTAATCGAAAAATAAAACCCTAAAGTCATTAAAGAGAAAGTGAAAGTTCCTGATGAAGATGACTCAGACTCTGATTCTGAGACTCCTCTTAAAGCGCTTGCGAACTCTTTCCTCCATAGAATTGCATCTCGGGCAAACATTATCCCTTACTATGATGTAATTCAGTGGGTAATATACAATGTTACCATCCAAAACAGGACCTTTGTTTCAGCTGCGGGAACAATGTTTGGGTCTTTCAGAGCAGAGGACATAAAGGAAATGTACCATCTTCCAGACCTGCAAAAGGTCTACAACAAAGCCTTTATTAAAGATTTTGCTGCAAGTAATGAAACTCAGTCTAAGCCAATCAAAGAGTGGAGGAAAGCTCCAGAGAAGCATAAAAATGAATCATCAGGTATGTACTTTTTGGAGTCCCTTTCACCTCCATATTGTTATGCCGCCACAATGATGTGCAGACTATTTGGAAATGATAATTTAGCTAGATTTTCAATTCAAATGGTACCCTTAATCCATTCCGCTATGAATTATGAAATCATGGATTGGGCAGTTATCCTTTCAGATAATATAGTCAATAGAATCCTAGAGTATAGAAAGGATAAAAACACTGGAAACACAACCCTGTTTTACTTTTTGTGCCTACACTTTAGATGTCCTGTGTTTTAATTCTGAATTTCCTATTCTTGGCTGGAAATGGACCCCCAAAGATCTTGTTCCTATTCATATTTACCATAATTTTTTATGGAAGGGGCATTTTAAAAACCATGTTTATATAATTTGTCACGGTTTCCTCATCCCTGTCTGTCAAACCATTTTTAACCAATTCTCTCCCTGGCTTTCTGAAAAAACCAAGGCTAATATATCCTAGATTGGTGACTGGTTTGGAGAAGAGAAATTTACCTATATCAGAGTATTTGGGAGTATAGTGGAGTCCCATATTTTACCTCTATATATCCCAGATAAACTGTTAGCACAAGAAATCTCCTACCAGTTAACAGTATAAGGCATGTCAAGGTCTCTCAAGAATAACAAGAAACTAATGTGGTTTACGTTTCCATTTCACTCTGGGCATTATAAACTTAAAAAATTCACACATGCTGAGAAGGAGGTCATCAAAATAAGGGATATTAAGCTCTCTATAGTCCTAGGAAGGCAGTATGACCCAAAAAAAGTTTCATTTTATTTCACAACTTTAGTTTCAATCGCCCAATTTGAGCATGAGCCCAATGAGTTTGATGATTTATTTGTTTCTATTGATAAATTTCCCCAAGTTTATGACTTGGCTAAGTCCAAGTTTTAGACCGAGGATATGAATAAATTCATTCTTTTTCAAAGTCAAAGACTGCTGAAAGCTCCTCTTGACCATTTAAGAATTATGCTGCAAGAATCCGAGAATACAGAAATAGAGCAGAAGAAAAAAGAAGATGCAACCAACAAAGCAAGAAAAGAAGCATCTACCAGCAAGGGAAATGTGCAAGCTGAAAATGTAAGTACAAGTGGCAAGCCTAATGTGCCAAAGAAGAATACTGACAGAAAAATAGATGAACATATTGGGAAAGGAAATACAGTTCAAACAGGGAAGGAAATTACAGGTATTGAGACCAATGTGCATATTGAGAAATAAAATACAGGCAATGAGGCTAATTTATAGACAGAAAAGGAAGATATTGGTAATAAGCTAAATAATCAAATTGAAAGAGAAAAGACTACTGAGAATGTGGTAGATCCTACTAAAGTTATTGTTACTTCCCATTTGCTAATTCACTATGAACAATTTTCTCATCAAATAGGATTACAAAATAATCCTCAAGTTGACATTTTGAAAGATCAAGATATGGAAATCATTCCTGAGCATCCTACAGAAGAAATTGTATTGAAAGTAGAAGATATTCCTCCTCTAGATGTATTTTACAGTCCTAAGCATAGGGTTGTTGTCAGAAAGTAGAGGAAGAGAATAATAATAGATCAAGAATCACTTTCAACATCACAAGTTGAATTGATGAACATTGTCTGGAAAAATACTGAGGTGGATCCTTCAGAGGATCTCACCAAATTGTCACAATATGAAGGAAACTATAGTGCAACTACTATATACAAGGCTTCGGAAGTCACACAAATGATGAAACAAAAGGCAGTACAGATAGCTATGCTGGAGGAACAAACAACAGAAAATCAGTAAAATATTATGCAATTGGAACAACATTTGTAGGATGAAGAACTCAGATCTAAACAACTGGAAGAGAAACTTGGCATTGAAAAGAAAAAGCTTGATCAATAAGGCTTGAATAAGCAACAACAACTAGCTCAAGAGGTGGCAAAACTACAAACCCTACTGCAAAATGAGAAAACTGCTAACGCTGAGCAAGAAAAAATATTCCAAGAAAGATTGGACAAATTTAGGGATTATCCTAAATTGGATCAATTTAAAACTAAAGCTCTTGAAATGAACAAACTACTGTCTCAGCAGTTGAATGAATTATGTCAAAAAATAGCACAAACTGAGCCCTTATGTGAGATAACATTAGCTCTTATAGATGAAGGAATCAGCCTCAGGCTTGAATTTGATGATGTAGATGAGAAAATTTTTGAATTTCTTTCATGGCAAGACTTAGAGTAGGAAAAGAAGGCAAACCTTCCCAGGATTGAAGAAAGACACAAAGAAATTATGTTTATTGAATGGGAAAAGTAGTTGATAAATAGAGAAAGAGCCACATCAAGAGCCAAAACTATGATGAATATTATAACACAGTTGGTTAATGATAGCTTATATGCCACCAATCTAATTTCAGATTGTATCCCAGGTAAATTACCAAAGGTAAAAGAGACTGATTCTAAGTGGAAGCAAGAATTAATCAATAAGAATCAGAAAATCAGCAAACTTCAAGGAATTTCATGGGATATCATGTGGACATATCTAATCAAGCCACAGAACAAGCAAATGGAAATTAAATGCCTTTCCAATTCCATTCATTGTATCATTCCAGAGTTTTCTGATGCCACATACACTTGTCAGTTACATTCAAAGCTAAGTCGTCCAACAGAGGTTAAAGATATGCTCAAAATTTGCCACCTGGGCACAATGAATACAGGGGAAAATGAATGAATTGGTTTCATTTTTAAATCGCGAGTCTATTTCTATATTTCTAATGATATATTGTAGCAATGGTTTTAGTTATTTTGTTTTATTAATTTCCTATTTAAACCCCTTTCATGCATTTAGAAAGGGGTCCTGAATTTGTAATATTTTTGACTTGGATGTTACATTTTTGTACTCCATTGATTATTATATTTTTATAAACGATCACATCTGGTGGTTTATGGAAAATTACCTCTGAGAATTGCATTTCTATACCTTAGAGTATGTTTTACATTGAAGCACTGGATCTGGATATTGAATTGCATCCGGAAAAGTATTAAGATGAATCTAGTATTTCTATCGATTTACTATTATTTTTCTTATGTTATGAGATATTCTATTTAAATTTTCTATCATTTATATGTACTTGTTTTATAAATGTTTCTTTATACATATCATTTCTGAGTGTATAGAAATATTTTATCTTTCACAATGTATACAAATGATATATAAAATAATGAATATAATGTGTTATTATAACTTTGTTTAACTTCTTAAACAGAGTTATTATTATTTGATAATGCATATTTCAGTTAAATTATAATACATTTTCATGGTTATTTATTTGATTAAAACAATATTAAAGTTGTATTCATATTTGACACCCGAGTTAGTTTTAGAATTATTTATAAGTTATAGATTAAATTATATAGATTAATTCAGTCATTTAGTATTCTTTATCCACTCACACAATCATTCCATCACCAAACCATTTAAGTTATTAGGAAACTGGTCCTATCAATCGAGTCAGAGCCACCACACCACACGGAAAAGGAGTTGTCCTAAGGTCCCGACTGACTGGTTTTCCCCCAATGTTTGAAGCAGCAATTTTCGAGGCTTCAACAAAAACCAGATCCAAAAATAGAAGAAAAGAGAGATAAACCCCTTATAAATCAGCCACTTCGAGGGGGTAACCACCTCTACATTACATAAATGAAAAATTCTTGGATGATTCAAATGAAAAAACCTCCTTTCTATATATAGGAGTCCATGGGGTCACATTATAATCCTAGCTGACCTAACAATAATAATGTAAGGGAATGACAATAACAATAGTGGGGTTTTATGGGGCACAAAAATAAAAATATGGGGACTATAGGGGTAGAACAATAAAATTAAGGGGGAGACACTAACAACAATAAGGTACTACACTAATAATATAGGGACCTAACATTATCATGCTCTCCTTGAAGTTCGGAAATCCTCGAGAGAGCATCTTCCTTCATGAATGGGTTTCCTGTAGAATTTACAAGAGTTTCTTGTAGTGCTAGAGGAATCATGTAGCTACTAGACTTGTAGAAATTATAGTTACAAGAAAAAAATGAAATTTTTGCCTATCTGAGGGGTGAAATGAATAAAGGGGCGCCTTTTGGAGTAGTTCATGGTGTATGTAAGAATAGGAGAAAGAGAAGTGAAGAAAAATTGCTCCTATGGATTCCAAAAATCATATTTAGTCAATAACCTGCAAAACAGAAAAACAAATAAGTGCATCGGTATTTTTATATCTTTTTCCTTTTTTTTATTTCTTTCTTTGTTCTCCCTTTTTTCTTTTGAAGGCAAGTGGGTTGTCTCCACATATATTTTCAACCCACAGGCCTGCCTTAGGTGCCTCAGAGAGGTTTTCACCCAAGGATATTTTATTTTCTAGTTTATTTTCTTTTTCTTTCTTAGTTTTTGCTCCAGGATTGCCTCATGGAGGTTTTCAACCATGGATTTGGCCTTGGGCACCTTAGAGAGGTTTTCACCCATGCCTTTTTATTTTTATTTTATTTTTTCTAGGAGGGGGAGGCACTGGAAACTATGGAGTCTCCCATGATGTACACCTCCTTGTTTATTTAATTTATGAATTGATCCCTAGAAAAGGGCTTTTTGTAAACCGTAAGCCCGTAACCATTGACAAGTAGGGGAATCCCTTCCTCATCTATGGTTCTAACATGAACTGTACCATTATCATAAGATTTGTCTAGTTTTTAGGGTCCCATCCATCTTGTCATTAGTGTGCCTTTCAAATCCTTAAACCTTGAGTCATAACACAATGCCCAATCTCCTTCTTGAAAGGTATTTTTGTTAATGTACTTGTCATGCCAGACCTTCCTTTGCATCTGAATCACTTATGTGTGATGGAGTGCTTGCTTCATGAACTCATAAAATCCATTTATTTGCAACAACCTCACTTTTTGGGCCTTTGATATATCTATGTCTCACTCAACTGCTATCCTTAAGGTGATGAAATCAAATTCAATTGAAAGCAAAGCTTTCTTGCCATAGACTAGGTCATAAGGAGTGAATCTTGTTGGTGTTTTCCAAGTAGTTTTCTAGGCCCAAGTAGCTTCTTCCAATTGGTCTGCCCAACCTTTTATGCTATTTATCACAACCTTGGTGAGGATATTCTCCAAGGCTCTGTTGGTCACTTCCACTTGGCCATTTGCTTGAGGGTGGTAGGCAGTGGAAGTCTTATGCTTTATCTTGTGCCTCCTCAGAATATTCTAAGTGATATGAGATGTGAATTGTACCCCCTAATCAGTGAATACCTCTTTGGGGTATCTAAATTTGTAAAACACATTATCTCTCAGAAATTATGCTACCTTCTCATCAGTTTCTACCTTCACAACTTTTGTTTCAGTCCACTTTTTTAGGTAGTCAGTGCAGACTATGATATACTTTTTATGGCCAGATGGTGGATCAATAGTTCCAATTAAATCCATGCGCTAGTTTTCAAATGGCTTAAGAACCACCTGAGGGTGGAAAGGAATCTCATCCCTCTATGTAGGTTTCCCCAACCTTTAGCACTGGTCACACCTACTAGTGTATCTTCTAGCATCCTGGTGAAGGGTAGGCCAATAGTAACCTTCCTGCAAAGCTTTGAAGGTAGTACTTTTCACATCAAAGTGGCCTCCACAAGGGCTATCATGACATGCAAAGAGGATATAAAAAAAATTCTTCCTCCCTCACACATCTTCTAAGAATTTGGTCAGGGCCTAGCTTGAAGAGATTTCCCCCAATCCAGGTGAAAGGGGTGTTTTTCCTAATAGTCTTGCTCTTCTCCTTGGGTGAGAGGTTAGGAGGGAAAATTTCAGCAACCATGTAGTTAACTATGTCAACAAACCATGGTGAGAGTGCTGAGATAGCGAAGATATGTTCATCTGGTAGTTGGTCATCCACCATTCCTTCTTCATCTGTAGTTAGAGCTATCTTGGATAAAAAATCTGCAACAAAATTCTCCTTTCCAAGCTTATCAACAATGGTACTATTGTAATAGTAACAACTATCTATTATTCTAGCATTAGCATCTTGTTTTTTCATTAAATATTTGATGGCTGCATGGTAAGTGTGTACAAAGGTTTGATAACCAGTGATATAATGTCTAAATTTTTTTAAAGCATGGATGATGGCTAACATTTCCTTTTTTGTGATAGTATAATTGAGTTCAGCCTTAAACAAGTTCTTACTAACGAAATAGATTGCATAAGGTAATTTATATTCTAACTTCCCCAAGCCTACCCCCACAACTTTGTCTGATACATCTGTGTGGATGTGGAAATTCAAAGTCCAATTTGGACCTCAAAGAATGGGGCAAATAGTTAACTTCCCCTTAATGAGCTCAAAAGCTTATTGACAGAATCTAGACCAAATAAACTCAGAATCTTTGTCCAACAAATAAAATAGTGGTGAAACCAACTTGCTGAAATATTTGATGAACCTTCTATAATAGCCAGCTAAACCCAAGAAACTACCAAGATCTCTATGCTTTTGAGGAGCGAGTACCCTTTTGATGATGGTGACTTTGTTCAGGTCCACCTGTATTCCTGCTTAGAAGATTGAGTGCCCCAATACAACACCTGCTTTATTCAAGAATTCACACTTTTCTGGGCTCAGGGAGAGATGCATCTCAATGCATATTCTCATCACTTTTCCCAAATTGGAGAGAGTTTCCTGGAATTCATCCCCATAGGGAGTGAAATCATCCATGTAGATTTCAAATTAGTCATAGACTAGCTCAGAGAAAATGCTTAAGACAACACTTTGGAAGGTAGATGGGGCATTGCATAACCCAAAGGGTAGAACTATGTAAGAGAAGGTACCCCAAGGACATGTGAAAGTAGTCTTGTCCTAGTCTTCAGGGCTGATTTGGATATGGTTATAGCAACTGAACCCATTTGAGAAGGAAAATAACTTCTTTCCTACAAGGCCATCAAAGACTTGATCTATAAAGGGCAAAGGGAAATGGCTCTTCTTGGTGGCTTTGTTGAGTTCCCGATAATCAACACATATTCGCCATTTTCCATTCTTCTTCAGGACTAGGACAAGAGGAGATACCCACTCACTGTCTGATATAGGATAAATGAAACCTACATCCAACAATTTCTACAATTCTTCCTTGACTATATCTTTTAGAGCTAGTTTCATCTGCCTTTGGGATTGGCACAATGGCTTGAATCATTCCTTAATGTAAATATGATTTCTGCATATTGAGGGATGCACCACTTTCATGTCCTTTTAATCCCAAGAAAATGCATCTAGGTTTTCTCTCAAAAGCTGGCATAGCTGCTCTTCTTCTCTATCTGAGAGGTTTGAGTAATTTTCAGAGATTTTGATGGGCCAAAATCCACAACCTTGGTGGTTTCAAAGGTTGAATCAACTAAGTGTAGTTCCATCCAAGGGTGGATTTCAGATTATTTGACTAGGTTTTCAAGCGGGCTATTAGTGGGGGGCTTTTTTTGAATGACATGGTTGATGAGTTCATCTTCATCAAGTTGCCCCCCTCTAAGAACAACATCTATGGTACAAATGGGGGTAGTGTTGTATACATCATCTTCTTCCTCATCCTCCAACCATATAAGTATTTCATGGTCAATGGAAGGTTGGGCTGGAGGATATAATACGAGTTGTTTAGACAAGGGCCCATTCTTAATAGTCATGTTTCTGGCCTGATAGTTGATATAAGCATCAGAAGTGCCTAACTAATGTCTCCCTAAGATGAGAGGATATCAATTAAAATTGGTTTTTGGCTACAAAACCAGGACACTTGTAGGATACTCCCAAGATTCAATTGAAACCATAACATCGTCAACAATTCCTTCTAGAGTAACTGTGGACTGGTCTATAATTTGCATAAATGTTGTGGTTTTCCTCAAAGTCCCTTGGAGGTTGATTTTGAGCATAGTTTCCTTGGTCATAACATTGATGGCAGCCCCGAGATCAATTAGACTCTTGGGGACTATGACACCATCTATGTGCACATCTACAACTAGACTACTAGGGTCCATGTACTTTGGGAAGACCACCCTTCCCAACATTAAGTTGGATAGTTGTTCTAATACATTGATGGTGGGGGTATCTTTCTTCTTTCTCCCAAGTTTCTTGAAGCACTTTTCCTTTATGAGCCTATTTTAAATATGGAAATTCTTGATAGCTTGGAGAAGGGGTATTTTTTCACACAAAATTTTCAGTTCTCCCATAAGTTTGGTCTCCTCTGGGGTGTGCTAACTGGAATGGATCAACCGCGCAGGAAAAGGAGATTGTTGCATCTGAGTGTTACTTTCTTCCTTTTCCTCCTCAACCTCTACAGGTAGATATGGATGGTGGTTGTCTGGGAGTACTCTTCTCGACATGAGATTAATCTCATGTATTTCCACAACATAAGTTGGATAGGATGTCTCTCCACTATAAAACTGTTGTGACTGCTAGTTGTTCGGGTTCATATTGGGTTGTGCAGGCATCTGAGGTAGCTTGGGTGGAGTAGCATGAGTAAGTTGAGGTTTAGGTTGGGGTGGAGGCATTAGAGCATGTGGTTGATTATGTTAACACTTTCAACCTGGGGATGGGTTGTTCCACTGAGGTTTTTCAGGAACATATTGCTGAAATGGTTGGTTCATAGGTTAAGGATGATATGGAGGGTTGTAAGTCCAAGTAGGAGGTGTAGGCTAGGATGGAGGAGTGGAGGTGCACCAAGATTGCATAGGTGAATTCTAATTATTGTGATAATAGTAATAAGGTGCACCTTGCATACCCTACTGATATGACCTAGGGCCTTGAGGCCTTCTCTGGTTGATGAAATAGAGTTGCTCTGGTCTTAATTCGTGTTTTGTTGTACAACAATCCCCATTTATTTTTCATAAATAGGGACCATTTATAAATAAATAGGAAAATCCGTTTTAAAATTTCTTTTAAAAACACCTAGAAAATAAATTTTCTGCCTAAATAGCACCGCTTATCACATATTTTACACTTCAAAAAGAAGCCTAAATCATAAAATATGTGAATTTCGAAATGCGCTCTTTAAAAAGCCTTTCCAAAGAAATAAAAATATTTACTTTCCTTTTTTCACATTGCACTTGATTTAGTTAAAACTTAAAGAAACAAAGTAATATAAGTTACGACAGTTGTGGACCTGACGAAGCGAATAAAATAAAAAATATAAATCCTTTTTTGATATCGCATCCACTTTAAGCTTTTGCAAATCGCATCGCGCACGAATTAAAATATAGACTTAAATGTATCTCTTAAATCTTGCAATCTGCGATTTGCGCAGATCGCATTTCGCAACATTTATGAGACAATCACGAAATATTATAAGGAATCATTGTGATTTGTGCATTTAATGATATCAACGCGTGAAAAGAAACTTATTTCATATCAAATTGAATTTTATATTTTAACGGCTTTAAATGATTGATAAGTATTGTGTGCGAAGTCATGTGAAGCCATCTCAAGCATTAAATTTTGAAATCATAAGGAATTATGAAGAGATAATTGATAAGATTGTCAGTTTTTCGCGTGAGTTTGAAATGAATCCCTGATATATCTTTGTACTGTTCGTTATATGATATATTTCACTTTTCTCTCAAGAAATCAATTATCGAGTTAAGAAAGTAAGAGTGGGTAAAAAGGGTAAAGAGGTGTTGCAAGCATCATCTTTAGAGGATACAGATATGCCTTCATTATTTCCAGACACTGTCTGTAACAAGGATTGTGGCTTTTATTCATGGGAAGCTATGTAAAAACTTTTTGAGGAAGAAATACCAAAGGTGATAACAAAAACATCTGCGACAGGTACTGATTCCACCTCTGATGCAACCCTTTTCGACATTGCATGCTCGTTTATTCACACAATAGCTACGAGACCAAAGATTATGCCTTACACGGATATGATTAAGTGGGAAGTTGAGAACTTAAATATTGAAGATAGAGTTTTCAAGAATTCCAGAGGAGAGATTATGGGCTCTTTCAAAGCCGGTGATTTGAAAACCATGTATCATCCACCAACTCCACAATAGAAGTATGATAATATACATGTGTAAATTTTCAAAGCTAAACATCCAGATCTTATCAAATTCATCCATGAATTGAAAGGCAATGAAGGGAAATTGAAGCAGGATAAATATGGTACGTACTCCATTACCAAAATCCCTTATCCTTATTGCTATGTTGCTGGTATTTTGTGTAGGCTATTTGCCAAACCCGATAGTACTAGGTTCGCTAAATATTGGGTTCCCTTAATTGATGCAATTTTCAGTTCATCCATTTTGAATTGGGTGGACCTTTTATCCAATTATTTAGCCAAACATATTGTCGAATATAGGAATAAAAGGAGTTCTTCATCCCAAGAAAATTCACCCCTTTACATTTCTTCTTATGTTATGGATTCCATATTTTTCACTTCTACATTTCCAATCATGTGTTGTAAATGGACCATTAAAAACCATACTCCAATTCACATATACCATGAAGAACTATGGGACTCTAAATTCCACCTGCATTTCTACAAAGTCTGTTATGGAGTCATGTTGCTTATGTATCGAATGATTTTCAATGAAAAGATCCCTAGGGTTTCCAAAGAAGTTAGTAAAGATATTCTTCTTACAGCTAGATGGTTTGCTGAAGAGAAATTCACATATATTCGAGTATTTAGAAGTTCTGCTCTTCCACATTTTTTTCCATACTATGTTCCAGATAGATTGTTTGGGGGAGAGATAGCTTATCAACTCATAAATGGTGTCACAAAACAGTTAAAAGATGATAAAAATACTATTTGGCCTTCTTTCCCTCTACAGTGTGGCACCTTCTCTTTGGCTAATATCGGCCATACATACAAAGAGGTTCCTAAAATTCAAGTGTTAAATCTAGCATTCATGCAAGGAAGATTATATGACCCTGATGATGTAATTAAAAATTACATGGAAAAACTCAAAACAAAGCCTTTCATTAAAGAAGAAGACAAATTTGATGACTTCTTCCAAGGAGTCAAAGATTTTTTTTATATTGTTAAACGGATTTCTAGTCAATAAAGCCAAGAAGAGGCTGAAGCCTTTCAGGTATACAGAAATGAGAGATTGAAAAATGTCCCTTTCAATTTGTTACTTATTGAAGAATGAAAACATACTCCAAGTGTCAGTATCGATGAAGAAATGAAAGATGGCTTTGAAAATGAATCTGGTCAGTCTCAACAGTACTATGATAAATTAGATCAATCTAAGGATGAATCTGAATCTACAAAAGAAAATTTGGAGATCGACCAAATTCTTCAAGAAATAGAGTTGTAAGAGAAAACAAAGAAAAATGGCACTAAATCAAATTTTGAGGTAGTTCAAAAAGATCACAGCACGGTAGATCAGTCTAAATCATCTCAAGGTAAAGACCTAGTGAATGAATGGGAACAATTTCCCCAAGCAATAAACACTCCTAAAGAAAAGCTCAATACTGACCAAGCAGCAAGTTTTCAAACGCCAGAGCCTTCTCAAAAAATAGTTGGAACTATCAACCCTATACAGAGAATCCCAATAACATAGAGTAAAGTAATCATTCCGGCTTACTCTACAGATCAAATCATCCTACAGATTGAAGACATTCAATCATTGGATATTTTCTACAGTCCCAGCCATAGAGTTGCGGTTAAAATGAATAAGAGAAAAATAATTGATGAGACAACTCCTAAAATGAAAGATGAATCAGTTGATGTCCTTTGGAAGGATTCATTAGAGGATCCCACTGATCATCTGACTAAATTGTCACAATATGCAGGAGCTTATGCCATAACTAGTGTAGATAAGGCAACTGAAGTTAGAACCTTGTTGAAACAGAAAGAATCCATAATACATGAATTAGAATAGATGTTAGATGCAGAGAAAGTCAAGACTACTAAACAAATCTGAGAAATTTCAGCACAGTTCCATAAATATATTGAAATTATTAAGTTAGAACATCACACAGAGCTTAAAGAGAAACAAACACAACTTGAAAAAGCCATGGCAGAGTTACAGAATCAATCAAAGTCAGAAAAGTTCATTAAAGAAGCACTTGAGATAAATGATTTGATAAAGAAACAACAAAAAATACTATCATAAAGCTGCTACGATTGATTCCTATTGTGATTCCAGTAAAATAATGATTCAGCAAATTGCAATCCAAAAACTAGAATGTGAGAAACTTTAAAAGAAAATTGAAGAACACATTCAGTGGCAAGACTCAGATATGGGAAAGGAAGCTAATCTACCACAAATAGCTAAGATTCAAAAAGAATTATTATTTACAGAATGGGAAGCACAGATCATCTGAACAGAAAGGGCAGTGACCAATACATCCAACAAATCAAGGGAGGTTATACAACTCTTATGTGATCAATTGTTTAAAACAGTACTTCTTGAAAAAATAACGTCCGTTTTGTTTTCAATAAAAAAATAAGTAGAATTAAATTGGACACAGAGAGCAAAACAACAAGACGAAATAATCAAGAAAGTCAATAATTTTGATCAAGAAAATTATTGGAATTTTTTGATCAAACCTTACCATCAGCAGCAAACTCTTCTTTTTCTCACAGAATTAGCCAAAAAATTTCAATCGACAATCTCAAATGCTATATTCAAGGACCAAATTCGATCACAAATATCTCAGCCAGCTCAGCTCAAGACAATGCTAGATATCTGCCAACTTCATGATCACACATAAATGCATGATCCATAAAGTCAGGATTATCAGTTTTAAATTCCTAGATTATTATTCAAGTTAAGTTTTAGAGAAAGGTTGTTTGAAACCTCCTCTACATTTTTATAAATCTTTTAATTATTTTGTATTTAGTTTTGTTATTTAGACCAAAGTTCTCATGTATTTAGAGAAGGGTCCAAGATTTTGTTAAGAACATTTGCAAAGAATGCTTATTTCTAAGTAAGTTTGTGGATGCCTTGATGAAATAATGGAACACGACCTTTTTCAGTTATAAATATCATTTTGTTGAATCACTGTTGGTGCACTTTTGTACTCTTTGAACGACTCTTTGATTGAAGAATTGGATACGGCCTATTATCACTAATCTGATAAGCAACAGTAATACACATCTAGTACTATTATCAAGTGTGTTATTTTTGTTTCTGAATGTTAGTGATGAACTCGGCTTTCATGAATCATTTATAGAATTAATTATTTTTGTCTGAAATATTAGTTGCACTATTGTATGATATAAATATAGAAATTATTTATTTCATATATGGTCATCAGATAAATAAGATATATCTTTCATTTTCTTTTCATTAACTATTTTTCCAAGAGAATCATCTTACACAATAATAATTCTATTAAATTTGTTATGATTTCATCATCACAAATTGACTAGATATTTCTTTAGATTGCATTTAAATTATTATCCCTGGGTTATATTAAATTTAATTCAAATTTTTTCACTTAGAAATTAATTTGTCTTAGCTTGTAGTAATTCATCATTCTAGCGGGATCAATTTCTGATTAGGCAACCTTTGAACAAGTTTTCCTTGCAAAATTTGGAGATGATAGGACTGTTGCAACCTTAATCAATGCCCTTTCCAATCTTAAAATGAATTTAGGTGAAAAGGTCAAATATTTCAACTCCAGATTTAACAGGTTATTAAATAAAATCCCAAATACTTCTAAACCTGTCGTTGAAGTACAAATAGAATGGTATATTTCTTCTTTGCCTTCTAATATAGCTATTTTTTTAGATAGAGCTAATAAAGCTACTCTTTTAGAAAACTTGAAAGAAGCTCTTGCAGTAGAGAAAATAATCTTAGCATTAGAAAAATGATTAGAGACAGAAGAAAGGAAAACAAAGAAAGTGACATTTAGTCAAGATTCTAAAAAGAAAGTTTCAAAAGATCCATTTGATCTTAAAGGTCTTCAAAAAGTGCTAAAGACTATGTCAAATGGTATGATTGATATAAAGAAACAATTTTTTGAAACTTCAACCGCTAAAAAATCATTCTGTCCATTTAAGAAAAGTCCTCCTTCAACATCTCAACCTCCAAATGAGATTTCAAATGCTGAATCTGATCAAGATACTGAAGATCCCTCACCTTCTGAAAATTAATTAGAGTCTGAAGAAGAAGTTCAATTAAATGGTTTACGGGATTTTATTCTTCCCACAAAAGAAGAAATGAAGTTATGCCTGTATCTACAAGAAGTAAATCTTCTTCAGATCTAATTGTGTCTAATCCCAAAAAAAATTATGTTCCTATGAAAGAAAAATTTAAAAATCTAAAACTGTACAGACAGATCCAATTTTATCAGATCCTTCTACAACTTCCTAAACTTTAATAGTTTCAGATATAGTTGAATATAACATAGTTGAAGACATGAAAAATATTAAAGCAAATATTTCATTACATGAAATGACCAAACTCAAACAACAACAGAAAATCTTGCTTAGAGAACTCAAAGCAATTCCTGTATAACCTATACAACCGCCAGTGATAGCACAAGCTTCAAAAGATATGGGAAAACCTCCATCATCTACCAATAAAGTAAATTCCAATGATCTTATTTTAATTGATGATAGATCTATCTCCCAAACTCATCCTTTTCTTTTGACTTATGAAATTTTCAAAAAAAATGTTCATAATTGTCTTATTGATTCATGGGCTTCTTCAAACATTATGCCAAGAATAGTATGTATAAAATTAAATATCACTCCTCAAAAAACATTTGTACATATAGTTCAATTGGATAGAACAAAAGTTGAATTTATTGGAGAAATGTTGTCAGTATCCATGAGGTTATCATCTAATACAAAGGTACTACAAGTGATTGATATTTTAGTCACAGAAATCCCTAAATTTTATGGTATTATTTTAAGGAGGGATTTGTCTGAAAAGTTACATGGATATTTTTCTACTGATTGGTCACATATGTGGTTACCATATAATGGTAAACCAAATCAAATCAGAATTGAACGTGAGAAATTTATGAAACATACAGTTACTGAATTAGAAGGACCAAATGAACCTATAGCTTTTACTAATAATATCATACGAAATTATTTAGTTGAATCATTCCTTGGATCATCCAATGCTCAGGTCTCACCTTTTCCAACAAATATTGTTATTTCTCAAATTGAAAATTTTTCTCAAACAATTTCTTCTAAATGTATTAATTTTAGAAATCAGATTCCAAAACAATATTTATTTTGGACTCTATTTTTGATGGTTTGAAATCAGAAGATGGTGCAGGGGCAAGTTGCATTTTAATCAATCCACAAGGAGAGAAAACGATGCTAGCTTGCAGACTCAAGTTTCAGTGCATAAATAATACTGTTGAATATGAAGCATTGATACAAGGTTTGTATAAAGTTGTAGGATTGAATGTTAAATATTTGCAAGTATATGGAGATTATGAAATAATAGTTAAACAAGTTAGAAATATGATTCATTGTATTTCTAGACACTTGAAACATTATAAAACTTTAGCTCAGAATCTTACTTCTCATTTTATTGCATTCAATATCTCTACAATTCCTAGATTACAAAATGTGAGCGTTGATTTACTTGCTAATGTAGCATCTAGACTTACATGACCTGAAGAGTTTAGTCTAGATAGATTTTTAATTGAATTAATTTTTAGACCACCCATTCCTGACAATATAACAAATTGGAGAGTATTTAACGATGATGCAGATATAGTAGAATTTCTTAAATCAGACAGAGCTTATGAAGGTCAAATATTAGATGAACATGAACATTATTTACAGATTGAGGATAAAAAAAACAAAAATCCAATTCCCAAAACTGTAGTCAAAATGGAGGACCTTTATGATTTGAAAGATATATTTAAAAAAGTGACCAATTCAAAAACTCAAATTTCTACCTTAAAGTTTGAATTGATTAATCTTGGTACTCCAGAAAAACCTCAAAACATCAACTTAGGTCTTGGCCTAAAATATGAAGAAAGGATATCATTTATTAAACTGTTGAAAAAATATAAAGAGGTATTTGCATGGGATTATTCAGATCTTAAAACATATGATACTTCCATAATTGAACATACCATTCCTATGATCTCAAATGATAAACCTGTTCAACAAAACCTCAGAAAAATTCATCCAAATTTAGAAAGTCTAATTAAATCTGAATTGAGTAAAATGCTCAAAGCTAAAGTCATCTTTCTTGTTAGACATTCAAAATGGGTGTCAAACATGGTTCCAGTTAGAAAAAAATAATGGAGACATTAGAATTTGTATAGACTTTATAAACTTGAGTAAACCCTGTCAGAAAGATAATTTTCCCTTACCCACCATGGAATAGATATTGCAATCAGTTGCAAGGTTTGAATTAATGTATTTTCTAGACAGATTTTCGGGGTATAATCAGGTCATGGTACATCCTGACGATAGATTAAAAACAATGTTTAGAACAAAATTGGGAACATACACATATCAAAAAATGCCTTTTGAAATGATTAATGCTGGTGCCACATTTTAGCGTGCTATGGATATATCTTTCAGAGGACCAATCAATAACTCAGTTGTTATATACTTAGATGACATTAGTGTTTATTCTAAGCATAGGAACAATCATATTAATCATTTAAAAAACATTTTCGAAAGATGCATAAAATATGGCATTTCCCTTAATCCTAAAAAGTGTTATTTTGCCTTATCAGAAGGTAAATTATTGGGATTCGTTGTTTCTAAAAAATGAATTCATATAGACCCTGATAGGATTCAAGAGATTGAAAATATCCCTGTACCACATAACAAAAAAACAATTCAATCATTTTTAGGACAAATTAATTTTGTGAAAATATTTGTTCCAGATTTCTCCCAAATTGTCCTACCCCTACAGTCAATGATTAAGAAAAATTCAATCTTTAGATGGGGAAAATAAGAAATAAATTCTTTTGAGTTAATTAAAAAAGCTATTGTTGAAGCTCCCTCTTTAACAACTCCTAATTTTCTCAAATCTTTTCTGTTGTACTAATTTTCTTCTTATACATCATATGCAACTATTTTAACACAGTTGAATGATCAAAACATTGAAGCACCAATTGCGTTTTTTAGCTCTAATATTCAAGGTGCTGAGTTAAATTATTCAGCTATAGAAAAACAAGCCTATTTTATATTTAAATCCTTAAAACATTTCAGACCTTTTCTCTTAAAAACGCATACCAAGATAATAGTACCTTACTCAGCAGTAAGGAAATTATTAATACAACGAGAAGTAGGAGAAAAAATAGCAAATTGGGTTACTGCACTCCAAGAATATGATGTAGAAATACATCCAGCTAAAATTATTAAAGGACAAAGTCTTTGAAAAATGTTAACTGGAGCTTCTCATTTTTCAAAAGAGGAAGATCAATCAAATGAAATAAAGATATCTGAGGTAAGCCTAAATGATTCTCAATCACAATATGCTGATCTAAAATTATTTCTAAAAATGGACATGCTCCATCATATCTCAATTATACAACAAAGCGTGCTTTGAGACTTAAAGAAAATCAATATCAACTTGTAAATAATGTATTATTTAGGAGGAATTATTATTTTGTATTATTAAGATGCTTAGAGAAAACTGAAGCTGAAAAAGTATTGCAGGAACTACATGATGGACCAGCTGGAGGACATTTTGGAGGAAATACCACAACTCATAAAATATTGCATGCTAGTTATTATTGGCTGACTTGTTTAAAGATGCACATGAATATACAAGGAAATGTAAAACATGTCAAACTACAGCAGGAAGAGAAAGGAAAGCAGCATTCCCATTACAGCCAGTAAATATCCAACAAACATTTGAATAATGGGGGTTAGATATTATAGGTGAAATAACTCCCAACTCTTCAAAACAACACAGGTATATTCTAACTACAACTAATTATTTCACAAAATGGGTAGAAGCTATCCCATTAAAGGTGGTCAATACATAGAATATTAGCGATTTTATTGATCAATTCATAATTACCAGGTTTGGCCTTCCATCATCTTTAATATTTGATAATGCATATTACTTTTCTGGAAATACCATGATTGAATTTGCTTTGAAAAGAGGTTTTAAGTTAAAATACTCAGCTAATTATTACCCACAAGGAATGGATTAGTTGAATTTACAAATAAAAACCTTATCAGAATCATCAAAAGAATTGTAGAACAAAATCATAAGAATTGGCACAAAGCATTATTGTTCGCTCTTTGGGTAGTTAGAATTAGCCAGAAAGCTTCAATAGGTACTTCACCATTTGCGTTAGTTTATGGTAAAGAAGAAATTCTACCCTCAAACGTAACGATACCATTG
Organism: Pinus albicaulis; assembly: GCA_034641835.2. Lineage (NCBI taxonomy): Eukaryota > Viridiplantae > Streptophyta > Pinopsida > Pinales > Pinaceae > Pinus > Pinus albicaulis. The sequence continues at coordinate 485,284,262 of CM076581.1, forward strand.
TTTTATTTAGTACAATTTATTGATGAAAATATTTCTTCCTCTCTTCAATTTAGACAAGATCAAATCCTTAAGTTAGAAGAAGAAAGAGAAAAAGCTAAACAAACTCATATCCATCATGAAAAAATAATAAAGACCTCATTTGATTCAACATCTGTTAATTCAAGAGATTTTCAAATTGGTGATTTGGTATTAAAATGGGATAAAGCTCATGAAGAAAAGGGTAAACACACAAAGTTTCAAAAACTCTAGCTAGAACCATTTCAAATAATTGAAAAAATTGGCTCATGAACATTTCTGTTACAAGATTTATCAGGTAAGAAAGAATATTTACCTATTAATGGGCAAGTTTTGAAAAAATATTTATCATAGAAGGTAACCTTTCTATCTTTGTACATCAATTTTTTTTTGCTTTCATATAGAAATAAAATTTGCTTAGTACTGACAGTTGACCTTTCAAAATAAGTCATAGATAATTCCTTTTTGCACTTTCTTTTTCAACTTGTTAAAAACTAGAACTTTTAAAGAAAGAAAATCGAAAGATTTAGGAAAAAAAAGATTAATTTTATCTTTCTAGAAAAATGAAATTCCAATAAAACACTTATTTTGTTTGAAGAACTCTCATTTTTATTTAGTATGAAGATTATTTTGTTAGTCATGAAAATAAAATTATATTATAGTAAGAAATCTTTTTCAAAAAAGCAATCTAACAACTCAACATTATCATCTAGCATCTTAAAAAGAAATATGATTCATCCCATTCAGTAAATATTATAATTTTTAAAAGTAGATAAAAGAAATAAAAATAAAAAGTTTGGAGAAAACTTAAAAGATAATAATTCTCATCACGAGCTTGTTTACCATGTTCATAAAGAAATAGTTGAACTGACATTACGAATACTGTCTACCAAAACAGTGCAATGACTTCAGATTATATCATAAAGACAAGGGGTCTCATCAAGAGCCAACTTGATCAGTTTAATTACTATTTGTGAATGGCATTGTCACTATTTGGTTACCTAGCCAAGGCAATGGCTTTTAAGTAGATAAAATACATAGAAAAGAAAAATGTATAATTTACTTATGAAAATGATGAGAAATACTGGATGGAAAAATGGATCATAGTTGGTTAAAAGGTAACCCTGCCAAAAGCTTAAAACTGCCTATTGGAACAGAGGCTCTATCTATGATAAAAGAGTAAAATTATAAAAAGCTTTATCTGTAAAGATTATTTTCTATTTATTTTTAACTAAGTAAAGACTGACGTTGATTTTTATACTTATATCTTTATAGAGGAATTCTCCTGAATAAGTGAATAAATGAAATTTTCATTATTTAAAAAAGATATTATTTTTTTGAAATTTCATTTCTTTAACTATTTTATTTTTATATAAAAGGATTTAATATTTTCAATTTTTTTTTATGAGAGATATCTGGTTCGTCCAAGTGAATCACTAATTGTTGTGCTATACAACAACCCCCATTTATTTTTCATAAATGCGGACCCTTTATAAATAAATAGGAAAATCTATTTTAAAATTTATTTTAAAAAAACCTAGAAAATAAATTTTCTGCTTAAAGCGCACCGCTTATCACAAATTTTATCCTTAAAAAAGAATCTTAAATCATAAAATATGCGAATTGTGAAATGCGTTCTTTAAAAATCCTTTCCAAAGAAATAAAAATATTTACTTTCATTTTTTCACATCGCACTTGATTTAGTTAAAACTTAAAGAAACAAAGTAATATAAGTTGCGACAGCCATGGACTCGACGAAGAGAATAAACTCAAAAATATAAATCATTTTTTGATATTGCATCCACTTTAAGCTTTCGCAAATCTCATCGCACACGAATTATGATATAGACTTAAACATATCTTTTAAATCTTGCGATCTGCGATTTGCATAGATCACATTTTGCAACATTTATGAGACAATCACGAAATAATATAGGGAATCATTGCGATTTACGCATTTAATTATATCAGCGTGTGAAAAGAAACTTATGTCATATCAAATGGAATTTTAGATTTTAACAGATTTAAACGATTGATAAGTATTATGTGTGAAGTCATGTCAAGCCATGTCAAGCATTAATTTTTGAAATCATAAGGAATTATGAAGAGATAATTGATAATATTGACAGTTTTTCACGTGATTTTGAAATAAATCCCTGATGTATCTTTGTAATGCTCGTTATATGATATATTTCACTTTGCTCTCAGGAAATCAATTATCAAGTTAAGAAATTCAGAGATGAGTAAAAAGGGTAAAGAGGTGTCTCAAGCATCATCTTCAGAGGATACAACTATGCCTTTGTTATTTTCAGACACTGCCTATAAAAAGGATTGTGGCATTTCTTCATGGGAAGCTATGTACAAAATTTTTGGGGATGAAGGACTAAAGGTGATAATAAGGACATCTGCAACAGGTACTGATTCCACCTCTGATGCAACCCTTTTTGACGTTGCATGCTCCTTTATTCACAGAATAGCTGCAAGACCGAATATTATGACTTACACAGATATTATTAAGTGGGCAGTTGAGAACTTAAATATTGAAGATAGAGTTTTCAATAATTTCAGAGGAGAGATTACGAGCTCTTTCAAAGTCGAATATTTGACAACCATGTATCATCCACCAGCCCCAAAACAGAAGTATGATAATAGATATGTGCAAATATTCAGAGCTAAACATCCAAATATTATCAAATTCATCCATGAAAGGAATGAAAATGAAGGGAAATTGAAGCAAAAAAAATCTGGTATGTACCCCATTACACAAATCCCTTATCCTTATTGCTATGTTGCTGGTATGTTGTGTAGGCTATTTTCCAAACCTGATAGTACTAGGTTCGCTAGATATTGGGTTCCCTTAATTAACGCAATCATCAATTCATCCATTTTGAATTGGGAAGACCTTTTATTCAATTATTTAGCAAAAGATATTGCCAAATATAGGAATAAAAGGAGTGCTTCATCCCAATAAAATTCACCCTTTTACATTGTTGTGTAACCAGCTCCAAAAATAGAAGAAAAGAGATATCAACGCCTTCGAAATGAGCCACTTCGAGGGGGAAACCTCCAATACATTACATAAATGAACACTTCTTGGATGATACAATTTACAAAACCTCCTTTCTATATATAGGAGTCCATGGGGCCATAATGTAATCCTAGTGGGCCACAATGTAATCCTATCCAACCTAACAATAATAATTTAAGGGCGCAATAATAACAAAATGGGGGTTACAAGGTTACAATAATAATAATAAGGGGGTTACACTAACAACAATAAAGGACTATACTAGTAATATAGGGACCTAACATGGCCCTCTCCTTAAAAAAAGTGTTGTCCTCAACACTTGAGTAGCTCTGGGTGCTTCTGTATAAAATTCTCATCCTCCCATGTAGAATCTTCAGTGGGTAATTTCTTCCACTTGATGAGATACTCTGAAATTGATCAATTCCGTAGCTGTCGAGTTCTTGTTTCCGTGACTACTTCAGGTTCCAATATGATTTTTCCTTCCTCATCAAGTTCTGGAAATATTGTTTGAACTATAAGATTTCACCTATAACCTTCTTTAAGAATGAAACATGGAAAACTGGATGTACTCCCGAAGAAGCAGGAAGCTCCAATTTGTATGCCATAGTACCAATATTTTGCAACACCTTGTAAGGACCATAGTACTTTGGCGATAATTTATTATCCTTCTTAGCTTGCTTGAGGGACATTTGTTTATATGGTTGTAGCCGTAAAAATACCTAATCTCCTACATCAAAACTTCTCTCGCTGCGATGTTGATCTGCCTGTTGTTTCATTCGATTTTGTGCCAAATTCAGGTTATCCTTTAAGAGTTGGAGAAATTCTTTTTGATGCTTGATGTGATCTTCCATTGCTTGAACCTTCGAATTTTCCCTTAAATATGATGTGATCGATGGTGGATGATATCCATAAAGTTCCATAAATGGGGTCATTTTTACTGCAGTATGGGAGGAAGTGTTATACCACCATTCAGCGAGAGGGAACCACTTGACCCATTGTGTTTGTTTATCAGATACAAAACAACGAAGACATCCTTCCAAACATTTATTTACTATCTCAGTTTGACCATCAAATTGAGGATGATAAGATGAGCTATGAGCTAATTGAGTACCCAAACAAGAAAATAACTCCGTCTAAAAATTTCTAGTAAAAATGGGATCTCTGTCACTCACAATAACCCTTGGGCTTCCATGTAGCTTTTGAATTATGTTCATAAATGTAGTAGAAACTGTACTTGCTTTAAATGGATGAGATAATGCACAAAAGTTTGCATACTTGGTAAGTCTATCAACTACCACCATGATGACATTCTTTCCTTTAGACTTAGGTAAACCTGTGATAAAATCCATTGAAATATCCTCCCAACGTTGACCTGGAATGGATAAAGGTTGTAGAAGTTCCGAGGTCTTAATTGTCTCCACTTTATTCTGTTGGAAAACCAAACATTCCGCCACAAACTTTTGAATATCAGATTTAAGGCCATCCCAAAAAAATTCTTTCTTCACCCTATGGTAAGTTTTTAAAAATCCTGAATGTCCTCCTAAAGGAGAAGTGTGCAATTACAAAAGAATATTTTATTTTAGTTGGGAATTATTACAAAGATATAAGTGATCTTTGTACCATAAGGAATCATTTTTCCAACTAAATGTATCAGATGTACTAGGATCTTGTTGCAAATTTTGAATAATTGTCCATACATCTTTGTCCTTCTTCCATTCATCTCTTGCTTCAGTTATCCAATCTGGTTGGATAATAGAATTGGCACAAAGCAATGCTTCCACCTCTTCATTATTTCTTGAGAGTGCATCTACAACAACATTAAGCTTTCCTTTTTTGTAGATTATTTCAAAGTCATAACCCAACATATTTGTGACCCATTTTTTCTTCTCTTCTGAAGATATTCTTTGTTCAAAAAAGTGTTTAAGACTATCATGATCAGTTTTTACCTTGAAGTGTCTTCCATTAGGTAAGTTCGCCATTTCTTTAGTGCATGCAGTATTGCTGACATTTCCTTCTCATAAATAGGTTTCTGTAAATACTTTCCTTTGATTGGATGACTTTCAAAAACAATGGGTCTTCCTTCCTGCATTAGAATTGCACCAATTCCATTTCCTGAGGCATCACATTCCACAATAAAGGTTTTTGTGAAGTCTGGCATAGCTAAGACTGGTGCTAGGCACATTGCCTCTTTAAGATGTTCAAAGGACTTAGTTGCTTCAGGAGTCCATGAAAATGCATCTTTCTTCAATAATGTTGTTAGAGGTGCTGCTATTCTCCCATAATTCTTAACAAAATTGTGATAATACCCTGTTAACCCGAGAAATCCTCGCAACTACTTTATGGTCGTGGGGACTTTCCATTCCTTAATGGCTTTAATTTTTTTAGGGTCTACTTTAACACCCTCGTGAGATATAATATGACCCAAATATTCCACCTCTTGTAATCCAAAGAAACATTTGGACGTTTGTGCATATAATTGTTTCTCCTGCAATAGTTTGAGCACCCTGTCAACATGTTCAACATGATCCTTCCAAGACCTTCTGTGGATTAGTATATCATCAAAAAATACTAGCACAAATTTTCTAAGGAAGGGTTTGAAAATGGAATTCATCAACCCTTGAAATGTAGAAGGTGCATTGGTAAGGCCAAAAGGCATGACCAAAAATTCATAATGACCCTCATGAGTTCGAAATGATGTTTTTGGAATACCTTCAGTCTTCATTCTAATTTGATGATATCCTGAACGAAGATCCAAATTGGTAAAATAAATTTCTCCATGTAATTCATCCAATAATTCATCAATCACAGGAATGGGAAATTTATCTTTAATGGTGAGCTTATTAAGCTCCCGATAATCCGGACACATTCACCATGATCCATCCTTCTTGTGTACTAATACTACAGGAGCAGAGAAAGAACTTTGACTAGGTTGAATTATACCCACCTCTAACATTTCTACAATCATACGTTCAATTTCGCTCTTTTCGAAGTAAGGATATCTATAAGGCCTGATGTTTGGAGGAACACTTCCTAGAATCAAATGAATAGCATGATCATGATCACGAATATGTGGGAGTCCTTTGGGAGTTTCAAACACCTTGGAATGATTTTCCAAGACTTGTTGGAGATCTGTAGAAATAGATGATTTTGATGTTGGAAATTCTAGTGAGCATAATTGTGCAATTACGCCTCGTTCTTTCTTTAGAATATTTTTCATGAAATTAGAGCTTATTATCCTTTCCAGCTTCCCTTCAATACCCCGTAATTCGACTTCCTTTCCTTCTAAAAAAAATTTCAAGAAAATTTCTTGAAAATTAAAAGCTACCGTCCCCAAAGATTGTAACCATTGTACTCCTAGTACAACATCAACACCTCCCATAAGAATGGAAAGCATTGGACTAGTCAATACATATTCCCCCATGGTTAGCTTGATATTATGGCATTTTCCAGAGCAATTTATAGTTCCTCCATTTGCAACCATCACTTGACATTCGGGTGCTAGGTATAGGAAACAATTTAATTCCTTGGCTACCTTACAATGAATGAAATTATGGGTGCTACCTGAATCAATCAACACTATTACCTTTTTCTTCTTTATTTTTCCTTCTATATTGAGAGTTTGAGGAGTGGTAATTCCTGCCAGTGCATTACACGATATGGTCGGATTCATTTCTTCCTCTTCTAGGGTTGGTTTCTGGTGTATATCCTCTTCTTGTTCATTTTCTTCTTCCTCTTCACAATCTATGTAAAATAATTTCTTCTCAGCACACTTATGACCTTTAGTGTATTTTCTATCACAACTGTAACAAAGCCCTTTTTCTCTTTTTTCTTCCAATTTTTGTGGTGTCAACCTTGTAGGTTGTGGAAATCTAGGCGTAGCAACACTTCCTTCTTTATAGAATTGAGTGGTAGGCTTCCTTGTCACCATTATTTTACATTCAACTTTTCTTGCCAACCTGAATGCCTTCTCCAATGAATCTGGTTCCAAAATGTGAACTTCATGTTGGATATTATCCTTTAAAGTGCCTATGAAGAGATCGATCCTGTGTTCCTCTGGAATATCAGTTACCCTTATATTCAATTTTTTGAATTCCTCAATGTGCTGCCCCACTAAACCCTTTTGTTTGAGATTTATCAATTGGCTAAAGAAGGTGTTGCTCTTTGTATCCTCATAATGTGCTATCATTTCCTCAGTAAAAATTGACCAAGTGACAATTTTTTTACGGGAGAAAAGCCATCGATACCATACAAATGTATTTTGTTCTAAATGTAAAGTTGCAATGCGTACCTTTGTGTGTTTTGCACATTATGGAGATCAAAATATTGCTCCATCTGTAGTATCCATGTTACAGGATCCTTTCCATCAAACTTCCTCATATCCATTTTTTGAATATGGTGGTTCTTCCCGCCAACATTAGAGTTTATGAAATCACGATTAACATTGATTTTGTTCTCATCATGAGGTTCTTCTACTATCTTTTCACCATTAGGAAACATTTCTTGTATCAACTTTGTCAAACCTTCGATGTCTGTTTTTAGATCATTCTTCATGTTTTCCATCTTAGCTTTCATGCCGGCTTCCATGCCATCCATCTTAGCTTCCACGCCATCCATCTTAGCTTGCATGCCATCCATCTTAGCTTCCACACCTTTCTTCAAAACTTCGATTTCATTTTTTGTTTCTCTTTGCGAGAGTGAAATTTGTTGCACTTGCTCTTGTAATTTTGATAGATCATGTTGCAATTCTTCATCTTCATGAGTCATAGTAGAGCCTTCTGAAGGCTTAATGGGTGTTGAATTATTTTTACGAGGCATATTGTAGAACCCAATACTGATATCTATTCTACAATATGCCCTTGGAATCAATTCAAATTTATTCTTCAAACAAGACTTATGCAATTCGGAAAAACAAATACACACCTTTTTCTTGCTTTTGAGGAGCTCGATATTGAAATTGGATTATATTTGTGATTGCAACACTTCAATATTTGATTTTTAGTACCAACGTAGCCCTTTGAATTATATTTTGAATGCCACAGGTCTGACCTAATTTGGATTCTCCAAGACAAATTTGTGTCCAATCTCCCACAATGACCTAATTATGGACTGGTTCAGTAGAGTTAACTTGTACGACTTGCCACGTGTCACTGTTTCATCCTTCATCTCTGAAATTGATAGCCAAGAAACTAAAGTTTGTGTACTTGTGACCACTTTTTACAACACTCCAATCTGATGCCCAGAGAGAGAGTTATTGAACTTTTCCCATGATCACCTCTTTGAGATGAAATTCAGGAGCTTGAAAAAGCACTACCTTCCATAGATCATATCTCCAAAAATATTGCGAACCAAGCTCTGAAATTTTTTGAAGAAGGTCTTCAAGATTTCAAATTCACACCATAAGAATTTTAGATTCTGAACCTTTGTAGAAAAAGCATTTATAGCGCAAATTCCACGATGAACTATTTAGGATCCTGAAAAAAGAACTAACTTCCACAGATCATATCTCCGAAAATATTGCGAACCAAGCTCTGAATTTTTTTGAAAATCTTCCTCAGGATTTTGGCTTCACACCCTAAAAATTTCAGCTTTTGAAACCTCGTAGAAAAAACGTTATAGCGAAAATGCCACGATGACTTGTTTGGAGTAGCGAAACCCTAGAATCCAAAGCTCTGATACCAAATGTTGTGTAACCAGCTCCAAAAATAGAAGAAAAGAGATATCAACGCCTTAGAAATGAGCCACTTCGAGGGGGAAACCTCCTATACATTACATAAATGAACAATTCTTGGATGATACAATTTACAAAACCTCCTTTCTATATATAGGAGTCCATGGGGCCATAATGTAATCCTAGTGGGCCACAATGTAATCCTAGCCGACCTAACAATAATAATTTAAGGGCACAATAATAACAAAATGGGGGTTACAAGGGTACAATAATAATAATATGGGGGTTACACTAACAACAATAAGGGACTACACTAGTAATATAGGGACCTAACATACATGTCTGCTTATGTTATGGATTCCATCTATTTCACTTCTACATTTCCAATCATGGGTTGGAAATGGACCATTAAAAACCCTACCCCAATTCACATATACCATGAAGAACTCTAGGACTCTAAATTCCACCTACATTTCTAAAAAGTTGATTATGGAGTCATGTTGCCTATGTATCAAATTATTTTCAATGAAAAGATCCCTAGGGTTTCCAAAGAAGTCAGTAAAGATATTCTTCCTACAACTAGATGGTTTGCTGAAGAGAAATTCACATATGTTCGAGTATTTGGAAGCTCTAATATTCCACATGTTTTTCCATACTATGTTCCAGATAGATTTTTTGGGAGAGAGATAGCTTATAAACTCATCAATGGTGTCACAAAATAGTTGAAAGATGATAAAAATACTATTTTGCCTTCTTTCCCTCTACAGTGCAGCACCTTTTCTTTGGCTAATATTGGCTATACATACAAAGAGGTTTCTAATATTCAGATGTTAAATCTAGCATTCATGCCAGGAACATTATATAACCACGATGGTGTAATTAAAAATTACATGGAAAAACTCAAAACAAAGCCTTTCATAAAAGAAGAAGACAATTTTGATGTCTTCTTCCAAGGAGTCGAAGATTTTTCAGATATTGTTAAAAGGATTTCTAGTCAACCAAGTCAAGAAGAGGCTGAAGCCTTTCAGGTATATAGAAATGAGAGATTGAAAAATGTCCCTTTGAATTTATTAGTTATTGAAGAAGAAAAACATACTCCAAGTGTCAGTCTCGATGAAGAAATGAAAGATGGCTCTGAAAATGAATCTGATCAGTCTCAATAACACTCTGATAAATCGAATCAATATGAGGATGAATCTGAATCTACAATAGCAAATTTAGAAATCGACCAAATTCTTCAAGAAATAGAGTTGCAAGAGAAAACAAATAACAATGGAACTAAATCAAATTTAGAGGTAGCTCAAAAAGATCAGAGCACGATAGATCAGTCTAAATCATCTCAAGGTAAAGACTTGGTGAATCAATGGGAACAATTTTCTCAAGCAATAAAGACTCCTAAAGAAAAGGTCAATACTGACCAAGCAACAAGTTTTAAAATTCCGCCTTCTCAGAAAATAATTGAAACTGTCAACCCTCTACAAAGAGTCCCAGCAACACGAAGCCAAAAAATCATTCCGGCTTACTCTACAGATCAAATCATCCTACAGATTGAAGACATTCCGTCATTGGATATTTTCTACAGTCCCATCCATAGATTTGTGGTTAAAAGTAATAAGAGAAAAATAACTGATGAGACAACTCCTAAAATGACAGATGAATCAGTTCATGTCCTTTGGAAGGATTCATTCGAGGATCCCACTGATCATCTGACTAAATTGTCACAATATGCAAGAGCTTAAGCCACAGCCACTGTAGATAAGGAAACTGAAGTTAGAACCTTGTTAAAACATAAATAATATAGAATACAGGAATTGGAACAGATGTTAGAGGCAGAGAAATTCAAGACTACTGAACAAATCAGAGAAATTTCAGCACAGTTCCATAAAGATTTTGAAAATATTAAGTTAGAACATCACGCAGAGCTTAAAGAGAAACAAAAACAGCTGGAAAAATCCATGGAAGAGTTATAGAATCAATCACAATTAGAAAATTTCATTAAAGAATCACTTGAGATAAATGCTTTGATAAATAAACAACAAAAATTAGTTTTTCATAAAGCTACTACGATTTCTTCCTGTTGTGATTCCAATAAAATAATCATTCAACAAATTGCAATTCAAAAACTAGAATGTGAGAAACTTCAAAAGAAAATTGAAGAACACGTTCAGTGGCAAGACTCAGATATGGGAAAGCAAGCTAATCTACCACAAATAGATAAGCTTCACAAAGAATTATTATTTATAGAATGGGAAGCACAGATCATCCGAATAGAAAGAGTAGTGACCATGACATCCAACAAATCAAGGGAGGTTATGCAACTCTTATGTGACCAATTGTTTAAAACATGACTTCTTGATGAAAGCACGTCTGATGTGTTTTCAATAACAAAAGAAGTATAATTAAAATGGACAAAGATGTTGAACCCTAGTTAAACTGAGAGGGGGGGGTGAATCAGTTTAACACATACATCGACTTTTAAAACTTTTCTTTTAAATCTTATTTACACCTTCATTTCATGGTCAACTTAATATGTGAGCAACAAGTATTACTATCAAACAGATTTGTTAATGTAATAGAAGATTGAATATGAGAGCAGCAAGTATTAAGCAGATGAGATAAATCACATCAACACATAAACATCATGCACAGAGACACCAAATATAAGTGGAAACCCATAAAGGGAGAAAACCACATCTTATTATTGTTGTGATGCAAAGGCAAGCTCCAACTCCCTCTCACCACTATTTTCTGCAGGCACCAACCTACAGGAGGCTCTATCCTCAATTCTGCAAGCTACAACTTGCAAGGAAGCTCTATCTCCAATCAATTTTCTGCAGGCACCAACCTACAGTAGGCTCCAACCTCAGTCAGCTACAACTGACATCTATCAAGCTACAACTTGATATGGAAGCTCCAACTTCCTTATTCTTTCAAAAGAAAAACACTTGCTGATTTACCTTGGATATCAGCTCTGTTCTATACTTTCTCTTCTGTTGTTCATCAACTCTTATATCAGAACTTCATCATATCTGCTCAGCCCTTCCTTCTTCTCTTCTTTTCTCCTCAATTCTTCATACTCAGAATTCTCTATATTCACACTCTTTGACCTCTTGCAGCTTTCTTATTTTCTTCAACTATCTTCAATTCTGTTGCACACTCTCTCCTCTTCTCATTCTGTTTTCATCAATCTCTCCTCTTGGATATTACCCCCTTTTATACAAGATAGCTTCATGACTATTTGTATTCTACTAGGAATTCGAAATGGACAGTCATTTCTCTTTGCCTTCTGCCTTCTCATCTCTTTTCAGCTTACTCAGAAAAATGTAACTGTAGGTGCTTATTTTCATATTACAGTGGGATATTTGATCTCTTCTGGAGACTTGCCAATGCATCACAAACAATAAAAACAATTAAAACATTTACATTCGAATTACAATGTGAACTCCAGCTCACTCATTTTGTCTCTTGGCTTGCTGCGCATTTGTCTTTTCTCTAACTGTCTGTTTGTCCCTTTCTCTTCTCTGTATGCCTTTCTGTTTATGGCTGCTGCGTAACTCCTGAATTTATGAACTGCATTTTTATTTTATTTTTATACCAGCGCTTTATATATAAATGAATCTGCTGACTGTAATTCAACCCTTTACACGCAGCAAGTGTCTTGTTGATGTGGCGAGTTCCGCAGGCCGGAACATACATTTATTACAATTGTATTACATTAATAATCGCCCTCCCGTTAAGCTGAGGCCCGTGGGTCTACAGACCACGCGGCATGTTTTAATACAACCGCAACCATGTTTTATATATCTAACAGCAATTATTTTATATAAACAATCGCCCTCCACCTTAAGCCTTTAGTCTTATATTACAATCCAATAAATCAAATCACAACCTCTAATATATGAAGGGGTCCGACCCCACATCTCCGTCGGTGGATCGGTGGTGTCAAACAAAACTTGCGATTGCGATTGATCAAATGGACGCGATGACCACATAAAACATGGCTCATAGCACAATCGGGTCCGAACTTTGAACAAATGCAATCGGGGCACACAGTATAAAAGTTCCGATTGCGATCAGAACATGGATGCGATTTGCACATATTAACTCCCGCATATAACAGGATCGGGTCCGCCACTTCAATCGCAACATATTACACAAGTCGTGCGATCAATCGGAAAGTTCCGATTGCGATTAAGATCCCGGATGCGATTGAACCTATTAAATCCATCATATATTGCCATCGGGTCCACCACTTCAATCGCAACATATTACACAAGTCGTGCGATCAATCGGAAAGTTCCGATTGCGATTAAGATCCCGGATGCGATTGAACCTATTAAATCCATCGTATAATGCCATCGGGTCCGCCACTTCAATCGCAACATATTACACAAGTTGTGCGATCAATCGGAAAGTTTCGATTGCGATTAAGATCCCAGATGCGATTGAACCTATTAAATCCATCGTATATTGCCATCGGGTCCGCCACCTCAATCGCAATCACAAGTCTTTTAATATGTGTTGCGATTGGGCACTTTTCATTGTATTTTGCCGATGCGATTGGGAAAGGACTTCAAACAATTTTGAATTACAATTCATACCTCCATCGGGTCCGGACTTCCAATCACAATCGCAACTCATATGTTCTCCGATGCGATTTGACCGTAACTCAAATATGTATTATCCCCCGTTTATACACCCATCGGGTCCGGGCTTCAATCGCAATCGCAACTCTCAGTTGGTTGCATGTTCCTCTGCCCTTGTGATCTCTGATTGCGATTGGGGAGGGGTCCCACCTTATCAAAATTTGTTTTATGCGCTCCATAATATAAATGCCTTGGACCTTTGTTTATGTGATGCACTGCACATATATGTTTATATATATTTTTTCCGCTGGAGTGAAGCGATTCCCGGAATAAGTTTGTGTTATATTATATGTATAACGCCGGTTGTAGTGTGCGATTCCCAGAATATGGTTCTGTATTATATGCATTGTATTGCTGCTGGAGTTAAGCGATTCCCGGAATAAGTTTGTGTTATATTATATGTATAACGCCGGTTGGAGTGTGCGATTCCCGGAATTATGCATATGAATGTATCTGCCGGCTTGGGCGATTCTCGGAATTTTATAACAGCTCTGCCTCTGCCTCTGCTGCTCCTGTCACTCTGCCTCTGCCTCTGCTTCTTCTTCAACACTGCCTCCTTTTCTGCCTTTGTTACTTCTTTGTCTCTTCCTTTCTGCTATATCTGTTGTCTTAGTTTCTTTTTGCTCCTTTCTCTATTGCGTATATAGAATCCACTCCACCTGTTATACTTGTAGCACATCCTATGAGGCTCCGATCTTCTACGCCTTCAATTCAACAGTTCTTTTCCTCAACTTCGAACTCCGCTACATTACCAGAGTTCTGTTCCTCATCTTGATTTAATTCTGCAGAATGAATTGATGTATTCTCCCCAACAGTGCTTCACAGTCTTCCCACTAGAATAATTGTTCCTCATCACTCTGTCTCATTCCTCGGCTACTTGTCTTATGCTCTCTTTGTTTCATCTGCTCCTTGACTGATGCTACTCCTTAATTCTCCTTTTGCTGCCTCAGGTGTTCTTCCTTTGCCATCTCCTTTGCCTTGTTGCTGCCTCAGGTGTTCTTCCTTTGCCATCAATGACAACATTTCCAACAGTCTCCCCCTTTGGCATTGATGGCAACACATCCACCAATAATCCAATGCTTCCTCCAAGTCTTCCTCTGTTTAGCTTCTTTTAGAAGACCCTTTTTTCTATTACCTGCTTTTCCTCCCCCTTTGACATCAATGGCAAAGGGTTGCACTTTTCTTAGTGTAGATTCTATCTTTTCATTTTCTCTCTCTGAGATGTGTTTAGGCATTCTTCTTCTGACTTTATACCATGCTGCTCTATACTGGTGTACAATATTTGTTGAGAGAACACTTTTGAGAATATTTTAACTTGTATATACACATTAAGTCGATATCATTCCAAAGTAATGACAACTATAATTAGACTTGTATAATAAGAGATGCATCATTGGATCAAGACTTAAAGATTGTGAATGCTCCGAGTGACATATCAGGCTTGCTTCAACTATACTTTGGTCTATATCTGATGTAGTGTGCCAATATATTTCTGTTGAGGAAGATTGCAGATGGAATATGTCTTCTTCTATAATAGACATCTGTAGTCAAAATCTATTCCGTTGTGATGATGCCAATATATCTTCTATTGTTGTGGTTCACCTGTACTGCCTATTGTTGGTAATCTGTGCTAACCTGCTGACAGGGATAATACACTTAAAGACTGAAAGGTCCTTGTTGTTATTGTAAATAAATGAATCACACCAGAGCTTACAGCTTATTGTGAGGATAGGCAATATCTTTCAAGATAAGAGACTAATGACTTTCACTGCTTACACACTCTTCCAAAACAACCCCTGCAAATCCTTTGTGCTTGAGGTTCTTTTGCCATAGTTCTTTGATCTTGAGGACCTGTATCATATTTATGTTCCATGATAACTCTTGATATTCTATTGATAGATATGCGACCTGTACCTAGTACCAATTGATATTACCTTGATAAACCATGCAGATATTTCATTTTAGCTTGCACATGAACCCATATTTTCCACTATTGATCTTCCCACTATTCACACCAACAATCATCAATATACTAAATCTGATCTTGGCATCATTAAGCTGCTACTTATTTTGTCATCCTGATTTGAAAGAATGTCACTGCATTTTATTTTCTATGACAGTTCCAGAATCACTGCTGCTTTATACACTGCTTTATATACCAATTCAACTGTTACCATGGCTTCTTGATGCCTTTTTAATAATCGAAACCAGACTTCATAAAAAACCTTTGAAGATTTGAATATACCACTCGCTTTATAGTTCGCCGCCCGACCTTGTATTAATACTCCATGCTTTGAAAAACAAACTTTATAATAAGACTTTCGGACTGGCCCACCTATACACCGTACCTCCTCTATCTTCCGCGCACTTTTATTAAACTTCGCGTATCTTCATCGAATAGTCACCGCCGGATGTCCCCTTTTCAAATCAACGGTCCTGAGAAATTCCGCTCGGTGTCTCGGTACTGACGTTAACTTGCGAAATCGCAGGTTAAACGGTGGCTTCCAATACCACCTATGCCACGTGTCAAAAATCTTATGGAATCGCTAGCCCTCTAGATAATACTGCCTCTGTACCAAAAGTGGTGCGAAATAATCCGGAAACCATAAGTGGTTTTGCTACAGTGTTTCACCAAGGTTCCGGTCTTCTTTATTAAATAGTCATTTTTCAGTATATTATAATGATTCGAACCCACTCACGAAGGTTTCGCTCCGCCATTCACATTGCGCATTTGACTATGGTTCCGCTTCATCATTCACAACCCTTGCACCATACATAACCTTTGCCGATTTCCACCATACATAACACGGTTTCGATTATTCTTATGCAGAGGTTTCTTATGCATTTCTTATAAATATTCTGCTACAGGGTCTCATTCATACAGAATTCTCGTCACAGGATTTAACTAGTCAAATGCCTTTGCTGCCTCTGTTATCCTTCTAATAATTTTGCTGGCTATTGTGAGTTTCAGATGGTCTTCTTCTTCCATAGATCTCTGTTAGAGAAACTTCCTTTCTCTTACTGATCTCATAGCTATTATCATTCCAAGGAGATCTTCTTAGACTACTTTCATGGGGTGAATATATGAACTGCTCTCCCCCTGGGATGTTGCTTCATATTTGTCACTGGATGGATTTTTGCTTTGCTTCCTAGAGCAGCTCCCCCTGAGACTATGGCGGATTTATTATGTTATTGAGATGATAGGCTCCCCTTTTCTCTTTTCTTTCCATACTCTATTGGGGTTCATCATAATGTCTACACTCCTTTCTGATTCATAGTTTTGTTTGATTGGATTGGATTCCATCATCTGTCTGGAGTTCTTTAATATATATGGCAGTTTACAGTCTTTAGCTTTGTGACCACGCTTGAGGCATACATAACATCTTATTTGACCAAGGTGCATTTGAGCTGATGTATAATATTTCATTCCCCTTTTTGAACATAATTTACAATCAACATATTTATGTCCAAATTCATTGCATGCATAACAGTAGCCATGGAAATGATTTGTATACCTGGTGGAAGATTGTCTTTTCCCTTTGCTTGCTTGAGGGGTTCTTCTCTTTTGCTGCATATTTTGCTGGTTGGAGTTGATAGACCTTCTCTTACATTGTGCTGCATTATGTCCTGGTTTATGACAAGAGAAACATGTGCTATTTTTCATAGGAGGAAAGAACCTCCTTTGACAATTTCCAAATTTATTCACTTCATCCTTAGGAGCATGTGAGCCTTTAGTAGCTGATTGTTTCATCCCTTCATTCTTTGTCTTCTCATTTTGTTGCTTGGTTATGTTTGTTTCTTTACAAATCTTGTTCTTGTTGGCTTCTTCTTCAGTGGGAATCTTCTGAGCTGCTTCATCTTCCTTTGCTGCCTTTACAAAAATGACATTCCTTTTATCTTCAATCTTGGACTTGTTGGTTTCCCCTTCATATCCTATCCCAGCCTTTATGTGAGGTGGCCTTTGAGGATTGAGAATTTGGTCCAACTATCTAGAGCTTTTCATTAGAGGTGTATTCATTAGTAGTTCTCTTTGGGCTTTTTCTAAGTTCTTTCTTAGGCTCATCACTTCTTCTTCCAATCTTCACATTCCTGACTTTTCTTTCTCATTTGTTGCAGCAGAGTGTCTTCTATCTTCCTTGCTTCTTCAAGGTGTGTCTTCAGGCCAACAATTTCTTTCTTATCTTCAAATTCTCTCTCATCACATATTTGCATCACTGTCTTAAGGTCTTTGTTTTCATTCTTCAATCTTTCTATTTCAGTCAAAGCAGTGTCAAGTTTGGCCCTTTCTTCAGCTGCAATTTCTTCATGGTTATTACTACCATTCACACTAGCAGGTACTTCATTTGATTGAGAATCTTCTTTTTGACATGAATTTCTCTTTTTCTTAATTCTCTTATCCTTCTTGTCAGTGCAGTCCTTATTGTCTACTCCATGTATGAAGTGCAGTCTATCCCAGATTTCTTTTGCAGAGGTTAAATCCATTATCAACTCAAGGTCCTTGTTATGAAGATTGTCATATATCACACATTTTTCCTTAGCATTCCTCTGTTGTTCTTTCACTATGGGTGAGTCTGTGCAGTAACCATCACAAACAAGCTTCCATACCTCTGGATCATCAGCCATAAATCATGTCTTAACCTTATCTCTCCATTCAGGAAAGTTAGTTGTATTTAGCACAGGTACATTTTGATAGTCCATGACTCAACCAGATCTCCTTCAAGCTATTAAGCTTACACCAAAGGAACTGGCTCTAATACCAATTGTTGAACCCTTAGTTAAACTGAAAGGGGGGGGTGAATCAGTTTAACACATACATGGACTTTTAAAAATTTTCTTTTAAATCTTATTTACACCTTCATTTCATGGTCAACTTAATATGTGAGCAACAAGTATTACTATCAAACAGATTTGTTAATGTAATAGCAGATTGAATATTAGAGCAGCAAGTATTAAGCAGATGAGATAAATCACATCAACACATAAACATCATGCACATAGACACCAGATATAAGTGGAAACCCATAAAGGGAGAAAACCACATCTTATTATTGTTGTGATGCAAAGGCAAGCTCCAACTCCCTCTCACCACTGTTTTCTGCGGGCACCAACCTACAGGAGGCTCTATCCTCAATTCTGCAAGCTACAACTTGCAAGGAAGCTCCAACTCCCATCAATTTTCTGCAGGCACCAACCTACAGGAGGCTCCAACCTCAGTCAGCTACAACTGACATATATCAAGCTACAAATTGATATGGAAGCTCCAACTTCCTTATTCTTTCAAAAGAAAAACACTTGTTGATTTACCTTGGATATCAGCTCTGTTCTGTACTTTCTCTTCTGTTGTTCATCAACTCTTATATCAGACCTGCATCATATCTGCTCAGCCCTTCCTTCTTCTCTTCTTTTCTCCTCAATTCTTCATACTCAACATTCTCTATATTCACACTCTCTGACCTCTTGCAGCTTTCTTATTTTCTTCAACTATCTTCAATTCTGATGCACACTCTCTCCTCTTCTCATTCTATTTTCATCAATCTCTCCTTTTGGATATTACCCCCTTTTATACAAGATAGCTTCATGACTATTTGTATTCTACTGGGAATTCGAAATGGACAGTCATGTCTCTTTGCCTTCTGCCTTCTCATCTTTTTTCAGCTTACTCAGAAAAATGTAACTGTAGGTGCTTATTTTAATATTACAGTGGGATATTTGCTCTCTTCCGGAGACTTGCCAATGCATCACAAACAATAGAAAAAATTAAAAAATTTACATTCGAATTACAATGTGAACTCCAGCTCACTCATTTTTTCTCTTGGCTTGCTGCGCATTTGTCTTTTCTCTAACTGTCTGTTTGTCCCTTTCTCTTCTCTATATGCCTTTCTGTTTATGGTTGCTGCGTAACTCCTGAATTTATGAACTGAATTTTTATTTTATTTTTATACCAGCGCTTTATATATAAATGAATCTGCCGACTGTAATTCAATCCTTTACACGCAGCAAGTGTCTTGTTGATGTGGCGAGTTCCGCAGGCCGGAACATACATATATTACAATTGTATTACATTAATAATCGCCCTCCCGTTAAGCTGAGGCCCGTGGGTCTACAGACCACACAGAATGTTTTAATACAACCGCAACCATGTTTTATATATCTCACAACAATTATTTTATATAAACAATCGCCCTCCACCTTAAGCCTTTGGTCTTATATTACAATCCAATAAATCAAATCACAGCCTCTAATATATGAAGGGGTTCGGCGCCACATCTCCGTCGGCGGATCGGTGGTGTCAAACAAAACTTGCGATTGCGATTGATCAAATGGACACGATGACCACATAAAACATGGCTCATAGCGCAATCGGGTCCGAACTTTGAACAAATGCAATCAGGGCACACAGTATAAAAGTTCCGATTGCGATCAGAACATGGATGTGATTTGCACATATTAACTCCCACATATAACAGGATCGGGTCCGCCACTTCAATCACAACATATTACACAAGTCGTGCGATCAATCGGAAAGTTCTGATTGCGATTAAGATCTCGGATGCGATTGAACCTATTAAATCCATCGTATATTGCCATCGGGTCCGCCACTTCAATCGCAACATATTACACAAGTCGTGCGATCAATCGGAAAGTTCCAATTGCGATTAAGATTCTGGATGCGATTGAACCTATTAAATCCATCGTATAATGCCATCGGGTCAGCCACTTCAATTGCAACATATTACACAAGTCGTGCGATCAATCGGAAAGTTCCGATTGTGATTAAGACCCCAGATGTGATTGAACCTATTAAATCCATTGTATAATGCCATTGGGTCTGCCACTTCAATCGCAATCGCAAATCTTTTAATATGTGTTGCGATTGGGCACTGTTCATTCTATTTTACCGATGTGATTGGGAAAGGACTTCAAACAAGTTTGAATTACAATTCATACCTCCATCGGGTCTGGACTTCCAATCGCAATCGCAACTCATATGTTCTCCGATGCGATTGACCAATGCCGATGTGATTTGACCGTAACTCAAATATGTATTATCCCCCGTTTATACACCCATCGGGTCCGGGCTTCGATCGCAATCGCAACTCTCAGTTGGTTGCATGTTCCGCTGCCCTTGCGATCTCCGATTGCGATTGGGGAGGGGTCCCACCTTATCAAACTTTGTTTTATGCGCTCCATAATATAAATGCCTTGGACCTTTGTTTAAGTGATGCACTGCACATATATGTTTATATATATTTTTGCCGCTGGAGTGAAGCGATTCCCGGAATAAGTTTGTGTTATATTATATGTATAACGCCAGTTGGAGTGTGCGATTCCTAGAATATGGTTCTGTATTATATGCATTGTATTGCCGCTGGAGTTAAGCGATTCCCGGAATAAGTTTGTGTTATACTATATGTATAATGCCGGTTGGAGTGTGCGATTCCCGGAATTATGCATATGAATATATCTGTCGGCTTGGGCGATTCTCGGAATTTTATAATGGCTCTGCCTCTACCTCTGCTGCTCCTGTCGCTCTGCCTCTGCCTCTGCTTCTTTTTGTTGCCCTGCCTCTATTCTTCGCTGTGCCTCTGCCTGTTTCTGCTTCAACACTGCCTCCTTTGCTGCCTTTGTTACTTCTTTGTCTCTTCCTTTCTGCTATATCTGTTGTCTTAGTTTCTTTGTGCTCCTTTCTCTATTGCGTATATAGAATCCACTCCACCTGTTATACACTTAGCACATCCTATGAGGCTCCGATCTTCTACGCCTTCAATTCAACAGTTCTTTTCCTCAACTTCGAACTCCGCTACGTTACCAGAGTTCTGTTCCTCATCTTGATTTAATTCTGCCGAATGAATTGATGTATTCTCCCCAACAGTGCTTCACAGTCTTCCCACTAGAATAATTGTTCCTCATCACTCTGTCTCATTCCTCAGCTACTTGTCTTATGCTCTCTTTGTTTCATCTGCTCCTTGACTGATGCTACTCCTTAATTCTCCTTTTGTTGCCTCAGGTGTTCATCCTTTGCCATCTCCTTTGCCTTGTTGCTGCCTCAGGTGTTCTTCCTTTGCCATCTCCTTTGCCTTGTTGCTGCCTCAGGTGTTCTTCTTTTTCCATCTCCTTTGCCTTGTTGCTGCCTCAGGTGTTCTTCCTTTGCCATCTCCTTTGCCATCAATGACAACATTTCCAACAAAAGAGAGCAGAACAACAGGAAGAAATAATCAAAAAAGTCAATAATTTTGATTAGGAAAATTATTGGAATTTTCTGATTAAACCTTACCATCAATAGCAAACTCTTCTATTTCTCACGGAATTAGCCAAAATGTTTCAGTCGACAATCTCAAATGCTATCTTCAAGGACAAAATTCAATCATAAATATCTCAGCTAGCTCAGCTCAAGACAATGCTAGATATTTGCCAACTTCGTGATCACACAGAAATGCATGATCCATAAAGTTAGGATTATTAGTTCTAAATTCCTAGATTATTTTTCAAGTTAAGTTTTAGAGAAAGGTTGTTTGAAACCTCCTCTACATTTTTTTAAATCATTTAATTAGTTTGTATTTATTTTTAGTATTTAAACCCTTCTCATGCATTTAGAGAAGGGTCGAAGATTTTGTTAAGAACATTTGCAAAGAATGCTTATTTCTAAGTAATTTTGTGGATGCCTTATGAAATAATAGAACACGGCCTCTTTCAATTATAAATATCATTTTGTTGAATCACTGTTGGTTCACTTCTGTATTGTTTGAACGAATCTGTGATTGAATAATTGGATGCGACCTATTATCACTAATCCAATAAGCAGAAGTAATACACATCTGGTACTATTATCATGTATGTTATTTTTGTTTCTGAATGTTAGTGATGAACTCAGCTTTCATGAATCATATATAGAATTAATTATTTTTGTCTGAAATATCAGTTGCATTATTGTATGATATATAGATAGAAATTAGTTATTTCATATATGGTCATCAAATAAATGTGATATATCTTTCATTTTATTTTGATTAACTATTTATTCAAGAGAATTATCTTACACAGTAATAATTCTATTGAATCTGTGATGATTTCACCATCACAGATTCACTAAATATCTCTTTAGATCGAATTTAAATTATTATCCCCAGGTTAGATTAAATTTAATTCAAATTTTGGCACTTAGAAATAAATTTGTCTTAGTTTTTAGTAATTCATCATTGAAAAATGTTTTGAAAAGAAATCCCATAAATTATCTTAAAAAACCCAAATCTGGGAAACCAGTCCCATCACACTGATTTGGAGCTACTATCCCAAACAGAAAAGGAACTTCTTTAAGGTCTAGACCAGGTGGTTAGCCCCCTTGTTGTTGCCACATATTTCTGAGGCCTCAACACTTCCCCACCTTGATATACAAATTTGAGTCTAGGTAAGGAGGGACACTTTTCTATGGCATGATTCTCCTCAATGACTAAGGAAACCTCTATGACATTAAATGTACATTCATTTATAGGGTGTTTTCTAGTACATCTAGGGAAAAATATCGCCAGGGTTCTCTCTAATTCCTCTTCACCTGCATTGTATCCATTTGCAAGAAAAATGTGTGCAACATGTCACTGTTGAAGTCCTCCAACATATTTCCTTTTTCATGTTTGATGGAGGTGGAAGAGGAAGGGGTATTGGTTGTATTTTTGCTAGATTTTCATTTCTTCCTAGCTGCCCTAGAATGGTTCTCGAAGACAATTTTCATTGTCTCATAAGGCAGCTGGTAGATATATCCTTCTAATAAAATATTGAGGGTTTCTATCACCTCCTCCATGATCCCTCAGAGAAGTACTAGTTTAAGTGATCTGGGATCAAGGGTACTATTGGCTATCTTATATTTTAACGAGAACCTCTCTTCATATTTTTATAGGGATTCATCAGGCCCTAGAGTCATCCTGAATATCTCATCTTTAATTTACGTGGACGCATAGTAGTCCATCTACTTGTTTTTGAAGGTTTTTTTCATCTATGCCCAAGTAGTGATGTTGTTCCCAGGTAGACCCATGAACCAACGGAAGGTTGCATCCTTAAGGGTAGATGGGAATATCTTCATCTTTTAATCATATGAGGCATTTTCATAGGTCCTACAGAACCAAAAAATTCAAACATGAATGTCTCAGGTTCTTTAGAGGTAAGTCCATGGAAGTATTGAAGGGCTAAGGGGCTAACGTTATTCATTTTAGTCTCCCAATCTACCTCTCGAATGGGAAAGGCTCCCTGCGCTTTGTTTCCAGCCATGATTTGAATAGGTGAAGTAGGTTCCTATGGTGAAAGAATATAATATTATTCTCCAATAAGTTCATCAAATTTTTCAGAAGGCTCAACAATGGTGTGTTCAACCTCACAACTACTGAAGAAGAGTGAAGCATGACTATGTGGTGATGTGGGGGTTTTAGGTCAAAAAATTACTTGAGTATCCCTACCCCTATGAGGCATGAAAATCGGATTTTTTATCTATGTTTTCAATTTTTTTGAAAAACATGTTAAATTAAAGCATAAAAGAATACTAAAACAAAATTAAGGAATCTACTAGAAACCTCCCCTGTAATAACACCAAAAAGTGGTGAGCCCTGGTATTGCACCAAGAATGTTGCAACTCCTAGAGGTTGCCCTACTTTACTTTATCAACCCAAGGTTTGTACAAAATTGGAGGTGACAATGCTATATACATAGCGTATTCATTCTATTCACGTCATCCTCTTTTGAGCTCTATGAAAGGGTGTTATTTCTAGGGTTTCTGGATGAAGTCGGTCACACTTTTGAATTTAGATCTAGAGCTACAAATTATTCAAAGCCATTACTCTATTAGTAAGAATAGAACTACTCTACAACAAGAAAACACATCTAACTACCCTACAATGAAATAAATCGACACATTAAGCTATGATAACAAATGGAAGAAAACTAGGCATCTTGCATGAAGTAAATCGCTGAATTGAAATTGCATAAAGGAAACTAACCTAATCACACTTTTATGGGAAAAATGGCTAAAAACATTTTGTTTACTTCATGTTCTATATACCATTATTTTAATCATGCTACTAATCATTCTCTAAATTTGCTTGTAAATGCATTGTTTTGCAGTTAGGAAGAGAAAGTGCTAAGGTGGCTTATGGAGGGCTTAAAATCATGGGTGCAAGGTTGAAGGTGGCTGGGTGGTTTTGGCAGGTATGGATGAGGTGGATGGTATTTTTTGGGCTTAAAGATGGGCCCACTAGTGCTGCTACAAGTTTTGCTATGAGTTTCATTTAGTGCTACAGGAAAGTCCTAAATTTCTATAGGAAACTGTCTGAGGGAAATCTGAGGCCAAAAATGGGTGATAAAAGCATAAGGAAGGTGGAGTGAAGGTGTGTTTGGATGAGTGAAAGGTGGCCAACCCCTTGGCCAAGCTCAGAACCTCATGAGAAGCCTATATTGCACCTTTAGGGTTTTCTCACGGTGTGAAGGTATAAAATCTGAAGACATAGTTGATGGTGATTTGATGAACAGAAGGTTGATGAAGGGTGATAAATGAAGCTGAAGGTGCTGGTGAAGTAATATTTTTTTTTTATACTTTAACCTCCAAGAAAACTACATGTTCATGCAAAAAACATTGACAAATTCATGATGAAGGAAATGGAAAATATGAGTTGAATTTGGAAATAAAACCTACTTTAGCCTACAAACAGAAATCTAAATTAGAATTTTAAACATGTTCATGAAACTACAAAAACCTAACTATTCATTCCAAGAAATGATAAACTAAAAATAAATTTTGTTCTGTGGAGAAGGTCTACCCTCCTCAAGCTCCAATGAAAGAGGTGAGGGAGTGAGGCTTGACACACAACTTTCTGATTTTATAAACTATTCTACCAACATGTAAGCAAGCTTAATCTACAACAAAGAAAAATGGAAGAAAACTAAAAACAGTGAATTGGAAAGTAAGAAAACTAGCTAAATAGTCATAAGAAAACTAGCTACAATGACATAAAAGTAAAGAATGAATACAGAAGAGAGACTAAGGCCAATGGATTGGGCCCTAACCCACAATCCTATCCCTCTGAAACTAGATCAGTGAAGCACAATATGAATACTCATTTTATTGCAAAAAATAGTCTCATTACATCAACATAAAATTATCCAGGACCGTCAAACTAAAAGGCAGTAGATAGAAGAAGATTTTTGTGAATTTTATTTTATTTTTGTTTTTAATTTAAATTTGGGATAACACAACAATTGTCATTTAAAATTAAAAATACAGTAAAATAGGGTTAGTTAAATACCAAGAACTTGTTTTCAAGAAACTGTTCAATAGCTAAAATGACAGTTTCTCAACCATGTGTAAAGTCCAGGAAAGGATTAAAAGCCAAAATAGACCCACATTGTGGGGGCTGCCTTCGAGTGAAAGAAGAACAATCAAAAGTTAAATAATTTAATGAAATGTGTGTGAAATGTTCCATTTCCTTTCCTAAATTTCTTGTAATCATGTGTACCATTATTATTTTCAAATTTAATAGTATGATATCTATCTGAAAATAAATCTGCAGTGCGGAAAGATAGAACAACAAACTAAAGCCATTCGAGTTGACAAAGAGAGACAACCATTCAAACTTTCATTTTCAAATAAGAACCAGACAATGTTAGGTCCCTATATTACTAGTATAGTCCCTTATTTTTGTTAGTGTAACCCCCTTATTGTTATTATTGTACCCTTGTAACCCCCATATTGTTATTATTGTGCCCTTAAATTATTATTCTTAGGTCGGCTAGGATTACATTGTGCCCCCACTAGGATTACAATGTGGCCCCATGGACTCCTATATATAGAAAGGAGGTTTTGTAATTTGTATCATCCAAGAATTGTTCATTCATGTAATGTATTGGAGGTTTCCCCCTTGAAGTGGATTATTTCTAAGGCGTTGATATCTCTTTTCTTCAATTTTTGGAGCTGGTTTCACAACATTTGGTATCAGAGCTTTGGATTCTAGGGTTTTCGCTACTCCAAACTGGCCATTGTGGCAGTTTCGCTATAAATTATTTTCTACAAAGGTTCAGAAACTGAAATTTTTAGAGTGCGAAGAAGAAATCCTAAGGAACATCTTCACAAAATTTTAGAGCTTTGTTCGCAATATTTTCGGAGATATGATCTGTGGAATTTAGGGCTTTTTGCAGACTCCAGAATTTAACCTAAACACATCATCACGGAATTTGTGCTATAAAATTTTTTATACGAAGGTTCAAAAGCTGAAATTTTTACAAAGAAAATTTGAAATCCTGAGGAACATCATCACAAAATTTCAAAGCTTGGTGCACAACATGTTCGGAGATATGATCTGTGGAAGTTAGGTCTATTTCAGGCTCCCAAATTTCATCTCAAAGAGGTTATCATGGGAAAGTATTCATAAATCTCTCTTTGAGCATCAGATTGGAATGATGTAAAAAGTGGCCACAAGTACACAGACTGTAGTTTCGTTTCTATCAATTTCAAAGCCAAAGGAGGAAACAGTGATACATGGCAAGTGGTACAAGTTTGTTCTACTGAACCAATCCATAATTGGGTCATTTTGGGAGATTAGACATAACTTTGCCTTGAAGAATCCAGATTATGTCACACTTGTGACATTTGAAAGAAGCTTCAGAGGGATACTACAAGTCCTAATTTCAGATATTGAGGATCTACAATTACAGAGATAATTAAATTTCAATATAGAGCTCCTCAAAAGAAAGTAAAAGGTGTGTATTTTGTTTTTCCGAATTGCATAAATCTTGTTTGAAGAATCAAGTTGAATTGATTCCAAGGGAATATTGTAGAATATATATCAGTATTAGATTCTAAAATGGCCCTTAAAAAGAATTCAACACCCATTATGTTAGGTCCCTATATTACTAGTATAGTCCCTTATTGTTCATACTGTAACCCCCTTATTGTTATTATTGTACCCCTGTAACCCCCATATTGTTATTATTGTTCCCTTAAATTATTATTGTTAGGTCGGCTAGGATTACATTGTGGCCCATGGACTCCTATATATATAAAGGAGGTTTTGTAATGTGTATCATCCAAGAATTGTTCATTCATGTAATGTATTGGAGGTTGCCCCCTTGAATAGGCTTATTTATAAGGTGTTGATATCTCTTTCCTTCTCTTTTTCGAGCTGGTCTCACAAAATTTGGTATCAGAGCTTTGGATTCTAGGGTTTTGCTGCTCTAAATAGGTCATCGTGGAATTTTCGCTATAACTTGTTTTCTACGAAGTTTTCGAAGCTGAAATTTTTAGGGTGCGAAGCCAAAATCCTGAGGAACATCATTAAACAAATTCAGATTTTGGTTCGCAATATTGGCAGAGAAATAATCTGTGGAAGTTAGGTCTTTTTTCAAGCTCCTCAATTTAATCTAAACAGGTCATCATGGCATTTGCGCTATAACTTTGTTTATACGAAGGTTCAGAATCTGAAATTTTTAGGGCGTGAAGCTGAAATCCTGAGGAAATTCGTCGAAAAATTTAGAGCTTGGTTTGCAATAGTTTTGAAGATAGGATCTATGGAAGGTAGTGCTTTTTTAGGCTCTTGAATTTCATCTCAAAGAGGTGATCATGGGAAAATCTTCATAACGCTCTCTCTGAGCATCGGATTGGAGTTCCGTAAAAATCGGTCTCAAGTACACAGATTGCAGTTTCTTTGCTATCAATTTTAGAGCTAAAAGATGAAATAGTGACATGTGGCAAGTCGTACAAGTTCGCTATACTAAACCAATCCATAATTAGGTCATTGTGGGAGATTGGACATAACTTTGCCTTGGAGAATCCAAATCAAGTTAGAACTATGGAATTTGAAAGATAATTCAAAAGGCTACCTCAGTTCCCAATTTTAGATATTGAAGAGTCGCAATCACAAAGATAATCCAATTTCAATATCGAGCTCCTCAAAAGCAAGAAAAAGGTGTGTATTTTTTTTTTCTGAATTGCATAAGTCTTCTTTGAAGAATCAATTTGAATCGATTCCAAGGGAATATTTTAGAATAGATATTAGTATTGGGTTCTAAAAAATGCCCCATAAAAATAATTCAACACCCATTAAGTCTTGAGAAGGCTCTACTATGACTCATGAAGATGAAGAATTGCAACATGATATATCAAAATTACAAGAGAAAGTGCACCAAATTTCACTCTCGCAAAGAGCAGCAAAAAATGAAATGGAAGTTTTGAGGAAAGGTGTGAAAGCAAAGATGGATGGTGTGAAGAATAATATGGATGGTTTGAAGAACAATATGGATGGTTTGAAGAAAGGCATGGAATCTAAGATAGATGGCATGGAAGTTGGCATGGAATCTAAGATGGATGACATGGAAGCTAAAATGGAAAACATGAAGAATGATCTAAAAGAATACATGGAAGGTTTGACAAAGTTGATACAAGAAATGTTTTCTAATGGTGAAAAGATAGTAGAGGAAACTCATGATGAGAACAAAATAAATGTTAATCGTGATTTCATAAACTCTAATGTTGGCAGGAAGAACCACCATATTCCAAAAATGGATATGAGGAAGTTTGATGGAAAGGATCCTGTAACATGGATACTATAGATGAAGCAATATTTTGATCTACATAATGTGAAAAACACACAAAAGGTACGCATTACAAATTTACATTTAGAACAAAATACATTTGTATGGTATCTATGACTTTTCTCCCGTAAAAAAATTATCACTTGGTCAATTTTTACGGAGGAAATGATAGCACATTATGAGGATACAAAGAGCAACACCTTCTTTAGCCAATTGATAAATCTCAAACAAAAGGGTTTAATGGGGCAGCACATTGAGGACTTCCAAAAATTGAATATAAGGGTAACCGATATTCCAGAGGAACACATAATTTATCTCTTCATAGGTACTTTAAAGGATAAGATCCAACATGAAGTTCGCATTTTGGAACCTGATTCATTGGAGAAGGCATTCAGGCTAGCAAGAAAAATTGAATGTAAAATTATGGCAATGAGGAAGCCTACCACTGACTTCTATAAAGAAGGAAGTGTTCCTATGCCTAGATTTCCACAACCTACAAGGTTGACACCACAAAAATTGGAAGAAAAAAGAGCAAAAGGGCTTTGCTACAGCCGTGATAGAAAATACACTAAAGGCCATAAGTGTGCTGAGAAGAAATTATTTTACATAGATTTCAAAGAGGAAGAAGAAAACGAACAAGAATAGGATATACACCAGGAACCAGCCCTAGAAGAGGAAGAAATGAGTCCAACCCTATCATGTAATGCATTGGTAGGAATTACCACTCCTCAAAATCTCAAGATAGAACGACATATCAAGAAGAAAAGGGTAATAGAGTTGATTGTTTCAGGTAGCACCCATAATTTTATTCATTGTAAGGTAGCCAAGGAATTGAATTGTTTCCTATACCTAGCACCAGAATGTCAAGTGATGGTTGCAAATGGAGGAACTATAAATTTATCTAGAAAATTCCATAAGCTAACCATGGGGGAATATGTATTGAATAGTTCAATTCTTTCCATTCCTATGGGGGGTGCTGATGTTGTACTAGGAGTACAACGGTTATAATCTTTGGGTATGGTAGCTTTTAATTTTCAAGAACTTTTCTTGAAATTTTTTTAGAAGGAAAGGAAGTCGAATTACGGGGTATTGCAAGGAAGCTAGGAAAGATAATAAGCTCTAATGTCATGATAAATCTTCTAAAGAAATAACAATGAGGCGTAATTTCACAATTATGCTCACTCGAAGTTCCAACATCAAAATCATCTATTTCTGCAGATCTCCAACAACTCTTGGACAATCATTCCAAGGTTTTTGAAACTCCCAAAGGACTCCCACCTATTCGTGATCATGATCATACTATTTATTTGATTCCAGGAAGTGTTCCTCCAAACATTAGGCCTTATATATATCCTTATGTCCAAAAGAGCGAAATTGAACGTATGATTGCAAAAATGTTAGAGGCAGGTATAATTCAAACAAGCCAAAGTTCTTTCTCTCCTCCTGTAATATTGGTACACAAGAAGAATGGATCATGGGGCATGTGTCCGGATTATAGGGAGCTCAATAAGCTCACCATTAAAGATAAATTTCCCATTCCTATGATTGATGAATTATTGGATGAATTACATGGAGCAATTTATTTTACCAAGTTGGATCGTCATTCAGGATATCATCAAATTCGAATGAAGACTGACGATATTCCAAAAACAACATTTCGAACTCATGAGGGTCATTATGAATTTTTGTTCATGCCTTTTGGCCTTACCAATGCACCTTCTACATTTCAAAGGTTGATGAATTCCATTTTCAAAACCTTCCTTAGAAAATTTGAGCTAGTATTTTTTGATGATATACTAATCTATAGTAGGTCTTGGAAGGATCATGTTCAATATGTTGACAGGGTGCTCAAAATATTGCAGGAGAAAAAATTATATGCAAAAACATCCAAATGTTTCTTTGGAGTGTAAGAGGTGGAATATCTGGGTCATATTGTATCTCATGAGGGTGTTAAGGTAGACCCTAATGAAATTAAAGCCATTAAGGAATGGAAAGTTCCCACAACCATAAAGAAGTGGCGAGGATTTCTCGGATTAATAGGGTATTATCGCAAGTTTGTTAAGAATTATTGGAGAATAGCAGCACCTATAAAACCATTATTGAAGAAAGATGCATTTTCATGGACTCCTGAAGCAACTAAGGGCTTTGAACATCTTAAAGAGGCAATATGCCTAGCACTGGTATTAGCTACGCCAGACTTGACAAAAACCTTTATTGTGGAATGTGATGCCTCAGGAAATGGAATTGGTGCTATTTTAATGCAGGAAGGAAGACCCATTGCTTTTGAAAGTCGTCCAATCAAAGGAAAGTATTTACAGAAACCTATTTATGAGAAGGAAATGTTAACAATACTGCATGCACTAAAGAAAATGCAAACGTACCTAATGGGAAGACACTTCAAGGTAAAAACTAATCATGATAGTCTTAAACACTTTCTAGAACAAAGAATATCTTCAGAAGAGAAGCAAAAATGGGTCACAAAGATGTTGGGTTATGACTTTGAAATAATCTACAAAAAAGGGAAGTTTAATGTTGTTGCAGATGCACTCTCAATAAAGAATGAAGAGGTGGAAGCATTTCTTTGTGCCATTTCTATTATCCAACCAGATTGGATAACCGAAGCAAGAGATGAATGGAAGAAGGACACAAAAGTACGAACACTCATTCAAAAGTTGCAGCAAGATCCTATTACATCTGATACATTTAGTTGGAAAAATGATTCCTTACGGTACAAAGATCGCTTATATCTTTGTAAGAATTCCCAACTAAAACAAAAGATTATTTTGGAATTTCACACTTCTCCTTTAGGAGGACACTCAGGATTTTGAAAAACTTACCACAGGGTGAAGAAATAATTTTTTTGGGATGGCCTTAAATCTGATATTCAAAATTTGTGATGGAATGTTTTGTTTGCCAGTAGAATAAAGTTGAGACAATTAAGATCCCGAGTCTTCTACAACCTTTATCCATTCCAAGTCAACGTTGGGAGGATATTTCAATGGATTTTATCATAGGTTTACCTAAGTCCGAAGGAAAGAGTGTCATCATGGTGGTAGTTGATAGACTTACCAAGTATGCACACTTTTGTGCGTTATCTCATCCATTTAAAGTACAGTTTCTACTACATTTATGGAGACAATTCAAAATCTGCATGGAAACCAAAAGATTATTTTCAGTGACAGAGATCCCATTTTTACTGGATTTTTTGGACGAAGTTATTTTCTTGTTTGGGTACTCAACTAGCTCATAGCTCATCTTATCATCCTCAATCCGATGGTCAAATTGACATAGTGAATAAATGTTTGGAAGTACATCTTTGTTGTTTTGTATCTGATAAACAAACAAAATGGTTCGTTGTTACCGTTTGGTCAATTTAGTGTGTCCTAAATTGCTAACATAAATTATCAAACTGTGTGATTCGTAAGCTGACGAAGTGTGGCGCACTATATGTGCAAGATAACCTATCTCTTACTTTTTGTCGTTTTTGGATTTTTATTGATCTTGGTTGGTTTCCTAATGTGAGATGGGAATTCTAAAAGACAAGTATGGTTATGAATATTCAAGGTAATGATGTCCTTTATAATGATTTATCAAACTTCAAACTTAAAAAGGAATTTGAAACATACAATGACAAAACTTGAAAGGAAATGAAAATGTGTTGCTAGCCTAATAAATCAAATAGTGAAATATTGAGCATGAAAACCAAACTATCCTTGCTGCTGTCTAAACACAAAAGAAACTATGCTTAAAGAAATCCAAAATTGCAACAAAGTAAATCTAAATCAAATTACATCAACTTATATTATGATCCCTCAATTATTAGTCCAACCTATGGTATTTTCGAGGTAACCATAAACGACGGAGCAATCCGATATCTAATTTGCGTAAAAAGAACTAATATCAAACTACACACTCATACTTCAATCCTCACCTTCACCATCGGGCCCAAATTATGGCTTTATAACCTGAAAATGGCATGAGAAATTTAATATATCTAAATCTAACTACTGAAACAAATGTGCAAGACTAAAATAAACAAAGCAGTGCTGGAATTAAACAAAAAGTAAATTAGCAGCAGAACAATATTGATTCTATGTCATTAGTCAAAAGATATGCAAATGCCCAGGCTGCCATGAAAAATTATGTTAAAAGCTATGATTTCAGAAAGAAATCTAAGTAAGGAAATATGACAAAACAAAATTGAAAGAAACTTATCTAGAAAACATGTAGAAGCCTCCTTGGATAGCAGGGGCCCTCTACTACCAATTTGGTGTAGTCCTTAGCTCCTTAAAGTTGTAATCAAAATAGCATCAAAGAACTGAATTTCTCTATTAAAAAGAACTCACAAATCTACATCCCTTTCCATCTTGAACTTTGTTACAAAAGACTTCTCCTATTTTCTCATTACTTCCTCATTACTTCCTGATTACCCATGATAGGAGAAATCTTCTCCTATTTATACAAAATATGCGGAGTCATCTCATTAATGGGAGTCCATGAATCTCTCCCTCCATCTCTAGAGTTACAATCAAAATAGGAAATGATAAAAGACATGTCTTTCTAGAGTTTCAACACAACTAAGAAATGAGACACATATCCTCTTAGAGTTTCAATACAACAAGGAAGTGAGAGTTAAGAGTATCCTTTGATCCCATAATCTTCTCCAACCAAATTGGAATTTGGCTTTAGAGTGCCACATAAGGGTCTTCTAGAAGTCTCCTTTTGACCTACACATGTTACAAAACTCATAACACATATATAGATATATGAAACTATGTTAATTTTCTAGTTTCTAATCATAAATTCACTTAAAAAACATAAAATAAATAACTTTGGAAAACAAGGATCCTAACCCATATATTTATGTAAATGGTTATTTGATGTAGGGTTTTAGGTCAAATGGCTATGAAATAAGAGCTAAATTGTTATGACATAATGGAAATATGTATGAATATGGAGAACATTTTTGAGACTCAATGTTACCTCTCCCCTTAATGGTGATATAACACCTCCCTTTCCATACTGCAACAAAAATGACCCCATTTATGGCACTTTATGGATATCATCCACCATCCATCACATCATCTTTAAGAGAAAATTTGAAGCTTCAAACAGTGGAAGATCACATCGAGCATCAACAAGAAGTTCTCCAACTCTTAAAGGATAACCTGAATTTGGCACAAAATCGAATGAAACAACAGGCAGATCAACATCGTAGCAAGAGAAGTTTTGATGTAGGAGATTGGGTATTTTTATGACTACAACCATACAAACAAATGTCCCTCAAGCAAGCTAAGAAGGATAATAAATTATCACCAAAGTACTATGTTCCTTACAAGGTGTTGCAAAATATTGGTACTATGGCATACAAATTGGAGCTTCCTGCTTCTTCGCGAGTGCATCTAGTTTTCCATGTTTCATGATTAAAGAAGGTTATAGGTGAAAATCTTCTAGTTCAAACAATATTTCCAGAACTTGATGAGGAAGGAAAAATCATATTGGAACCTGAAGCAGTCACAGAAACAAGAACTCAACAGCTACGGAATCGATCAATTTCAGAGTATCTCATCAAGTGGAAGAACTTACCCTCTGAAGATTCTACATGGGAGGATGACAATTTTATACAGAAGCACCCAGAGCTACTCAAGCGTTGAGGACAACACTTTTTTGAAGGAGAGGAGCATGTTAGGTCCCTATATTACTAGTATAGTCCCTTATTATTGTTAGTGTAACCCCCTTATTGTTATTGGTGTACCCCTGTAACCCCCATATTGTTATTATTGTGCCCTTATATTATTATTGTTAGGTCGGATAGGATTACATTGTGGCCCACTATTATTACATTGTGGCCCATGGACTCCTATATATAGAAAGGAGGTTTTGTAATTTGTATCATCCAAGAATTTTTCATTCATGTAATGTATTGGAGGTTGCCCCCTAGAAGTGGCTTATTTCTAAGGTGTTGATATCTCTTTTATTCTCCTTTTGGAGCTGGTTTCACAACACATTAAGCCCTTAGAAGGATCTACTACAACTCATGAAGATGAAGAATGGCAACATGACATATCAAATTTACAAGAGCAAGTGCGACAAATTTCACTCTCACAAAGAGGAACAAAAAATGACATGGAAGTTTTGAAGAAAGGCGTGGAAACTAAGATGGATGGTTTGAAGAAAGGCATGGAATCTAAGATGGATGGTTAGAAGAATGGCATGGAAGCTAATATAGATGGCATGGAAGCTAGCGTGGAATCTAGCATGGATGACATGGAAGCTAAGATCAATGAAAAAATGGAAAACATGAAGAATGATCTAAAAGAAGATATGGAAGGTTTTACAAAGTTGATAAAACAAATGTTTCCTAATGGTCAAAATATAGTAGAGGAAACTCATGATGAGAACAAAATAAATGTTAATCATGATCTCATAAACACTAATGTTGGCGGGAAGAACCACCATATTCCCAAAATGGATATGAGGAAGTTTGATGGAAAGGATCCTGTAACATGGATACTACAGATGGAGCAATATTTTGATCTCCATAATGTGCAAAACACACAAAAGGTACGCATTGCAACTTTACATTTAGAGAAAAATACATTTGTATGGTATCGATGGCTTTTCTCCCGTAAAAAAATTGTCACTTGGTCAATTTTTACGGAGGAAATGATAGCACATTATGAGGATACAAAGAGCAACACCTTCTTTAGCCAATTGATAAATCTCAAACAAAAGGGTTTAGTGGGGGAGTACATTGAGGACTTCCAAAAATTGAATATAAGGGTAACTGATATTCCAGAGGAACACAGGATTGATCTCTTCATAGGCACTTTAAAGGATAACATCCAACATGAAGTTCTCATTTTGGAACCTGATTCATTGGAGAAGGCATTCAGGTTGGCAAGAAAAATTGAATGTAAAATTATGGCGACAAGGAAGCCTACCACTCACTTCTATAAAAAAGGAAGTGTTGCTACACCTAGATTTCCACAACCTACAAGGTTGACACCACAACAATTGGAAGAAAAAAGAGCAAAAGGGCTTTGCTACAGTTGTGATAGCAAATACACTAAAGGTCATAAGTGTGCTGAGAAGAAATTATTTTACATAGATTGGGAAGAGGAAGAAGAAAATGAACAAGAAGAGGATATACACCAGGAACCAACCCTAGAAGAGGAAGAAATGAATCTGACCATATCGTGTAATGCACTGGCAGGAATTACCACTACTCAAACTCTCAAGATACAAGGACAAATCAAGAAGAAAAAGGTAATAGTGTTGATTGATTCAGGTAGCACCCATAATTTTATTCATTGTAAGGTAGCCAAGGAATTAAATTGTTTCCTATACCCAGCACCAGAATGTCAAGTGATGGTTGCAAATGGAGAAACTATAAATTTCTCTGGAAAATGCCATAACATCAAGCTAACCATGGGGGAATATGTGTTGACTAGTCCAATGCTTTCCATTCCTATGGGAGGTGCTGATGTTGTACTAGGAGTACAATGGTTACAATCTTTGGGGACGGTAGCTTTTAATTTTCAAGAACTTTTCTTGAAATTATTTTTAGAAGGAAAGGAAGTCGAATTACGGGGTATTGAAGGGAAACCAGGAAGGATAATAAACTCTAATGTTATGACAAAGCTTCTAAAGAAAGAACAATGAGGCGTAATTGCACAATTATGCTCACTAGAAGTTCCAACATCAAAATCATCTATTTCTGCAGATCTCCAACAAGTCTCGGACAATCATTCCAAGGTGTTTGAAACTCCCAAAGGACTCCCACCTATTCGTGATCATGATCATGATATTAATTTGATTCCAGGAAGTGTTCCTCCAAACATCAGGCCTTATAGATATCCTTACTTCCAAAAGAGCGAAATTGAACGTATGATTGCAGAAATGTTAGAGGCGGGTATAATTCAACCCAGTCAAAGTTCTTTCTCTGCTCCTGTAGTATTCGTACACAAGAAGGATGGATCATGGCGAATGTGTCCGGATTATAGGGAGCTCAATAAGCTCACCATTAAAGACAAATTTCCCATTCCTGTGATTGATGAATTATTGGATGAATTACATGGAGCAATTTATTTTACCAAGTTGGATCTTCGTTCAGGATATCATCAAATTAGAATGAAGGTTGAAGATATTCCGAAAATAGCATTTCAAACTCATGAGGGTCATTATGAATTTTTGTTCATGCCTTTTGGCCTTACCAATGAACCTTCTACATTTCAAGGGTTGATAAATTCCATTTTCAAACCCTTCCTTAGAAAATTTGTACTAGTATTTTTTGATGATATACTAATCTATAGCAGGTCTTGGAAGTATCATGTTCAACAAGGGTGCCAGAAGAATAAAGTTGAGACAAGTAAGACCTCGGGTCTTCTACAACCTTTATCCATTCCAAGTCAACGTTGGGAGGATATTTCAATGGATTTTATCATAGGTTTACCTAATTTCGAAGGAAAGAATGTCATCATGGTGGTAGTTGATAGACTTACAAAGTATGCACACGTTTGTGCATTATCGCATCAATTTAAAGCAAGTATAGTTGCTACTACATTTATGGACACAATTCAAAATATACATGGAAACCCAAGGGTTATTGTTAGCGACAGAGATCCCATTTTTACTGTAAATTTTTGGACGGAGTTATTTTCTTGTTTGGGTACTCAATTAGCTCATAGCTTGTCTTATCATCCTCAAACTGATGGTCAAACTGAGATAGTAAATAAATGTTTGGAAGGACATCTTCGTTGTTTTGTATCTGATAAACAAACACAATGGGTGAAGTGGTTACCTCTCGCCAAATGGTGATATAACACTTCCTTCCATACTGCAGCAAAAATGAGCCCATTTATGGCACTTTATGGATATCATCCACCATCCATCACATCATCTTTAAGAGAAAATTCGAAGCTTCAAGCAGTGGAAGATCACATCGAGCATCAACAAGAATTTCTCCAACTCTTAAAGGATAACATGAATTTGGCACAAAATCGAATGAAATAACAGGCAGATCAAAATCATAGCGAGAAAAGTTTTAATGTAGGAGACTGGGTATTTTTACAGCTACAACCATACAATAAAATGTCCCTCAAGCAAGCTAAGGATAATAAATTATTTCCAAAATACTATGGTCCTTACAAGGTATTGCAAAAGATTGGTACTATGGCATACAAATTGGAGCTTCCTGCTTCTTCACGAGTGCATCCAGTTTTCCATGTTTCATGCTTAAAGAAGTTTATAGGTGAAAATATTCTAGTTCAAAAAATATTGTCAGAACTTGATGAGGAAGGAAAAATCATATTGGAACCTGAAGCGGTCACAAAAACAAGAACTCGACAGCTACGGAATCGATCAATTTCAGAGTATCTCATCAAGTGGAAGAACTTACCCACTGAAAATTCTACATGGGAGGGTGATAATTTTATACAGAAGCACCTAGAGCTACTCAAGCATTGAGGACAACACCTTTTTGAAGGGGAGGGGCATGTTAGGTCCTTGTATTACTAGTATAGTCCCTTATTGTTGTTAGTGTAACCCCCTTATTGTTATTATTGTACCCTTGTAAACCCCATATTTTTATTATTGTGCCCTTAATTTATTATTTTTAGGTCAGCTAGGATTACATTGTGGCCTCATGGACTCCTATATATAGAAAGGAGGTTTTGTAATTTGTATCATCCAAGAATTGTTCATTCATGTAATGTATTAGAGGTTTCCCCCTTGAAGTGGCTTATTTCTAAGGCGCTGATATATATTTTCTTCTATTTTTGGTGCTGGTTTCACAATAGACAAGAACAACGTTCTTCGAAATATAACTATAGAAAAGATACACTATACGAGGAAAGCATACAAGGAGAGATTCTAGGTACAATATTTATAATTTTTTAGCAAATAAAATCTATAAATCAATTTCATTTACGGATAATAATAGAATGACATTGAAATCATTTTCCAAATGACAATATAACGACAAACCCCATAGGGTTATGAAACAGTTACATACATGACCAAGGTTTTACCCTGTCTTCAAGACTGGAGCACATTTGAATAGCGTAAAATGGTTACAAATTCTTATTCAAATTACAGAATGGTGAAACCGTCCTAGGGTTTTCAGGACCTAACCAAAATCAAAGGTGATAGCCGCAAAGGGAAAATACCCTACCCATTGTTTACATAAAATAAATTGTGGGTTCGTTGACAACTGAAGCCTCCCAGTACCAGACCTGCAACGACAAAAAAAAGACGACTTAGAAATTTTTGTGAAGAAGCATCAGATGAATAACACTAAAGAGAATTTAAGAGAAATTTCATATTAATACTTACCAGGAGCTAGACCAAAAAGAAAGGCGAAAATTATAAGTGAAAACAGAGCACTGTTACAGGTAGGTTCTTGAATATTTCCACCTGCTCACGAAGGAGTCAAGAGGTCAGTAGAACGAACAATAAAAACTGTAAAGTATAACTAGAACAAGAGCTTACCAATGTATGAAGAACCCGTATTTCCAGGAGAGAAGCCAAGAGACTGTCGAAAATTAGAAATCCATTACAACCAGTTGCCCATATAATTGAGAAATACTAAGCCAAAATCGAAAGATAAAAGACAATGAGAACCTTACCAATGAATGTAACTTAAAAGGACATAGAAAGGAGCCAAGATCACTTTGCATAGACATAGAAGCTTCATGAGTTTACAACAGTCACAGAGTAGATGTACCAGTGCATCCCATGAGAATAAATATCTCACACTTAAAGAAGTGGACCATTTCACACAGACAGAAATGTCATACCAACTACCAGAGACCAGGGTTCGAAACCCTTTACAAATCTCCCGCTCAGAAAATTGTGACAAACAGCAAATGACAAATAACCAAGTGGATAAAGAAAACATATTATTTTTAACTGGATTAATAATCCTATGGTCTTAACCACGATAATATGCAAGAAGTCACCTCGGGAGGAGAAAATGCAGGTGGGAATTAAATTGAGTTAATAACATTATAGCTATTATGTTAAATTAATTTTATTGTATTAAATAGCATTGAAGTCTGCATCCTCGAGACTGTCCCCACCAAATTTTTCTATCAGAGAAAGTTTCTCTTCCTAGTAATTGGTCTACAGATGGAGATCCTAAATGAAATTAGAATTATTTCCCCTGAGACTATAGAGGAAGCATATAATAGTGCTTTGAGGGCGGAAGAGAAGATCACCAGGAAAAAAAATGCAAGAAGAGGATGTGGTTCTGGCAGAGGTAGAACTACCAACAAGAGTGAAGAAGGCATCAATTCGAAAGCTTTAGGACAAATTGAGAGGGAAGGTAACATTATAGGAGGAAGGGCATACCAACGGGAAAGAGGTAATGGTAGAGGCAGAGGAAATTCCTATCAGTGTTACAAGTGTCACAAGTGGGGACAAAGGTCTTTTGAATGTCTTGAAAATGAATCAGTTGGAAAAAGAGGGGCATATGTTGCTCAACCAAATGTAGTAGAGGTACTGCCACAAGAGGTGGAAAATATGCCTGAAACCGGAGAAACCTTGGTGTTGAACAAGGTTTCGTTAAAACCAGCTAAGGAAGTGACTGATCTGACACAGACAAAAGCATTGTTTCGAACTGTGTGTAAATCACATGGAAAATGTTGTAAGTTGATAATAGAAAATGGAAGTACTGATAATCTGGTAGCTACTGAAATGGTGGAAGAATTTAGATTAAAGAAGATGAAACGCCCAACTCCATCTAAGGTGTCTTGGTTGCAGAAAGGACACCAATTGCTGGTTGATGAGCAATGCGAAGTGGAGTTTCATATTGGCAAGTACAAGGACAAAGTGACTTGCGATATTATGCCAATGGATGTGTGCCATATTCTGCTCGGAAGACCATGGCAGTATTATAGGAAGGTCATCCACGACGGGGAAAAGAATTGCTACAAGTTTGTTAAAGATGGGAGAAAGCATACACTAGTTCCCATAAAGGAAGAGGATACTGGAAAAACTAGTGGAACAAAAGCATTGTTAATGGGCAGAAAGGAGTTTCTGCGATAGATTGAAGATAATGAGGTAACCTATGCAGTGGTGCGAAGGTCAAGAAAGTATTGATACATACTGAAATTATCAATTATCCTAAAGAGATATAGGGCATGATGTAGGAGTTTAATGATATTTTTGTAGATGATCTACTAGACAAATTGCCACCAAAGTGGAGCCTTAGTCAGTAGATTGATTTCATCTTGGGAGCCATTTTACCGAACAAGGCTGCTTACTGGATGAGTCTGAAAGACAATGAGGAAATCAGGAAGTAGGTGTAGGAGTTGTTGGACAAAGGGTTGATTCAGGAAAGTCTGAGACCTTGTGTTGTTCTGACTGTCTTAGCTCCCAAGAAAGGAGGTGAGTGGTGGATATGCACTGACTCACGAACAATAAACAAGATTACTATCAAGTATAGGTTTCCTTTACCATGTATGGATGACATGATGGATTGTCTGAGTGGGATAACATACTTTTCAGAGATAGATTTAAATATTGAATACCACCAGATCAGAATTTGGGAAGGTAACGATCGGAAAACATCTTTCAAGACTAGTGAAGGCTTATATGATGGCTAGTCATGGCATTTGGACCGAGTAATGATCCTAGTACATTTATGTGGTTGATGAACGAGATTATGAAGGATTTTACTGGAAAATTTTTGATTGTATATCTAGATGATATGCTTATATTTAACAAAACGAAAGAAGAACATTTTCGGCATGTCAGGTATGTCTTAGAAAAATTGCAATAGAATAGATTGCTGATAAATTTGAAAAATGTTCCTTTTTCAAGAAGGAATTAATTTATTTTGGATTTTTAATCTCTGAGAATGAGTTAAAGATGGACCTAGAGAAGGTTTCAACCATAGTTAGCTGGCCATCTCCCAAGAGTTTGTTTGAAGTAAGAATTTTTCATGGATTGGAAAGTTTCTATCAAAATTTTATTAAAAATTTTAGTGGAATTTGGGAACCTATGGTACCATAAAAAATGCAAAACAATCTTTTCATTGGACAGAGTCAACTGAAATGAGTTTTCAACTACCGAAAAAAAATATAACTAAAAGACCAATTCTAAGATTACCAGACTTTAACAAACTTTTTCAAATTTGTTGTGATGCCAGTGGGATAGCCATTGGTGCAGTACTCAGCCAAGAGGATAAGCCAGTAGCCTATTTCAGTGAGAAGTTAAACGAAAGTAGGCATAAGTACACGCCTTATGACAAGGAATTTTATGCATACATCCAAGCATTGAAGCATTGGAGACATTATTTACTGGCTAATGAATTTACCTTGTTTTCAGACAATTTCACGTTGTAGTGTATCATGCAGCAACATAAGCTGAACCATAAACATGCGAAGTGGTTGGATTACCTGTAGAGTTTTACTTTTGTTTTTAAACATAATAGCGGTCAAGCCGATAAAGTGGCAGATGCATGGAGTAGGAGAAATTTGATCCTACAGGAAATTACAGTACAAGCATTAGGATTTGAACATCTTAAATATTTGTATGAAATGGATGTAGATTTTAAGAAAGCCTATGAAGCAAGCCAAAATCCAATATTGAGGGATAATAGCCCCTGGTTGGATTATAATATGCAGGAAGGATTATTGTTCAAGGGAGGATAGTTGTGTATTTCGGAGTGCTCTATGAGAGATAATTTAATCCAGGAAAAGAACAATGGAGGCTTAACCGAACACTTTGGCATAGAAAAAACTTTCGATCATTTGAGCCACTTTTATTATTGGTCAAGGATGCATAGAGATGTATAGAGGTTTGTGAGTAGATGCAAAGTGTGTTAGCATGCAGAGCGATGCAGCCAGAACGCAGGGCTATATACACCCTTACCCATTCCAAACAATCCATGGGACTCAGTCAGTTTAGAATTTGTCTTAGGTCTACTGAAGACAGAACATGGATTAGATTCCATCATGGTGGTGGTGGATTGATTCACCAAGATGGTACATTTCATTCCATGCAAAAAAACCAGTGATGCCACACATGTAGCACACTTTTTATTCATAGAGATAGTTAGATTACATGGCTTTCCAAATTGCATCATCTCAGACAGGGATGTAAAGTTTACAAGCCATTTCTAGCAAACCTTGTGGAAGAAGTTAGACACAAAACTGAACTTCAACTAAACTTATCACCCACAAATCGATGGACAAGCCGAAGTTGTGAACTGAATTTTGGGAAATCTACTGAGGAGTCTGAATGGTGAAAATTTGAGACAATGAGATTGTGTGCTTGCACAAGAAAAGTTTGCTTATAGTTCTTCACCCAACAGAAGCATGGGCATAAGCCCTTTCCAAATACTATAT
Organism: Pinus albicaulis; assembly: GCA_034641835.2. Classification (NCBI taxonomy): domain Eukaryota; kingdom Viridiplantae; phylum Streptophyta; class Pinopsida; order Pinales; family Pinaceae; genus Pinus; species Pinus albicaulis. The sequence goes on from CM076581.1 coordinate 485,327,537, forward strand.
GGAATACATCCACATGGGGTATATGAATTGTGGAATTTGGGTCAGTTGGAACATAAAATTTTTGATGGTGAGGATTTTGTAAAGGAAATCAACGATCTACATGAACAAGTAATATTAAATCTACAAGATAGTAGCCAAAATTACAAGCAGAAGGCAGATTTGAAAAGGAGGATGGTATAGTTCGAAGTAGGAGACCTGGTACTAGCACACTTGTGCAAGGAGAGGTTTCTGAAAGGCAAGTACAACAAAATAAAAATGAAAAAAATTGGGCCTTATAGAATCCTTCATAAGTTTTATGTGAACGCTTATGAGTTGCAATTACCTCCAGGTATAGGAATCTCACCCATTTTTAATGTGGTAGATCTATACCCTTACATTTTTGCTACAGAAGAAGACAATTTAGAGATACAAACACGAGACACCCAAGAGGAGGAAGAATCATGGATTCGACAAATTCCACCAATAAAGCCTTCAGAGATTGAATAGATCCTAGACACACAGGTGGCCAGACGGACTCAGAAGAAGGAATATTTACAGTACCTAGTCAAATGGAAGGATCATCCTATTAACGATAGTTCTTGGTTGGACGCTGGTCAGATTCAAAGCACTGGGTATTATATTAAGGAGCTCATGGATAGGAGCCATGAATTTAATTTACCCCGGGAGTCTAATGTAGGAGCATCCAACTGAAAGATGACAGTTGGAAGAAGAGTTTTGTGAATTTTATTTTATTTTTATTTTTTATTTAAATTTGGGTTGAAACAACAAATGTCATTTAAAATTAAAAGTACAGTAAAATAGGATTAGTTAAATACAAAGAACTTGTTTTCAAGAAGCTTTTCAATAACTAAAATGACAGTTTCTCAACCATGTGGAAAGTCCAGGAAACACTTAAAATCCAAACTAGACCCACATTGTGGAGGTTTCCATCCACTGAAAGAAGAACAATCAGAAGTTAAATAATTTAATGAACTGTGTGTGAAATGTTCCATTTCCTTTCATAAATTTCATGTAATCACGTGTACCATTATTATTTTCAAATTTAACAGTTTGAGCTTGATCTGAAAATAAATCTACAATGCGGAAAGAAAGAACAAATAGCTAAATCCATTTGAGTTGACAAAGGGAGATGACCATTCAAACTTTAATTTCCAAATAAGAACTAGACACGAACAACGTTCTTCGAAATAGACTTAAAAAAAAGATACATAGTACGAGGAAAGCATACAAGGAGAGTTCCCAGGTACAAAATTTATAAATTTTTAGCAAATAAAATTTATAAATCAATTTCATTTAAGGAGAATAATAGAATGACATTGAAATCATTTTCAAAATAACAATAGAATGACAAACCCCGTATGGTTATGAAACAGTTACATACATGACCAAGGTTTTACCCTGTCTTCAAGATTGGAGCACATTCGAATACCGCAAAAGGGTTACAAATTCTTATATCAAATTACAGAATATGAAACGCTCCTAGGGTTTTCAGGACCTAATGAAAATCAAAGGTGATAGCCACAAAGGGAAAATACCCTACCCATTTTTTACACAAAATAAATTGTGGGTTTGTTGACAGCAGAAGCCTCCCAGTACCAGACCTGCAACTACAAAAAAAAATGACTTAGAAATTGCTATGAAGAAGCGTCAGATGAATAACACTAAAGAGAATTTAAGAGAAATCGCATATTAATACTTACCAGGAGCTGGACTAGAAAGAAAGGCGGAAATGATAAGCAAGAACATAGTACTGTTATAGGTAGGTTCTTGAATAATTTCACCTATTCACAAAGGAGCCAAGAGGTCAGTAGAACGAACAATAAAAACTGTAAAGTATAACCAGAACAAGAGCTGACCATTGTATGAAGAACCCATGTTACCAGGAGAGAAATGAAGAGACTATCGACAAGCAGAAGGCCATTATAACTAGTTACCCATAGAATTGAGAAATACTAATCCAAAATCAAAATATAAAATACATTGATCAGTTTACCAACGAATGTAAATTAAAGTATAGAAAACCTCACCATAGAAAGGAGCGAAGATCACCTTGCAGAGACATAGAAGCTTCATGAGTTTACAACAGTCACAGGGTAGATGTACTAGCACTTTCTGTGAGAATAAATTTCTCACACTCAGAGAAGTGGACCATTTCACATAGACAACAAAGTCATACCAACTACCAGAGACCAGGGTTCAAAACCCTTGACAAATCTCCCACTCAGAAAATTGTGAGAAACAAAAAATGACAAATAACCAAGAAAATAAAAAAACTTATTGTTTTTAATCGGAGTAATAATCCTATGGTCTTAACCATGATCATATGTGAGAATTCACCTCAGGAGGAGTAAATGCAGGTGGGAATTAAATTGGGTTAATAACATTACAACTCTTATGTTAAGTTAACCATCTTATATTAAATAACATTGAAGTTTGTGTCTTCAAGACTATCCCCACTATGAAAGTATAAAAAACCTATTACAAGAGATAAGAGTCTATTAGATTCCTTTAAATTTTGAATCCTAACGAGCTCTTGCTCATGCCTATTTAACCTAGAGGATAGCTACCTACATCTCCCTAGGAATTTGGTGATGTGTCCACTTTGACTGAAATTGAAGTGTAGCTTTGGTGCACTTGATCTTGAGTTTGCTTGGTTGCCTTTGATTTCGAGCTATTGGAGGGAATCTTGAGGATCCCTTGGCTGACTTTGGGAGTTAAGTAGGTGGAAAATCCCCATAGAATCTCTCCTTGTTGTCCACTCTGATCTTTAATGGAAAAATATTCATAAAAAATGCAATATCTTCATGATTTACCTGCATTTAACTCATGTTAGGCATTCGAAGTATGACAAGCTGTAGTCACCATATACATTATAAACATAAGACCATTATATAATTAAATGTGAGAAAAAGAGACTTAATAAGGAAAAAAAGGTGACAATTAACCCCTCCAAATGTTCCTAATGATGGAGCTCATATGACTTCTCGGTATTAGCAGAGGTCATAGCTTCAGCCACTAGTATCCCTTACCCAGGAGAAATTTGGTTTAAGGAGATGGATTTGGACATAAAAAACTATAAAGTGTTCCTGAAACCACAATATAAGGAATTTCCCTCTCGCCAGAGTGGGGCAAAATTTTCGCTCCACATGGCCGTGAAAGACATTATTTGCAGAATTATTTGTAGGGAAGTGCAAATTGTAGGAAAGATAGTGAAAAAATTTCATTAGAGCATAATTCACTCAGTTTTTTAGCCTTCTTTGGAGAAGAAATATCACAACTAGGATTTTTTTATTGTTCTAGAGCCATTTGAGACATTGTTTAAGCCATTTGAGGACTATAACTTAATGTAAACACATTTTTTTGAGAATAATGAAAGAGGCCTAACCATTAGAACTTGGACCAGGAGATATATCCAAGGAAAGGTGAACTCCTTCATCACTAGCTACTTTCTATTTACTATTATGGTGATGTTGTCTTCTTATTTTATGCAAAAACTAAGTTTTAAAGCATGTTTATGTGTTAATGAATTTGACATAAGAGGTTAAAACCCCTAATCTATGCACTTGAAAATTTTACCATAAGAACTCAAGCTTTCATATACAAATCAAAAGGTGATAGACATAGGTATAATTCTAGTTCTGGTTCTGACAAGCATCATGATTGTCATCACTATCATCCTTACAGGAGGAGTGACATGGGCTATTTACCGAATGATTTTTAAAAGGAAAAGCAACCTACATTTTACAGAGATATGAAGAAACCATAGGATGTAGAGGCATGGTTGTGTAGCATGAAGAAGTTTTCCAGATTGCATTATTACTCAGAAAATATGAAATCTATGATAGCTAAATTCAATCTCAGAGCTAGAGAAGATATTTGGCGGGAATATGTGAGGAACGTTAGAGATATTTTTTAGGAGGAGTTGATTTGGAGTGTGTTCAAAAGGCTATTATGGAAGCAATATCTATTAGATAGATACTATGATGATAGGGTAAAGGAGTTCTATGAGCTAAAGATGGGTTCCATGATAGATGAGGAGTATACTAGCAGGTTCTTGGAGTTACTGAGATAGGTGCCTTACCACAAGGGGGAGAATGCCAAGATTCAAATATTTATTAGTGGGTTGGCAATTGGATTCGGAGATAGGATTGATTTCGATGAGCTTAGATCATTTGAGGAGGCCATCCAGAAACTAAAGCATTGTTATGAGAAATCAAAGTACATATCGTAGGAAAATCCATATTGGAAAGGTAATGGTAAGAATAAAGGAAAATGGGACAAGAAGCAAGCAATACTGCACGATAAAGGTAACAAGGATAATATTGCACCACCTAAGAAGTTTAATACATCTGGCAGAGGACAAGGATTTTGGTTGAAGGAAAAAATAAGAATGAGAATAGGGAACCAACGAGGTGTTGGAATTGTGGAAAATATCATCGTAGGAGGGATTTTCCACAATATCATGGTGGTAAGCCAAAAATATACAGTTCACAGGAGGAAAAAACAGTGGAAGATTTTTGGCATAGCATTCCTAAGATTTATGCAGGTGTGGACAACATGCGGGAAGATCATCAGGCTTCTATCATTTAGATGGATGGTAAGCTTTGTGATCAAGTTGTTTTTATTTTTATTGACCCTATATCTAACTTTAGTTATATTAATCCTCACCGGGTGGATACGTGTTGTTTAATGAAATGCATGCAAAATCCTGGTTAGTGCAGTTGGCCACAAGTAGGAAGAAAAGAGTTCACCATTGGGTAAGAGTTTGTGCATTTGAGTTAAATGATATGCCTATAGTAGCGCACTTGAACATATTTCCATTAGGTTCATACCGTATGCTATTGGGTATTGATGGGTTATATCTTCACAAGACCAAGGTAGATTGCTATGAAAAATATATTGAATGCTTGGATGACAATGGGGAACCAAGAGTCGTGCATGGAAAGAAGAAATCCACATCAGTGAGGATGGTGACAGCTATGCAGGCCAAGCACAGTCGTAGGAAAGGGTATGTATTATTTTTAGTTCATATCTCTAGTAAAAAAGGTAAGGAAGCCAAGGATGTAGATGTGTTGAACATGTATCCAGTTTTACTATAGTTTCAAGATGTGTTTACAACATACATTTCAAAGTTTCCACCACACATGGAAGTATACTTTTATATTGAGTTGATGTCGGGGGAAACTCTAGCATCAAAGGCACCTTATAGGTTGAGCACACTTGAGTTGGGAGAATTAAATTTAGAGCTGAAAGAGATGCTTGAAAAATGGTACGTTAGGTGAAGTGTATCGACATGGGGCGCACCAGTGTTGTTCGTGAAGATGAAAGATTACACTCTTAGACTATGCATTGAATACATGAAGCTGAAAAAATTGACCATCAAGAATAGGTACCCATTACCAAGGATTGATGATTTGTTCAATCAGCTGAAGGAAGCAGCATTGTTCTCTAAGATCGACTTGATATAGGGCTATCATCACATACGCATCAAAGAGAGGGACATCTATAATACTGCATTCAGAACTAGGTACGATAATTGTGATTTTGTTGTAGTTCCATTCAGTTTGACTAATGCCCCTGCTACATTTATGTGCCATGATGAAAAGTGTGTTGCGTCTTTAATTGGACAAGTTTGTGATTGTGTTTATTGATGACATATTGGTGTATTCTAAAAATGAGGAAGAGCATGTCAAGCATTTGGTAGTGATACTGAGGTTTTTGAGAGAGCATATGTTGTATGCTAAGCTTAGCAAATGCAGTTTATTCAAAAGTGAGGTATATTACTTGTGACATGTTGTCTGTAAGGAGGGAATTGTAGTAAATCCAAAAACGATAAGGGCCATCATTGAGTGGGTGGCTCCTAAGAGTGTATACGAGGTGATATAATTCATGGGATTGGTAGGTTATTAGAGGATGTTCATCAGGAAATTCTTCCAGATCGCTTATCCTATTAAATAATTGCAAAGGAAATGTAAGAAGTTTGATTGGACAGAAGAGTGTGAGGCCACTTTTGAGAAGCTTAAGAAATTGTTGACACATGCTCCAGTGTTAAAGATTACAAATCAAAAAAATGAGTTTGTAGTATGTACAGATGCTTGCAAGAGAGGAATTGGTGGATTCCTTATGCAGGATGGACATGTGGTGTTGTAGGTTTTAACCCTGTACAAAAATGATCTCCAAACGAGATCTTATAAAAAAAATAAAACAATACCGAGACCATAAAACATAATACAGATATACACTAATATTTTCCCCTGGATCCCAAAATCGGGACTACCAGCTTGATTTTTCATTATATTCCTTTCAATGTTACAACACATATATATACATGTTGAAGCATTCATAAACCCCAATCCATTAATATTGGATTAGAACATAACCGTAGTTCACTTGACTAGATCTACAAAATACCATGGGAAGAAATCCATCATGCCCAAAACCATTTACAAACCCATGCACAAAACCATAGGCAGGTCTGCTCACTAGATATAGGGTCCAAAAATAATTTCTCGAGGCAGCACCACGGACCCCTTGTAGGGGGCTACCGAACCCCTCTTGTGCCTAACACAAGTGTAGGAGGGTTGTTCAGCCCCCCTCTTACCCCCTGCTTCTCGCCTGGAGCTAGTTTTGGAAAGAATATGAACACACCCAAAATTTTCCCACTTTTTGTTTTCTTTCCATAGGGGGGCACATGAGAGCTTAGTCATTGGTCCAACCCTACAATGCACATTTTTTCTCTACACCAATGAAACTTCTTAGTGCTCATAGATTTTATTAATGCATTTTCAACATTCTTCAAAGTGCCCACCTTTACCAGCAACACCTTTTGGTCCTCAACCATATCTCTCACAAAGTGATACTGAACATCAATGTGCTTTGTCTTTAAATGATAAGCAGGGTTCTTAGCCAATAAAATTTCACTTTGGCTATCATAGCATATCCTTATAGCTTGTTGCACCAACCCCATAATTGAACACAATATCTGAAACCAAAATTATTTCTTGCTTGCATGAGTGGTTGTCATGTATTCTGCCTTATTAGTTGAAAGAGCTACAAAAAAAATGTCTTTTACTCATCCAACTGACTACACCTCTAAATAGGTTAAACACATACCCACTTGTAGATATTATTTGATCAAAATATCCTGCCCAGACTACATCAACAAAACCATGGATGTTCAAAACTCTTTCCAATCCTATCCTTCCTTGGTAGCATAGACCATAATCACTAGTTCCACGCAAATATCTCAAAACTTGATTCATTGTTGTCCAATGCTCATTCCCTAGTTTTGACATAAACCTACTCAATACTCCCACTTCATGTGCAATGTATGGTCTCATACAGACCATTGCATACATCAATCTACCCATTGCACTTTCATACGGAGCACGACACATGTCCTCTTCTTATTCTTGTGTCTTGGGACACCTTTCAGAAGATAAATTTACACCTACATGAATAGGAACCTTCACTGGTTTACTATCCTGCATATTGAACCTCTACAATATTGTATCGACATACTTCCTCTAATTTAACCAAATTTTCCGTTGATCAGTGGTTGTCATTGATGTCAACCCAAGTAACACCAGGGGCTACTACAATCTTGCATGGTAGTTTTGACCTACAAAATTACTTTATTCTCGATCAAGAATATTTTTGATGGCTTCTACTTGTCGATATGTTTATGTTGATATATGGTACACCATGTACTTCTTCACGGTTTGAGATATATTCATGTTTGAAGTTTGTAACCCTAGTTAGTGGGCTAAAACCCCATGGGGTTGTGGCATGAGCCATTGAAAAGTCAATAACTAATAATTTTTAAGCTCCTAAAATCCATTCCACATTCACTTGTTGAAACCCTCTCAACCTAAGCATTTATATAAATTGTGATCCTCATATCCTCCTTATGTAGGGATTTCGCTACCTTAAACAGGTCATCAGGGAATGTTCGCTCTAAATTTTTTTCTACGAAGGTTCAGAAGTTGAAATTTTTATGAGGTGAAGCTGAAATCCTGAGGAATCTCTTGTAAAAATTTCAGATCACGTTGCACAATATTTTTAGATATATCTGTGGAAGTCAGTGTTTTTGCAGGCTCCTGAACTTCATCTCAAAGAAGTGACCTTGGGAAAATCATCATAAATATCTCTCTGTGAGTATCAGATTTGAATTCTATAAAAAGTTGCATATAGTGCACTGAATTTAGTTTTATTTGTATTAATTTTAGAGTTGAATGAAGAAACAGTGATACATGGCACGTCGTACAAATCTGCTCTACTGAACGAGTCCATAATTAGTTCATTGTGAGAGATTGCGCATAAATATCTCTTGAAGAATCCAAATTGGGTCAAACCTATGGCATTGGAAAGTAGACTTAGAGGAATAATACAGAACCAAAAATAATGTATTGGGGATCTGAAATAATAGAGATACACCATATTCAATATCGATCTCCTAGAAGGAAAGAAAAATCTAGATCATGTGCTGTAAATGGTTGCAAAGGACCAACATTTCTAGGGAAGCAAAGAAAATCAAGGTGCATCAGAGGGTATCATGAAAAGAGCAACAATCAAGGTTCGAAATAGCAACAATAATTTCATCACATTAAGACTTCAAGTGGGCAGCACTGCATGCACTCACTATAAAGGTATCATTGTACCAAGTCATTGTAAATACATTGTTGTAAAAATTGTACTAGTGTCTATCTGCCAAGCATTGAAGAGGCAGTGTCAAGAGGTCTATGATCATCATTAGATGGTTGTGTCATAGTTGGGGTTATGGTATAGTGTGTCTTCTTCTTGTACATCATTCTATATAATTGTAAAGTGGACCATTTTCCCCGGTACGGGAGTCCATTCTTCTTTTATTCTTCTATAGGGTGGTGGGGTGGTGCTAGGGTGAGTTGTAGCTCATTGGGTGTTAGGGAATCTGTTCAGTTGACTACTGAAGAATCTCGAGCATTAGAGCATCCATCTAGAGGGAGCTGGAGAAGAATTATTTTATAGATTGTAGGAATTTGGAGCTTTATTTTCAATTGGATTTGAATATTAAAGAATGTTGAGATTCAACAATATGATGAGCTTAGTGAAAAGAGTCGCCTTCACTAAGTGGGCCCACAGGCTATTTTTGGCACAACTCTATTTTTAGACATGATGATAATATTTCAGAATTTGCAGGATGCTATTTGTGGATGGTTGATCAATTTGGAAAAATAGATGAAATTCTATTTTTAGAATATTGGCCGAAGTCTATTTATAGATCGTCAATCTAAAAATAGATTCAAACTCTAAACAACAACTTATTCTCTTGGAGCACTTCAGTTCAGTGCACAGATGTGGCACATCAGCTGACAGAAGGAATTACGCTATTCCTAAGGGTTTACTGGAGCTAATGCATGGAGGACTTAGTTATAACTCAAGTGGCAAAGTTATGACACAGTTGGAAGAAGTAGTTATGGAGTCGTGTTCAATTTAACTCAGTTAGAATTAGTTGAGCTAGTTTTATCTACTGTAACTAATTGATACACTAGTGAGAGTGGAGTGAATTAATTAGTTAGTTAATTCACAAATAATAACTCATTAATCAACTAGAAAATACAACAGTTAACTACAGTGCATGGCTGTTTCAGTGGAGACTAGTGGAGAGATAAGTGAAAGGGAAAGATAGATGATTGTACTGTACTGAGAGCTTGTGATAAGATTTGTATGTTTGTATGAGATTTTCATATGATCTCCATGTTACATAACATATATTTTGGGTTTTCAGCTTTAGGCTTTCCCGGTTAAAAACTGAGTTATGTGTCATTAATTATTTTTGTTTATGCTTCACATGTGTGTGCAATTAAATTTTCCTCAAAAGATTAACAAGTGGAATAGATTCAGTATCTTGCATAAACTTAAATAGTGTGAGATCAAGTGGATCTTGGACATATGCATTCTTAGTGCATATAATTTCTACATGGTATCGGAGCATTGTTGATTGAATATTGCAATTGTGAAGTGAGTTTGTGCTGGTGGACAATTTGAATTTGCTATAGAAGATTCTTGGTGTAGAAATCGAGTATACATTGAAATTTCTTTCAACGGGTTGAGATTGGAGTATGCCCTTGATGGGAGCTCGAATTACATAGCCTAGAAGGACAGGATGGAGGTGGTGCTGGAGGATAATGGGCTGAAGGAGTTCATTGATAGCAATTTTCCTAAGCTGGGATCTAGCGATGATGCATTACTTGATGGATGGAAAAAGAAGACAGCAAAGATGAGAAGGATTCTGTTGGAAGGTGTGAAGGACCATATTGTGTCCAGCCTTCCCGAGAAATCCATTCCATTCTTAATGTGCAATGCTTTGAAATTTTTTTTCCAAACCAGAAGTGACCAGAGGAAGTTGGCGCTTAAGGACAAGCTCAGAAAAATAAAAATGGAGAAAGGCGATGGTATTCCAAAATACCTCAAGAAGTTTGTCCACTGCAAGGATGAATCGAGAAGTGTGGGGGTTACTTTTGATGAAGAATAATTAGTGAGCTTGGCTCTCCTTAGGCTTCTGAAGAGTTGGTATAGCTACGAAGACTCTGTCAATGGATAGGAGAAACTATCGGGATGGGAGCGACTTTGGTCGGATCTTGTGCAGGAGGAGATAAGGCAGGGTAACAGGGATGGATCTTCATCGAAGAATGAAGATGAAGATAATTGTGCTTTGGATTCAAAAGAAATGAAAGGGAATGGGAATAAATCTTCTTCAAAATCCATTTCTAAAGGCAAGAAGCGGGATTTGTCCAAAGTGAAGTGTTTTCACTGTCAGGAGCATGGGCATTTCACCACTAACTATCCATAGAACAAGAAGAATAATCAGGTTGTTGGATCTGCAGCTGGAGAGGCCTTAGCCTCACAATTTGAGCTGGATTTTTCCTTGAATGCATGCTTGGTTTTAAGCTGCATGGGATTGATGTGGTATCTTGATAGTGGTGCGTCTTTCCATATGACGGGAGACAAAGAGTTGTTTAGTGACTTGGAGTAGAAGGACCTCCAGATGCGTATAGATATGGGCAATTATTGTCGCTACAATGCGATTGGAATTGGGACCATTACCTTTGAGAGGGAGTCTGGTAATCCATTCTTGTTGAAGAATGTCATGCCTGTTCCACGTCTGAAGAAGAACTTGGTCTCAGTTGCAATGCTGGAAGATAGAGGTTATGATGTTGTTTTCAGTGAGGTAAAAGCGTTCCTTCAACATAAAACAACAGGTAAAACCAAGAAGATAGGGGTTTGAATTAAAAATATCTACAAGCTGGAGGTAGATGGTATGCTACAATGGTGGGCAAAGCAGAAGAAGTGGCGAGCCGGGATGAGGGTGAATTATGGCACAAGAGATTGGGCCATCTTCACCATGGTGCTTTGAAGATTTTGTAGCGAATTTCTACTGGACTTCCCAAGGGTACTCTTGCACATTCAGATCAATGAAAAGGATGTACAATGGGTAAGTTTATGAAGACCACATTTCATGAGAAGGAGAATCGTGCTTCGGAGATCTTGGAGAGAATTCACACAGACATGTGTGGACCATTCTCAGTTGCTTCAATAGAAAAACATAGGTATTATGTTATATTTTTTAATGATTATTCTCGTAGATGCTGGATCTTCTTCATGTAGAAGAAGAGTGAAATGTTCTCAAAGTTCTGTGAGTTCAAGGCGTTGGTGGAGAAGGAGTCGGGGAAGCAAGTGAAAGCTCTACGGAGCGATAATGGTGGTGAATACATCTCGGGCGAATTCAAATACTTTTGTAGCAAAGAAGGAAGTCATAGAGAAATCATAGCGCCTCATAACCCATAGCAGAATGGGGTCGTGGAGAGAAAGAAAAAAACGATCGTGGGTGCTGCACGAGCGATGCTGCATGACCAGGGCCTACCGATGCACTTGTGGGTGGAAGCATGCAACACTGCAGTTTATATGCAAAACCGTTGTCCTCATAGAGTACTTGGCATGAGTACACCCGAAGAATTTTTTACTGGTAAGAAGCCTAATATTTCTCATTTGAATATTTTTGGCTCACCTGTTTACATTCATGTGACGAAGGATGCCAGGAAGAAGCTAGAGTCGACTCTAGAAGTTGGGATATTTTTCGGGTACACGGAAACACTCCATAACGTTCATGTGTATTTGTCAAATATTTGGATGACTGTTATGCGACGGGATATAAAATTCAATGAGGTGAAAGCCATGAAGTTATCGCTTGAGAGGGAGCTAGAATTGCATGGAGGAAATTCTTGTTCCCAAAGATGAGCCTCTAGATGTGGATCAGCCACAGAAGGAGATTCATGGAGTGGAGGAGTCCACTCATGCAGAATAAAACATCAGACAAGGCAGAAAGCGTACCACAGAAGCTGAGAGACTGAAGCTTGATGTGGCACAGAATGTAGGATTCCCTACATCACAACATAGATAGAGATATTCACCTGACCGATATAATGGATACATGGCTCTTATGAGAAAGTGTATCGTGACAGAGCCATCTTCTTTCGAAGAATCAATGCAAGAGCCCACATGGGTAGATGCCATGGTGGAGGAGTATGACTCCATTGTCAGAAATAGTGCTTGGGATATTGTTCCAAGGCTGGTGGGAAAATCAGTTGTAGGATCAAGATGGATCTACAAGGTAAATAAAGCTACTAATGGGAGTGTTGAGAAGTATAAGCCAAGATTTCTTGCCCGAGGCTTCTCACAGATTGAGGGGATTGACTATGAAGAAACCTTTGCACCTATCGCATGGTATTCTTCCATATGGACCATCCTTGCTCTCTCAGTGCAGATGGGTTGGCACATTCATCATATGGATGTGAATACTGCATTCCTTAATGGGATCATTGACGAAGAGGTGTACATTAAGCAGCCTGAAGGATTTGAGATCTTCAGCAGCGAGTCACATGTGTGTAGGCTCAAAAGAGCACTGTATGGGCTGAAACAAGCACCCCGTGCTTGGTACACTCGGATCGACAGCTATTTCACTGGACTTGGTTTCACCAAGAGTGAGGCGGATGAAAACCTATACCAGATTGTGGTTGAAGGTAAGCTTTTAATCATTTTACTTTATGTTGATGATTTAATACTAACAAGTGATGAGCAGTTGATACACTCATGCAAGGCAGATCTTGCAAAGGAGATTGAGGTGAAGGATTTGGGCCTCCTTCATTATTTCCTTGGATTAGAAATATGGCAACGGGAAGGTGAACTGTTTGTGTCTCAAGGCAAGTATGCCTGGGGGATACTGGAGAAGTTTCACTTGCAAGGATGCAAGCCTATCGACACTCCTCTTCCAGGAAATTGGAAGAAAGAGGACGCTACATCGGTAGAAGTAGTGGATGCCACTGTTTATCGACAGTTGGTGGGTTCGCTCATGTATTTATTCAATACAAGACCAAACATATGCTATGCGGTGAACCAGGTTTCACAAGCGATTGTTAAGCCTACCAAGCTCTTTTGGAAGGCATGCAAGCATGTCCTGAGATATCTCAGGGGCACATATTAGTATGGTTTATGGTACAGACAGACGGATGAGGTGAAGTTGCATGGCTTCACGGATGTAGATTGGGCAGGAAGCCCAATAGACAGAAAGAGCACATAAGGGGGGATTTTCAGTATCAGATCTACGACAGTTTCTTGGTATAGCAGGAAACAAAGATCCGTGGCACTTAGTTCAGCAGAAGTGGAATACATGGTAACAATTTTATCTGCATGTGAGGCTATCTAGATGAGGAAGATTCTGGTTGGTTTGTTCGGTTCACATTTAGATCCCACGGTGATTCATTGTGATAATAAGAGTTGCATTAAACTCTTGGTTAATCCCGTGTTTCATGATAGATCTAAAAATATTGATATCTGGTATCATCATATTAGATATTGTGTGCAACGGAAGATCATGTTGCTTCAGTACATTCCTACGGAGGATTAGGATGCAGATATTCTGAAGAAGGTGCTCACGAGGAGAAAATTCAAATACCATAAAGGTAGGATCAGGGTGAAGGATAATCCCTGTATTTTTGAGAGGGAGTGTTGAGATTCAACAATATGATGAGCTTAGTGAAAAGAGTCGCCTTCACTAAGTGGGCCCACAGGTTATTTTTGGCGCAAGTCTATTTTTAGACTATGTCTATTTTTAGACATGATGATCATATTTCATAAGTTGTAGGATTTTATTTTTGGATGGTTTATCAAGTTGGAAAAATAGATGAAATTATATTTTTAGAATATTGGACGAAGTATATTTATAGATCGTCAATCTAAAAATAGATGCATGTCAATTATTATTAGCTCTTAATAATAATCAGACTCTAAACAACAACTTATTCTCTTGGAGCACTTCAGTTTAGTGCACGGATGTGGCACATCAGCTGACAGAAGGAATTACACTATTCCTAAGGGTTTACAGGAGCTAATGCATGGAGGACTCAGTTAGAACTCAAGTGGCAGAGTTACGACACAGTTGGAATAAGTAGTTATGGAGTTGTATTTAGTTTAACTCAGTTAGACTCAGTTGAGCTAGTTGTATCTAGTCTAACTGATTGATACACTAGTGAGAGTGGAGTGAATTAATTAGTTAATTAATTCACAAATAATAACTCATTAATCAACTGAACAATACAGTAGTTAACTACAGTGCATGGCAGTTTCAGTGGAGACTAGTGGAGAGATAGGTGAAAGGGAAAGATAGACTATCTATTGTGACTATAGTGATGCATTGATTACATCACAGACACATTGGATTTTCCAATGAGGATTGCCCAGCTAATCCAAGAGTAATTTGAATTCATTCAGAGCTATTCTTCAGAAAATATTGTGCAGTGGAGGCAGGCTAGCAGGTGGCAAAGATCGGTTCATGGATTTGCAAGATTGGGCCTGATTAGTGTATGACGATTGTACAATACTGAGAGCTCGTCATAAGCTTTTTATGTTTGTATGATATTGTCATATGATCTCCATGTTACATAATATATAGTTGGGGTTTTCAGCTTCAGGCTTTCCCGGTTACAAAACTGTGTTATGTGCGATTGATTATTTTTGTTTATGCTTTACATGTGTGTGCAATTAAATTTTCCACAAAAGATTAACAAGTGGAATAGAGTCAATATCTTGCATAAAGTTAAATAGTGTGAGATCAGGTGGATCTTGGTGTTACACAGCAATTTGTCACCGTCCCTGCAATTCTCCATCCCACACATTCGAGGGTTCATTCCGTGACATGTGAGCAGTGACATAACTTGAAAACACTTTCATGGCATTCCCCTAAACATGTACTTTCATTGCTCTAAAGAAAACTCCTTGTGAAAAACCCTTAAAATAGCCTTTTCATCCTTGGTGCGACTAGCTTGTGTTATACCCACGCCAATGGGGGAAATTATTCAAAGAGGGCACACCAATTGACGCTTTGTCTCAGAGTCGCACTCGCGCCAGGCTTAATAAAGGGTGTTTTTTAAAAATAAATGGCGGAAGATTGACTTTAACCAACTCCTTAACTAGTCTCTAAATTGAGTTGGGATGTTTGGCTCTGGATTTCCATGTAGAGGAATTAGTTGGCCACCCCCCATGGAAGCTTCCTTGAGGATAGGGCCAATCCCATGATTGTAGGGATCCCAAATCCCCTTCCTCCATCTATATAAGCTTGCCATTTCCCTTTGCAAGCTAATCTCCAAGAGCCTTCATAGCCTAAAGAATGTTGCAAGAGCTTTGATAGTCCTCATAGTGCCAAATCCATAGCAAGGAGATTGACGATCGAAGAGAGAGGCTTGTCCCTATTTCCGACAAGCTTTACCGAGACGTATTTCGCTGACGACCTGCCGAAGGAGGATTTCAGCGTCAGAGCCAGGTTGTATCATCCTTTGTTTCATTAACATAAGCAACTACGATTATAGTTCCACTCGTATTGTTCATGCTTGTTTATGAATTGTGTCCTCTCTGACTAACACATAATTGCAATTATATGGTTTTATGCTCGTATGTTCGTCATGTTTCTTGTATGTGCAGGTGTTCGATCACGTCAAGTGGTGGAATTGTGACCTGTCAGAGGAAGGGATCGAGAGCACTATCCTCTCCACAATGACAACAACGTTGGACCTGAGGTGGGCCTTCTATCATGCTTTGGTTTTTGCAATTAGGATCTTGCGTCGTAGCGTGTTGGATTATTGCTAAACCTAATCTGGGCTAGTAGGGATCGCCTCTATCCGCAGAGGGGATTTACCTCCTTAAAAAATTGGCAACTCCACTGGGGAATTAGCTTGTTGTTTGCTTTATAAACTACATAAGAAGCCTGAGGTTAGCCAGATAGCCTTCGAAATGCTCTTGCTCTGCATTAGCGAAGTAGATTAATGTTTCTTCAGTCAATCTTTGGTTTAGTTTATGAACTGAACACTTGGAGTATTGTCTTGTCTTTCGGTTGTTTCTTGATTTTTCTTGCTTGATCAGCTCTTTTGGCTGGCTCTTTTTGTGAGTTGGTTTTTGGTTTGAGCTTTACCATCACTAGTTTTCTTCTTGGATTGCTTATTTTTTATTTTTCCTTAGTAAACTCGGTTGGCGCACTTTTCAGTGTGACAGTCGTGCCCACTGGCACATGTTGTCAGTGTATTACTTGCGCCAATTCCATTCTGGCACTAGTTTAAGCCTTACAGTCGCGCCAATCCTGTAAGGTAGTAGGGTTTACTCTGTTTTGAGCCTTCTGAGACTGATCTGGGTGTTTGGTCTTGTTTTTTTGACTGCTTGAGTGTTCTGGAGCCTTGTTTGACTGACTGTGACCTTCTTCCTTTGGTTGTTTGCCCATTTCTATCGATTTTACGCTTTAGCCCTAGGGCATCTAGGTGCTATTGTGCATCGAGCCTCCCTTGCGATTTTTTAGTTTCCGTCTGTTCAATCAGCTTTGTGATTTCTTCTCTACACTCATTTGGTGGTTTTCTATTGTTTCATTGCGTTATTTTAGTGATTTTCTTCTTCCTCATTCGAAATCCACTTTGTCTCGTTTTGGGCCTAGATTACATGGTCCAATTGATTATTTGGGTGTCTTTTGATTTGAGGGACTCTTTATCGATTTGAGATCTGATTATAGGCTTGCATTGAGTGAAATTTGATTATTTTTGTCTTTTTATTTTGCTTCTCAATTGCTTGTCTCATTTGTTTTCATCTTGTTTAGTGCTCTTGCTCTTAAACATTGAAAATACAAAAAATCTCTTTTGCGTTGAATTAGTTGGTGTGAATTAGATCTTTTCGGTGTTATTAGTGATTAGTAACTTTGAATGAAAAGCTTTTAGTTTCCATTAGATGTGTTGGAGATATCATTGGTTGTTTTCTGGTCATTTTGTTGTTGTGTGAAAAGCTCTTAACTCTCCTGTAGTTAGCTTTCATCTAATGGAATGATATACTGTGGCATGTAGTGTGCATTTAGGAGATTTCGGGACATTACATTCGCTAGGGCTTGAAAAATGGAACATAATTGAAGATAAACATTAAAATTTATTCAATTTACACTAAGGCAGCATTGAAACATTAACGAAATATTTAGAGGTCTAGGCTAGAGACGTGTTTCGGCATCTTTAAACCTAGTAGCTGTCGTTCGCCTCTTGGCTTTAGACAGTGCTAGTACAGACTCGTGATCCCCGTACCGTCGCATATATAAAGGGAGACCCCACTAGGTTTCTATCCTTTATCCATAGGAAGTTGAGTCTGCTGCCCTATACCAGTGACACACCAGACACAACATTCGAGGAGATTGCCTGCATGTACGTCAAGTCCTTGGTTGATTTCTTTTTCATTTTGAAACCAAGGTGTATATTGCAGTTCATGGTTATTTGGTACACCCTTTTCCTAGTATTCCTGAGCAGTCATTTTGATCTTATCTGACTCTTTAAATTTGAAAAGATCACCAAGCGCTTGTCCTTTCACGCTTGCTTCAAAAACGAAAGAGATAGAGTCATCTTTCATCCGCTTCTCGACTCTTAAAACATGAAACGGTGAAGTTTATAAGTTTCAATGTCATAAAATAAATCATCCGCGATCACACTCCCTACTAGATTTTGCTTGTTGGCCATTTGATTGTGTGCCTTGGTTCTTTTTCAGCCCATGTGTGTGTTTGATCTTTTCCTCTTGTCATTACTACCACAGCGGCAGAACCCTCAGTTTTGTCTACTGGTATTCCATATACGGATGATTCATCAGAGGTTTCTCAACCCTCTGCTGAACCTCAGTAGCCCATCGTTTCCGAGTTTCCCGACGGGGGACCAGTTCTATCTGAGCTTCCCTTTGGAGGACCAGTTGAATTCAATTGGCCCTTATCCGACCCTTGGTCTGGATTTGGAGTAGGGGAACATTTCCCTCCTCTTACATCGGGTTATCCCTTTTTAGCTGTTGTTATTCCTCCTAGTCCTCACCATCTATTACGGAATCTAGTGGCAGGTTCAAATATGAGTGAATCCATTCATTCTGCTAGCGAGGAATTCCCCACGTCTGGTGAAGATTACCAGCTATTCCCAGAAGTAACTCAAAAGTTATTCCCAGAAGACAACGCCGAATCATCTGTTATGTCTTCGCCTGGTCCCTCACTACCAGCAGGGTATAGATCCTTAGGTTAGATAATAGATTATTGCCGCCACTGCCTCTATGGGGGTATCAGCTCCTTTTACGAGGCCAGTTGTTCATTCATTGGCGATGTCTCCATAGAAACCTGTCACATCATCCCCTGAGGTCACTTTTGTACACGTCAGACCCACTGTTTGTGTGGCTGCATCTACAGCCGTTGTTACCACTCAGTGCGTAAGGACCACATCGCTTCTCGAAGACGTCTACATAGCTTCTGCTATGCCAGAGAACATCTCTCCTAAGGAGTATCTATTTTCCTTACAACAATCGAACCCCGAGGTCGGACAACCCCCTCAAGATCCCAGCCGCTCGTATTTTTCGCATTATGCACAGGATGGTACACCTGTGTACATTTTTCCATATCAGTACGATGAGCACAAGAACCCTTTGCGTTTACCCGCTCCTAAGGCTCAACTTCATGCTCAGGGTTTACCGTATAACCAGGCTGGGCAGCCTTATAACCCGCAAGGACAACCTTTTCAAGGCCAACCTTCGGGCTAGCTTGGCTATCCTTACGACCCGCAAGGTTACCCTGTGGGCTAGCAAGGGCCGTTGTATGGTCTGCAAGGACAGTATTACAACCCTTCAGGTCAACTCGTGCAGCTTCTTCCTGGATTCCAACCGGGCCAACCTCAAGGACTCCCAGGTCAACCGGGGTACCAACCCGTGCCGGTATATGGTCCTGGGGGGCAAGTCCAATCGTTGCAACCCATGCAACCTCAGTATCCTGTTGCTCCAAATGTTGCACATCAGCCAGGACCATCTTATGGTCCTGCTGTAGGTCAAACCGGTTACCAGCCACCACCTGGCTCCATTCCTCCACTAGGCCAACCGGTTCATCCGGCACAACCCGGTGTTCCACCACCAGACCAACCGGCCCATATGGTACAACCTGGTGTTCCTCAACAGCTAGTTCAGCCTGTGCAACCGACACAACCTGTTTATCTGAGTTAACCTATTCAACCAGGGCAGCCCGTTCAGCCAGGTCAGCCTATCCAACCAGGTCAGCCTCCACACTCTGTTAACCCTACCCAACAGTCAGTTTACTCGATGCCACAACCGAATCAACCAGTGCATCCTAATTATCAGGCTCAGCAGGGTCCCACTTATCAGCAGCCTACTCAACCTCAAGGCGGTTATTACCCTCATGATCAATCTTGACCGACTTATAATCCGCCCCAAGATTCCCATTATTACACTCAACAACCCGGCTACACCTATACTCAGCAGCCAAATCCACAAACTGCTCAAACGGGGCCGACTTACAATCAGGGTCCATACTCTGGTTATCAAGCCCCGTACACTGGTTACCAACAACCGAATTAGGCTGGTTACCAACAACCGAATCAGACTGGTTATACACCCTATACCCCCTACGGTCAGAATCTTGCTGGGCAGAACCCATTGGGGCAAGGATATTCTCAACTAGCATGGAGTACAGGTATCGGTCCTTATCGAGGGCCTGGCATGCCGTTCAATCCGCAATTAACCAATGATCCGATTCTTCATAATCCTTATTGGCCTCCGGTTCCGACCAAGGTGCCCGGCGACTGCCCAAAGTTTGAAGGTAAAGCTAGTGAAGACCCCCAAGCTCATGTAATGACCTACCATTTGTGGTGTTCATCTAATTCTTGGGTCGACGATTCAATTCGTCTACATCTCTTCCAGAGCACTCTTACCAGTGCTGCCACTAAGTGGTATATTGAATTACCCCGTGGCATCTTTCAAGATTTCAATACTTTAGCAATGGCCTTTCTGACTCAATTCCAGTTACCAGTTCGCTATGAAGCCGGGACGCATATCCTAACTTCACTGAAGTAGGATAAAGCCATCGACATATCTGATCATATTCATGAATGGCAACGTCGTCGTAGGCTGATCAAGTTTGATATACCTGATCAACTACTAACTCATTGGTTCACCACATCCTTCGTTAACAAAATCATGCAAGATATTGCTATGGGGGCATGTGTGACTCAAGAATAGGCCATTGTGCGTGCCCAGTATCTCGATATGGTATACTCTCAGTCCGGCACACTTTATGATATTTTGACTGATGCTCCACGCCCAGGAACCTCTAAAGCTCTGCCTACCCCATCGGTGGATGGTGTTATTGGTTACATGTCTCAAAATTCTCGAAAATCTTCCAATGGGAAGCAGAAGTCCAATTCATCCAATAATTCTGCTCTTCCCGCCCCTCCAGATTCTGGCAAAACTGCGGAGGTTAATGCCGTTCAGGCTAATCCTACGGAAAAAGCCTCCAAAGGGAAAAACAAGGGCAAAGGAAAATCCAAACCTAATGCCCCAAAGATAGAATCTTCTAAACCTCGGACTGAGGACGATTCCCAACATAAACTGAAGTACCCCTGCCTCATTTTTGAAGGAGATCATTATACCACGGATTTTCCACGACGATATGAAATTAGTCAACTTCTCAAAGGCTACAAAGGGACTCTGACAGTCCTTAAAGAACCGTTCTCGTCTCAACAGACCCAAATGGTTGAACAACCTTCACCATCTACACCATTTGGGTCCTAGGTCTTTATGATGAATGGTGTTGCACCTGTCTCCATCGCTACACGTTTGAAGAATTATACTGGATCATGTTAGGCAGCTAGAAAGGAAGTTGCGGATGGCCCACCTCCTCCACCTGTCTCTAGTTTTTTAGAAATTGAGAAGCCTACTGCTGAACCGGTTGTGAGGCCACCTTCTAAAGTTGTTCTACGAAGGTATTCCTACAGTCCAAAATCCCGTGCCGCTCAAAACTACAGTATTGTTGAGGATTTGGCACAGGTGCCTTCTGCTATGTTCGCATTGGAAGTCCTTCAAAGTTTCCCTTCACAACAGAAATCTTTGTTGTCTGCAATCGGTGGAATCGATCCCGCCGATTCTAGTCTTCTCACCTTCAACTTAGAAAATTTTATACTTGACTTCCGCATCAAATTTCTCTTGTTATTCAGGTCGGGATCAATGGTCTTAATATTCATCGGGACGTTGTGGATGAAGGTGCTTCTACCTGTGTCATGACGTCCGCCTGCTGGAAGGCCATTGGCTCTCCGACCCTGTCATCATCTCCCAATGCCTTAGAGGCATTCAATGGTCAGGAATCCAAAATCCTAGGTGTTCTTGAGAATTTTCTGATTACGTTACAGGGGAAGACAGTCAACGTAGAAGTGGAAGTGGTTGACGCCAAACTTAACTACAATTTTCTTCTCGGTGGCAGTTGGACTCACGCTATGATATGCGTTCCATCCACCCTCTTTCGACTTCTTAAGTTTCCTCATGAGGGAAAAATCGTTACTGTGGATCAGTTGTCTTTCTTCACCTCCACCTCTGAGAACAACGTTCCTTACATGGATAAGATCCCTAATCCCCCCGATAGTGTAGGACATGGTATCTTCAAGGACCCTGTCCTCATGGGTATTTTTCCCGCACCACCACCGCACATCGTTCAAGTTAATATGATCTCTAGGTCTGATGACCCATGGATCATCCCTTCGCCTGCACAGGTGACTGATTTTGGAGAATCGATGCCTTTAACTCCAGTAGAGATTAATTACTGTGAAATCATTGCCACATCCGATCCTCCCCCTCCTCAACATGCTCCCTCGAGCATGGCTTTAGATATCTATTCTCAATCCCCCTGGCTCGGTGAGGCCGACTCGCCTGATCCTCTTAAAGAGAATTTTCCTTCCGACGAAGCCATTATTGAAACCATGTCTCTTGAGGAGCTGCCTTGGAGTGATACGCATCATCGTTCCTCCTTTATGCCTAGCCTAGGGGAAATGTCAGATTGTCTAGAGCGTTTTGCATCTCAGGTTCCCACTCCGCCTCTCCAGATGCCCATATTGACACATGAGGTCTTCTCAGAGGGAAACCTGAGCAACATTACTCAAACCATTCCGATCGACATCTCCATTAAACTGGGGATCATTGAAAACATACATGTGGGAGTAACTTTTTCTCCTGATGAGATACGAGCTTATATTGATCTTTTCTGAGAATTCAGGGACGTGTTCACTTGGTCCTCTAAGGAGATGCCTGGGATTGATCTCAGCATAGTCATGCACAAGATTCCTACCTATCCTGGTGTGAAACCCGTGCACCAATGCTTATGCCCAGTGCATCCTTGCAAAGCCGCTGCCATTAAAGAAGAATTTGAAAAACTTCTGAATGCGGGCTTCATTTACCCGATTCCCCTCACAGAATGGGCCTAAAACATTGTCCCTGTAGATAAAAAACAAGGCACTATAAGGGTCTGCATTGATTATTGTGATATTAATCGTGCCTATCCTAAGGACAGCTATCCTACTCCCTTCATAGATCAAATCATTGATGAATGTGTTGGGAGTGAGATTTATTCCCTGATGGACGGATTTTTCGAGTATAATCAGATAAATATTTTACCTACCGAGACTGCATTCATCTGTCTGTGAGGTACTTTCACTTATAAAAAGCTCCTGTTCTTCTTGAAGAATGTTGGAGCTACTTTCTAGTGTGCCATGTCTTATGCATTCCACGACATACGCCATATCGTTCAGCCTTATTTGGACGATCTGCCAGCTCACTCATCTCGGCGGGAGGACCATCTCGAACACCTTCGCCAGATTTTCCTTCGTTGTCGATGCTATAATATCCGGCTTAACCCTCATAAATGTGTCTTTTGCGTGCATTATGGCCATCTCTTAGGGTTCATAGTCTCCAAGGACGGGATTCGCCTCGACCCTCTAAAATTCGAGGCTATTGTCAATCTTTCATCACCCTCCTCGTTATATCAATTGCAGATTCTGCAGGGAAAAGCTAATTTCCTTCGATGCTTCATCCCGAACTAAGTGAAAGTTGCCAAAGGTTTCATGCGTCTCTTAAAGAAAAATGTTCCCTTCTGTTGGGATGAGATTGCTCAATGATCCTTTGAGAAGCTTAAGATGTTACTTGTTAATGCTCCATTGCTTCGTCCTCCAAAATATCACCGTGATTTCACTTTATATTTGGTCGCCGCGTTTAGCACTATATCTATGATTCTGGTGTAGGACAAAAATGATGGCAATGAACATGTTTTCTATTATCCATCACGAAACCTTCTTGACATAGAGACACGTTACGCTCATGTCGAGAAGCTGGCATTAACCGCAGTGCAAGCTGTGCAGCGTTTTTGCCACTACATCCTGCTGCATACAACAACCGTGTTTTTGGATTGCAACCCCATGACATATATTCTATCTCGACAATTACTGGGGGGGGAAATACTCCAAATGGATTTTTATCCTTCATGAGTTTGTGTTAGAGTTCACCACCGCTAAGTCGACCAAATCATTGGTTTTTGCGGATCTCATTTGCTCCCTCCCGATAGACTCCACCCCATCTCATTCTGAGGATCATATCTCGGATGAAACACTCTTCCTTATCAGCACTCGTGACCCATGGAACAGCGAAATTATTGTCTATCTTCAAACATCAACGTTCCGGTCTGAGTTGACCAAAGATGCCCGACGTCGGATTCGGCATCAGTCTCAACCCTACCGTATTGTAGGAGATACATTATATCGGGTTGGGGTAGATTCGGTGCTCTGCTAGTGCTGAAGAGGCTGAAAGAGTCTTGAATGACTGTCACAGTGGTGCCTGTGGCGGTCACATGTTCGGATATGCCACTGCCCAGAAGATTCTGCGTGTAGGTTACTTTTGGCCGTCGATATTAAAAGACTGTATTGTTGCAGTCCGAAAATGTCATCTGTGCAATTTTTTCAGCACAAGATGTGCGTGCCACCTCTCCCTCTACATCCTATCATTACTGTCGGCCCTTTTGCAAAATGGGGCATATATTTTATGACATGTAACCCTCATTCGGCCAAGGGGCATGCATATATAATCGATGTTGTCGACTACTTTACTAAGTGGGCCGAAGCGATGCCTACACTAACCTCCGACGGTAAGACAGTTGACCAATTTATTTTCAACCACATTATTGCACATTTCAGGGTCCCTCAGGCCATTGTTACTGATCATGGTACCCATTTCTGAGATTATATGATGGCCGAGCTAACATCAAGATTGGGCTTACGACATGATAGCTCAATGCCATATTACCCCCAAGCAAATGGCCAGGTTGAGGCTGTGAACAAGGTTTTGGTCACAATGCTTCAACGAACAGTTGATATTCATAAGTCCAATTGGCACCTCCAATTGTTCTCAGCTCTATGGGCCTACCACACGTTAGCAAAGAGTGCGACCAGATTCACACCATTCCAATTGGTGTATGGTCTGGAAGCAACTCTTCCGGTTGAGTGCGAAATTCCTTCCTTAAAGTTGGTTGTAGAACTTTTGCCCGATACTTCTCCTGAAGAAGAGCATCTCTTGTATTTGGAACGGCTGGATGAAACCCGCTGCTTGGCTGCTTTAGTCATTGAAGCAAAAAAGAAGCGGGTCAAAGCTCATTTTGATCAATCCGTATCTCCACGTTCCTTTGTCAAAGGATACCTTGTCCTCCTATACAACCAAGCACACAACAAACTTGGAGCAGGAAAGTTCCAACCGATGTGGCATGGGCCCTACATTGTAAAACAAGTATTAAAAAATGGGGCTTATGAGCTGATTGATTATGAAGGAGTTCCATTGGCACAGCCTAGAAATGGGTTGTACCTTAAAAAATACTACACTTGAAGTCATTTTGGTGTGGTGTGTGTGCATAGGTGTGTATATTCATTTGTGTGCATGTGTGGTGTGGTGTGCGATGTAAGCATCTTGCTGCTGATCGGGTCTTCCTGATTGTGCATATGTCTATTACTCCGTTTGTGGGTTTCGTGGATGGTGCCTCCCCCAGTACCAGGAATCTTTCATTGGTAGCCTGGGTAGTCTATGATCCTGCTGGTGAATTGGTCAACCTGCAAGGTGTGTGTTTGGGTCCTGCTACAAATAATATCAAGGAATATAGTGCCGTGTTGGAATTATTAACTGAGGCTGTGGACCTCGGCATTCGTGAATTACTTGTGTATCTAGACTCACAACTTCTAGTATTACAGCTTAATGGTCATTATTCTGTTAGAAACCCATCCATTTTACGTCTGTATCTGCATATTCGTTTACTGGAGAGAAATTTTGATTATATTACATATCAACATATACCCAGGCATATGAATACATTAACAGATGCATTAGCTAATTTGGTTTTAGATAGACATTTGTGCAATTTATAAAAAAAAAAAATCATCACATGTAAAGAGATCCATCCAGAAATAGGTATATATATATATATATATATATATCTGTGTGTCAAAATGTTTACATAGTGTGCATCACATAAGATCAAAAATATACATTTTCATCTTAATATAGCTGGAGACAACATGTCTCTCAAAAAATATGCAGGAAAAGCCCTAATGTCTAATCTGCATGGCGCTCATGGTAACAAGCCACTGCACGCACTAAGCATCTCAGTAGTCGGTGGAGGCGACTGGGCACCCCCACAGTGTGTCGCTGGTATGCTAGCAGAACATCTGCTAGCCATGCATAGTCTAGGATCCCTCGGGTGATGCCCTCCAGTTTCTGAATCAATTCACCTCCCTCGCCACTCTCATCTTGAGGGTCATGTTCGACATGGGTTCTCCGCGCAATGGGTGACATGTCCGCGGGCCTCTCTGGGTCGACATTTGCATACACATAAAACTATTATTAGAACGGACATGTATTACCAAAAAAAATCATAAATACATAAAAAAATCAAAAAGAGAGTATCATACCTAACTCTTCATCCCAGTCCTCCCCCTCCGGGAGTGGAAGATCAGGATGTCTGGTGAAATCGGTTCCAGCGTAGGGCCAATCCTCGACCATGATCAACTATCGCCGTAACCACCCAAAAACTCAGGTCTCCAAGACATCTGTTGACCTCCTCCTGACCTGGGCATAAGTGCTGCCCAGCGAGCCATCCTTGGCTCTCATGGTACCGGCTCAGCAACTATGGCCCCCTGGCCCTGGAAGATAGGTAGTCGTTCCAGGATGAACGACACCAAAATGGAACTGTAGCCAAACTGTTTTAGTTTGACTTGCTTGCATCTTGTCAGCTGCCTCTTGATATTGGTTGTCACCGTTGTAGCCCAATCGAATAGTGTAGGACTCATACACTTAGAGGCTAGTATGAGTTGGGCTTTGGTTGCTTCATGCGGTGCCTGCAATCTTGCAGCCCGTGTAATGGTGTGTAGCACTACTCTGAGTGCTAGATCCTGAACATTGTGGATGTCCACCTTCCCGCTTCCTGATTCAGTTTGTGCCCCTGGGCACACCCTCACCATTACTTGCTTCGTATTTTCACCAAAAGGTCTGCTGCCTGTCAAAATAGGTACTGGGCCTCTGCGCGACAACCTAGTGATAAAGTACATGTCGGAAACCTCAAGTTCCAACACTTGGTCTCGAAGTTTAAAAACTTCCTCATTTTCGTCCCATATGCTAACCAGGGATTGTAGTAGCTCAGGTTGAGCTCATAAACATGGAGTAAGAAAGAATTTCTTGAGTCCACAGTTCTTCAGTGCATTCATATAGGCTTCATTATCCATAGCCATTTCATCTTCCTCCCCATGTTCCCTCTCCTTCCATTCGATAACCATTGTGCTTGTATATTTGCATCAACACAATAAAAAATGCTTTGTTAGATCTCTGGTACATTAAAAAATCCACATGTGTAGCTCACATTTTTAAATTTCTAAGCGTAAAATTGAGTTGTGCCATTGGCGTGACCCCTTTATGAAGAAATATCCATTGGCGCGGTTCCGTGCCCGATACCCGCGCCAATGGAGAAAGCCCTAAAATTTTAAAAGGGGCCCTCCAGAAGTTTAATACACAATGGAACTCATAAAAAAATTGAATGAAAATAGAGCTTAAGGGAACGCCTTTTACCTGGAACAAACGAGGAGCTGAATGACATCCCGGATCAGTCACAATCACCGCCACAAGTTTGCACACAAACAGACCAATGTTGCTCTCCAAATAAGGTAAAAAGTAAAAGTAATTTTATTTTACCATTTGAAGCCTATTTATAACTTTTTAAGTCAAAATTTAGGTTTTAAGTGTCATTTTTCTCAGTATTTTAATATATTTTGTCAAAAATGGATTTTACACTTGCTTCTATGTGCAGTGATAGGTTTTTGCGTTACTTGGACAGTGAGACGAGTTGTATTTTATACTTTTTCGAAATCGGTAGAAACATGAAAAAGTCATTTTGGAGTCATCTTTCAGCTCTTTTCTGACTCTCTAAACATGAAAATATTGCCGATTCCCTTGTCGTTTTCGATCTCATTAAAGTGGACGCGAAACGACATCTACCTAGTATACATTTACCCCTTTTTCGGGTTGGGATAGATTACTTATGAAAAATGAATACCCTAGCCTAACACGACTAGGAGGTTTTCTCAGATATTGTTTTCTACCTTTTCGGGTCTGAGGAACTATTTACGAAAAGTGACCATTGGATTTTACTTTTCCGCTGTCTTTTCAAACTCTCTAAACATGAAAAGAAGCTGATAATTTCCTTTTTCAGACTTGTTAAACCCCGATGACATTGGATTCAGTCATAATGACGATATCTGAGTTCCTCCTTGCTCATAAAATATACTAGGATGGGCTTATATGGCAAGCATATGGTATCCTCTTCAAGCTTGTGTAAAAATAAAGAGGTACTCACCAGAAATGGTGAGGAAAATGGAACTAACATCATTGTCGTGTCGGCAGTATGTCGCTCTTGGACATGGCACTTGTCTGCATTCATGTCGGGTTGGGGACATCTCATCTCATTTTCCACTTGCCTCCGTGGGTTTGGGTGATCCCTTTTGACCTCTCATCTGCTCTTTGCCTTGTCATCATGACCCTTGATATTTTGATGTCAAATGCTGCCAAATCCACTGTCGTGCCGCTGATATGTTCAAGAGAAGTTGACTTCTACAAAACTCCAACCTTCCTCTGATTCTCATCTGATCCTGATTCACAAAGAAATTTTGTTCCTTTGTCTCGTGTCGATGATGTAGGAAACACTATGGCCCACCTTCGATCAAGGTCACTTCCTGTCAACTTCAGTTCATTATCCAGGAAGCTGATCTAGAGACTCCCTTCTGGTACCTTGGAGCCTGCATGCCTCAATGGCAGGTTCTTCGCGTTCGATGTGAGGTTTTCATCATTGGCCTCCGATCGAGTGATTCTATGGGTGTTCGACGCCAGTTCATTGATTCACATGCCATAGATTATACCTGTAGTAGCTTGAGGGCCATTGTCATTATTGGTGGTACCTTTCACATCTGTTAACGGCTTTCATCATTGGCTGGTAATCATACGATGTTATTGCATGTTCGACTTCAACTCACATATTCCCATGCTTGAAATTGTACTATGTTCGGGTCGAGATGGAGTGCAAGACCCTGGATTCCTGTCTGTTATAATCCAGGCTACAATTTTGTGGATTATTATGATTAGTTACATGACTCACTGATTGGATGGCTGCGAACATACCTGAGTCTATTTATCGATCCTCAGAGGATGGCTGCGTCCATACCTTGGATCTAGATTATTGTATACTCTGTTATGGATGGCTGCGCCCATACCACATATATATCATGTATCTGAAATATCAGTTGTATTTCTCTATGCAGGTTTTCCGACGGCGGTGTTTTTAGTTGGACACGTTCTCCTAAAAAATTTCACCCCTCTCTCTCTCTTTCGGGCCTCATGCTTTAGGGGGCATCTGTTACACATCAATTTTTCACCGTCCCTGCAATTCTCCATCCCGCACATTGGAGGGTTCATTCTGTGACTTGTGAGCAGTGACATAACTTGAAAACACTTTCATGGCATTCCCCTGAACATGTACTTTCATTTCCCTGAAGACAACTCCTTGTGAAAAACCCTAAAAATAGCCTTTTCATCCTTGGCACGACTAGCCTGTGTTATACCCATGCCAATGGGGGAAATTATTCAAAGAGGGCGCGCCAATTGGTGCTCTGTCTCAGCGTCGCACTCGCGCCAGGGTTAATAATGGGTGTTTTTTAAAAATAAATGGCGGAAGATTGACTTTAACCAACTCCTGAACTAGTCTCTAGATTGAGTTGGGACGTTTGGCTCTGGATTTCCATGTAGAGGAAGTAGTTGGCCACCTCCCATGGAAGCTTCCTTGAGGATAGGGCCAATCCCATGATTGTAGGGATCCCAACTCCCCTTCCTCCATCTATATAAGCTTTCCATTTCCCTTTGCAAGCTAATATCCAAGAGCCTTCATAGCCTAAAGAATGTTTCAAGAGATTTGATAGTCCTCAGAGTGCCAAATCCATAGCAAGGAGATTGACGATTGAAGAGAGAGGCTTGTCCCTATTCCCCACAAGCTTTACCGAGACGTATTCCACTGATGACCCACTGAAGGAGGATTTCAGCGTCAGAGCCAGGTTGTATCATCCTTTGTTTCATTAATATAAGGGACTACGATTATAGTTCCACTCGTATTGTTCATGCTTGTTTATGAGTTGTGTCCTCTCTGACTGACACATAATTGCAATTATATGGTTTTATGCTCGTATGTTCATCATGTTTCTTGTACGTGCAGGTTTTCGATCATGTCAAGTGGTGGAATTTTGACCTGTCAGAGCAAGGGATTGAGAGCACTATCCTCTCCGCAATGACAACAGCGTTGGACCTGAGGTAGGCCTTCTATCGTGCTTTGGTTTTTGCAATTAGGAGCTTGCATCGTAGCATGTTGGATTGTTGCTAGACCCGATCTGGGCTAGTATGGATTGCCTCTGTCCGCAGAGGGGATTTACCTCCTTAACACTTGGACATATGCATGCTTAGTGCATATAATTTTTACAAAGAATTCTTAGAAAAGCATTCAGGTAGTTTTTGTCCCGGAGAGGCTTTCCACCTTAAAAATTGTGTGCATTTTTGTTCCTTTTGTTTACTGCTGTCATTGTACAAACACTGATAATAATTGAAGATTAAATAATTCTCTAATTGAAAGGAATACTGATTCACCCCCCCTCTCATTATTTACAACAATTGGAATCAGAGCTTGGTTCCTTCAATAGTAGTTTAACACCTGGAAGGAGGTCATGAAGCATACCAAGAATGGTGTACCTCTGTTCAATGAAAATAACTATGCACTCTAGAAAGGAATAATGGAGGTCTATCTCTTGGTGCAAGGTTATGAAGTATGGGACACTATTCAAAATGGATTTATATCAACTGCGAATGAACAAGGTAAGAATAATTTGGTAAATGACGAAAAACCAAAGAATATTATTATTAGTGGACTTATTGAATCTGCCTATCATAAGGTGTTGGGTTGTAAAACTGCCAAAAATGTATGGGAAAAGCTTGAGAATATATATGCAGGTGATTCAAATGTCAAAGAAGCAAAGCTTCAAATCTACAGAGAAAAATTTGAGCAACTCAGAATGAAAGAAGATAACAACATTGTTGCATACTTCCAACACGCTGATGAAATAACCAACACTCTGGAAGGATTAGGAGAGCCTGTTTATGAGAAGTATATTATATGAAAGATTCTTAGAACATTACCAGGGAGATTCAACCCAAAGTTATTGGTCTTAGAATATAGTGCAAATCTAGACAAACTCAGCACAGAGGAATTACATGGATTTCTCATAGCATATGAAAGGAGACTTGATGAAGAAGAGGGTACTTCACATCTAGAAATTGTTTTCGCTGCATCTGAGAAAAACAATACGGAGAAACAACCTTGAAAGGCACAGACCTGCACCTGCAAGTGTGAAGAAAAGGAAGATGATGAAGAAGGTCTTTCAGATGGAGAATATGCTTACTTTACGAGAAAACTAAAAATTGGTAAGGGAAAATTCAAGGGTAAACTTCCATTGATATGTTTCGGCTGTGGTGAGGTTGGTAATTTTCGCAGCAAAATGTCTGAACAAAAGTGATGGAAACTCAAAATAAAAGAAAAGATTTAAGAAATTCAACAAGAAAATAAAAAATAAAGGATTTAAAAGGAAATTTCAGTCTAAAGAAGATAGCTCATCACCCGATGAAGACAATGACAACGAAGAAGAAGCTAATGAGAGAGTATTGTTTATGTCCAAGCACATTAAACAAGAGGTATCAAACAATGAAGAAGAAGGGATGACCATAGAAGAATTTCTAAGGAGGCAATCAAGCTTATAAAAGAGCTCAAGGCTAAGAAGATCCATTCCAATACTCTTGAATAACAAGTTCAACGTATCAAAATTGAAGTTGAAGAACACAAATTTATTGAAGAGTCACTTCATAAGAAGTTGGAAGAAAGCAACCAAGAAAGGGAAGCATTAAAAGCCAAATTAGTTTCTCTATGTAAGGAAGTGAAGAAGGGAAAAACTATCCAAAACTATGCCAACAGCTCAAGGGTATTAGAAGAAATCATCAACAATCAATGACCTTACAACGACATAACTGGCCTAGATTAGAAAGAAGAAGAAGCAAGACCTTATACAACAAAAAAAAAAGAATCTATGAGATATGACATGCATGTAGACTTCATTGGACAAGATTCACAAGAACATCCTTGGAAGACGATTCCTCGACAAAGTTTTTCATCTAGGTACCAACATAGTTTTCATGGCTATTTTTATTCATGTGGAAAATTTGGTCATAAAGCTGTAGAATGTTGCACGTACCCTAGGAACCAATACAATTCCAGGAGATCTATCAAATATGAACCTCCCAGGGCTCAAAGAAACATCAATAGATTTGAACATTTAAGAAATAATATGGAATTTTATAAATGTTAGAACTTTGGACACATAGACAGAGACTGCAGACTTGAAAATCCTCGAGAATAATCTTCAAAGCTAGAGAACGAATGAACATGGAAGAAGAAGAAGACTAATAATTGTGCTCTCGCTCTCAAGGCTCAAAAAAACAAATATGTGTGGTATGTTGATAGTGATTGCTCAACACATATGACTAGAGATAGAAAGAAATTTGTATCTCTGAAAGAGAAGAAGGATGGAGTCGTGTCCTTTGGAAATGATGTATCTTCAAATGTTATAGGATCAGGTACTGTCACTCTTGGAATAGAATATGCTCTAGCCAAGAATGTTTTATTGGTTGAAAACAAGAATCGCAATCTGCTTAGTGTTGGAAAAATGTGTGATCAAGGACACACAATACTATTCAACTCCACAAAATGTGAAATTAGGAAAGGTAGTTATGGTGAAATTGTGGCTACAGCAAGTCGAACTCCAAACAACATATATGTTCTGGATGAAGCAACTGAAGCATGTCTAATAGCTAAAGAGGATGATGTAATATTTGGTAGCAATGATGATCGACTAAGTAAGAAATTTGCTAGAAAGATGCAAAGTGAGTTCCAGATGTCTTTACTTGGTGAGCTGACATACTTCTTAGGGCTTCAAATATCTCAGCAAGAGAAAGGAATATTTATATGTCAAGCCAAGTGCATTAAGGAAATGCTCAAGTAATTCAAAATGAAAGATTGGAAACCCATCCTTACTTCGATGGTAACAGGATACAAATTGAGCATAGACGACTCATCTAAGGATGTTGACCAATGGTTGTACAGATCTATGATTGGCAGTCTTCTATATGTAACAACCTCCCGGCCAAATCTTATGCAAGTAGTTGGACAAGTAGCAAGATTACAAGGAGCACCAAAATAATCACATATTATTGAAATCAAAATAATTCCTCGATATCTAAAGGGAACAACAGGATATGGCTTGTGGTATCCAAAGGGTAACAATCTCATTATTCAAGCCTTTACAAATGCAGATTGGGTAGGAAGCATTGATGATTGTAAGAGTACTCGTGAAGCATTGGAATATCTTCACCAAAAACTTGGGATTCTCCCAAGTTCTCATTAGATTTTCCTTATTCAGAATATAAAGGGGGAGTGGAAGTGTGTACAGGTCTGTAGGATGGTTGTGTCTGAGGGGGAGTTACCCTTTTCCAGTGATGTCAAAGGGGGAGAGAATGTTGTAGGAAGAGGTATCATGATCAGAGGGGGAGTAATTTTGTTGCCATCAATGCCAAAGGGGGAGATTGTTGACTAGTGGTTGTCATTGATGTCAACCCAAATAGCTCCAAGGGCTACCCCAATATTGCATGGTAATTGTTACCTACAAAATTACTATATTTTGGGTCAAGATTATTTTTTATGGTTTCTACCCGTCAATATGTTTCTTAAGTATGAGGGGTTTATGCAGTGCATTATATTAGATATAATTTTTGGAATTCAACTGTGTTAAATTAACGTAGTTGAATCCCAAAAATTATATCTAATATGTTTCTGTTGATATATGGCACACCATGTAATTCTTCACGGTTTGAGAGATATTCATGTTTGAAGTTTGTAACCCCAGTTAGTGGGCTAAAACCCCATGGGGTTATGGCATGGGTCATTGAAAAGTCAATAATTAATAATTTTTAAGCTCCTAAAATCCCTTCCACGTTCACTTGTTGAAGCCCCTCTCAACCTAAGAATTTATATAAATTGTGATCCTCATATCCTCCTTATGTATGGATTTCACTACCTAAAACAGGTCATCGTGGAATTTTCACTCTAACTTTTTTTCTACAAAAGTTCAGAAGCTGAAATTTTTATGAAGAGAAGTTGAAATCCTGAGGAAGCTCTTACAAAAATTTCAGATCAAGGTGTGCAATATTTTTGGAGATATTATCTGTGGAAGTCAATCATTTTGCAGGCTCATGAACTTCATCTCAAAGAAGTGACCTTGGGAAAATTTTCATAACTCTCTCCCTGAGTATCGGATTAGAATTCTATAAAAATTGGAAGATATTTAATGTAATTTAGTTTTCGTTGCATCAATTTTAGTGTCGAATGAAGAAACAATGACACATGGAATGTCGTACAATTTTTCTCTACTGAATGAGTCCATAATTAGGTCATTGTGAGATATTGGGCATAACTCTCCCTTGAAGAATACAAATTGGGTCGTACCTATTGCATTGGAGATAAGACTCAAAGGACTACAACAGAACCAAAAATAACATATTGGGGATCAGAAATAACAGAGATACACCAGATTCAATATCGAGCGCCTAGAAGGAAAGAAAAATATAGATCATGTGTTGTCAAGGGTTGCAAAGGACCAGAATTTCTAGGGAAGCAAAGCAAAGCAAGGTGCAACAGATGGTAGCATGACGAGAGCAGTAATCAAGGTGCAAAATAACAGCATGAAGTTCATCACATGAAGACTTCATTTGGGAATCACTGCATATAGTCACTTTAAAGGTATCATTGAACTAAGTCATTGTAAATACATCATTGTAAAAGTTTTACTAATGTCTATCTACCAAGGGTTGAAGAGGCAGTGTCGGGAGGTCTAAGATCATCATTAGGTGTTTTTGTCATAGTTGGGGTTATGGTCTACTGTGTCTTCTTCTTCTACATCATTCTATACCATTGTAAGGGGGACCATTTTCCCTGGTACGAGAGCCCATTCTTATTTTATTCTTCTATAGTGTGGTAGGGTGATGCTAGGTTGGTGCATGAAGTCACCAATAGGTTCAAGCCTGTGAAAAATTCAGGGTGGTAGGGTGGTTCTAGGGTGAGTTGTACCTCATTGGGTTTTGGGGCATCCGTTCAGTTGACTATTGAAGAATCTTGGGCATTGGAGCATCCATCCAATGGGAGCTAGAGAAGAATTCTTTTCTATGATCTAGGAAGTTGGAGATTTATTTTCAATTGGATTTGAATATTAAAGAATTATTAGAAAATAATTCATGTGGTTTTTGTCCTGGATAGGGTTTCCACCTTAAAATTTGTGTGCATTTGTGTTCCTTTTGTTTATTGCTATCATTGCACAAACACTGATAATAATTGAAGAATAACTAATTCTCTAATTGAAAGGAATACTGATTCACCCCCCTCTCAGTATTTCCATCAAGTTTCCTCTTTGCCCAATCTCGTTGAATTTCCATGCCCAAAATATAGTTTGCAGCACCAATATCCTTCATGTCGAATTTGGAGAACAATTGGGTCTTCAAATCTTGGATAATTTATTTTTCATTTCCAACCAACAACATATCATCCACATACAAGACTAAATAAATAACATGGTCACCAATTTCTTTAAAATACACATAGTGATCCTCTTTGTTTCTGGTGAAGCCAAGTCCTCGTATGTATGTATCAAATTTATGATACCACATCCTTCATGACTGTTTTAACCCATACAAATAATTTTTTAGCCTGCATACTAGTTCTTTCTTACCCTTCACTGCAAAGACGTCAGTTTCCTTCATGTATATTTCCTCTTCCAAATCCCTGTGAATAAATTTTTTCTTCACATCCATCTGTTCTTCCACAAAATAAAATGCATCAACAACAGATAAAATAAATATAATAGAATTTACCTTTGCAATAGGAGAAAAAATATCACCAAAATCAATTCCCAGCACCTGGGAATAACCTTTTGCTACCAACCAAGATTTTTATTTCTCCATATTACCTTCTACATTCATATTCTTCTTAAACACCTATTTGCTTCCAATGGGTTTACTTCCAACCGAAAACTCCACCAAATCCCATGCCTTATTTTTGTGTAAGGATTCCATTTCATCAACCATGGCCTCCTTCCAAATTTTTCCATCCTCTCAATCCACTTCCTCCCTGATAGTTTTGTGATAATCATGAGTGATAGATAAAGCAAAATTTGAACATAAAGCAGATGGAATATATCGTTTCAGCTACCTTCTTCCTCAAACTGGTCTTCTCACAGTTGGATTTTGTGGCTCGTCCTCTTCTGAATCTTGTTCTGTTGTAAAGTATGATTCTTCCTCCTTTAGCTCAAACTCTATCTTCTCATGTTCCTTTGGTAGGAATTCATGTATAAGAACATCTTTCACCTCTCTAAACACCACATCTTAGTTGTACACAATCTTCCTTGTTTCTAGGCTCCAAAGCTTATAAAATTTTAAACCATCCTAGTATCCAATAAAGATCCACGTTTCAAATTTACTACCCAACCTAGTTATTTTCTTCTTTGGAGCATGTACATATGCCTCATAGCCAAATACCCTCAGATGTGAAAAAGAGGGTTTCTTACCAGTCCATAAATCATGTGGAGTCTTATCCTCCAACACTGATGAAGGTGATCTTTGGAGGTGTTAACTAGGTAGCATGCAGTCTCCACTTCCTCTACCCATAATTCTTGTCCTAACACAGTTATATTGAGCGTGCTTCTTTCCTTTTCCATCAACGTCATGTTCATTCTTTCTACAAATATGTTTTTCTGAGGTGTGTATGGAGTAGTATTCTATTGTTCTATACCACACTTTTTATAGAACTCTTCAAATTCCTTCTTGCATAATTTTCCTCTGTTATCTACCTTCAACACCTTTATCTTCTTCTCTATCCAGTTTTCCACTAGAGCCTTAAATTATTTAAATCTGTCAAAGACTTCATATATATTCCTCAGGAAATATATCCATGTATTCCTAGAGAAATCATCTATAAATGACACATAGTACACAAACTTACCCATTCATGGAACCGACACAGGTCTAAACACATCACTGTGCACAAGCTCTAATATATTATTCACCCTCTTAGCACTAGAAGGGAAACTCACTCGATTATGTTTCCCATATACACAATGTTCATAGAAATCGAAATCTAGAGAGAAATTCGTCATACCTTCTACCATACCATTACCATGTAGTATTCGAAGGCCCTTCTCTCTAATATTTCCAAGCCTTCGATTCCATCACATGGTATTTTCTCCAGAGGCCACTAGTCTTTGTGCTTCACTTCTAGGAACCACAAAATTGTTGCACCCATCAATAACAGTGCTACCCAAAATATTATACAAGGTTTCAATATGAACTCCCCACATCAATACCAGTTCTCTCTAAACCATCTTACAGGTATCTTTTGCAAACACTATTTTTACACCTGCATCATCCATATTGGTTACATAAATCATATTTTTTTCCAACTATCAAATTAAATAACAATACTGCTTTATGAAAAATTAACACCCTACATATCTTAGAAAACAATTCTTTTTACTTTTCTATTTTTTCCAAATGTGTCAGTTTCTTGGGTTTGAAATTATCCTTGTTAAACATTATAAGGTTTAGTGGACTTGTTTTTCTTATTGTCGCCTCTAGGTTTTTTAGGATTCTTCGAAGGTCTGGAAAACATGGAATTAACCTTGGAGGTTTGAACAAGAGCACTAGGAGTTTGAGTGGTATGCTTAACAGTCATGGTATTAGAATATATGTTCATTTGACCTATGATTCACTAGCTAGATTATGTTTCCCAAGGATACGAACCACACTACATCATCATTGTGGGATATCAACTTTGGTTGTGAAATTTCATTCAATTACCAAGGAGAACTAGGGATGATTTCATATAGATTACCTATTTTAGAATATTTCAAATCCAATTTTTTGGCACACATGATCGCCTTTTCCTTAGTTTGGGCTCCTACCTTTCATAAATATTCAACAATCCTAGGAATGAGTGACTTGGTGAACCACTGATGAACAAATTCATTAGGGAACTTGGTAGTGAAAAAAAAACGTCTATGCCTCCACTCATGCATATGATTAAATATGTGGGTGTAGGTATTATGATGGAGTATATTATGTCCATTCTGGTTTCATACCTAACATTAAATTCATAGTGGTTGATGAAATTATATGGTAAAGACAAAATTTTATCATAAGAAATGATTTCAAGATAAATTTACCATTTTGCAGCATCATCAGTAAGTTTCCACTAGTAAAGATGCAATTTAATGCTATCATCCATAAAATATTTGGACAAGCACCATAAGTGATAAGTAGTTGTGTGTTGTAGGGTCTTATCCAGGTTTTCCATCAAACTTGGGGATGTTAGCAGGAATCTTAGGTAGAATCTAAGTTCATGTGGGGATAAGTTTAATGGGATCATTAGAAAACTTTGAGAGGTTAGTAAATTCAAGGTTTACCAATAAATGTGAGTTAAAAAAGGCATGGGAAGGAGGTGATGCCCCATGTGTCCCAAGTAGATGTTGTGATCCTCCCATAGTATGGTTTTTAGAAGTGGAAGGGATACTTGAGGAAGTAGGGTTAATAGAGCGGTTATCTCTAGTACTCATCATGGTATCATAAGGGTTACTTCTCTAAGGGATGGGCCACTACTGGAAAATGGACTCCTGAAAGGTTATGTACCTCCAAGACCAGAGGCTGCACTAAGAGGAAAGCCTCTTGGACCAAAAGGTTGACTAATAAGTTGGTACCCCAAGATAGAATGCATTAATAGGGAAAGTTCCTCCAACCCATTGGAAATACCAGAGAAATAGAATATTCCTATGAAAATTTGATCCCACAAATGATTTATTGCCCCATGTAAATGTAAACCCGCCAAAAATGTGTGTGCTCCTAGTTATTCTAGCGAATGAAATGGACCTAGTATGATTATTCCAACCAAAAGGAAATCCAACATTAGCCGTGAATAAAATACCTACAAATATGTCAGGACCAAGAGATGGCCCTGTAGACCTAGATGTGGACAAAGGGATTGAACCTCATACAATTGACAGGGGTATTCTACTCATAGTGGAACTATAACCTCCATAGAATGTGAACAAAAAGACCTTAGTGGATGATGTGGAGGCACCTTATGTTAGATGTACCAAATGGAGGGATATGGGATACTGGGATATTTTTCCAAAAGGAGAAGGTAGTTTTAGTGAACATGGTGTATACAGGACCTATGGAAGTGGTAAAACGTATGGAGGTTATCTCATGGACAACTATAGTGACACTAGGTGTGGACACACTAGGCTTTTCCATCAAGGTGACACTACCCGCAACTAAATCTTGGTTGATATTGTTTGACTATAAATATCTAGCCCAGTATACACCCCTAAGTAGGAATATGGGTGATAGAATATGGGTCACTAGCGAATGAGAATGACTAGGACAAAATTCATCAACCACTTCGAGAAATATGGGTTGCGACCCTTGAGAACCACCCAAATTGCTCTCTGATCAAGTAGGTAATTCTATGGTAGTAATGGGGTTTATCTTATGTCTATAGACAGGTGGACCCTCCTCTTTGGGAGAAATTCCCTCAAGAAAAAAATAATGATGTGGACTAATCCCAAACATGGTGGATACAAAGGATGTATGAAAATATGAAAAATAAATGAAACTTGAGGCCAAATAGACTTGACCAAATGGCATCTACTCGAATCTAAGGAGTAAGTCAGAAAACTAATAGATCAAAGGGATCTTCCCATGACTAGATTTTGGTTGATTAGAACCCAATTCAGTCATGAATATATGGTTGGAAAAATTACCATGGCCTCTATAATATTCCAAAATTTTAGCCTTCAACTAAATGGAATATTATAGTTTTCTTTGTCACTAGGTAGGTGAATAAGTGGGTGGGGAGGCCCATAAGTCTCCTTAGTAGTAACAAAAACACTTCAAGTGTGAAATGAGACCTTTTTCAGCAGCTAAATAAAGCACCTCCAAGTGTGAACAAGGGTTGGATCATGTTGATTCAGTAAAATTTTACCAAGTCAATAGCACTGTCATGGAGGAGTGGAGATTAATTGAGAAATAATGCAGTTTTGGAGGGAGATTGATTTCATGAAGGAAATGACCTAATTGAGTGGGGAAAAGAGAAAGGAAGCTCATAATATATTTAAGGAAGGGGATGGCAGCCATATGATGTTATGTTTTGGAATATTATTTTTTATATGGTCTATTTAGACTTTGCATTCCTTTGTTGTTCAGCAAGGTTACTGTTCTGTTTAGCACTAGGTGTTCCCGAGTGGGAATCCCACCTCTTTCCTTGAGAAGCCTCTTGGAATAGTATTGTATTCATTTCCACATTCTAGTTTTTAGGCCAAGCTATATCTTTCTTCATTAGCACAGTTTCTGTAGGTTATTGTGCTGTGTTGCAGGGTGTTGTAGTGGAAGGGTTTAGCAACACACTTTCTAACCTAGTTTCTCATTGAAGGAAGAATTCCTTCACTTGGGAGATAAATTTGGAGATTCCTTGGGCTTATTTCAGATGTTTTGCATCATGCCAACTATTTGCCATCATTTACAGTGTTGTTCCAGCCAGGGATTTCATTATTTTGGAAGGAAACTTCAATGAGGGATCTTGTGGCTCCTTTGGAGTGTTTTCTTGTGATTGAAGGGTCCAACCTTTCATGGGAGGAGACCTTTTAAGGGATATACATCAGATATTCTATATTTCAGCCTTCTACATTCTTGTGCTTTATTTTTCAGTGAGTCTTCAGCCATAGGGCTTTAGATCCCATCTTGTATAGGGTGTATTTTCTGAAAACCCTTTCTGGGTTCTTTGTAGGAGTTTGTATTGAGCCTAGATCTGTATTGGGCATATATTTTGAGGCATATAACAGCTCTACATCATTTGTACATTATTTTTCTGTAGTATTGTGTTTATAACTGCGCTGTAGCAGTCTTCGGCATTTTTGTATTGTGACAACATCTCATTTGTGGAGTGATTGCTTATGGGAGGCTTGTTCCTTCATTGTATATGGTGTATGCCTCATTATTTGTGATTAATTTCTGATCTCATACATGATGTTTTGTCTCCATATTGGTCTCCAATGTTCATGAGTTTATTTACACTATTATTTCCTGTTTTTTGTTCATATATTGTTGCATTCCCCATTTGGGAATATTATAGTGGTATCAAAGCATAATCTTGGCTCAGCCCGTGCATTCAATACATTATGCCATTAGAAGGAGAAGCTTCTTCTCACAGAAATGAGAAGCTATATAGAAGAAAAAAAATCATGACTGCATTATTTGGAGAAATGAAGGAAGAGAGGATCTCCCATATTCTTTCCCAAAATATGAAAAATATCAAAGAATATATCAAGGAGATGAAAGGGGGGAGGTGTAGAAAAATTCCAAGAGGGTTTGAAAGTGGAGCAAGCCCTAGATATTCACATGATGGGTGTGAGCATTCAGCAACACATGCAAATCCACAATGCATTTTATTGCCCACATTCATTGCAAGAAGGATGGAGGAAGGTGCACGAAGGGAGGAGACCTTGAGTGACTCTCTTCAGGAGTATGAGTCTCAATCATGGAGATTCAAAAGGCACTTGGATTTCCAAGTGTTTTTCCAACTCAAGGAAGACATAAGATCTAGAAACCATAATAGAATCAAGAGAGGTATAATCTTTCCCTCTAACTTTGATGGATCAAAAAATTTCACAGCCAAAGCTTGGGTAAAGGAGCTATATTCCTATTTCCAGCTACACCAAGTTTCAGAAAAGGAGGCCATTATAGTAGCAACGTTGCACCTCAAAGGCATGGCTCATGATTGGAGGTTTTGTAGTTATGCTTCATTTAATCATGCAAATCTAAAATCTTATGTTGGGTTCACTAAGAAATTGGTGAAAATATTTTATGTTAAACATTGTGAAACATATTTTGTTGAACCCAAAAACTAAAAACCTTTGCATGAGTGGGAGAAATATATTTTTCCAACTCCACTCCATATTTCTATTGAAGGGGATAAAAACATGCATGATGCCTTACCAAGGGCAAGATCCCCACTTCTTGAAGAGCCCTCTTCTATATATGAAGACATTGAGGTTCCTCCTTCAAGAGAAGGCCAAGAACAAGGGTCTCTCATTGATGGAGGCATTCTCAAATATTGATGAAGAGGATAATAAAAGAAGAGATAACAGTGTTGTACCATCAGGAGGAGATCCATCACCACATGGATATGGGAAGGGAGCCATTACTTCCATTAGAGGAGCCCTTGTGTCTTTGCAAGGAGTTCCAAATGATCTAACATGTGGGAACCAAAGCACAATTCCGGAGCAGCATGTATCAGTTTTTGTGGATTTTGAGATGGAAGAAAGGAAGGACCAACATCAAGGAATGATGAGAATTCACCTTTATCTATTTCATGATGTTTCTATACAAAAGAAGGATATTGTATTGCACAGTGAAGAGAGGGAAAAACCAATCCACTCATATATACAATCCACTTCAGATTTTGATGTCTCACTACATGGGGGCATTCCACCTGGAAAGCCACCAGATCTAGAGTTGGTGAGAGACATTTTTCCATTTGGTTCACCACTCTTAGATTCTAGAAGGGTGAAGACCTTGTAGGAGTCTATTACAGCATAGAGAGTCCGGGGTAGACTCGAGGAGGAGGGAGACATTCTCCCATTTTCAGCATTGCCCACTCTCACTACATATACTGTGCTGACAAAAGTTGCTGCGGTGATGGAGGATGGCACCACCATGGTGTAAGGGGACAACTCCATAGATTTGGATAAATAGAGGGTACTTCTTTTAAGGAGGGAATCCTCCATACATTGGAGTATATGGATGCCACTCATGATTACATTGGCCAGGATCAGGAGGTTCTTTTTGGATAATAGCTTCTTATGGGAGGTCAACTTCAAAAGGCTACCACTTCTACTTGAGCATGAGCTGTTGTATTATGGGAATGGAAACACTTTGGAGGATGAATTTGGCATGGGGGATGTCAAAGGAGTAGACAACAGCATGTGTTGAGCTCCACATTTTAGATCATCAGCGTTGTCTCTTGGGAGGATTGATCCATACTGGAGGTCTCAACTTTTGTTAGAGTACTCCAAAGATCTTGGTGCCTGCATGATTCTTGATGGCCTGGAGGGAGATGATAGATACATGGTGGATGATGGGGTCATCTATTCTTATGGTAGAGTCTTCTTGACTAGATATTCTAAGCTCAAGGAGAAGTTGTTACATGCAACACACGTGGACCTTCTTTCTAGACAATTTGATGCATTTCATTCTTTGATGGAGGAGTTCACTTGGGATGGAATTCAACATGATGTATATCAACATGAGGAGAGATGCACAGCCCAGATGATGATGGAAGGGTTGTCACAACCACTTCCCTACTCATTGAGAGAGAGGCAGAATCTTCAGTTGAGCCATTTCAGCTCAATGACCAAAGTACATGGTAGAGAAGGTACATTTTTGCATTATGATTTGTACTTATTTACTTTATATGAGTAGCATGTTGTACCAAGGAGGATTGTCCCTTCTTATACATTATATCATAATGTACTTGAGGCCAATTGTAGCATTGAGGTTGGCTACTCTATTGGTGGTTTGTGGGGGAAGCCACATGATTCTTGGTGTGCTCCATTGACACCACATTTTACCTTCATGATCCTATCTTGTAGGGTGATTGTGGCAGAAAAAAAGTGGCTGGAAAAGCACTTGTTATTCTTTTATTTTAGGCAAGCAGCAGATGCACTGCGCTGGTTCCATGTGTGGAACTATGATCCACTTTCTGGTTGTCATAAGGCAACTTGTTTTCATTGTTTTTTTCTTCCATGTGTTGGAGATGTTCTTATGTTTATGGGAAGCTTTGTTTGGAGAGTGGAACAAGAGTTGGAGGTGCCCATTGGGAGTATACTTCTCCCTATTTTGTATGTTGCATGTTTCAAGAGAAACCATGGGAAAACCATGATGGCCACACTATGTCTCTTGTCTTCATGTGGGAGGAGCAATTTGGAGAACTTGAGTTCTTGGAGGGGGCACTTCATGGATGTTTTGCTTGGTGGGGTAGCTTGGGCCATTCTTGGAGCCATAAAATTTCAGCCCAAGATTAGAAGCAGCCCCATACATACCATAAATGGAGAGAGAAACAACTTGGGTGGAAGAATTTAATCTCTCCATGCAGCCCCAATACATTGCATGAACCGGGGGTTGAGGATCCTTTTGATAAGCTACCAAAAATGGCTCATTTCATTTGGATGATAGCATTGGTTTGGGAGTCTCTCATTTGGAATGAGGCTCCCCATGTTTTTCATCACTCCTACCTTGAGGAGGCTATTGGAAAGAAAGAAGGTTTCCACTTACACCTTCCACCTTTTTATGATGTGAGCCATTTGGTTTTTCATACTTGGGAGGAAACATTGGACGGAAGATCTATTGTAGATCTCTTTGAGTAGTGGTGGGGACTATTGATGTGGAGGCGACAAGAGGAGGAGGGGAGGAATTTTTCTCTCCCTATACATTTTCTTGAGGACAAGCAACATTTTGGAGGGGAGGACTCTAATATTCCAAAATTTTAGCCTTTAGCTAAATGGAATATTATAGTTAGCTTTGTCACTAGGTAGGTGAATAAGTGGGTGGGGAGGCCCATAAGTATCCTTAGCAGCAATAAAAACACTTCAAGTGTGAAAGGATACCTTTTTCAATAGCTAAATAAATCACCTCCAAGTGTGAACAGGGGTTGGATCATGCTAATTAAGTCAACTTTGACCAAGTCAACATCACTGTCATGGAGGAGTGGAGATTAATTGATAAATAACGCAATTTTGCGGGGAGATTGATTTCATGAAGGAAATGACC
Source organism: Pinus albicaulis (assembly GCA_034641835.2). Classification (NCBI taxonomy): domain Eukaryota; kingdom Viridiplantae; phylum Streptophyta; class Pinopsida; order Pinales; family Pinaceae; genus Pinus; species Pinus albicaulis. Next base: position 485,372,519 of record CM076581.1, read on the forward strand.
TAATTGAGTGGGGCCAAGGGCAAGGAATCTCATAATATATTTAAGGAAGAGGATGACAGCTGTTTGTGCTCAACCTAGTGTTCCTAAATTGAGTTCATTAATTGTCAACCAGGGTTGGTAAATTGTTGAAGTGTGGTGCACTATATGTGCCTAGGTATTTGTTTCTTACCACATTGTGTTTAGTGTTTTCGGATGTTTTTGGTTTTATGGTTTTATGTTTGGAAAGGGAGGGAACTAAATGCTGGTGAAAAGAAGCTATTGGCCTAAACTATGGATGGTAAATAACAAATGCAAATACTAAAACAGAACAAAGCCTAACTATAGCTAGCAAACAAAAAATACAAAGCTTGATAATGACTTCAAGGAAATAAATCACAACATGAGCTTAAACTTGTCCAATTCATTCATTAAAGATGTTTTGGAAGAGCTTGAGAAATGGGCAGGTTAAGTGTAAATGAAGTTCTCCTAACTAAGCAATCAAACAATCAACTTACAATGTTACAGCATCTCATCCATGATTAAAGGTCTATTGGAATATATTTGGAAAAGAACATTTGTAGCACCATAAGATTTCTATTCTAAACTAGCTTCTAATTTTGTTCTGCAACTCAATCTAGCGCCACTAGGCCTCACTCAAAAGTTATGGCTTTCTTTTTTTTAAATAGTCTTTGAGAAAAGGCTTGTTTGTGAAATGGTAAAAAAAAGTTGCAAAATACTCCAGGCCTTTAGACTGATACTAGCTTATGTCCAGATAATTATGTATTAATATGATTTTGGAACAAAAGAAGTTTTGTAAATAATGAAGACCATGGTATTTAAATTTAACAACTAATACAATTTAAAAATGCAATGGATAACAACTAAACTAGAGTGCTAATACAGTGAGCTAAGACTAAAATAGAGTGCTACTAGTCTACTTGGAATACAGTGAACAATGTTAAACTAAAATGCCATTATCAAGCTGAAATGTAGTGACAGAGCTGAACTAAATGCATTCTACCTCCAGAGTGTTGTAACTAAATTAACATGCAACTAATCCATGGAATTCTACAGCCTATATCGTTCAGGATGAATGATATTTTGGAAGAGTTTGTGAAAACAAGTATGGCTGTCTTATTCAATGCAATTGAACATAAACTTAAGACTGAAAGAAAATACAACTAGAATCTAAGACACCACAGCTGTTTCTTATTCGTTGTTCATGATATTTTGGAAGAGTTTGTAAGAGTAAAACCGGCTGTGACACTTAGTGTAAACAAGCAACTAAAACCTACAATACCACAGTTATGCCTTATTCATCATAATGATATTTTGGAAGAGTTTATTAGAGTAATTCTAACTGTGATAATTAACGAAAGGAAATGCAACTAAAACCTACAATATCATAGTTGTGCCTTATTCATCGTCATGATATTTTGGAAGAGTTTATTAGAGTAAGTTTAGCTGTGATAATTAATGTAAACAAATATGAACATAAACTTCAGAAATCTACTTAAGCTAGAAATGAAAATGAGACTAAAATAATTATCTAAACAGTATAAACAAGGCTGCTCAGGAGGCAGGGGCCCTCTACCACCAGAGTAGCACGAAATCTACTTCAAGATCGACTTCAACGCTTTCAAGGAAATGTTGCTTCTTTCATTAAAGAGAGATTACTTCAAAACAGAGTGTTTTCAGACTTCAGAAATCTAGCAATCAACCATAAAATCTAACCTTGTCCCTCGGTTTCCCGAGCATATTTATATCAAAATTACATAACCGTATCTGAGATAACATAGGAACAATTTTATTTCCTAATAAAAACCAAACTAGGACTCTGATCATGATCACGTAACAGAATTAAGGACATCTGGACTGTGCTTATCCTGTTAGGAGTCTACCTCCTAGTTTGAGTTCCCACGTGCTTAACCACCTACAGGATTCCGTTCAAACCTCGTGGAGAGCAACAAATGATGAGGGCATGATGTGGAATACACCCATATGTGTTTTTCTCCAAGATGAGACCCGGAACCTGTGTAGAAATGAAGCCGGCTGCAGAATTGGCAACTAGCTACAGAATGTCTGCATTCTGTAGCTAGATTTAGTTCAAAAAGTACTACAATGACAAAATAATAAAAACATAGCAAGTTAGTCATGATATTCATTCTTAAATCAATTTTGAATAATTCTATTAATCATTTGAGCCTGAGATTAACAATGGAAAAAAGAAATGGAGTGGAATGTGGTGGAAGAAAGATCATTCTTGGAGCTCAACAACAGCCATATGATTTTATGTTTTGGAATATTATTTTGTATATAGCTTGTTTAGACTTTGCATTCCTTTGTTGTTCAGCAGGGTTGTTGTGCTGTTTAGCATTGGGTGTTCTCGAGCGAGAATCCCAGCTGTTTCCTTGAGAGGCCTCTTGGAAGAGTATTTTATTCATTTCAACATTTTTCTTTTTAGGCCAAGCTATATATTTCTTCATCAACCCCTTTCTATCATGTTATTGTGCTGTGTTGCAGGGTGTTGCAGTGGAAGGGTTTAGAAACCCACTTTCTGACCTAGTTTCTCATTGAAGGAAGGATTCCTTCACTTGGGAGATCAGTTTGGAGAGTCCTTGGGCTTATTTCAGATCTTTGGCATCAATCCAAATATTCCTCATGATTTACAGCATTGTTCCAACCAGGGATTTCAATATTTTGGAGGGAAGCTTCAGTGAGGGATCTTGTGGCTCCTTTGGAGTGTTTTCTTGTGATTGAAGGGTTAAGCCTTTCATGGGAGGATACCTTTGAAGGGATCCACATCAGATCTGCTATATTTCATCCTTCTACACTCTTGTGCTTTAGTTTTCAGCAAATATTCATCCATAGAGATTTACATCCCATCTTGTATAGGGTGTATTTTCTTAAAACCCCTTCCGGGTTCTTTGTAGGAGTTTGTATTCAACCTAGATCTGTATTGGGCATATCATTTGAGGCATATAATATCCCTACATATTTTGTACATTATTTTTTTGTAGCAGTGTGTTTATAATTACGCTGTAGCAGTCTCTGGTATTTTTGTATTGTGACAACATCTCATTTGTGGAGTGATTGCTTATGGGAGGCTTGTTCCTTCATTGTATATGGTTTATGCCTCATTATTTGTGATGAATTTCTGATCTAATACATGATCTTATGTCTCAATATTGGTCTCCAATGTTCATGATTTGATTTAAACTGTTATTTCCAGTTTTGTGTTCATATATTGTTGCATTCCCCACTTGAGAATATTACATCCTCCTGCTTAATGGTTTCACAGCAGGTGCAAGTACCCTTAATTATGTAGAAGAGCCTTCTAGGGGATCCAAGTGAGTATTGAATAGTATGTGGATGTCTATCCCAGGTACAACAAGTATAACCCACCCATCTTCATGTGTGTAAGGTACCTAATATTATGGCCAATATCGTTACCACCTAAAACCGATTGAACTAAGGGAAAAATCATGGGTATATCACAAATTCTAAATGAAGCACGATGATCACTCTCTTAGTCTTAGCGTGACCTAGTGCATAACCCTTATGCTAGAAGGGATTCCTAGGAAACATCTGATAGTGACTAGATTTACAATCCTTAACTCAATATTCTAGTGTTTGTTTTTATGGTCTTGGAGAGTGTCCTCACCAACCTTTCCCAAGACCCTAAAACCCTAAGCTATTTTTGGTGTGCTACTAGAGAAATGAAAAATTCCTAATAAATTTGATCAAAAATTAATTTTAGTGGATGTTTTTTGAAGTTAGAGGTACACGGAGTGAAACTTACTGGTGTCTTGACTTTCTTCAAGAAAAGAGATGTAATATTTGCAAGTGAAATATTTTATTTTGATGAACACTATCTATATGAGAGTTATATCTTTACAATTTCGAATGAATACAATCCTCACAACTCTCTCCTTTGTCACTTTGACATGCACTAACAAATTATAATAAAAAATATCAAGAAAATAGAGAAAAAACAAAGGAAACAAAAGAAACCTAAGACCCTACCTACAAGAATGCATGAATCAAAGAAAAGGGTCCAAACATCATAATATAGTCATGATAGTAGGAAAAAAGGAAACAATAGTATAAGACAATGGTGACAGAGAAATACCCATCCTCCAATTTCACTATTGTGAACAAAACCAAGAGGATTCAAAACTACTATATAATACCATGACCCCACCTATTTGAAGTATATTTGAAAGTGTTTTGACTAAGAATGGGACTAAAAGAACTAGATCTGAATTTGGCCTTACCCTAGGCACAAATCAATGCAAGAAAAACATTAAAAAATCAAATAAAAACCCTAAAAAATCTCACTTTTAGAGCTTAAATGATTTGTCACAAGCCATAAAAACCATTAAATAATTTGGAAATTATCTTTGAAGACTACAGAAGAGATTTGAAGGGTTTTAGACCCTGTTTTGAAGTTTTTCAAACACAAAATTTTCATAAAATGTTCTTTTAAGATCCTTAATGATGAATTGGAAGTGAAAAAAGAAAAAAAAAAGAAAAAAAATGAGAAAACAAAGACCACAAAAATATCCACTGGGATCCACCAGTGATATTTATATGGTATTTCCTCAGCATTAACTGAGTATTTTTAGCCCATGTTACTATCCAATGCCTATGAAAAACTGCGTGTGTGATATCTACTTAGCCCAGAAAACATATGACACAACCATGCATAATAAAAGTAAATGGAGAAGAAGAAAGAAGTGCACCTTGTCATTGAAGGTGGATGTTTGGTGCTTGCAGTGATGAAGCTCCTAGAAATGTTGGCTTATTGTATCCTTATACTTTTAACCTACACGAAAACAATATAAAACCATCATATCTATTTCCCTACAAACTAAGTTATCATTAGCATCATAATATCCTAGAAACAAACATTAACAATATAACATATAATCATGTTGTTGGTGTCAAACGAAATATATTTTTACTATACCAATTACAACTTAAAAATTTGTTCCCTTTGTGTTCCTTTCCCCTAAGTCCTCCTCTCACCATAATTCACAATCAAGATCATTTTGTTTTGCATCTTCTCACAAAGAGAATGGGGTTTTCAATTCGAAAACATTTTGTTTTCTTAAGATTTTCTTCTTGCTCCATGGAAAACACGACTTATGTAGAAGGCTTTGATACTTATCTTCTAGAAATAATCACTTCTTTACCACTTCCATCCTTATCCATTTTCTCTTCCAACCCTAGTTGTTTCAAATATCTTTTGTTGAGTAGGTAGGGAATTGAATATATCCCTAGAAATCCAATAAGAGAATTGAAATTCTCCTTAGTATTCTAGGGGAGTTGAAGAGGAAAACATGTGTTTTTTGTAGGGTTTCCATGGAGTTTATTTTTCATTCTAGACTACATTTTGAGATGTTTCGCTAGTAGACCCAAATGGGTGAAATTTTGAGCTATGATGAACCTTAGGGTGAAATTTTGAACTAAAACATAAAGGACAAAGTTATTATATCCAATAAGGAAGAATTGTCTATACCTATTTATAACCAAATTTCCTACCTATTCCATTAGTTGAGTGAGTCAACAATTATGTCTCTTGGAATTTTGGTTGTAACAAAGAGTGAATAGCCTAATAACATAATATTCTCATGTATTTCCCCTAATTCCTTGATTAAACTAAGAAACTGGGACATTGTATAAATACCCCTACTCTACTTGAGCTAAGGGAGGAGAAAAGAGAAGAGCATATTCTTGAGATTTTACTTTGATTTACATTAATACAAAAGTACATTATTCATATTTCTTTTCATTTCATGTTTCTGCGATGTGTTGATCATATAAGTGTGATACTATGAGTTTAATTAGTGCCTCACCTTAGGAGGTAGGGCACCTTCATTATTTAGGTATTTCCTATATTTTAGCTAGTATATGTTATAGTTTCATTTACAAATTAGTTAATTTGATTATCTACTCTATTTCCTAAATATTCATAATGTTTCAAATCCATTAATCATTACTCTATTTTGCTGAAACTCACTAGTATTTACTCTATTTTTCGATTTATAGTTCTACTGAAAATTATGAAATTATTTACTCTCTCCTAATGTTGTGTATGTTGATTTTTTCAAGCATAGGTTCATTTTTTTCTCGTTTCTTGATTCAACTTGTTGAGTATATCTCCTACATTGCAATATCTAATCAATTCAAGAGTATTTCATTTGAAAATTTTATGGATGAGCATTTAGGTTGAACAAGTTACTCATTTATTTCCTTCTTAAGTGTTTACTTTCAAGCAAAGTGATTTATTTTATATCTATGTGATTTGTTTCCAACAAAAGAGTGATTTACATTTTTGCGTAGAGTGATGTAGTTAGTGTTGAATTTTAGAGAGTCCTCCAATCTAATAATTGTTTCATATGATTTTTTCTTAAATTCTTTTTTCATCATAAAACAATTACACAGAGAACTTCAACACTAAAAAAAATATAAAGTGACAACCAAAGAAGAACACAAGAGCTCACCCTAAGAAAAACCACATGGGTAAAAACCCAACAACCTTTCCAATAAATAAATATTTAATTCAACAGAGATACATCTTAGTCAATAAGTAGGTCAAACTTGGTCCATATTCCTTGTCAAGTCAACTGGCCTAAGAAACATGCTTGGTTCTGCTGAAGGAAAAAAATTTGTCCTTCTTCCTCATTCATCAACTCATCACCACACCTAAAAAATTTAAGCTTATCTGTCTCATAATCTACCTCAAGAGTTCGCTTCTTTCTTTCCTTCTTTCCATCCCCAAAAATAAGAATATGCCTTAGAATTTTGTTTCCTCATACCTATGTTTTTCCGTCAGGCTTCGTTGCCTTAGTAGATGCGATTTGATTTTTTGTGGAGGGAAAAAATGTGGTCTTTATATAGAATTTCTTGGAGGTCGATGGGATGTGACTATACTAGCACCAATGTGAACATTTGAAGGGTTGAATTGACTAGGAGGAGGTCTACTTCATATTTTTGGAGAAAAAAACTTAGCTTTTACAAATTCAATTTTTCCTCTTTTCCAACTGACATGAAGAACATGTCTCTTAAAATTTTCCTTTTGTTTCTAGAATTAATAACATGCTTACAAATATTTTAAGAATAAAAAATACTAATTATGAATATTGAGCATAGTTACAAAATTCAGCAATTAGTACTACAAGTGTGAGTGTGATATTCCAGTTCCTGCAAATGTGATATTTCAATTCCTTCAAGTGTGGTATTTTCAATTCCTGCAAAAGTGTTGTTTGGTGGCACATGTTCAAGAGAATTGACATTCAAATCTGTCATATTTAACTAATAATAGCACCTCATTGGAACTTAACATATTGTATTATAATGTATGGTGCATGAAAATTCGCGAGTTCCATATGAACACTAGATTGAATATTAAATGTACAACTTCTCAATTATCCAATAAGTAATTTTGAGGTAATTTAAATACTTAGAGAGAGTGAGAGTGACAATGAGGAAAGAGAGAGAGAATTAGAAAAGGATAGAAAGAGAGAAGGGGGTGGGGGGGGGGAGAAAGGAGGTATAGAGGGAGGGGGGAGATAAAAAGGAATATAGAGGGAGGGATGGAGAGAGGGGGGTGAGAGAGATATCATGAGATATAGTGGGAAGGAGGGAGATAAAGACAGGGTGAGGGAGAGAAATATATGGAAAATAAAAAAAGGGAGAGAGAGTGTTATAACGAGGTTATAGGAGGAGAGGGAGGTGACTGAGAGAGAGGAAGAAAAAGAGAAGGGGGGAGAGAGAGGGGTTAGGAGTTAAATAAGGGGAGAGAAATATTGAGATAAAGAGTTTTGAGAGGAGAAAGGTAAAGAGAGGGAATGGGGTGGAAATGGGGAGGGGGAGAGAGAGAGAAAGATATAGAGAGAGAGAGAGAGAGAGAGAGAGAGAGAGAGAGAGAGAGAGAGAGAGAGAGAGAGAGAGAGAGAGAGAGAGAGAGAGAGAGAGATAGAGAGAGAGATAGAGATACATATTTTAGGGTTCAGAATGAATAAGAGATTAGGGGAGGGAGGTAGAGTAAAAAATATGGAGAGAGAAGGGAATATAGTGAGTTTGGTAGAGAGATGTCGAAATGGAAGGAGAGAGATAGGGAAAGTGGGAGAGAAAAAGAGGGAAGTATTGAGATCGTAAGAAAGCATATGAGAAAGAGAGAGGGTGGAAGAGAGGGATGAGGGGATGAAGAGAAGGAGAGAGAGCTATTGCTTTCCAAACAAGAACATGTGCATGTTCCTATTTGGTAATTTGTTTCAAATAATAATGTGTGCAATTTCCTACTTAGTGATATTTTCCCAATAGTAATGCACATATGTTATTTTTGGGTGAATGTTTTTTTCCAGTAGGAACATGCACATGTTCTTGTTAAGTAAATTTTTTTCTTAATAGGAATACGTGAATTTTCATATTGGGTAATTTTTTTTCTCAATAGGAACACATACACATTCCTAACTAACACATGTTATTTTCAATTAAAATATTTTTGGTCGAGAGTGCCAAATTTGGTGTACATGTTTTTTGAGTTGGTTGCTTTGGATATAGGTTTGAGATCATAAACCTGATGGTTTTGGCTACAAATAATTTAAAATTACATTTTTATGATTACCTCTCAATATCTCTATTTCTAGCGTTATTTTCCTAGTCTAGAAAAATCGATTGTTGATGAAATTATATACATTGATTGTGTAGGCTCTAAATATATAGATTTTTTTTAAAACATACTTTTTGCTATTTTTAATAGATGTTTTCTTGAAATATATCGTAATCATAAAATGCATACCTATTTTATTTTTCTCATTCACTTTTTTTTCTTAACCATCTAAAAAAGACATATATGGTCATGCACTAGTACAGACTAAGACCCACAATAAAAAATAAAGAATAAATTCCGATAATGTTAAGATCATTTTATGTAGCATTAGAAAAAGTCCTTTTAATTTCAAGGATATAATAAATTTCTATACATTTTTACAAATTTTTATAGTGATATTATATAATTTATGTACTCAAAGTTAGCACTAATGTATACATGTGCATTATATTTTAGATGAAAAATAACATACCACTATTAGGAAAACTCAATTTTCACATAGTTATCCACAATTTATATAAATAAAAAATATATATTCAAAAATCTAATTCATTTTCCTACATTTTGTGATTTTAAACCATATTAAAATTCATTGTGGAAGTACCTTGAATCATCCCTTCAAGTTAACTTTTTTTTTTTTTTCCATATTTGCATTACCACTAACACATCATGAGAAATCAACATTAGCCTCCACACATCCCACTTTGAGGAGAAGGTAGAGGAAAAAATTCCATATCTCATTTAGTAAATATTTAGAGACCAAAATCCTCCTTAAATGGGGAGATATGATCCAAAATGGATTATTATATAATATTTCATTTATCTCGGTACTCTGTAGGTTGAAAATTGGAAGAATCCTGCAAATCCCATTTTAGGTATAGGTCCTACTTTATAGTTTTTTGTTTAGATATGATTTGAGGGAAATATGGAAATTTTTAGGGTCAAAGCTTTGTGAACATGATCTATGTCACCTAAATGTTGTTCTACACACAAAAATATTTCAAAGAGTGTGAAAACCACCTCAGGTAGAGTTCATCTGTGGATTTATGTGTCACGCAAGTTGAGTTATCCTATTGGCCACCATGGTATCTTCTAGCACTTCATAATTCATCGAAGTTGAGGAGAGGAACCAAAACGTAACCACAAAACATTTTAAAACTAGAATATATCCCCTCCAGCTTCAGAGAGGGCTCTCTTTATATTAATATTTAGTCACTCAGGTGATTGATGGTCTTATGTTTTAGGCTAGGTATTAAGATCAGAGAGGAATATGATTTATTTTGATCAGTGGCTGTCATTGATGTTAACCCAAGCAGCACCAAGGGCTACCCAGATCTTGCATGGGAATTTTTACCCTCCAAATTACTATATTCTACGTCAATAATATTTTTTATTGTTTCTACTTGTAAAGATGTTTCTGTTAATATGTGGCACGTCATGTAATTCTTCACGGTTTGAGAGATATTCATGTTTGAAGTTTGTAACCCCAATTAGTGGGCTAAAACCCCATGGGGTTGTGGCATGGGTCATTGAAAAGTCAATAATTAATCATTTTTAAGCTCCTAAAATCCCTCCCTTGTTCACTTGTTGAAGTCCCTCTCAACCTAAGAATTTATATAAATTGTGATCCTCATCTCCTCCTCATGGAGGGATTTCACTACCTGAAACAAGGCATTGTGGAATTTGCACTATAAATTTTTTTTACGAAGGTTAAGAAGCTGAAATTTTTATGAGGTGAAGCCAAAATCATGAGGAAGCTCCTATAAAAATTTCATATCAAGATGCACAATAATTTTGTAGATATGATCTGTGGAAGTTAGTGTTTTTGCAGGCTCTTGAACTTCATCTCCAAGAAGTGACCTTGGGAAAATCATCATACCTCTCTCTCTATGTATCAGATTGGAATTTTGTAAGAAGTGGTGGATAGTGCACGGACTTTTGTTTTCGTTGTATCAATTTCAAAGTCGAATGAAGAAACAGTGACACGTGGCACGCCGTAAAAGTGAACTCTACTAAACTTGTCCATAATTAGGTCATTGTGAGAGATTGGGCATAACTTTTTCTTGAAGTATCCAAATTGGGTCATACCTATGGCATTTTTAAGAAGACTCAGAGGACTACTACATGACCAAAAATCACATATCGGGGATATAAAATAACAAAGATGCACCAGATTCAATATCCAGCTCCTAGAAGACAATAAAAAGCTAGATCATGTGTTGTCAAGGGTTGCAAAGGACCAGACTTTCTAGGGAAGCAAAGCAAAGCAAGGTGCGGAAGAGGTAAGCTCCAGGTAAGTATATTATACATATTCATTTTAATATCTTAATTGCATTAGGTTCTTTGTATTCTAATTTCCTTTTTTTTGTTTAGCACTGACATATGCTCTGCAAGATGAGGTAAGTTTTGATATTATCATGTCATGGGTATTTTCTTGAAGACATTTTGCAAGTATTATATATTCATAAAGATAATAATCAATGCATGATCTAATGTTCTGAAGAGTGAGAAATGGTAACATGACAAGAGCAGCAATCTAGGTGCAGAACAATAGCAATAAGTTCACCACATAAATTCTTCATGAGGGCAACACTGCATATAATCATTGTAAAGGTATCGTTGTACTGAGTCATTGTAAAAGCATCATTGCAAAAATTGTACAAGTGTCTATCTTCCAAGAGTTGAAGAGGTAGTTTTGGGAGATCTAGGCTCATCATTAGGTGGTTGTGTCATAGTTTGGGTTATGGTCTAGTATGTCTTCTTCTTCTACATCATTCTATATCATTGTAAAGTGGACCATTTTCCCTAGTACGTAAGTCCATTCTTCTTGTATTCTTCTATAGGGTTGTAAGGTGGTGCTAGGTTGGTGCATGAAGTCACCAACAAGTTCAAGCCTATGAAAACTTCAGGGTGGTAGGGTGGTGCTAGGGTGAGTTTCAGCTCATTGGGTGTTGGGGCATCCGTTCAGTTGACTACTAAAGTATCTCCGACATTGGAGCGTCCATCTAGTGGGAGCTGGAGAAGAATGTTTTTCTATATTCTAGGAAGTTGTAGCTTTATTTTCAATTGTATTTGAATATTAAATAAATATTATAAAAGCATTCAGGTGGTTTTTGTCCCGGAGAGGGTTTCCACCATAAAAACTGTCTGCATTTGTGTTCCTTTTTTTTACTGCTATCATTTTACAAACACTGATAATAATTGAAGATTAACTAATGCTCTAAGAGATTAATAATTATAATAATTGAAAGGAATACTGGTTCACCCCCCCCCCTCCCCTTCTCAGTATTTCCAACAATTTAAAGGTTTGATGGAAGGGAAGAGGGAAAAATCCATTGGGCATGGAGCCATATTATGCTAACGATTTTCAGTGGTATGATGAGAAAATAAGGAATCCTTAAATAGGGGCAAGGTAGGAAATTTGTAATAGCCCTTGTTAACAATTAAAGTAAAAAAATATAATACCAAGGCCATAGGATACTCATTCCAAGTTGAATGGTGGGAAAAACATCGTAGTGTGTGTCACTTTGGTTTATTATGGATAAAGGACATTGGAAAAGGCAATGGAAAAGGATTTGGAAAGGAAAAGAGGCATAATTGGAAGTTTTTTTATGAAACTAAAGGAAAATATGTGAAAATGGATGTGAAAGGTCAGAGGTTGCATGTCCGGAGGAAAATGAAGGAAACTAATGGAAAATGAAGAAAATATATGCCTCATTGATAACAAGGATTATGAGGATCAATTGGTAACATTTTGTCAGTTCTATGGTGGAGCTCTCTTCTATTCTCTATCTCATGCTCTTGGACACATAGAGTCTCTTGGATCACTCTTGGAGGTGTGTGGCATACTTGGGATTTGGAGCAAGAAGGCAAAGGAAAGGCGAGAAAGTGCAAGAGGACATCGAGATCAGCGACTACAACTGGATATCTATGAAGGTATCTAGTTGCATGTACGATTTACTCACTAGTTTTCACATGCATGGCACATGCATGTGGTTTCTTGGTCATGATATTTCATTGGCATGGAGGATTCCCTGGATTGACAATGGTTAGCCTAGCCTTTCCATTTTTTGGATGGTCATGGTTTTGTGGGTTTTACTTTTGTTTTTTTGTTGGTTCTGATGTTCCTTTGGCGGGTTTTGTGGATTTTACTTTTTTTTTCTGGTTGGTTCTCATGTTTTGGGCATTTAACAGAAAAATGTATGAACAGAAGTGATGGCAACTCAAAAGGAAAGAAAGGATTTAAGAAATAAAACAAGCAAGGAAAAAATAAAGAATCCAAAAGGAACTTTCTCTTTGAAGAATATAGCTTATCATTCGATGAAGACAGTGACAGTGATGAAGAATCCAATGAGAGAGTATTTTTTATGGCCAAGCACAATAAACAAGAGGTATCAAACAACAAAGAAGAAGGGTTGACCATAGAAAAATTTTCAAAGGAGGCAATCAGGTTTATAAAAGAGCTCAAGGCTCAAAATATCTGTTCCGATACTCTTGAAGAACAAGTTCAACGTCTCAAAATTGAAGTTGAAGAAAACAAATGAATTGCAAAGTCACTTCAAAATAAGTTGGAATAAAGCAACCAAGAAAGGGAAGCATTAGAAGCTGGAGTAGTCTCTCTGTGTAAGGAAGTGAAGAAGGGAAAAATTGTCCAAAACTATTCAAACATCTCAAGGGAACTGGAAGAACTCATCAAAAATCAATGATCTTACAACGAAAAAACTGGCCTCGGTTACAAAGAAGAAGAATCAGGACCTTCTACAACAAAATACAATGAACGAATGAGATCTGACATGCATGTAGACTTCATTGGACAAGATTCGCAAGAACATCCTTGGAAGACGATTCCTCGATGAAGACTTCCATCTAGGTACCAAAATATTTTTCATGGATATTGTTATTCATGTGGAAAATTTGGTCATAAAGTTGTAGAATGTCACATGTACCCTAGGAACCAATACAATTCCAGGAGATCCTTCAAATATAAACCTCCTAGGGCTAAAAAGAACATAAATAGATTTGAACATTTAAGAAATAATATGGAATGTTACAAATGTCATAACTTTTTGGACGCATAGCCAGAAACTGAAAAATTGAATATCCTCGAGAAGAAAATTCGAAGCCACAAAACAAACTAACATGGAAGAAGAAGAAGACTGATAATTGTGCTCTCGCTCTCAAGGCTCAAAAAAAAAATATGTTTGGTATGTTGATAGTAGTTGCTCAATGTATATGACTGGAGATAGAAATAAATTTGTATCTCTAAGAGAGATGAAGGATGGAACCATATCCTTTGGAAATTATGGATCTTCAAATGTTATAGGATTAGGTACTATCACTCTTGGAAGAAAAGATGTTCTAGCCAAGAATTTTCTATTGGTTTAAAACATGAATCACAATCTACTCAGTGTTGGATAAATGTGTGAACAAGGACACATAATGCTATTCAACTCCACAAAATGTGAAATCAGGAAAGGCAGGTATGGTAAAATTGTGGCTACAACAAGTCGAGCTCCAAATGACATATATGTTCTGGATGAAGCAACTAAATCATGTATAATAGCTAAAGAAAATGAAATCTGGTTATGGCACAAATGAATTGGTTATATAAACTTTGAAAATCTTCTGAGGATAAGAGAAAAGAAAGCAGTACGAGAAATGGCGATAATCTCAAAACCTTCCAACACACTATGTGAGGCCTGTCGGCACGGCAACCAGACAAAGGTCTGATTTAAAATAGGATAACACTTTGCATCAAATCCATTGGAATTGATACATACTGATCTATGTGTTCTTGTGAGAACAAAAGGCTTAGATGGAGAATTATATTTCATGTTAATGATAGATGACTATACCAGGATGACAGCCGTCAATTTCATAAAGAAACAATATGAAGCATTTGAGAGCTTTAAGATCTACAAGGATTTGGTCAAAACTAAAACTGATTTGAAAATAAAGTGCTTAAGATCCGATAATGGTCGAGAATTCACTTCCAAATTATTTCAACAAAATGTAATATCCCAAAATGGGAATGCATAGCAGTGCCTGATGAAATAACACACTTCTGGGAAATTTGTGCACTGAAATGAGTTTGCAACTCCTGGATCCCTTAGATCACTGGATCTGGGGTCTAGATCCAAAAGGAGAGCAAAACCAAATCAAACTAGGTGTGGTAAATAGATCTCCCACCACCTAGTCTAGCTGAAAAACACCCCAAGAGAGGGGTTGCAACTATGTACAAGAAACTGCTTCGGAAATAATGCAGTTTTGAAAGCATGAGCAGGAGGCCAATAATTAAGATCAAATTTTGAATATACAACATCAAATCAGATGTATAATGATGCTCTTACATTATACAACAGAATAGAGAAGACAAGAGAGAAGAAACTCTTTAGAAAAGAGGGCTGCAACACATGTATTTACTACAAAAATGGCTTAACAACGTTATTTTATGGAGCTGCAGTAGATGTATTTTACACTTCAGATATAGAGCAGATCCATGTACAAAATATCAGATCCATTTCAGATATGTACACTAGAAAGGCTCTATTACAAGATCCCCTTGGGGTTTTGATCAAATCATGCAATACAAAGAGTAGATATAAGTTTAAAGTAGCAGATATGCAATATTATTCAGAAATTTATGAATATGTTTTACAATAGGAACATATCAGATCTATAAAAAACATGGATCAACAAGCTAATCCATGGATCACCAAAGTGAAAGGAAAATCCCAACACCATAGATCTCTTCTCAAAAAGGGGATCAAAACACCCTGCAAATCTTCCTATGAAAATAACGCAGTCCTGGAAGGGAAACTATGTTGTAGCTTGAAGCACTGATTTGGCCTGATGCCAAGATGTGAAATATCAGCTCCAAAGGTTTAGAACTCTCTTGCCCATGGGATATAAGACTTTCCCAATGAAAATAGGGCCTGAAATGGCCTAGATATTAGCATATCTGACCTCCACTTGCTGCAGCTTGCAGGGACAACCTAATCCTAAATAGGATCACCGTTGTAGTTGAAAGATGAGCTTGGCCAAATTCCTGATAGTGGATGAAATCAGCAAGACTCCTCCAAGAAATCCTTAATGGAAGAGGTGGGATCCCTACATAGCAACTCCCAAGTGCTAAGCATCACTATTCTCAGCTAAACAACAGAGAATGGTATTTGTCTAAAGAGAAAATATACTCATAAAATATGCATAATCAATAACCTTCTCTTGTTGCCTTCCTCTTCCTTTTATAAGATGAAAGCCTAGTCAAACCATAAACCACTTTGATGAATTAGCTCCTTTCACATGAGGGGCCTCCATCTAGAACTACATTTTCCCTCCATGAGGTACATTGTATCTAGACATCATTGTAGATTTGGTCAAGGTTGACCCAGTCTCATAGCTCAAACCCCTTTCACACCTGCAAGTGATTTGTTTAAATGGCCTAGATTTATCCCTGTTCATATGGGCATTGATTTACTCATTATTTTCAGGAGTTTTACATGTCCTCCTTTATTCATTTATTCATGCAACAAAAAATGATACAAAAAATGTATATTCCTCTCAGCTTAGGCTAAGTAGTAATATTACACAATATTGTGATGAAAATGGAATAAAAATACAGTTTTCAATAGCACAAACACCTTATAAAATTGGAGTTACTGAAAGAAAGAACAGAACCGTACATGAAATGGGTAGAACAATGTTGAAGGAATCAAAATTGGATGAAAAAATCTAGGTTCAAGCAATTGATACTGAAGTCTTCATTATCAACCAAAGTCTTCTCAGAAATAATTGTAACAAGACCTCATATGAATTATGGAAAGGAAAACCAGCTAATGTAAAATATTTCAGAATCT
The DNA here is from genome assembly GCA_034641835.2 of Pinus albicaulis. Lineage (NCBI taxonomy): Eukaryota > Viridiplantae > Streptophyta > Pinopsida > Pinales > Pinaceae > Pinus > Pinus albicaulis. Next base: position 485,388,974 of record CM076581.1, read on the forward strand.
TCAAAAGAAAATGTTATATCAAAAGAGAATATCAAAATCTGGGTAAGTTTGAATCACGTGTTGATGAAGGTATCTTTTTTGGTTACTCACGCAAAAGAAATGCCTATAAATTCTATAATATAAGACGAAAATAGATATTGGAGAGCATAAATGTTACATTTGAAAAAGATGGTGTTCTAACGAATAATTATGAGGATCTAGAATCTTTGAAACTTGAGACAGGGGCTGAAAAAGACACAAAGAAAAATTTAGAACAAAAAGCAACTATCAACCAGGAAGAAGTAAATAATGATCATCAAGATATACCAGAACAACAACAAGAAGCTCCTCCAAAGAGAACAAAATAATGGATTCAAAAGAACCATCCATCAAATCAAATCATTGGTGACATAAATGAAGGTCTACAACTTCATCACAGCAAGCTCACATAGCTTTTCTAGCAAACTTAGAGCCTAGTAGTTTTGAGGAAGCCAGGCAGAATGAACATTGGGTAGCAACTATGAATGAAGAATTGGATAAAATCAAGAAGAATAACACCTGGGAATTAGTTCCATGAAAAAAAGATAAAAATGTCATTGGGACTAAATGGGTGTTCAGGAACAAATTGAATGAAGATGGATAGGTTACCAGAAACAAAGTAAGATTGGTTTGCAAAGGCTACGCACAAGTGGAAGGAATTGATTTTGACGAAACATTTTCACTAGTTGCCAGAATGGAAGCCATCTAAATGTTTCTCGCCTATGTATGTTCAAGAAAAATCAATTTCTACCAAATGGATGTCAAGAGCATTTCTGAATGGGGAATTAGAAGAAGAAGTTTACATCGAAAAACCTGAAGTTTTTCTACTATCAGAAAAAGGAGACTATGTTTGCAGGTTAAATAAGGCTCTATATGGTATCAAGTAGGATCCCAGAGCATGGTATGCTCGTCTTGATGGATATATATGTCAACAAGGGTTCAAGAAAGGCACTATTGATAGCAATATTTGTGTACAAATAGTTAAAGTTAATTTAACAATCGTTGAGGTATATGTGGATGATATAATAGTTGGTAGCAATGATGATCGACTAAGTAAGAAATTTTATACAAAGATGAAAAGCGAGTTTGAGATGTCTTTACTTGGTGAGTTGACATACTTCTTAGGGCTTCAAATATCTCAGCAAGAGAAAGGAATATTTATATGTCAAGCCAAGAACATCAAGGAAATGATCAAGAAATTCAAAATGGAAGATTGCAAACCTATCCTTACTCTGATGGTAACAGGTTGCAAATTGAGCATAGACGACTCATGTAAGGATGTGGATCAAATGTTGTACAGATTTATGATTGGTAGTCTTCTATATGTCACAATGTCCCAGCCAGATGTTATACAAACAATTGGACAAGTAGCAAGATTCCAGGAAGCACCAAAAGAATTACATATTATTGCCGCTAAAATAATTCTTCGATATCTAAAGGGCACAAAAGAATATGGCTTGCGGTATCCCAAGGGAAAAAATCTCATTATTCAAGCCTTTACAGATGCAGATTGGGCAGGAGGCATTGATGATCGTAAGAGTACTAGTGAAGCAACATTCTATCTAGTTGGTTCTCTCGTATCATGGTTGAGAAAAAAAAAACCTCAATCTCGTTATCTACAGCGGAAGTAGAATACATTGCAGTGGAAACATGTTGTACTCAAGTCCTTTGGATGAAACAAAATTTTCAATATCTTCAAGTAAAATTCAGTGAGCCTATTCCCATATTCTGTGACAACACGAGTGCCATCAACATCTCCAAGAATCTTGTCATGCATTCGAAAACAAAACACATTCCGATCAAATATCATTTTTTTAGAGAACAAGTTGTTGAAAAGAATATCAAACTTGAGTATGTTGGTACAAAAGAAAAAATAACTGATATATTCACTATACCTTTACCTTGTGAAGCATTTTAATATCTTCGCCAGAAGCTTGAGATTCTCCCAAGTTCTCATTATATTTTCCTTATTTAGAATATCAAGGGGGAGTGGAAGTGTGTATAGGTCTGCAAGATGGTTGTGTGTTAGGGGGAGTTACCCTTTGCCATTTATTTCAAAGGGGGAGAGAATTTTTTAGGAAGACGTGTCATGATCACAGGGGGAGTACTTATGTTGTCATCAATGCCAAAGGGGGATATTTTTGAACAGTGGTTGTCATTGATGTCAACCCAAGTAGCACCAAGGGCTACCCAGATATTGCATGGGAATTTTTACCTGCCAAATTACTATATTCTAGGTAAAAAATATTTTTTATGGTTTCTACTTGTCGATATGTTTCAGTTGATATATGGCACACCATGTAATTCTTCATGGTTTGAGAGATATTCATGTTTGAAGTTTGTAACCCCAGTTAGTGGGCTAAACCCCCATGGCATTATGGAATGAGTCATTGAAAATTCAATAATTAATAATTTTTAAGCTCCTAAAATCCCTCCCTCATTCACTTGTTGAAGTCCCTCTGAACCTAAGCATTTATATAAATTGTGATCCTCATCTCCTCCTCGTGAAGGGATATCGCTACTTGAAACAGGTCATCGTGGAATTTGTGTTATACATTCTTTTCTATGAAGTTTCAGAAGTTGAAATTGTTATGAGGCGAAGTCGAAGTCCTGAGGACACTCTTGTAAATATTTCAGATCAAGGTGAGCAATATTTTTGGAAATATGATCTGTGGAATTCAGTGTTTTTGCAAGCTCCTAAACTTCATCTCAAATAAGTGACCTTGTGAAAATTGTCATACCTCTCTCTCTGAGTATCAGATTGGAATTCTATGAAAATTGGTCGATATTTCATGGAACATAGTTTTTTCTATATAAATTTTAGTGTTAAATGAAGAAACAGTGACACGTTGCACATCGTACAAGTGCGCTCTACTAAACCAGTCCATAATTGGGTCATTGTGAGAGATTGGGCATAACTTTGTCTTTAAGAATCCAAATTGGTTCATAACTATGGCATTGGAAATATGACTTAGAGGAATACTACAGGACCAAAAATCACATATTGGGGATCTGAAATAACAGAGATACACCAGATTCATTATCCAGCTCCTAGAAGGCAAGAAAAAGATATATCATGTGTTGTTAAGGGTTGCAAAGGAACATAATTTCTAGTGAAGAAAATCAAAGAAAGGTGCAGCAGAGGTAAGCTCCAAGTAAGTATATTATGTATATGAATGTTCATATCTTAATTGTGTTAGGTTCTTTGTATTCTAATTTCCATTTTTTTTTTTTACCACTAACATATGCTCTGCAGGATGAGGTAAGTTTTGATATTATCATGTAATGGGTATTTCCTTGAAGACTTTTTGCAGGTATTATATATTCATCAAGATAAGAATCAATGCATGATCTAATGTTATGAAGAGTGATAAAGGGTATCATGACAAGAGCAGCAACCTAGGTGCAGAACAACAGTAAGAAGGTCACCACATGAAGTCTTCATGAGGGAAGCACTCCATACAGTCATTGTAAAGGTATCATTGTACTGAGTCATTGTAAAAGCATCATTGCAAAAATTGTACAAGTGTCTATCTGCCAAGAGTTGAAGAAGCAGTGTCGGGAGGTCTAGGATCATCATTAGGTGGTTGTGTCATAGTTGGGGTTATGGTCTAGTGTGTCTTCTTCTTCTACATCATTTTATATCATTGTAAAGTGGACCATTTGCCCTGGTACGGAAGTCCATTATTCTTTTATTCTTCTATAGGGTGGTAGGGTGGTGCTAGGTTGGTTCATGAAGTCACCAATAGGTTCAAGCCTGTGAAAACTTCAGGGTGGTAGGGTGGTGCTAAGGTGAGTTGTAGCTCATTGGGTGTTGGGGAACCCACTCGGTTGACTACTGAAGAATCTTGGGAATTGGAGCGTCCATCTAGTGGGAGCTATTGAAGAATTATTTTCTATATTCGAGGAATTTAGAGCTTTATTTTCAATTGGAGTTGAATATTAAAGAATTATTAGAAAATAATCAGGTGGTTTTTGTCCCGGAGAGGGTTTCCACCTTAAAAACTGTGTGAATTTGTGTTCCTTATGTTTACTTCTATCATTATACAAACACTAATAATAATTGAAGATTAATTGATGCATTAAAAGATTAATAATTATACCAATTAAAAGGAATATTGATTCACCCCACCCCACCCCTCAGTATTTCCAACAATTTAAAGGTTTGATGGAAGGGAAGAGGGAAAAATCCATTAGGCATGGAACCATATTATGCTAAAAGTTTTTAGTGGTATGATGAGAAAAGGAGGAATCCTTAAACAGGGACAAGGTAGGCAATTCGTAATAGCCCTCATTAAAAATCAAAGTAAAAAAATATAATACCAAGGTCATGGGATACGTATTACAAGTTGAATGGTGGGAAAAACATCCTAGTGTGTGTCACTTTGGTTTATTATGGATAAATGACATTGTAAAAGGCAATGGAAAAGGATTTGGAAAGGCAAAGAGTCATTATTGGAAGTTTGTTTATGAAACTAAAGGAACTATGAGAAAAGGGAGGTTAAAGGTCACAGGTTGAATGTCAGGAGGAAAAAGAAGTAAAATAATGGAAAATGAAAAAATAGATGCGTCATTGATAAAAACAATTATAAGGATCAATTGCTAACATTTTTTCAGTTCTATGGTGTGTTAGCCACCTATGAAATTTGTTATACCAAAAGGTGGCTAAATCATTTTTTGGAGCCTTCAAGGAATAAATTTTATTGCAAAAAGTGTTATCTCTTGAAGACTCTTGAAGGCCTCATGCCTCTGTCCAAAATCTTCCCTACTGTGCCCAATTTACACTCTGAAATTCTGTTAATTTCATGAGAAGAAGTTGCTGCAAAATCACCATTTTTCCCCTTCCTCACTTAAAAAACCAACCTCCATTTTGCTCCCCTTTTCCTCCATAAAAATCCTCTATTTTTCATGATCCCCATTCTTCCATTCATGAAAATCATTTTCCATGTTTAAAACTCATTTTTGAACTCTGTTGAAACCCCCAAAACCCATTGAAAACCTGAAACATTCATAAAAAATAAGTTTTTTTTACCACAAAGTTAAGCCCCCTTGGGCTAAGTCTTAAAACCATTTCCCCTGCATGTGCCCCAATGCTAGAACCAAGTGCTAAGGGTCCCAAGCGTTTATCACGTCGGAGCAATTCACGGAGCACATTTTTTATGTTTAAATAAAATCTCTAATGTCGATTAGCCCTGTGTATTATATCCCCCGGTCATATTGCATTTCATATAGACCATGGCCCCGTAGATGGGTGGCAAGCCATATTATAAATATACATCTCGCCCCCGAAGCATTAAAACTTTGTATTATATTGAAATTTTGGGTTTTCATATATCATCCTAGTCCCCACGGCCACGACAGTAGTCAGCGATCCCACAGAACTGGTGGTCCCCAACGCCTAGTCAACATACACATTAGCACCCATGCGGCAGCAACTGATTGGAGCAGGTCTTGTTTGGTTGCTCGCATGGTCGAGAAATTCGGACCCAGGGAGCTTTATAAGGTGGGTTTAATAAAAATTTTGGGTCACACTTGGGGTGACATCAACAGGCCCCAATCCAGACCCGGGGAGTTTTATAAGGTAGATTTAATAAAATTTCGTGTCACACTTGGGCTGACATCAGCAGGCCCCAATCCGGACCTAGGGAGCTTTATATGGCTAATTTAATGAAAATTTTGGGTCACACTTGGGCTGAAATTAGCAGGCCCCAATCCGGACATGGGGAGCTTTATGCGGCGGATTTGATAAAATTTTGGGTCACAAAGACCCTAATGTCAACGGGCTCCTTTTGTGACCCGAAATGGTTTATGCAGCTTGGTTTTATCGGGAGTTTTGAAGTTCGGGGTATATTATTTGATAAAAGGTGATTAAAATGGTTTTTCCATTATACTGGAAAAAAAGCCGAACACTGGAAAATGACGATTCTCACACCTTCGATTCATTAAAAGGAAGCCATCCATGGGTTCAAATTCCACGTCTCGTCAATGCTTCATGGGCATTGATGCCTCACGATCCCTATGCCACGCTGCAAATCACCAAAACACAGTGAATAAATCACAAACAAAGAGTATCAGTGTCGAAGACAAAACATACCAGAATAGGAGATTGAAGATAGATCTGTGGGGGATTACGACTAAGATTGATTATCAAAAGCCTAATCCTCCCAATTAAGACACACTTAAAAGAAAATACTATTTTTTTATCAAACAGAAGGCCTCCACTACCACATCTGAGGAAAATTGATTCCTCCTAGCTACCACAGTGCCACATGTGCCTCAAGGCATTCAAACACAGGCCGAAGTTATTGATCAAAAAAAAAAATTGCCTCAGCACAGCCAGAGAAGTTAATTCTGCAAATAAACTTAATGACAAAATATCAGCAGAGTTACTTTAAGATAACACAAAGCCTCAAAAGTCAATAAGAGCTCCCATCGAGCTTAATCTTAAATGTAAAACAATTAATACAGACAAAAAACATCTGTAAACTTCTCCATTGAGCCCCAAAAAGGCCGAGAAGTCATTAATCTGTATCAATTATCTTGGGAGATATTTTATTAGATCCCACCACCTCATTCTTCTATAAATACTATTGGAGAAGATGAGAAAAGGGTTGGTTGTTGAATTTTGAAATATACTTGAGCTTGAGACTTCTACTTGTAAATAGTGTTCACTAGCTCTTGAAGCTTTGCTTGTGATAGATAAGTTAGTCTGGGAAATGTAGATGATTGCTAAGCTAATGCATTGGACATGGAGCTGTAACTAGTTTGGAGCATCAATACAAACTGATTTATGGGATCCTAGTCTATGTCGACGGTGATGTTATTTCTTATTGTAAATTGTTATTTTATTTCTGTTTTCACTCTGTTCATCTTCTCTTATAAAGAACAACATGCATAGAGTTAAGACCTACTATATATCAGTACCTTTCTCTGACTGAAAATATTTATCTACATGTTTTCTTCCAATTTGTGTTATTTAGGAATGATTTAATTCGGTTTAAGCATAGGAATGCTAGCGTTCCTTCATCCTATTCCCTTAGCTAATTGTTATTCTTAAATGTTATTTTCAGTATATGTTAAGTAGAGATGAACTAAGGAAGATATGGTGTGCCCTGGTCCTAGTTTTATCCCCAAAGACTGTCTGAATGTTTCCCTTGGAACATGTTGAAAGCTGGCTAGTGTTGAAACACTTACCAGATCTTAGGCCATTCTTTGTTAGCTTTGTGTTTGTCTTGAAAGTTACCAAGTAGAGCAGAGCTAGGAGAGGATTTGTGGTGAGCCCGACCCGCTAGTTTCTTCTCCAACCGTTGCCTTCAAGTTTCCCTTTGTTTTAAAATGTTTTTCTATTGAAAGTGCATCAAAAGAAGGCTAGTTTAGAAGTACTTACCTGATCTTAGGCTGCTTTTTGTTCTTCATTTGTTTAAATCCCCTTCTTTTTGTAACACTTCATCCCATAAAATCAAACTTTAAAGAGATCCTTAGACATAGATAACTTGCCCCGTGGACCACTCTTGCCCCTTGTTATTTCAATTAAACCCTATTATGACTCCATAGCCCAATGGACCTAAACCTGCAATTATCTATCTTTCTAGCCAAAGCTTGTTCTATTTGCTTGCAACTTCACACCTTTGAAACTCTTTGCATTTAGAACTTTCCACCTCAAATAATATAATCATGCTCAACCATCCAAAAACAAAACAAAACCCTCGGCCTTCATAACTAGCCTAATATCATTACCCAAGACTTCAAAGACAAATCCATCTTTGCACTTATTGGAGAGATCCCTCTCCGGATTCAGGAGGGCTAGATCCTAGAATCCCAAAGTGGTTGAAATAATGTTGTTTCTGTGATTGGACTTTGCCAATCTTACTAATTACATATTCCTAACATTTCTGGCGACTCCACTGGGGATCTAAGTCGAATTTTCATTTTAGGTTCCCTTAGAACTTCATAAAACCTCGTGAGTAAAAAGCAGTCTTTTCAAGCACTGCCAAGAAAAGGTAATCATGATAAAAACTTGTTTGAATCAGTGGCAAACTAGGCAAAACCTAGGATTCTCATAAGAGTTTGTCTAACCTTGAAAAATCAGCTGGCTTAGCCATAAGAGTAGATTGTTTTTGTCTCATAACCGTAGCTATGTTTTGAAACAGATCTAGCACACTCTTAACAACCAATAGGACTAAAAAATAACTTAGAAAACCCAAAAATATTTCAGATTGGAATTCAATAAACATGGTAGTGGACCATAAAACCTTTTACCTCTGAAAAAGAGCTAAAAACTTCCACTTGGCGACTCCACAATCCTGAACAAACCTTAAGACTCCACTGGAAAGAACCCTTATCATTGTAATATCATTCAAACTCAGTTAGAGGATTGTAGGATTAAAATTTGTGTAAACAGATTAGTTGACCTAAAAAAGATTGTCATACCTGGTTGAACTTTTCTTGTTTATTTGGGTCTAAAAAACTCAGCATAGTGGCTCCTAGAAAAATTCACACTAGAGCCTATCCTGACCCTGATCCACCTGAGATAGTTGATAACCCAAAAAGTATCCTTAGGAAGTCCCCTAGGATTAAATTATCAACTGTTTCAGATTACCCTTGAGAGCTAATTTAGTTCTTGAAAATCTTTCAGCTCTACAAAAATCACAAGTTGACTTAGTAAATCCCTTTAGAACAAGGTCATTTGATGATATAACTCAGCTAGATTCTGAGTCTTCACTTTCATCTCCTAAAACAAGTGAACATCTTGGTAGTAGAGAAGAAACACCTCCTGATTTACATTTCCTTCACAATTTAGGTGTCTCTCACCCAAGATCAGCTCAGCAATCTACTGTTGTTCCATCCACATCCCTTCATCCTCCATTCATTGTCCAAACCACTCCACTTCAGCCCACTTTTCCTTTTGTTAATCCACCTCTTGTGAATCCACCCCCACCACATATCATGGCAGCATGGTATGCTCCCTTAGTCCTTCCTGTACCATTAGTCAATCTTCCACAGGAATATCAGTCCAAAATTCCATTGTATGATGCTAGTAATGCTACAACTGCATCACAACATGTGGATAAGATGAATGACTACTTTGACAAAAATGAAATTGATGATGATTTTGTCAAGCTTAGATTATTTTCTCAGAGTCTGGGGGGAGAAGTTAGAAAATGGTTTAAAGGCTTAACCCCCCATAGTATCAATGATCTCCAAGCCTTCCATCAAACATTCTTAAACAAATGGGAAGTGAAGAAAAATCATCTCCAAGTCCTTTCTGATTACAAGAACCTCCATAGAAACAGTGGGGAAAGTGTGCAAGCTTATTGCACCAGATTTAACAGTGTCTATAATGCCCTTTCCCTAGATCTAAAACCTCCAAAAGGCTTAGCTTTAAACAATTTTCCTGAAGGGTTCAACCTCGAGATGGCCTATCAGCTGAGAGAGAGAGATCCTGCAACTCTTGAAGAGATGCCAAAAGGAGCTCTTTCTGTGGAAGTAAACTTAATGGAGAAGAGAGAAAGAATGAAAAATGAGAAGAGAGTGTCTTTTAGAGAGGAAAACACACCTTCTACTTCCAACTCAAAGATGGAGAGAATGATGGAGGAGATGATGAAAGAGATGAGCATAATTAAGAGAGCACAAGAAAGCCAAAACCAAAATGCTCCTCAAAATAGAAATCAGAACCAAAATCAGAATTTTAGAAGGAACCAACCTCCAAACAGACCTAGGGAAGATGATCAACAGATCACTCCTCCCTTTCATCAAAACTATGTAAGTGAGGTTGAGGAAGCAGATGAAATAACAAAGGAAGATGATATCAACATGCTGGGGTTAGATAATGATGTCTTTGAGATTCATTATAATAGAAAACAAGGTCTATACACACCTTATGATGAAAAAAGAGATGACGATAAAAATTATTATCAAGACATGGAAAATGTCATCATAGAATCTCAAAGAGAATATGACCTTAGAAGAAAAACCAGTCAACAAGCTCCCAACACCAAAACCTCTGACAAATCTTGACAAAACAACACTACAACCAAGCCTAAATTTGTCAAACAAAAGGACAAAACAATGGCTATTAATTCTGATAAAGGTAGAGAGAAAGGCACTCAAAACAATGAAAAACAGAGTGCAGACCTTAGCAGTACTAACATTTCAGCTAGTACTCCTATGAAAACAATTTTTTCAAAAGTAAATAGAACAAATCAACAAGCTGATGTTGCTGATGGACTAGTAGCTAGTAAGGCTGAGACAAGTTCTTCAAAGAACCAAACTCCTTTCGGCTTCAGAAGCGAGGATGTAGAAATTTGAATCAACTGTTAAATTAATCACTTGCAGGAATTATCCACAGTCACACACTATTTGAGCTTCATGCATAATACATATCCTCTTCTACTATTGATCATCAATTTGCGGAAATATAAACAGTCGCATGCGCACATTAAAACCATAAACAATCACACATATAAACACAGTATTTATGGGAAAGCTTAAAGCTAAAAACCCCCAACTATATGTATATTATAATGATAGATATCATGTAACAATCATTGTACAAACTCCTCACAAGCTCTCGGTACAATCTCCAATTGTTACACACTACACAAGCTCAGATCTAGCAAAACACATGCTCCAATCTGCTCCACCTGTTAGCCTGCCTCTACTGCGCAATCCAAGATGAATAATGGCCCAATCTAAGTTCGAATCCCTCTGGTATGCACTACGCAATCCTCATTGGCATCTCCATCAATGTGTGGTGCAAACTCATGCACCAGTATAGTCACAACTGATAGTCACACTTGCTCTTTCACCTACCTCTCCACTGGTCTCCACTGAAACTGTCCATGCACTGAAGTTAACTGATGTATTCTTTAGTTCATTTATGAGTTAATAATTAGTGAATTAATTAATAATTAATTCACACCACTCTCACTAGTGTATCAATCAGTTAGACTAGATACAACTAGCTCAAATATGTTTAACTGAGTTAAACTGAATACAACTCCACTAACTTCCTCAATCAACTCCACCAAACTCTGTCACATGAGTTCTAACTGAAGTCTCCATGCAATAGCTCCACTTGACCCTCAGGAATAGCGTAATTCCTTTTTTCAGCTGCATGTGCCACATCTGTGCACTTAACTGAAGTGCTCCAAGAGGATAAGATAATTTTTAGAGTCCAAATATTATTAAGAGCTAATAATATTCGACATATCTATTTTTAGACTGGCAATCTAAAAATAGATTCTGCCCAGTATGTCTAAAAATAGAAGTCCATCTATTTTTCCGACTTGACCAACCATCCACAAATAGCATCCTGCAACTCATAGAACATGATCCATATGTCTAAAAATAGACTTTGCGCAACTGCTTTGCGGGCCCACTTAGTGAAGGCTTCTTTCCACTAAGCTCATCATCTTTCTCGACTCTCAACACGAAATTTCAAAGATCAAAATCTCTATTCCCCTAACTAAATTAGTTGCCCAGAATGTATATAGAACCCAAATTTTGAAGGCTTTAAACATAGAGGACCATAATGACACAGTCAATCTTAATGATGACCAGCCAGAGCTCATTTTTGGTCCTAAGATTGAAGGTAGATATCAAGAGGGACCTGTTCCTCCCTTTTATGTAAGTTTAAATGTTCATGACAAGATTTTACATAACATTATGCATGATTCAGGTGCCTCTCATAATTTAATGCCCAAAGCTATCATGGAGAGCCTACGCCTTGAAATCACCAGACCTTATAAAGATCTTTACTCCTTTGAATCAAGCAAAGTAAAATGTTTAGGATTAATCAAATACCTTTGCGTCAACTTAGCACAGATTCCAGCCAAATGCTTAGTCATGGATATTTTTGTGGTTGATGTGCCCCCAAAGTATGTAATGTTGTTATCTAGGTCTTGGGGGGCTAATTTACAAGGGACTATGCAGATGGATATGACCTATGCGACCATCCCTGTGTTTAATCAATCAAGAAGACTTTACAGGGAGTCCCTTATGCAGTACATGGTTACTAGTCAAGAAAAACCGCAAAACTCTCCTTTATACTCTATAAACACAGACCTTGATTCATTTATCCTGTTTAATCAAGAAATATTAGATGAACAAGTAACTTTAACAGAGTTAATGGCCAATAGAGAGGAGGAGGAAAACACCACAGAAATGTCTAAACATTTTGTTGAACCCGTGAAATTTATCAAATAAAACGCAGGTCTTGAACTACAAATCATATGTCCATCATGTTTCAGCCTTGACAGGTCAAGAAAGCATTCCTCAGCTTAACGAGAAACCAGAGGAATTAAAAAAAATTAAACTAAGTACTGATATTCAAAAACAAACCAAAAGCGCGCTTGTTGAGGAGGATAGTCAAACTGTTAAACCTGAGACTAATCCTCTGTGGAGTATGAACTTCGACAGATCCTACACTAGGAACAATGCTAGTGCAGGGGTCTAGATTCACAACACTAAGAATAAACACACAGAAAGCCTTTCCTGTAGATTAAACTTCTAGTGTTTGAATAACATAGCAGAATATGAATCCCTTCTCTTAGGCTTACAATTGTTGAAGAAGTTAGGAGCCAAAAGAATCAATGTGTATGGCGATTCAGAGTTAGTCATTAGGCAAGTCAATGGGGAGTATAATGCAAATCATCCCAGACTTAGAGCCTACCGAAACGATGTCATGGACCTTTTAAAAATTTTCGAGGAGTCCAAACTGATTTTTGTCCCAAGGAAAAGAAATATTGCGGCCCACAATTTAACTTTTGCAGCTAGAACATGCTTAACACCATATGAAACCAAAGACTGCACAACTCAGATAAAATTTAGACCAGCCATTCCTGATAACAAAAAATATTGGCAGGGGTTCGACGAAGGCAAACAAATAGAAGGCTTCATGTAGTTCAGAAATGAATTCGAACTACCAAGTTCAGATTCAGATTATGAAACTGACTGCCCTAGTGAAGAAAATTTTCTTGATGAAGAAGAAAGGTCTCCTGAACTTGCTAATGTAAACCTATTATCTAGCAAACTTGAAAATGAAATAGAGATGAACGCAAAGTTAGAAACAAAAGAGTTTGAAACCCTGCACTCTAAATATGAAAATTTGCCAAATGGTCTGAAACCTTAAGAAGAGTTGTTTGATTTTAACGATGTGGCTAGGAAGCCAAAACTGGAACCTATAGAGACTGATGTGGAAGAGTGAAATACAGGCAGTGAACTTAAACCGAAAACAATCAAACTGTCTAAAACTTTACCAGCTCACATTAAACTCAAATACATAGAGCTGTTTAAAGAATTTTCTAATGTTTTTGCGTGGAGTTACGAAGATCTGAAATCCTATGACACTGAAATAATACAACACAAAATTCCCCTCAAAGAAAACCAAAAACCATTCAAATAGAAACTGCGCAGAATAAACCCTGTTCAGTTGCCTCTGGTCGAGAAGGAAATTAAGAAAATGTATGAAGCTGGTATTATTGTCCATATTAGATATTCTGAGTGGGTGTCTAATCTGGTGTCGATTAGGAAGAAAGCTGGGGGATGAGGGCTGCAATATAGAGCATGAGAACTTAAACAAAAACATGAAGGCATCTTCTTATGCACTTGGCAGATGTGTTTTTCAAGGTTGTTCTGGGTCTAGAAGAATTTCTTTTCTTGATGGCTACTCCGGGTACAATCAGATTTTAGTTCACCTTGCTGATCAATTAAAGACAACCTTTACTACACCATGGGGCACTTTCATGTATGTAAAAATGCCTTTTGGTCTAATGAATTTCTTGGTGTTGAGGAGGTAAATCCCCTCTGCGGACAGAGGCGATCCCTACTAGCCCAGCAGGGGTCTAGCAACAATCAAAAATGTTACAACGCAAGTTCCTAGTTACGAATGAAAAGACTAAAGATAGAAGCCTACCTGGAATCCAATGCTACGATCTGAAGAAGAGAGCGTTCCCGTTCCTCAGCCTCGGCAGATCACGATCCTCCACGATCTCCGCGGATGGACACCTGCACATGCAAGAAACAAACAGATACAAGCATAAAATCCGGCATACGTAACTAAATATCAGTCAGAAAGGATATTACTCATATTAACATAATCAAAAACAGAGTGGAACCATAATCGTAATCATTCATTAAATAACAATCGAAGAAAGATTACAACCAATGTTCTGACGTCGTGTTCCCCTTCGGATGGGTCTCCAGTCGTTCACGTCTCGCAAAGCTCGCCAAGGAAAGGGAAAACCTCTCCAGAGTCTCTCGACGATAGTCTCCTTACTTGAGTCGGCCTTAAGGGAAGAAAGAGGGCTCTTACGGCACAAAGGCTCTTGGGAATTTGGAGATTCAAAGCTTAGACACTTCAAGACTATTAGCCCTTCAGCCCCTTCATCAATGGATGAAGGCTATATTTATAGAGGAGAGGAGGAGGTTGGGATCCCTACAATAGTGGAAGGGAGGCCTTATCCCTTGAGAGGTTCCCCATATGGTGGAAACAAGAGGCCAAAGGAGGAAGGCCGTGGTTATTCAGGCGAAACCACTCCTGATGACTCATCCACGAAGTTGTTGTAATCGAAACTTCGCCTCTTTTTTAAAAAACTTTCCATAAACAGAGTGGCGCGGGTACAACACTGGGACAGAGCGCCAATTGGCGCGGGCTCAGTGTTAATTTTCCCCCATTGGCGCGGGTACATAACGGGCTACCAGCGCCAAGGCAAAAACAGGTGTTTTTAGGGGTCTGCTCAGGAAATAATCAACAGAAGGAATGTTGTCCTCATGGAAAGGGATGAAATGATGGTATTTGCAAGGCATGACACTACTTATTGGTCACAGAAATGACCCTCCAATGGGCGAGATGGGGATTGCAGGGACGGTGACAAATTACTGTGTAACAGATGCCCCCTAAAGCATGAGGCCCGAGAGAGAGAGAGGGGTGAAATGCTTTACGAGAACATGTTCAACTGAAGCCCCGCCGTCGGAAAACCTGCGCAGAAAAATACAACTGATATCTCAAGTACATGATGTATATGTGGTATGGGCGCAGCCATCCGAAACAGAGTACACTATAATCCGGATCCAGGGTATGGGCGCAGCCATCCAGTGAGGATCAAATAAATAGACTCAGGTATGGTCACAGCCATCCAATCAGTGAGTCATGTACATAATGATAATAATCCACAATCGCAGCCTAGATTACAACAGACACAATCCAGGGTCTTGCGCTCCATCTCGACCCAAACAAGTACAAGTTCTAGCATGCGAATGTGTGAGCTGATGTCGAACATGCAAGAACATCGTCTGATTACCAGCCAATGATGAAATTTGTTAACAGACGCGAGAGAAACCACCAATAATGACGATGGTCCTCAAGGTACTACAGGTACAATCTACGGCGTGTGAATAAATGAGCTGACGTCGAACACCCGCAGAATCATCCGATCGGAGGCCAATGATGAAAACCTCACGTCGAATGCGACGAACCTACCATTGAGGCATGCAGGCTCCAAGGTACCATCAGGAGTCTCTAGACCAACTTCCTGGATAATGAGTTGAAGTCGACAGGAAGTGACCTTGATCGAAGGTGGGCCATAATGATTCCCACATCATCGACACGAGATAGAGGAACATGATGTTTTTGTTGTGAATCAGGATCGTATGAGAAACAGAGGAAGGTTGATATTTGCAGAGGCCAACTTCTCTTGAACACATGAACGGCACGACAATGGACTTGGCAGTATTTGACATCAACGGATCGAAGGTCATGGCGACGAGGCAGTGAACAGATGAGAGGTCAAAAGAGATTACCCAAACCCATGGAAGCAAAGTGAAGCAGCGAGATGAGATGTCCCCAACCCGACACGAATGCAGACAAGTGCCATGTTCAAGAGCGACATACTGCCGATGACAACGACGATGGTTCCATTTTCCCCCCACCATTTCTGGCGAGTACCCCAATTATTTTTAATAACAAGCTTGAAGGGGATAGCATATGCTTGTAATATAAGTCCACCCTTCGGGCGAATCCATCCTAGTGCATTTAACGAGTCCTAGGAAGGAGGAACTCGGAGAACGTCATTTCGACCGGATCCGATGTCATCAGGGTTTAACGAGTCTGACAAAGGGAGAACTCGGCGTCTTTTCATGTTTAGAGAGTTTGAAAAGACAGCAGAAAAGTAAACTCCACAGGTCCCTTTTCGTAGATAGTTCCTCAGATCCGAAAAGGTAGAAAACAATATCCAAGAAAACCTCCTAGTCGCGATAGGCTAGGGTATTCCTTTTTCGTAATCAATCCATCCCAGCCCAAAAAAGGGGTAAACGTATACTGGGTGGATGTCGATTCGTGTCCAATTTAACGAGATCGAAACGACAAGGGCCTCGGCAATCTTTTCATATTTAGAGAGTCAGAAAAGAGCTGAAAGATGACTCCTCCTGGAGGAACGAGTGGTATAAAGGGTAGCAACTGGTTCCGGTAATGGTGGAACTACTCAAAACAACTAAAGGTCAAGAGGCTGGCTAACAAGACCACTCATCGCAGCGGTTCCTGAGGAACAGGTAAAACAACCAAGTGAAGGCATATGATCGGCCAAGCAGATAGTGACGATGGAGTGAGAAAACCAAGGCTCATCTGGCAAAAACAGGCTGATAAAATGACAATCACAAGAGGTAAAATGGGCATGGTTTCATTTTTACACAAGCTTGAAATCAGGAAACTCTGCTTGAAGTTGGTTTCATTTTTACACAAGCTTGAAACAAAGATAAACTATGCTTGAAGCCGGTTTCATTTTTACACAAGCTTGAAACGGAAACAAACTATGCTTGAAAAAGTAAGCATGCCCCCAGCATGGTGACTCAATTCGAGGTACATGCCCCCCAAGCTTCAGTCCATATGAAAGGCAGATGGAGTGAAGGTTCAAATTACGAGATCACGAGAAAGACTCGACTGGGATTTTACGAGAACTTATCAAAGACTCGAATTGAACGGGAACGTGTTTCATTATTTTAACGAGGTTGACACATTAAAAGAACTATCCTCAAACACCTTGTTTCATGGTTTAGGGAGCTTGACACAAGACCAGGAACTGTGCTCCGACAAACCTTGTTTCATTTTTTAAGGAGCTTGACACAAGACAAGGAACTCTGCTCCGACCGACTTCATCATAATGAACAAGAAGTCATTGCTTCCAAGAGTTCCACACCAGATGGGAGGAAATCATCCTGGAAGTCAGGACCCAATGCCCCCAGCACTCGATGCACGACGGCATCATCACTGAGCACAGGCACGGGGTAAGTAGCCACATAGTTGACCTGCGGTGGAGCAGATACAACGGGTGGATAGAAACCAGGAGGGGGTGATGGCGGACCAGATGCCATATAAGGACCAGAGGACGAAAGCTGATCAATGGTCGCGATCCGTCCTTCATGTGGAAAGCACATCACGCGAAAGAGGGAGGAGACAAGTGCTCCCATGGCATAAGTGTAATCGCGCCCCAGGAGCAGATTGAAATCCAAAGGGCCTGGAACGACCATCACGTCCATATGGACAGTTTTACCTCCCAAAGTAACAGGTAACCTTGGAAGGATCCCCAACGGTTGACTCGTCCTTCTGTTAAAAGTGAGCAGATTCTGCGTAACAGGCGCAAGCGGCGGCGAACCGAAAGCTTGCCAGGTAGTTGAAGACATAATACTAACAGAGGCACCTTCATCTATAATGGTGCTGGGTACAACCAGACCAAGAGCCTGTACTGTGATCTCGAAAGGCACATAAGACGGAAGGCGAAATCCTGCAAATCGGTTCCAATCAAAGGAAGCGACCAAACTACTCGGAGGGGCTACCATCGAAATGCGAAGGTCTTCCCCTGATGTTACGGAAGAAGGAGCATCCTCCATAACCTCCATCTCGAAGGTGGGAGGGATATCCTCCGAAGCCTCCATCATGGGAGGCGGAGGAGCAGCTTCTTGAAGCACAGGGATAGGAGAATCTTTCTCCAAGTCCGAAGAATCTGAAGAAATCAGAAGGACATGGGGGGTGTGAGATCCAATCTCGATAGAAAAGACCTGGTGCACCGCGGACGGGGCCAGTTCAACCGATCCGACAACCAATGGTTGGTCAGGGATGGATTCGTGAATTTGAATTTCTGGGGGAGTGGGATCGACCAAGGATGACTCTTGACCAATCGTAGGATCAGCTGGCGGAGGACTCAAAGAAAGCCGATTATAACCAGGTGGAAGGCGTGGTGTAGAACCGGTTGGGTTGTCCAAAACTTGCTTGGCTTCATCCATATAAGGACAAAGGTGAATGGCATGGTGCCCTTCACACAACTTACAGGGATTGGTGATCTTACCCTGCTTCTTAGGAGCCTTATCAGTACCAGTTGAAGACGTGCCCCCAACTTGGCTCTCGGAAGTCAAAGGCAACGACGGATGGCCATCGGACCATGCTTCGAGCACCTTGGGGATGCCAGGGCAGTCTCGAAGAAGATGGTCTCCTGTGCACAACAGGAAAGGGAACTTGACTTTCCGTGGAGGGTTGGAAGGTTTATCAAGAGGAGATATCTCAGAGACAGTAGCTGTACATTTAGCCTCTCGCTTATCGGACTTCTTCTTCTTTGTCTTCTTCTTCTTCTTCTTGACCCTCTGGTTATTTGAATCCAGACTTTTACCAGGCGAAGTAGAAGATGAGGACGCAGAAATAGGCGAAGAAGGGGAGAGGTCCACCTTGGAATCAACATGGTGTTGTTCCGGCGGAGGAACTGATTGAACAGTAGTGGAGACATTCGGGACTACAGAGGTTGAGAACAACCAAACAGGCAACCCAACAGTTAACCCAGGAAGGGACAACGTCGCCATGTAAGGAGCACCAACATTTCCAAAAGGAGGAAAATGACCAGGATTCCCTTCTGAGGGGATTCCTTGGTTGGTGAACTCTGAAAAAGTTTCCATCAAAACTCAAAACCACACACGAGCTGAAAAAGAGTCAAGACACACGATCAAATGGTCAACAAGCAATATCTAAGTGGGCGTGTAATCGTGGGTGATTAATTTTTACCACATTGAAAAGTAAGAAACTCTACCATTTCATGTTTTAAGAGTCGAGAAACGATAGAAAGATGACTCTATCTCTTTCAGATTTGATACAAGCGTGAAAGGACAAGCGCTTGATGGTCTTTTCAAATTTAGGGAGTCAGAAAAGACCAAATGACTGCTCAGGAAAAACTAGGCACAAAGGGTGTACCAAATATCCGTGAACTGCAATATACACCTTGGTTTCAATAATGAAACAAAAATCGACCAAGGACTTTCCGTACGTGCAGGTAGTCTCCCCGAATGCTGTGTTCGGTGTATCACGGGTATAGGGCGGCAGACTCGGCTTCCCGTGGATAAAGGATTGAAAACCTAGAGGGGTCTCCCTTTATATACGCGACGGTACGGGGAGCACAAGTCCGTACTAGCGCTGTCTAAAGCCAAAAGGCGAACGACAACTGCTAGGTTTAAAGACGCCGGAACACGTCTCTAGCCTAGACCTCTAAATATGTTTCGTTAGATTTCAATGCTGCCTTAGGTTAATTGAATAGATTTTAAAGTTGATCTTCAATTAGGTTTCAATTTTCAGGCCCTAACGAATGTATTGTTTCAAAAACTCCTAAATGCAAAGCTACATGCCACAGTAGACCATTTTGTTCGATGAAAACTAGCTACAGAAGAGTTGAGAGTCTTTACACAAACAAAATGATTCGGAAGACAAACAATGAGATCTCTAATGCAACTAATGAAATTGAAAACTTTTCATTCAAATCACTAATCACTAGCAAAATCGAAAAGATTACAATTTGCACTAATTCAACCAAAAGCACAAGAGATTTTTTTTTGTAATTTTCAACGTTTGATAGCTAATATGCACTAAAAAAACTAAAAACAAATGGAACAACTTGAGAAATGATATTTAGAGAGCAAAAAAAACAAATTTCACTCAACAACACAAGCAATCAAATCCCAAATCGACCAAAGTCTCTCAAAACCAAGAAAAGACTCAAAGGCTCCAATGGACCGTGTGATCTAGGCCCAAAGCAAGACCAAACGAAATTTGAATGAAGGAATGAACAATCACCCAAAAATCGCAACAAAACAATGAAAAACTACTAAGAGGATGCGGAGGAGCAATCAGAAAGTCGATCAGACAAACGAAACACCAAAACTCCCAAGGAGGGCTCGATACACTAAGCCACTAGATGCCCTAGGGCTCAAAACGTGAAATCGATAGATAAAAGAAAACAACCAAAGGACAAAGGTGAATTCCCAGTCAAACAGGACTCCAACACACTCAGGCAGTCGGAAAATCAAGAAGAAAAACACTGACCAAACCCAGAGAGCTCAAAAATGAGGAAACTCAAAAACCTTACAGGAGTGGCGCGACTGTAAGGCTGAAACTGGCGCCAGAAAGCAATTGGCGCGAGCTAAACAAAAGAAACATGCGCCAATTGGCGCGACTGTCGAGCTAAAAAGTGTGCCAGTCGAGTTTCTCAGCCAAAAACAAAAAAGAACTACTCCAGAAGCAGATCAATGCATACTAAGCAAACCAAGAAGTAAAAAACAGCAAAAGAACCCAACCCAGAAGGCTCATCAAGCAAGGAAAAACATAAAATAATCAAAACGAGACAATCCAAACGAGACAGTGAAATCTAGACGATCCCCAGTGGAGTCGCCAAATTGTTGAGGAGGTAAATCCCCTCTGCGGACAGAGGCGATCCCTACTAGCCCAGCAGGGGTCTAGCAACAATCACGAAATGTTACGACGCAAGTTCCTAGTTACGAATGAAAAGACTAAAGATAGAAGCCTACCTAGAATCCAATGCTATGATCTGAAGAAGAGAGCGTTCCCGTTCCTCAGCCTCGGTAGATCACGATCCTCCACGATCTCCGCGGATGGACACCTGCACATGCAAGAAACAAATAGATACAAGCATAAAATCCAGCATACGTAACTAAATATCAGTCAGAAAGGATATTACTCATATTAACATCATTGAAAACAGAGTGGAACCATAATCGTAATCATTCATTAAATAACAATCGAAGAAATATTACAACCAATGTTCTGACGTCGTGTTCCCCTTCGGATGGGTCTCCAGTCGTTCACGTCTCGCAAAGCTTGCCAGGGAAAGGGAAAACCTCTCTTGAGTCTCTCGACGATAGTCTCCTTACTTGAGTCGGCCTTAAGGGAAGAAAGAGGGCTCTTACAACACAAAGGCTCTTGGGAATTTGGAGATTCAAAGCTTAGGCACTTCAAGACTATCAGCCTTTCAGCCCCTTCATCAATGGATGAAGGCTATATTTATAGAGGAGAGGAGGAGGTTGGGATCCCTATAATAGTGGAAGGGAGGCCTTATCCTTTGGGAGGTTCCCCATATGGTGGAAACAAGAGGCCAAAGGAGGAAGGTCGTGGTTATTCAGTCGAAACCACTCCCGATGACTCATCCACGAAGTTGTTGTAATCGAAACTTCGCCTCCTTTTTTAAAAACCTTTCCATAAACAGAGTGGCACGGGTGCTTAACTGGGACAGAGCGCCAATTGGCGCGGGCTCAGTGTTAATTTTCCCCCATTGGCGCGGGTACATAATGGGATACCAACGCCAAGGCAAAAACAGGTGTTTTTAGGGGTCTGCTCAGGAAATGATCAACAGAAGGAATGTTGTCCTCATGGAAAGGGATGCAATGATGGTATTTTCAAGGCATGACACTGCTTATTGGTCACAGAAACGACCCTCCAATGGGCGAGATGGGGATTGCGTGGACACACCCGCACATGCAAGAAACAAACATACAAGCATTTTTTCCGATGAGAATTCACAAATATCAAATAAAGGATATTACTCATATTAACATCATTGAAAACAGAGTGGAACCATAATCATAATCATTCATTAAATAACAATCGAAGAAAGATTACAACCAATGTTCTGACGTCGTGTTCCCCTTCGGATGGGTCTCCAGTCATTCACGTCTCGCAAAGCTCGCCAGGGAAAGGGAAAACCTCTCCTGAGTCTCTCGACAATAGTCTCCTTACTTGAGTCGGCCTTAAGGGAGGAAAGAGGGCTCTTACAGCACAAAGGATCTTGGGAATTTGGAGATTCAAAGCTTAGGCACTTCAAGACTTTCAGCCTTTCAGCCCCTTCATCAATGGATGAAGGCTATATTTATAGAGGAGAGGAGGAGGTTGGGATCCCTACAATAGTGGAAGGGAGGCCTTATCCTTTGGGAGGTTCCCCATATGGTGGAAACATGAGGCCAAAGGAGGAAGGCCGTGGTTATTCAGGCGAAACCACTCTTGATGACTCATCCACGAAGTTGTTGTAATCGAAACTTCGCCTCTTTTTTAAAAAACTTTCCATAAACAGAGTGGCGCGGGTACAACACTGGGACAGAGCGCCAAGTGGCGCGGGCTCAGTGTTAATTTTCCCCCATTGGCGCGGGTACATAACGGGCTACCAGCGCCAATGCAAAAACAGGTGTTTTTAGGGCTCTGCTCAGGAAATGATCAACAGAAGGAATGTTGTCCTCATGGAAAGGGATGCAATGATGGTATTTGCAAGGCATGACACTGCTTATTGGTCACAAAAACGACCCTCCAATGGGCGAGATGGGAATTGCAGGGACGGTGACAAATTACTGTGTACCATGCGGGAGCAACCTTTCATAGAGCCATGGACATATCATTCTTTGAAGAGTTAGGCTACTTCATCATTATATACCTTGATGATGTTACCGTGTTTTCGAAATGTTTTCGAAGACAGATGAAGAGCACTTTGAAGACATTTAAGTTAACGCTCGAAGATGCGGTGAAGTTTGGGATATATTTGAACCCTAAGAAAACATTATTTGGGCTCCAAGAAGGTAAACTTCTTGGGCACATCATTTTAGAAGAGGGCATTACGATAGATCCCAAAAGGATTGAGGCCATATTGCAAATCTCTCATCCTTGAAACATCAAGGAGTTGCAATATTTCATTGGAAAGATTAAATTTTTTAGAAGGTTCATCCCCAACTTGGTTGAGCTTCTTAGAAATATCACAAACATGTTGAAGGAGCAAGGGGTAAAGTGGACCTTGCAAGCAAAAAAGTCCTTTGAGCTGGTGAAACAAGCATTAACCAAAACAATGGTTCTAATAAGTCTTGATTTTTCAAAATATTTTTATATTTTTTCGTTTGCATCAGAACATACCATAGCTGTTGTCCTTTTACAAAAAAATTCACAAGGACAAGAGTAGCCTATTGCATTATTTAGCAAGGCATTGAGGGATGCCCCTCTGAAGTATAACATTATGGAGAAGCAAGCTTTTTCTTTCGTTAAAGCTTTGAAAGACTTCAGAGTATACATCTTGCACTCACACATCATTGCCTTTGTGCCAAATTTAGTTGTGAAAGACATTCTAACATAGGACCTAGATGGTAAGAGAAGTAAGTGGATTGATGTTATCCTTGAATATGATTTAGAGATAAAACCCACTAAAATTATCAAAGGCCAAGGTCTAGCTAGACTAATGGTTGAATCAAATTTTGAATTTCTTGATATAAATATGATTGATGCTTTGGATGACCAAGAAGGATTATCGACTCCAATTGTTGAAGACCATTTTATGAATTCCTCTTGGTAGGCTGATATTATTTATGTTTTTCTTAATTTAAATACACCTCCTGGTTTGAAAAAAACAAAGGCAAGGTTCCTAAAGTTAAAATTTGTAAACTATTACATTATAGATAGATGTCTTTATTGGAAAAATGCAAGTGGTGTATTGCTTAAATGTTTGCCTGAGTATGATGCAGAGAAGGTTAAGCACAAGTTCCATGAAGGAGAGTGTGGAGGTCATTTGTACTCGAAGACAATAGCTAACAAAATTTTGAGGGCTAGTTTCTATTGGCCTACTCTCTTTCCTGATATACACAAGATGATCATTGCCTACCATAAGTGCCAACTTTTTGAAGGCAAAAGGAAGCTTCTACCTCTTCCTCTGCATCCAATCACTATTGAAGCCCCTTTTCAACAGTGGCGACTTGACTTCATAGGAGAAATCCATCCACCATCTTCTGCTCAGCATAGATGGATTCTCACTGCCACAGAATATTTCACTAAGTGGATAGAAGCCATACCTTGTAGACAGGCCAATGATTCTGTTATTATAAAATTCATGGAGACTAAAATTCTCTCCAGATTTGGTTGTCCTACCAGGATCATCACTGATAATGCAGCAACATTTGGATCAAAGAAGATGGTTGAATTTTGTCACAGATATCAGATAACATTGGGGCATTCCATGGCCTATTACCCTCAAGGTAATGGACTTGCAGAATCCTCAAATAAGATTTTAGTGAATATAATCAAGAAACTATTGGAGGACAACAAAAAGTCTTGGCACACAAAGCTAGTTCATGCACTTTGGGCTGACAAATTGACTTTGAAGAAATATGTTGGTATGTCACCTTTCCAGCCTGTGTATGGCACTAATGCAATTTTTCCAACCAGCCTTAGTGTACTAGTGATGAAGTTGATTCAAGAGTTGAAAACTGAAGATAATGACATGATCAGAAGAATAAATCAAACCATTCATCTTTAGCAAACTAGAGAGGAGGTTTATAACAAAGCATTGCAGAAGCAGGACAACATTAAAAATCTTTTTGACAGAAGAAAAAAGGCGAGACATTTTAATATTGGGGACAAAGTTTTGAAGTGGGACTAAAAGAGGGAAGACAAGGCCAAGCATGGAAAATTTGACAACTTATGGCTTGGCCCTTACTCTATTCATTCAACTACTGGTAACAATGCCTATTTCTCACAAGAGTTGAATGGAGCATAATTGTTTGGTGGTCCCGTCAATGGCAAGATGCTTAAGCATTACTTCTCTTGATCCATTTCAAGTTCTAAAAGCCTTTTTATCTTTTTCTCATCGTAAATATCTCATCCACCATTGCATTCAAAGTTTGAAAAATCAAAAATACAAAAACAGTGAAAGAAAGAAAAGAGGGCAGATTGTGAAAACAAGAAAGGTATAGCCCCATACCAAAAAGAGAAATAAATTCTGAAAGTGTGCAAGCTCAAATGCCACTCCTAAAGAACACACTTCTAGTTATTCAAACAACCTAATCTTGACTAATTAGTTTTAATTTTCTACTGATAGGATAATGAATTCGATTTTCCAAACTGTTTAATCTTGGCTTATCAGTAGATAGTTTAGGATAGAAATTAAAGGTTCAAACATGCTCAAAATATGAACCTAAATTTCCAAAGAGAATGACTCAAATCTGTTTCAAATTTTGAGTAAAACAAGATGTAAATCTGGTTCCAATTAGCTCAAAATCTAAACCAGTTAACAAAGGAAAGACAACTCAAACAAAAGTCAAAACAGAGCTGTAAAAATGATGAAGGAAATGCTTTGAAATTTCAGATCCTAAGCCTTCCATTTTGTTTTAATTTTCTATAAAATAAAATCTATGTGCAGCTTTTTTTTATGCCATAGATTAGCAACAAGTTAGACTATTCAATCCTAACTTGTATGCTTTTAAATTTCTGTTGTAGAATTTAGTGAATAAAATCTATTGGACAGTTTAATCCCAACAGATGGTAGTTTAGGTAGAGAATCATATGGACTCAACTGTTTAATTTGAGTCCATAGAGAAATAAGAAGTAGAAATAGATTATATTTCCTTTTTTCAAAAGAATAAAATGTTGTAAAGAGTTTGCCAATCCAAGTGCACTCTAAAGGAGAAAAAATGTTAGATTTGTAGGATTGGGTAGGTAGAAAGCTTGTTGATGAAAGATCCATTGTTTGTATGGCTGCTAACCTGATTTCAAAGAAAAAGAAGATCCTTCGAGGAAAGAAAGGCAGCCCAATGGATAAGGCATGGATCAGCCTCCCAGAGAATGCAAGTCTGAAGTTCATGATGCCTTCAAGAAGGCACCATCCCTAAGTGGAGCCACTATTAGACACCTATACAATTTTTTATACCAAAAGGTGGCCAAATCATTTTTTGGAGCCTTCAAGGAACAAATTTTATTGCAAAAAGTGTTACCTCTTGAAGACTCTTGAAGGCCTCATGCCTCTCTCCAAAATCTTCCCTACTGTGCCCAATTTACACTCTGAAATTCTGTTAATTTCATGAGAAGAAGTTGCTGCAAAATCACCATTTTTCCCCTTCCTCACTTAAAAAACCAACCTCCATTTTGCTCCCCTTTTCCTCCATAAAAATCCTCTATTTTTCATGATCCCCATTCTTCCATTCATGAAAATCATTTTCCATGTTTAAAACTCATTTTTGAACTCTGTTGAAACCCCCAAAACCCATTGAAAACCTGAAACATTCATAAAAAATAAGTTTTTTTTACCACAAAGTTAAGCCCCCTTGGGCTAAGTCTTAAAACCATTTCCCCTGCATGTGCCCCAATGCTAGAACCAAGTGCTAAGGGTCCCAAGCGTTTATCACGTCGGAGCAATTCACGGAGCACATTTTTTATGTTTAAATAAAATCTCTAATGTCGATTAGCCCTGTGTATTATATCCCCCGGTCATATTGCATTTCATATAGACCATGGCCCCGTAGATGGGTGGCAAGCCATATTATAAATATACATCTCGCCCCCGAAGCATTAAAACTTTGTATTATATTGAAATTTTGGGTTTTCATATATCATCCTAGTCCCCACGGCCACGACAGTAGTCAGCGATCCCACAGAACTGGTGGTCCCCAACGCCTAGTCAACATACACATTAGCACCCATGCGGCAGCAACTGATTGGAGCAGGTCTTGTTTGGTTGCTCGCATGGTCGAGAAATTCGGACCCAGGGAGCTTTATAAGGTGGGTTTAATAAAAATTTTGGGTCACACTTGGGGTGACATCAACAGGCCCCAATCCAGACCCGGGGAGTTTTATAAGGTAGATTTAATAAAATTTCGTGTCACACTTGGGCTGACATCAGCAGGCCCCAATCCGGACCTAGGGAGCTTTATATGGCTAATTTAATGAAAATTTTGGGTCACACTTGGGCTGAAATTAGCAGGCCCCAATCCGGACATGGGGAGCTTTATGCGGCGGATTTGATAAAATTTTGGGTCACAAAGACCCTAATGTCAACGGGCTCCTTTTGTGACCCGAAATGGTTTATGCAGCTTGGTTTTATCGGGAGTTTTGAAGTTCGGGGTATATTATTTGATAAAAGGTGATTAAAATGGTTTTTCCATTATACTGGAAAAAAAGCCGAACACTGGAAAATGACGATTCTCACACCTTCGATTCATTAAAAGGAAGCCATCCATGGGTTCAAATTCCACGTCTCGTCAATGCTTCATGGGCATTGATGCCTCACGATCCCTATGCCACGCTGCAAATCACCAAAACACAGTGAATAAATCACAAACAAAGAGTATCAGTGTCGAAGACAAAACATACCAGAATAGGAGATTGAAGATAGATCTGTGGGGGATTACGACTAAGATTGATTATCAAAAGCCTAATCCTCCCAATTAAGACACACTTAAAAGAAAATACTATTTTTTTATCAAACAGAAGGCCTCCACTACCACATCTGAGGAAAATTGATTCCTCCTAGCTACCACAGTGCCACATGTGCCTCAAGGCATTCAAACACAGGCCGAAGTTATTGATCAAAAAAAAAAATTGCCTCAGCACAGCCAGAGAAGTTAATTCTGCAAATAAACTTAATGACAAAATATCAGCAGAGTTACTTTAAGATAACACAAAGCCTCAAAAGTCAATAAGAGCTCCCATCGAGCTTAATCTTAAATGTAAAACAATTAATACAGACAAAAAACATCTGTAAACTTCTCCATTGAGCCCCAAAAAGGCCGAGAAGTCATTAATCTGTATCAATTATCTTGGGAGATATTTTATTAGATCCCACCACCTCATTCTTCTATAAATACTATTGGAGAAGATGAGAAAAGGGTTGGTTGTTGAATTTTGAAATATACTTGAGCTTGAGACTTCTACTTGTAAATAGTGTTCACTAGCTCTTGAAGCTTTGCTTGTGATAGATAAGTTAGTCTGGGAAATGTAGATGATTGCTAAGCTAATGCATTGGACATGGAGCTGTAACTAGTTTGGAGCATCAATACAAACTGATTTATGGGATCCTAGTCTATGTCGACGGTGATGTTATTTCTTATTGTAAATTGTTATTTTATTTCTGTTTTCACTCTGTTCATCTTCTCTTATAAAGAACAACATGCATAGAGTTAAGACCTACTATATATCAGTACCTTTCTCTGACTGAAAATATTTATCTACATGTTTTCTTCCAATTTGTGTTATTTAGGAATGATTTAATTCGGTTTAAGCATAGGAATGCTAGCGTTCCTTCATCCTATTCCCTTAGCTAATTGTTATTCTTAAATGTTATTTTCAGTATATGTTAAGTAGAGATGAACTAAGGAAGATATGGTGTGCCCTGGTCCTAGTTTTATCCCCAAAGACTGTCTGAATGTTTCCCTTGGAACATGTTGAAAGCTGGCTAGTGTTGAAACACTTACCAGATCTTAGGCCATTCTTTGTTAGCTTTGTGTTTGTCTTGAAAGTTACCAAGTAGAGCAGAGCTAGGAGAGGATTTGTGGTGAGCCCGACCCGCTAGTTTCTTCTCCAACCGTTGCCTTCAAGTTTCCCTTTGTTTTAAAATGTTTTTCTATTGAAAGTGCATCAAAAGAAGGCTAGTTTAGAAGTACTTACCTGATCTTAGGCTGCTTTTTGTTCTTCATTTGTTTAAATCCCCTTCTTTTTGTAACACTTCATCCCATAAAATCAAACTTTAAAGAGATCCTTAGACATAGATAACTTGCCCCGTGGACCACTCTTGCCCCTTGTTATTTCAATTAAACCCTATTATGACTCCATAGCCCAATGGACCTAAACCTGCAATTATCTATCTTTCTAGCCAAAGCTTGTTCTATTTGCTTGCAACTTCACACCTTTGAAACTCTTTGCATTTAGAACTTTCCACCTCAAATAATAATCATGCTCAACCATCCAAAAACAAACAAAACCCTCGGCCTTCATAAATAGCCTAATATCATTACCCAAGACTTCAAAGACAAATCCATCTTTGCACTTATTGGAGAGATCCCTCTTCGGATTCAGGAGGGATAGATCCTAGAATCCCAAAGTGGTTGAAATAATGTTCTCCCTGTAGTTGGAATTTTTCCAATCTTGCTAATTATAGGGTGAAAACATGGTGGAGCTCTCTTCTATTCTCTATCTCATGCTCTTGGAAACATAGAGTCTCTTGGATCACTCTTGGAGGAGTGTGGCATACTTGGGATTTGGAGCAAGAAGGCAAAGGAAAGGCAAGAAAATGTAAGAGGACATTGGGATCAGCAGCTACAATTGGATATCTATGAAGGTATCTAGTTGCATGTACGATTTACTCACTAGTTTTTGCATGCATGGCACATGCATGTGGTTTCTTGGTCATGATATGTCATTGGCAAGGAGGATTTCCTGGATTGGCAATGGTTAGCGTAGCCTTTCCATTTTATAGATAGTCATGGTTTTGTGGGTTTTACTTTTGTTTTCTGGTTTCTTATCATGTTCCTTTGGCGGGTTGAGTTATTAGTTCTTGGAGCCTTGGTTAGACAAATTATTTGTAGTACTATAACAACTTTGTTTTAGTTACTATTCATGGTGGCAAATGCTCTAGAGCCCTTGGTGGGTTGAGTTACTAGTATTTTAGCCTTGGTTTTACAAACTCTTTGGAGCCCAGTCGCAGTTGTGGGTTGAGTTACTAGTCCTGGAACCTTGGTTGGAAAGAACACTCTAGAGCCCAAGAAAACTTGAGTAGAGACTAATTTGGTGATGGTTAGTGATGTCTGACCGTGAGGTGGAATCACTGGTTGAGGGTTGAGGTGGTTCACCTCTAGAAGCCATGGTTTGGTTGTGCATTATGTGTTTCATGAGATACCACATTCATGCTTGGAATATGGCATGGGGATGAATGGTTGAAAAAAATATTTAGTTCAACCTAGTCTATGGTTGGGTGGTACGCGGAAATCCCTGACTTGTTTGGATTTGCACATGTTAATAAGAGTTATTTTTCTCTTGGTACTTTCATGAGTAAAGGTACTTGATGTTATGTGACTTTAATGGTTATTTAGTCATTGATATATCTATAATTATTTGTTGGTTGTAATCATGTTTTATGGAAGTTATGATGACCTCATCAAGTTTTGATTAATATGTGAATAAATAATGAATTAATTACCTAATAGATGATAATGTAGCTAATGTGAGAATGCATCAATCCTTCAAGAACACTATGCTCAGATATGTTATTATAACCTATAGAATGTATATTTGTGATGCATTTGGAGAAACGACAGTCAAGGTTGGGCTTGGTTAGGTCAATTCCTTGATTAAGTCTTGTGTTAAAGGCTTTGTATTGGTGTCATTCATTGTCTTGAAAATTCTCATCAAGTATTGGGAATTGGTTGGAGACGAGCCCTGAAACAGTGGCTTAAATCTCGCAGTGTCTAACATAGAACTAGCTGAAAAATACTATGGCCTCTCCCTTGAAGGCACTATGGGAGCGACTGGAGTGTCCCATTTGCATGCATGCCTATGTCATGGGAGTGACTTGGGGTTTTTTCAGTAAAAAGTACTTTTGACTCAAGGCTTGGGCACTTGGAGGGGTGGTTTAGATTTTTTGGGTCTTGTAGCTCTTGAGGATGGCCAATAAGGTTTTATTTTGTTTGCTCCACTTCGTTAAGGTGATATAAGAGGTTGAATCATATCATAGTAACTATTCATCACATGCTTACCTAGTTAGTTGGGTTACTTGGTTAGATGTGGAAGGCGGGTGTTACAGATTGGTATCAAAGCCAAGTTCAACACTTGGACTACATGAGTGGAATGTGTTTGTTATGAATACATGTCAGTTGCATATTTTTTATGTATTTTTATGTACTATTTTATTTTTGTATATGCATGATGGCGTTCATTTTTGCAGTTGTGTCGTCATGTGAAAGTTTATGGTGTTGTTGTTGGATGTGATCATCACGAGTGCATGTGGGTTATGAATTTGTTATGCATGTCAATGTCTATAGGTTTTGATGCATGTATTTTCATGGTTAAGGTTGTTGTATATGAGGTCATTGAATGAAATTTAGGTAATTATGATGTTTCTATGTGTTGGTTGAGATAGAGAAGGAGATGCATATCATCAAACTGAAGTTGCAACACTATACTTTTGGGTAAGAGCAGATATTCATATAGGTATTGTATTATTGAAATATAGGTATGTTATTTAATGGATTGTTATATGAATTAGGTTTATATACATGTTGGTCCTTTTATTGTTGATGTAGTTAAATGCATGGTAGATGATATTGAATCAGTGTGGCCATATGCACATGTGTCGAATAGTCATGAATGATATTGTTGTTGTTGTTTTGCATTAGTTAACTTGGTGATTATGTTATATGTTGTTGATAAATATGTCATATGTTAACTTGTTTATTTTTATATGATAGTTAACTTGATGATTATGTTATATGTTGTTGATGAGTATGTTATATGATTAAATTTTTGTTGTTATATGTTAGTTAACTTGATGATTAGGGTTATTTCATTTAAGAACTTGATGCTATATGTATCATGCTAATTTGGATTGACCTATGCATATGATTATGGTTAGGACATTCAAGTATGAGTTAATATATTGTGATATTATGTCATGCTAATCTATATTGATTGTGAAAATGTTATTGTTATGCTTTAATGACAATTGTTTATGAGCTTATGATGTGAACATGTTAGCTAGTTATTGTTATGGATATCGTGACCTTATTTATGTCTAATTTTATATGTGGTGAAGTTATATCATGCTAATATAGATTGATTATGCAGAAAAAATAGCCTGCCTTGTTGGACAGGGTACCCCTAGATCAAATTTTTTGTAAAAGAGTCCACATTTTGAGCAAAGCGTGTTGCGCACAAATATGTAGAGTCTTAGGGGCTTTGTGGTGGTTCAAAGCCCCTTATTTTGTAAAGGGATAAGAATTTTTTGAATACTTAGAGCTTCGCTCATGGTTTTCAAACCATGGTATTGTAAAAAGAAAAGGTTATATAAGGAGTCTAGATATCAATCAATAATGAGAGAATGCATATGGATTAAAAGCTATATTGAATTGATTTTTTATTCCAGTTGAGTGCGCGGAGACCTTAGAAATTCTGCAGCTAAGTGCGCAGATCCCTGTAGATGTGTGCACAAGGTGGAAAATGTTGTTTTGAGAATATATGAAGTAATAAAAGAATAATTTGAAGAAAAATACATGTTCTTTTCTTATATGTTTTCTTAATCTATATTTTTATGTCATGTGTGCCAAGTTATGGTTTTTATCTATGTTTGCACTACAAATTCAGGGTTATGGTTTCTTATGATGATTAATGCATGTTAAAGTAGAAAAGCGCAGTGCGCAGGTTAATTACGTAGAAGTATTGAATAACGACCATGTAGTTAGCATATTGATCATGCGAAGCTCTGATAAGTATTAAATATAAGATAGGCACTAAATCCACACTCCATAGTCCCTCTAGATGCATAAACCTGGTTCTAGCATCCCCTAATATTTCCTCAGGTGAGACTTCAGTTTGTGCAGCAGAATGTTGCGAAAAGCGTCGGTAATAGTGTGTTTTTTTGGTTCGAACAACCATATCTGAACTTAGTTCTAGGCCCCATCAAGCCAAAAAATGGGTCCATTTCCGGGACCGTGACACGATTGAGAGATATGTGGATGTGGCATTCCTCCAGAGAAGAGATTCAAGAATGGGTATATATGAAAGTATGTGAATATGTAGTACAAGAAAAAAATAATCCACACCTATCAACTAAGAAGTGGTTGCAGAAATATGTTTTCAAAAAGAAACATGAGATCTTTTTCTAATCATTCACTAAAGAGTTGCATGAGTGGTTATCAGGCCAGCTGAGCAAAAGACCTATTTCAAGAACGATAACCCTACTACGTGGAATCCAGAGCTAATCAAGCAATTGACGGAGACTAATAACATGATTTCAATGGTTATTTATTATTGGATCAATAGTATTCATGCAGGATTTGTTATTGAGCTCGTGATAGATACATTTCTGTCCTACAACAAAGCCCACCACAATTTTTTCAAAGGCCCACGAGGTAAGTACTTAAACTCATTGAAGCTCTAGATAAAGAAGTTATTATGTGAAAAGGGTGTAATGTGAATGTATCAGATTGATGTTCATAGAAAGAAAAAATGGATATATGCGAACTGGTAAACGACTCAGGGTAGATCATGATAACTATGTTGAGACTAGGTACATTCCATTGTTTGGATATGAAAGCGAAGAAGAATAAAGTAACCTTTCAACTCCTGGAAGTGCAT
Organism: Pinus albicaulis; assembly: GCA_034641835.2. NCBI lineage: Eukaryota > Viridiplantae > Streptophyta > Pinopsida > Pinales > Pinaceae > Pinus > Pinus albicaulis. The sequence goes on from CM076581.1 coordinate 485,422,395, forward strand.
CGCAGTTATAATTTGGAGATCTCTAGGGAACCTCTAGGACTCCCCAACCCATCACTCCCATCACAACCCATCCCCATACTATTTCTCCACCTCCACCTCCCATGTTTAACATGGATAAGGCTATGAAGATGCATGTTTTTAAGGGATAAGATGATCCTGATCAATTTTGGTTTGTTGCAGAAGCAGTGTGGAGATTGCAAAACATCACTGATGAGAATATTAAGAAAGCGCAGCTGGTCACAACACTATAGGACAAAGCATTTCCTTAGTATATGAATTAATTTGCGATGAAACTAAATTCAACATTGGATCAGACAAAGGTTGTGCTAAATGTTGAATTTAAGAAGCCAAAGTCGCAATCACAATGCATTACGAAGATAAAAGAGATCAAGCAATTAGTCACTGAAACTATGTGGGAAGTAGATCAAAGATTCAAGGCACTGCTAAGTCAAATAGTCTTTTATATCCTTGATGAGTAGCACAAGGAGTGGTTTATAGTTGTTTTATTACCACATCTTAGATTTACCATTGTCGCAGCAGAAGATTGAAACCCAAGTTGAAGAATTGGAGATTGCGATGAAACTAGAAGCTTCATCGATAGTAGACACCAACATAGGGGTTCAACAGATCTAGACCTATTTTGCGAGCTTACATATGGAACTCTAGGACTTAAAAATGGAAAATAGTTTCTCTCTAAGATTCACTCAGAAGTTTGGTGCATAAAATGCAAAGCGAAGGGCCACTATAAGGATTAGTGTCATGTTTTTAGTCAGTACTTGGGTACTAGGATTCCAAGTCTGATGAAGTCTAGACCAAGTGTTGGACCAAGTGTGGGACCAAATTTCTGGTGTAGCCTATGCTAGGTTGTAGGCTAGTACCCCATAGGCTACTATCATTTTTTGCAGAATTTTATTCAGACACTGAAGCAATTTTTCTACAAAGTTTGTAGCTTGGTGGGACATGATGAAAAGAACTGAAAAAGCTATGATATGATGATGTAGAAGACTCCTGGGGCATACTGAATGCAATTCGAAGGTCGCAAAGATCCGGGTTTGCTAATAATGTAGGGAGGTTTCCAAGGTCAAGGGTGTGGCCGAGGAGGAGGCGCAGAATGAGGTCACAGACATATTATATGTTATAATATAATATCTCACTACAATATCTTGTAAGTATTATAGAGAATTCGATCATGAGATAGAAGATTGTCCTGCATTATTGGCTAAAATTCAGGAAAAGAAAAATCACTACCCTTCCCAGGGCCTGGAAATGATGGGATTTGAACCACACAATGAGGATTTAAGTGTTAACATAGTAACAAGAAGTGGTGTAAGTACTTGAGAAGACAAAGATGAAGGAAATAATCCTATGGAGGATACACGGTTTAGGAAGGCTAGAGAAAATAATGTTGGGTTAAAATGGTTTTATGTATCCTGGAGCTTCAATATAGAAGATGTCGATACCATTAATCCAACAGAAGAATAAACCCAAGGAGGTTACTGCAACAAAGGAAGTTGATCCATCCATTCTGGAGTCATTTTTGAAAACATGTATGAAGTTGTTAAGGAATAAAAAATATGTGGAAGTATTATAGGATTTGATTGAAAATTGTGCTGGAAAAGAAGATCCAAAACCAAAATAACGTGAATTGAATAAGGTATATAGAAATAAGAAGAGAACTGGCAGGGAAATGCGGTTAACTACACACATAGGATATTATGAAATGGACCAAGTAATTCTTGATCTAGGATCATATACAAATGTTTTTCCAAAGCATACATGGGAATCCATTGAGCTTGACCAAAGTTGCAATGGTCGTTGATTCAGCTAATAATTTCCAATAAACAAAAAATTATTACTATCGGCCGATTGCATGGTGTTATGGTAGACATTGATGGTTCAAGTGTGTTATTAGATGTAATATTACCAAATGGGGAAGCAGTAATACATGAACACAATAATGGAAAGAAAAGTGAATAAATCAACACACAATGATATGAGACAAATCTACAGCCATCTTATTAAATATATCAGCAAATAACAAGCACAAAATCTTGAGGATCAAGTCACTCAAGAATTACAAAACAAGCCTCCTCACGAAAAATATGTCAATACATGAGAAATAGTTGCAATACAAATTCCCTGAGCTAAGACAACATAGTTTTAGGGCTTAAACTACTGCATAAAGATGTATCAATGTAGATATGTGTTTATAGAGCTCAAATAATGCTAGGAGTTAAGATCTAGCCTCCTAGACACCTTTCCAAAAGAACCGAGGAAGGGTTTATGGAAATACACCCACATACAATTGGTGATCTACAGCCCTAGGACTAAAGCATCACTGAAACTGAAGCCCCTAAAATGGAAGGATTAAATAATATGGATCTGATTTATATCTCCTCCAAAGGTATCCTCCAAGGAAAGGCTGAACCCTTCACCTACAAGAAAACACTCTAAAAGATCCAATAGATCCTCCTCTAAAACTGCCCTCCAAAATAATGCAATTACAAACTAAAATTGTGTTGTCATTGGATGACATAGCTTGGCTTAATGCCAAAGATCTGAAATATTCTCAAGAACCTTCTTTGTTGATCTCTCAATGGAAAGAATCCTTCCTCCACTACAAAACTAGCTCAGAAAGTGGGTTTCTCAACCCTCCACTGCAACACCTTGCAACACAACTCAGATCTGAACAGACACTATGCTGTAACTGAAGAATGAAGCTTGGCCAGAATGTCAAATGTTTGGAAATTATAGTAAAATACTCTTCCAAGATGCCTCTCAAGGAAAGAAGTGGGATTCCCACTTGGGAACACCCTATGCTAACAACACTGCAATATTAGCTAAAAATTTGAAGAGAGCAACAAAGTCTAAACAGACATATCAAAATAATAATCAACATCCCCTAATATGTCTTCCATCCTCTTCCTTATAAAAAATGTGAGCCTCCTCACCTTGGGTCCCACTCATTAGGGTTTCCATCATCATGCAATCAATCTCCCTCCAAAACCGTGTTGTCTCACCATTAATGCCACTCCTTCATAACAACGCTATTTAATTTGGTCAAAATTGACCTATTCAACATGCTCCAGCCCCTTTTCACACCTAAGGGTCTTCAATCCAACTTTTAGATGACCTGCATTCACACTAGGAGTTTCTTTTGTTCCTACTAAGGGTATTTATGGGTTTCCATACCCTCTTATTCCTCTAGTTAAGAGAAAAATCAAAATTTAATATTCCTATTAGATGTATGCTAATTTTAGGAATATTACAGTCCTCCCCTCCCAAATTTTTCTTGTCCTCAAACAACTATAAGGATAGAACTAAAGAGCCTCTCCTCTTCTTCCTGTAGCATCCCCATATGATAAGATCCTCCAATGAATAAGATTTTGTCTCATCAATAAGTCTCCAAATTGCTCCTCCCAAGTGTGTCAATATGGCTTTGGTGAAAAGTCCAAATGGCTCTCATCATGAATAAGTGAAATATCCAGGGAAGCAAATATGTGTGGTCTACAAGACTTATTGAGGCATGGAATCTGAAATATATTGGGAACTATCATTCCCATGTGAAGCCTCCATCCCCAAGCTATCATCCACAAAAAGTGAGTCACCCCCCAACATGGAAACTCATGAAACATCTCCTCCACCTTAGGCTCCTGCAAGTAAGGTGGACTGCATAGCTGAACATGATGGATCAAATTTTCCATCCCACTCTATCTCTCTCTCCACTTATGATAAGTGTAGATTTTCTGTAGAATATGGCCTTCATGTTTCCTTCATGAAGCAAAAAGGAAATAGGATCCTCAAAGTCCCACCCTTTGGTTATTGCCTAGATAATCCCATACAAAATGAATATGACATTATCATCATATGGAATCCAAATGAGAGAGGTACTAAAGGTTTTACATTGTGCTAGAAGGTACCAACAGTCTCCCAAGTAGTCACAACGTAGTTTTACCAACTGCAGTTTTAGAGTATGATGTGGCAAGTTGTCTTCAAACAATTTTCTAGTTGTTCATGTCATCTCATCTACTAGTAAATAGTAAATTTCATTGTATATCAACTGAGCATACAGGAAATAGTACAACACATGCTGAAATCCATGTCCATCAAGTGCATCATATGTGAAGTGATCCTAGGACACCTCATCAACAAATCCAAGACCCTAAGTGACAACATTGTTGGCCTTTGCAATAAGACCCCTGTCACTCATAGCTCCATTATTTGACATGCAAAATGTCAAAGTCATCTACCATAGTGCTGCCATATATGGGAGATTCCTTCCAAAGTGGAAGTACCTCCTACTCCTCCTAGGCTAAGTAGTAGCCCCTTTGCACCATGATAGTGCCATCACCTACTCCTACAACATCATGCAAAGTATGGCAGAAAATCAGCCCATACTCGCCCAAGAACTTCCAAAGCAACAGCAAATCTTGTTGCCTCCACACACCATCATCATATAAAATATGGAGCAAAAACATTATGGTTTCCATGAAAGATATCACATCACCCCAATACACCCAAACTCCTTGTTTCCATATGATTCAAGTGCCATGCCAAGTCCCTTATACCAACATACTCTTTGAAATAGAATGTGTCATATGATGACCAAACCGTTTCAAGAGTATCCAACGTAGTTTTTCCTCCTGTTGCCCAATGTCATAGATCTGCAAGTGGCTTCCCAACCTCTTGCTCATCAACATCACCCATCCAACCAATAGTGAGTGTCTAATTTGATGCTCAAAATATGTATCCCTCCAATGGAGAATACCACCCTCCCAAATCATATTTCTACCTTTGCATTTCAGGGGATGTTGAAATGCAATCTCCTAGAGATATCCAAATGAAGACCACTCATAAATGACCAAGTTGATCTCATAATGATCCAAATAAGGTGTAGGAAAATACTTCTCATAAAAATGTGAAGTTTTCATCAAGAAGTACCAATCATAATAATGAAAGATGTCATCCCTCATAGGATACCCTCCATCAATCATCTTCTTGTCCTTTGTTATGCATGTAGAAAGGTCATTGGAATGCTCCAACAATGGTTGGGCCCCCAACTCATAATTTCCGCTCAATGCTAACACTGTTGATCTCCATAATGGTGCAACTACTATCACAATATCATGCCCAGTGTTGAAAACATAGTTCCACATTGCATGGTTTGGGACAATACTCAGCCCATCCTCTAAGGACCTACACTCCAACCCCAAGAATTGTGTGAAGCTCAAAAATGATACATTAGGATGAATATCTATCTATTCCTTAAAAAAACCAAGGTTTCTTAGCGCAATTATAGTCTGCTGCTCCAAATTAGCAATGTACTTTTACCCTAGGTCATGCAATGGTACATTCCCACAATCCTCCATATGATGTGCTGAAGTAACAAAAAATGGAAACCTGTGCACCTTGGTAAAGCTTGAGAACATATTTTACTACTACAAGGGTTCCTCCTTCCGGTGTGATGGATTCCCCAACTACTGATGATGATGGCTTCTCTTCTATGGCTGCATCATCGCTGGTACAAGTATCCTCCTCCTCATGCATCTCCAAAATAGTGCATGGGACTCTAACTGTCAAGAGATCAAGACCACTTTGCAAAGGTGCAAGCATTCTTTCTCTTGATGCAATTTCTCCTTCAGCAAACAGTGGTGAAGGCCTCTTCTCCTCTGATTTCTTCTTGTCAAAATTCTTGATCAACCTTTGAGTAAAATATTCATATTTAGTCACTCTTGCATGGCTCAAATGGTTGAACCACCAAGTGTTTGCTTCACCCTCAAGGTGCAGTGCTGCAATCTCAACAACTTCTTCCTCTACTACTGGATGTAGCAGGAAAAATGCATCCAACCTCATTTTCCAAGCTCTTTTTGTGCATGAGGATAACCCATCGAAAGTAGACAATAAAAATCTATTGCCCTTTATTCTTCTATTGTTGCAACGTATCCTTTCTTCTTTGAGTTTAATGAACTGTGGGAGAGTTATATTCTCCTTGAAAGCTCTAGGTTGAGAATTATATTCTGCAAGATACTTACTTATAATCTCATGATCTAAGTTTCCTTCATCTCCATGCCTCTTTTTTTCAAAAGAAAATGTCATAGCATGTTTCTTTGGAGTTCTATGCAGTAACAAATCTTCTTTTTGCTGATAGGAAGTACATGGACCTTCCTCATCTTGAGACCCTAGTGTGGTTTCACTCCTTTTCTCCATTTTCCTTTGCTTGAAATCCTTGGTAAGGTCCTTATTAGATCTGAAAAGAGATGAGATAAAACTTATTCTTTCTACCATTCTGATCTCTTTCTCCTTCTTCTTATTCTTCTGATAGCATAATGGCTAAGATCCACAGGATGAGCCAAGATTATGCTCTGATACCACTGTGATATTCCCAAATGGAGAAGTAGTAATACATGAACACAATAATGGAAATAATAGTGAATAAATCAACACACCATGATATGAGACAAATTTAAAGCCATATTATTAAAAATATCAGCAAATAATAGGCACAAAATCTTGAGGATCAAGTCACTCAAGCATTATAAAACAAGCCTCCAAAAGCAAAATATGTCAATACATGAGAAATAGCTTCCATAAAAATTCACTGAGCTAAGACAGCATAGTTTTAGGGCATAAATTTTTGCATAAATATGGATCAATGTAGATCTACTATTATATAGCTCAAATAATGCTAGGAGTGAAGATCTTGCCTCCTAGAGACCTTTCCAAAAGAACCCGGGAAGGGTTTCTGGAAATATACCCAAATACAAATGATGATCTACAACCCTAGGGCTGAAGCATCACTGCAACTGAAGCCCTTAAAATATAAGGCTGAAATAATATGGATCTGGTGTAGATATCCTCCAAAGGTATCCTCTAAGGAAAGGCTGAACCCTTCACCTACAAGAAAACACTCTAAAAGAGCCAATATATCCTCCTCTAAACCTTCCCTACAAAATAACACAATTCCCAGCTGAAACTGCGCTGTCACTAGATGTGATATCTTGGCCTAAGGCCAAAGATCTAAAATATTCTCAAGAACCTTATTTACTGATCTCCCAATGGAAGGAATCCTTCTTCCACTACAAAACTAGCTCAGAAAGTGGGTTTCTCAACCCTCCACTGCAACACCCTGCAACACAACTCAAATCTGAATAGACACTGCAATGTAACTAAAGACTAAAGCTTGGCCAGAATTCTGGATTTTTGGAAATGATAGAAAAATACTCTTCCAATAGGCTTGTCAAGGAAGGAGGTTGGATTCCCACTCGGGAACACCCTGTGCTAAACAACAATACAATCTTAGCTAAATAGTTGAAGAGAGAAACAAAGTCTAAACAGACATATAAAAATAATAATCATCATCCCCTCATATGGCTTCCATCCTCTTCCTTATAAACAATGTGAGCCTCCTCACCTTGGGTCCCACTCATTAGGGTTTCCATCATCATGCAATCAATCTCCCTCCAAAACTGCGTTGTCCCACCATTAATGCCACTCCTCCATAACAACGCTGTTTTATTTGGTCAAAGTTGACCTATTCAACATGCTCCAGCCCCTTTTCACACCTAAGGGTATTCAATCCAAATTTTAGATGACCTCCATTCACACTAGGAGTGTATTTTATTCCTACTAAAGAGGTTTATGGGTCTCCATACCCTCTTTTTCCTCTAGCTAAGAGAAAAATCAAAATTTAATATTCCTATTACCTGTATGCTAATTTTAGGAATATTACATTACAATTCGAAGTTATTGAGATTATTGATGATAGAAATTTGTATCCTACTTTGATTGGATTTAGTCGGGCTTATGATATGGATGCCATAATCAGTCTGAAAAATAGAAAGATGGTGTTTGAGAATAATGGTACCAGGGTCATTGTTCCTTTGGACCACTTTGAAGGAGCTCGATATACAAAACCAGTTTAGAATGAAGATGGTGATGTTGACATCGACAATATCTATAAGATAACTACAAAGGATGAAGATCAATCCTACCATTGATGGAAGGATAAGTTGGGAGTGTGATAGCTCATGTGTTTCAGAATCTAACGAAGAATTTGAGCATTGGAAAAACCAATTGCACAAAGTTTCTACTAAGCGGTGTAATATAATTATTAAATCACTTCGTTGTGTCACATCATAGGTACATGAATTTCCCTATTATGATGGAACTGGGGATGTTAATTTATTTCTTGATTAATTTGAAAATAAGGTTCCTAAAGAGCAGTAATTTGATTAATTCACTTTGAGTTCCAAACTATCCAGATGGTGGGGGATGCATAAGGGAAACCAATGATGTTGGAAGGACTATTACATATTAATGAAGGTAATGTTTGGTTATGCAAACATTAGGCTCACTGAAAAATACAATGGTAGGGATGATCCTCGCAAACACTTGTCTTGTTGGACTAAGGCATGGGATGAAGAACCTAATGAATGGGTGCATATATTTTTCCATACTTTTATGTGATACCTAAGAATTGGTATCTAGAAACTATGTTGCACCATGGAACTGCAGATTGGGGCGAGTTGACTGAAGGATTTTTATTATCATTTAGCTTCGAATATGGTTGGGATTGTATTGATGATGCTCTTCATGATGTTAGAACTAGTATTTTTCGTATTCATAATGAGCCTTCAACGTGAGGTAGCATGCATGGGCTGCGAAGTCAAAACTTTCCTTAGAATGTTATAAGATGACTGTGGAAAAATATTAGAAGGATCCACACAATGTCATTATTCCTGAATCCGAAGGACAAGGCGAGGTTGCAGGTCCTGAAGCAGAGATACTTGATATAGTGCAACCTCTAAAAACTCGTCAAGTAAACATCATCTTTGAAGAGACCAAGTTCGTGAAGATTGGCAATTACTGGGATGATGATACAATCAGTAAGGTTGCAGAGTTATTACATGAATACTAGGATTTTTTTCCAATGAAGATCTCTGAATTAAAAGGAAACATAGGAGATTTTTGAGTTATGCACATTAGTATGAAGCCAAAGGTGAAGCTGGTGAAGCAATGCCCATATCGACTGAGCTCAAAATATAAAGAGAAAGTGAAGGAGGAACTTGAGAATATACTTAATGATAGAATTATTGAACCAATAGAGGAGTCTGATTGGGTTAGCCTTATGGTGTTCTAGGAGAAAAATACCAAGGGATAAATAAGGATTTGCGTCGATCTCATAAAGCTGAATGATGCATGTGTGCATGATATGTTTCCAACACTCTTCACTAACGAAGTTTTGGAGAATGTTGGAGGGCAGGAAGCCTACTCCTTTACATATGGGCTCTCAGGATACCATCAAATTAGGATCACGCTGAAAGATAGGAGCAAGAACACCTTCATGACTGAATGGGGTTCATTTCAATATATGGTCATTTTGTTTCGATTGAAGAATCCATCAGTAATATTATCTAGTGTCATAGTCGCTTTGTTTAAAAAATATATCCACAAATTCCTAGAGGTGTATTTTGATGACTCAACCATTTTTAGGTTGTTAAAGAAGCATGTTTCTAGCCTTCGCTTGATGTTGGATGCTTGGAGGAAGTATCAAATCTCCTTGAACTTGAAGAAATGTATTTTTTGTGTGCCATATGGGATATTATTGGGGCATATAGTTTGCGAACAAGGCTTTATGGTATACCATGCGAAGATTGTTGTCATAATCAATTTGGAACCACCCAAGAATGTGAAGTAGCTAATAATGACTCTCAGACATATGGGTTATTATAGAAAGTTCATAAAGGCCTATGCACAGATCATTGCGCTAATGGAAAATATCTTGAAGAAGGATGCTTAATTTTGCCGGGACAATGACTGCCAAAAGAGACTCAATGTATTGAAGGAAAAGATGGTAACTGCACCAATTCTAGAGTTTCCAGACTAGAATGAGTTCCATGTACATGTCGATGTATCTTGCATAGCTTTGGGTGTTGTCTTAGTGAAGCTTGGGGAAGGATATCTTGATCACCTTATAGCCTTTGCGAGCAGGAAATTATCTAAGGTGGAAAGGAATTATTCCACAACAGAGCACGAAGGTTTAGCGATGGTCTATGTGCTACAGAAATTCATACATTACTTATTAGGAGTGCACTTCAAAATATTCACCGATCAGTCTACGTTGAAATACTTGTCGAAAAAGCCTGTGTTGGGGGAGGGGGGGATTCGAAGATGGTTATTGCTATTCTAGGAATATGGTTTTGAAGTGATAGTCAATCCAAGACGTTTGAATGCAAGGCCTAATCATTCATTGAGGATCGAAATAGGTGAAGAGCCAACAAATATTGAGGAAGGGCTATCAGATGCGCAGTTGTTCGCGATTCGGATTGTAGATGAGAATTTCTTAGATATCTTTCAGTTTCTGACTATGTGAGTTGCACCTGCGGAATATAATACAAGAATAAAGAGCTAGTAGTTAAGGCATCATATTTTTCCCTAATTGCGGGAAATTTATACAATATGGGGGCTGATAAGATACTATGAATATATGTCCCGAAGCACGAGAGACACAAATTTTTTTATTGAAGCACATGGCAGAGGTGTGGGAGGGAATTATGTAGGGAAACCCACCACACAAAATATTCTGAGGGACAGACTCTCGTGGCCCATAGTACATAAGGATTCAAAGGAGTATTGTAGCACTTGTGATGTTTGTAAACGGATTGGAAGACCATCATGAATGGATGAAATGGCACTGCATCCTCAAGTCACTTTGCAAGAATTCGATAAATGCACAATTGAATTTGTGGGATCAATTGATCCCTAGGAAAGAAAACTGGTGCCTGGTACATCATTAATACAACATATTACCTTACAAGATGGGTTGAGGCACAGCCGGTAAAGAATGTCACCATAGACATGGCTGCAAAGTTTATTTTTGACAATATTTTGTCAAGTTTTGGTGGGCCGAAGATATTGATGAGCGATCGAGGTACACTTTTCTTGAACAACACTATTAAAGCATTGACCATAGAGTTCTAAATGCATCACCAAAAGAGTATACCATATCATCCTAAAGATAATGGAATGGTTGAAGCATTTAACAATTTTTTTTAGAATGATCTGACTAAGGTGTGCAACGTCAACATGGATGAATGGGACTTGTGAATTCCTACAGTCTTATGGGCCTACAGGGCTACTTGTAAGAAGTTGACAGGTCAAACTCCATTTTGATTGGTGTATGGACAGGAAGTAGTGATGTCGATGGAATACATCGTGCCTAGTATAATAATCGCAACAATTATAGATATGGTAGACAATGATATTATGGAGCAGAGAGTGGAACAACTAATTGCGCTAGAGGAAGATCGGTTCATCACTGGATTTCACCTGCAGGTGCAGAAGGAAAGGGAAAAATTCTAACATGACAGGCATATTAAGCAGATGTCTTTGAAGCATGGAGACATAGTTATTTTATATGACAGTAAAGTCGCAAAGTTACTGGGTAAGCTCAAATGCACTCATTGGGTCCCTACATTGTCATAAATATCTCAGAGGGGGGCACAGTTCAGCTCGAGAAGTTGAATGGTGAGTTGTTTCCTAGACATATCAATGGTAGGAGGCTCAAGTTATATAAGGATGACTCCTCCCCTACAGATTCAGATTGAATATATGGTTGGAGAAGAGTCTTGATGATCCACGCAGTTGAAAGAGAGAATGGGACTATAAACTACACTGCCGAAGGAAGGTTTCGTCGCAATAGAAGCAATGCATGGGACACAGGATTATCATGTAGCTGGAGGGAACTGCACTGAAGGAAATAGTACTACACTGTAGAGGAGGGTCTGACAAATTTCATCTATAATATGACCGTTAGAACTAGACTAGTTGATTTGACAAGGAATTTGCTGTTAAAAAGAGCAAGAGGGATGTATTTAATGGGCACATCTAAGAAACTCTATCACCAAATATGCATTTATGAGGTGCATCTAAATGAGATAATGGAGTTTTAATTTTGAATTGTCTATAAATCGAGCATGCTGCTTCACATTCAGACACTTTTCACTTTAAGAATTACACTTGTGAATTTTCGCCTAAGAGAATGCCGAATGTTTCGTTGAATGTCAAATTATAGTTTTCGGAAGCACTTAAAAAGACATTGATAAAAGCAAGGTTGGGACACAAAATGGGACACAAAATGAATATAACAAGGCCGAGGTCCCAAGAAACAGACTGTTGTAGGAGAATCATCATCTAATAAGTCGAAGAAGTCGATGCTCTAAATGTCGCCCAGGAGAATATTCCCAAAGAGAAATGGCCTAAGGTGACACACAATAGGTACAAGTATCCAGTCAAGGTGGAGGAATCTGAAGAATAAGAATTTATGCCCAAAGGATTCGAAGAAATTGATTCGGAGGATGTGGAACTTGTCTCCATGCTACCCCCATATCTACTGCCAAGGAAGCTGACCACGGTTATCCCACGAAGGACCTAGATGCAGTTAGATATAAAATATTTACACCCTTTTTGCCTAAAGAAGTACCGGTTGAAGGAGATATATTTAAAAAGTATTGCAATTGCGCATGGAAGACTAGGATTTCAACGATCGAATAAAATGCCCTTAGTTTGTGCTCAACAAGTACCTACACTCCATTTCTTATGAATTTGTTGGAGTGACAAGGGTAGAGCCTTTGAGGTGGGTGGCATGAATTCAGAATGCAGGGTTCTTGAACATGCTATATGTTCCATACTTTGGGTGCAGTAACATCAACACAATATGTGTGTGCTAGTTGTTGGCCCTAGTGCACAAAAATAGTCTATGGCTGGGGGAAAGAGTTCCCATTGGTGCAATGTTTATCTAACGAATCACGACGTTTCCTTGTAAAGGATTGGACCCCACCAACGTGTTTGGGGGAAAATATCAAGATAAGAAGCTGGTGAACAAGATGAAGTAAGACTATGGCCTCAGAAAGGAAACCTGGGGATATGCTATTAGCTCTATTAAGGAAGACAGTGCACTTTTCCGCACATTTTTTGTAGGCAAGATCATGCGGAAGTGTCGCCCAGAAGAGGTTTTAGCACGAGTCGTATCTTTGGATGCATAGGGTAGCAAAGGAGTTCACTTCAACTTGGCAAGATATTTATGAAAATAATTTTTGGATGACTACAGATAAGCTCAGGAGTAGGGAAAGCAGTTCCACTATGCGTGGCTCTTTCTCTTAATTGCGTTGATGACATGGAAAGAGTGCAACGAACCACAGTTTCCCACTATGGACGTAGACCTCTATGATGCTGCAAGGTATGTTTCGCTGTGGCATTTAAAAGGATCCAAAAATGGCAATGGAGAATAAATTATTTTGGGTGGGTTTTGAGATGAGTTTGCACATGGTGATTATCCAAAATCCAAGGCTATCACCAAGTATTTTTGAATAATTTCGCCAAGTTGTTGATTTTAAAGCCAATTTTCACCACATGCACATCTGCACGAAGAAGGACCTTGTAGAGGTCCGGTACGAGTTGTCATACCTGGCGACCGAGGATGACGTTGCACACATTTTCAATGAATGGAAAAGTGATTAATAAAATCCATCCATGGATGGGGCGAAGACAAAGCAAGTAGGCACTAGTGGTGTGAAGACCAATACCTCAAGTACACAGACTGGAAAGAAAGACACTAGGAAGCATCCCTAGAAAGTCACATTCTTGATCGATAATGAGGCTCAAAAGTAAGAAAAGCCAGAGATGGAGAAGCATCCTCAAGAGACAAGAGGAGGTGATGATCAGGGTGGTGATGACAGGCTTGTTGATCCAGTAGACTCCCCCTCCCCGTATATCCTCAAGAGGTGACCTAAAATCAATGGTGGAGGTGCGCGCAAAAACATGAAGTCATACAAATCCTCCAACCCAAAATCGCTAGTCCTTAGTGAGGAGGCCTTCAACGAGATTGGTGATACCATTCACCATGTCACTGAGCATATTTGGGACAATATTGAGGACCAATAAAAGAGTGTATTTTTGGAGGTGCATAAGGGCCTCAAAGAATTGCAAGTCCAGATGAGTGCAATGCAAGTGAGCATGGTGCAGGTGAGAGGGTTTCAAGCAAGCGCGACTCAAGTGAATGAGGTGCCAGCAAGTGCAAATACAACAAGACAAGAGTTGAAAATTACCATTGATATTCAAGCTCTTCAGATCCCTGTAGGAGCTCTACAGTTTGAAACTACTGAGAATTAGGCGCAAACATCACACTAGAAAAGCACCAGATTGAACCTTGGTACACTCCCTTTGAAGGAATTACATGATTTACACCAGGGCATCATAGAAGAATTGTAGTTCCACGAGAAACATGCCTTTTTGGTTATCTGGGATGTTAAGAAAGAGTGGAATCAGATGGCGAAGGAAAAGTAGCAGGTCATGCAGTAGCAAGATGAGGAAGTTTCGTATAGACAGAAATTGGAGGCAACCATCACCAAGGTTTGTAGAGAAATGCCTAATCTACAGATTCAAGCCGTGGTAACACCAGAGAAAAAATTTGAAAAGCTTGCTCTGGGAATAAAATACTCCAAGGATGAAGTCAAAAAGTGTGACTTGAACTCCAGATGAATATCATTGAGTTGCAGTTGAAATTACACCCTACCACTCCACCAAAGGTTCAGGAGCAGCACACAACAAATATTAAGGTTGCCACTGCTAATATTGACTCCAAAATTCAATATTGTAGCCAACTATTTGAAGACGTTATGGAATTTTGGACCTCATTACAGGAGGACCCACATGTGAAAAAGATTGAAATAGAAATTTGTGAAAACTTGGAACAATTTGATCACATCAAGATGATAGCCTAGACCTTAGTGCTAGCACAGTGTTATGTCCGTCTCCAAGAGGGAAACTTTTTGCAAGGACATATTGATGAGCTACACAGAAATAATTGACTATCACCACCAGAACACAACCTTGGGAATCATAAACGAGTCAGTTGTCATGGATTGTGGAGAAATAGTTAAAAGCATTGTGCCAGATGCAATGGGAGGTTGCTAAGAAGATTGCAAGGCCATCCATAGATAATTTTTTGACCGAAGTAAGTGAAGATGTAATATTCCTAATTAGCCCAAGCTAATAGGAATATTCAATTTTGTTTTGTTTTTCATGCTTATGAATAAAATTGTAAAGGACAACCAATAATAACTCCTAAACATCAAAACAAATTGATGCTCAATGTGAAACAAGCTAAATCTGAGCTACTTTCATAAACACACTTAAGTGTGAACAAGGCTAGACCAATTGACTGGGTCAACAGGACCAAATCCACAGTGCTGTCTACATGCAATGTTTCTCCTAAAGGCATAGCGCAGTTCATGTTGGAGGTCACTCATGTGAATGAGGCTAAATCATCAAGGTGGTTCAGGATTTGACAAGATTTCCAAATTATAAAAGGAGGAGGAGGACACCAAGGAGAGGGTTGATTATTGGATATTTCTCAAGCTGCTGTCTGTTTAGACATTCCTTATTCTCTAGCTATTTAGCTGAGAATAGTGTTATTTAGCACTTAGGTGTTCCTGGTCGGGAGTCCCACCTCCTTCATTGAGTATCTCTTGGAGGAGACCTGTTCTATCTTGTCCACTATCAGGCTTTGGGCCAAGCTTCATATTCCAACCACAATTCAGATCCCGTTGAGGGTTTGATTGCTTTTTCAAGCTGCAGCAGTGGAAGCTAGATCTATTCAAATCTAGGAAAATCTAGTGCCTCTTCTCAGTGAGTATGTCTTTTAACCTCCCGGAAGAGTGTATTGGATCATTGGAGCTGAAATTTCAGATCTAGGAATCAGGCCTATTCAGTACTTAAGCTAACAACATAGTTTCTCCCCCATAACTGTGCTATCTACAATAGAGAAGTTGCAGGGTGTTTGAGCAACGTTTTGGAGGAGTGATCTCTAGTGTTAAGGGGCTCTCCTTGCACTGTGGTGATCCATGGATTGGCCATCCAATACATGTTCCTTTCAGATATGATTTTCATCTGGTTCTATTTACTGTAGAATTCCTGAATATTACTACAAGACTGCATCTTAGATCTCAGATCTACTCACTGATATTCATGATTTGCTCAGATCCCCAAGGGGAGTGTATTAAGGATCTCATCTAGTACACAGATCTATATTGGATCTATATTTCTGTGTACAGATCTACTCTAGATCTGATATGTAATATATATTAGCTGTAGCATCAATAAAATAACGCTGTCAGGTTTTGCAGTCCCATTTTGTTGTTACAGCACCTCAATCTTAACGGTTTCTTCATGTAAATCTTCTGTTTATCTATTGTACATTGTATGAACCATGCTATAGATCTGATTTCCTGATGTCCATACGATATTACATCCATCACCTTCAAAAAATCATGCTACCTGTGCTTCGGTAATTTCTGCAGTAATTAAGTCATGGGGATTGGGCATTTTTAAGCCATTTCAGGAGTGGGAGATCTATTTAACATAGCTAGAGTCATTTTTTTGGGCTGAAATTTGGTATGTGAGTCACTTGCCCTTATTTTTACGTTCATCTCTTAAATTAACCTTTTTAGGGCATAAATTGCTGCTTTTCCCCAACTTTTGGCTCATAAAATGAAGTACAGTTTGATGGTGTAGCTTGGATTGATGGATATGTGTTTTTAACCTATCCTATGAGTTTATTTTATGCTGAATATCCATTACCATGCTTATACATTGCTGTAGTCCCTCATTCAGCATTTATCTAGCCATACTAGGTGTGGGAGGCATGTTTACCCCACCTAGAAAGATTTGTTTTTGATATCCTCTTGGATTTAGGACTTAGATACTCAGATCCAAGGGATAAAAGTGCTGGTTTCAAATCCTATAGCAGCCATTCCTGGAAAATGAATTTTCTAGTTATGCCTTGCTGACAGTTCCAATTTTGGGATATTACAGTGGTATCAAAGCATGATCTTTGGCTTAGCCTCTGAGATCTAGCCATCAGAATAATAATGAAGAATATTGAAGAAAAATTACATAGATGACAAAGAGAACAGATTTCCTAACACTCTCTCTCAATCCATGCATGAATTGAAGGAAGAAATCAGGGGAATGAGGAGGGGAAGACATGCAAATCCCTCAAGGAGTTATTCTCATGAAGAAAGCCCCAGTACTTCTTATGATATGTGTGAGCATTCAGCCACACAATCTGATCTACAATGCTGCAACATGCCTACTTTCTTGTTGAGAGAAAGAGGAGAAGGAGGAATGACGGAAGAGGAGATCTCCCTGCTTCTTTTCCAAACCTTGGAAGGTATTAAAGAAGATCTCAAGTAGATGGAAGGGAGGAGTGTAGAAGATTTATGGAAGGGTTTGAAACAATCCCTATCTATTCACATGATGGGTGTGAGCATTCAACCACAGAGGTAGATCCACGGCGCAGTCTATTGCCCACATTAACTGCAAGAAGAATGAAGGAAGAAGGTGCACCAAGGGAGGAGACCTTGAGTGACTTTCTTCAGGAGTATGAATCTCAATCATAGAGATTCAGAGAGCACTTAGACTTACAAGGGTTGTGAAAACTCAAGGAGGCAAGATCCAGAAGCCATAAAAGAAGTAATAGAGGTAGAATATTCCTATCTCACTTTGATGGATCAGTAGAGTGCACAACAAAAGCTTGGGTAGAAGAACTAGATTCCTATATTCAACTACACAAAGTTTTAGAGAAGGACGCCATTAGAGTAGAAATGTTGCACATTAAAGGTATGGCCCATGATTGGTGGTTTAATTATTCTACTTCATTTTGTCATGAAAATGTAAAAACTTATGTTGAGTTCACTAAAGAATTGATGAGGAGATTTGATAAAGAACATTGTGAACCATCATTTGTTAAAAAAAAAAACTGGAACACTTTGCATCAGTTGGAGAGACCTATTGAACCAACTCCACTCCATATTTTTAGAGGGGATAGAAACATGTATGACAGTTTTCCAAGGGAAAGATCCCCATTTCTTGAAGAGCCCTCTTCTATTTTTGAATACATGGAGTCTTCTCCTTCAAGGGATGACAGTGAAAAAGGGTCTCTCATTGAGGATGAGACCTTCTCATACATGGAAGAAGAGGAGAAGGATCAACATCAAGGGATTATGAGCATTCAACCTTATCTATTTCAAGAGGTTTCTGCACATAAGGAGGGGAATGCATTGCGCAGTGAAGAGAGGGAAAATTCAGTTCACTCATATCTACAGTCCACTTCAGATTTTGATGTCTCACTACATGGAAGCATTCCACTTGGGAGGCCACCAGATCTAGAATTGGTGAGAGACATCTTTCCTCTTGGCTTACCACTCTTGGATTCTAAGGAGGTGAGGAGTTTGGAGGATGAATTTTGCATGAGGGATGTCAAATTAGAAGGCAACATCATGAGGAGAGCTTCATATGCTAGATCACCAACGCTGTCTCTTAGGAGGATTGATCCTTATTGGAGGTCTCAACTTTTGGTAGAGTACTCCAAGGATCTTGGTGCATGCATGATTCTTGATGACCCGAATGGAGATGATAGATACATAGTGGTTGATGTGGTCATCTATTCCTATGGAAGGATCTTCTTGACTAGATCTTCTAGTCTCAAGGAGAAGCTTCTACATGCAGCACACGAGGACTTCTCTTCTACGCACTTTGATGCATATTTCCATTTGATGGAGGAGTTCACTTGGGAGGGCATCTAGCATGACATATTTCAGCATATGGAGAGATGCATAGCCTGGATGGTAATGAAGAGGAGGTCACAACCACTTCCCTACTCATTCGAGGTGAGGCAGAAATTCCAGTTGAGCCATTTCAGCTCAAGATCTCAAGTGCATGATGGAGGAGGTATAATCTCACATTTTATAGTGTACTTATTTTCCTTGTTTGAGCAGCATGTTGTACCAAGAAGGATCATCCCTTATTGCATTTTGTATGATGTACTTGTAGCTACTTGCAACATTGATTTTGGTTGCCTTAATGGTGGTTTGTGGGGGAAGCCACACGATTCTTGGTGTGCACCATTGACACCACATTGTAACTTCATGTTTACATCTTATGAGATGACTGTGGTAGAAAAAACGTGGCTAGTAAAGCACTTGTTAACTGTTATTTTGATGCAGGCAAAGGATGCACTGCACTGGTTCCATGTGAGGAACTACGATTCACTCTTTGATTGTCATTTGGCAACTTGTTTTCATTGTATTTTTCTTCCATATATTGTTGATATGTTTATGCTCATGGGAAGCTTTGTTTGGAGAGTGGGCTTGAAGCTGAACATTCCCATTGGGAGTATGATTCTCCCTATTTCACATGATGTAAATTTTAGGAGAAACAAAGGGCATACCATGATTGTCATATCACCCCTCTCTCCTTCATGTAGGAGGAGCCATTGGTAGAACATGAATTATGTGAGGAGGAACTTCATGTTTAATTCATTTTTGTGTAGGAGGAGCCAATTTTGGAGGCCATGACATTTCAGCCAAATATCAGCAATCCCCTCATACTTACCATAAATGGAGGGAGAAACAATTTGAATGGGAAAATCTAAACTCTCCATTCAGCGCCAACACATTGTATAGATCCAGGGTTGAAGTCTTCATTGATGAGATACCTAGAATGGCTCATTTCATTTAGATGATTGCATGGGCGAGGGAGTCACTCATTGGGAACAAGACTTCCCATGTTTTCATCACTCCTACCTTGAGGAGGCCATTGAGCAACAAGGAGATCACCACTCCATTTTCTCATGATGTACACTCTGTTATCTTACACACGGAGAGAATCATTGGAGAACAGATTCATTGCCTATCATTTTCGGCCATGGTGGGATCCATTGATGAGGCCACAAGAGGAGGAAGGGAGAAATTTTTCTCTACCTTGCAGTTGCTTGAGGACAAGCAACATTCCTAATTAGCCCAAGCTAATAGGAATAATAAATTTTGTTCTGTTTTACATGATTATGAATAAAATTGTAAAGGAGGACCAATAATAACTCCTAAACATTAAAATAAATCGATGCTCAGTGTGAAACAAGCTAAATATGAGCTACTTTCATAAACACACTTAAGTGTGAATGAGGCTGGGCCAATTGACTGGGTCAATAGGACCAAATCCATAGTGTTTTCTACATGCAATGTATCTCCTAAAGGCACAACGCAGTTCATGTTGGAGGTCACTCATGTGAATGAGGCTAAATCATCAAGGTGGTTTAGGGTTTGACAATATTTCCAAATTATAAAAGGAGGAGGAGGAAACCAAGGAGAGGGTTGATTATTGGATATTTCTCAAGGTTCTATCTATTTATACATTCCTTATTCTCTGGATTTTTAGCTAAGAATAGTGATGTTTAGCACTTGGGTGTTCTTGGTTGGGAATCCCACCTCCTTCCTTGAGTAGAAATTGGAGGAGACTTGTTCTATCTTGTCTAATATCAGGATTTGGGCCAAGCTTCATCTTCCAACCATAATTAAGATCCTATTGAGGGTTTTATTTTTTTTGCAAGCTACAGTAGTGGAAGCTAGATCTATTCAGATCTAGGAAAATCTAGTGTCTCTTCTCAGTGAGTGTGTCTTTTAACCTCCTGGAAAAGTGTATTGGATCATTGGAGTTGCACTTTCAGATCTAGGCATCAGGCCTATTCAGTAGTGAATCTATCAACATAGTTTCTCTCCCATAACTGCATTATCTACAAGAGGGAACTTGTAGGGTGTTTGATCAACGTTTTGGAGGAGTGATCTCTAGTGTTAAGGGGCTCTCCTTGCACTGTGGTGATCCATGGATTGGCCATCCAATCCATGTTTATTTCAGATATTATTTGCATATGGTTCTATTTAATATATAATTCCTGAATATTACTGCAGGACTGCATCTTAGATCTTAGATCTACTCACTATTATTCATGATTTTCTCAGATCCCCAAGGGGAGTGTATTAAGGAGCCTATCTACTACACATATGTATATTAGATCTATGTTTTTGTGTAAATATATTCTCTATATCTGATGTGTAATATATATCAGCTGTAGCATCAATAAAATAACACTGTCAGGCTTTGCAATCCCATTTTGTTGGTGCAACACCTCAAT
Source organism: Pinus albicaulis (assembly GCA_034641835.2). NCBI lineage: Eukaryota > Viridiplantae > Streptophyta > Pinopsida > Pinales > Pinaceae > Pinus > Pinus albicaulis. The sequence goes on from CM076581.1 coordinate 485,443,423, forward strand.
CTTGAGGGTTTCTTCATGTAAATATTTTGTTTATCTATTGTACATTGTATGAACCATGCTATAGATCTGATTTCCTAATTTCCATACCATATTACATCCATCACCTTCATAAAATCATGTTGTGTATGCTTCAGTAATTTCTACAGTAATTAAGTCATGGGGATTGGGCATTTTTAAGCCATTTCGAGAGTGGGAGATATGTTTAACATAGCTAGAGTCATTTTTTTGGGCCAGAATTTTTCATGTGAGTCAAAAATTACCTATGATACGAGATCCCATAATTTCTTTCCCTTATTTTTACATGCATCTCTGAAATTAACCTTTTTAGTGCATAAATTGCTGCTTTTCCCCAACTTTTGGCTCATAAAACGAAGTAAAGTTTTTTTTTGTAGCTTGGATTGATGGCTATGTGTTTTTAAACTATCCTATGATTTTATTTGAAGCTTAATATCCATTACTGTGCTTATAAATTGTTGTAGTCCCTCATTGGGCATTTATCTAGCCATACTAGGTGTGGGAGGCATGTTTGCCCCACCTAGAAAGATTTGTTTTTGATATCCTCTTGGATTTAGGACTTAGATAATAATATATAAGGGATCCAAGTTCTGGTTTCAAATCCTATAGCATCCATTCCTGGAAAATGCGTTTTCCAATCATGCCTTGTTGACAGTTCCCATTTTGGGATATTATAGAAGCTGAGAAGCAGTGCGCTGAGACAATCCAGAAATTGAAGGTCCCATTGATCAACATCAAATAAAATACTGAGGGTGCACCATCTGAGTGACTCGAGACAAGTCACATATTCGTGTTGGGTGCATGTTGGACAGGGTACCCCTAGACCGAAGCTTTTGTAAACGAGTCTACATTTTGAATAGTGAAGCGCACTGCGCACAGATATGTTAGAGTCTTAGTGGCTTTGGGGTGGGTCAAATCCCCTTATTTTGTAAAGGGATGGGAAATTTTTCAATACTTAGAGATCTTCCCATGGTTTTTGGAACATGATATTGTAAAAATAAAGGACTATATAAGGAGTCTAGATATCAATCAAGAATGAGAGAATGCATATGGATGCAAATATATATTGAATTGAGTTTGTATTATGTGTTTGGTGTGAAAGGAAAGGCTCCTACAACTGAGTGCACGAAGACCTTAGAAAGTATGCAGCTGAGCGTAGAGACCTCTCTAGCTATGTGCATAGGGTGGAAAGCGTTGTATTAAGTATATTTGAAGTAATAAAAGAACACTTTGAAGACAGATATGTGTTCTTTTCTTATATGTTTGTTTTATCTGTATTTTTATGCCATTTGTGCCAAGTTAGGGTTTTTATCTATGTTTTCACTGTGAAGTCAAGGTTATGGTTTCTTATGATGATTAATGCATGTTAACGTAGAAACACAATGCATAGGTTAGTTAACTAGAAGTATTGAACAATGACTACGTAGTTAGCATATTGATCCCGCGAAGCTCTAATAATTATTAAAGAGAATATATGCCATAAATCCACACTCCATAGTCCCTCTAGATGTAGAAACCTAGTTCTAGCATCCTTGGGTGAGACTTTGATATGCGCAACAAACCGTTGTCAAAAGGGTCCGTAATAGTGGGTTTTGTTGGTTTACGCAACCATATAGAAACCTGCGTCTAGGCCCCATCAAGTCAACATCCCTTGAGGTACATAAATGTATGAGTCTGATTATGTCTTCTATTTGGTGTTTGAATATTTTACTATGTCATTTAATTGGTGTTTGAGTGTTTGGTGTCTATTATGTCGTCTACCTGTTGTCTATGGTTTTATTTATTGCATGATATGAGTATGTTTTTATAATATTTCCTGAAGGAATGATCTTGTTTCAAGACGATGGTACTAACACACTATGTGTTGAGATAGTTGATATACAGTTGAGTGCAACTGGGTGCTAGTTGTAATATTGTGATTAATGATTGTGTTTTGACTGTTGATTATGAAATGGTGGATTAGTCTTGGTAAAGGTTGATTTAAATTACTAAGATATGTTGTGTTGGTCTTTGGAACATGTGGCTAACATGTGTGACAAACTACAGGGAAACATGCTTGGAATTAGTGTGACAAGGTATCAGTATATGTGTTAATATAAGTAACAGTTGGATGATGTGATAGTGCATAGTAAGAATCAATTGAAACAAGGAAAAAGGTAAAAGAAAGGAATTGGGTGAAAATTCGTTTGGCTATGTTTGGAAGCTACAATTCCAAATGAATGAGTGCTTTGTATACAAGAATTCTTCTCAACATTGGTTTTGTTTGAAATTATGTGGATAGGTGTTATATTCCTGAACACATATTTGAGAGGTATATTAGCTAGTTTCTAGTTATAGTTGGATTTGTCAAGGGAATTTGAAACCCTTGAGAGATGGCATGAACGTGTTCAGTTACAAGGAAACATGCTTAGCACAATAAGGTAAGATAACTAGTATATTGTTATATTTTTTTATACATTGACAATTATGTGTTTACGGTAGTATGATACAGGGAATTGCATGGAAAAAGACACTACCATGAAGTCTTGGAGAAGGCTTAGGTTGAGATTTCCTTGGGAACCATGGGGATTGAGTTATGGTGTTTGTTTCTAGTCTCGTGATTTTGGTATTTTATGGTTTTTTGCGCTTGATTTGTATTTATTTTTATGTCTGATGTAAGGATTTTCCACTTTGTTTGTGGTGTCATATTTTTATTAGTTTTAATGGTTTTATTCTTGTTTTTTTTTTGTTCTTGCATGTTATTTTTTGAGAGTATTAGGAATTGGTTTGGGAAAGAGGAAAGTTAATGGAGCTCAGGGACAGTTGTGTGCAACCCAACAGGACATGTAAGACTTGAATGAAGCTCAGTGCATAAGTGAGGGTAGTTGAAGACAAGACTATGACAGTCGATTGGATTAGTTGGGTCCATTGTGGTAAATGGGGGATGGCAGTACAAACATGAGAAAGGAAACAAAAAAGGTAAAGTAAATGGATCTGAGGTGTTGAAGGAATCAGCTATGTTGGGAATGATTTTTCTCAATGTTGTTCATGGTGTGCACAAATACAGGAAGTTCTCTTAACCTTGATCTTATGGTATTTGGTAATTATGTTATGATCATGATTATGTTGATGTGTGTCTGTGTGTGTGTGTGTGTATATATATATATATATATATGCATGTAGGTATGTATGTATGTAAGTATGTTGTTTTCCAACATGGTTATTAGTGGTCATGATTGTTTTATGTTGATGTTTCTATGTATATATGTATGTTTTTTTGTTTTTGTCTAACCGGGTTGTTAGGGATCATGCTTGTGGAGGAATGATTGCTTATGTAGTCGAATCGCATGAAGAGGTTCTTGGTCTTATGGGGAATTAAGTGGGAAGAGTAACCCCGATAGATCTATGAGTTCAGTATCATGTGGACATGAATTGATATTATATGCTTGTACTATACATATGTTTATGTTAGGGACATGTAATGTTGAGGGATACATCAACGGAGTGAAAGTAGTGTGCTCTGTGGCATGGTAGGATAAGAATGGATGGCAGAGAGACATTAAAAGCAAGGTTTCTTTGTAGATTTAGTGTGTGGTCTCTAGATGTGTATTACTATTGTTTTATATATGTTTCACCTATGATGTTGTTTATGCAATGTTATGTATAGATGGCATTGTGTACATGTTTATGCAGTATTGTGTACATATGGTGCTTTGTGTATATTCCATATGCATTATTGGGTATAGATGGTGCTGTGTACATCTTATATATGCAATGTTATGTACATATGGTGTTGTGTGCATGATTGTACATGTGGTGTTGTGTGCACGTGGTTTTGTATACATGGCATGCATGTTGCGATGTGTACATGTGATGTCGTGTACACGTGTGATGCCATGCATGTCGTGTTGTGTACATGTGGTATTCCGTACATGTTATGCAGGTGGTGTGGTGTACATCTGGTGTTATGTACACATTGTGCAGGTGGTGTTGTGTACATGTGATGATGTGCACACATTGTGTAGGTGGTTTTGTGTACAGGTGTTACTGTGTTCATGTTGTGCATCTGGTACACGTATACATGTTGTATTGTGTGCATGTCATACATGTTGTGTTGTGTGCATGTGGTACTATGTATGTGCATTATGTAGTCATGGTATTACGACATGTGTATTTGATGTGTTGTACTTTTTATATGTATATGTATCGTGTTGTAGACCATATGTAGGTGTATGTGTTGTGTGGTGTTGTAAGTCGTGTGTGGATGTACGTGTTGTGATGTAAGTTGTGTCTATGTGTACATGGTTTAAGAGAAGTCTTTGGGTGTTTTTCAGGTGTGGAAACTGATCTAGTGTGCATACATAAAGAACAAAGAATAAAGGTAGAACGTAAGGATTTATTAAAGGATAAGTATCCGTATTTTACTTCAAATTTATTATGCATGTGATCTTTGATTCTATTTTATGATGATGAAATGTGATTTATGATGATGGTTTATGATGATTGCATGTGATCCATGATTTTTACCTATGATGGTTGTGTTTTGAGCTAACCAGATGTGATATGTTTATACATGATGATTTGATCAAAAAAATAGTTTTACTTGTTCTAACAGGAAGTGAACATGATTTCAAGTGTACCTTATTGAAAAGATACCAATGAGGTATGATGTTAATTTATTTCAATTTATTTTGAATCTAAGGGAAATTATGTGCTTAGAACAGGAAAGCATGAAATGCCCAGTTTGGGATGGTTGAAACCAACTTCAAGAAGTAGCAGCGTCAACAGTGAAAGGAAATGGAACGTGAAACAATATGTTGGTGAAGCACTTTAGGAGTAGATACATTGTGAGACATTGGTACCCAATAGTGTCCATTGATTTTCATGAGCATGATATGACCAGTATGATGGTTTTGAGGTAGGGATATGCCTTGGGTTTTGGACCTTCTAATGCGAGGAAACATTGCAAGGTAGGGGTCACTCGAGGGGTTGTATAGCAGAGAAGGGCATACTCATGAAACTTGGAAGGTGTGTGACTGCACAAAAGGTAGTGACCGAATTTCCCAACGAACCATGTAGAAGAAAAGGGAAGGTCAAGGATGGATTTTCTTTGGTCATTAGAATTTCCAAATGGAAGCAGATGCACATTGGGAGTGAGCCTTGGAACAATGATTCGATAACTTTTCACTGAGAGGACAAGTGTCGCAGGATTATAGAGTTGGACATTGGATGTGGAATTTTACTTTGGCAGTGGATTTTGGTCTTCCTAGGAAGGAGGTGAATCTTGGTACTGCATTGAGGGTGGAGGTGCGAGCCTCTAGATACCCTTGTTTCTAATACGAGCATTATATCCTTTTATTTGTTGGTTGAGAAAATTTTCATATGTTTATATGTGTATATTATTGTAAATATTGTATCGAGTTGTGTTTATACATCTCCATAGATAGTATGAATATTTTATGGATGAAGAAAATGAACATAAGTGTATATGATTATTATTGTAAATACCTTAATGAGTTTGTTATAAATCTCTAGTAAATGGTATGATTGTAATGTTTTCAGTAGGAAATCATTGTAAATATTGCAACGATTTATGTTATAAAGCTTCATAGGAAGAATGTTTTGTTCTCAGTGGATTTTTGGTTGTATGTGTCATTGAACATCGAGGAAGTTGTTCTGCCAAGGGGGAGGGTTTTGTAACAGCCCTGGCTAAAAATCCATGTAAAAAAATATAAGACCAAGGTCATGGGACACATATTCCAAGTTGAATGGTGGGAAAAACATCCAAGTTGGTGTCACTTCGGTTTATTATGGCTAAAGGAAATTGGAAAATGCAATGGAAAAGGATTTGGAAGGGCAAAGAGGCACTATTAGAATTTTATTTATGAAAATAAAGGAAAATAGAAGAAAAGGGAGGTGAAAGTTCACAGGTTCCATGTGAGGAGGAAAATGAAGGAAAATAATGGAAAATGAAGAAAACAGAGGCCTCATTGATAAAAATTCTTTTGTGGATTAGTTGGTAACCTTTTTTCAGTTCTATGGTGGATCTCTCTTCTATTCTCTCTCTCATACTCTTGGACACTTAGAGTTTCTTGGAGCACTCTTGGAGGATTGTGGCAGACTTGGGATTTGGAGCAAGAAGGAAAAGGAAAGGAAGGAAAGTGAAAGAGTATATTGGGATCAACAACTACAACTGGATTTCTTGGCAGGTATCAAGATCCATGTATGATTTTCTCACTAGTTTTGGCATGCATAGCACATGCATGTGGTTTCTTGGTCATGATATGTCACTGGCATGGATGATTTCCTGGATTAATAATGGTTAGCCTAGCCTTTCCATTTCTTGGATAGACATGGCATTGTCAGTTTTACTTTTGTTTGATGATTGGTTCTCATGTTCCTTTGGTTGTGGGTTGATTTATTAATTGTTGGAGCCTTGACTAGAAAAATTCTCTAGAGTCCTGTAACAACTTGGGTTGAGTTAATAGTCCTATATCCTTGGTTGGAAAAATGCTCTAGATCCCTTGGTGGGTTGAGTTACTAGTCCTGGAGCCTTAGTTGGAAAAACGATCTGGAGCCCAAAAATAGATTTGGGTTGAGCTACTAGTCCCGGAGCCTTGGTTGGAACAAACAATCTCGATCCTTGGACAACTTGGGTAGAGACTGATATGGTGATGGTTAGTGATGTCAGACCATGAGGTGGAATAATTGGTTTAGGATTGAGGTGGTTGGCCTTTGGAATCCATGTTTTGGTTATGCTTGATTTGTTTCATGAGATCCCACATTCATGCTTGGAATATGGCACGGGGGTCAATGGTTGAAATAAATATTTGGTTCAAACTAGTCTATGGTCTGGTGGTACGTAGAATTCCTTGAATTGGCTGGATTTGCATATGTTAATAATATTTATTTTTCCCTTGGTATTTTCATGAGTAAAGGTACTTGATGTTATGTGGCTTTAATGGGCATTTCCTCATTTATATATCATTGGTTTTTTTTTGTTATAAGCATGTTTTATGGAAGTTATGATGCATGGCCCTCATCATTTTTAATTAGTATGTGAAACAATAATGAATGAATGACCTAATAGATGATAATGCAGATAATGTGATAAGGCATCAATATTTCTTGACGATTCTCAGATAATTATCAAACCCCTATGCTTAGATCGAGTATTATGACCTATAGAATGTATATTTATGATATGTTTGAAAAAATGATTGTCATCGTTGGGCTTGGTTAGGTCAAGTACTTGATTAATTTTTTTATTAGAGGATTTTTATTGGTGTTATCCATTGTCTTGAAAAGTATCATCAAGTTCCAGGTAGTGGTTGAAGACTAGCCCTGAAAAAGTGGCTGAAATCTCGTATTATTTGCCCCAAACTTGTTGAAAATGACTGTAGTCTCTCCCTTGTAGGCATTGTAAGAGTGACTTCGCTTGCAGGCATTGTGAGAGCGACTTGATAGTCCCATTTGCATGCATTCCTAGGCCATGGGGGAAACTGTGGGTTTTTTCAATAAAAAGGAAATTTTACTCAAGGCTTGGGAACCTTGAGGGTGATTTAGCTTTTGTCGGCCCCGTAGCTCCTGAGGAAGGTCAATAAGGTTTTATTGTTTCAATTTTACTTCCTTAAGGTGATCTAAGAGGTTGAATAATATCATAGTAAATCTTCGTCACATGCTTACCTGGTTTGTCAGTTAGTTGGGTAGATGTGGGAAGAGGGTGTTACACAATCCTTACTGTGTCTTTGTCAAATTTTGTTGTAGAGAAGTGAGCAGAGGAATATTGGAATTGATAACATATAAAGCATCTGAATTTTAAATGTTTCAATGGAAGAAAAACTCTAAAATGTACAGTAAGCCATGACAAAGCACTTAAAAGTGAATTCTGATATAAATTTTGCTTAACTAAACATGAAGACATAATATTTCAAGCATTCTAATGTACACCTCCCCTCATGTCTACCCACTTTCACCGGCTTACCCAGGGTAAACATGAGATGGGGGAAGTTTTAACCATAATCAACCTCCAAGGTGACCTTAAGGAAATGGAGTCAACAAGAAAACCTTATTGACTTCCATCAAGTGACACAGGACCCTCCAGGAGTAACCCAATCCCTCTAAGTGTCCATCCCCTAAGCCAACCTGCTTTTTCCCCCAATTTCTCCCTTAACAATGCATCAGTGCGACTAGAACCTCTGAGTCGCATGCAAAAGTCTTCATCAATGCTACTTGAATTTCAATGCACAAATAATATTCTTGAATATGATGCATTGATACAAGGCCTATATAAAGCCATTGGATTGAATGTTAAATATTTGCAATTATATGGAGATTCTGAAATAATTGTTAGACAAGTCAGAAATACAATTCATTGTATTTCTAGACATTTAAAACATTATGAAACTTTAGTTTAGAGTCTTACTTCCCATTTTACTGCATTTAATATCACCACAGTTCTTAGATTACAAAATGCAAGTGCCAATTTACTTGCTAATGTAACATCTAGACCTATACCATCCGAAGAATTTAGCCCATATATATTTTCAATTGAGTTAAATTTTAGGCCTTCCATTCCTGGAAATGTAACAAATTGGAGAGTATTTAATAATGATGCATATATAGTATACTTTCTTACATCAGACAGATCTTATGAATGCCAGATCATAGATGAACATGAACATGATTTACAGATTGAAGATAAACCAAATATTAATTCAATTCCAAAAATTGTAGTAAAAATGGAAGATCTCTATGATTTGAAAGATAGGTTTAAGAAGGTGACTAATTCAAAAACTCAAAGTTCTACTTTAAAATTTGAATTGATTAATCTTGCTACACGGTCAGAAAAACATCCAAACATCAATTTAGGTCTTGGTTTAAAACCTGAAGAAATGATGTCATTCATTAAATTGCTGAAAACATATAAAGATATCTTTGCATGGGATTATTCAGATCTCAAAACATATGATACTTCATAATTCAGTATACCATACCTGTGATTTCAGATGATAAGCCTGTTCAACAAAAACTTAGAAAAAATCATCTGAATTGAGAAAGTCAAATTAAATCTGAATTAAATAAAATGCTCAAAGCCAAAGTCATTTTTTGTGTTAGACATTTGAAATGGGTGTCAAACATGGTCCCAGTTAGAAAAAAGAATGGAGACATTAGGATTTTCATAGAATTTAGAAATTTGAATAAAGCTTGTCAGAAAGACAATTTCCCCTTACCCACCATGGAACAGATATTACAGTCAATTGTAGGATCTGAATTGATGTCTTTTCTCGATGGATTTTCAAGATATAATCAGATCATGGTACACCGAGATGATAGATTAAAGACAACATTCAGAACAAAGTGGGGAACATACACATACCAAAAAATTCCTTTTGGGTTGATTAATGCTGGTGCTACATTTCAACGCGATATGGATACAGCTTTTAGAGGACTAATCAATAGCACAGTTGTTATATATTTAGATGAAATTACTGTTTATTCAAAGCATAGAAGCAATCATGTGAATAACCTAAAACATATTTTCGAAAGATGTAGAAAATATGGCATTTCCTTAAATCCTAAAAAATGTTATTTTGCCTTATCAGAAGGTAAATGATTGGGATTCATTGTTTCTAAATATTCTTCTACCACACAATAAAAAAGCGATGCAATCATTTTTAGGAAAAAATAATTTTGTAAAAAAGGTTTGTACCATATTTTTCCCAAATCATCTTACCCCTGCAATCAATGATCAAGAAAAATTCAATTTTTAAATGGGGAAAAGAAGAGAGAAATTATTTTGAGTTGATTAAAAAATCCATCATTGAAGCTCCCTCTTTAACAACTCCTAATTTTCTTAAATCATTTGCATTATATACATTTTCTTCTGATACATCATACACAATAGTTTTGACACAGTTAAATGATCAAAACATTGAAGCACCAATTGCATTTTTAGTTCTAGCTTTCAAGGTGCTGGGTTAAATTATTCAACTATGGAAAAGCAAGCTTATGTTGTGTTTAAAGCTTTGAAACATTTCAGGCCTTTTCTCCTAAAAACACATACTAAAATAATAGTACCTTACTTAGTAGTAAGGAAATTATTGATCCAACGATAAGTAGGAGAGAAGAGAGAAAATTGGGTTACCACACTTCAAGAATATGATGTAGAGATACATCCTGCTAAAAATTTTAAAGGACAAGGTCTTTGCAGGATCTTAACTAGAGCCTCTCATTTACCAACAAAAGAAGATCAATCAAATGAGATACAACTGTCTGAGGTAAGCCTAAACGATTCTCAATCACAATATGCTGATCTGAAATTATTCTTGAAAAAATGGATATGCTCCATTATATCTCAATTATACAGCAAAGCATGCTCTGAGACTTAAAGAAAATCAATATCAGCTCATTGATGATGTTTTATTTAGGAGGAATTATGATTCTATATTATGATATGTTTAGAAAAAACTGAAGCTGAAAAAGTAATGCAGGAATAACACGATGGACCAGCTAGAGGTCATTTTAGAGGAAACACCACAGCCCATAAAATACTGCATGCTCGTTATTATTGGCCAACTTTATTTAAAGATGCATATGAATATGTGCGAAAATGTAAAGTATATCAAAACGCAGCAAGAAGAGAAAGGAAAGAAGTGTTTCCACTACAACCAATAAGTATCCAACAACCATTTGAACAATGGGGGTTAGATATCATAGGTGAAATAACTCCTAACTCTTCAAAATAGCACAGGTATATTCTATCTGAAACTGATTATTTCACAAAATGGGTAGAATCTATCCCATTAAAGGTGGTTAATACACAAATTATTACAGATTTTATTGATCAGTTCATAATCACCAAGTTTGGTCTCCCATCAGCTTTGATATTTGATAATGCATCTTACTTTTCTGGAAATGCCATGATATAATTTTCTTTGAAAAGAGGTTTTAAATTAAAATACTCAGCTAACTATTATCAACAAGGTAATGGATTAGTTTAATCTACAAATAAAAACCTTATCAGAATCATCAAACAAACTATAGAACAAAATCATAAAAATTGGCACAAAGCACTATTATTTTCTCTTTGGGTAGATAGAATCACCCAGGAAGCCTCAATAGTTACTTCTCCATTTGTGTTAGTTTATGGCAAAGAAGTAGTTCTACCCACAAATGTAACGATACCATCATTTTCTTTAGTGCAGTTTATTGATGAAAATCCTTCGTCTTCCCTTCAACTTAGACAAGATAAATTTCTTAGGTTAGAAGAGGAAAGAGAAAAATCCAACAAACTCATATTCATCATCAAAAAAAAATAAAAGCCTCATTTGATTCAACTTCTGTCGGTCTGAAGAATTTTCAAATCGGTGATTTGGTATTAAAATGGGACAAAGCACATAAGGAAAAGGGTAAAGACACGAAGTTTCAAAAATTTTGGCTAGGTCCATTTCAAATAATTGAAGAAATAGGCCCATCAACATTTCTGTCACAAGATTTATCAGGAAAAAAGGATTCTTTTCTTGTTAATGGGAAAATTTTGAAAAAATATTTCTCATAGGAGGTAACCCTTTCTATCCTTGTATATTAAGATCTTTTTTTTTTCTTGTAAAAATAAAAGATTGCTTAGTACTGATAGTTAGCCTTCCAAAAATAAATCTCAGATGACTTTCTTTTAATTTTTATTTTCACTTATAAAACAATAAAAATGTTGAGGACGGAAAATCGAAAGATTTAGAGAGACAGATTGATTTTATCTTTCTAAAAAATGAAATTTCAATAAAATGGTTATTTTTTTATGAACTCTCATTTTTATATAGCATGAATATTCTTTTATCAGTCAAAAAGAGAAACTTTAATATATTAAGAAATATTCTTGCAGAAAAAAAATTTAAAACTCGACATTATCATCCAGTATCTTAAAAATACCTAAGATTCATCCCATCTAGAATATCTTATAAATTTTCAAAAGGAATTCAAAAGAAAATAAAAAGATCTGATTGAAATAAAAACTTAAAAGATAATACGTCTCGTCACGAGCTTGTTTACCATGTTCGTAAAGAAATATTTATACTGACATTACTAATACTGTCTACCAAAATAGTTTAATGACTTGAGATTATATCATAAAGATAAGGGGTCTCATTAAGAGCCAGCTTGATCAGTTTAATTACTATTTGTGAATGGCATTGTCATTATTTGGTTACCAAGCCAAGGAAATGGATTTTAAGTAGATAAAAATACATAAGAGAAATTTCTCATAAATTAGAATTTACCTATTAAGATTATAAGAAATACTAGATGGGAAAATGGATCATAGCTGGGTAAAAGGTAACCCCGCCAAAAGCTTAAAATTTCCTATTGGAAGAGAGGCTCTGTTTGTGATAAAAGAGTAAATTTATATAAAGTTGATCTATAGAGGTTATTTACTTTATCCTTTTTAAACTAAGTAAGAACTGATATAGATTTTCATTCTTATATCTTTATAGAGGAATTCTCATGAATAGTGAATAAAAGAAATTTTCATTGTTTGGCAAGATATTATTTATTTGAAATTTCATTCCTTTAACTATTTTATTTTCAAAAAGGTTTAGAATTTTCAAAAAAATTATCAAAGACATCTGGTTCATCCAATTTAATCACAATTTTTGTACTATACAACAACCCCCATTTATTTTTATAAATAGGGACCCTTTAGAAATAAATAGGAAATTCTGTTTATAATTTCCTAAAAATAAAAAATTTTAAAATAAATTTTTTTTTTCTAGTTTTCCTTAAAAGTGCATCGGCTATTACATAAATTATTTCAAAAAGAATTATAAAACGTAAAATATGTGAATTGCGAAATGCTCTCTAAGCCTTTTCGAAATAATAATTAAAAAACCTTGTAGAAACATCAAATCATCGTTTTATTTTGTTTTCCTTTTTTGCATCGCAATTTATTTAATCAATAAAGCTTTAAGAAACAAATGATATAAGTTGCGATACCCACAGACCCAACAAGAAAATAAACTAGAAAATATAAAATCTTTCTCTATCGCAGTCACTTTAAAGTTTTGTACAATTCGCATTGCGTGCAACTTATAATATATACTTAAGCGATATCTTATAAAACTTATGATCTGCGATTTGTGAAGATCGCTTTTCGCAGCCTTTAAGGGTCAAACATCATCAAATATTATATGGAATGATTGCGATTTGCGTATTAAATGAATTCAGTGTGTGAAAGTAGCTTGTGTCATATCAAATGGAATTTAAGATCCTAATGGCTGTAAAACGATTGATAGATCTTAAGTGTGAAGCCATGTGAAATATTCAATTAGGAATTATGAAATATGATAGATGGATTGACATCTTCTCGCGTGTCTTTGAAGTAAATGATTGATTTACTCTTATAATACTCATGTGTTAAATTCACTTCGCTCTCTGGAAATAAATTATCGGGTTGAAGAAGTTCAGAATGAGCAAAAAGGGCAAAGAAATTTCTCAAACGTTGTCCACAGAAGACAAAAATATGTCTTCATTATTTTCAGGCACCGTCTACAACAAAGACTGCGAAATTTTGACATGGGAGGCAATGTAGAAACTCTTCGAAGATGAAGGACCAAGGGTGATAAAAAAAGTTTTTGCAACAGGCACTGATTCTACCTCTGAAGCAACCCTTTTTGACGTTGCATGCTCGCACATTCACAGGATAGCTGTGAGACCAAATATTCTTCCTTATACAAACATGGTTAAGAGGGAAATTTACCACTTAAACATTGAAGATAGAATGTTCGATAATTTGAGAGGAGAAATTATGGGTTCTTTCAAAACAAAGGATTTAGCAGCAATGTATCATCTACCAACCCCGCAGCAGAAATACGATAATAAATATGTGCAGAATTTCAAAGCAAAACATCCAAATCTTATCAAACTCATCCATGAATGGAAGGAAAATGAGGGAAAATTGAAGAAGGATAAGTGTGGTACATATCCAATTGCACAAATTCCTAATACTTATTATTATGTCGCTGGTATGTTGTGTAGAATATTTTCCAAGCCTAATAGTACTAGATTTTCAAGATATTGGGTTCCCCTAATTGACGTAATCGTCAATTCATCTATCTTAAATTGGGTAGACATTTTATCAAATTAATTAGCCAAGCATACCACTCAATATAGGACTAAAAGAAGTGTTTCGCTAATAGAAATACCTCCATTTTATATGTTTTCCTATGTCATGGACACTATCTGTTTTACCTCTAATTTTCCTACCATGGGTTGAAAATGGACCACCAAAGACCCTACCACGATTATATCTACCATAAAGAACTCTGTGATTCTAAGTTCCACTTCCACTTCTATAAAATCTGTTATTGATTCATATTTCCCATGCATCAGATGATTTTCAACAAAAGGACTCCTAGGGTTTCTGAAGAAGCCAATGTAGATATTATTCCCGTATATATATGGTTTGCCAAAGATAAGTTTACATATATTAGAGTATTTGGGAGTTATTCTTCTCCCCATGTTTTACTTTACTATGTTCCAGATAAATTACTTGCAAAAGAAATAGCCTATCAGCTTGTCAACGGTGTCAAAAAGCAGTTAAAGGATGGTAAAAAGGCTATTTGGCCTAATTTCCTTCTACAATGTGGAACCTTTTCTCTAGCTAATATTGGGCACACATTCAAAGAGGTTCCCAAGATTTAGTTATTGAAATTGGCATTTATGCCAAGAAGATTATATGATCCCAATGATGTGATTAAAAATTACATCACAGAGCTAAAAATGAAGCCTTTTGTAAAGGAAGAAGATGAATTCAATGACTTCTTCCAAGGCATTGAAAAATTCTCTGATCTTATCAAATACGTTTCTAGTCAATTAAGTCAAGAAGATAGAAGCTTTTCAAGCATATAGAAGCAAGAGACTAGAAAACATTCCTTTGAACTTGTTGACTATTGAAGATGAAAAACACACTCCAAGTGTTCGTCTGGATGATGAAATGAAAGATATATCTAAAAATGGATAAATTCAATCATAATAGGAGTATGATAATTCAGATCAATCTGAAAATGAATCTGAATCTAAGAAAGAAAATTCAAAAATTGACCAAATCCTTCAAGAGATAGAAGTGCTGGAGAAAACAAAGAACAATGGGACAAAATCAGATTCAGAAACAGTTCAACATAGTCATAGCATATTAGATCAGTCCAAGCCATCTCAATTAAAAGATCTGATGAAAGAATGGGAAGAATTTTCCGAAGCAATAAAGACACCCAAATAAAATCCTAATAATAATCAAGCATCAAGTTTCCAAACACCACAAATTTCACAGAAAATAGTTGAGACTATCAATCCGCTATAAAAAGTTCCAGCAATGCATGACAAAGAAATCATACCGACCTACCCTACAGATCAGATAGTTATTCAGATTGAATATATTCCTTCATTAGATATTTTCTATAGTCCTAGCTACAACGTTGTTGTTAAAAGAAATAAAAGAAGAAGGATTGATGAAACAAATCCAAAACCAACATATGAATCAATTGATATAATTTGGAAGGATTCCTCAGATGACCCCACTAAACATCTAACCAAGTTATCACAATATGCAGGGGCATATGCCACTGCTACTGTTGATAAAGCTATTGAGGTTAGAATATTGTTGAAACAAAAAGAAGCTAGAATAAAAGAATTAGAACAGTTGTTAAATGAAGAGAAATCCAAGTCCATTGAGTAGATCAAAATAAGCACAACCCAATTTCATGAAGATATTGAAAGCCTCAAATTGAAGTATCAGACAGAACTTAATGAAAAGCAAGCACATCTGGAAAGAGAAATGGTTGAATTACAGAGTCAACTATAGTTACAACAATTCATTAAAGAAGCACTTGATGTAAACACCATGTTAAAGAAAGAACAAGAAATTTTTTTTCACCAAGCTTCCATGATTGATTCTTATTGTGATTCCAATAAGATAATGATTCAAAAAATAGCAATTCAGAAAATGGAATGTGAAAGACTTGAAAAGAAAATCGAAGAACACATTCAGTGGAAAATTTTAGATACAGCAAAGAAAGCTAATCTACCACAAATAGATAAGCTTCACAAAGAATTTTTATTCATAGAATGGAGAGCAGAAATTAATCAAGTAGAGAAAGCAGCGACCAAGACGTCCAAGAAATCAAATGAGATTATTCAGTCTATATGTGATCAATTGTTTAAAACAAAACTTCTTAAAGAAAACATGTCCGATGTGTTTTGAGGAACAAGAGAAGTAGAAAAGAAAGTGGAGACAGAGAGCAGATACAAAAGAGGAAATGATCAAAAAAGTTAATAAGTTTGATCAAGAAAATTACTGAAATTTTCTGATCAAACCTTACCATCAACATCAAACTCTTCAATCTCTTAGAGATTCGGCAAAAATATCTCAGTCAGTAATCTCAAATGCTATTTTCAAGGGACAGATTCGATCACGGATATCACATCCAACTTAGCTTAAAACAATGCTAGATATTTGTCAACTTCGTGATCACACTCAGAAAGAAGAGTAGGATTCACAGAATCAAGATTGTTAGTTGAAAATTCTTAGATTATTGTTTAAGTTAAGGTTTTAGAGTAAGGTTATTTGAAACCTCTTCTACATTTTTGTAATAATTCAATTTTAGTTTTTAGTTAGTGTAGTATTTAAACCCTTCTCATGCATTTAAAGAAGGGTCCAAAATTTTATTGAGAACGTTTGCAAAGAATGCTTAATAGTAAGTAATTTTGTGGATGCCTTGATAAAATAATGGAACATGACCTTTTTAGCTATATATCATTTTGTTGATCACTGTTTGATGCACTTCTGTATTATTTGAAATACTTACTGATAGAAGAGTTGAATGTGGCCTATTATCATTGATCAGATGAATAGGACAGTACACATCTAGTACTATTATTATGTATGCTAGCTCTGTTTTGAATATTAGTGATGAATCCAACTTTCATGAATTATATATGAAATTGATTGTTTTTATCTGAAATATCAATTTCACTATTATATGGTTGGTTTTTTTTATATGTGATCATAAAATATATGAAATATGTTTCTCATTTTCTTTTGATTAACTGTTTTTCAAGAGAATCATCTTACAAAGTAATAATTCTATTAAATCTGTGATGATCTTAATCATCACAGATTGAATAGATATCATTTTAGATCACATTAAATTAGTATTATCTTGGGTTAGATTAAATTAGGCTTAATTAAAAGTTTTTCATTTTAGAATAAATTTGTTTTAGTTTTTAGTAATTCTTCATGCAAATACTTTGAGAGAAACCCAACAATCAAACAAAAAATCAAAATCTAGGGAACTGGTCCCATTATATCTAGTTAGAGCCACTATCCCAAATAGAAAAGGAACTGTCTAAAGGTTTGGACCTGGTGGTTATCCCCCTTCTTGTTGCCACAGATTTTTGAGGCCTCAACATTTTTGGTGCTACAAGGAGGGCGACTATCAATGGCATATAAGTCTAAACCTCAAACTAGAAGCCCTCATAAGAGTCGATCTCCCTAAAATAATTCTACAACTTCCCGATCACACTCTAGATCACCAACCCAGAAATCGGAAATAGTAGAAACCTTTCCATCATCTCCTGAAGTATCTCAACATTCATCTGCTTCAGAATTCACTCCCAAGTCTCCCCAAGTTTAGTCTTTAATTCAGAAATTAGAAGAAATATCTATTTCTGCTGAAAATCATGTTAACCTAGAAGCTTCTGAAGAAAGTATTACTTCTCTATTTAGAGAAACTGGTATATTAACTAGATCTAAAAGTGAGAAAATTATAATTTCGCCTTTTGAATTTCCAATCGAATCAGTTCGCAAAAAAGAAATCTATATCTAGATCTAAGTCAGATACAAATGAAGTTGCATAAATTTTTCCTTCAGTTACTTCTTCATATCCTCTTACTCAATTTGCATTTTCTCACTCTTCCATTTCCTCTACTCAAACAATCAATACTATTACAAGTAGTATTGTTCCAGTTGTAAGTTCTTCATTCAGTCCCCCTACTTCTGGATCTACTTCTATATCTTCACAAAGTTAAAATCCAATTATGGTTAATTGACCTTCGACGAATCCTGGTGTTGTATTAATAGTAAATCCAAATCCTCTTCCAGATCATCCAGAAAAATGGTTACCTAAATATAACCGAGATGATGGTCTTCTTGTCGAAGAACATATCAATAATTTTATGTTAGCCATGAATCTAAATGGAGTTTCCCATGAAGATATTTTAGTTATATTGTTTCCTTATACTTTACAAGGATCTATAGGATCTTGGTATTTTTCACTTCCAGAAGGATCTACTGCCAACTGGGCAACTTTTGAGCAAGTTTTCCTTGCAAAATTTGGAGATGATAGAACTGTTGCATCCCTAATCAATGCTCTTTCCAATATTAAAACAAATTCAGGGGAAAGGATCAAAGATTTCAACTCTAGATTTAACAAGTTATTAAACAAAATTCCAACCGCTTCCAAACCTACTGTTGATGTACAAATAGAGTGGTATATTTCTTCTTTTCCTTCTAATATAGCTTTTTTTGTAGATAAATCTAGTAAAGCTACACTTTTAGAGAACATGAAAGAAGATCTTGCTATAGAGAAAATAATTTTAGCATTAGAAAAACGATCAGAAATAGAAGACAAGAAATCCAAGAAACTGACATTTAGTCAAGATTCAAAAAATAAGGTCTCGAAAGATTCATTTGACCTTGAAGGTCTTCAAAAAGTATTAAAGACTATGTCAAATGATATGATTGAAATAATTGTTGAAACTTCAGCCCCTAAGAAATCATTTCACCCATTTAAGAAAAATCCTTCTTCAACATCTCAGCCTCCAAATGTGATTTCAAATACTGAATCTGATCAAGATACTAAAGATCCCTCACCATCTGAGCAAGAGCCAGAATCTGAGGAAGAAGTTGAATTAAATGGCTTATGGGATTTCCTTCTCCCCACAGAGGAAGAAAGTGGAGCTATGCCTATCTCTACAAGAAGTAGATCTTCTTCTAATTCAAATGTATCAAATCAGAAACAAAAATCCTCCCCACTAAGGAGAAAACAATAGTTAGAAAATCTAAAACTATTCAGACGGATTCTATTCCACTGGATCCTAATACAACTTCTAAAATTTTGAATAGTTTCAGATACAGTGGAATATAATATAGTTGATGATATGAAAAATACTAAAGAAAATATTTCATTACATGAAATGACCAAACTCAAACAACAACATAAAATATTTCTTAGAGAACTCAAGGCAATCCCTGCAGAGCCCATACAGCCACCAGCTATAGCATGAGCTTCTAAAGATATGGGAAAACCTCCATCATCTGCAAGCAAAGTAAATCCCAATGATTTGGATTTGATTGGTGATAGATCTATTTCTCACACTCCTCCTTCACATTTGACTTATGAGATTTTCAACAAAAATTTTCATTACTGTCTTATTGATTCAGGAACTTCTTCAAACATTATACCAAGAATGGTGTGTACAAAATTGAATATCACTCCTCAAAAAACAGTTTTACATATAGTTCAATTGGATAGAAAAAGAGTTGAAGTTATTGGAGAAATTCTGTCAGTATCTATTAGGTTATCATCCAATCCAAAAGTACTACAAGTAATTGATATTTTAGTCGCAGACATCCATGAATTTTATGGTCTTATTTTAAGCAGAGATTGGTCTGAAAAGTTACATGGATATTTTTCTACCGATTGGTCACACATGTGGTTACCATACAATGGAAAACCAAATCAAACCAGAATTTAACATGAAAAATTCATGAAACATACAGTCACTGAACTAGAAGAAGCAAATGAACCTGTAGCCTTCACCAATAATATCATAGGAAATTATTTAGCTGAATCGTTTCTTGGATCATTCGATGCCTAGATTTCACCTTTTTTAATGAACACTATTATTTATCCAATTTAAAAAATTTCTCAAACAGACACTTCTAGATTTGTTAACCTTATCAATCAAATTCCAAAAAAATATTTATTTTGGACTCTATACTTTGATGGTTCAAAATCAGAAGATGGTGCAGGTGCAGGTTGCGTTTTAATCGATCCACAAGGAGAGAAAACAATTTTAGTTTGCAGACTAGACTTTCAATGCACAAATAATACTACTGAATATGAAGCATTGATACAAGGCTTGTATAAAGCCATTGGATTGAATGTTAAATATTTGCAAGTATATGGAGATTCTGAAATAATTGTTAGACAAGTCAGAAATACAACTCATTGTATTTCTAGACATTTGAAACACTATCAAACTTTAGTTCAGAGTCTTACTTCCCATTTTACTGCATTTAATATCTCAAAAGTTCCTAGATTACAAAATGCACGTGCCGATTTACTTGCTAATGTAGCATCTAGACTTATACCATCCAAAGAATTCAGCCCAGATAGATTTTCAATTGAGTTAATTTTTAGGCCTTCCATTACTAACAATGTAACAAATTGGAGATTATTTAATAATGATGCACATATAGTAGAATTTCTTAAATCAGACAGAGCTTATGAATGCCAGATCATAGATGAAAATGAGCATGATTTACAGAATGAAGATAAACCAAATACTAATTCAATTCCCAAAACTATATTCAAAATGGAAGATCTATATCATTTGAAAGATAGGTTTAAGAAGGTGACCAATTCAAAAGCCCAAAGTTCTACTTTAAAATTTGAATCGATTAATCTTGCTACACCAGAAAAACCTCAAAACATCAACTTAGGTCTTGGTTTGAAACCTGAAGAAAGGATGTCATTCATTAAATTGATGAAAACATATAAATATATCTTTGCATGGGATTATTTAGATCTCAAAACATATGATACTTCCATAATTCAGCATACCATACCTATGATTTTAGATGATAAGCCTGTTCAACAAAAACTTAGAAAAAATCATCCGAATTTAGAAAGTCAAATTAAATCTGAATTGAATAAAATGCTGAAAGACAATGTCATTTTTCATGTTAGACATTCAAAATGGGTGTCAAACATGGTCCCAGTTAGAAAAAATAATGGATACATTAGGATTAGCATAGACTTTAGAAATTTTAATAAATCTTGTCAGAAAGACAATTTCCTCTTACCCACCATGGAACAGATATTACAGTGAGTTGCAGGATCTGAATTGATGTCTTTTCTTGACGGATTTTCAGGATATAATTAGATCATGGTACACCCAGATGATAGATTAAATACAACATTAAGAACAAAGTGGGGAACATACGCATACAAAAAAATGCCTTTTGGGTTGATTAATGATGGTGCTACATTTGAACATGCTATGGATATAACTTTTGGAGGACTAATCAATAGCTCGGTTGTTATATATTTAGATGACATTACTATTTATTCAAAGCATAGAAGCAATCATGTGAATCACCTAAAACATATTTTTGAAAGATGTAGAAAATATGGCATTTCCTTGAATCCTAAAAAATGTTATTTCGCCTTATCAGAAGGTAAATTATTGGGATTCATTGTTTCTAAACAAGGAATCCATATCGATCCTGATAGGATTTAGGAAATTGAAAATATTCCTCTGCCACACAATAAAAAAATAATGCAATCATTTTTGGGACAAATTAATTTTGTAAAAAGGTTTGTACCAGATTTCTCCCAAATCATCTTACCCCTACAATCAATGATCAAGAAAAATTCAACTTTTAAATGGGGAAAAGAAGAGAGAAATTATTTTGAGTTGATTAAAAAAGCCATCATTGGAGCTCCCTCTTTAACAACTCCTAATTTTCTTAAATCATTTTTATTATATACATTTTCTTCTTATACATCATACGCAACAGTTTTTACACAGTTAAATGATCAAAACATTGAAGCACCGATTGCATTTTTAGTTCTAACCTTCAAGGTGTTGAGTTAAATTATTCAGCTGTGGAAAAACAAGCTTATGCTATGTTTAAAGCTTTGAAACATTTCAGGCCTTTTCTCATAAAAACACATACTAAAATAATAGTACCATACTCAACAGTAAGGCAATTATTAATCCAATGAGAAGTAGGAGAGAAGAGAGCAAATTGGGTTACCGCACTTCAAGAATATGATGTAGAGATACATCCTGCTAAAATTGTTAAAGGAAAAGGTCTTTGCAGGATGCTAACTGGAGCCTCTCATTTACCAATAGAAGAAGATCAATAAAATGAAATACAACTATCCGAGGTAAGCCTAAACGATTCTCAATCACAATATGTTGACCTAAAATTTTTCTTGAAAAATAGATATGCTCCATTATATCTCAATTATACAGCAAAGCGTGCTCTAAGACTTAAATAAAATCAATATCAACTCATCGATGATGTGTTATTTATGAGGAATTATGATTCTGTATTATTGAGATGTTTAGAAAAAACTGAAGCTAAGAAATTAATGCAGGAATTACATGATGGACCGACTGGAGGTCATTTCGGAAGAAACACCACAACCCATAAAATAATACATCGTGGTTATTATTGGCCATCTTTATTTAAATATGCACAAAAATATGCGCAGAAATGTAAAGTATGTCAAACTGCAGCGGGAAGAGAAAGGAAAGTAGTGCTTCCACTACAGCCAGTAAATATCCAACAACCATTTGAACAATGGGGGTTAGATATCATAGGTGAAATAACTCCTAACTCTTCGAAACAACACAGGTATATTCTAACTGCAACTGATTATTTCACAAAATGGGTAGAATCTATCCCATTAAAGGTGGTTATACAAAAAGTATTACAGATTTTATTGATCAGTTGATAATCACCAGGTTTGGTCTCCCATCATCTTTGATATTTGATAATGCATCTTACTTTTCTGGAAATGCCATGATAGAATTTTCTTTGAAAATAGGTTTTAAATTAAAATAATCAGCTAAATATTATCCATAAGGTAATGGATTACCTGAATCTACAAATAAAAACCTTATCAGAATCACCAAACGAACTATAGAACAAAATCATAAAAATTGGCACAAACCGCTATTATTTTCTCTTTGGGCGGATAGAATCACCCAGAAAACCTCAATAGGTACTTCTTCATTTGTGTTAGTTTATGGGAAAGAAGTAGTTCTACCCACAAACGTAACGATACCATCATTTTATTTAGTGCAGTTTATTGATGAAAATGCTTCGTCTTCCCTTTAACTTAGACAAGATCAAATTCTTAGGTTAGAAGAGGAAAGAGAAAAGGCAAAACAAACTCATATTCATCATCAACAAATAATAAAAGCCTCATTTTATTCAACTTCTTTCAGTCTAAAGAATTTTCAAATCAGTGATTTGGTATTGAAATGTGATAAAGCACATGAGGAAAAGGGTAAACACACAAAGTTTCAAAAACTTTGGCTAGGTCCATTTCAAATAATTGAAGAAATAGGCCCATCAACTTTTTTGTTACAAGATTTGTCAGGCAAAAATCATTCTTTGCCGATTAATGGGAAAATTTTGAAAAATTATTTCTCATAGGAGGTAACCCCTTCTATCCTTGTATATTAAAATATTTTGTTTTTCTTGTAAAAATAAAAGCTTGCTTAGTACTAATAGTTTGCCTTTCAAAAATAAATCTCAGATGACTTTCTTTTAATTTTCTTTTCACTTATAAAAAATGAAAATGTTAAGGAAGGAAAATCGAAAGATTTAGAGAGGCAAATTGATTTTATCTTTCTAAAAAATGAAATTTCAATAAAACAGTTATTTTTTGATGAACTCTCATTTTTATATAGCATGAATATTCTTTTATCAGTCAAGAAAAGAAACTTTAATATAGTAAGAAATATGCTTGCAGAAAAGCAATTTAAAACTCGACATTTTCTTCCATTATCTTAAAAAGAGCTATGATTCATCCCATCCGTAAAATCTTATAAATTTTCGAAAGGAATTCAAAAGAAAATAAAAAGATATGATTTAAAGAAAAACTTAAAAGATAATAAGTCTCATCACGAGCTTGTTTACCATGTTCATAAAAAAATATTTAAACTGACATTACTAATACTGTCTACCAAAATAGTGTAATGACTTGAGATTATATCATAAAGACAAGGGGTCTCATCAAGAGCCAACTTGATCAGTTTAATTACTATTTGTGAATGGCATTGTCATTATTTGGTTACCAAGTTAAGACAATGGCTTTTAAGTAGATAAAAATATATAAGAAAAGGTTCTCATAAATTAGAATTTACTTATGAATAATATAAGAAATACTGGATGGGAAAATGGATCATAGCTGGGTAAAAGGTAACCCTGCCAAAAGCTTAAAATTGCCTATTGGAACAGAGGCTCTATTTTTGATAAAAGAGTAAATTTATATAAAGCTGATCTGTAAAGGTTATTTACTTTATCCTTTTTAAAATAAGTAAGGAGTGATATAAACTTTCATGCTTATAACTTTATAGAGAAATTCTCATGAATAGTGAATAAAACAAATTTTCATTGTTTAGCAAAGATATTATTTATTTGAAATTTAGTTCCTTTAACTATTTTATTTTAAAAAAGGTTTAGAATTTTCAAAAAAATTATCATAGACATCTGTTTCATCCAAGTGAATCGCAAATTTTTGTACTATACAGCAACCCCTCATTTTTTTTTACAAATAAGAACCCTTTAGAAATAAATAGGAAATTATGTTTATAATTTCCTAAAAATAAAAACTTTTAAAATAAATTTTTTTCTTTTTTTCCTTAAAAGAGCATCGCATATTACCTATCTTATTTCAAAAAGAATTATAAAACATAAAATATGCGAATTACGAAATGCGCTCTAAGCCTTTCCGAAATAATAATTAGAAAACCTTTTTAAAACATCAAATCATTGTTTTATTTTGTTTTCCTTTTTTGGCTCGCACTTTATTTAATCAATAAAGCTTTAAGAAACAAACGATATAAGTTGTGATACCCGCAGACCCGACAATAAAATAAACTAGAAAATATAAAATCTTTTGCTATCGCGGTCACTTTAAAGTTTTGCGCAATTCATCATCGTAACTATGTACTTATTTAAATGATACCCGGATGCGGGTGATTAATGTTGCGACAAGTTGCTGGCCAGACGGCACTCCGGCAAGTAGTCGGCCTCATGGCAATGCAACTGTCCGATGGAGTCTGTACTCCTGCGTGAGGCATTTATGTCAAACCATAATGGGCGCAGTTCACAACTCTTTTAACGAGGCTCGAGATTATTCTCTGCAGGTTAAACAAGATCTGGTCATTACGCCTTTAATGGCAAGGTTAATGCGGTGGGACGGCAATAGATTCGAGGTCTTTGAATACAGGATGGAGAACGAGCACGCCAGAAGCAGCTTTCCCAGGCCTTCAGTGGTGTATTGCTTGCCCACAGTGAGGCTCTCCTCCGAGCGCACTGTCACAGGCAAGAGAACCAGGCTTCATGGTTGCCTTGAGCTTGGCGACAATCTTCATTTCTCCATTGCTGGAAATTGCATGCGTAAGTCTGGGAATTGGTTTGGGAATCTGCTCAGAGATCCCACCGCTTCTCCGCTCTCTCACCTGACCAACGTTCAGCTTGGGTCTCAGCATCCCTCCAGCTCTCCTGCTCCGATTGACAGCATGCCTCGTCTAAGGCACAGAATGAGGTGCCGTCGCGGCTCTTCCCGGAGGATGTACAGGCGCTCCTCCCCGTCTTCCAGTACCTCTGCTGCGGACTTTCATGACTCTGCCAGAACCTCTCATGCTGCTCGTGGTCGAATTCTTCGGTCTGAGAACTGGAACACCAATTGCCAGAACGTTCCAGCACACTCTCAAACCAGGCAATTCTTTTTTCAAAGTGCGCTGAATCGCCCTCGCATTACGGCCACGGTCACCATTGTGTTCCGTGAATCCCCTAACGAAGAGGCTCCCGTTGCTGAAGGGCGGGATGGTCATTGTGGGCCGAATGATGAAGAAATGCCCGAACAGAACAGAGCCATCACCGAGGAAGCTGAGAGCCATGGCAATGACATGAATGTTGATATTGAGATGATACAGGAAGAGCAGCAAAGTGCAATTCAAGACCGTGATAATGCAAACGCTCAGCACCAGCCTCATCCGGGCGATGGACAGCACACCCCTACTGCTGAAAAGGTCATTCACTCCACTGCAGACCTTTATAATTCGGATGGAGAACCAGATGAGTTTTGGTGCAGGGTCGAGGAAGAGGAACCGGATGAGTAAGCCTCCTCAGTTCCAGGTTTTTTTTTGCTATGGCACTGTCTTCAGTATGCAAAATGTCAATGTGTGTTTTTCTGGTTTTGGTCAAAGGTCGATAGGCTTTTTCTAGATTTAGACACTGCCCCTGTGTGGGTTCTTTTTGATGGATCAATGTATGCACTGGTTTCCCTCTGCGGGCAGTGCTAAGTTTTTGAATTTTTTCTCTACAGGCCTCCTCAGGCCCAGACCTGGTTAACTCCTGATGTACATATTTTCGTTTCTGATGATCAATAGATTAAACATATTTAGAAAATATATATATATATATTTAAATGATATCTTATAAAATTTTGCGATCCGTGATTTGCGCGTATCGTGATTGCTAGCCTTTGAGGGTCAAACAATATCAAATTTTATAAGGAATGATTGTGATTTGCGTATTAAATGAATTCAAACATGTAAAAATAGCTTGTGTCATATCAAATGGAATTTAAGATCCTAACGGCTTTAAAACGATTGATAGATCTTAGGTGCGAAGCCATGTGAAATTAAATTAGGAATTATGAAAGATGATAGATGGATTGACATCTTCTCGTGTGTCTTTGAAATAAATGATTGATTTACTCTTATAATACTCCTTATGTGTTAAAATCACTTCACTCTCAGGAAATCAATTACTAGGTTGAAAAAGTTTAGAATGAGAAAAAAGGGCAAAAAATTTTCTCAAACGTTGTCCACAGAAGACACAGATATGTCTTCATTATTTTCAGACACCGTCTGCAAAAAAGACTGTGGTAGTTTGACATGGGAGGCAATGTATAAACTCTTCGAAGATGAAGGACCAAGGGTGATAAACAAAGTTTCTGCAACAGGCACTGATTCTACCTCTGATGCAATCCTTTTTTACGTTGCATGCCCGCACATTCACAGGATAAGTGTGGTACATACCCAATTTCACAAATTCCTAATCCTTATTGTTATGTCACTGGTATGTTCTGTAGAATATTTTCCAAGCCTAATAGTACTAGATTTTCAAGAGATTGGGTTCCCCTAATTGACGCAATCGTCAATTCATCTATCTTAAATTGTGCAAACATTTAATCCAATTACTTAGTGAAGAATATTAGTGAATATAGGAATAAAAGAAGTGTTTCACTAAGAGAAATACCTCCATTTTATATGTTTTCCTATGTCATGGATGCTATCTGTTTTACTTCTAATTTTCGTACCATGGGTTGGAAATGGACCACCAAAGACCCTACCCTCTTGAAAGGATAAATCAATCTTGCAGAAAATATCGATATCCCTAGTACCAAAAGGTAATCTAGCAAAAAATAGCCAAATATACCTATCTTTCTCTAGATATATGTGATTTACAAAAGAATACTATAAAGGTGTTAAATTCTTATCGTAGATCCAATTCTTGTTCGAAGTAGTTGTCCCTCGGTCACTTGAAGGAGTTATCTTTATAGACCTGCAGTCACAAATAAGCAAACATTAAATAGCACCTGTATAGTAAATATTATAAATCATGCCTATCATGGTCATCAAGGAATCCATGAAATAAACAGTTAATTAACATCTTATTGATAAAAATGAACTCATTTGTATTAACCTTGAGCAAAGAAAACCTTACAACCTTAGCCTTGTTGTTGAACAGGCCTTCCCGGGTTCCAAAGCAGGAATCTCCTCTATTGTGACAAGCCTTGCACTCTTCCAACCGAGACAGATAGAAGTATGTGATCTCTCCTCAAAAAATCATATTTAAATGAGTCTGAATCCCAACAGCACTTAACCTCAAATAATTCTAAAGCTTCAACTCCCCTTGAGGCTACCGAAGGCCTCTTTTTATAGTGTGAAAGAGGAGGTTTCAGTTCCAAATATGAAGTGATAGAATCCTCCTTCAAAGGGATAAGCTCCTGACATCAAGGGGTTAGCTCCATAAGGCAAGAGATACATGAACCTCAAAAGAGCGGTTCTGCCACTGCAAGATTCTTTCTAGAGGCTTCTATAAATTACTAAAAGTGAGATTTTTGACATTACTTGCACCTTTTTAATCTTTTACAGGGTTCCGCACCCTTAACACAGAGAAAGTGCATTCAGGTACATAGGATTCATGAACATTAGGTGCGGGACCGCAGGAAAGACAAAGAGAAAGTGAGATACTAGAGTTAAAGAGATTTTTGAGAACTTTTCTCTTATTTTTAAGGCTTGACCTGAGGAACTGATGTGTTAGACTTGCAAAGGAGGAAGTATGAGTGATATTGAGCTCATAAAAATAGCAGAATGTCAAGATGACAATTTTTAGTGCAACAGATTGCCCACTAAAGTGCAAAGTCTGGAATAGATGAAAATGAAGTCTATCATATATGAAGAGTGTAGTAATTTATCATTTCAAGGATCATCTTGTGGACACCTTAGTCAGAACCTATAAAAAAATTCAATGCAATATATATATATATATATATATATATATATATATATAGACATATCATCGCTGAGGTAGGCATTCCCATACTTAGATCAAAATTAATTAGAAAACTAATTTAAAATGTTTTGATACAGGAATGATTTTCAATACATCAATAGTATAGACATGTGTAGACATAGTATGGACACAGGCATCTATTTATGAATATTCCACTGTATAAATGAATAACAAAATTCCTTGCAGCCTGGATGGTAGAAACTAGATCCAGTGTCTTGATTTCCGCTTCTCGAACTAGTACAATTATATCCATGTTTATGAATGTGTCGAAGTTGAACATGGTAGAAACCACTTGATTACCAGTCAATAATGTAGACTGTTAACAAGTGTGAGAGTAACCACCAGTAATGGAAATGGACCTCAAAGTACTCAGTAAAATCCATGAAATGTGAATGAATGAGCTGAAGTCGAACATGTCACAGAATCATTCGATCGAAAGTCAATGATGCAACCTATCATCGAAGGCGAGAAACCTATCATTAAGGCATGTAGATTCCAAGGTACTGATGATTTCTAGATCAACTTCCTAGATAATGAGCTATCGTCAATAGGAAATGATCCGTCATAGGCAAGCCCACAACATGAAATCATAGATCAAGTTTTGAAGAAATATATTGGCAAGGACTGAATCAGGGATGGTCAAAAATGGATGACAGATATTTTGCAAATGAATAGTTTGTTTGAACTGTCCTCTTGAACACATAACGACACTGCAGATGGTTTGGTGACAATTGACCCAAAGCTAATACCTAGAAACTGGCTGAATACTTTCAAAATGGTTTGATTAACTGTTAGACAAAGGATTTCCCAACCCAGGTGAACAAAAGTGTCGCGTTCAAGAGTGGTTAACAGATTTTCAAATAATCAAAATACAGCAAACAGGTTCATTTTTCTCTCTTTCCCCCCACCATTTCTGGCAATTACCTATTTATTTTTGACAAGCTTGAGGAGGATAACATTTGCTTGTTTATAAGTTCATCCTTCGGATGAGTCCAACTTAGTTTAATATTCGAACCCTAAGAAGGAGTGGTTCATTCCTGTTTAAAATTTGAACAGGTCCTTTACTGTTAAATTTTAACAAGTCCAGTATAGGAGAAACTCTGTGTTTTTTCAATTTTAGGGAGTTAGAAGAAAAAACTTAAGAAGACTCCATGGGGGTACTTTTTTCATAAATTTAGTCTCTTGAGCTTGAAAAAAGGATAAAATAATGCGGGAGAGAACTCTATTGACTGTAATCAGTCAACGTATACCTTTTTCGTAAATAGTCCATTTCAGTCCGTAAAAGGGGTAAACTTATACTGAAAGGACGATCATTCATTTATTTTAACGAGTTCGAATAATCAAGTGCTCAACAATATTTTCAATTTTCGAGAGTCTGAAAAAGAGCTTAAAAGAGAACTCCATGTTTTTACTTTTTCGTAAATTTTTGAAGGAATCCGAAAAAGTGATAAAAGTATGCTCTTTGTTGAAAAACGATCAATTTTCCCGAAAAATCCAATTTGCTGTACAAAAACTCAAAACATTACACATACTTGTTTAAGATAAATAAAAATTATTTCAAAAATAACCTTTTAAAGTGAAAAATAAGAAAATTAAAAATTCATTTATTCGAAAAAACTTATAAAAAGGACTTTTCTAACTTTATTTTTACCATTTGAGTTGAGTGAAAAGTGAGAGCTTTTGGGTAAAAAAGTTCCTGTGAAGATTCTGGAAACTCTTTCCGACGAAATCCAAAACTTTCAGCTCCAAGTAATCCATGACCTCCTTATCTTGCATTTCATCCATTTACATTTCATTTTTAGGCTTTAGATTTCATTTTTTAGGGAAAAATAGGTTGAAAAAATCGCCCGCGGGGGTCCGCAAGTGCAACACGCAGGCCCTGCGGACCCCGACATTTTTCCACATAGAAAAAAGTCTTGGGCCTGCACCTGTTCCACAGCACTCGTGCATACCTACGCACTGTGTATGAACTTAGGGTGCAGACCCCGCGCAATGAAATTTCAAACTTATTTTTCTCAATTTCTGCCCAAATTTTTTCAAAGAATCTTGTTCTAATATGTCTTTTTATGCATTGTAGGACATACAAGATGCTTGTTTGGAGAGAACGCGAGCATGAAGACGTATATGATGCCACAATGAATCATTTGCCTACAATGCAGGCATTGAGAGCATGCAGTTTGTATAAATTCTAGGCCATTCAGGGCATGAGGGCACAGGTAGACCTCCTGATGTGGCTGGTGAACAGATGGAATGTACAGGACTAGTTTTTTATTATTGGCAGCCACTGGCTCGAAATTGAGCTAGAGGATATATATTTTTTGACTATTTTTTCCAAGAAGGGTGAACAAATTTCTTTGTTTGGGACTAGGCCAGGTGGCCAGTCTGTCGCTAGTCTTCGACTAGAGTTATGTGATGATCGGGCAGACCCCCGGGACAAATGGATTGACATAAAAACTATCATCCGTCCCGAACTTAAAGTTATTACATTTACTATCACCAGACTATGTGGGAGCGCAACATTGCATGTGGCTACTGTTCACATATGCGCATTGTTGTAGATTGTTTTCGAGGCACCATCTTCAACTGGTGCAAAGCTGTGTTGGCAAATGTAAAAGGCCAACTAACCAGAGCAAAGAATGGAAATCTAAACAACTTTGGATATGGATCCATTGTAGTCACCATTGCTCTAGAGAGGATCCCAGTGTTAGCTCCGTAGAACATTCCTGTTGATGCTAGTCGACCTCGAGAACCTAGGATGGTTCGTTGGGTTGCTTTGATGGCCCGTCATGCTGAGGGCATCGAGGTTGTTCAATTTCCTTCTTCATATTTTTGTTGGCTAGAACGCTAAATTTTTGTTATAGAGGACTTTCCATACACCGAGATAGATTTCTGCGGTGACTGAGAGATGGCCCTCCCAGCAGGGGAACAGTGGGATGAGTCAGGTAAAAATCATTTTCAACAATTTCTAAGTTCTAATTTTTTTGTATTTTAAATCTTCCCAAAACTAATAATCAAAAGTTTAAATGTAGATGTGGGACCAAGGCAACCAGCCAATCTCCATCCTTATGAGGGGAGGCATCCAACTGCCACAGCACCAGCCCCAGAGGGCCAATCAGCAGAGATCCTATCTGATTTGGAGCATCACCTAGAGCGTTTGACTCTAGACATTCCAAAGACTGACATAGATGATATTCCGCTCATATTACAGAGATATGTGATTGGTGTCCCAGGAACTTTTAGGAGGTTCCTGTGTAGGGTGGCCCGGGCAGTGGTCTCTTATCATGATCATCATCAGGGATAGGATGATCGTTTTGTAGACTCATAACATTTTTGACCTTTTGTACTATCATTTTTGCCGATCATAAGGTGTTTTTCAACCTATGATCGAAGATGATGTATATTTTGAAACAAATTTCTATGCTATGATATATCATTATTACCAGCTATCTGTGTACATGTTATTGAATTTTGTTTACTTTATTGTTTTGATTATTGAAAATGTCTATTTATCATACTAGAAGTAACTGCATCTACTAATGTATTTAAATGTATTGGAATATGTTGATATTCAATGTAATAAAATTCACGTTCCAAGATACGAACTCTCAAAAATAATGGTAATAACACTGGATTTCTAATGGCATAAACCCTGTTAAGCTGTAATACAAAAAGTTCAGAATCCAACCTAACAATCAAACTCCGAATTCCAAATGATATGGATTCAGATAATAACTCAATCACTGCACTATACTCTGCAATGTTGTTCATTTTTTTACCGAGGCTTACCCCATGCATGGATACTAACTCGTCATAGGGTGAATAGATAGCCCAAGCTGCGGAAGAAATGTTCTATGTACTATGACAAGCACCATCAGCAAAACCAATGTAGGGTTGAAGAGACGTCATCATCTGCAATATCAAGATTAAAACTCAGATAAACATGAATAGTGATAAAAACACACTCTAAACTAGGCACGCTTTTCTAATCTAAGACACACCAGAAGTAAAGAAACTAATCTAATAAAAAATCTCCACACCAAAGTTAAGCATAATATCTCTTCAGATAAATCCCATTTATGGGTTTATCTAAAGGGACATCGTCGAAATCTATCAGCTCATAGGCCCCTTTTGCCATCTTTCGCTTAACAATGAAAGGACCATGCCACATAGGCACAAATTTTATAGCCCCTAGCTTATTGTTGGCTTGATCGTACACTAAAACTAGGTCTCCATCTGAAAAATTACGAGTTGTAACATTTCTATCTTACTGAGCTTTTATTCATTTGACATGATCTTCATTTTCTAATGCAACATTTCATCGATTCTCATCTAGCTGAGCCAAGTACAAAAAAATACTTCTCCTCTTCAGAGGTAGTTGCGAGTAATTATGTGGCTAATTTCAATGATGAAATTTTGCATTCAATAGGCAACACAACTTCCAAACCGTAAACCAGTTGAAAGGGAGTGAAACCAGTTGATGTTTTTACTGAGGTCCAATATGCCCAAAGTGCTAAAAATAACAAGGAATACCAATTCGAATTATGAATACCAATAATTCATTTAATTATAGTGACTAAAACTTTATTGATAGCTTCAACCAGACCATTAGCCTGTGGGTAATAAGGAGTAGAACTATCGTGACGCAGGCCAAGTTCATCTGTCAGTTCAGTCATCATGATATTTCAAAAATGACTTCCATGATCCGTAACTATGGCTTGAGGAACACCGAATCTAGCAATTATATGATTGAATATGAAAGTTGCAGCAGTCTTGTTGTCTGCCGAAAATGTAGGCATCGCCTCGGCCCACTTAGTAAAATAATCTACCGCTAAGATAATATACGCATGCCCCTCAGCCGAGTGAGGGTTACATGTAATAAATTCAATACCCCACTTTGCAAAAGGATCGACAACAATTATAGGGTGAAGAGGAGTGGGTGGTGCACGCATTTTACAATCAAATACCTGACAATTGTGGCATTTCTAGACTACATAGATACAATCTTTGAATAAGGATGGCCAAAAATAACCAGTGCGCAATATATTTTGGGCTATGGCATACCCAGACATATGACCACCACATGCTCCAGAATGGCAGTCATTTAGTACCTTCTCGATTTCTTCATGAGTAAGACAGAGTCTGCTCCACAAAGATAGAGTGTATCAACAATAATATTGTATTGTTGGGATTGGAAACGTATTTTCCGTCGTTGAGATCATGATATTTCAGGCCGAAAAGATTGGGTTTGGAGATAAACGATGATATCTCCATACCAAGGATCAAGAGTACTGATAAAAAACAAGGATTTGTCTGCAATGGGCTGCTCCACCACAGTTTCAGTATCAGTAGACAGGAAATCACACATTAGTTCTACAAAAGTCAAATTCCTGCAGGATAACTATCCATTTGGAATAATTGCCCCCTAGCAATTTTTTGGTCAAGATGAACATCATAGGGTTACAGTAAAAAATTATTGTGGTTTTTCGTAATAAGATGTAGTGATGAAATCTTTGGACAGCTTGAACAGCTGCCAATGCTAATTTCTCCACATGTGTGTATTTGATCTCAGTCGGATGCAGATTTTGACTAAGATAGTAAATAACATTTTCATTGTTGAATTCATCTTCCTTAACTAAAACCATCCCAATAGTGGAGTGAGAGGCGGCGAGGTACAAAAAATAGTCCTGGTTGTAATTGGGAGGATGCAGTAACGGTGCATGGGTCAACGCGTGTTTAAGTGCATCAAAAGATTGATCAACGATCTCATCCAAAAAGAATGGATCGTTCTATTTTAGCAACCTGGTAAAACCCTTTGTTAGCTCGGCGTAGTTAGGAATGAACCGACGTAAAAAGTTTGCTTTCCCCTGCAAACTTTGGAGTTGGCGCAGTGTCGAAGGAGGAGGTAGATTGACAATAGATTTGACCTTCGACAGATCAACGCGAATGTCAGCTTTCGAAACAATAAATCCTAGTAAGTGACCCGATTCTACACAGAAAACACATTTGTGTGGATTCAGCCGAATTCGATAATGCCTACATCTCATAAATATTGCTCGTAAATGAGTGAGATGGTTAGCCCTATGGGATGAATGAGTAGGTAAATCATCGAGATAAGGCTGCACAATGTGCTTATTTTCATGAAATGCATAAGACATAGCCCTTTGAAAAGTTTCCCTAGCGTTCTTCAATCCAAAGGGTAGTTTGCAATAAGAAAATGTTCCCCACGGACAAATGAAAGTTGTTTTAGGCTGATCAGCAAGGAGTATGTTTATTTGATTTTAACCAGAAAAACCATCCATGAAGGAAAACATTTCACTACCGGAACAATCACCAATTATTTGATCGATATAGGGGGTTGGATAATTGTCTTTAGGACAAGATCGATTAATATCCCTATAGTCGATACATACTCTTATCATTCCTTGTTTTTTGTTAACAAGAACAATATTCGATACCCAATCGGTTAAAGGAATTGGATAAATGAAACTTGCACGAAGTAATTTCTCAACTTCGGCTTTGATAGCAGCAGCTTTTCTTGGATGTATCTGACGTAAGCATTGACAAATAGGTTTGGCATCTGGGTAAGTCTTGATTTCATGTATGACAATTAACGGATCGATTCCTAGCATTCCTTCATATGACCAGGCAAACACGTCACATAATTATTGAAATAGGGCTTTATAAGTTTAGATTTCCTCGTCCGTACAGCAAGCACCTATATGAATGTTTTCAATTATTCCTCGATTAACTGAAATGTCAATAGGAATCGTTCGTGAGATATTTTCCAAATTTAACTCAGAATCAAGATTTTGCAATGGATTATGTGGTTCTTTGACATATTCAATAGTTAAAATAGAAGCGAAATCATTTTAAAAATGATTCAGCTTAGCTAAGAACGAAGATCGGTGATGTAGATATTCCCGTGGTAAATCGTCAATAGACAAAAAGTTCACGAATTTGCTCATCAGTATGAACAAGATCGGGAAATGTTGTTGCGACTGAGCTAGATATAGAAAGTGATTCCTCATGGACCACATTCATTGGATCAGTTTCAGTTGAAGAAGGATTGGAAAGCAACTGTACAGCCTGATATGCAATTTCAAAGGGAGTTAAAGGCATCATGCCATCAAATGAATCCAACTCGGAATCGGAAGGTACGATCCAAGGATCATCAAATGTAATAGTATTCGATGAAATCATATGAATATTTGCAATAGGAGGTGATCCATTAGGAGGAGGAAAGGAAAATTTTCCTAGTAAACTAGAATCTTTAATCAAACCTACCCCAACATCCTTGTAAGGGATAGCCGTTTTATCAACGTGTTGGATAGTTTCTGTAGAGGCTGGATCAGATGAGAAATAAGTCAACTGGTCTATTGTAACGATCTTTCCTTGATGTGGAAACTTGATAAGCCAAAAGACCGATGAAACAAAAACAGTCATAGCATAAGACCAGCTACGACCCAGGAGAAGGTTGTAATCTAGAGGGGCATCAACCACTTCCACATCTAGATTTATGGTTTTGCCTTCGACCCCTATAGGTAAATCCTACAAAATACCGAAAGGATGGAACCCTCGGCCATCAAAATCATTTAGAATTGTTAGAGACTTATTGAATGTAGGAGAACCAAGCATTTTCCAACACTGGATCGACATAATACACGTAGAAGCCTCTTCATCAATCACAGTCCGAAAGACCGGTCTTTTTTTGACTAATACTGGAATATCGAAAGCCATTTGATGAGGTAGGTGGGGTGTACTATTCTATAAATCAAAGATTATTAGGTTTTGATCTTGAATATTGATAGCTCCTATGGCAGAAAAAATTAATTTACGTTGTGCTGGGCACGATTGCAGCACTTCCAAAGCTGACATTGCTGAAGGGGAAATAGCTAAGTCCTCAACAATGTTGTAATTCTGAGCAGCTCTCGCATGTGGATTGAAAGCTGATTTATGAAGTACACCTTTAGCAAGTGGTTTGATTACTAATTATGAATTGGGTTTCTCGATCTGTAGCGGATCAGAAACAGAAGGAGGTGTAGTTGATGTGTTTGAATTAGAATATTCTACTTCTTTACCACTAACAGGACTTTTCCTACCATAATCTTGCGGTCACATCACAATCCTGACATGATGCTTCATCATAACAGGTTCTTCTGAGGCGTTCGAGGTGGAACCAATCATCTTACTATCTTGAGTAGGAAAAGGATCCTTCAATACAGTAGGTTGTTAAGAACCTTTAACGAATTTCGAAACCTCCACTCGATCTGGGCATTCTTTAGTAAAATGATCCTCGTTGCAACTGAAACAAGGATAGCGAGGCTTGCATTTTTCATCATTAGATTCAGTTTTATCTGTTTTACATTTTAAAATCTTGTTTGTTTTTATTCCTCCCCTTATTTTTACTGCCAAATTTAGATTTGGCCATAGATGTCTCTACGACATGAACATCAAAAGAAATTTCAGTGGAAGACTCTCCTTTCGGGGAATCCGGTAAAGTTATTATAGGAGAAGAATTTTTTGAATATTTCTTCTTGATTTTAGTATTAACTATACCAATCATACCATTAGTAGCATGAGACCCTGAAGGAGCTGTAGTTATTTGACCTTGTTTTGGAAGATCAGGGATTTTTTCATGTAAAGTACCTGACTGCGTATAGACGAGGTCAAGGTACTGAGTTTGAGCAATGAATTGATCCTTAGTAACAGCTCC
This sequence comes from Pinus albicaulis, assembly GCA_034641835.2. Lineage (NCBI taxonomy): Eukaryota > Viridiplantae > Streptophyta > Pinopsida > Pinales > Pinaceae > Pinus > Pinus albicaulis. The sequence continues at coordinate 485,480,796 of CM076581.1, forward strand.
TCCCTTAGCTACATCTTCAGTGATTTTGCGTAATAATGATTTAACAAACCATTCTGCCAAAATTTGATCCGGAATGAAAACTTTCACTAAACGCCTTCTACGTCGACATTCGTGAATATGATCAGAAATACATGTGGACGTGGATTGTTTTAGTAAATTCAATAGTTCCGTTCCATTGTCGTATCTGACAGGAAACTGAAAATGAGTTAAGAAAGCAGTTGCTAACTGACTGAAATTATTAAAAGAGCCTCGTGGTAACTCAATGTACCATTTGGCCGCAAGACCAATAAGAGTTCGTTGAAAAAGACATAAGCGAATTGAATCATCAATTATTGAATTAGACGCAGAACAGAGGTGATAAGTCATAACGTGATTTGACGGATCCTCTCCTGACTTACCCTCGAATTTCAGTATATCACTGGGCAAATTATGCGGCATTGGCGGCCAATACGAATGATAGTAAATTGGATCTTTCGTAAGGCGTGAAAAATCAAGTAAATCCAAAGTTGCAATAAATGGTAAATGACAGTTAGGGTCGCAAAAACCTTGACTAACAAGAGCAGTTCCGGGAGGAGGATACCCAGGATAACTGGGAATCAGATTTGCATTAGGAATGGTATAACCCCCCGGGAAACCAGGATTAACCAGACCAAACTGTGGTTGTTGAGGCTATTGATAAGTATAGCCAGGGTATGGTTGATACTGATAAACTAGGTTTTGTGAAATGGGACCGAATTGATACTATCATTGGTACGGTTGATATGTGAATTGCGGTTGAATTGTGACAATCGTACTTGTACCAGCTTGTCCTATAGGTATCTGGACCGAAGTCTGAACCGTAGGTCCTGACTAGGGTACAAAGACTTGAGGGATTTGCACGGACGCAGGGATAGAAGAAACTGGAGCTATAGATACTCCAGAAACAAGTGTTATAGGTTGAACAGATGTTGCAATAGTTGCAGCAGTTTGAGGTGGATTCTGAGGTGTACTAGGCCCATACTACTAAACAGAACCAGGTGCAGGGATTTGAACAATAGGTTGGACAGGTTGCTGGGTTGGACCAGAAACCAAAGGCTATCCAGGTTGACTAGATAACTGCACATTAGGTTGCATATTCTGTTGAATTTGGGATGGATCCCACACCATGTTCATTCCAGGGTATTGTCCCGTAGAAGGTTGAACATAAGGACCTTATTCTGGTTGAACGTAGGGTTGATAATTAAGAGGTAAATTTCCAGCTCCTTGTACAAATGATTGACCAGAAGGTGGTTGGAAACCTTGAGTTGGGTACTAACCTTGAGGTTGATAACCCTGAGGCATGTACTGAATCTGGGATTGACCTTGGGGTATGTACTGTCCTGAAGGTTGATAACCTTGAGGTATGTATTGTCCTTGAGGTTGTTCTCCAAAATAATATTATGCCACAGTTTATCCTGGGAAAAAATTACCTTGAGGTTTCCCCCAGGTGGTAAGTGACTGCTTTGAGGTTTCCCCCCAGGCAGTAACTGACTACCTTGAGGTTGCCCCCCAGGTGGTAACTGATTTCCCTGAGGTTGTCCCCCAAGCGGTAACTGACTACCTTGAGGTTGAGGATTTGGAATATTACCAGAAATCATAAAGATTTTCTTTGTGTTTGATGTTTTAGTTTTAATTCCATTAAGACCAGGTGATAATATTTGTTCAATTGGTTGAAGAGTTGTTCCTGAGAAAGTACCAGAGAGAGCCTGATACCCCGAAGGAATAGAAGTACCACCATGTAAAAATGCTTCCGGTGTTTGGGAAAACATCGATGACTCTCCTGACATGATAGATGAAGGATAGTAACCTCGGGGCGTAGGATGAAATGGAATTCGAAGTGGAGAAAAATCAAGACCCAGATTTTCTAAAAAAATTGTCAAAGATAAATACCAAGCATCACTCCTAATAGGGCTGTAGAAAATGGATTCACGCTCCCTAATATTCAAAGAATGAGGAGATTCCAGAAGATATATCTCTTCGTCTAGACTGAAAATTTCTTCAATAGAAATGAGGCCAGATGAAAGATCTTCAGTAACAATATTTCTTACCCTAGGTGAACCAGGGTCGCTAGAAGTTGGAGTAATAAATCCTGAAGATGTTTCCAAAATAGAAGGTTCAGTGTCATGCTCGGAAATTTCAGGTTCTTCAGCTAGTTCACTGGAAGGAGAAATACTACCAGTAACTTAAGAAACTAAAATCGATTCTTGGATATGTTCTATCGTGGGTATTTGATAATCAAGATGAACAACTATAGATGAACTTTCGACTTCTGTTGATCTAATTCTACTGCTACTAGATGATACTATAGCACTTAACCCTTCAAGATGACTTGGTGTAAACTCAGGGGGCTTCCCCTGAAGTCTCCAAGATTGTCTCGGTAATTCTGCCAGGATTAAGTATTAATCAATCACACGCAAACAAATAAAATTTCAATAAAAACACCTAAAGTGTCTAAATAAACAAATAGCTAAATCACACAACTAAAAATATAGGAGTTCAAACCACACACAAACATTAACTTCCCATACTAAAAACACTAGTTGGTGATGAAATCCAACTTTGTAGAAGTTTAATACAGAAAGGGCAGTTGGAATAGTTACCCCAACAACCTGCTTAATGAAACAAACTGGCACAAGTTTCTTCACAAAACCATCTCGTGTGAAGAGACCCCCCTAGAGAGTCCAAGTGAGTCTAGTTGACGTCTACTCTAGGTACAATGAGATCTTTCCTTCACCGTCACCTTAGGAAATAATCTCAAGCTTATGGACACTAAGGTTACCAATAGTAACAAATACAACTGGGGGAACAATCTACGATCTGATTCCATGCGCAAGGGCAGAGTAACAAAGCTCAATCCCTTTGAAGGCTCCTCAACATGATAAATCATAGGTTTACTGACAAGTGACCCCAGGCTCCTCGAAAATGGTTAATCCGAGGTTTACCATTTATAATGCGCACAGATCTTATATCTTTCCCAATGAAACAGAATTGATTGTCTCAAAGGTTCGGACATGATCTCGTGATTAACTCCTTTAAGAGAAGCTTCCCAGATTGTACCAATTACAATTGGATTTATTTCCTACTGCAAGAGTTATCTACTTGTTTGTTTTTACTATCTTGGAGAGTTAATTACTCCCTACTCCAAGATACTATCCTAAGCTATATTGGTGATAAGAGCCCTAGAAATATAAAAATTACTAGTTGAATTTTAATTAAGCATTGTTTTTATGGGTTGTTCTTTAAGTCAATAGGCATGGAAATGAAAATTTGATGGTGTGAAAAATCGACTTCCAAAAACACTAAAAAATGCACCTAAAAATGATAATCAATTAGTTTTTCTTTCAATGAAATTCTAGCTAAAGAAAGAGTTCGAGAATGCAATTCTTTTAAGAGACAATTCTTTCTTTGAACATGAAGAATAAATGGAAGAAATATTTTTGTCTTTTCAATAAGAACTCAAAACGAGAATAATAATCAATTCTCACAATAAATCCATTTCACTTTCAAGACTCGAAACTACAAAAAACAACTTTCCTTCAAAACAGATCTACAAGTTCTAAAAAACACTCAAAACTACCAAAAACTAATTTTGAGATCTACAAACTTTGAAAATCTAATTGAATAAAAGCTTTAATTTTTTTTTAGAATGTTTTACTTAGTTGTTCAGTAAACTAAGGATTCATTTCTCCAGAATAACAAACAAATCAAAAAACATCCAGATATGTTTCCTTTTGTAAAAATGAAATTCAGAACTTATAACAAAGTTTGTCCAAAGATTTGCAAAGAGATAACTAGATCTATTTCTCAAGATAGGATGGATTTCACAACCAGGTAAGACTCATCAAGAAGACAAAAAGACCAGTGTGATCTGAGGTATTTCAAACTTCCAATCTTTGAGTCACTACAGAGACCAAATGAAAACCAATCCAAGTATGCAAAAATTCTAGAAAATCACCCAAAACACAAATACTATTGGAACTCACTCACAAGAGGATTTTGACAAGAACAATATAGATCTGGGTAGATAATAGAAGTCCTAAATCAAATTAAACATAAACTAGAAGAATAAATCTAGAGTTTTTCAAAAATTTTAACAAGGTTCGCAGGCCCTAGAAGTAACAGGTGCGGTCCCACACTGGTTACTAAAGGAAAGTGCGAAACTGCCCACACTATGTAAGAAAACAAAGTGAGGTCCCCAAAAAATTTCAAGAAAAACACAAAATATTTCAAAACTTTTAAAAGAAAAGTAAACCTAAGCTACCCAGGAAAGTATCCATCAATCAAAAACCAGAAAATTCATTTTCTCAAGTCAAAAGAAAGGAAAACCAAAAGACAAGAATCCTTCCCCAGCAGAGTTGCCAATTTGTTGACCGGATAAATCAATCTTGTAGACAAGATCGATCTCCCAAGTACCAAAAGGTAATCTAGCAACAAACATCCAAATAAACCTATCTTTCTCTAGACATATGCGATTTACAAAAGAATACTATAAAGGTGTTAAAGTCTTACCGTAGATCCAATGCTTGTTCGAAGTAGCTGTCCCTCGGTCACTTGAAGGAGTTATCTTTATAGACCTGCAGTCACAAACAAGAAAACATTAAATAGCACCTATATAGTAAATATTATAAATCATGCCTATCATGGTGATCAAGGAATCCATGAAATAAACAGTTAACTAACAGCTTATTGATAAAAATGAATTCATTTGTATTAAATTTGAATAAAGAAAAGCTTACAACCTTAGCCTTGATGTTGAACAGGCCTTCCCAGGGTCCAAAGCAGGAATCTCCTCTACTTTGACAAGCCTTGCACTCTTCCAACAGAAACAGATAGAGGTATGTGATCTCTCCTTAGAAAATCTCAGTTAAATGAGTCTGAATCCCAATAGCACTTAACCTCAAATAATTATAAAGCTTCAACTCCCCTTGAGGCTACCCAAGGCCTCTTTTTATAGTGAAAAAGAGGAGGTTTCAGTTCCAACTATGAAGGGATAGAATCCTACTTCAAAGGGATAAGCTCCTCACATCAAGGGGTTAGCTCCATAAGGCAAGGGATACATGAACCTCAAAAGAGCGGTTCTGCCACCGCAAGATTCTTTCTAGAGGCTTCTAGAAATTATTGAAAGTGAGATTTTTGAGTTTACTTGCACATTTTTAATATTTTATAGGGGTCTGCACCCTTAACACAGAGAAAGTGCGTTCAAGTACGTAGGAGTCATGAACATTAGGTGCGGGACCGCAGGCAAGACAACGAGAAAGTGTGATACCAGAGTTAAACATATTTTTGAGAAATTTTCTCTTATTTTTAAGGCTTGACATGAGGAAATGATGTGTTAGAATTGAAAAGGAGGAAGTATGAGTGATAATCAGTTCATACAAATAGCAGAATTACAAGATGACAATTTTCAGTGCAACATACCCTGATTCATATCTACCATAAAGAACTCTGGGATTCTAACTTCCACATACACTTCTATAAAATCTGCTATGGAATCACATTACCCATGCATCAGATGATTTTCAACAAAATGACTCCTAGGGTTTCTGAAGAATCCAATGTAGATATTATTCTCGTAGCTAGATGGTTTGCCGAAGAAAAGCTTACATATATTAGATTATTTGGGAGTTATGCTTCTCCCCATGTTTTACCTTACTATGTTCCAGATAAATTACTTGCAAAAGAAATAGTCTATCAGCTTGTCAATAGTGTCATAAAGCAGTTAAAGGATGGTAAAAAGGTTATTTGGTCTACTTTCCCTCTATAGTGTGGCACCTTTGCTCTAGTTAATATTCGCCACACATTCAAAGAGGTTCCCAAGATTCAGTTATTGAAATTGGCATTTATACCAAGAAGATTATATGATCCCAATGATGTGATTAAAAATTACATCACATAGCTAAAAATGAAGGCTTTTGTAAAGGAAGAAGATGAATTCGATGACTTCTTCCAAGGCATGGAAAATTTTTCTGATATTATCAAATATGTTTCTAGTCAATTAAGTCAAGAAGATGTTGAAGCTTTTCAAGCATATAGAAGCAAGAGACTAGAAAAATTTCCTTTGAACATGTTGAATATTGAAGATGAAAAGCACACTCCAAGTGTTAGTCTAGATGATGAAATGAAAGATATTTATGAAAATGAATCAGGTCAATCACAACATCAGTCTGATAATTTGGATCAATCTGAAAATGAATCTGAATCTAAGAAAGAAAATTCAGAAATTGATGAAATCCTTCAAGAGATAGAAGTGCTGGAGAAAACAAAGAAAAATGGGACAAAATCAGATTCAGAAATAGTTCAAAATAGTCATAGCATATTAGATCAGTCCAAGCCATCTCAAGTAAAATATCTGATGAATGAATAGGAAGAATTTTCCAAAGCAATAAAGACTTTGAAAGAAAATCCAAATACTGATCAAGCATCAAGTTTCCAAACACCAGAACCTTCACAGGAAATAGTTGAGACTATCAATCCACTACAAACAGTTCCAGCAATGCAAGACAAAGAAATCATACCGACCTACCCTATAGATCATATAGTTCTTCAGATTGAAGATATTCCTTCATTAGATATTTTCTACAATCCTAGCTACAAGGTTGTAGTTAAAAGAAATAAAAGAAGAAGGATTGATGAAACAACTCCAAAACCAATAGATGAATCAATTGATGTACTTTGGAAGGATTCCTCGGATGACCCCACTAAAAATCTAACCAAGTTATCACAATATGTAGGGGCATATGCCACCGCTACTGTTGATAAAGCTATTGAGGCTAGAATATTTTTGAAACAAAAAGAATCCAGAGTAAAAGAATTAGAAAAGTTGTTAAATGAAGAGAAATCCAAGTCCATTGAGCAGATCAAAATAAGCACAACCCAATTTCATGAAGATATTGAAAGCCTCAAATTCAATTATCAGACAGAACTTAATGAAAAGCAAGCACATCTGGAAAGAGAAATGGATGAATTGCATAGTCAACTACAGTTATAACAATTCATCAAAGAAGCACTTCATGTAAACACCATGCTAAAGAAATAACAAGAAGTGTTTTTTCACCAATCTTCCATGATTTATTCTTATTCTAATTCCAATAAGATAATGATTCAACAAATAGCAATTCAGAAACTGGAATGTGAAAGACTTGAAAAGAAAATCGAAGAACACATTCAATGGAAAATTTCAGATACAGGAAAGCAAGCTAATCTACCACAAATAGATAAGCTTCACAAAGAATTTTTATTCACATTATAGAGAGCACAAATTAATCAAGAAGAGAAAGCAGTGACCAAGAAGTCCAAGAAATCAAATGAGATTATTTAGTCTATATGTGATCAATTGTTTAAAACATAACTTCTTAAAGAAAACACGCCTCATGTGTTTTCAGGAACAAGAGAAGTAGAAAAAAAGTGGATACAAAGAGCAGATACATAAGAGGAAATGATCAAAAAAGTTAATAAGTTTGATCAGGAAAATTACTAGAATTTTCTGATCAAACCTTACCATCAACATCAAACTCTTCAATCTCTTACAGATTAGGAAAAAAGATCTTAGTCAATAATCTCAAATGCTATTTTAAAGGGACATATTCGATCACAGATATCACAGCTAGCTAAGCTTAAAGCAATGCTAGATATTTTTCAACTTCGTGATCGCACTCAGAAAGAAGAGCAGGATTCACAAAATCAGGATTGTTAGTTCAAAATTCCTAGATTATTGTTTAAGTTAAGATTTTAGAGAAAGGTTGTTTGAAACCTCCTCTACATTTTTGTAATAATTTAATTTTAGTTTGTAGTTAGTGTAGTATTTAAACCCTTCTCATGCATTTAGAGAAGGGTCCAGAATTTTATTAAGAACATTTGCAAATAATGCTTAAATGTAAGTAATTTTGTGGATGCCTTGATAAAATAATGCAACACAGACTTTTCAGCTATATATCATTTTGTTGATCACTGTTGATGCACTTTTTTATCCTTTGAAAGACTTACTGATAGAAGAGTTGAATGTGGCCTATTATCATTGATCAGATGAATAGGACTGTACACATATGGTACTATTATCATGTATGCTAGTTCTGTTTTGAATATTAGTGATGAATCCAACTTTCATGAATTATATATGAAATTGATTGTTTTTATCGGAAATATCAGTTGCACTATTGTACGATATAAAGATAGAAATCGGTTTGTTTTATATATGATCATCAAATATATGTGATATGTTTTTCATTTTCTTTTGATTAACTATTTTTCAAGAGAATCATCTTACAAAGTAATAATTCTATTAAATATGTGATGATCTTAATCATCACAGATTGAATAGATATCATTTTAGATCAAATTAAATTAGTATTATCCCGAGTTAGATTAAATTAGGCTTAATTCAAAATTTTGCATTTTAGAATAATTCTTTTTTAGTTTTTAGTAATTTTTCATGCAAATCCTTTGAGAGAAACCCAACAATCAAACAAAAAACCCAAATCTTGGAAATTGGTCCCATTATATCCAGTCGGAGCCACTATCCCAAATGGAAAGGAAATGTCTTAAGGTCTGGACCTGGTGGTTATCACCCTTGTTGTTGCCACAGATTTTTGAGACCTCAACAGGACCCGAAATTCATGTGAAACTTATCAAGAAGGATCACCAACCTCTCACATAAAATTTCTTAACATTAATTAGGTCTTGTATCCATTATTCTTTTACTCACAAGTAAAAACATGAGATGAACCATGACTCGAACCAGTCACATAAACATGCTTATAACCAGAAATAACCACAAAAATAACCATTAAAGCCACATAAATACAAGTACAAAAGAAAGATAACTTAGTTTTCATTAAACATAGGCAAGAGCCAACCAAGTTCTATACTTCCACTTGCAACCAAACCATAGAGATGGTTGAACCAAATATTTATTTTATCTAGTCACCCACGTGCCATATTCCAAGCATGAATGTGGGATCTCATTGATAAACCAATCCAAAATAAACCAAGGGAATCCAGAGGTTAAACCACCTCCACCCTCACCATACCATGAACTTACCTAAATCGACACCGAGATCACAAAACAGAACCGAGCTTGGAATGCCTCCAAATCTCACCATATCCTTGAGGAATTTTCTATCTCCTTGTCTCTAGGCTTTACTGTGATCCACATCGGATCACTAGGCCCTTACCAAGACACCAACCTCAGGCTTTACCATGTATCCCACCAAAACCGGTCAAGGGATTCCTAAGCCCTTGGGAATGTTCTTGAGACCACCTCCGCCCCAGATTCTGAAACCATCCGATAATTCCAAAGCTTAAAACCGAGAATAATCTCATAATACCATGGCTATCCAAGAAAAGGAAAGGCAAGGCTAAAAACCACTATCAAAACCCAGCAAAACCATGCCACTGACAACAAAACAACCAAATACTAACATGCACATACCATGCATGTCAAAACCAACTAGGAAATCATACATGCAATATGTTACCTACAAGTATTCCTGTTTAAGCTACTTGATAATGCTCTTCCCTTCTTGATATTTTCTTACCTTTCCTTTCCTTTTCCTTCCTTTTCTTGCTTAATATATTTCTCCTCTTGGTGGTCTTCTCCTCTCTCAGTGTAATTCTTAAAATGAACTGACAAAAGGCTACCAACTGATGCTTTGAGGTATTTTTATCATTCATGCCTCTAATTTGTTCAATTTTCCATTATTTTCCTTCAATTTCCTCCTCATATGCAACCTATGACCTTTCACATTACATCTCTCCTAATTTCCTTTATTTTCACAAATAAATGTGCCAAAAATACTTTTTTCCTTTTCAAATCCTTAGCCATTATCTTTGCCAGTTTCCCCTTAGCCTTAAAAACATCCAATGATGCCCACTATGATATTTGTCCCAACATTTATCTTGGAATATGTGTCCCTTAACCATGGTCTTATTTTTCCTTTATTAACTTTTATTATATGAAATTTTAACCCGAGTATGTTACATAACCTTCCCCCTTGGGGAACACCACCCTTGGTGTCAAACCACCCCTAAACCTCAATAAAACCGATAAAAATAAAACATATTTCCAATGGGTCTTTAGAACTTAGATCGATGTATTATTTCTAATAAATAACCTGCTCAAAGGGAAATCCATCCTGACAACATGACAATATAAAACCATACCACTTATTGGAGCTTTATAAATTAGCTGATGACAGTATTTACAATAGAAACTGTACATAAATATGTACAAATAAAAAATTATTTTTCCTCATCTGGCAAGCAAATGAAGCATACATAGCCCGTATCTGATCATCCATCTCCCATGTAGATTCTTCAAGCCCAAAGTGCTTGCACTGCTCTTTAACTTGCACTATGGCCCTATTCCTGATCATGAGTTGTTTCTATTGCAATATGCACTAAGGTTCCGACTGGAATTCTCTTTCTAGATCCACTTGAAATAGAAACCAATCAATAACATGATCAACATACTTTATATGCCTTTTAAGTAATGAAACATGAAAAACATCATGGACTTTCGTTTTTGGAGGCACAGCAAGTCGATAGACCACTAATCCAATCCTCTCAATGATCTCAAAAGGCCTGCAATATCGTGCCACCAAATTGGCACATGATCCAATTCTCAAGGAGATATTCCTGGGATTGATGTGAAAATACATATGATCCCCAACCTAAAACTCCTTAAAATCCTTATGTTGGTGTTTATAACTCTTCTACCTATCATGTGCTTCCTTCAGATTATTCTTTAGAACTTGCATTTCCTATTCCATATCTGCCAACATGCCTAGTCCAATAAGTACTCTATTCACTAGACCACTCTAGCTTATGGGAGTATTATAACTCCACCCATACAGTTCCTTGAAAGGACTCATCCCCAATGACTCCTGATAACCATTGTTGTATGCAAACTAAACCAATGGAAGGTACTCCTCCCATCTCCTCTGTTGATGCATGACATACATCCTCAACATGTCCTCCAAGATCCTATGAATCTCTCTATTTGTCCATATTTCTATGGGTGATAAGTTGTAATAAAGTTCAAATCTATCCCCAAACTTGAAAATAACTCCTTCCAAAACTTGGAAATGAAATTAACATCCATGTCTTACACAATATTATTCAGAAAACCATGTAATCTCACAATCTCCCTGATGAAGACATGTGCCAACTCAGTAACTGAATATATAGTCTTCACTGGAATGAAGTGAGACTCCTTGCTCAACCTATAGACCACAACCATGATAGAATCATGTTGCCTCATTGTCCTTGGAAGACCTATAGTAAAAACCATGGAAATGACCTCCCATTTCCATTATGGAATTAGAATAGTTTGTAGTATACCACTTGTATGCTTACACTCTTCCTTTACCTTCTGACCATCCAAACATCTAGCAACGAACTCTACCACATCCCTCTTCAGATTCGGCCAATAGTAGAACTTCTTTAGTGACGTTAATGTCTTCTAATATCCTAGGTGACCCAAGTATGGCTTGACATGAAATTCACTCAATATAAGCTTCTTGAGTTCACTGTCATCCGACAATAGATCTTGTCCCTAAATCTCACTAAACCACTTTCCGTGAGACGATATTATACATCCTAACCACTTGTACCTGCACCTTCACCGGTACTCTATTGTAACATGTGCCTAACCTCCACATACCTGTCATCCTGTTATCCTTCCTATAAGATACGATCTTGTAAGTATGTCCCATAGGAACTCATAGATGCTATATAATTCACCTGTAATTTCTTGTTAAGAGCATATACAACCTTGTTCTCCTTTCCCTTAATGTCTCTAATATCAAATTCAAAATCACTACGGGTGGCCAACCATCTAGCTTTCCTGACATTCAGATTCGGTTGGTCAAAAAAATATTTCAACCCATTGTGATCACTCAAAAATACAAATCCTCTGCCAAGAAAATAATGCCTCCAAATTTTCAATGTGTGAATAATAGCTTCCAACTCAAGATCATGGGTCACGTAGTTATTTTCATGCTCATTCAATTTCCAAGACTCATAGCATACCACCTATCCATCTTGCATAAGTACTCCACCAAGTCCTCTTTTACAAGCATATGTACCCACCACAAGTTATTTATCCAAATATTTGATCTTAAGAATTGGAGCATTGGTCAACAACTGCTTGAGTTTCTCAAAACTAGCTGCACATTCTTCTGTCCATTCAAACTTCTTACCTTTCCTTCATAAGGATGTAATAGGATATGCAATGTGAGAGAAGTTCCTGATGAACATCCTATACTAACTTTTTAATCCCATAATGACCTAAATTCCTCCATATTCTTAGGAGTTTCCCACACCATGATGTACATATTATATTTTCTAGATCTACTACTATGCCTTCCTTTGAAATAACATATCCCAAGTAGTTTATGTATGTTTGTAATAAACTGCACTTGCTAAGATTAGCATATAACTTATGCTCTCTTAGAAATCTCAACATTGTTGCTAAACGCTCGACATGATCTTCCTAATTCTTAGAATATACCAAGATGTTATTAATGAATACAATAACAAAGTTTTCCAGATAAGGACGCAACACACTCTTCGTAAAACACATAAATGTAGATGGGGCATCAGTAAAACCGACTTGAACTACAACAAACTCATAATTCCCATACCTGGTCCTAAAGGAGGTCTTGTATATGTCCTATTATTTAATGTGTACCTGATGGTATCTTGATCTCAAACGATCTTATAGAAAACAACTTCTCCATTCAACTGATCAAACAAATCATCAATACTTAGCAATGTATATATGTTCTTGATGGTCACCTTGTTCAACTACCTATCATCAATGTACAACCTGAGAGTACTATCCAACTTCTTCTCAAACAATACCGGTACACCCCAAGGTGATACACTTGGCCTAATGTATCCCTTGTCAAGAATTTTCATTAACTTCAAATTTAGCTCTACAAAATCTAGAGTGCTCATCCTATATGGCGTGTTTGATGTCGGTGTTGCCCCTGGTACCAACTCAATGGATAAGTCCACTTCTCTATGAGGCGAAAATGCTAAGATCTCAGCTGGAAACACATCAGGAAACTATTGTAATACAAGATACCTATGGAATATCTATGCATTCTAAACATCCTTACCCTTGTCACTGGAAGCATGTACTACAAATATTACACAAACCTTTCTATGATTGTGCTTAGCCTGCATAGCGGTGACCATCCTCAGTTATGTAAGTTTCTTCTTTCCCTGCAAAATTATCTTTTCTCCATTCTCATCTAGGAACTCAATGGCCTTGTCGTATCAGTCTACTTTGGTCCTATGAAGGTATAGGAAATCCATACCCAAAAGCATTCTATTTGATCCCAATGGTAGTACATTCAAATTTTATGTTGTAGGAATACCATTTAGCTCAAATGCACAAGCTCTTGCCCAATGGTGAACTCTCTTCTTTGTACCTATAGCCAACTGCACCAACCAAGATTCAACATGTACTTATTTTCTCAAGCCACATTTATTCACTGGTTAGGATTAACATAATTATAATTAGATCCTGGATCAATCAAAATAGAAATAACTTTATCACAAAGCTTATTTTCCATCTCAGTGATAGATGTCTGGTGATCCTCATTCCTAATTTCAAAATTTCAATAAATACGAGGAATACTATGACCAACATCCCCAACTATATGTGCCTCTTGAGCACTATAGATCTAGGTTCTACCACCCCAATATTGCGGAAAATTCCTCTTGCGACGATCCTTTCCACATATATAACACTGCAATGGTGTTCTGCCATCACCTCTAGTGTACTACTCTGCAAGCTGTGAACCATGCCCCTTCTCGACTACAATGAAATTATTATAAGGATACAAATTTTCTTTCTCACCTACACCTTGAGGTCTTCCCCGCTTTGGTGGCCATTTTCCATTATAATTCTCATTTCCCTTCAAATTGTGCTTAGGCTCAACTTTTCATTTTGGCTACTCATAAACATTATTCAGCTTTCGAATGGCCTGTTCTAGCGATCTAGGCTCATCGAGCTCAATATGGCCTCTGTATGCTACTAGAATCCCATTGATGAATCTCTAAACCTTGGCCTTCTCCTCCTTGAGGTAAGGAACATATCTCAACATCTCCATGAACTCGCTAGTATACTCATCATCTGTCATGGAGCGCATATGCAACTCATAAAACTCCTTAGCTCTAGCATCATAGAACCTCTCTTACAAGTACTTCTTCTTGAATAGCCTCTCAAATGCATCCAAAATTAAGTCATCCTCCTGAATACCTTTAAAATTCCTTACACCCTCCCACCAGATATCTTCTTTCCCTTTGAGACTAAAAGTGGCAATATTTCCTTTCATGTTCTCTGTAGAAATATGCAATCTGAAGGATTTCTTCATCCCAAGCAACCATGCCTCTGCATCTTCTAAATTATTCACCTCTTCATAAAATTTAAGCGAATTTACTTTCTTGAATTTCTCAGGAAAGTACTCACCCCTCCTATAAGAATAATGACAGTGATGAATATGATGATGTTTCCTAGAAGAGAAACTAGAATTATGCCCATACATACCAGTCCTCCTGTCAAGTGTGTCCAATTATCTGCCACCTCTAACTGTTTCCCCTCTATCCAACCTATGTCCAGACTGAGACCTAATACCATAGGCTCCGACATTAGAATTTCCTCCTGCCCTTGACTGACCCTCATTTATCCCTATTTCTGCAACTCTGACAAGCTCTGAAGAATTGTTGCATTAACCTATATTTTCTTTTCCTTAGCCCTTGCAAGTATCTCATGAGCCTCAACCAACCATTCATTATATACCTTAAATTTTTTTATATTTTCCCTCAAGCTCCTCAATGTATCTGCCACACCAGGAGAATACTCATATCTTTCGTGCCCAATTGATCGGTAGGGAGAGTCATGGAAAATATAGTCTACCATTTTTCTCGTCATCCTTGATTCTCTTCTTCCTGTAAGTATTTCAGGTCAGAAAAAAAAATAGATACCAAAATAAAATCCATAAATTATTGTTTTTTAGGGGAGGCATATCTAATCTGTGAGATCAATCCACATTAGATTGTACATGTATAATCATAAAGATATCCAAATATTCAATATACGAAAATATAAAATCATGCATGACCATACTAATAGTATACCCTAATCCCATGCATGACGACAATAATCTTGAAAACATCATACTTTTCCAAAACAAAGTGAAACCACACTCTGATACGACTTGTAACACACACCTCACCTAACATCTACCCACTTTCATCGACTTACCTGGGGCAAAGATAAGATGAGGGGCACTTATGAACAGACTCGACCTCATAGGTGACCTTGAGGAAATGGAGTTGAAAAAAAAACCTTACCAGGTTCCCTCAGGTGCCATAAGACCCTCCAGGACTAACCCAGCCCCTCTAGGTGTCCATCCCTTGAGCCAACCTAACATTTCCATAAGTTTTACCCCTAGTCGATGTTGAACCTCAAAATTTTTCTTTCTTTGACACCCTTTTTCATCAGTTCTTCCTACCTTTTCATAAATCCATAACTCCAATAAATTATAAATGACATATTTTATCTCAGAGAATGCATTTGAATTATCTCTATTTTATATTTTGATGTTTCTTGTTATTTAAATAAAATTTTGTAACTCAGCTACAAAACCCATGCTATTCCGGAGCTAATTGTTGTTTCCATAGCTACTATGATTGTTTGAAAAGTTTTGAGTAGCGAATGAAGTAATAATTCACATGGCCATCTTTGGAATGATCCACACATGGATCCCATCCTATCTACCTGTTTGAATTCGACAGAAAAAGGTGCCTATGCTCGTGATCAAACTTCGGTCAAAGGACATTATCCGAGAATGAAAAACTCTCGATTTTCTCTGACGTAGAAAATTGAGAGTTATTTACTTAGATTTTACTTCTATTTTTCAGTTATAATTTCCTTTTGTAGGTCAAAATACCTCAAGACAGTTACATTAAAATTTGTTTAAATACCAGTCGTTTTGAAACCGGAAAAAAATCTTAAATATTGTGAATGTTGTGTACGCCTTGAAACTATGCTTTGATAATACGAAGACCATGTTCGATTGTTCCATGTCATTCTTGATGTGTGCATAGTCTACTAGGATTTTAACTCGTTCTGTTGCAGAGCGCCCCTGTAGAAAAAGGAGGTTTCATTAGTTATTTTTAGTTTCAATTTTTTTGGCTCTGTTTTGTCAATTCATAGTTAGATTTTCATTTCCTTCAGTTGATTCTTAGATTAAATTACCTATTGTTTCATAGATTAAATTCATGAATGCTTTCTTAGAATTCGTTTTAAATTAACTATGTAATCCTTTGCTTACCAAAGCATCTCAAGAAAGTAGTGTTTCTATTTTGAAAAATTGGATTGTGTTTGAAGCATTGGAGCATACAATTATCTTAGTTTTATTTCACATGTTTTTAAAACACTTTCATAGATTAAATTTTCAATTAAATGTATAATCAAATGCTTGTTAAATCATCTCAATAAGATCACTTTGTAATTTTCCAAAATTGAATGATATTTGAGTATTTTGCCATACCGTAGTTACTATTTCCTTTTCACTTGCCTTTTAATTTCTTTCTTAGATTATATATTTAATTAAATGTATAATTAGATGCTTGTTAAATCATCTCAAGAAGATGGCTTTGTCATTTTCCAAAATTGAATGATATTTGAGTATGTGGTCATACAATAGTTAGTTTCCTTTTACATGTTTTTTAACTGCTTTCTTAGATTAAGTTTACATTTTAAATGTATAATCATATTCTTGATTAATCATCTCAAGAAGGTGGTTTTTATCGTCTTCTAATTGAATGATATGTGGAGTATTTGATCATGCAGCAAATTATAGTTTCCTTTCAATTACTTTGAATTTTATTTATCATTTAGATTAGCATTGTCATTTCAATTTCGTTTATGCTTTCTATCCATGGAGTAGAATTAGATTAATATAGAATGGAATTTAGCTTTAATTCCATAAGATCAAAGTCATTAGAATAAATGCTCTTTTTCTTAGATTAGATTCTAACCATTCAAAGTTTGATTCATTTTTATGAAATTTAAAATAGTTAAAGAACATTTCCTTTTCTTTCTTCTCTCAAAATTAGTTTTTAACATTAAAATTCATTCGATTTAGTTGATCATCAAAATAATTTTATTTCCTTAGATTAATTCCTTTAGACATAAAGAAACAAAACCCCCAAAACAAGATAAAAACATACACAAAGAAGTAAGAAAGAAGGTTAACTAAGCATATATAGTGCACCACACTTCTCATATTACTAACCTCAGTTGATGAATTATGATATAAATTTAAAACACTAAATCGAATAAAAATTTTAGTGTCTTTACCAAGGAAGTGTAATTAGGTAGCTTTATTTCTTACATAAAAAAAAAAATGATATGCGTAGAGAAAGAGATTCTGGGGGTAGATTCATAGCTAAAGGCAGGAGTTTGATTCCAATAACACCACTCACCCCACCTAGACCATGTAGTGCTACACCACCATCTCAAACTCATATTCCATATTTCACTATACATAGAATCCCTGAAGTCTTAAGTTCATAAATCCAACTAGGAAGATCTCCAACTTCATCCACTGAGGAATTCTTACAGGAAGAAGATCCTAGATCTCCAACTGAAGGAGTAACCTTTTTCTCCTCTATGGGAGAACACATTTTAGCTGAAGAGTTAGAAATTCCTAGTGAGGAAGAAGAAGAAGAAACTTTCTTCAATATTCCACTTATAGAAGAACCAAAGGAAGATAAATTAACTTTACACTTATAACCTTATATTATCTCTGAGGAATCGACAATGACAAGAGAAGGAGAAAGAGAAGGAGAAATTTTAAATGGAGAAAACGTAAGAATTAGAGGAGGAAGAGGTGGAGGACAAGGTAAAGGGAATATAGGAGGAGAAGAAAACAAAATAAATATGGAAGATGATAATTCTTTTGGATTTCCTATAGTTGATTAGGATACAAATGCCACAATGAAAAATATTTCACCTTCCATTCTTCCAAATTTCCATGAATTAAAGAATGAAGATCCTAAAATATTTTGTTTGAATTTGAAGTTTTTTGTGTAGATATTATGACTACTTACAAGACTCTAAAAAACTAAATCTATTTCTTGCAACACATAAAGGAGAAACTTTAAAATGGTTCATGGGTTTAATAACACAGTCTGTTAAGACATGGAATGATATGAAAAGTGCATTTTTACAAAGATATTTGGATTATTGCATACCCATTAATCGGAAGGATGAAGTATTCAAGATGATGCAAAAAGAGGATGAGAACATGGAAGATCTAATTGAAAGACTAAATTACAACATAAAAAGAGCTAGAATGGAAAACTTGGATCAAGATACTTCAAAAGCTCTCTTGCTAAAAGAAATTAGAGATGAATGGATAAACATTATAAACATGATGGGGAGGGGAGACAACTCTCAACTCACATTACCTGAAATTGGTGAATTATGCATTCATCTCTCAAGGGGAAAATCAAGAACTAGGAAAAATGCAAGAGATCTTATTCTCTCTAGAGTGAATAAATATTCAACTAAATAGTAAGTAGGGCAGAAATTAGAAATATGCTTGATGAATTTAAAACAGATATCTTAGGGAGTCTAGTGAACATATAAACACCCTTAAATTACAAAAAAAGCAGAAAGTCAAAACGGATGCCTTATTTTTTTTATGTCTTAAATGCAAAAAGAAGCATGCCTTAAGAGAATGTCCTCTTGATTTAAAATTCATAGAGAGCCGTGTTACTTTCTCAGAAAATCATGAAACTAATAATTGCCCTTCTATTCTAGGTATTAAGGTTATTTTTTAGGAAGAAGTAACCTCAATTCCAGTAGAACCTTTTTTCTTTGTCTCTAGAAGACCATGGCAAGGGCCACAAACTCAAGGTTTTAACAACCAAATGTATACTCAGCCCCCACCAAATAATTTTAATTCTTGGCAGAAACCTTCATCACAACCTCAAGCTTGGACACAAGGAATGCAAAATCCCTATGGAGATATTCTCAATACTACCAATATCCACAACCTTATCCAAACTATCCTCCTCAACAATTTTCGCAACAAAATCAACAACCCCAACTCCAAAATAAAAACCCACAACTTTCATTACCATTTCCACAAAGACCAAACCAACTACCTGCCCAACCATTGCCAAACCTAAATAATAAAAAAATTCAAAATTCTTACAACATAGAAGGAAAACAATTTCCAACTTACATGATTACTCCACTAGATATTAATGATGTTCAACTTAGATCTGGTAGAATATTAGAAAGGAAAAATCCTTCTGTTGTTATTCAAGAACAAGATAATTTTGATGAAGAAATTTCTCTACAGCAAAATAAAATTTCTGAAGAAGGGACATCTCTTCAATAGAACTAGAATTCTGACAATGAAAAACAAGAAAAATCAATAAAATCAACTCCTATCATAGAGCAACCATCAATATCTATTTCTAACCCTCATTTTCCTAAAATATTACAAGTTGATAGAGGGGTAGAAAAACAAATAATGTTGCCCAATTATGATTTTCTGGATCAATGAAAAAATTTTGTATCGAAATTCCTTTGTTACAAGGCATTAAAGAGATTCCAATTCTAGCCAAAACAATATTAGAGTTTAGCATAAAGAAATCATGGATAAAAAAAAAAGAAATAAAAAGAATTCAATTAGTAGGATTGATTGCAGATATTATGATGGGAAAAATTTCCATGTAATAAATATATAGATCCAGAAAGTCCAGTTGTAAAAACACACATTAATGGTATTGAAATTCCAAACACAATGATTGATTTAGGAGTAGCCATAAACATCATGAGAAAACAAACCATGGAGAAAATCAAGCTTCCAAACCTTCATTATACAC
The DNA here is from genome assembly GCA_034641835.2 of Pinus albicaulis. Lineage (NCBI taxonomy): Eukaryota > Viridiplantae > Streptophyta > Pinopsida > Pinales > Pinaceae > Pinus > Pinus albicaulis. The sequence goes on from CM076581.1 coordinate 485,500,734, forward strand.
CTACATTACTGCAACTAGCAGAAAAATCATTTATCAAGCCAGATGGTGTATTAGAAGACATTTCAGTATCCTCAGACTCTTGGGAGTATTCGGTTGATTTTATGATTTTAACTCCCAAGAAAAATCTAGGAGGACATCCACTAATATTAGGAAGACCTTGGTTGGCTATAGCTGATGCTTTCATTAGTTGTAGATTTGGTGACATGTATATTTATGATGGTAATTCAACAAATAAATTCACTTTATATCCTTCAGCAAGAATAATCACAAAAATAGAAAATGAACGGATTGATGATGATAATGATATACAACCTCTATTCACTATTTCTTGTATTAGTGAAGAGAGTCAAATCTTAAATTCAATAGAAAACTTTGAATCATCTTCAGAATATGAATATGACCATAGTTTTCAAGAAAAATGCAATATTGAATACTTGTCATATAGACAGATGTCTTTATATTATGTGGAAGAATTTGGTAACTCTACGGTTGAAATATTTCTGGGAAAATCTTTGAACATAAATAAAAACTTGGAAATATTACAATAAGAAAAGTTAATCAAAACATTAAAATAACATTCTTTTGCATATGCATGGGAATAAATTGACATGAAAGGAATTAGTCCTAAGACTTGTATAAATCATATCTACATTTAGGAAAATTTTAAACCTATCAAACAACCTCAAAGAAGGATGAATCCAAATCTTAGGGAAATTGTGAAAGAATAATTGCAAAAAATGTTGAATGTAAACTTCATCTATCCAATCTCAGATAGTCAATGGGTTTATCCCTTGGTGATTGTACCTAAGAAGAATGGTAAATGGAGGGTATGGATTGATTATCGAGAATTGAATAAAGCTACTCTAAAATATCATTTTCCATTACCTTTCATAGATATCACGAAAGAAGTATTTCTCATTCTTGGATGGTTTTAGTGGTTACAATCAAATTCAGGTAGCTCCTAAAGACCAAGATAAAACCATATTCACTTGTCCATGGGGAACCTATGCCTACCGAGTACTTCCTTTTGGATTTTGAAATGCACTTGCAACGTTCCAAAGGGAAATAATAGGAATTTTCTCTGATATAATACATGATTGTGTGGAAGTATATATGGATGATTTTACAGTTTATGGGAACTCATTTGAAGAAGCTTTTGAAACCTTGGAAAAGGTTCTTAAAAGATGTAAAGAAGCAAATATTTTATTAAATCATGAAAACTGTTTTATAATGTTTACTGAAGGAATTGTTTTAGGACATAATATCTTAGAAGATGGAATTAAATTTGACTCATATAAGTTTGAAGTCATCTCTAAATTATCAGTTCAAAGTTGTCAAAGGGATGTTAGAAGTTTTATAAGATTCACAAGGTATTATAGAATATTTATAGAAAAATTCACTAAAATAGCATCCCCACTCTTCAAATTACTTACCAAAGATTGTGAATTGAGTTGGAATCTTGATTTCCAATTGGCATTTGAAACTTTAAAAACAAAAATTTCTGAAGCACCCATCTTAAGAGGTCCAAATTGGAAACTTCCTTTAGACATTTCAGAAAATGCTTCAAATACAACTCTGGGAGCTATATTAGGAAAAAATTATCTGATCCCCTATGCAATCTATTACACAAGAAAAAATTTGACTCGTGCTGAGTTAAAATACACTGTAACTGAAAAATAATTTCTAGATGTTGTTAATGTTGTTAACAAATTTAGACATTACATCACTGGCTATGAAACCTTTATTCATACAAATCATTATGAAATTATATATTTAATGAATAAATTCATTGTTAATGGTAGAATCACAAGATGGTTATTACTCCTGCAAGAATTCAATATCACCATTCTAGACTGACTTGGAAAAAAAAACACAGTTGTTGATTTCTTGTCTATAATTCAAAATGATAAAAACAATACTCGAGTAGAAGATCATTTTCCTGATGGATATATTGTTCCAATATCTACTAAATCTCCTTAGTTTGTAGATATTTCTAATTACTTAGCTACAAGATAGTTACCTGTATACTTGTTTTCTAAAGAGAAAAGAAAAATTATTTAAACAAGTGCATTGTACTCATAGGTTAATGATGAATTGTATAAAATAGGTCCAGATCTCATCATCAGAAGGTGTGTTCGAGAAGATGAAATTCCTGAGATTATGAAGGCATGTCACGATGAACCCTGTGATGGAAACTTCGTTAATAAGAGGACTTCCTATAAATCCTTCATTTAGGATATTATTGGCCATCCATCTTTAAGGATAACAGGGAGTATGTCAAAAGGTGTGACAACTGTCAAAGAATGGGGAGACCTCTTCATACAGATGAAATTCCCTTACAACCTCAGGTACTCATCAAACCATTTGAAAAATAGGCCCTGAATTTTGTTGGACCATTCAATCAACCATCTAATCAAAATAAATGTATTATGGCTTGTATTTATTATGTCACTAAATGGGTAGAGGCTAAAGCACTTTCTTTAGCTAATGAAAAATATGTAGTTAATTTTCTCTTTGAGGATATTTTCACTTGTTTTGGTGTCCCAAGAGAAATTGTGACAAATTAGGGATCTCAGTTTACATCCAAGTTGGTGCAGAGGCTTGTGGAGGATTGCAAGATCAAAAATAGAAAATCCACTCCATATCATCCACAAAAAAATGGTCATTTGGTTTCTACCAATAAAGTGATCGAAGGAATCCTCACAAATATTGTACTTCTACATAGCAAGGATTGGGCAGATAGGCTTACTGAAGCCTTATGGGCCTACCGTACTACATGGATCAACACAACATTACATACTCCCTATGAACTTGTTTATGGGAAGAAAGTCCTATTTCCTATAGAATTTCAGTTTAAAACCTTCAAGATGGAAGTCAAATTAGGGCTTGACTTATCAGAAGCCCAAAAGCACATATTGGAGCAACTTAATGAGCTTGATGAAATCAGGAAAGATGTAGTTCAAAGAACCAATCTAGTCCAGCAACAAAGGTCCAAATGGCATGATAAATATATAAAGGAAAGAAAGTTTCAAACAGGATATTGGGAACTTTTGTTTGATTCAAATTTCAAAGACTTTCAAGGAAAGTTTCAGACTCATTGGCTTGGGTCTTATGAGATTGAAAAATCCTTTCACAATGGAGCAGTCAGGATAAAGACAATTGATGAAGAAAAGGTGCCTCTTCTTGTGAATGGACATCGATTAAAATTGTATCATAAGCCAATTATAAAGGAGGAGTTTATCAAAATTTTCCAAGATAATACTAATATGAATTTGGTGAAGAATAATCCTTATTCAACCCCAACTTAGTCTTCTTTTTATTTTTCATATCCAAAAGAAAAGAGAAAATAAATATATAGAGAATAAATAATATATATATATATTATTGAAAAAAAAATTATAAGAGTGAGAACCAATCAATGATTGGCATCCTTATATAGAAAATATAGGATGAAAATCAAAGTTCTGACATCTTATATTTTCTATTCCATTCTAAAAATCCCAAGAAAAAATTGTTCCCTTTATTTTTCTGAAGTAATAAAAGAAATAGCTCCAGGAATACTTTCATTCTGTAGCTTTCATTCCATTCTGCAGCTGATATGACATTTTGAATCTCTATTACATTTTCTTACATCCTACTGAAGCAAACATACTAAGCACAAGAAATTGAGAAATCCATTTGAAGATCATGTTGAAGGATACTTGAAGAATCAACATCAAGGAGATAGCAACAAAAGGTTAGTTCTAAAGGTATGTTACAAAATTTGTTTAAATAATGAGAACAAAACATTACCAATCATTTGATTTTACTGGACTCACATCATGTCATAAATTGACCCATCATCCGCATAATATCTCATAACAATCCTTAACGGATTTTCCCATTTATGATTAAATGGTAATATCCTACTTCCATAACATATTCATCCACTTTTCTTAAAACCCCATCAAGTATTCATTTCACTCATATTTCCCTACAAACCCTCAATGTCCTTAACTAGATCCACAACTCAATTCATTTCACGCAGAGAAGAACTTTCTGAAGGCAAGACTCTTCACGACAGAAGACATGAGTTTGATAGTCAGGAAAAAAATAGTAGGATAAAAATTCATGGAGGGTTATCTTCAGATCAATGAAATGCTGCAAAAGGTTAAGTGGCTAAGGTTTATAGAAACTTTTGACAGATTCAATAAGGATATCACTAAGTCTTTTGCGAGGTCTTTTGACAGAACATAGGTAGAAATAGGAGACATAAAAAATTTAGTGACAGAGGCCTTCATAGCTAAAGCTACAAATCTCCCAAGAGTTGGTGAGAGATGGTTTAAAAATAAAGAATTTCATAGTGAAGCATGGAGAGTTTTCCTCAAGAATCCAGGTATGGATACTTCTGTTTAGAAGAAAGGTATTCCTAGCTCGGCACATAAGAAAAAATGGAGAAATATTATTTTAATCTTAAGGAAGTTTATCACCTGTGAAGGTAGATTTGGTTGCATGTTTGTTTCTCATATTCGATGTTGATGAAATTTTTGGAGGATGGGGAAATAAACATCCCTTTATTTCTAATAAATAGTTTAAAAAGAATGTCCACAAATGTACAGAAAATAATTCAATTTATAGACAACAGTATGCACCATCATTGGTTGGTAAAAATACTTCTTGAATTCCATTTGAAAAGTATAGGAGACTCTTGGGATAGTCTCCTAATAAGAAACCATTTCCAAGATGAGCGAGAGCAGCCTAAGGAAGACAAGACTAGAAAAAGTAGAAGAAGGAAGGTTGATACAAGCATTGAGGATAAAACTTCACCTCCACAACAGCAATAAGAAGAGGAACTCACCCTTGCAGAGTTGATGAAAAATAAGAAATAGGGTGGAGTCAAGACAAGAGGTAAAAAAGGGAAGAAGAGTAAGCTTACAAGTGAAGAAAAATTAAAACCTCCACAGCCAAGGACAAGCTCTAGACTCCGAAAATCCATGAAGAAGACACCGTCACAAGGAATAGAGTTTTTTAACTTATATGAGGAACCTCAAGTGCCATCTCCCATCAATGTCTCTCCTCCACATAGTCCTACACATTCTCTTGTACATAATTTTGAAGGTAGTCCAAGTAGAAGATCTCCAGGAATTGACCCGGTACATCAAGAGATATATGAATATATTGAGTCATTGGATAAAAGAAATGTAGAAGTAATTCAGGTATGCAAGAACAACCTATAATTCTACAAGAACCTCTGGTTAACACCCTCAAGCAAGAAATCTATGAGCTATAGTTACTGAATATGATATGCAATGTGTGAGAAGTTCCCGATGAACATCCTATAGTAACCTTTTAATCCCATAAATGACCTAACTTCCTCCACATTCTTAGGATTTTTACCACTCCATGATGTCTCCTATATTTTCTAGATCTACTACTGTGCCTTCCTTGGAAACAACATGTCCCAAGTAGTGTACCTATGTCTGTAATAAACTACTCTTTCTAAGTTTAGCATATAACCGATTCTCTCTTAGCAATCTCAAAATTGTTTATAAATGCTCGACATGATATTCCTAATTATTAGAATATACCAAGATGTTATTAATGAATACAATTAAAAAAAAATTCTAGATAAGGACGCAACACACTATTCATCAAACACATAAATGTAGCTAGGGCATCAGTCAAACTGACTCGAACTACAACAAAATCATAATTCCCATACCTAGTCTTGAAGGAGGTCTTGTATATGTACTCTTATTTAATGCATACCGGATGGTATCCCAATATCAAATCAATTTTATAGAAAACATATTCTCCCTTCAACTGATTGAACAAATCATCAATCCTTAGCAATGGATACGTGTTCTTGATGGTCACCTTGTTCACCTACCTATAATCAATGTACAACCTGAGAGTACCATCCAACTTCTTCACAAACAGTACCGGTGCACCCCAAGGTGATACACTCGGCCTAATGTATCCTTTGTCAAGCATTTTCCTTAACTTCAACTTCAGCTCTACAAAATCTGGAGTGCTCATCCTATATGGTGCCTTTGATGTTGGTATTGCCCCTTGTACCAACTCAATGGATAAGTCCACTTCTCTATGATGCGACAAATCTAAGATCTCATCTAGAAACACATCCTAAAACTATTGTAATACAAGATACCTATGGAATATTTATGCATTCTCAACATCCTTACCCTTGTCACTGGAAGCATGCACTTCAAATATTACACAACCTTTTCTATGACTGTGCTTAGCCTGCATAGCGGTAACCATCCTCAATGATGTAAGATTCTTCTTTCCTTGCAAAATTATCTTTTCTCCATTTTCATCTAGGTACTCAATGGCCTTGTCGTAACATTCTACTTTGGTCCTATGAAGGTATAGCCAATCCATACCCAAAAGCATTCCATTTGATCCCAATGGTAGTACATTCAAACTTGATGTTATAGGAATACCATTTAGCTCAAATGCACAAGCTTTTACAAAATGGTGAACTATCTTCTTTGTACCTATAGCCAACTCCACCAACCAAGATTCAACATGAACTTCTTTTGTCAAGCCACACTTATTCACCGGGTTAGGATTAACATAATTATAATTAGATCTGGGATCAATCAAAATAGAAATAATTTGATCAAAAAGCTTACTATCCATCTCAATGATAGATTCTTGGTGATCCTCCTTCCTATTGTCCACTACTGCATCAATCCGAGGAATACTATGACCAACATGCCCAACTATATTTTCCTCTTGAGAATTATAGATCTGGGTTCTACCACCCTAATACCGTGTAAAATTCCTCTCATGAAGATCCTTTCCACATATCCAACACTACTACGATGCTCTACCATCACCCCTAGTCTACTGTTCTTCAAGCTGTGATCCATGTCCCTTCTCAACTACAATGAAATTATTATAAGAAACCACATTTTCTCTCCCCTAATTTTTTAGCTCTTCCCCGCTTTGGTGGTTATTTTCCATTAGAATTCTGATTTCCTTTCAAATTGTGCTTAGGCTCAACTTTGTGTTTTGGCTACTCATAAAATTATTCAGCTTTCCTATGGCCTCTTCTAGATATCTAGGCTCATCGAGCTCAATACAGTTTCTGTATGCTACTGGCAGCCCATTGATGAATCTATGAACCTTGGCCTTCTCCTCCTTTAGGTAAGGAACATATCTCAACATCTCCATGAACCTACTAGTATACTCATCATCTATCATGGAGCCCATATGCAACTCATAAAACTCCTTAGCTCTAGCATCATAGTACCTCTCTGACAAGTACTTATTCTTGAAGAGCCTCTCAAAATCATCCCAAATTAGGTCATCCTCTTGAATACCTTTAAAATTCTTTACACCCTCCCACTAGATATCTTCTTTCACTTTTAGACTGAAAGTGGCTATCTTGGCTTTCATGTTCTCAGTATAACTATGGAATTTGAAGAATTTCTTCATCCCAAACAACCATTCCTTTACATATTCTAAATTATTCATCTCTCCATCAAATTTAAGCAGATTTACTTTCATGAATTTCTCAGGAAAGTACTCACCCTCCTATAAGGATGCTGACAGTGACGAATATGATGATGTTTCCTAGAAGAGAAGCTAGAATTATGCCCATACATACCAGTCCTCCTGTCAAGTGTGTCCAATTATCTACCACCTCTAACTATTTCCCCTCTATCCAAACTATGTCCATACCAAGACCTGATACCATAGACTCCAACATTACTCTTTTCCTCTTGCGCTTGACTAACCCTCATTTGTCCCTGTTTTTGCAACTCTAACAAGCTCTGAAGAATCACTGCATTAACCTATATTTTCTTTTCCTTTGCACTTGCAATTATCTCCTAAGCCTCAACTAACCATTCATTATTTATCTTAAAAATTTTGATATTTTCCCTCAAGCTCCTCAATGTTTCTGCCACACCAGGAGAATACTCATCGCCTTCTTGCCCAATTGATCGGTAGGGAGGGTCATGGGAACTATAGTCTACCATTTTTCTCGTCATCCTTGATTCTCTTCTTCTTGTAAGTATTTCATGTCAAAAAACAAATAGATACCAAAATAAAATCCATACCTTATTTTTGTTCAGGGGAGGCTTATCTAATCTGCAAGATCAATCCACATTAGCATGTACATGTATAATCATAAACATATCCAAGTAGTCAATGTATAAACATATAAAATCATACATGACCATACCAAAAATATACCCTAATCCCACGCATGACGGAAATAATCTTGAAAACATCATAATTTTTCCAAATAGAGTGCAACCACACTCTGATACCACCTGTAACACACACCTCGCCTAACATCTGCCCACTTTCACTAGCTTGCCTTGGGTAAACATAGATGAGGGGCACTTATGACGAGACTCAACCTCATAGGTGACCTTAAGGAAATGGAATTGAAAAACAAAACTTACCGAGTTCCCTCAGGTGCCATAAGACCCTCCAGGACTAACCCAACCCCTCCAAGTGTCCATCCCTTGAGCCAACCTAATGTTTCCCTAAGTTTTACCCCTAGTTGTTGTTGAACATCAAAATTTTTCTTTCTCTAACACCCTTTTTCATCACTTCTTCCTACTTTTTCATAAATCCATAACTCCAATCAATGATAAATGACATATTTTATCTCAGAGAATGCATTTGAATTATCTCTATTTTATATTTTGATGTTTCTTGTTATTTAAATGAATTTTTGTAACTCGGCTACATAATGCATGCTATTCTGCAACTAATTATTGTTTCCACAGCTACTCTAATAGTTTGACAAGTTTTGAGGAGCGAATGAAAGAATAAGTCACATGGGAATCTTTGGAATGAACCACACAAGGATCCCATCCTATCTACCTGTTTGAATTCGATGGAAAAAGGTGCCTATGGTCATGGTCAAAGTTCGGTCAAAGGACGTGATCCGAGAATGAAAGAATCTAGATTTTCTTTGACGTAGAAAATCAATATTTAGCTACTTAGATTTTGATTCTATGTTTCAGTTATAATTTTCATCTGTAGGCCGAAATACCTCAAGACAGTTACAATAAAATTTGTTTAAATACTAGTCGTTTTGAAACTGGAAAACTATCTTAAATATTGTGAATGTTGTGTATGCCTTGAAAATCTGTTTTGATAATATGAAGACCATGTTCGATTGTTCCATATACTTCTTGATGCACACATATTCTACTAGGATTTCAACTCGTTCTGTTGCAGAGGGCCCCTGCACAGAAAGGAGGTTTCATTAGTTGTTTTTAGTTTCAATTATGTTAGCTCTGTTTTGTCAATTCATAGTTAGATTTTCATTTCTTTGCAATTGATTCTTAGATTAAATTACCTACTATTTCATATATTAAATTCATGAATGCTTTATTAGAATTAGTTTTAAATTAACTATGTAATCCTATTCTTACCAAAGCATCTCAAGAAAGTAGTGTTTCTATTTTCCAAAATTGGATTGTGTTTGAAGCATTGGAGCATACCGTTATCTAGTTTTCTTTTGCATGTTTTTACAATTCTTTCCTAGATTAAATTTTCAATTAAATGTATAATCAAATGCTTTTTAAATCATCTCAAGGAGATGGCTTTGTCATTTTCCAAAATTGAATGATATTTGAGTATTTGGTCATACCATAATTAGTTTCCTTTTCGCATGCCTTTTAATTGCTTTCTTAGATTAGATCTTTAATTAAATGTATAATCAGATGCTTGTTAAATCATCTCAAGAAGATGGATTTGTCATTTTCCAAAATTGAATGATATTTGAGTATGTGGTCATAGAGTAGTTAGTTTCCTTTTACATGCTTTTTAACCACATTTTTAGATTAAGTTTACAGTTTAAATGTATAATCATATGCTTGATTAATCATCTCAAGAAGGTGGGTTTTAGCATATTCCAATTGAATGATATGTGGAGTATTTGATCATGCAGTGAATTATAGTTGCCTTTCAATTACTTTGAATTTTCTTTCCATTTAGATTAGCATTGTCATTTCAATTTCGTTTATGATTTCAATCCATGGAGTAGAATTAGATTAAGATAGAATAGAATTTAGATTTAATTCCATAAGATCAAAGTCATTATAATAAATTCTCTTTTTTTTTAGATCGGATTCTAAGCATTCAAAGTTTGATTCATTTTTATGCAATTTAAATAGTTAAAGAACATTTCCTTTTCTTCCTTCTTTCAAAATTAGTTTTTAACATAAAAATTCATTAGATTTAGTTGATCATCAAAATAGTTTTCATTTCTTAGATTAATTCCTTTAGACATTAAGAAACAAAACCCCCCCAAAAAATATAAAAACATGCACAACGAAGTAAGAAAGAAGGTTAACTAAGCATATATAGTGCACGACACTTCATCAGATTACTAACCTCGGTTGATGATTTATGATAGAAATTTAAGACAATAAATTGACTAAACAGTCGCTCCCTTAACAAGTCATTAGTGTGACTAGAACCTCCCAGTCACATGCATAATCATGCATCAGTGTAACTGTGGACTTTTCACTCAGTGTTGTGCAAACGACTGTGGATTTTAAGGCTAGATTTAAGGCTGGGGCTAGATCTCTACCTATATATCCTTGTAAGTTTCAGAATTATAAAACAAAAACTGACACCAGGACTAGGCCTAGCCATCACTACAAGAAAAAAGGACATTGGTGAGGGGAAAAAAATGTCACCATAAGCTCATTGGTGAGGGTCAAAAGAGCCTTCGTCACCAAAAATTGAACGTCACCAAAGGTGGCGTCACTGAAAGTAAAGGTGTTATGGTGACATTCAAAGTCCGTCACCAATAATGGTTTATAATGACAGATAGTTACCATCACCATTTCATATGAGAAATGGTGACGGAAAATAGCCTCCGTCACCAAAAACCTGAACGTCACCAAAGGTGGCTTCACCAAAAGTATGTGTTGTGGTGATATTCAAGGTCCATCACGAATATTAATTATAATGACGGATAGTGACCGTCACCATTTCATATGAACAACAACGATTTTTGGTGTTGGAACTTTCATGGTTGTCACTATTGGTGCATATATATGGCGATGTTCATTGACCATCACCATTTCATATTTGGTGAGGGTCAAAAAATTTCATGATAAGCTCATTGGTGACATCAAGGTCTATCACGAATAATGACTATAATGACAAAGAGTGACCCTCACCATTTCATATCAACAACAACGATTTATGGTGACGGACCTTTTATGGTCATCACTATTGATGCGTATATATGGTGGCGTTTGTTGACTTTCACCATTTCATATTTTGGTGAGGGTCGAAAAATGTCACTATAAGCTCATTGGTGATGGTCAAAAGAGCATCCATCACCAAAAACTGATCGTCGCCATTCCCTATGAATATCAGGGCACGATGGAATTGAACCACCAACCTCCTGCTTGTAAAGCAGGTGCTCTTCCATTGAGCTAGCACCCTTTAAAGAAGATATTGTAGAAAAGTTCTTAGCAAACCACTAACATAAACAAAGCTAAAAAAATATTGCTTTGCAAAAGAGATATTCATGGTCAAATTAATAAGAAAGTGACCTTTTAGCATCATTGCACTAGTGCTACTATTACAATATTTTGCCTAAACAACAAATAGAAAAAACCATTTTCAGTTTAGTAGGAGCATGCTGGGAAAATAATCTCACAAGAATACCTAGCATTCAACATTCTGACCCACTAAATCACTTTCACATCCTTTTGAAGTCCTTCAACAAAGAGCTTAAAGTTTGGAACAATGTCATAACAATACTTCCAGCTACAGAACAAGCATTTTAAACTTGCCTCTGTTGTATGATATGGACATTTGTCCTTCAGACAGAGTTATGAGACATAGAACCACTTTCACCCTTAAGACAAAATGTGGTTGTAAATGCATGGTAAACTCTCTTAAGCATAAATATGCTCTTAGTATGATATTGGATTCTCAGACTAGTGTCAGGTTTAAGGGTGTCAAAGACTTTAGATTTTAACTATGATATGGTGCACGCTAGGCTTTAGGACAACATATTCTTTAGGAATTTCATGTTGGGAAACCTCCAAATTTGTGTCTAGGAAAACTCAAGTTAAATGGAAATATATTTTTATAATGGTTGTAAGTCATATGCATGCACATTAATATACATGTTATCTCCTAAAATTGAATAATTTATGTATTTTTTGGTCAACCAGTTTTTTAATCCAGTTTTTATCTAGTTCTGATTTGATTCACGTTTTTTAGGTTAACCATTTCGATCACTGGTCCAGTTCATGTAACTAAATAGATCATAAAAGATAAGGTGGTATTTCTGTGTTCATGAGAGTTTTGCATGCATAAGTAAGATGGGAGTTACAAAAATCTTCACCTATGCCCAATTGGAAAATTGGAGTGTCGTAGATGTAATAAAATGTGTAAGAGAATATCCTAAATTTAGAAATAAGAATCTTGTGATGTGTCATTGGGGAAAAAAGGTTTCAATTACCTGGAAATATCTTATTGCACCACATGAAAACCTTGCATAGTAAGAGAAATAATGCACACAACAGATACATCTAATTATGAAGTAGAAGGTTATAGACTTCAAGTGAAAAAGCGTTGGACAGCTCACTATAAATAACATCAACCACTTCAAGCACAAAATGGTATAGCATAGGATGTCTCAATACATAAAGAAAATCAAATACATATGCATTACCACATCTTGTTTCAAATACAATATTTAAATCTCCTACCATTCAAGAATTTCAGTAGTTACCAATTCGGGCCATAAAAATTAAAGACAAAATAGCCATCTTGAAAAGGGAGAGCTCAACTAACTCCCTTAAACTTGGCCCTCTTCATAAGGAAACAAAATAACAACATAAAAGTTGTGTAATTGTGAATATTAATAGTTAAACACTCTAAAACTACTAAAGAAAGCCAAATCAATGCAACAGAAAGAACAAGCAAGTAATAAGCATTGAAATTTAGCTCAAGGAATAAAAAGTAGAAGAAAAGTTCTCAAAAGTATGGCATGTAAAGGAAGCTCTAAGAAACTAGAATAGCATATACAAAAAGAGAATCGAAGGAAACTAAAAATATCAAGCAATAAAAACTACCCAGAAAAAAAATGTTAATTATTGAATAAGCAATATATGATGTCTCAACCCTAAAGAATACATCCACAAAACTAAACAACTTTCATACTTCCCAAAGGTTACAAGAACTTGGCTGAAAAATACATATGCATTATAAAAATTAGAGAACAATGTTAAATACCATAAAAAGGTCGAAAATGATTACTATTTTCACTCACCTTTGCACGTTTTCCATAAAGGACTGAATGGAGGTCTTTAATGGTGTTGTCAGCTCTGCTCTTCATGGACAATTTATACACCACTGCATAATCAAGAAATTCGTATTGTTGTCAATATTCATAAGAAAATATTCTAATACAAGGATGCAATTGAAAATTATCTGAAATTCTATGACGCATAGTCAAGAAAGTCTTAATGTTGACAATAGGCTCTCTTAAGTGACAATTCAGAAGCAGAGAATCTAATACAAGGATACAATTGAAAATTATCAAAAATGGATTCTGATCCCAAATGCCTGGTAGGCTTGCCTCATCATGAACAGGATATAGACTACCCTCATAAGACTAGACAATTCAGTATATGGATGATTTCTTAAGTTGCAAGTAAATATGTATCTTGAATACCACACACCATTACTGTCGTTGCCATAAATCAAATACACACACACACCAATCTCCATGAAAGCTAGGCATGTTAGAGTGGCAACACTCTATAAGTATTTTACAGGAGTCATTAATACTTTGCCACATTTTATTTTTAATATGTGACCAATGTAATCTTCGATGTTGTAGTTAGGGGCAGTAATTAGTGGCCGGGAGTCATTAATACATTGTTGCATCTTATTTCTAATATGCAACCAAAGTAATGTTAGATGTTGTAGTTAGGGGCTATGTGGTAAAACCACCTAACCAATATGAAATTTCATAAATGTGATATATAGTGCTTTATAGTGTGTGAGGAGAATATATGCTTGCAATGTGAATAATAAAGTAAATATTTATTCTCACACACCAACATTTTGTGTGGAGAAGGTCTGCACCCAAATTTCTTGTAAGAACTTTGGGCTTTGAGAAGTTTACAAACACACATTTATGTTTGTATAATTCCATTTAGTATTTATTTCCTTGGGATGAAAAGAAGTGATAGATACTTGATTGTCTTCCAACTATTGGTTTTTTATCACAAAATGAGATGAAGTCATTAACATAGGCTTTCAACTTTCTTTACAAGAGCTCTTCCAAGAAACAATTGCCTACTTTCCTTCCCTTCTCAAAATACCTCAAAGTATAACCATTGTGGCAACACTATTATTAGACTTTTCATATGTTTTATGTAAAGTTGAATAGTGAACTGAAGTTAATTCATGGACGCTGGCAATGATCTCCCTTTAGCAGAAGAGTCATACTTTTTTCCAGGGCATATGAACAAGTAAACTAAAATCAAGTAGACAGTTAGTGATGAAACACTATATTTTCACTGTGCACTGTGCACTTGAAGATTGTATTTCTGGTTCTTTTCAAGTAAAAATCATTTTCTCCATGGAAAAAAAATAATCCTAGAAGAAACTTTGGACATTCCTTGCAAATCATTACATTCCTTCCACTATTTGAATAATTTCATAAATAAATCTTGTAACAAATAACTCATCAAACAGCATGCACTGCTATTATTGAATTCAAGAATTGATCTGCATGAATTCAATTAGCTCTTCATTTGTTGTTATCATCTACACAACTATTCTCCTCCTTCCTGACAATTCAAAAAATAAATAACTCCCATTTTTTCTTCTTTAAGTTGTTGTTAGACAACCATTTCACAAATATTTATTCACTGGGTAACACTGCATTTGTCCAATTTTAACATTTCAAATTTTCAAATAGCAATGAGGAAAGTCTAAATAGACAACCATAGACTCCTTCAAATTACAATTTTATGGATGGAAGACATTCATCCAATCAGAGTTTAAAAAATAAATATAATCTGCACAATGCAGGATGGTCAGGACTTTGTGTGACTTATTAAGACTTGAAAGGAAAAGATGATGGAGGATGCCTTCTTGAGTTTCAGTGTCACTCATGATTTCTCAAGTTGGATCATAATTGAATACTCAATGTTGTTTTGGGTCCAATTTGTAGTACCGACCCACTAAGATCTCTTTTGCATACATGGTTCATTCATATTCTCAATGAGCTCCACCCAAATGTATAGGAAACTTCAGGAAGGCCTATCACACTGACTAGAGTTTACAACCAGCATAATCCACTCATAGAGAATTCAACTGACAAATGGCCCATACTCTATCATATTTTGTGACGCTCATGTTAGGAGGGAGCTATATATATGGAATTGGATACACATACTAAGCAACCAGTGTAGACTTAAGCTTTCTCTAGCTAGGTGGGGTGTCTACTCCCTATTGGATTTGCACTCAGAAACACATGAAAAATTTAATCGAAGGCAACCCTCAGATTGCATAATAGATTTCTTGACATCATGTATTGCTTCCAGCTATACACTAGGATTCTTTAATATGCCATGATGGTCAACTCACTTTGTCAATATGATAGGAAGCAGCTATGATCTACAATATTGAACTCTGAAGAACATAACCTATTGAATCAATGCTTCTAGCATTCCCTTGTAGTTTAAATCCAACTTCTAAGATGTGAGGAAATTGAAAGCTAGAGTAAAATAGAAAAGTTGATTGCAACTTTTATGTTGGCCATCTATTTAAACCCATGTTTTCAACTAGTTGTTCGCTGCGCTCAAATATAAGAAACAACATTCCAAGGAGCTTATAGAAACTGAAATCTTGCTAAATGTTTCTCTTCTTTTTATTCCATAATCCAAACTCTCTGAGATAGTTACAACCCTGGATTATGTGCTTTAGAGGATGGCTCAAATTTTCTATCCATGTCACAATCAATTTTATGCTCTACATTACCCCTTATCAAAGCTCTGACATGTGTCTACACACTAAGAATCAAGAACACACCATTCAATCCTAATCTATGTAAAGAACCAGGAACAGGGGAAAAAGGAACCTCTCACAAATGGTATTAAGAACTTTGTACATTCAAAAAATAATAAAAGTATAATATATAAAATTTTAAAGGTAAATATAGTAACCTCATTAACCAAGACTAGATCTACCTCATTAACCAAGACTAGGTCTTGTGGACTTATAATAATTCACCTTTTTGTGCAGAAAGGAAATACTTCCAAACATCACCAAATACAATAAAGTATATAAAAATGTTGTTGCAGTGTTTTGTAGTATAAAGGAAGTCCAATTTCAATTAATAAAGCACACTATTCATATGCAACGAGGGCATGGTGATGGACAACTTTAGATTCCATGCCATTTTTTAATTGCCAAGATAACACCCCTATTTTTGTGTGCTGAAATGTTTAAGTAATCTGACAACCAAGCATGTCTTGAAAACTACCTAGTTAAACAAGTTGTAGTCCAAATTACAAATGCTTAGAAGGAAATACTCCCACATTTCACCAACTGAAATACAACATACAAACTCAAAATAGCAGCAATGCCTCCACTTAGAATTCAACTAGGAACAACGCACGTACCAATCATGCTTTTGAAGTATGTTAGTTATGGGGAAATTAGCTTGTTAATGAGCTTTCTCCAATTCATCTAATACCAAGTGAATACGTTCAGGTTGGCCACAAAATGAAGTATTGTTTATTGTTGAAAGTGCAGGGTCTGATGTAAAACATATGCAAGCTAATAAGAAGGGAAACGAAGTTCAACATTATGTTTTGTGGTTACTCTGTTAACACTGGTTTAACCAAATTGTTTTCTTGTTTCAGTCTATTTTGCTGGCAAGCATGGTTTTGTTGCTTGGTATGCAATTAACACTGCTATTCTATGTTCTGGGCATCATAGAAGAATCAACATCTTGGTATTTTGGCTGGAAATCATAGAATAGGTCCCTTGTTTGTTTTAGACTTGGCAATAACCTTAATGGAGTTGAAAGAATAGTGTTTCAGTTGTCCAGATGAATCAATACACATATTGTGCAGTCTAACTTTCATGTCCAACAAAGCTCCAGACTACCCAATATATGATACAAAGTTTTTTTTTTATAACATTGTTACAAATTCTAGCCAAATATAAATGCATCTCTATTTGATTTAATTAGGGAGGATACAGTTTAATAGACATCCAAAAATTGATGTGCAATAGATTGGTGTTGAACTAGCAACATGTACAAATGGTTTTTTTTATCCCCTTCCTCTATTACCAAACCCAAAAGAAACCTTATTTCCTAATAAACCTTCAAGTATTTAGTTTTGATGTCTCGGACCCTTGTAATGATCCTCTTTTAAGTGGAGTAGTGAGAAGGGATTTTATTTTTATAGGTCACAAATAGAAGTGAGTCACCCCGCATGGATTACACGACCCTGCAGGTAACCACGTAGAACACATCACGGTCAAGTGGTGCATTTACATGGAAAGACAACACTTGGCAATCCTGAGTGAAGATAAAGTTCAGGAAATTGGGACTAGAAGGTGGGGCCAAGGTAATGCATATCTTACAAGGCCCTGCTTGAGGACTCAATAGGATCAGTGTAGCTCCATATATAGCTAGAGGGGATAGGTAAGCAGTTTTGGGTGTCTTAGTGGCCAACTCTAGGTAATTTGGCTTTCTACAGCAAAGATCCTAAGACAAAATTGCTAAAAATATGGATAGAACCCACAAAGAAAGATTACATCATACTATTTAGCGTCTCTGAGAAGATCAGGTGGAGCTCCTCCATAAGGAGCTGCAATATGTGCGTAGATGCATGTAATGTACATGTGCATATGGGGTCATCATCGGGCTTGTGCAATTGCATAAAAAGCCCGGGTGTTGCTATTATACTTTTCATTTAAAGTCACTTCATGAATAAAGAGAACCTTACGATGTACCGAAGTTAACGCTTCAAATATATCTATGAGAATCCCAGAATGGGAAATGATATCTATAACAAACCTCAGGTATAAAAAAAGGGTTTCATTTTTCTGGTTCAACAAACCCTTTCATCTTTTGGGATGTGATGATTTGTCTCAATGCCAAACTAATGAGAGCAAACCTGAAGCTAGCTCAGGTATGATTTTAGTCCAAAAGATAGATTGATATGACCCAAATCATAAATAACCTATTTATGTGTTTAGATATATGTAAAAATAATGCATACATTTTCCCTGCGAAGTTACAAGAAGATATTCCCAAGAAACTCTTAATAGGTATATTAAATGGTGGTTATGGCTGCCTCCTTTCCTGAGAAACAAGAGAAACAATGATCTTTGAAACACTGAATTCTTTTGGAAACAACTGCATCAAGTTCTTAAGGAATGCAAAATTAGTTCAAGAGGGAAGCAAATATCTAGAAGAAACAAAAATACGCATCTTCAAGGCTTACGTCTTTCAAAATTTTGTAGAGCCAATCAACTTCAAGGACTTGTAGCCGCCTCTTTGATTTGAAAGTGTTAAAATTGGAAACTAGGGAAAAATTCCATTTTTGGATAGCTCCAATTGGGAAGATAATTGCAGCATTGAACTCCTCTCTTCGAGAGGACCATAATCAATATAACGTTTGTCTCATTTGGACAAACGGAAGTGGTTTTTTTATTTTATCCTCTCACATGTAATTTCTCAAGCTAGGCTCCTCAACTTATGTCGACTCAATTATCCCACGAGACACGTCTATTCATCTTAAATTGTATTATATAAATAGGGGAGCCTTCTCCCTCATTTGGACACATGATAAGGGCTTGATCTATGGCTAACACACTGGTGGTCTTCAAGGAGGACAAAGGAAGGTCTGTTGCTGGCTTGAATTTTTTCCTAGTTCAGGTCTTCCACAGATGGTCAACTGCAGGTAAGGAGTATCTTGTTTGGGTTATCTCTCTTTTTTTGGCTCATACTCTGGTAGGTCGAGT
The DNA here is from genome assembly GCA_034641835.2 of Pinus albicaulis. Lineage (NCBI taxonomy): Eukaryota > Viridiplantae > Streptophyta > Pinopsida > Pinales > Pinaceae > Pinus > Pinus albicaulis. The sequence continues at coordinate 485,519,742 of CM076581.1, forward strand.
TAAGTTCTAGGCTCTTCTATAAAGGAGGAACCCTCTCCTCATGAGGCCGCATCACTATCCTCATGTTTCTGTTAGGGCTGCTGCATATATCTCAAGGAATGGAGGATGAGATTCCTATCATGGTTATAATCTCATTCTAATAAAATTTCCTTTTATCTTAAGGTAAGCCGCAGTCAAGAGGAAAATTTTTGGATGGTTGTAAATTATTCTTGTGCAACCCTAAGAAGTTTTGGATGGTTATAAATCACTAAAGAGATGCAGACAAATCTCCATGGTCCCTTCGTCCTCCAAGGCCAGACAACATTGAATTATGAAGATTTCCAATTTCTGGGTCAGATGGATTTGCTGGAATTTCTGCTATTGCAGATGGGCAAGGCTTGAAAGTTGAAGGAACATCTAATTCGAGCCTCATTTGGGAATTTCCTTTCAAGAAGCTCTTAGGATTGCAGTTTTATGAATCTCCCTGCTCTGAAAATTCCAAGGTTTAGGGCACCGTTCTTGAAGCTCAAGAAGATAAGCGAAGAGCTCAAAATAAGAGATCATTTTCTCAGAAAACATATAAGCAAGATCACAATCCATTAAATTAATTGATTTTTTGTTCTTTGGTTCATTGCATGGCTTATTTTAGATTTCTATAAAAATTAGAAAGTTTTGAACTTATCAGTTGCATCAGTATTTTTCCACTGTTGGTTCTCTCTTTCTAGCATACTAAATTCAAAGAAAAAGGAAGCAGGGACTTTGCGACTGATTTAGCACTAAATTGCATCATAAGAAATGAAGTGAAACACAAAGTATTCTATTTTTGTCCCAAGCCACTTAATTTTTTTGTTGAAATATTAAAACATATCTAAGGCTTAAGTTTATTTTCATTGTTTTCTTGCTTCAATCTAACCTTTAAAGGAGTGGTGATTTTAGGTCTGTTTTGAGCACTTGGAAAAAAAAAATTCCTGAATTGTTGTCATGAAATTATTTGTTGCTCCTTTATCATTTTCTTATTTATGTTCCAAGTGCTCATAAGTGGCTTTAAGTGTTTTCAGTACCTCAAAAGGAGATGAAAATTTCTAGACTTGTTTGGAATTAATTTGGCATTTGACATAATGACACTGACATTTTGTTGTCCCAATCACCTTCTGCACTAAAAATTCCGAGAATAGTAACGAAGAAAAATAAATTTTGACACCTTAGATTGAGCCTATCACAATAGGTCCTAGACCATCATGAAGAGAATTTTTTCCTCTTTCTAAATAGCCCTTACTTGCCCCCAAACTCCCACTGGTTGATGAGAAATTGATTTTTTAAGTTGAAAATATATATATTTAATTGCTATCCAACCTACACTCTCATACAGGCCTCACTCCAAAAGAACCTGTAGCTTCATTTCAGGTCGAATTCATAGAAATAGAAGAGCTTACTATCACTTTTACGAACTTATTTCGGTCAAGAATTTCAGAGTTTATACAGTGACATGATGATAAAGGAGGCCGAGAATGATATATTTGGGAGAAAAAAAAATATGCTTGATACCTTAAATCTGGATTACAACAAAGATCAATTCTTTGTAGGCTCGGACCTGCATTTGTAAAATCGTGTAGCAAATTTTCAAAACCTATATTACAAAACTGTGGTGTCATCTTCAGAACTCGGATTACGGAGGTAAATTTTCAGAAGACAAAATTTCCGATTGCAGTCTCAAGCTACAACAGCTCGGACTTGTATATGAGTCATAAATCATCGTTTTGTGTGGAAGGCTAAAAGCTTTCGAGCACTATACCTCAAGAACAGAGGTGGAGAATAGAAGATAGGACATGTAGCTTCATCACATCTGCAATAGTATCACTGAAACTCTCGGATCTGTATATTTCCTCAGAATCATTGATAGACAAGTCTTGGACCTGAGTTTTCAGTGAAATTCAAGCCCGTTGCATTTGAAAAAGAGCTTTGATCTATGGTAACAATATTCTAGATAGTTTGCAGGCCTATGTTTGAGGCTACAGTGTTGTAGCATCTTCTAGGTTGTTTTCTTCAACACCACGCCCAATGCCATTTGTTGGACGCGGCGTTCTGCCCCTTCTAATTCTGCAAATTTGGAATGTGTTAAGATCAAAGAAGGATACAGTGAGAGAAATATCATCAGTAGTGGTGCCTAAAGCACCATATACAAAGGGAAGCTTGTTAATTGGATGACAATGGAAATCAAGAAGGCCCAAAGCTTTTTTATGGCAGAGTGCAAGACATTGGGTAAAATCAGGTATCGGAACCTTGTGAAAATTATGGGTGTAATTTCCAATTAGGATGTCAAAATCCTTATCAATCGCCCTCATAGAGAAATTGTTTGAAAGTCAAAATTTAGTAATCAAAATCATTTGAATACCTTTTCTCATAATGCTTGTGACCCTTAAAAAAACAAAAAAACAAAATATTGATGTAAATGAAACCCTCGCCCTTATTTGGTCTTTAGAGCGGCTCCGCCCGTGAAATTCGAATGTTTTTAGTTATCTAGATAAATCAAATTATTTCTTGCTTCGATCCGGCCATTGATGAATCTAGCAACATCATTTCAAAAAATATAGCATTCACCGAAAAGAAGACAGCCGTAATAGTAGGACAATATACAGTCTGCCCAAGAACCATTTTTTTTGCAGTGCTAATAAGTGCCCTCTTTGGAATTGTCTTTGACAAAAAGTTAAACCATAAATTCCATGTCTGGCCTGTCTAGCCAGAAAGGATGAGTCCAACCATTCGTAGGGTCCTTAATTTATCAAATTCTAGTTTGTTTGAAACCGCTGAAACATCTGATGCAGCAAAATTAATGACCTGGGAAGTGAGGTCGGCAGAGGTGTAAATTTTTGTGGCTGTAATACTCTTTGTCAGTATGGGATAATTATCAATCATTTCCAAATACCATCTCACAAATCCATTAGTTGACGGAGAACTACTACTAATGGCGGATGAATTCCCAAGTCCCTCAGAGCATCTCAACGAGTGGGAATGCATAAATGACCTGCAATTATGCTTTATAGAGTTCATAAAAATACTCAAGCCACCCAGTGTTGGTCCATGGGGTTTGGCAATGAATCCGCCATTAAAGCGGCTGGAGACCACCAAATTTCGAGCAGTTGAAGCAATATTTGTCGAAATATTTTGTGTTGAAACCAGTTCTCGCCATATTGGCGATGCGCTGCCAGTCCTGGAAGCCACAATTTGCATCATTTGATCGAAAATTCTAGTCCTGACTTCCTGGAGCAGCGGGACTGAGCGAGAAAGCTACTTTATTTTGTCTCTCCAATTCATGCCCAATGGTATTTTATACATGCATTTATACGGGGACTCTACTCAGCTCGACTGGGCGACAATGCTCAGAATTGCTATGGGCATTGCAGAGGCACTGGTGTATTTAGACAAATAATGTGGAATTGGGGAGATTGTCCACTGTGATATTAAGACCAAAAATATTCTTCTTGATGTACAATTTGAGGCGTACATCAATCATTTTAGAATTTGACGGTTAATCGATCCACAGGTTCACAACAGCACGCTTTGATGGGATGTCTGCTAATGCCTTCAAATTCTTTATTTGTTTGAAGGTTTCATCGACTTGTCAAACAATAGGCTAAGCGGTATACTTCCTTCACAATTTGGGTTGCCCAAAGGCCTCAGGAGTTTAATTATGGGGTCAAGAGCAAAAAAAATCTAAGATAGGTCAGAGACTACTGCAAACTCAACATGCAACTCATATTCAAGACATCGAAATCAAACAAGGTCAATAAATTCGCTTGCAAGGCATTAAAATGTAGGGTTTTGACGAGCTAAACAAAATCAGAAAACAACATTTCCGAAGGTTCATTTTATAAATATCCGGTGGGCGGTGCGCAGGTTATGGACTAAGGTGAGAAGCATCTTGAGCTTACTTCCCCTCAGAAGCCAATCTGGCGTGAGGCCAATCTGGCGTGCATCTCCACAGCTATGACGTTAACTAGCTACCTCAAACGATACAAATAAATAGAGCATCCCTCTTCGAAATCCGATAGAATGCTCACCACAGGGTTCCACTTGCTCCTACTCCTGAATGGTGCGTGGATTTTTTTTTGCAGGCGGGAATAAAACATTATCAAAAAATTAAAAATAGAATCTTTCGGTTCAACTGCAGTTTTACAACGGTTTTTGGCTCGTACTTCATTCAATTGTTTCTCACTGACGACGGAATTTCTTTGGAGGCGAGAATTGCAATTAATTTAAAATTAAAAATTAAATGTCAATACTAAATTGAAAATTCAATATAAATAAATAAGATATTAAGAATCATATAAATTATTTAATATATAAAACTTGTAAACATAATTAATTAGTCATGGGTCATATTTAAATTAAAAGACTCAATTAAATTTGTGGTTTTTTCTTATTTTAATATAGACATCAAAATGTATGATAAAATGTCTTCTCTTAAGGTTTGATAGTTATTATTTTTTTTGGACTAAGCTTCCACATATCATAATGAAGCTAATTGTCGATATTTAGCATTATGAGAGTGTTTTTTTGGCTCTCCTTATGTTGACTATACTAGGGTTTGGAAGAAACCCTAATTCTGCAAGAAAGTGACCCCCTTTCTATTTTTAACCTATGCCTCTAAGGGCATAGTCTCATCGACATTGCATGACACCATGGTGGGATTTATTGCATAGCATGTCGCCCTAGGCCTTTGACTGGTCATATGCCTCAACATGTGCATTAGGGTTTGAGAGACTTATATATTTTACGTGACATCCTTGAAACCTTAGGCATTGGCGATTGAAGTTCCAACCTTGCCATGAATTAATCATTACTATCGAAGGTGATTATAATCTTCACCTTCTCATATTATCTCAAAACTAGATCACTCATATGCATCAGGGTTTACAATGTACCTCATATAGCATTAGTCCTCATTCCCTCTCATTTCATTAGGGTTTGTGCACGTAGTTATTTTCCGGAGTTATCTTGTCATCAACGTGCATTTCCAAGGGTGTTTTCCCATTGGTTATATTGCACATGTGCCCTTATGCTCTCCTTTAATTTAGGGTTTGGATTATCATGGTCTTTTCCATATGTTATAAAATCATAAGTTATCATAGCCATGAATCAAAAGTTAAAACCTTTTTCTCTTGAATTTCACTTTGGAGTGTATTACTCAACTTGCTCTCCACCAAGTTTTAAGGAATCATATCCATCATATCCATGAGCATAGGCATTATTTTCCCAAAATAAGGTTTCTTTATGTGTGAGAGAGTAAGCGTCCAAAGCTTGGCATTTTGCTTCATATGTTAATATTAGAAGAAATGTTTGAACATTCAAGTCATGATGGTTTACAAAATCACCTAGAAAGTCTCTAGTGTAATCATCGCAAGATATAATTAAGTTGAGGGTAACCTTATCATGCTCGATGAAGTCCTTACTTAATGCATGACTGAAATTTTGTTATTTGATTAATAACCACATATTTATATTGTGAATGTGAAACAACTTTGGATACTGATACCCTAGAGCCTTAAAGGGACTTACTATTCGTATTGTTTTATGGTGTGGCTTGTGCCTTCTTGTAATGTGGCTTTGCAGGTATTTTCTTAAACCACTAAGGGGGACCACCAATTCAAAAGGAATAAAGACACAGTGATTTACATACAAGAGGGCTCTCGACTATATGTGTATTTGGTCACTTCTTCTCATGAGGTCGACGTGTGTGCACATGGATAAACCAACACAGATTTTCGCTGAAATCATCGCCCCAAACAATGAAAGGAGCACCGCCCAACTGGGCCTCAAATGAAAATTTGGAAAGCACCAAGACGTTGGAGAATGAGAAAGCATTGGGTAAGGGTGAACATGCGAGACTATAAGAAACAAAACACTTGGGTCTTCCAGTATTTTAATACGGTTGCAGAAGCAACGACTAAAGCAGAGGAAAATGCATCAGTCATTTATGTACCAACCCCATTTGTTGTTGCAACTATTTTGTAAGCAATTGATTCCAAATTAGACTTGGTTTTTTGCATTAAGGAGGGTGTTCCCTGACATGGTATGGTACGTGTAAAGAAAATTTTAAGAAAAGTGGCTCATGGTTGGAGTTTTGGCTTTATTTGATGATCATGTGAGGATCATCACAATTGCATCCAAAGGTCGCATGTAAAGAACTATTGGTAAAAATCTCGGTGGTCACTACAACATGAATGCACACTCCAAAGTAGATCATAAAAATCAAATGGTAAAGGGAGTTAATGAGTTCTAATAATTACGAGAGAGAGAGAGGACGAGTTGTGCTTTTCTTTTGGGCGATATGAAAATTTATATACAAGCCAGATGCCATGGGAATACGACACGTATCTATGTATATTATTAACATCCCATAACAAGGACCTTTTAATGATGTTAATGCATTATTAGGGTGCAAGCGAAGCCACAGAATGGTGCGACTATACAACCTCTTCAGTTGTGGATGCGACCAATGCACTGGAGAATGTGAGCCGCAGGAAATGACTTTAAGATTGCACACCAACTTTTCTGGCCTGAATATGAATCAAATTATTTAAGCTTAATGCAAGTAGTGTTGCATTGGTCGCAATGGGTTTTGGAAATGCGAAAAATAGTTATCTTTGTCCACCCATTGAAATTGTCTTTCAGATGAGGCACGTTCTACTACAGTAATGCCCATGATGGTATGTGTCCAGCGATGGGGGGGTTATACTCCAAGTTATAAGGTTTTGTTTGCAACTGTGTTGGCAGGATTATCGAGTTACTTTCTTTCAGATTACTTACGAACGTTGAGTTTATCTCTGAAGGTGGTCCTCAACGAGCTATCACATATTTTCAAAATGTTGCTTGCCTGTGTGGATGACCCAGTTCCAACACTGATCTCATTATATTTCAAGGATTATATGAAAGGTGGTGATCTAGTCACTATTTCAAGAATTTTGAATTGGCCAAGTGAATTTGGTGTGTAAGGATGCCTAACACGTTATATTTCAAGCCAGTTGAGACTCGTGTCGATGGCATTAAATTCATGTCCAAGGCTACAGATCAATATTTGAGTCGCAGCCTCAAGTAACAGTTGGGAGGTGCGACCTCTGGCCAGTTATGACCAATTTCTGAGTCGTAGTCTCAAGAAGCAGGGGTCGATGCAACCTACCCGACCTGGTGACCAATGCGACATCCACTAGTTGCACTGCAGAATCACATATGAATGCCCCAGAAAATGTGAACAATGCGACTAGTGCAACTCTCCCTTTCTTTTGACGTTGCGTGGAGGCCATCAGTATTAATTACATCAATGAGAGTGAAGTGCTCACTATTGCAAGTGACATACACCATATCAAGAGACATAATTCAAGTATGCCTCTTGTCTATGGTTTTTGGAACCTTGGTGAGGCTCTAAGAAGGATTGTTGAAGGAGTTGTTGTGATCAAGGCCAAAGGAGAAGTCGATACTTGGAATTTATTGAAGAATTAGGACATGCAAGTTCTGTGTTGGGTAATATATGTGAGCTATAGAGCTTGGATGATGATACATCTCTACCTTCGCTTAACAAATTTTTTCTCCCTCTTAGCTTGGGAGGCAAACCCAAACAACTGGAAAGGTTGCATGTTGTAGGTTTTGCAACAAGAGGCATCCCTACACATGTTAATGTTTCCTTGGTCGTGTAGTTGGCCTATGATAGTGTTTTTGTAGATTCGGGTGTGTTCCACAGTGCCAATCTAGATCTTTGGGCTCGAGGAACTCTACAGGATGTAGCTCACTATAATGACTCCGCAAAGGGACTAATATTGAAGTTGTTGGATACCTCACAGTGTTCATTCATGCCCCCACAACTAGTTAAATTACACAGTTGTGGAGCTGCAGTCAACACCCATTCAACTGTAAGCCCATAGGAAAAATATTGGTTGAAGAGACATAGGGGAACTATAAAATCCAAACTCTCTGACAACGTTGTGGCACAACAATTTACCACACAATGGTCTAAATTGATTACTTGTTAATATCATTCTTTCAATTATTTGAATGTGCTTCCACTGTAACTATTTGACTATAAATACATATGGCCCATCTAGGGTGTCATCTCGCAAGCAAGGTGGTTCCTTACAAAGCTCCAGGAACCTCACAATAAACTCAAAGGTACCTATGAATCGCATTATTTCAGCAGTTGGGCAACAAACATTCTAGGGTTTCCAAGAACCCTCAACGTCCTCCTCTTCTCACTCATTGTAATGCGAGTATCACTCACCAATATCTCAACAGTTATGTTAATATTGATTTGAGCATGTAACGGTCAATAGGCATGAGAGAGAAGTGAGGAAGTTGAAGAGTCATGAGGGGACATCAAGGGTCAGTTGAGGCTAGGACTAGATAAATTACTTGCGCTTCAGAGCTAGAGGCACTCAACACTTGGTAGCTAGTAGAGGGAGTTGTAGTGAGGCTAGGGCTTTGGCTAGGGAAGCATGCTAAGATGTACCAAGTGCCAAGGTGTGATAATGTGTGTTAAGGAGTGTTATTGATTTCTAGGGAAACACAAGGGAGAACTAGGTCAAAATGCATGGAAATGAATGAATTATAAGAGTGTGTGACAGGTCGTGTCAACAAGTTCTAGGTGTGTTAAGGAGGGAGTGACATGGTATGTTAGGAAGTGCTAAGGCATGCTCGAGTGCTAGGGAATCATGCAACTAAGATGTTCCAGGTGCCAGGTGTACCAACACGTGGTAGGAAGTGTTACAAAATTCCATGGAAATAGAAGGGAGCACTAGGTAAAAATAATGCATGGAAATGAATGAATAATATTTTGTGATAGGAAGTGTCAGTGAGTTCCAGGTGTGCTAAGGAGGGAGTGACAATATCTTCTAGGTATTTTTACGACATGATAGAGGCCAAGGAATCACGCCAAGATGTCCTAGGTGCTAGGGTGTGCCATTGCATGCTAGGGAGTGTTAGGGAGTGCCATGGAAACACAAGGGAGCACTAGTTTCAAATGCATGGAAATGAATGAATAAGAGTGTGACAGGGAGTTTCAATGAGTTCTAGGTGTGTTAAGGATAGAGTGACAAGGTATGCTAGGTAGTGCCAAGGAATGATAAAATTTTAGGGCGACATGCCAAGATGTGCCATGCAGCAGGTTGTGTCAATGCATGCTAGGGAGTGTTAGAGAGTGCCATGGAAACAGAAGGAGGAACTAGTTCAAAATGCATGGAAATGAAGGTCGAATAAGACTGAGTGATCAGGAGTGTCAATGATTTCGAGGTCTATTAAGGAGGGAGATACAAGGTTATATGTTAGGCAGTGCCAAGGCATGCTAGAGTGCCATGACATGCCAGGGAGTGGTTTGGTGTGCTAGGGAGTGCCAAAGCATGCCAAGGAATGCAGGGGGTGCTAACACATGCCACATAGTGCCAAGGGATTATTATACATTCCAAGTGCTATGTCCTATCAAGATGTAAAATATGTTTCTCAGTTGTTTTATGCCCATGGTTGGACATGAGCCTTGACTTGGTAACTTGTAACTTGTTAAGTGGGTTAAGTTGAAATTGTACATGAGTAGCCTAAGATGATTTATATTCAATTATTAGGTGAAAAAGGCATAGTCTAATTGTAGTAACCATACCTTGGCCAAGTTGTTGTAGTCGAGATAAGACTTGGTTGGGTTCCCAAGTCCCAAAAACATTAAGGGTAGTTGTGAGGGAATGATAGCTAGGGTGTTCCAGGGCGTGAAAAGGAATGAAAAGGCATGCTAACACATGTCATAACTTTTCAATGCATGTTGAAGAGTGTTAGGGAGTGCTAGTGAATCACAAAGGAGAACTAGGTGAAAATGCATGCAAATGAACAAATAAGAGTGTGTGCCAAGGAGTGTCAACGAATTCTAGGTGTCTCAAGGACAAAGTGTGTTAGGAGAAGGTCATAATAGAACTTGTAGGAGGGAATCCTATGGTTACAATAAGGGGTTGGTCAAAGCGGTTTCAAATAAAGGGAGACTTTGGGTTGGGCACAACATTGTTTTCCCAATGACTTGGTTGGGTTCTCAAGTCGCAAAAAATTAAGGCTATCTATGAGGGCATGACAACTAGGAGTGCTAAGGTGTGCCAACGAATGCCAGGAAGTACTAACACATTGTTGGAATAGGGTTCCCTAACCTGCGTTTTTGTATAAATTTTGTACTAGTCGATCTTGCGTAGGGGTTTTGGGGTGGGTCAAAGCCCATAATGTTTTGTAATGGGTTAAAGGGTAGATCTAGGGTCCGCAAACCACAATTTTCAGACCATAGGATAGCGAAGGCTACAATATTATAAATAGATAGATAGTTTGGTCCAGTAACTAGGAAGTCATAAGATTGATGCTACGTGCATACTATTAGATCTATTTGGGTTGTTTTGGGTAAGGACTCCTGCTGGCTGTGTGCGCGGTGATCCTCAGTCTTGCTGTGTACATGGGTTGTTTTTAGGTTGTAAGTGGATCCTTGATATTAATTAAAATGAAGTATAGTTGAAGTATCTGTGTGTTATCTGAATCGATTATGTTTACTACTGAATCGAATCGATGATATTGATTTAAGATGCGAATGTATATGTGTTATGGAATTGGCATGAGTATATCTACGATCTGAAATTAGCTATGATTCTAATGCTCTGTGATGGTATTTGGTAATGTGCACGTGGATGCGAACGTACTGACTAGATCTGATATCTTTTTTATGGTTATGTGTTGGTTACATTGTTAAAATAGTTGCGAATAGACTCATTCTGTGCGAACCAAAAAAACTACAACCTAGATCTTCCTTGTATTAACTAATCTCTCCCAGGGTGCGGAAACATGGTTCCAACACCCTCCCATACTACTCCGAGTGATACCTTGGCCTGCGCAAGTAGGAAATTTCCGAAAGGGCCAATAGTATAGGGGTTTGTTGGCAAACCTTAACCTCCGAACCTAGGTCAGGACCCCTTAAGCCAACACACATGCTAGAAAATTCCAAGGCATGTTAGGCATGCCAAGACAAGGCAACTGTTAAGGCATGCCAAGATGTGTCGAGTGCTAAGGCGTGGTGCAAACGCATGCTAGGGAGTGTTAGGTCCAAGTGCTAGGGAAACACAAGGGAGAAATAGTTTCAAATGCATGGAAATGAAGTGTCAATGAGTTTCAGGTGTGCTAAGGAGGGAGTGACAAGGTATGTAATCCAGTTCCAAGGCATGCTAGAGTCTTAGGAAAGCATACCAAGATGTGTCAAGTGCCAGGGTGTGCCAATGTGTGCTAATGAGTTTTAGGGAGTGATAGGGAAACACAAGGGAGTACTAGGTTAAAATGAATGGAAATGAATGAATACGACTGTGTGATAGGGAGTGCTAGCGAGTTCCAGGTGTGCTAAGGAGAGAGTCACAAGGTGTGCTAGGCAATGCTAAGTCATTCTAGAGTTCCAGGGTGACATGCGACCAAGATGTGTCAAGTGCTAGGGTGTGCCAACATGTGCTAGGAAGTGTTAGGGAGTGTTAAGGAAACACAAGGGATCACTAGGTAAAATTAGTGCATGGAAATGAAAAAATAATAGTTTGTGACAGGACGTGTTAGTGAGTTCTAGGTGTGCTAAGGAGGGAGTAACAAGGTATGCTAGAGGTCAAGGAAGCATGCCAATATGTGCCAGGTTATAAGGTGTGCCAATGCATGTTAGGGAGTGTTATGGAGTGACAAGAAAATTCAAGGGAGCACTAGTTTCGAATGAATGGAAATGAATAAGAGTGTGTGACAGGGAGTGTCATTGAGCTATAGATGTTCTAAGGAGGGACTGACAAGGTATGCTAGGTATTTCCAAGGAATGTAAACTATGGCATGTCAAGATTTAAACTATGTTTCTTATGTGTTTTATGACCACAGTTGGATGTGATGAGCCTTGTCTTGGTAACTTGTTAACTGGGATCAATTGAGATTGGACATGAGTTGTCTAAGATGAGTTACATGTAGTTCTTAGGTGAATAAGGCATATGTTGAATTTCCACGACACATGAGAATTTGGGTTTGGTATTATAATCTTTGATGAAAATACACTCAAGCGCCACAACAAATTTTTTCACAATGAAATCTGCACACATCGGGGAATCAACTAGTGCACATGAAAATTTTTAACTTTTTCAAATCGTTCTTCGTTAAATTAAAAAATATAATAGAATAGGTAGAGCTCTCGTACCAGGAATGATGGCCCTTTGCAATCACACTGATACAAGGAATACAAATAGGGCTCGGTGTTAGTCCTTTGACAACCATTATACCTTGAACAAGACAACACTTGACCCACTATTTGATGGTGGCCACACATAGCCATTTCAATCCACATGTCTTGAACACATCTGGCTAGTTCTATTGCCTCCCATTATGCAACTCCTCAATATTCCTCTATCATTGAACTCAACTTCTTTATATTAATGAAATCAGCTCGAAACAAATTTCCTTCTATCTACCTCTTTTTTCCTTTAAGGTCTGCAACACTTAAGGTTTTCGATCAGTTGTTCACAACTCCATTGTGAAAACTCTTTGGTCTGCCCACTTTTTCCATACTACTGCTCCAAGATGACAAGTCTAGGGATATGGAGGTTTCCCTTCTTCTCAATGATGCAATCCTCTATAATACAATGAACTAGGGCTAGTTGGCTAGCCCGCTTGAATACTACTTTAGTCCTTCAAGGTTTGCATGTCCTTAGGCCCAATACACCTACCCTTCTACTAGACTTGTTTTCCTTCACAATTACAGGACTTAGAGCTATTCTTTGACAGTCTCCTAACAAACCTCCAATTGTACTTGGAATGCCATCAATTTTCCCAACCACTGTAAATTGTTTTACTGATCTAGTTCCCACAACACTACCCTCATTTAGGGCTCTTCAAATATGCCACCTAATAGTGATTTGAGTCCTCTCAAAATTACTCTTATTGTGTACCAATTTCTTTATTGTCTAATCTATGAAAAAAATTGAACTACTCATCTTATCATCCTTCTAAGAATTTGTAGATGACTGAACTAGGATCACAAATCCTCCATTAATAGTCCATTGACTAAATTTTTATAGGATACTTCATATCTCTGTCCAAAACTCTATGGACAGTCCAACAAATCAACTCCTCTTCATGCCAATCCATTCCTCATATGGCACATTTATTCTGCTCCATCTTCCACTCAGGTTACACCTTCCTTTGGATTTTCTATCTCTACACATACTTCTGAAAATCATCTTCCAAATTTTTGGTATATATTGCAGAAATAAACCTCTCTCTAAGGGTCACAACCCCTCTTCTTCTATGCATATTTGTCACAGTATTAATGGCATACCTTATGGATTGAACATGTTAGGAAACTGCCCAAAATAGGGAATTATACTTCTATTATAATTTCTTTACAAAAAACCATATCCACCCATAGAAAAAACGAAAACTCTTTCCTCCATAAGAGACTCGGCATAACTCATATGGATCCATAGATTTTTTTCATTTATTTGACTGAATATTGACCTAAACTTTAGATCTCTACAACCCTAAAACTATGGTTACCTTAGTAAATATTACACCTGTGACTACTTATATTCTCACCCTAAATTCTATGCAAGCCCTCCTCCATTTGTGTTGGCATTTATCACAGACCTTGTAACCTAGTAACGACCACAAGGTAGGGTCTCAACCCTCTCTACTATTTCAAAATTTGATGCGGCCTTCACATAGAGACACCACTGAAATCACATGCCCAAATTATCATGAGTCACCTCTCTTGAGCTTGATCTGCCATAATAGAACCAACAATATGCCATCCTACTTCCTATATCAAACCCATTAAGGTATGTGAAATTCTTGTGAACCCTCACATAATGATCTTACTCTTGGTGGATGATCATGGCCTCCCTTTAGCAATGCTTACTTAGCCCTTCAACTCGCCCTACTTTAGGAATACATCTCTCCTTGCCTCCTTGATCAAATGAGCTCCTTATCACTTGATGTTCTTGCCTTCATACCAAGGCCTCCTTAAATAGCTTTTCCTAGCTAGGCCTCTTAAGAATGCTCTAGAACTTACGAGCTTTATCTACTTAAACCGTAGGAAATATTATTTTTTCTTTTTAATTTTCGTTTAGATTTTAAACCCCATCTCGGGTCCAAATCCCCTTTGCTTGGGTTATTTTCCCACAAAGAATTTTTTGGCCAAACTCCCACAAACCCATCTCATTAGGCTTGTGGAGTACCTCACAAGCTACACAATTAAACAACATATTATAGTAGTAATAATCATAACATGGTCAAGCTCCTATGTTCAAGAGAGGACTTGGTTGGGTTCCCAAGTTGAGAATTAAGTAAGGGTAGTTGTGAGGGCATGATCAATAGGAAGGGTTAGGGCATGCCAAGGAATGAAAAGGCATGCTAACACATGTTGGAAAATGTCAATGCATGTTTAGGAGTGTTAAGGAGTGTCGAGGCATCACAAGGGAGAACTAGGTCAAAATGCATGGAAATGAACAAATCAGAGTGTGTGCCAGGGAGTGTTAGTGAATTCAAGAGTGCCAAGGATTAAGTGTGTTAGAAGAAATTCATAATATGATTCGCAAGAGGCAAGCCTACGATTTTGATAAGGGTCTCGACAAAGCAGTTTTAAACAAAGGGAGACTTTGTGTTGAGCACAACACTATTTTTCCTTTATCTATTATTTTTATCTGACACGTGGCACACTTTGGCTGAATGCTGATGTTTTAAACTATTTTATACAATTGCATATTGTTCATTGTTGTGTATAAGTTTTGGGGAACTCATCTTGTGCTGACTATCTTGTGTATCTTATGGTTCTTGCAAACTCTTAGTTAATGCTCTACTATTTATATGAAATGGACATACATTTGAAATATTGCCTATTTGAGCTATCTTTCTTAGTTGTTTTATGGCCATGGCTAGATGTGATCCTTATCTTAGTAACTTCTTAAGTGGAAAAAGTTCATCTTGGACATGAGTGGCCTAAGATGAGGTATAGGCATTTCTTAGGTGAACACGGCCCAATATACTTGTAGTAGGTGCAATTTATCAATTTTTTACAGATGAAGCAAACCAATGTCACATGAGTTGCAGTAGCTAAGGACTTGATTGGGTTCCCAAGTCATGAAAAAATATAAGGCTAGTTGTGAGAGCATGAGTTCCAAGGCATGCTAGGGAATGCTAACATGTGCCATATAGTTCAAAGGCATGTCAAATATGCTAAGATGTGTCAAGTGCTAAGGCATGCCAAGATGTGCAAGGGTGTGACAATACATGCCATGGACTATCAAAGTAACAAAAAGGAGAAACAAGTTAAACTACAAGGAAATGAACACATCATAGGGTTAATAAGTAATCAATTTACATTTTCCAAGAGGGGCATGCTATGCACACCAACATTAGGTGGAAATAAGTGTCAAGTGAAAAGGGTTAGTTCATTCTAAGTGCAAAATCATCCTCTG
The DNA here is from genome assembly GCA_034641835.2 of Pinus albicaulis. NCBI lineage: Eukaryota > Viridiplantae > Streptophyta > Pinopsida > Pinales > Pinaceae > Pinus > Pinus albicaulis. The sequence continues at coordinate 485,535,200 of CM076581.1, forward strand.
TTACTTCTCTTATACTTTCCAATAATTGATCTCATATAAATTTAATATTAAACCATGCCAAAGCATACCGAGCCATATTAATGAATGTTATACATGCTAATCATCATCACATCTTTAGGACTACATCTCTCTTCGCCCCCTAAATAAAATGAGATCCTTATCATTTGGTGTTATTTCCTTCATCCTAAGGACTCCTTAAATAATTTTTCCTAGACCTCTTAGGAACCTCCTAGAACTTACGGGTTTTATCCACTTAGACCTTAGGAAATATTAACTTAATTTTATTTTAAATTTTAAACCCCATCTTGGGTCCAAAATTCCTTTTCTTGGCTTCTTTTCCCACAAATCCTTTTGTGACCAAAATCAAACAAAGCCATCTCACTAGGCTTATGGAGTACCTCCAAAGCTACACAATTCAACAACATAGTCTAGTTGTAGTAATTGTAACGTGGTCAAGCTCTTGTAGTCAAGCGAGGGCTTGGTTGGGTTCCCAAGTTGCAAATTAAGTAAGGGTAGTTGTGAGGGCATGATAACTAGGGAGGGTCAGGGCATGAAAAGGGATGAAAAGGCATGATAACACATGTCAAACAATGTCAATTCATGTTGAACTAGAGTGTTAGGGAGTGTCGGGGCATATCAAGGGATAAGTAGGTCAAAATGCATGGAAAGGAACAAATAAGAGTGTGTGCCAGGGAGTGTTTGCGAATTCAAGTGTGCAAAGGACGAAGTGTGTTAGGAGAATTTTAGAATAGAATTTACAGGAGGTAATCCTACGGTTGTTATACGTGGCTCGACATAACAGTTTTAAACAAAGGGATATCACTTTGTATTAAGGACAACATTTTTTTTCCCTTAGATATTTTTTTTTTAATGAGATGTGGCACAGTTTGGCTACATGCTCGTGTTTTAAACTATTGTAGATAATTGCATATTGTACATTTTTGTGTATAATTTTTGGGGCACTTGGCTTGTGTCAGCTTATGTCTTGTGTGCATTGTGCATCGTGTGGTTCTTGCAAACTCTTAGCTAATGTTCTACTATTTATATGAATTGAACATACATGTGAAATATTTCCTGTGTAAGCTATGTTCCTTAGTTGTTTTATGGCCATGGCTAGATCATGTGATCTTTGCCTTGGTAAATAGTTAAGTGGGACAAGTTGAGCTTGGGAATGAGTGGCATAAGATGAGTTATAGGCAATTCTTAGGCGAGCAAGGCACAATATACTTGTAGTAGGTGAAACTGGTCAAGTTATTGTGGTTGAAGCAGGCCAATGTTGTCACATGAAATGTAGTAGCCAAGGACTTGATTGGGTTCCCAAGTTATGAAAAAATGTAAAGGCTAGCTATGAGGACTTGAGTTCCAAGGTGTGAAAAGGAATGCTAAGATGTGCCAGATAGTGCAAAGCCATGTCAACCATGCTAAGATGTGCTAAGTGATAAGGCATACCAAGATGTGCAAGGGTGTGTCAATGCGTGACAGGGACTATCAAGGAAACAAAAGGGAGAAACAAGTTAAGCTACAGGGAAATGAACACATAAAAGGGTTGATAAGTCATCAATTTACTTTTTCCAAGAGGGGCATGCTAGGCACACCAACACTAGGTGCCAATAGGTGCCAAGTACAAAGTCTTAGTGCATTTTAAGTGCCAAGTCTTCCTTTGTTGCTTCTCATCTACTTTCCAAAAATTGATCTCAAATAAATTTAATATTAAACAATGCCAAATCATACCAAGGAATCTCAACGTATTCCATACATGCTAAGACTTTCCAAGTTCCAACATGTGCCAAGCCCCAATATGTGTTAGGGAGTGTTATGCATGCTATGAAGTGGAAGGGAATGTTGAAGAGTGCTAAGGTGTGCTAGAGAGTGCTAATTCATGTTGAGGAGTATTAAGGAGTACTAGGAAAAAACATTAATGGAGAACTAGGTCAAAATTAATGGAAGTTAATGAATACGAGGAACGTGTGCCAGGGACTAGTGTTAATGAGTGCTAGCTGTCATTCCAAGGGGGGAGTGACAAGGTATATTCAAGCAAGGGCTTGGTTGGGTTCCCAAGTTGAAAATTAAGTAAGGGTAGTTGTGAGGGCATGATAGCTAGGGAGGGTCAAGGCATGAAAAGGAATGAAAATGCATGCTGACACATGTTGGAAAATGCTGATGCATGCTGAACTAGAGTGTTAGGGAGTGTTGGGGCACTAGGTCAAAATGCATGGAAAGGAAAAAATAAGAGGGTGTGCCAGGGAGTGTCAGTGAATTCAAGTGTGTTAAGGACAAAGTGTGTTAGGAGAAGTTTATAATAGGATTTACAGGAGGCAAGCCTACGATTGTTATAAGGGGCTCATCATAACAGATTTAGACAAAGGGAGATCACTTTGTGCTAGGCACAACATTGTTTTTCCTTTAGTTATTTTTTTTTATATGAGATGTGGCACATTTTGGCTACATGCTCATGTTTTAAACTATTATAGATAATTTCATATTGTACATTGTTGTGTATAATTTTGGGGCACTCAGCTTGTGTCAGCTTATATCTTGTGTGCCTTGTGAAACTTGTGGTTCTTGCAAACTCTCAGTTAATGTCCTATTGTTTATATGATCTGAACATACATATGAAATATTGCCCATGTAAGCTATGTTTCTTAGTCTTTTTATGGCCATGGCTAGATCATGTGATCCTTTTCTTGGTAAATAGTTAAGTCAGACAAGTTGAGCTTGGACATGAGTGGCATAAGATGAGTTACAGGTAGTTCTTAGGTGAACAAGGCACAATCTACTTGTATTCGGTGCAATTGGTTAGGTTGTTGTGGTTGGAGCGGGCCAATGTTTTCACATGAACTGCAGTAGCCAAGGACTTGATTGGGTTCCTAGTCGTGAAAAAATGTAAAGGCTAGATGTGAGGACATGAGTGCCAAGGCGTGCTATAGAATGCTAAGATGTGCTAGATAATGCGATGGCATGTCAAACATGATAATATATGCCAAGTGATAAGGCATGCCGAGATGTGCAAGGGTGTGTCAATGCATGCTAGGGACTGTCAAGGCAAAGAAAGGGAGAAACACGTTAAACTACAAGGAAATGAACACATAAGAGGGTTAATGAGTCATCAATTTACCTTTTCTAAGAGGGGCATGCTAGGCACACCAACACTAGGCACCAATAGGTGCTAAGTGCAAAGTCTTAGTGCATTCTAAGTGCCAAGTCTTCCTTTTTTGCTTCTCGTCTGCTTTCCAAAAATTGATCTCAAATAAATTTAATATTAAACCATGCCAAATCATACCAAGGCATATCAACATGTTCCATACATGCCAAGACTTTCGAAGCGCCAATATGTGTCAGGGAGTGTTATGCTTGCTATGAAGTGCAGTGGCAGGTTGAAGAGTGCTAAGGTGTGTTAGAGAGTGCTAATTCATGTTGAGGAGTATTAAGGAGTACTAGGACAAAAAATTAAGGGAGCACTAGGTCAAAATTCATGGAAGTTAATGAATATGAGGAACGTGTGCCAATGACTAGTGTTAATGAGTGCTAGTTGTCATGCCAAGGAGGGAGTGATAAGGTATGCTAAGCATTGGTAAGGCATGCTAAGGAATATCAATGCATGTAAAGAAGTGTCAAAGTTTGATAGGGAGTTCTAGGGTGTGCTAATTATATGTGCCAAATAGTGCCAAGATATGCCAATACATGCCAGGTGCTAAGGATGTGCAGGGTGCCAGGGTATGTCAATATGTGTCAAGAAGTGTCAAGGCAACAAAAGGAAGAACCAAGCTAAAATGTAATTAAATGAACACATAAGAGGGTTAATAAGTTGGGACTTTATCTTTTTCAAAAGGGGCATGCTAGTCACACTAATAATAGGTGTCAATACATGTCAAGTGGAATTGTGTGCCAAGTGCTAATGTATGTCAATGCATTGAACCAAGGTGTTCCAGGGCATGCTAGGGACTACATGCATGCCAACACATGCTAGGAGAGTTCAATGTTGTGCTAGCGCATTCCACCATGTGCTTTGGCGTCAGTTTCATGACAAGATGTTATAGGTACAACAATGTTCCAAGACATGCAAGGTGCTAAGAAATGTTAGTGTGTGAAAAAGCATTAATTTAAGGTGTGCTCGGATTGTTGAGGAGTGTTAGGTATTTCTCATTAATAGAATTGTCATAGCTTGATTATGTATTAAATAATATATTTCCTACACACACTAGTGGAACTTTATCTAAATGGAATTTGATAGATAATAAACTTAATAGATATGAATCATGTTTTGACTCATAGGAAAACTCTATTCAACTAATGATTACTTGAGGGAAATGATACACACTAATTACTTCTTAAAAAATTGACTAATTCTAACCACTATCACCTTGGACATATCATAAAAAATACTCCACAATAATGGCCTTAAATTGTTACCTTTTGCAAAAAAAATATTAACATGCATATAGCGTCATCAGAAACTCATTGGAATGACCAATGGTGATGAAAATTTTTTGACCGTCACCAAAAGTAACAAAAAGAGCATTGGTGAGGGTCATTAAAAGTATGTCACTAGAAGTGTCACCAAAGAGATAATTAGTGATGGGCCTTTAATGACCCTCACTAAAAGTGTCATTGAAAATGGCTTTGGTGACGAACCTTAAAGGGCCATCACTATATACACTTACAGTGATGCTTTTTTAAGGACCGTCACCATATGTGACATTGGTGACAGACCTTAAAGGTCCGTCACAAGCATGACCCTCACCAATGTCATTTTTTCTTGTAGTGCATCCTCAACCAGGACTGAAATTCTATCAAACACTTTGAAACAATGCAATCTACAGGTCATTAGTACAAGACTAAGCATAAGGGATAGGAAATTCATATGAAGCTTATCAATAAGGATCACCGCCTTCTCCCAATTAGGAGAATTTTGAGGTCTAAAATGGGCCTCCTAAGAAAAATGTAAAACCAAAATAAAATTTATAAGAACCAACAGGATTGAAGATGATGATGTCAACCATGGGGGATGATTCACCATTTTTGGAGTAAAAAAGTAAAAATATTAAAAAATAATAAAATAATAAAACTACTTTTTCAACTCATATTTGCAACTTATCTTCGTAAGGTTTTACTCAAATTTAGAGTGAGGGTACTTGCTGGATGAAAATTTTAATTCTTCATCCAAGGAGTACCCATGTTGTATTTTGATGGACCCTGCTACACGAAAAATGAGAAATACATGAAACAACGTGATTGCAATAACATTTTTCATGTATTTCTCATTTTTCATGTATAAGGGTCCACCTAAAGTATGCCACATGGGTACTCCCTTGACGAGAAATCAAATTCAACATCCAATGAGTGTTTCCACCCAAAATTTAAGTAAAACCATAAGGAGATAAGTCGAAAATACGAGTTGAAAAAACAATTATTATTTTTCCCTCTAAAATTTGATGATGTAATATAATCTTACTTTATTATTTCCACTATTATTTTATAATTTCCTTAGGAGGCCCATTTTAGACCTCAAAATTCCCCTAATGATTAGTTGTCTTAACATTAATTAGGTCTTGCATCCATTATTATTTCAGTTACAAGTAAAAACATGAGATGAACCATTACTAGAACTAGCCACATAACCATGCTTATAACCAACACATAACCACATAAATAACCATAAGATAATATCCATCAAAGCCAAATAAATACAAGTACAAAATAAAGAGAACTTAGCTTTCATTAAACATAAGCAAGAGCCAACCAGGTTCGGGACTTCCATGTGCCACCAAACCATAGATATGGTTGAACCAAATATTTCTTTCATCTAGTCACCCCGGTGCCATGTTCCAAGCATGAATGTATGATCTCATGGACAAAAAAATCCAAAAGAAACCAAGGGAATCCATAGGTTAAACCACCTCCACCCTCACCATATCGTTATCTCACCTAAACAGGAAATGAGATCACACAACCGAACCAAGTTTGGAATGCCTTCGGATCTCATCAATATCCTTGAGGAATCTTTTGTCTCCCTTTCTCTAGGATTTACTGCAATCCACACTGTATCATTAGGCCCTTACCGAGATACCATCCTAAGGATGTACCATGTAACCCACCAAAATCGGTCAAGAGATTCCTAGGCCTTTGGGAATGTTCCTAAGACCACCTCTGCCCTGAATTCTGAAACCATCCGGTAATTCCAAAGGTCAAAACTGAGAATAATCTCGTCGCACCATGGCTATCCATAAAAATAAAAGGAAATTCTAAAAACCGTTGTCAAAATCTGACAAAACCATGCCATCAACAACAAAAGAACCAAATACCAACATGCACATACTATGCACGTCAAAACCAACTAGGAAATCATACATGAAATATGTTACTTACAAGTATTCCTATTGAAGTTGCTTGATCCTGCTCTTGCTTGCTTGATCTTTTCTTTACTTTCCTGTCTGTGTTCTTCCTTTACTTGTTTTTCCTTCTGTTGCTTATTTAATCTCTTTCTCCTCTAGGTGCTATTCTCCTCTCTGAGTGTAATTCTGAAAATGAACAAATAAAAGGCTACCAAAATATTATCTAAGGTATTTTTATCATTCATGGCTCTAATTTCTTCAATTTCCTCCTCACATGCAACCTATGACCTTTCACCTTCCTTCTCTCCTAATTTCCTTTATTTTCAAAAATAATTATATGCCAAAAATACTTTTTTCATTTTTAAAGCCTTAGCGATTGCATTTTCTAATTTCCCCTTAGCCATAAACACATCTAGTGATGCCCACTAGGATATTTTTCCCAATATTAAGCTTAGAATAAGTGTATGTTAACCATGGTCTTATTTTACCTTCATTTACTTTCATTACATGAAATTTTAACTCGGGTATGTTACAAGCATGATTATAACAAGAGAGAAAATCACATACACAAGATAAAACATCACCATAAGAAATCGACACATGAATACCTAAAAAAGTAGACTTCAACCTTCATCATTCACTGAAACTTCTTTTATGGAAATGTACAATGCACAATGTCTTCTCTATCAAACCCTGAACAACCAAAAATTTTCACGATAAAATTCATGAAATATATACAATTATCTCATCCTTGGACTAAGGGTTAAATCTCAACCATTTCCCCAAAGATAGAGCTAGTTACATTAGATTTACAAATTAGTTGCTAGGAAATAGGGACCAAATTTCCAGAAACTAGGGGTTAAAGATTAGATCATATCTCTCGAATAATGATATATTTTATGAAACAAAAGGATGTTTTTGTATATTATCTTGTTGTTGAGATAAAAATCTCTCATGTTTCAAAAATCATTCTCTCGATCCTTAGAATCCGTGCCCAAAAATCATAACTAAAACAAGAAATAATGACACATGAAAAATATGTTGTAAATATTCATTTGAATATTCCAAGTTATGGTACCTATGAATAAACTAAAGGAATTTTTTGTTATTTAGCTTGTTTTTGACAAAAACCTCTTTTAATTTTTCAAAGTTCATATCCAATTTTTGAGAAACATATTTTGAAGTTAAATGCTAAAACAATGAAAAACACAACAAAACCCCTACAGCCAAAACACAATGAGTTCATGATTTTCAGGCTTATGATCACCTCATAGGATTTTCAATGTGTTATACATGTGAAATATAACCTTTAAAACATGATATACCTATTGCTTAACATATTTTCATATTGTAAACTCCCAACCTTGACAATCATCACCTACAACAGAAGCATGATGCTTAAGCGCAATGAAATTTGACTAGGTGTCGAAGTCTCAGACCGGGTAACATGGTTGATGAATGGTGTTGACAACCTCAAATACCTCCTTTTAACCTTTTTTCACAAAAAGGAATGCCAAAACTTTGACCTTCTGTCAAATATTAATTCCTTTGACAATAACGTAGCAGAAAAACATAACGGGGTAAAGGTTCTGAGGGTTGCAAGTTCTTCTAAGTGCTCTCCTTAGTTTTCAAATATTAAACTAACACAACACAACATGAATTATGCTAGAAAGGATAAATTGGAACCTAGTGATGGTCTTGGTAGAAAGAAAACCTCTAGCTTGAACAAGTGCAACGAGTCCCTTGCAAACAAAGCAAAGAAAATTCCTTTGGCTGTTCAGAACATCTGAGGAGGATAAATTGGTTCAGTGGATTTTTTAGAGCCAAATGCATGCATTTTTCACCTTCCACTAATTCCTAGTCTCCTTTGTTTATAATTATTAGTTACAAATTCAAATATGAAAGTGCAACGCAAATGATGAGCGCAACACCAAATTGTAATGATGATGATATGATGATTCGACCTTGGAAATGACTTGCCAAGACACCATTGAACTCGACTAAATGATGAAAACTCAAATTCATTATGATCTTCACTCATGGCTTGATTTACACATTCCCATAAACTTATGTTGAAACATTTTAAACATAACCCTACTTAGACTCAAACCATTCATATGACCTCACACTTCACTCAAAAAACTAATAACTTGATCTCTAAGATATAATTTTACAAATTTGTTATAATGATGAAAAGATTAAGCCTAAATTTGATTACTATAACATAGGACACTAACAGTATTGAGTGGATTCTATGCTAGCCCCTATTAATCACATGTAGGGCTAGTCATGTGTATCCATTCAATAATATTATAGAAGGTCCAAAACCCTAACACTAATTTGGGATTGAGACATTCAAAATTTCTAACTTTAACAAAATTATAGAGAGAGAGAGAGAGAGAGAGAGACAGAGAGGAAGGGAGTGTGGGAAGGAGTGAGAGTGACAAATATGGAGATGAAATGGGAGAGAACAATTTGGGTAGATAGATAAAGAGATAGGGGGAAAGAGAGTGGGGTTGTGTGCAAGTGTGTGTGTGTGTGTGTGTGTGTGAGAGAGAGAGAGAGAGAGAGAGAGAGAGATTTTGTTAGTGAGAGCAAGGAAGGGAGTGTGGGAGGGAGGGAGAGTGACAAATATGGAGATGAAAGGGGAGAGAACAAGTTGGGTAGATAAATAAAGAGATGGAGAAAGAGAGAGGTAAATAGAGGTGGGGGGAAAGGGGGTAGATAGTAAGAAAGTGAGTGAGCAAGCATGAGAAAGAATGGGTAGACTATAGAGGGATGGACAAATATATTTGAAGAGAGAACTAGTGTTTTACCTATAGGAGCACATGCACGTTTTTTTTTTTTAAACAACCTTGTTTACTATTTTTGATATATTGTGTTCTTGATATATATATGATCATAGAATGCATACTTCTTTTATTTATGTTGTATATATATATATATATATATATGGTGCACCAACAAATATTGAGACCTATTTTTTTTATAATAATGCTAAGACCCTTATATGCAACATTAATGAAAGACCTTTTAATTTCAAGGATATAATGACTTTAATTATATGTCATGTATTTATGTATGTATGTATGTATGTATGTATTTGTTCTCTACATTTATACAAAAATTTGAAGAAAATTTACATCATTTAGGTACTCAAAGTTAGCACTAACAAACATATACATTTAATTTTACATGAAAAATAACATCCCCCTATTAAGAAACATAAAATTTCACATAGTTATACCTGATTTCTATAAATATAAATTATACACTAAGAAATTTTATTCATTTTCCTACATTTCATCTTTTTACACCATAGTCAAATTCAAAATAGAAGTACCTCAAATCATCCCTTCAAGTTAACATATTGTTTTTTTTTTCATGTTTGCATTGCCACTAGTGCATCATGAGAGACCATAACTGGCTTTCATACACCCTACCCCAAGGGAAAGATAAAGAGAAAGTTTTATGATCTTATTTACTAAAATATTTTGGGGACCAAAATCCTCCCTAAATAGGGGCTATGATCCAAAATAGATCATTACATAATTTTTCATCTATCTTGGTACTCTCAAGGCAAAAAAATTGGAAGAATTGACTTATAGGGCCCATTTTAGGGCTAGTTCCTAGTTTGGTGATTTGGGGTTTAGAAACTTCTAAACTCATTTTTGAGGCATTAAATGACACCCTTTTGGGTCAAAAATTTGTTAACATATATGAAAACCCCTAGATGTTGTTGCACACATAAAAATATTTCCAACAGTGTGAAAATCAACTCAATTGGATTTCATATATAGAAGTTATTATTGCCACAAGTTAACCTACCTTGTTGACCACAATGGGTCCAAGTAGATTCCATGCTAGCCCATATTACTCACATATGGGGAAATCGTATGTGGCATTTTAAGAATATTTTATAAGGTCCAAAACCTTAAAACTAATTTATGATTGAGTGGTGCAAAAATCCTAACCTTAACCCAATAAAAATATTTGGTTATGTTAAATAATAAGATGTTAGAAAAGCAAGTGGTTCTATTATTTCCGTATTGGTATTTATTTCATAATTGAATAAAGCATCTAGGAGTGGGATATTGAAGCGTAATTTGGGAGGTAGAATATTTAGTAGCAACCACTCAAGACAAAATGTCCATGTAAACTCCATAATCACTCAAGACAAAATGTCCATGTAAACTCCATAATGAGTGCACCTTTCTTTAATATTACATTTTATGACTAAGAGAAAGAGATTGGTGGATATACTTCACCTTCTAGCTAGTTTTTATCTTGTGTTGGGCTATGGGGTAGCATCTTGTGTTCATTTTCTTGTGTCTTTTTTTTAGTTTTAGTTATTTCCATAATATTGAGCATTATGATGCTAATATTAAATATAAGGTATAAGGTAATAACATGTATAGTAAAATATTTCATACTATTGTAAGATCTGTAGTGATGACTATTCTAGTTGAATATCCATGACAATTTATAGATTAAAAATTCTGATGACCTTCCACAAAATCCATAATCTCTGTATCAATGACCAAGAGTTTATGGTTAGTTTTGATGTTATGTCCCTTTTCAACAAAGTTTCTATTTCAGAAGCCACTGAACTTATTTCCAAGCTCATTTACCTATAAACCTTAAACCTTATCAAGACATTTATTTTGTTTTATTCACTTTTAGAGATAAATTCTATGAACAAACACAAGGTAAAGCAATCCACTTATCCTTATCTTCCATTTTGGTAACCATATTAATGGAAAACTTTGACAATTTCCATATCAAACATAAATCTTAGTTATGATTTGCTAATAACACTTTGTTATTTGGCACCATGGTCATTCATCAATAACATCATGTTTTTACCAACTCAACATCATATATCTTCGCATTCACTTTACCATCGAAACTAACAAGATAACTCGAAATTTTTCCTCTATGTTCTAATCACTTGGTAACTAGATGGTTCCCTCTCCCATTGAGCCTTTCACAAAACATATTATACCAATAAGTATTTTCATGGCCAATCCCACCACCACCTTGCTAAAAAAAGTCTCTTAAAATTCTAGTATCTTGAATCATTCGAATTTTTGCTCCCTAAATCTTAAACAAATAGTGTTCCATTTTCAATAATGCCCTCTTATCTAATGGATACTCCATTTCCCAAATTAACAGATCTTTTCTACTTCATTATATAACTTAAGACTAAAAACCCTCTCTCAAGTAATTTTCCTAAGGCCAAAATTCACTCCCTTACATTCATAAAATCATTAATAATATATATATATATATATTTTTTTTGTGAATTCAGTGGGACCTTGCCATTTCTATTTATATTTAAAGATAGGTTACAAAAAATATAAAGTCATTCTTTGGACTCAACCTGCCCGAGGGAAACCAGGTTTGTTGGCCATCTAAAAACATGATTTGCATCCCAATACTGAATTTGTCTCTTACATCTATAATTTTCTTGCACTACCTGTTTCACTACTTTAATATGTACAAACATAACAGTCTTTAAAAGTTCAAGACTAACAAAAAACCATCTAATCTAACAAGACAATCTTCTAGCCCTCAGATGAGGAGACTGGGGCAGGGTCTTTGACATTAGACCCTGGCATTTATGCTTGATTGAGTTGCTGAAGAATCTTCTGGAGGATTTTCTCCATGCGCCCCACTTTGTCATCTAGTCTGCTAACTCTATCTGCAGTCTGGTATTGTGTGATCTTTATATGCTGCTGGTTGTCCTAAATCTCCAAGAGTTGAGCCTGGGTATGAAGGTCTGGCTGCATTTCTTCAGTCTTTGCTTGAACTGGATGATTACTCTGTATTGCTTTTGCTATCAAACATTTTACAATCCAATAAGTATGGACTGTCTGATTAAACAATGTAAGCCCGCCTCGTGTATGACATGGATCAGTAATGAAATCGAGGATCTCTGCCTCTGTCTCATTATCTTCTGGTTCCTGCTGAATTTCTTTTTCCAATCCACGAATATCATTTATAACTACAGAGGGATTGTTAATGACATAATTGACTGCCAGCGTTTCTAGATGTTCCAAATACGTTTTACGACCCCTTTTCTTAGGAGCTGGTTCAGATTGAGCAGGCTTCTTTCCTTTGTCAGTGACTGCCCTGTTATGTTGCTTCCCCATTGTTGGGTGGGGTTTTTCAACAAACACTGGCATACAGAAGTGAACAGAGTAAGAAAGAGTATTAAAACAAAGCATGCCCCTTACGGTGCCCTTGAGAGTATGATTGTCTGATCTGCGTAAACGCCTCTTTCTCTTATCATTATTATACCACTGAAACAGGAGTTGAGGTCGAGATTCGGCCAGCTTTTTATTCTTACGCTTTCTGTGATAACTGGGAGAGTTACTATCGCGGAATTTGGTTTGGCTCTGCACATTTACCAGAGGATAAAACAAGTTTTGGCTGCCCGACACATTAGACAAGCATAAGCACTGCTCAGGAAGACTACCTACTGACCATAACCTCCCTATCTTCCCCTTTGTATTATAAACATTAACACCCTTGCAATTTGGATTTGCTAAGCCCAAAAAAAGAAATAACATTGCATGACAGGGTTTCCCTACAGGTAAATAGATGAGGCAAAGACTCTGGCTGAGGAATTCTAGCCTACTGTTAATGGTATGACTCCTCATATTACCATAGATACTACCAAAATTAGAAACAGGGGGATTGCTGTTGGGGAAATGACTCCCTATAATAACCTGGCAGTCGCGCTGATAACACATATAATTGGGGGTTTTACTCCCATGCACTCGAACAGAGCTTGTATCGGGTGTAGAGGAGATACAAGGGTCTCGGAAACAAGGAGGGACCGGATTCAATTCTGGTTCCAGGCACTTGACAAACGGCATAAAATCTAAACTACCATCATAACTATAGACCAAATATTCTGCATATAACATCATTAGAGCTGAGATAATCGTAAAAACATACCCAGACAGAGTCAAGCTATATCCTGGGTGAAGAGCTTTAGTTCGCCTTCGCTGCCACCTCCAGTCTATGCTTGCAAGATTGAAGGGGCGGGGTTAAATGACTTACCAAATTCACAACTGCTTTTCCGCTGGCCTGCCAAACACCCTGTCCATCATGCACCATCATTCCTTTGCCGGCACTCACACACTTCGCTCTGCTGGTCTGACAGATCATATTTAGTGGTCTTAATTATCTTTTATGGGAGCGCTTGCCAAGTTGCCGCCTCCCGAATTCATGATGGCATCTGTACACCCTGATCGGGGGGTTGGAGGTCTTTTGCCACTATCAACTGGAGCGATTGTAGTTCGACATTCCATATGAGGTCAGTTGGGCGTCCCTCTATGCGGCTCTCAGCATTCTCACATCCCCAGTTTGCCAAGTAGTCTGCTGCTGCATTTCATTTCCTTCTAACATGGTGAGGGATCAGGTATTGTATGCGTTTCACCAATTGACTCAATTCCTCTATAAGGGCTGTTGTTCGCCAACTTTGGGAGATTTTCTCCCATTGAGTTCCCTGTTGGAGTTTTTGGAGCACCCCTGTGACCATAGCTGAGTCCCCTTCAACAATGATCCGCTGATACTGTTCTCGGATTGCTATCTGCATGCCTTGCTTGACCGCCGTTAATTCTGCTTCATTATTTGTTGCATGGCCTAGATCTAGAGCATAGAATCTGCAAACATTCCCTTGTGAGTTTCTGAAGATCCCACCTGATCCTGCTTGTCCAGGATTCCCTTTGGAAGCCCCATCATAGTTAAGTTTCAAAAATCCGGGTTGGGGGGGGGGGCGCCATTGCTCTTCTATTGAGTGACAAGGAGGTCGGAATTTCCAAAGCCCTTGGCTGAGCATCTGCGGTTTCAGATTCAGCTTTTCCAATATGAGGACTTCAAACCCAACTGCTTTCCAATCTTCGTCCATCCATTTTTCCGTTAAGATGGTTTCCCGAATGTTTTCTATGGAACGCTGCCATATATTAATCATTGGTTGTTCTACATTTTGAAAGACCCTCTGGTTGCTTTCCTTCCAAATATTCCAGAGTAGGAATCCTAATGCAAGGGTCCACGCTCTATTGATTACTTGACAGTTAAATCTTCCTTTTCCCCAGTTTTCTATGATTTAATAATATTTTAAAAAGCTTAACTAAAAAAATATGAAAACTTATTTCCAACCTCACAAAACCCTTAAACAATAACTCAAAAATGTTAAAGATCAATCCAATAGACTCAATAAATCTATCAAATTCCTTACTCCTATAATAAATCCTGCATTTAAACCCATATCAAAAAATTATTGTAAATATATTCTATAATAACATTCTAAAAACTACATTGCTAAACATTCTCATTACATTAAATACCTTATTTACTTTAATTACACCAAAATATTAACCCCTACTTTCTACTACATCATTGCAAAATATTAAAAATGAAAAAATCTAACAACATTACTTAAAAACATAATAATAATTAAAACTTAACCACTCTCCATTAAACCCTTCCTGATTTTCTGTATGCTCGTACCCCTCACACTATGCCTCTCTCCCTGCTTATGACTCAACATCCTCCTATTTATTTTTTTATCATCAATTTTAGCTCACCCTATTCTGTTAAATATCTTTTGATTTGATGTTTCTCTCATTCCGAGTTTATGTCCTTTGGGTTTTTTTAAAATATGCCTTTTTAAAGGTCTCTACGATTTCTATTTTATTTATCCATTCTAATATATTTTTTATTTTATTTTTCATTTCAATTTCTTGTAATTAAATTTTACTTTTTCATTATTTTATATATTATTTTATTTTAATTTCATTTATTCTTTCCCAGTTTTAAAATTAAAAATTATAATAATGAATAAGTTTTTTAATAATAAATATTTATTTTATTTTTTCCGTGTTTGCCGTGTTATTTTCTAGATAGCGATTGCAATATGAAATCAGAGTTCACACCTCTATATGAAAAATACAAAATTAGTCATGGATTAGCCTTCTTCTAAACACATCTATAGGAATTAAATGTGGGCCAATGAACTGCGAAAAAAAATCTCTTCCTCTCCATAGTGGAACCTTCATAATCAATGATTTTTTTACGACCGTTTGATCCATGATATGATTTTTCATATATAATGTCGACACATAGCAATTTTTTTATAGTTTTGTGAAGTTTATAGGATGCATATTTTCTTTAAAAGATTCAGGACACCAATGTCAATCTAGAAAGAGATGTTAAGTTACTTGAAGGGGTCTAATGTAGAACAGATAAATAGAAAATAAATTCCAAAGTATTTTGGTTGTTCTTATAGCCAATGGATCACTTACAACCCCTCGGAGAAGAAATATGTATATTTTTCTTTTGATGGAAGGACAATAAATGATTTTTTTTGGCGGGAAAATGTAAAAATATTTTTTAATAATCAAATTTTATTTACTATTTATTGCTAATAGAGATGTTCTAAAACTCATGACTGTAAAAAATAATAATAATAAAACAATGTCAACTTAATTATTAATGTTAACTTAATTACAAAATTTAAAAATATAAGAATAATTTTATATAATTGGTTTTCATGAGTGAAATTATAAAAAATTAATTATCATCATTATTATAAACTATTTTTGATATAATATTTCAAAATTTATAATTAATAATAATATAAAAACTTAATACATATAAATAATATATATTTGTATATTCATTTATATGTGAAATATAAATTCATATATGTAAATATGTGAAATATAAATAATAAATAATAATTGTAAATTAAAATTTATTTATTTTTAAGATGAAGGATTTTGTCATTCATGGTTATAAGGAAACTCTTCAGGATAGATCATATTAGTTTTTGGATCTATCTTTTTGGAACACTTAATGATGTTTATTATCAAGAAAATGATGGAAAGTGAAATCAACAAACCACATAGTTATAATAGAGATGCAATAGTACATTACAAATGACTATAAAATCAAATAATGATACAATAAATGGGAATAAAATTTATTTTAAAATATAAAGTAAAATAATGATTCATATTTATAACCATTATTAATTTCATAGCTTCATATTTAAATTTAATTAATAAGCACATAAAAAAAATTAAAACTTATTTCAAAATAAATCTCTTTACATATATAATTAGTGTTATGCATTTCATATTAAAAACATAAAATAAAAAAAATTATAAAACATGTCAAAGAAAACTGGCAAGCTAACTAGCCATATAAATTAAATGACTAATAAATGTAGATAATTCATAATAAATATCAAAATATTTACTTGATGATACATCTTATATTGCCAAAATAAAAAATTCATAAAATTAACTAAATTATAACTTTATTACTGTTATTATTACTTTTTCTTAAGAAAAAATCTTAATTTTATTGAACCAAATCAAACAACAAAATCACATTAATTCAATTTTTCAACAGTATTGAAAAATTGCCATTGGGGCAGTACTTAGTCAGGAAGATAGATCGGTCACATATTTCAGTGAAAAACTGAACGAGAGTAGACAGAAGTACTCAACTTATGACAAGGAATTCTACGCAATTGTTCAAGCATTAAAGCATTGGAGACATTACCTACTAGGTAATGAGTTCGTTTTGTTTTCAGATAATTCTGCATTACAGTACATTATGCAGCAGCATAAATTGAACCATAAACATACAGAATGGGTTGAGTATCTGCAGAGTTTTACTTTTGTGTTGAAACATATTAGTGGGCAAGCCAACAAGGTGGCAGATGTGTTGAGTAGGAGGACTTTACTTTTACAGGAAAGTACAATGCAGGTTTTGGGCTTTGAACACCTGAGGGATCTGTATCAGACAGATGCAGATTTTAAGGAGGCCTATGAGGCCAGCCAAAACCCTCTGTTAAGAAATAATAGTCCATGGTTGGACTACAATCTGCAGGAGGGATTATTGTTCAGGGGAGGACAGTTGTGCATTCCCGACTGTTCAATGAGGGAGAACATTATTCGGGAGAAGCATAGTGGAGGTCTAGCCGGACATTTCGGTATAGACAAAACTTTTTCACAGGTTGAATATTTTTATTTTTGACCAAGGTTGCGACGAGACGTGTAGAGATATGTGAGCAGGTGCAAAACGTGTCAATTGGCGAAGGGTCACAGTCAAAATGCAGGGCTTTATATGCCACTACCCATTCCGAGCAGACCATGGGACTCAGTCAACTTGGACTTTGTCTTGGGTTTTCCCAAGACACAGCGAGGTTTTGATTCAGTAATGGTGGTAGTGGATCGATTTTCAAAAATGGCACATTTTATACCCTGCAGGAAGACCAGTGATGCTACTCACGTAACGCACTTGTTTTTCCCAAAGATCGTTAGACTGCATGGTCTACCAAGATCCATCATTTCCGACAGGGATGTGAAGTTCACCGGGCATTTTTGGCGAACCCTATGGAAAAAGTTGGACACTCAGTTACAGTTCAGCTCTGCTTACCACCCTCAGACTGACGGGCAAATTGAAGTGGTGAACAGGAGTCTGGGAAATCTGCTGCGGAGTCTAATAGGAGAAAATTCGCGAATGTGGGACCGTGTACTTGCTCAGGCAGAGTTCGCATATAACGATTCACTGAATCGCAGCACAGGTTACAGTCCTTTCCAAATCTTGTATGGCGTGCATCCTCGCGGAGTGCATGAACTGCGAGACTTGGGAAAACTTGAAAAACGGAGTGCAGATGGGGAAGATTTTGCCCAAGCAATGAGCGACTTACATGAACAAGTGAAACTGAAATTGCAAGATAGAAGTCAGAAATATAAGCAGCGTGCAGATTTGAAAAGACGGGAAGTTCAATTTAATGTGGGGGATGAAGTCCTTGCACACCTGCGCAAGGAACGGTTTCCAAAAAGGGAATATAACAAGCTGAAATTCAAGAAGATTGGCCCCTGCAAGATCATTCGCAAGTTTTCTGCCAACGCTTATGAGTTGCAGTTGCCGCCAGGGATAGGAATTTCACCCATCTTTAACGTGGCAGATCTATTTCCTTATGTTGTTGATCCTGAAGTTAACGCAACAGGAAGGCCAGCACGGGACACCAAGTTTGATGAGGGTTCTTGGATGAGACAGATGCCTACGGCACAGCCCCCTGAGATCGAGAGTATTCTCGACACACAGGTAGTCAAACACACACGTAGGAAGGAATATCTGCAATACTTAGTCAAGTGGAAGAACCATCCAATTGAGGACAGTTCGTGGCTCGACGCAACACAGATACAGAAAGCAGGCTACTCAGTCGATGATCTCATGGAGCGGAGCCATGACTTTTTGCCACCCCGGGAGCCTGATGCAGGAGCATCCAGCTCCGAGGAGATAGGAGATGGTTGACTGTCTCAGTTGATTGTTTTTATTCACGAGTTTATGGACAGGTTGTTAAACCTGTGTTTATTTTTGTTATTAATTATTTTAGTTTTGACAGTTGGACAAAAACTGTAAGACTAGGAACATAAACTGTTTTTTTTTTAGTTAGTTAGAATTTGTTTTCTTTTAAACAAAAATACATTGAAACTGGCCATGTAGTAGGATATATTCAGTTGACAATGTAACCGCAAACAGAAAACGGTTTTATGCCTACTGATATTTAAACAAAAAGAAATGATAGGTAGGGGTTCGGAGTTTTTCCAAGAAAGGAAAGAATAGGAAAGAGCGTTATACTCTGCAACCAGTATTACCTTCTGCCAGAAGTGCAAATTCATATATGTGCATTTCGAACTCAGAGTGTTTATTTCCTGTTCAGTGATATGTAACAACTGTGTGTGTTTTTATGCAAATGAAATATATTTCTACGGACTTTGAAACTGAGCAAATATGTACTGTGTGTGAGGGGAGCGAATAGTTTTCTGTCTTTTATATCATGCATTGACAGGTCACAGGAGCAGAAGTGAATGTGCATAGTCACACGGAGCATACATTATCTCTTTTCATCAAGTCAAATAAACGTAGAAGCAACATACAGAGAAATAGGTGAGTTTCATATACTGAAGCATTTATTTTCGAGATTCTTCACAGAGAAACATTTTCTTTCATATACCAATCATTTTAAAATAAGCCCATCAAAATTTCCGATTCAGTCCAAAGGTAAAGTGTAACAGCACAATCCAAACAAGGGTTTGAAACCCGAAAATTTCCGCTTCAGTCCTAAAAGAAAGAGTAACAGTATAACCCAAGTAAGGGTTTGAAACCAGAGATAATACAGTCATAAACAAACACACAGTTTCAGCGTATTCCAGACCAACGGAATATTACATCGAGAAGCTTGCCAACCAACAGGGTTTGGCCATAAAAAGGAGTGCCAGAAAGAAAAACAAGACTTGATAAAACCTAACCACGAGATATAAATGGAGCTGACCCTACTGTAGGGTTTGAGTCGCCGAGGGAACGGACCAAGGTTTTGCCAGAAGTAAGAAACCTGTATAAAATTGTCCACAACAGCTCGAGTTAGAACGTGTTCACGGAGATAAGTATCCACACAAAACAACAGATTAAAGAATGAAACACAGTCAAAAGAAAACCTTACCAGAAGTTTGGGGTTGGACAGAGGTAAGCAGACAGGGTTTTCATCGGAGCAACAGTCTCTGTTTCACAAAGGAGCCGATAGGTTAGGGTTACGAATAACAACGACGCAGAGTAAAATCGGAGGGAATAAATTACCTGTTGTTCCCACTGATGCCGGAAGTAACCACAATGACTTTTCCCTGTCGCACCCGTAAGATAGGATCGATAGCAAATCGACATTAGTAGGAAACGAAAGGGAGGAGAAGAATAACCAGTTTTCAAACCGACAAAGTCGAAAAGAAACAGAGAGTTACCGAAGGAAAGTCCACATACAGTTCGACAGATAACGCCATCGAAGAAACCGGAGGAAACTCAGTAACACGCAGAGGTTACCCAACAGGAAAACACATAGTCTTGTGGAAGAACATTCGCGAAACTCAGAAGCCAGGCCATTGTTCACAAACGTAAGGGTATAGCACAGAACTCGGTGCATAGTAAATGCGCCAGGACGTGACCAGTGGTGTGATAAAAGCGAAGTGAACCGGCACAGGAATCAATTGAACCAATGTACATCCGAGTTAAATGTAATGGATGACGTGTAAAGCGAAGTTAAATATCCATTGTCAAAACCATAGACCGAGTGGGTGTATTGAAAAACATAATCACAAATATCATATCAAAGATTTGTGTTTAGATTAGCATATTATTAATAAAGTCACGAGTATAGAACTGGGACATTGTACACGGAGGACAGACCTTCGTCAGAAAACTTTGACAATTTCCATATCAAACATAAATCTTAGTTTTGATTTGCTAATAACACTTTGTTATTTGGCACCATGGTCATTCATCAATAACATCATGTTTTTACCAACTCAACATCATATATCTTCGCATTCACTTTACCATCGAAACTAACAAGATAACTCAGATATTTTCCTCAATGTTCTACTCACTTGGTAAGTAGATGGTTCCCTCTCCCATTGAGCCTTTCACAAAAAATATTATACCAATAAGTATTTTCATGGCCAATCCCACCACCACCTTGCTAAAAAAAGTCTCTTAAAATTCTAGTATCTTGAATCATTCAAATTTTTGCTCCCTAAATCTTAAACAAATAGTGATCCATTTTCAATAATGCCCTCTTATCTAATGGATACTCCATTTCCCAAATTAACAGATCTTTTCTACTTCATTATATAACTTGAGATTAAAAACCCTCTCTCAAGTAATTTTCCTAAGGCCAAAATTCACTCCCTTACATTCATAAACTCATTAATAATATTTTAAAAAGCTTAACTAAAAAAATATGAAAACTTATTTCAAACCTCACAAAACCCTTAAATAATAACTCAAAAATGTTAAAGATCAATCCAGTAGACTCAATAAATCTATCAAATTCCTTACTCCTATAATAAATCCTGCATTTAAACCCATATCAAAAAAATTATTTGTAAATATATTCTATAATAGCATTCTAAAAGCTACATTGCTGAACATTCTCATTACATTAAATACCTTATTTACTTTAATTACACCAAAATATTAACCCCTACTTTCTACTACATCATTACAAAACATTAAAAATGAAAAAATCTAACAACATTACTTAAAAACATAATAATAATTAAAACTTAACCACTCTCCATTAAACCCTTCCTGATTTTCTGTATGCTCGTACCCCTCACACTATGCCTCTCTCCCTGCTTATGACTCAACATCCTCCAATTTATTTTTTCATCATCAATTCTAGCT
This sequence comes from Pinus albicaulis, assembly GCA_034641835.2. Taxonomy (NCBI): domain Eukaryota; kingdom Viridiplantae; phylum Streptophyta; class Pinopsida; order Pinales; family Pinaceae; genus Pinus; species Pinus albicaulis. The sequence goes on from CM076581.1 coordinate 485,556,802, forward strand.
CACCCTATTCTGTTAAATATCTTTTGATTTGATGTTTCTCTCATTCCGAGTTTATGTCCTTTGGGTTTTTTTTAAATATGCCTTTTTAAATGTCTCTACTATTTCTATTTTATTTATCCTTTATTTTTTATTTTATTTTTCATTTCAATTTATTGTAATTAAATTTTACTTTTTCATTATTTTATATATTATTTTATTTTAATTTCATTTATTATTTCCCAGTTTTAAAATTAAAAATTAAAAATTATAATAATGAATAAGTTTTTTAATAATAAATATTTATTTTATTTTTGCCGTGTTTGCCGTGTTATTTTCTAGATAGCGATTGCAATATGAAATCAGAGTTCACACCTCTATATGAAAAATACAAAATTAGTCATGGATTAGCCTTCTTTTACACACATCTATAGGAATTAAATGTGGGCCAATGAACTGCGAAAAATAATCTCTTCCTCTCCATAGTGGAACCTTCATAATCAATGAATTTTTTACGACCGTTTGATCCATGATATGATTTTTCATATATAATGTCGACACATAGCGATTTTTTTATAGTTTTGTGAAGTTTATAGGATGCATATTTTCTTTAAAAGATTCGGGACACCAATGTCAATCTAGAAAGAGATGTTAAGTTACTTGAAGGGGTCTAATGTAGAACAGATAAATAGAAAATAAGTTCTTAAGTATTTTGGTTATTCTTATAGCCAATGGATCACTTACAACCCCTCGGAGAAGAAATATGTATATTTTTCTTTTGATGGAAGGACAATAAATGATTTTTTGGGGAGGGGGGAATGTAAAAATATTTTTTAATAATCAAATTTATTTACTATTTATTGCTAGTAGAGATGTTCTAAAACTCATGACGGAGAAAATACTGTAAAAAATAATAATAATAAAACAATGTCAATTTAATTATTAATGTTAACTTAATTACAAAATTTAAAAATATAAGAATAATTTTATATAGTTGGTTTTTATGAGTAAAATTATAAAAAATTAATTATCATCATTATTATAAACCATTTTTGATATAATATTTCAAAATTTATAATTAATAATAATATAAAAACTTAATACATATAAATAATATATATTTGTATATTTGTGTATATGTGAAATATAAATTGATATATGTAAATATGTGAAATATAAATAATAATTGTAAATTAAAATTTATTTTTTTAAGATGGAGGTTTTTGTCACTCATGGTTATCAAGGAAACTCTTCCGGATAGATCATATTAGTTTTTGGATCTATCTTTTTGGAACACTTAATGATGTTTATTATCAAGAAAATGATGTTAAGTGAAATCAACAAACCACATAGTTATAATAGAGATGCAATAGTACATTACAAATGACTATAAAATCAAATAATGATACAATAAATGGGAATAAAATTTATTTTAAAATATAAAGTAAAATAATGATTCATATTTATAACCATTATTAATTTCATAACTTTATATTTATATTTAATTAATAAGCGCATAAAAAAATTAAAACTTATTTCAAAATAGATCTCTTTACATATATAATTAGTGTTATGCATTTCATATTAAAAACATAAAATAAAAAAAATTATAAAACATGTCAAAGAAAACTGGCAAGCTAACTAGCCATATAAATTAAATGACTAATAAATGTAAATAATTCATAATAAATATCAAAATATTTACTTGATGATACATCTTATATTGTCAAAATTAAAATTCATAAAATTAACTAAATTATAACTTTATTACTATTATTATTACTTTTTCTTATGGAAAAATCTTAATTTTATTGAACCTGAAATCAAACAACAAAATTACATTAATTACATTATGTAGATGGTGATAAGCATTTGGTCATGTCAGCATGTTCGTTGATGTTCAATAAAAGAAAGACACTTTAAAAATTACATAATTTTCCTAGGGCTAAGTGTGATAAAAATCACTTAGCTTCCTCTTTTTTTCCTTTCTTTTTCTCTACATTTTTCCAAAGTGCTTGTTTAGGATTGGTTGTTACTATTTCCAAGTGATTTCCTTCTACCTTCTAAGATGCTTTTTTAATTGAGTTCAATATCTTGAAAACATGTGACCTCTTTATGCCCCTCAATTCCATTTCAGTGTGTGTTTCCGCTTCCTGTTGCACTATTGCTATGATCTCTATTGATTTAGTACCCTTCTGTCTATGAGCCATTATTCTTGATTGATATCTAGCTTCTCCATTTGATTGGCTACTGAGTTGTGTTTGTGTTGTTGTATTTTGAGTATTTTACATGGTTGCTTCTTCTTGATCATCAACGATCTCAGGAAATTTCCATTGCCTTGGTTTTGGGACCTGCCTCTTTTCTTTTAACCTTTTTTGCTTGTAGGCAAGTGTTTTGAAGATGTCCTATTTTAAAACATGTGCGACATCATAGTTTTGTATTCTCATAATCCAAACTTGTGTCCACTGAAGGATTTCATGTTTTAAAAGAATTCAATTAGAGAGACCTTTGCTAAGGTCTATTTCTACACATATTTCGACAAATGTAAAGATGTTTTTTGTTGTTTTGTCGAGGTCCATTTTTTTGAATTTACCGAGGGTATTTCCAATTTCCTCCAATACTTAATAGTGTCAAAATGCAAGAGGAAGGTTTGGTAAGCTCGCCCATACCAATATTTTTGTTACCACCATGATCATAGCTTCAAATTTTGGGAACCATGGGGTAATGAAAGGCCCAAATCAACCCAAAAATGATGGCCCTTCTTTCAGAACTTTTTCCATATCTTCCTGTGTCAAATTGAACTATGAAGAATCCTTTGGAACATAAGTAGAGATCATAGTTTTGTGTCCAAGAGGAATACCCCCACTGATATAATTCTTCAGGGCTCGGATAGAAGCCATTAAACTGACACATTAATGCCATAGATTGTACATCAACAAAATAGGATTTTACCTCTTGGGTCTTCAAATCCATGGGCGATACCTTGCCCATTTTCTCAACAATACAAGGTTGTAAATTTTTTTGGATCAGATCAACTGGAGCGGTAATCTTCCCTTTCACTACATCCTTGCAAGAGATGGATCCATTGAGGTTTCTAGGATTTGAATTAGGGTTTTCACCACCTTGCAGCCTCAGATTTAATATTATGGTAGAATCGTTTGCCACGCCACAATCTTTCAACTAGAGAGAGTCCTGTTGCACTTTTCCTTCGTATAAAAAAACTTGGAGTGTTGTTGGTATTCCCAAGTCATTTTGAATGTTTTTCTTTAGTTTTTTCATTAGATTCATGTCCTAGATCCATCAAATAGAGGGATTCCCATTTAAATTATTGAAGAAGATCTGGTATTTTCCTCTTTCTTTCTATATTTTTTCTATATTTAGATCGAAAGGAGATAGAGGAGACACATAGAAGGGAGGATTTGGGAATAAGATCTGAGATTTATTACTGTCGTAAGCTAGATCCATCCATTCTTTTGTATAATCAAGTAGTATCCTAGAACCTCAATTCTGCCAACCACAAATGTGCACAGGCCACGACTCCTTTATGCGCCAAAGACTCATCCTAGCAAAGCATAGTATCAAATTTGATATAAAAGTTAACTCCTGTGGCATCCAACAAGCTCATTCCCGCCATGGCCATTATATAAGCATTAGAGAAATTTTGAGGTCTAAAATGGGTTTCCCAAGGAATATTATAAAATAATAGTGGAAATAATAAAATAATATTAGACTAACTTATCAAGTTTTGGAGGGAGAAAAAAAAAACATAAGTTTTCAACTCATATTTTTAACTTATCTCTCCATGATTTTACTCAAATTTTGAATGGGAGCACTCGTTGGATGCAAAATTTAAATCTTCATCCAAGGAGTACCCATGTTGCATACTTTCATGTAGTACGGTCCACTGAAAGTATGCAACATGGGTACTCCTTGGGTCAAGGAGTACCCATGTTACATACTTTCATGTAGTACAGTCCACTGAAAGTATGCAACATGGGTACTCCTTGGGTCAAAAAGTAAATTATGTATCCAATGAGTGCTCTTGTTCAAAATTTGAGTAAAATTGTAGGAATATAAGATGAAAATATGAGTTGAAAAGGTAGTTTTATGTTTTTTTATTCTTTATCTCTTTACCTTTTTACTATATAAATGGTGAGTCATCCCTATGGTTTAAATCATCATATTGAATCATATTGGTTCTTATAAAGTTAATTTTTGTTGCATATTTTTGTTTTGAGACCTATTTTTTACCTCAATTTTTTTCTAATGAGTAGATCTCTTGCCATCAACAATGACTTTAAATCAATTGTTACTCTTTTCCATGGTTCCATTTTCGTCACGACCCCAAGTGCATGGGCCTTCTGCATATCGAAATCTCTACTTTCCCTCAAGGGTCCAGGGCATATATCTACAGAGAGATGTGAACTTCTCAGTCTCTAAAACAAAACATTTCCTACAATGACCACTGTGGATAATAAAAAGTCTTCTACTAAACTCCTATGCACTCCATCAAAGCTTATGGACAACCAGGCATCGACTACCACACATGGCAAGACTTCATGGCTGCAAACCCTAACACTCATCAAAATATCCATTTCCTTCAAATCCTTATTACATCAAATTTTTTCTTCTTATTATTATTATTAGTAGTAGTAATAGATAGAATTCATTACATTACAGAAAAATTACACAATTTGTAGTCATAGAAAGTCTTTGGCAAATGATGTCTGGTTTGAACAAAAAATAAAAAAGACTAGCTACGCAATAACTATTGTAGGTATGACCTGTTACCCATGTGAGGGTGACCATATGGCATCCTATAATGTTTTGAAAATAGTTTGTGTCATAAAAAAATAGAGGAACAACAAAAGAATAAGAGTAGCAAAGAGATATTTTCTCGATTCTCATTTGTGATATGTCTTGTTCTCCTCGCCTTCCTTCAGCCAAGGTAGACACTACCAGTCCACCAATATGAGGCCATAGTAAGCATCATCATCCAACTAAGGGTGCACCTTTGACTACAGATTGGTTGTTGCATCTTCACCACTAATCATTAGTTTTTCTCCCTTGTTCCTTGAAGGCATTGGCTCCTCTGGTGTTTTCTCCACAACATTGCCCAATTTCCAAGAAATTCAATAGCCAAACTCCCCTTACTTTATGAATTTACGATACAAAGTCTGGAAGGGTCTAAGAGGAAGACATATTAGTAGCGTAGAATGATTTTTGAGGTGAAAAAGGGGGCGATAATTATATACTCAAAGCTCCAGTGATGACTCTTAGTGTTACCCAAGCATGAACTAGGTGGAAGTCAAGGTCCATGAGCCAACCTTCGACCACTGTCACTACTTCTTCTTGGGCTCGGAGGTGGCAGCCAAATAGAGTTTGTAATGCCCATAGGTTGTCTCCAGTATTTCCCAGCTCCCGAGACTCCATGTTTGCGGCCATGTGTTGATAACAGCATAGGAGATCCTCATTGAAGTGTTGTGCTCCATGGGCATGCCAGGGAGGAAGAGGCGATCAATCTTGGCCTCCACCCGTTCTCCTAGGACAACCACGCTCTCTCACCATTGTTACAGGTCTTTGACAACTCTATCACCCAACCTTCTACAACCAGTTCCTAATGATTAAACCTTCACCTTGTTAAATGAATGTATAGTTCCTAAGCTATCCATAAATGCCAGGTCCTTATCATCATGCTACCATAGTGCATGTATTTCCTCATATCTGTGTAGATGGATAGTCTGAAGCATCATCGTTCTCTCATTTTAATTGCCTTGGCTTCAGAAAAAATGCAGGTGTTTAATGCCATCTCATGTTACTTGGTCACCCGAATCCGGGACTAGTTATTATTAATATTATTAATTATAAAAATAATGTATATATGAGTTCAACACACACATAACAAGATTCTTAACATCATAAATTCACTCCTATTTTCTAGAAAATATTCTTAACTTGTAAATAGGTTTTCCAACAATACCATAAACTAATCTTATGTTTATGAATATTACATGCACAAAAAACCATAACTTATTTTTACTTGGCAATTATTCATATAATTTTTTTTATTTAATAAATTTAATTAAAAATTAAAAATAACATAATGATAAATATCAATCTTAATACATAAATAATATTGAACTAATTTAAATACATCTTAAAAATACAAAATTTAATAGGTGAAATTTATATAAATATAAGTAATATTATTAAAAACCCATATGAAATTTTTGAGCTTTGAATTCATGATTTATAAAGAACTATCATTAATTTAACTATGGTGTATAAAAAAAATTATTATTCGCTTTTGAAAAACCTGAAATGGCCATAATGGAAACGTGTTCAACCTGTCCCTGTGTCCTGGATTTGCAAGTCAAAAACCTTGTAAATGTTGGACCAATGCACCACATTTTTACCAATCTTGACCATGGCATGGCATGCTTTTACAGGATTCATCCGATCCAGGTAACACTGACTGGTTACAACAGTGGGCAGAACGCGTCAAAACATTTGACTAAAAATGCATTGAACATGAACACGGCTCCTCCCCCTCAACTCAGCGTGAAAGCGGTCTTGTTCTCACGCTAAGAGATCACTCTTATTTGCGTGGAATCACAACCACGTAGCTCTGTACATATAGTTTGATCTCTACAACAACAACCACAAACAGATTTGAATGAGAAGAAAAGATGGAAACATTACTGAAATTCAAGGCAACTGCTGTGATAGTATTGGTTAATGTCTTCGTGATGGTCTACTGCAATAACCCACCACAGATCCCTCACGTTGCCCTTAAGGTAATTATAATTGGTATTGGTTCTTCTTATTATAATTTGCACCAACAGTATCAATGATGCTATATCCTTCAATGGCTGCAATACTTTTCTGTTGTTTGATTGTATCAGGAGTTAAGTTTGATGAAATTGGTCCAGACATCATTCTATCACATGAACCACATCCATTTCACTTACAATACAGTGTCCCTAAGTTTGATGAAATTGGTCCAGACATCATTCTATCACATGAACCACATCCATTTCACTTATAACACAGTGTCCCTAATTTGCAAAGGGATGCAACTTGAGCCACAGATGGGCAGTGCCATGTTTGGATTCACTGTTCTTGCATTTTTATCTCATTCTCTCATTGCTATAATAGCATCTATGTCAGAGTATGCATATCCTGCTGGAAGTGCCCAGGTTGGATTTTCTGCAGTGGTTCTCTCCCTCAAGATCCTTTTGAACAAGCTGGATGACCACCTCCATGGCGGCCTCAATGATGTGGGTTGGATGGAGGCCCTTGTGGTGCCATTTCTTTTCCCTGACAGAGCAGTTATTGTGGCTCTTCTCTGTGGAGTCTTGGCAGGCTATATCTATCTCCATATCAAAGAGCTGTTTGTGTGCTTTTGCATTAAAGCTTTTGGGTGTGTCCGCCCTGAATGTTCAGATCCTTTGATCTGGCTTTGCCCCTCCTGCAAAGTCAGAAATGGTGTGTTTCTTGCACATTGTCATAACTGTCGTCAGTCCAGGGCTTACATTCTAGGGATAACTGTCGTCAGTCAAGGGATTATATAAACATACTTGCTTTGTCACTGTTCAGCTAATTTGCGTTGAGCCTGTAGTCTCCCTTCCCGATGTCATATCCTCTCTTCCTCATTTCATAAAATACCCTAATTTTAGGGTTTGAAAAAAATTATATATATTAAGGCTATAAATGTATCAATAAATAAGTGTGGTATCCCAGTTTAGTTTAGTTTCTGTGTTATAAACTATGTTTTGGAAAAAAAGTTGCAAATTGCGATATAGAGTGGAAATTTTAATTATTTTTAAAGGCAGAGGATCTGTATAGATTTTGGTGGCAGTGATTATGGGTAAGTCTGTTATTTAAATGAATATGAATCATTTTCGAAGGGTTTTAATAAATTTTCATGGTTTTTCTAAAATGTTTAACAATGAAGAATTATTGTACAGAATTTTACTAATTATAACATAAATTTATCCAAAAATTATGAAAAAATAATTAGAAACACATATCATTTTATATCATTTTATAGTGTAAAAAATTTATTAAAACTTTTCACTTATATTACAGTCAAATGTCTCACAATTATTTTTTTAGTAATATTAAAAAATAAATAATTTATTTTATTGTTAAATCCTTCTCTTAACATAAACTAATAAATAGGAGAATATAGATCTACCATCATGAAGTCATTGGTTTCATGGTGTGATAAACCTTTTTCCAGTGTGTGATAAACCTTTTAAAAATATAAGTGTGTTATAATTGTTTTCTCAAAATTTTCAATAATAAAAATATATATAAGTTTTAATACATTATATTTTATTTATAAATAATACTATATATAATATAAAGATAGATAAAATATATCAAGTTTGGCCAATGAGTATATGAGCTTTTGGCACAATGTTATATAATAAATTAAGATAAATATTTGTAAAAATGAGTGCAGATGTATGGAAAGCATAAAAATTTTCAAGATGTAATTTTTTAATGCAGAATTTAACAAACAAATTTATATACATTAATTTTTATATTTAAAGTTGAAAAACAATATTTTATTATAAATACTAGTTTTTTTTAGATTTTTATTAATTAAATTATAATATAGAATTTTGAAAGATGAAAATTATGAATATGAGTCATTATTATTTTATTATATGAATTTAATTTTATATAATAAATTAATTTTTTTGTTTGATAGATATTGAGGCTCTTGAAATGAGTGGAGGCTTCACATGTGTTTTGAGTAGTCATGATTAACGAAATTGGTAACCTTTTCACCACGGCACATCATGTCACCATCTATTCTAGGCTCAATGAATGTGGTAAAATGGATATTAATTTATAGTTAGTATTTATATTTATGTAGATAGACATGTCTATTTTGAAATAAGGCTTCCAAAATTTTAATTTAATTATTAATAATTATTAGATCTATAGTAGGTATTTAACCTCAACATAATATTCTAGAATATTCTTAGTATGCACAAATGAAATGTTGAAATTTATATTCAAAGTAGTTATGTCTCTTTTACTTTTTTAATTAATTTTTTTTTATATGAACAAGTATATGTGAAGTAAATGATAATTAGTTATAGTTTTTTGAACATATAGAAAGAAATATATTTATATCTTTATGTTTATGATATAAGATATATCAATAAATAGAACAATATATATACCATGAAAATGTGATTGATTACATTATATGAAAAATTTATGTTGTAAACTCAAAAAATCTTTAAAATGAAATTTAATTATAATTATTATTTCAATATTTTATATATATTCACATTTTTATATATAGATATTTTTATTTTTAATTATAAATTTAATAATTAAATTTAAACACAAAATTATCAATATAAATGATTATTATTAATTAAATTAAATTTTATATGATATGCATTTTATAAATTTTTATTGAATTTTTTTTTATTAAAAAATTTATAATTTATAATAAAAATTAAATTACATTTAAATTAATTTATTATATTATTATCATGTCTCTTTTTTGGAATAAGAAACTTCACAAACAAATGATTCACAGTATTTACATTATTATAACTTGTCAAATGAACTACTTGTCTGTACACGTGGCCAATTTTTTTTACATGATGTTAAATTTGTTTATATGTAAAAACAAATAATGAATAACTAGTACATTTTGTTTTTTTTTTTTTATAGCTGTTTGGACACAATTTGGATCTTTATATTTATCTCATATAATGTAAAAATAAATAGGACGGTGTGCATAACCCAAAAAAAAAAATGATTACATTCTATAAAATGATTGATTACGTTGTAGGATGAGAAATCTTTAAAATTTTAATGCTTATATGTTGGGAGTAAAACAACGAAAAACAGTAAGAATTTATCTAGAGAAATAAACATAAAAGGTCAGCAACAAATCATTAACATAAACACACGTATTTAACCGGGAAAAACCCCAAACTCCGGGGAAAACCCATCCTAATGAAATTTCATTAGCATTGGCTAAAACCCTGACCAATCCGGCCAAGTGAGCCTTCACCGCTCACCTCCAGGCCTACCTTACAATGAAGTCTTCCCAGCCTTTTATAGGCTCCATTACATGCAATACCATAGGCTGAAAACTATGGGTGCACAAAACCATGTGCCCCAAAACCACCATTGTTTACCCTAGTCCACATTGACTCTACCCCGAGTCATGTTTACCTAACAATTCCCCCCTTAAACTTGACTTGGGGCTTCTTGACTAAATCCAGCCAAACCTGCTAAGTGAGACAACCCCGCTCACTCTAGCTCTTCCCCCCTCAAATTTTTACCCAAGGTAATTGTTAATTTGGCATCCCCCCTATCACCTAGGTCTAACCCAGACTTTACCAGTGATTACCCAGGGGTACGCATGCCATACCAGGTCTTACAGCAGTATGCCCATTTACATGTAAAAATTAACTCCATTATAATAATTTTTTTTTTTGTTTCATTGTTGCTATTCTTTAAATTACCATTCTCTACATTCATTCATGATTTAAAATCTGGCGCAGCCAACCACCATCATAAAAAAAAAGAATCGGCCCAATAAAAAAACCACCAGTAGCGGCCTTGTAAAACGCTCTGTTGCCAAGCCCCTCGCTGCCACGATCCCGCTCTCCAATCCGGCGTAGAGGAGCCCAATGACGCTCAGTCGATTTGCCAAACTTCATTCCCGTGTGGCCAGAGGCGTCCAAGACCCTCTGAACACCTGAACCAGCGTGTAGAAAACCATCCAGCGCTCGATCTACGCCGCAGAGGCCGCAGATCCATAGCCCATAGAACCGCTCCCGCACGCGGACTATGTAAGTGGCGTGCATTCCTCTGCAAATATGGCGGTCTCAAAGCTGGCGTGCATTCCTCTGTCAGCAGTAGTTCCACACCAGATCTGCCAAATTTTATGCAGACCCGTCCTTGCCACACGCAGATCTATTCAGATCTAATGCCTCCTTTACTCGCAGATCGGCTTTTGATAACACTGATCCACAACAGATCTGCCTACTTCACGTGCAGATCTAGATCTTCACGCATCAGATCCTTCTTTCGTCTTGGGTCCAATCATTTCACAGCGAACCAGGCACTGTTCTCAGCTCACGACAAAGCACGACTGCAACTAATCAACACAGCTCCTTTGCGACCTCTTGCTGAACACGGCTTCTCTTCTAATTCGTTTTTCTCGGCTGTAACATCCGCCATTCTAAGAAAAAACCGAAAAATACAATTCAAAACAAACCAAAAAACCATCTCCGGCCATCAAAACCTTCGAGGGGATACGCTGTGGTTTCTGCTATCACCAGATCCACAGTCCACGCAAGAATGAATTCATAATTTTAAATCCCATGCTCGATGTTTTTGGACCTTGCGCATAGCAGCGTTCATCAATTTTCGGACTATAATAGATCTAATCAGATCCAGCATATTCACACGGAAATCTGATGCAGATCCGTCCTTTTACGTATCGCTGTCTAAGAGAAAATTTCATAGATATAGCAAAATCACTAAACTCGGCAGCTCATTCCAGATTTCAGATCTTCATCGCTCCGATACCAATTGTTGGGAGTAAAACAGCGAAAAACAGTAATAATTTATCCAGAGAAATAAACATAAAAGGTCAGCAACAAATCATTAACATAAACACACATATTTAACCGGGAAAAACCCCAAACTCCGGGGAAAACCCATCCTAATGAAATTTCATTAGCATTGGCCAAAACCCTGACCAATCCGGCCAAGTGAGCCTTCACCACTCACCTCCAAGCCTTCCTTACAATGAAGTCTTCCCAGCCTTTTATAGGCTCCATTACATGCAATACCATAGGCTGAAAACTATGGGTGCACAAAACCATGTGCCCCAAAACCACCACTGTTTACCCTAGTTCACATTGACTCTACCTCGAGTCATGTTTACCTAACATTATATAGATTTAGAAATAAATAAGACGGTGTGCATTAAAAAAAAAGGATTGATTACATTCTATAAAATGATTCATTACGTTTTAGGATGAGAAATCTTTAAAATTGTAATGCTCATATAGATTTAGAAAGATTTCAATGTAAGAAAATACAAACATTTTGAGATGTTTTATTTTATTTTTATTTAATTAGAATGAAAGATAATATATATATATGTATTGTATTTTTATTTAATTAGAATGAAAGATATTATATATATATATATATATATATATATATATATATAGTTTCTCAAAGTTTAGAATATAATTTTTTTATTAATAAAAAATACTTATAAATTTATTAATCAATAATAAATTATGAAAATTTGATTATTATATTAATTACAATTAGAAAAATATCTAGGGTTTTTGGGTTGAAAAAGGAGGAAATGACTCTTACATTGGCATGATTGCTTCTGAGTTGACTTGCATTTCTCTATCTTCTTGGGTCAAGATCTTAATGCTCTTGTGTCTTTTTTTTCTGTCTTCCTTAACCATCTTGAGGATCTTTGAAAGGTTACATATATGAACTCCTAAATGGGGATTTGAAGAAATTGAACCAGATTGAGCATTATCTATTTGACTCTTGGATTTCAGATATTCCCTGTAAATAGTCTTGATATGTTAGTATGACATGGATTGCAGATCTTTATCCGGACATGTCTGGTAGGGAAATTGACATGTGTGGATCATCAAGATCCATATTTTCTAGGAGATCTTAAGTCTCATGCTCTTCCATTACTGAGCTAGTTGACTCATTTGGTGGAGAATTTTGTTTATTACCTTCTAGATTCCTTTTCTCAAACTTTATTAGTTCCAAAAAAAAAATGGGAAGACTTTCAATAACTAGTTGGGGTACTAAATTATTATCTTCTTGTGCTAGGGTCTCATCCAAAGAGGAGAGAGACATAGAACTATTTCTAGGCATGAGGTTTTGATCTAAATTTGTAAAGGTCTCAAATTCCTTTTCCTTATGGGAAAATTTTCAAAACACTCTTACTCTTTATGAATGGATTGATTTGTTGTAAATCCATTACAATCAAAGGATACTCTCTAAAAATATGTCCATATTCATTACAAGGTATGAATCAAAGGATACTATCTAAAAATATGCCCATATTTAATATAAGGCCTGCATCTAAATGGGACATTTTGATAAATACAATGTCTATCTCCAAAGATTATCATGACAATAAGTGTTTATTGAAGCTAGAAGAGGTTGCTAAATATTCATATAGACATATATCTTTGCATAGGATGTGTATCTCCCTCTCTTAGTTTTCCCCTAAACTTTGACAAAACTACTAATGACATTGTGAATTGCTTCAAGGATTTCTTCCTCACAGTAATCCTTTGGAACAGGAAAAACTAAATCCATACCAAGGAAGCAAGGAGGTATTCCTTCTTAAGATTGTAACACTCCTTCTAAAATAGCATGAATAGGCCAACATTATTAAAAAATTAAAACCCTCCTTCAAAAACCCTCATGGAAAAAACTACTATGAAGAACCCTTTTGCTTCTAGCTGCACATCCATTTTTCCTTTGAGGTTCCATTTATTTTGGATCCAACCGATCAAGAATTTTTTAGAGGGCCATAATCTAATTAACTTGAAAATCAAAGCATGATCCTACATATATTAGTTTTATTTTGAAATCTTGTTGGATTTGACCTCATACTTGGATCTTTCACTTCTTTTGGTAGGCAACATCCTAAAATTTTATGTTGCCAAAATGATCCAAGTAGTGGTTTATCAGAGTGATCAAAAGCTTCATTTTCTTCAATTGAGCTTTGAAAAGAACTCAAATGATGAGGAGTTTGTGAGAGATTGTTGGTCGATCCACCATTTGACTGATGGAGGGGGACGACCCCCCTCTTGCCAAACTGACCATGAAAATATGACTGAGGAAGGGGGATGATCCCCCTCTTGCCAAACCAACAATGAGCAACTATGTAGAAGAAACCTTAGGAAAAAGCCATAGATGAAAGGATGATATGTTAATTATAATAATATTTGTTTGCATCTAGCTTATGATGCTTATTAATATTATTAAAATTTAATTCATTTTTTAATATTTTTAATATTTTAAAAAGGTAATAAATTATTTAATTTTATTTTTATATTTAAAAATATTTGAGAGAATTTTTTTATATTATCATGGTTTTAATGGATTAAGAGATTATGAAGATTGATATTGTTATAGATATTTTGATATTGTATTTTAATTTGGGTATACCAGAGAAAATAATTTACATCTTTAATGCTCTTATGAGTATTTTGATATTGTAATTTAATTTGGGTTTACCCGATCATTTTAAGAGAAATGATTTACATCTTTAGTCTTCTTATTCTTATAACAAATCACCATATTCATGGAATTTTGGAGCACCCTATTTCAAGCTTATAAGTCCTTTGGAGCACCCTATTTCAACATTATAAGTCATTTGGAGTACCTTATTTCAAGCTTATAAGTCCTTATTCTTATTCTAAGAATGTTATTTATTTACTCTAATTTAGTTAAAATAGAAGGATATTTTTTATCATTTGATTTGTGAGATTTTTTATTACTTAAATTAGGATTGATCACCTCTTTATAATATCATAGTTTTTAAAAAATTCTCTAATTATTTATTGGATGACAATTTCTTTTTACATTAAACAAATAAGTTTTTCAATATCATCTTTATACTTCAAAGTGACTCATCTCTTTATTCACAAGGATTTAGTAATAAACTTTTGATCTTTATGTTATCTAGTTTTGTCAATTATATTATGTATCTTCTTTAGTAAGGTGAATACTTAGTCACAACCATATTAGTAAGAAGTATTTTTTTTAATTAAAATAAAATAAACAATATTAAATTTTCTCTTTAATCTTAAAATTATAAAATACTTTTATTTTTTTATTCATTAAAAAAATAAAAAATATATATAAAATTTTATCAATATAAATATATAATAAACTAATACTCATTTGTAAAAATAAATTTTATCTCTATTTTTATACTATAACTTATATAAATAAATATATCCATATAGATATCATTTAAAAAAAATGAATTATATTACATAATTAAAAATATTAAAATATCAATTTTTTTTAAGATTGAAAAAATACATATTATATTTAAAAATTATATCAAATAATATGAAAAATAAAATATACAGTGAAAAGAAATAATTTAGTGTGTTAATTATAATTTTATAAATTAAAGTAAATAGAAAACTTAAAACGTATGGGTTTCATTAATAAACTCTGGACTATTTGGACGATTGTTTTTGTGTTTTAGGTAAGCATCCATAGTCATACTTTTTTTTTATAAGAAGGATCTCTATTAAAATAAAATAAGGATAAAATAAAATCTGGGTTCACAAACAGTTCCTATTTATATATATTTCGAAAAAGCAAGCAATTATATGACACAAAATAATAATTTTAAAATGAATTTACAAAATAAATCAATTTTTAATCTGTTAAATAAATATTTTAAATTTTTTAACCTAGTAATAAACTTTTATTTTATTTTATATTTAATAATTATTAAAATATTATTTTTAATCAAATGTAACTTTTTCCAATATTAATTAAAAAATAAAATAAATGTTTGTTAGAAATTCTCAATCCGGAACCAATTTCAATAAGTGGCCATAGAATTCGATCCAAATGATCAAGTAACCCTAAATTGGCACACAACTGGAGTTTCATTCAAAGATGGACCAAAGACTCCATAGGAAGGAGACGATTCTGCATTTGTTTGTACGTTTGTTTATGGGTCAGTTAATGACGAAAATATAGCGTGTACAATTTAATTACATTATCAAGCTCCACTGTAAGCTCATCCTTTTCTAATACCATTGATTTTGACATTATGAAACCGAAGGTCCAAAACTGTAGGCCAATGTTTTCATTATCCTTTGGAATATATAATTGTATAATTTTTATTAAAAGTTTTAGATTCCATCTCCGGAAATTGAATTTAGATCCTTTTCTCTATTATTAATGATTTGACACTATAAAGTGGAAGCTCCAAGAGGCGTTGGTGCTTTGATCATTTCTTTCTTTTATATATATATATAAATATATAATTTAAATGATTGAATTGAAATGCAAAGAACCATCTAAATTCTAATCATGATAATAAATATTTTAATATAAATTTATAAAAGTATTAAATTTCAAAATTTTAAATAAAAATAAATTTATTATAAATAATTGTTTTAAAATACTAATCTAACATTTTTTTTATTTATCCTAACAATATGGCATCGCGTGAGATGTGATAGAGATTTTATTTAAATTTTATAAAACATGAAAATTCTATTTATGATGATTTTATTATTATAAATTTATTCATATTCAATTGCTATGGCTATGTTTTGGATGTGATAATTTTTTAATTTAAATTTTAGAAAACATGAAAATTGTATTTATCATAATTTTATTATTACAAATTTATTATATTTATATTTAATTGCTCTAGTTATGGCTATTTTCTTGATTTATTATATTTATAACTATGGCTATTTTCTTATTTATTATATTTATAATTATGGCTATTTTCTTATTTATTATATTGACAATTATGGTTATTTTCTTGTTTGAAGTTTTTATATTGAATTGTTTAAAATAATTTGTAATTTATAATATTTTTTATTTTGAATAGTATGTAATTAAACTATATCTACACATATATGTAAGTTAAAAAGTGATTTCCATTAATCAAAAAGTGATTTCCATTAATTAAAGATGTTTTAATTTGCTTTGTGTTAACCAAATTTACTCAATTTTCTATATTATATCTAAATACAAGAGTCTTATTCATCGAAGAGATTTTTTTTTTTTTTCTAAGTATGACTAATTCTATTATGTATAAAATTACTGGTACAAAACTGCCACAGCGTCAGCTTGGAGAGCCTGAGCGCTGGGCTTGATAGTCAAGCAAGTCAAAGAGAGTCTGGACTGCCCAGAATGGGAAACCAGTCCTTTAAACCACAAAGTCTGAACCACCCATGAAAGGGAAACCAGTTTTAAGTTTACATAAAACAAACTAACATGAGAGAAAAAAATAGTGAACTGCATGTTCAGCAGAGCAGTAAAGCTAGGAAGCATATGTTTTCTACATAAACAGAACAAAAAAACCTGAGTAACTTTGCAGCTGCTATCCATGAAGGGGAGAAGGAGGCTCTTCGATGATTCTGCAGGCATACGTGTCGCTTCTATCCACTTGTCCTTCGTTGAGAGCTCGCCCTCTACTTGTGCGCCCCATCTTCATGTTGAACTCGTGCTGAGGAGTCGGAACAGAAGTGGCTGGAGCAGCACAAGGGAAGATGGAGCTAAGAGGGGGGGGAGGAGTCGCAGTGCTGGGCAGGGCTATATTGGGGACTTCTTCCCGAAGAGTAACAGTGATAAAAGCCGTGAAGGTGGCATTGCAAGAAGTGCAATCAAACCGGAGCTCAGCACGCTGAGAGGTTTGTCTAATGGAGGGCCGAAGGGGTCGAGGAGCGACGCGGGGAGACTCACGAGTGGAGGGCGGAGGGGCGGGGGTTAGCAACGTGAGTAAAGACAGAATCGACACCAAACGCAGCAGCAGGGATTCCAGCATCCTCTGACAGGGTAGGGACAGAGCTATGTATAGGAGGAGGGCGCCTCTGATTAGATTGCCCACGGCTGGGACCCCGTCTGCATCTCATGCGCTCGCGGAGGCGAGGCATGGTAGCTGGCGCAGGACTGGGCTCAACGAAACACACAGAATTGACAGGGGAAGAACGAAAATCTGGGGCGCCACTGGGCGGAGCTGAAGGAGCAGGAACCAGACCACTGAGACCACGGACACTGCACCACGGACTGTTAGAAAAATGATAATTCGGAACCGGTTCAAAGCAAGCAGCTAACGAACAACGCCTCCCAGTGTTTGTTTTAACACTTGCTTCAACGCAGCCTGGAGAGCAAATCGCGTGCAAAGGAGAAGGAAATCTATAACCGTCCGCCACACCAGTCGAGCCACTACAAATGTAATCCATGTCGCAAAGAACTGCCATAACCAAGAGCCTGTTGAGCCGACCGAGAGAATAAACACTCGCGCAGGGTGGTAAATTAAGAGCTGAGTAAATGCCTGTACTGGGAGCCACATGGGCTACCCAAGCGAACTCCATCGGGAAGTGCACAGTGTGCCACGTTCCCTGAGATGCATTAATCATCTGCATCCGGTGTAGCGCGGTCGTTGTGCAGCTACATAGTGCATTGCTGAAGCAAATCTTCATCATGGATACTGTGAAGAGGGCCATGAGTGAGAGTGCTATTACTTTCTGTGCCAAAATTAGCCAAGAGATCTGCAACTTTATTGCCTTCCCTCTTTATGTGCTTGAAGGAGACCACTCTATGTTGCATTAACCAACTACTCAATCGATTTATTCTGGCCTCTAAACGCCAATTGTGAGCCACTTTTTCTGGATTGGTGCCCCAGAGAAGCCTCTTGGCTATGTTGATGATAATTTGAGAGTCTCCCTCTGTGATGATAGGAAAAAAATTATGATGTTGAATAAGACAGAGACCTTGCCATAGGCCTTCTAATTCAGCTGAGTTGTTAGAGTCCCATCTGATGGAGCCATAATATATGAGCTGAGTTTCTCCCCTGGAATTTCTAATAATGCCGCCAAAGCCAGCAGGACCAGGATTCCCTTTGGAGGCATCATCGAAATTTAGTTTGAAGACACCTTCAGGGGGAGGGGACCAATGCAAGGGCGGGGCAGGATTAGGACAGATTTTGAGGGTAGGAATGAAAGCAATGCGGATATTCCAGTTTTGCCAAATGGAAATTTCTTTGGGATTGTTAGGATAGTCCTCTTCATTCCAGGAGCGGAGAGCCAGATATTCCTGAAGATTACTACAGAAAGAGATCCACATAGGGTCGAGAGAAGAGGCTTGATTTTTGAAGATCCGTTTATTTCTTTCCTTCCACAGAGACCAAAACACAAGACCAGGAAGAAGCGACCACAGGGCGTTGAGGAGGGAAGAGAGGAAGGGGCGATGAGGCCAGGTGCAGAGAATATTAGTGATATCCCCTGTGGGTTTGTTCTTCTGACATCTAAAGCTGCATTTTTCCCAGAAGGAGTTGGCCAGAGGGCAGAGCAACAGGAGATGCTGGATGGTTTCCGCATTTTGAAGGCAGTTGGGGCATTGGGAAGGCCCAGTGAATCCTCGTTTAACAATATTGTCCCATGTGAGTATTATTTTATGGCTGAGAAGCCATAAGAATGTAGAGATCTTAGGCCAAGTGAACTTGTTCCAGATCAACACCCAAAGAGGATCACGGGGGAAAGGCGTGGGATGCATGAGAGAGTAGGCTTCTTTCGTAGTGAACATTCCTTTGGTTGTGTAGCCCCACCTAAGAATGTCAGGTTCTTCTGTGCTTCTGATTTGCCTCTTGTGGAGCTCATAGCTAAGAGCTTCCAAGTCAAGGCCTTGAGCGTGAGGCGCAATAAGCTGAGGGGGTTTCCATTGTCTGAATCCGTTGTTGTTGGTGGCTATCCACTGATGACATACCTTTACGTCATGAACATTGCTGTTATCTCCCATGTTGATGCTAGGGAAGGCATCGAGAAGAGTCAAATTTTGCTGCCAAGAATCCTACCAAAATCTCGCCGAGTTGCCATTGTGAATTTCCCAGAAGCTGTTTTGTTGGATGAGAAAGTAGTGCTGTTTGGCCGTGTTCCAAATGAGGGAACCCTGTTGCTCCGGAATGATCCTGATTAGATCGGCCGAGGGCCTATTGTTAGCATATTTAGCAGTCCACAGTTTGGCCCAAGGTGTGTATGGTTTGGACACCCAATTCCACCAGATGCGAGCAACCATAACCTCATTGCTGTGTTTGGGATCTCGAAGATTGAGTCCACCTGCGTCCTGGGAGAGCATACAGTGTCCCAGCTTACAAGATCCCACTTCCGATTCCTGCCAGAGGAGCCCCAAAGAAAATTGCGCTGCAAAGATTTGATTTGTTTGAGGACCCATTTAGGAGCTGCAAGAACAGAGAAAATATAGAGTGGCATCAACTGCAACACGGCTTTGATAAGGACTAGTCTACTGGCCAGATTCAGAGCTCTGAAGGTCCAAGAGGAAAGCCTGATTTCCAGTTTATCAAGAAGCTTGGTCCAGGAGGAGTTTCGGATGGCCGAGTCAATGAGGGGGGCACCCATATATTTGTCAGGGAGAGAGGCAATGGAAAAGCCAAGGATACGAGCAATGTTGGCTTGAGTGAGGGGAGGGGTGTTAAAGAAAAAAATCTGGGATTTGGAGTCATTAATGGTAAGACCAGAGGCAGAAGAGAAGAGGCGAAGAATGGCTTTGAAGGAGCGAGCTTCCTGAACAGAGGGATGGCCAAAGAGCATGTTGTCATCCACAAATTGCTGGTGGGTGGTGACAGGGGCACCATGAAGGGAGATGCCACGCAGCTTGAGAGTTTGGACCTCCTTATGGATTAATCGACCAAGGCCTTCAGTCATGAGAACGAAGAGGAAAGGGGAGAGAGGATCCCCCTGCCTAATGCCACGAGAGGGATAAAAAGAGGGGGAAGGAACCCCATTGAAAAGTATGGAGACAGAGGTAGAGGTGATGAGACTCATTATCCATCTAATCCACATTTGATCAAAACCAAAAGCATTTAAAATATGTTGTATGTAATTCCAATTCAGCTTGTCAAAGGCTTTGGAGAGATCTATCTTGAGAAGCATACCTGGTCTTTTGCAAGTCTTTAAAGACTGCATAATTTCATGAGTTAAAATTATGCCGTCCAGAATTTGGCGCCCTTCTACATATCCAGTCTGTTCCGGAGAGATGAGGAGCGAGAGGAGCGGCTTGAGTCTGTTAGCAATAAATTTGGAAATGACTTTGTAGATAACGTTGCAGAGAGCAATAGGTCTGAATTTTTCCGGTTTGCTGGGCTGGTCCTCTTTAGGTACTAGCGCGATGAAGGTGGCGTTGAGGGAGGGCAGAAGCCAATGCATGGTTCTTGACTCCTCAACTAGCTGCAGACTTCAAATTTGATGAGGTCCCAGAAATGGTGGAAGAAGTTAGAAGTAAAACCATCAGGTCTCGGAGCCTAACCATCCTTGAACTGCGCCATAGCTTCGTCCACTTCTTGAGGGGAGACAGGTCGAAGAAGCATTTGGTTATGCTCAGCAGTGACCAATTTAGGAATGAGCCGCTTAATTTGCTCAATTTCCGTTTTTCTATTTATTTGAGGCTCTTGCTAAATTTTTTTGAAATAATAAACCAATTCCTGTTGCATATCTTCATGATTCTCCATTCTTTCCCCTTGATGATTGATTATGTGGCTAATTCTGTTTTGCATCCTGCGCTGCATGGTGGAGGCGTGGAAGAACTTGGTGTTTCTTTCACCCTCCTTAAGCCAGCGGACTCTAGATTTCTACCTCCAAAGGATCTCTTCCTGCTTGTATCGCTCTTCTAGCTGATTTTGAAGATCATGCTCCTTCGCAGCAAGCACCTCCGTCCGTCCCTTAGTAATGATTTCCTTTTGCACCTCATTCATGTTTTGCTCAAGGATCTTCTTCTCCTGGAAGATGTTGCCAAAGGTAGTCTGATTCCAATGTTTAATTTGACCTTTGAGGTATTTGAGCTTTTGCTGAAATTGATACATTTTTGAACCCTTTGGTGGCTGAAAGTTTCTCCAAGCCACTTGTATCATGTATTTGAAGGAGGGATGTGTCAGCCAGAAAGCTTCAAATCGAAATGGCCGCTTTAAGTGTGACCCTAAATTTTGCCATTGTAGAAAAATGGGCCAGTGATCCAATCCAGCAAAGGGAAGGATTGAGCTTCTGATGTCTCCCCCCATGTGAATTGCGTTATCTGAGATTAGAAATCTATCCAACTTTGAAGCGATTTGCTGACCTCCTACTCTTATGTTGCTCCAAGTGAATAAGCCATTGGAGAAGGGTATGTCAATGAGCCAATTATTATTGATAAAGTTCTTAAAATGACTGCTTTCCAGCTCTGATCTAGATTGCCCTCCTATTCTTTCTTCCATTCTCAGGATCATATTGAAATCGCCTCCGATAATCCAAAGAGGGTGGGTTCTGTTTGAGTTGAGATGCGCCATGGTATCTAAGAGCGCAGCTTTGCTGTTCTGATCTTGAGGAAAATAAACATTGGTCAAGTGCCCATGTATATTGGTGCCGATAGGATGGAAGGTGGCTCGTATGAGATTATGCGCGGCATGAAAATCAGATAGCTTCATGGAGTGAGTGTCCCAAGCTATTTCCAGACCTCCAGAGAATCCAGAGGCATCCACTGCTACTGAACTGCTGCTGGGCCAAGCCTTTGATAAGATGGAGCCTAGCATATTGCTATTGCATTTCGTTTCTTGAAGAAAGAGAATTTGTGGTTTCTCCTTTTGAATCATAGTTTTAATCATCCTGTACTTTCCTGGGCCGTTAAGCCCTCTTACATTCCAAGATATCAATTTCATGGCGAACTATTTTCAAGAGGTTTGAAGAACCTGGTCAACTTGGGATATCTCCCTGAATCTACCAGCATTGCCTCGATCTGCATGGTGCGCTGCCATTCAGGTTTTCTGCCTCACTTTCTATTTTCCTTCAGTACCTTCATGCTGTCCCAGTGGCTGCTTGGCTGAATCCCCAGTTTTTTGTGTTGATGTGCTTTAGAGAGGACTACCTCAAGGGATTCAATTTGGTGAGGTAGGATCTTGTCAAATTCTTTCTTTTTGTAGGCATCCTCCAGGCCTATGTGATCCAGGTCTCCCATATCAAAGCCTTCAGAGTCCTCCTCCATGAGAGTGGTCTGCATGCTCTCCTGAGAGTCTTTGCTGTCCAGGCTGGGGTTATGGGAGTGTACATCCAGGTCCATAAGAATGGGGTTCCAAGACACCTGCTTCTGCTTTGAAGGGGGATCGGGATTTGGGAGGGCTTCAGACGGATGAGAAGCTTGAGAGGGGCCAGAGGCCGAGGGTTTGGGAAGACAAGAAGGGGGGTTCGACAGAGTCGAGGAGACAGGCCCGACAGGAGTTTATTTGTTCAGGGGATCCGAATGGGCAAGGGCGGCAAAGCTATTGCTCGTGGAGGGGGCAGAAGAGGAAGGGCCAGGCTTAGTACTAGAATGAGAGGGTTTCTTGCTATTTCTTCTCCTGGTCGGAACTTTGGTGAACCCATCTGAGTCTTCCTTGTCTCCTGCGCTTTGAGTCTTGGTTTGTGCTACAAGAGGGCAGTCTCTGAAGATATGCCCGTGAGCATGGCATCTTCTGCAACGAAATGGCACATGTTCATAATCCAACGGTTGTATCCATTCATAGTCATCGTGAAACAGACTTACCGCATCTGGGAGGGCTCTATCCAGCTGCATTTGGACAGAGATACGCGCATAAGAGGTGTATCTTCGAAGCTTCGTTTCTTCCGCTATTTTGATGAAATATCCTAGTCCTTTTCCAATCGCTTGCAGAGAATCCTCATCCCAATATTCAAGAGGCAGCGAGTAGAGTCGAATCCAGACTGGAGCCCAGTTGAAGTTTTCTTGTTCTGGGTTGAACCTTTCTACCCAGTTTCGAAGGTATAGTCCTGGCGAGTTGAAGAAATAGGGGCCGCCATCCATAACCCTATTTCTGTCCTCAATGCAGTTGAAATCGGCTGTAAAGAAACCTTTTGGACCTAGTTGTAGACTAACATGTCCTTTTGGCTTCCATTTGGATGCAATCCATCCTTGTAGGGCTTTTTCAGTTGGCCAAAACCCTATAAATTTCCCGATGAGAGCATGGTCTCTCATGTAATGAATCCTGGCATTAATCCGATGACTGGGCAAATCGATTTTGGGTCTATTTGGAGCTATTGGCTTGCAGGTCGAAGACGTGACCTGCGGCACCTCCGGTTGTGGTTCAGAGGTTGATTTCTTAGTTACCTCCTCCTTCTGCATCGTGGCTGAATCTTTCATATTCAGGTCAGGTTCTTTTGGCTTTTCTCGATCATTGGCAGGGGGAGGCTGACCGCCCCCCCCCCCCCGTTTTCGTTTCCATTACTACGTACAACACGTTACTGCAATCTGGAGGTAGCGTCGTCAGGGTTTGACAGAGTTGCAGGGAAGGCTAGGGTTTCTGCAGGACGAGAAATTTGGAAACCCTAGTAGAGCACACATCTCTTTATCCCAATCTTTCATTGAAGAGATTATTAAACAAGTTATGAAAATATATTTAAAAATAGAAAAAAAATACATGTAACAAAAATCTAGAAATATGTTCATGGCCAAAATGCATCAAGCCCTCAACTATAATAAGTAAATATTCTTTATAGAAAAGTATCAAGCCCATAAACTATAATATGAAATAACTTTCCAAACCTTCCATTAATTATTTTGTTAAATGCATATCTTTATATAATCAATCTTCACTAATTTCAATATATATATATATATATATATATATATATATATATATATATGTAAACAATTTTCATTCATTAAAAAAGGATTGTATGAAGATTACATCGATAACGAGAGGGTCTTGATAACAAAAGTGAAAGACAAATGAAAAGATATTTCCTTACAATAGCAAAAGAATTAGACGCTTCACAACACACATATGTCACATACCATACTGTAAGGAGCCTAGACAAGATATAACAAAATAATGTAAACCAAAATGTCTTGCATCTGAGAGCCAAAGGAAACAATAGAACAAAAAAGACATGATAATTTAAACCAGAATCCCTTCATCCAATAGCCAAAGGAAACAAAAAATCCATCATAGGAACACCATAGATATAAGATGCGTGTAAGCATTCTAAATTCACTCCAACTATGAGAAACATCTCCAGCATAACCAAATACTAGCCACCATTGGAAATTAACCAAGTTGAAGTTGAAGAGCCATCCCAACATGTAATATTACAGTCAACACATGTAGAAAACAAATATATGTTGAAACAAATAGTGTCTAACCAACTTTGAGCATAAAACATAATGTATAGAATGAACTTCAAATCCCTGCTCACACAAAAAATTGACAAATCCAAGAAGGCAACAAAAACCACCATATATCCCCACAAGTCCCTATTTTGAAAAGCAAGAAAACCATCAGCACCACTCCAACAAGCTTGGAAAAAAGGAAACAAAAACTTTGATACCAAATTCTAGTCCTGGTTTGAGGAAACGATAGTGAAATCTTGAGCATTGCCACCTAGTGGACCATTAGGATCACTGAGATGATATGTAAGATCATGATCCAGGTGGATATTGGTGGCCACCTGCCTATTCCACTTGGGGCCCCACAATTTTCTCTTTCAGTTTTTCAGTTTCGGCACAACTTACTATTTTTAGCAGTTTTTCGGGTCCCGAACTTCCGGAGCCGTTTTGAGGCCCTAAACGACATTTTTTGGGCATCGCGCTAATATCATTTCGTTTCGGAATGGATATTCGTGGTGAAAATCGCAGTCCTCGGATATATCTTTCTAATGATGTATCATGTGCATCAAATGGAGATAGTATGCCAAATTTACGTCCCTGGGAAGTTGAAACATCAATTTACCTAAACGAGGCCCATAGTTTTGGCACTTCATCTCCTAGGGTTAGGTTTTTGGATGTTTAGAGTTCTTCATTGTTTCTTAATAATAAATAGGCCCTCGAGCCTCATTGTAACTCAGTTCAGAGGCCTGTAGCCGCGACATCTCTTCTTAGAGATAGCTACCAGTGCCCTAGCTAGTTTTATTTCCATTCTTTCTGTAAGCAAATTTCAGTTCTCTGATATTAATGAAATGACGTGTTATTTCCGCTGCATCTCTGTAATTATGGTTATGTGTTTATTTTTTGCGTTTTTGCATAAAACCGAATCAGTGGTATCAGAGCGGCCTGCTTTTTCTCGATCCTTCTTTGCATGTCCCCAACGAGGTCAGGGTATAAGCAGTTAGGGCTCGATCTGGTGGAACCTTTGCAAGATCAGCCTCGTAAACCCCGACAGACGCCCATGGGGGATGAAAAGAAAGATGAGGGAGCAAGAGATCCTATCAAAATATTGCTCGAGGAGGCCCTCGAAAAACAAAGGAACGCGATGATGGATAACTTTGCCCAGATCCTTCAACGGCTGCCCACCGGCGGCGCATCTGCATCTAGCAGCCAATCTGGAGGTGCGACTCGTTTTAAGGTACAAGTAAATTTTGACATTCTCATATTTGAGGGTCAAATAGATGCAGATGCCGTAGATAGATGGTTGAATCTATTAGAAGGATATTTCTCGGTTCATGACTTTTCTAACAGGGAGAAGATTATTTTTTCACTCCTCAAAGCTGCCCCCCATGTCAAGGACTGGTGGGAAACCCATTGTGAGAAAAAGGATGAGACAGAACCCTCTCTATTCTTAGTCGTACCCACTTGGAATTCTTTCTGAGACGCCCTAAAGGAATAATACTATCTCGTGGGGAGCTATGAGGAAAAATACATACAATGGACCACGTTGTGGCAACAAAGGGATCAAGATGTGCATGAGCTGATGAATCTGTTCCATACCCTGCGCACCAAGTTGGGTATCAAAGATTCAGAGAAACATATGGTGCTAAAGTATCACATTTTTCTGCACAGATACATTTAGGATGAAATGGAGTTCCTCGACATGTCCTCGCTTGGTATGACATACCGGTATGCTACCAAGATTGAGCAGAAATTCAAAAAGAAGAAGTGATACTTTGGATCTGTGAATCAAAATCAAGGGAAAGGTGCTCCAAACCGCAGAAAAAAGGACAAAGCCAAGGCATGGTGACTCAAGACAACCTATCGAAGCCACAAGAAAAGAAAAACACCGCAAAGCCAAAGAAGGACACGGGAAAGTGGTGTGAGTTCCATAAGAGCTCCACTCACAACACAAGTGAGTTTCGGGCCAAGCAGTCGCTGGTGGCCAAGATGCGGGCTTCTGAGTCAGATGCATGATCTGACTCTAAATCAAAACCTGACAAGGGGAATGACAAACAGAAACAGATTATTGATGTGGAGCCCAATGCCACTGTTGCCACTACGAAGATCTAGAAGGAGGAACCGGAAGATCCGGAGGAGGAGGAACGTCTCTTCCACTCCTAGATGTGGGTAAAGGGCTCCTCGGTACAGTTCATTGTCAACAATGGGAGCCAAAAGAACCTCATTTCGACAGACGCCGTGAAGTGGTTGGGCTTGCCAACCACAGCTCACCCACATCCATACACCATCGGGTGGCTTCACTAAGGACGAGATCTCCGCGTCAGCTAGCAATGCCGCCTTCCCTATAGCATCAAGCCCTTCAAGGATGAGGTAATATGTGACGTTTCTCCTATTGATGTTTCTGATGTATTATTAGGACAACTATACTTGTGGAAGCGTCAAGCTGTGTATAAGTCTCGCCCTCGCGCTGTTATTGTTACTTAGGGAAATAAGTTGTAAAGGATACTAGAGGTACCACCTCCTGCCGCTATCTCTTTGGTTACTGCAAAAAACTGCAGTAAGCTCATTTCCCAAACTAGGAAATTCGTTTTCCTGATGATCTGCCCCCAGGGCAAGAAGAAGATTGTGGAGGAGTACGGGGACATATTCACCTCACCCACAGGGGTTCCTCTGCACTGTCAGGTCAAGCACCTTATTGATCTGACCCCAGGTGCGTCGCTACCCAATGGACCGATCTATCAGTGCTCTGTTCTGGAGATCACTGAAATCAAGAGGTAGATTTAGGAGCTGTTGCAGAAAGGTCACATCAGACCAAGTTCATCGCCCTGTGGGAGCCCGATCGTGTTGGTACAGAAGAAGGATGGGACGTGGAGACTCTGTATTGACTATCGGGCGCTGAACAAGATCACTGTCCGGAATAGGTACCCAATCCCATGGATTTATGACCTTCTGGACCAACTCAAAGGTGCAAAATATTTCAGCAAGATCGACCTGAAGTCTGGGTATCACCAGGTACCAATTGAACCCTCCAATGTGTGGAAGACTGCCTTCAAAGCCAAGGAAGGCCTTTTCGAATGGCTGGTCATGCCTTTCGGGTTGACGAATGCTCCCGCAACCTTCATGAGGATGATGGACGACATCTTGCAGCCATTCACCAACTAATTTGTAGTGGTGTACTGGGATGACATTCTGATCTTCAGTGAGACTTGGGAAGAGCACCTTCACCACATTCAACAAGTCCTCCAAACATAGCGGCAACACAAGTTGTGTGCCAATATGGAGAAGTGCACTTTTGCATTGACCCAAGTTCAATATCTGGGATACATTATTGATGGAAGGGGGGTGCATGTGGATCTAGCCAAGATCCAAGTCATTCGGGATTGGCCAGCCCCAACTACTATAACAGAGCTTCACAGCTTTCTGGGTCTTGCTAGTTTCTACAAGAGGTTCGTGTTGGGATTCTCTCATATCACTTGGCCCTTGAGTCAAGTCACCAAGGGAGAAGCGAGTGCGAAATTATTTTGGTCAGAACCTCAACAGAAGGCATTCATAGAATTGAAAAATCGCCTCTGTTCTGCCCCAGTGCTCACTTTACCAGACTTGCAACAGCCATTTGAGATTGAGACAGATGCCTCTGACTATGCTATTGGGGCAGTTCTTACTCAACAGGGACATCCAGTGGCATATCACAGTGAGACATTGTCTGATACAGTTCGCAGGTATCCCACTTATGACAAAGAAATGTATTCCATTGTCCAAGCTTGTCGATAATGGAAGCATTACATTTTGGGGAAGGAAACAATCATCCACACAGACCACCAGCCCCTGAAGTTCATACAGACACAAGGGAAGTTGCAAAATGATTGCCATCAGAAGTGGTCCACATATCTGCAACAGTTTCATTTGAACATCAAGCACAAGAAGGGTAGCGCCAATAATGTTGCAAACTGCCTCAGCCGACCACCGATCGTGGCGCTCACCACTATGCTCAACTCTTGTGGGCATGAAACTTTTGATTGGCCACTTCTCTATGAGAGTAACCCAGAATTCGGCCACACTTACAAGGCACTCTTGGGGGGTATGAAAGTTCCAAATTTTCACCTCCAGGATGCACTTTTATGTCACCTGGGATACCTTTGTGTTCCTTCAAGTGAGCGTGCCAAGATGATATGGGAAGCACATTACAGTCAAGTCGCTGGGCATTTCGGGTTCGAGAAAACAATGGCAATCCTACAGAAGTATTTCTATTGGCCAAACCTTCGAAAGGATGTGGAGAAGCACATCAGATCTTGCACTGCTTGTGCCATTGCCAAACCGACCATCAAGAAGAAAGGCCTATATACTCCACTACCTACCCCTAGTCGACCTTGGAAATCCATCTCCATGGATTACATGTTGGGCCTGCCTTCTACTAAGCAGGGAAATGACTGTGTTTTCGTGGTCATCGACAGATTCTTGAAGATGGCCATCATGGCGGCCTACAAGAAGAATATCACAGCAGAAGCCACTGCTAAACTCTTCTTTGAACGAGTGTGGGTGCACTTTGGGATCCCACATTATATCATATCATATCGAGATAGAAGGTTCCTCAGCACATTTTGGTCCAGCCTTTGGTTAATTTTGAATACCAAGCTCACCAGGTCCACAGCTTTCCATCCCCAAACAGATGGCCAAACAGAGGTCGTCAATAGAATGATTGTACACATTTTTCACATGTACAATTCAAAGCATCCACGCACATGGGACGAGAGCCTCCCATATGTACAACATAGTTATAATTGGGCTCTCCACAGTTCAATCGGTCATAGCCCCTTTCAGGTGGGCTTGGGGTTCCAACCACTATGTCCTATTGACGTAGCCATACCATTTGCAGCTGCTTAGGCCGATTCAGCTCATGTCCAATCTGAAGTTGACAAAGCAAGTAGCTTCATCGAGCGCATTCAACACATCCACCAACAGGTTCATGATATATTGGATAGAGCCAATGCCAAGTACAAGCAACGCCATGATCAACACCGAGTGCCACACAACTTCCAGGTGGGCGACAAGGTATGGCTACATTTGCAGAAGGAGCGCCTCACTAGACCCCACTGCAAGCTTCACCCACTCCGACATGGGTCATACACCATCACCAAGGTTTTAGGGAACAATGCCTTCGAGCTCAGTATTCCACCATTCCTTGGTCTGCACCCAATCTTCAATGTAGATCGCCTTCGTCCTTGCTTCCCACCTCTACTGGACACCTCTGAAACTGCAGAACAACTCACACCAACAGAGTTAAACCCAGACTACATGGAACATGCCACCACAGATTGTATCAGGGACGTGAAAATAAAGAGCACTCACCAACAGAAAATCCAACTGTATCGGGTTGTCAAAGCTGGCCAACTCCTGCACCAAGGCAAGTGGTTCACCAGGGACCAAGTTCAACAGAAGTTTCCTCATCTAATAGAGGAACTCAACACAATGGGGACCATTGCTTCCTAAGGGGAGAAGAATGATCTAGGTGGATTTGGTGGCCACCCGCCTATTCCACTTGGGGCCCCACCATTGTCTCTTTCAGTTTTTTAGTTTCGGCACAACTTACTATTTTTAGCAGTTTTTCGGGTCCTGAACTTCCGGAGCCGTTTTGAGGCCCTAAACGATGTTTTTTTGGCATCACGATTCGAGCAAATATCATTCCGTTTTGGAATGGATATTCATGCGAAAGTTGTAGTCCTCAGATAGATCTTTCTAATGATGTATCATGTGCATCAAACATAGATAGTATGCCAAAGTTACGTCCCTAGGAAGTTGAAACACCAATTTACCCAAACGGGGCCCATAGTTTTGTCGCTTCATCTCCTAGGGTTAGGTTTTTGGATTTTTGGAGTTCTCCATTGTTTCTCAATGATAAATAGGCCCTCGAGCCTCATTGTAACTCAGTTCAGAGGCCTATAGCCGCGCCATCTCTTCTCAGAGATAGCTACTAGTTCCCTAGCTAGTTTTATTTCCATTCTGTCTATAAGCAAATTTCAGTTCTTTGATATTAATGAAATGAAGTGTTATTTCTGCTGCATCTTTGTATTTACGGTTATGTGTTTATTATGTTGCTTTCTTGCATAAATTTAGATCAGATCACCAGAAGCTAAATCTGACACTGGAAAACTTTCCACCTGTTGTTCCCCTTTATGATTTTTTGAAGAAGCTCAGGAGCCATTGGCATGGCCTCTAAAGCTAAAACATAGTTAAATAACCTATGGGGGCAAATATCATGGCCTAGAGCTAAGGTCGAAGGCCTGAAGGCATAAGTGTTACCCATCAGACCCCTATCGTAAAAACACAACTAGGAATAATTTTTTTTTATATATGCGCACATCATCGGTTAAAGGTTGAGCAATTTTCGAGAAGACCGTCATTCATATCTTCCTAACTGCCCCCCCGGAAGTAGTTTAGGGGGGTAACTTGCACGAGCGATAAACAAGCGCCCACCCCAAAGTTGAAAGGTTAAGATTTTATCTGACAGCTAAGATTTATACCCAGGGTGAGCATGGGTTTCAACCTCTCACGATTTGACCCACCGGAGGAAGTTGGGGACCACGCACCACGTGGGCCAATCCATCAACACCTTTTCAAGAGAGCATCAATTCAAAGGTAAACGATAACTTAGTGTCCCCTTACTCCTGTCCAACTATCCCCCACCATCGCCCAACCCCAAGAAGCCATGTATCACCCCCCATGATGTCACCTACATATCATATATTCATTTTACCATCTAATTATAAAAATACCTTCACATGTCATATTTTCAAAATTTTCTCACCAACTCCCGGTATACTCTCTCTCGCCAGTGGCCTGCACAGAACATCATTCGAATTATGATTTGTCCAAGGAACTCCTCCACAGAAACCAGGTAACCAGTTACCCTTTTCCACCTATAAATTTTTCATATATTCGTAAAAATGAAGAAGGCAGCCCCTAAGACCTCGAACACCCATGACGTTAAACCCTCTTCCAACCTCAACCCCCTCATGGACACAAAGACCCAAATTATTGAACCTGTTTGTGCCTACCACCTTTCCAATCTCCATTTTGACCTACTTGGAAACCATGCGAGGGGAGAAGACCCATTTCAGGTATTTGACTTAGGTTTTTACTACCATATTACACCCTTCATGCACGATTTTCCTCAATTCATCTCCTGGATGGTTGCAGCCTACAATGAGAAGAATAATTACTTTTTTTCTTCCATTGGAGCCAAAATAATCGATGTAACCCCAGAATTGATAAAACATACCCTAGTTTACCCCACCTCTCTTGAACCCTAACAATTGACTAATGTCACCCTAGTCTCTCACTACCCTACCCTCCCACGAGATGAACACAAATATTTCTTGTAGATGGTCCTAGCCCTTGGCCTAGAATCTCTACCTATGGCTGACAATTTCCCCACTACCCTCTTTGTAGAACCCAAATAACCCATTTTGGCTCTCATTTCTTATATGTTAGTGGATAATGATGCTAATATAGCTAACAAAGACACTTTAGGATTTTTAAGACAAATGATGCAGGTTGGCCACCTATTTTATATCCCAGCTTACTTGTCTGAAGCCATAAGATTCCAACTGCACCATTTTTATACGACATCCTTTTCTAGATACTATTCTATAATTTTTTATTTATTTTTATACAAACATGTAGATGAGTTTGAGTGCTTGGGCGTCAATCTGATTGCTAGTAACAAACAAAAGAAATTTGTGTTTGAAAGGGATGTTGTTGTTCAGAAGAGGCCATACTGTGATGGTTACTCACAATTTATATAAACTTATATGGCCATTGCATATAATATTATCCATGGTTTTCCTCGCCCCATAGTTCTCCCCCAACATAAAAATCTTCTCTAGCTTAGCAAAGACACTCGAGTAGGGGACTAGTACCTTTTTGAAGATCACACAACAATAGCGGTTTATGGGAGTGAACTTCCCCCTTACCACCTACCTGTCTTCATGCCCATGAGGATATTTGTTCTGGAATTCATTAGGAAGAGTCTCAATGCATACCATCTCCACTTAGTCCCTGCAAAGAAGGGAAATACGTTTAAATTTTAAAGGCCCATGGGGCCTTTTGTTGTTAATTCCAGGAAGGCCTTCATGGTAGTTGAAGATCTACTTGAAACGATGAATTTTGACCTAGTGGATGTATGGCACTATGACCCTCATCGTATCATTTCCCTAATGAGGGAGAAGATAAAAGCTTTGACTTATGAACATGAATCTATGCCTGAGCTCAAATGGAAATCTAACTTTGATTCATGGCTTATGAATACATGGATGGATATCTAGACTCGAGTGACCAAGGACAAAACAAAAAAGAGGATCGTGGACGAAATTGGAGATACAGAAATGGAGGATGTACAAGTAGGGAAAAGGGAAAAATTTGGGGAGAGAGATGAAGAGGAACTTGAAACCAGTTTAGTGGAAACAAGGCCAAATCAACTAGGTTTCTAAGTGAACTTGGAGGATCAATCACAAGCAACTTCCTCTTCCTCTTCAGAGGTAGCTATATTAGGTGTAACAGGAAGTGAAATGGTTACTAGATCAAGTTGGCCTACTGGAAATTCCATTGAAGAAAGAAAAAAGAAGGCAAGGGAGGAGATGCAGTAGAAAATGCTATCTCACTCAATTCCATACCAAACCAGACTATTGGCTGTTATGGATTTAGAAAGGAACCAAATGAATTTTTCATTACCACATCCATTCACAGAGTATTTTACTTTAGGCTCTCAATTGAAAGCTTTGGATGTTTCACTGGATCTAACAAGAATTCCTCTGACAGATAAGATAAATTTCCACAGGCAGGTTGGAGAAATGTTATATAATGAGCTCAAAAATAATTCCATGACTATCAACAAGGACTAAAAGTTGATGGAAAATGCTACAACCAGGTTGAAGCAAGAGAGAGCCAACTCCGGGGATCTCCACATGCAGAATGAGAGCTCCAAGGAGTTTGTCATGAAGCTAGGTGTGAACCTAGAGGATAAATCTTCTTTCAAAGCTCTCATTTGTAGAAATTTTAATACAAATTATGTATTGCCTGGATTTTCTTGATCTAACAATTATATGTCATTGTTAAATACAGAAACGCTTCTACAAAAATTCTTGTGGAAATTTAAAACATGATCGCCAATTGAAAACACATGAAGAAAGATCAATCACACATAACACATATGTTTTTACTGGGAAATCATAAAGCTAAAACCCCACTATCATAGATTATGTATAAATCATGGACCATGAAACAATCTCATGAAAAAATATAATCCAAGAGCTGTTAGTACAATATACAATTTTCTCACACTGTCATACAAAAATTGGCAAATACATGCGCCAATTTACTGCCTCCTGAGAGCCTGCCTCCACTATGCAATCCCTATTGATTACAATCCCTGAAAGAATAAGATCATGCTTGCCTTGAATGCGCAATCTTCATGGACACATCCAATGCATTTGTGGTTGCATGAGTGCACACACTAATGTCACAAGTGATAGTCAAACTGTCCCTTTCACCTATCTCTCAACTGGGTCTCCACTGGATCTAACATGCATGTAGTTAACAGTAGTAAATATTCAATTGCATGTGAGACCACTCATTATGAATTAATTAAATAATTAATTCATTGATCTTTCACTAGTGTATATTCAGTTACAACTAGCACAAATGAATTTAACTCACTTAACTAAGTTAAACTATTTTACAACTCACATAACTACACATCCAACTATGTTACAACTTCGAATCACTCATTTACAACTAAGTCCACTTGCATGTCCCACCGACCAACCACTCAACTCAAAATTCACTTAGCTAAATGATTTGACACTTTAGTTAACTATTTTCAGGTGCTCATTGAGAATAGAGTAATATTTATTCCCCAACTATTATTAAGGGATAATAATAGTCGACATGCATTCTATAAATAGACATGCGATCTATAAATATACATAGCACATACATCTAAAAGTAGAACATCATCTATAAATATAATTTTCTCACCATATATAAATAGACATTATCTATAAATTTAACTTTCTCATCCATTCTAAAAATAGATTTCCACCTAAAAATAGCCTGAGGCTCCATCCTAGTGTAGGTGCTTAATTTTCACTAGGATCATCATCTTGTTGACTCTCAATACTCCCTTTCAACAAGAAAGGGATTATCCTTTACCCTGATCCTATCTCTATGGTATTCGAATTTTCTCCTGATGAGCACCTTCATCAAGATATCTACATCCTGATGTTCCGTAGGAATGTACTGAAGCGACATGATTTTCCGTTGCACACAATATCTGATATGATGATACCAAATATCTATATGCTAAGATCTATCATGAAACACATGATTTATTGAGAGTTTAATGCAACTATGATTATCATAATGAATCATTGTCAGATCTAAATGAGAACCAAACAAACCAACCAGGATCTTTCTCATCCAGATAGCCTCACATGTAGCTTGACTTGCTGCCATGTATTCTGCTTTCCTCTGAACTGAGTGCCATGGATCTCTGTTTCCTGTTCTACCAAGAAACAGTTGTAGATACGATACTAAAGATCCTGTTCATTAGGCCACCCACCCAATCTACATCCGTAAAGTCGTGCAACTTCACTTCATCCGTCTGTATGTACCACAATCCATACTCAGATGTGCCCCTCAGGTATCCCAGGACATGCTTTCCTGCCTTCCAAAATAGCTTGGTAGGCTTAACCATCGCTTGACTAAGCTGGTTCATCGCATAGCATATGTTCGCTCTTGCATTTACTAAATACATTAGCGAACCAACCAATTGTCGATAGACAGTAGAATCCACTACCTCTCCAGATGTAACATCCTCTTTCCCTTTACACTTTTTGCCCTTTTTTGAGAAAAAAAATTCATTTTTTTTTGTTCTTCAACTTTCTAAAAGCCAAAACAATTTTTCTATTTAGAATTTCATTTTACGATAAAAATAAAAGTTGTCGGAAATTTTATTAGCTTTCTATTACTTATTTTTTGGAATTTTTTTATACCCATTTGATATGTCAACTTAGTGTTTCTTTGAGTGTGTGTTTCTTAACAATCAAAGGATTCAAATAAATCCATGTTAATACACGTTGATGTATTCTTTGAAACTTTGTGTTTTTGAGAAACAAAATGTGTTACAACAATCTAGACAAAGTCTACTTTAGTTTCTTTATATTTACAAAACTAACTGATGCATATCATAATTTCTATAATTTTTTGAACTGATCCAATATGAATAAATTGCATATTTTGAATATGTTTCGCAACGCATGAAATTTCTCAACATATAAGTTATAAACTAAAAATATAAAAAATACCCATTACAGACGACGGACCAATGTAATGCACCATAATTTTTTCAATTTTTTTTACATTGTATTTTGGAAGATACAAAATATTTATTTAACTGAATCATAATGAATTTCAAAAATTCTTTGCACCCATTTATTACAAAATTAATTAAAATTAGTAAATATTTATGAAATTCCATAAAAGTTATATTTCCTTAACGTTGATTAAATTCTGAAAATGTTTGTCTTGGTTCCGACAGTTAATTAAAAATGTTTCATGGAGTTTAATCAGTCCAAAGTTGAAGATATGTATTCAGAGCTTGGCTCTACATAATTGCAGATGTGTTTGTTCGGCCAAATTTTTTTTAAAGTTCAGCCAAATTGTTTTTTGCACCAACAACCTATCAAGACTAACGACACAAATGTTCGGCCGAACTTTTACTTAACTTTCTGTCGACCGGAAAATACAATGAAGCCCCTCCAAAAAAAATAGTTCGTAGCAATATAAATTGACATAAAAGCATTCATTATTTTCGCATAATTTCATATATTTCTTCATTTGGTCTGATTTTGCAAAGGATTGTTTTCAGTTTAAGGAATTTTCTTGGAGATACATTCAAAGGACATTTTTGCAAAAGATTATTTGGGTTTAAGGACATTTCTTGGAGGTACATTCAAAGGACATTTCTTGGAGGTATGTGATACATTTTTTGGATTTTTTTGGGCTTCATTTTTTTTAAGGTATTTTCTTTTTAGAGGTTTTTGGCTTAATTTTCATTTTTTTTTAAGGTGTTTTGTTTTTAGAAGTTTTGGACTTAATTTTCATTTGTTTTTTTAAAGTATTTTGTTTTAGAAGTTTTGGGCTTAATTTTCATTCGTTTTTTTAAAGTATTTTGTTTTTAGAAGTTTTGGGTTTAATTTTCAAAGGACATTTTTTAGATGTATTTTGTTTTTAGAGGTTTTTGAACTTAATTTCCAAAAGACATTTTAGGTTTTAAGGTTTTTTTTTTAAAAGTTTTGGGCTTAATTTTCAAAGGACATTTTTTTGGATGTGTTTTTTTTAAGAGGTTTTTGGGCTTAGTTTCCAAAAGACATTTTTTGGACTTAATTTCGAAAGGACTCTTTTAGGTTTTTAGGCTTAATATTCAAAGGACATTTTTTAGAGGTGTTTTTGAAAGTGATATTTTTTTAGAGGCTTTTTTGAAGTATTTTTTAAACTGGCATTTTTTAAGAAGTTGGAATTAATTTTCAATGGAAAATTTTTGGAGGTATTTTTCAAAGTGACATTTTTTTAGAGTACATGTTTTGTGTTGAAGTAAATATTTTATAATGATTTTTTAAAATGAGTTTTTGTCTAACTTTTTAAACGATTTTTTTTTTTTTGCAGGATTTGGAAGGAAATATTTTGAGTTTCGTTTCATTTTTATAAGACATTTTTTTCTTGGATTTTTTAAAGTAAGTGTTTTGGATTGAAGTATGTATTTTTTGAAAAAAATTTAAAATGAGTTTTTTTTTTTTAAAATTAAATCTTTTGTGATGTTTTTTTTAATTGAGTTTTTGTCTAAATTTTTGAAGGAAGTTTTTTGAACTTCATACTCTATTATCATGGGAAATCGAAGGAATTGCACTAGAAAATATGATCGAACAAGAGACCCAGAGGAACATAGGGAACATGGGAGAGAATATTGCAAAATAAAGAGAGAAACACTCTCAAATATTGAAAGGGAAAATCAACCTCAACTAGAAGTTGAAGCAGGTATATAAATGTAAATATTATGAATTTGATATTTAAAATTTTCCTAGTGTAAAATGTGAAGCTTAATTTTTATTTGATGAACTAATTTGAAAAATATTTTGCAATGTAAATAGAGAGAGATATTCCTCAAAACATTGATGATGAGATACAAAATTTTGAAAGAGAAAGTAAAAGAGATATTGAACCAATGATTGAAGATGGTGAAAATGTTGAAAGAAATTCAAGTGAAGAAATTGAATCACAAGGTATATATATATATATATATATATATGTTGAACACATGCACATATTATTGAAATTATACATATTTATTAATTTAGTTATTTATTGAATATGTAAACTTATTATGTACTATTCATTCGAATATGTACAGATGAAATCAATGTCGATGATGAGATGTTAGAAAATGTTGACACTCACACATATGGAGATAAAAGAGATGACCATGTTATACGATATCGTGTTAAACACATTTTTGATGCGTACTTCATAAAGGAAAATGTGACAGTTCAAGCCCAAATGTTGAAAGGTATCCTATCATTAAGGAAATTAAAAGAAGCTACGACTTTATTGGGTATTTGAAAATCAACAAAAGATAAAAAAGTGAAGGAAAATGTGATACAAAATATAAATAGTATTATAAATTCAATTAGAAGATCTAAACAAAAAAATGTTTCAGTTGTATGTAGAGCAATGCATATGGCAGTGGTTTCATCAAGTACTAAAGAGAATCACTTGGTAAAATCTATGACACGAGCATTAGGAACCTCACGAAAAACTTTGCACAAACATCAGAAATTTTGGTTGCAAATAGATGTAAATGATGAACTCACTTGTTGGAGAGCTATTTGTAGGCAACCATACAAAGATAGACTTGGAGAAAATGTTAAAAAAACAATATATGAATATTGGAAGAAAAATTCACGTGTTTCGCCAAATGCAAAGGATGTGATGCGAAGAAGAATATCATGAAATTAGTACGAACAACATGAAAAACATTTCTTGGAAACCACTCAGATAGAGTTTTTCAACAAGTTCAAATAAGAGAATCATGAAATTCATGTCTCAATCAGTGCTTTTGTTCAACAAAAACCATGGTATGTAAAACCTATCACCGTACGCGACACTTGTTGTTGTTGTTATCATGTGGAATTTGAGTTATATTATGACACATTACTTATTTTTGGTATAACATTTTGGAAAGATTCACCTCCTCCTTCCACTATCCGTGATTTCATATCTCAAATTCTATGTGAAAGACAACACGATGAATTATTTTACGAAAAGAAATGTGTTGGTGGTAAAAAATGCGATAATTGTGGAAATTTGACTAAATTTCAAAACAAATATCGTATTGATATAAATGATCAATCATTGTCCAACATGAAAGTGAAATGGAAGAGATATGAATATATCCATACATCGATTCAAGGTTCAAATAGTGCTAAAAGAATTGAATTACAAGAAGAAGAAATTTTTGTGATAGATTTTTTGAGAAAGTTTGAGGCATAAATTTATAAATACACCAAGCATTCCCATAGAGCTCAATGTCAAGACTTGGAATTCAAAAAATCCCGTGAAGTTTTTCCACCAGGGATCATTTTGTTAGTAATTGATTTTGCATAAAACTACACATTTGTTCCACAAAAAGAAATTCAGAGTGAATACTATCATTCTGACCAAGTCTCCATGCTCGTCCATATTCTATATAGACATGCTGAACAAAACGTCGATCATATAGAAAGCACCAGTGAAAATCGACATGTTATTAAAGAATATCACTTTTATATCAGTGACGATCGTACACATGATACATATTTTGTACAACACTGTTTTGGAAAGACTTATGACTCCTTGAAAAGTCATGGAATAAAATTAAATGAACATTGGATATGGTCAGATGGATGCGCAGGTCAATTCAAATATTCACGGTTATTCTTTTGGTTGTGTTGTCTTCATAAGAAAACTTGCATTAAACATTGTTGGAATTTCTTTGAGACTAGCCATGGGAAAGGAGAACATGACATTGTAAGGGCATGCATAAAATGAGCACTTTGAAGATATCAAATGAACCGCTCTACAAACCGACTCGTGAACGCTAAAGAAGTTGTTCAATGGTGCATCGCTGCTCTAATCCATGAGACTAACTGATTAAGGGAAGTTCGAAGGTACATTCAATTTAATTTTTATTGGATATCCAATTTTAAACAGTGTACATTTATCACAATGATTATCTTTGATGGTATTTTGATATCATATTTCCATTCTTCTTTGAATTTTCCATATATAGGTTTTTTTGGCATATTGGGATCGAAGATGTAGATAGATCAATTGGAAATGACGTTGAAACAATAAAAGGGACTCGAAAATTGCATTCAGTTAAAACAAATTTGTCCACAAATGTGTTTGCATCGGATAAAAGAAAATAATCTTGTTTTTGTCATGTTTGCATATATAACATAGAATCCAATGATGTTTGTGAAAGAAAAATGTATGTAAAAGTTTGGAAACATATAGAGTTCAATACAAAGGGGAAAATGTTCATTGCAATGTTTGAAGAAATGCAATCAGAGGAGACTACAATATCATTTGATGGTGATCAAGTTTTTGATCTTGTTAGAGAAGGTAAAATTTGAATTCCTCTCAAATGATAGAGATATAGAAATAAATACTAACATTATTTTAAAGTTAATTTTTCATGTTAATTATGATCTAAATTTAAATACATAAGTTTTTATTTTTATTTTGTAGGAGATGTTTTTGCTATAATTGTACCTATTGACAAGGATGAAAATATGAAGTATTATTTGATGCGTTGCACTGAACAAAATATGAAATTATTAGGAAACTATAATGATCATGGGTTTCCATATGACAGAGGATCTATTATACTGAAAGCTTATTTTTTCAGACAAACTAGTCAAAGTGGGGATTTTATTTACTTTGAAGACTATGAACCTAATGTCATAAGTTTTCAATATAGTCACTTGGTGTGTGCAGCATGCAGAAAGTTGATAGAGTTTCAATCAAAGAAAAAACGAAAACTAAGAAATGGAAAATGTCAAAATTCGATCATGAACGAATCATTGAAGATGACATTCCATTGGAATTTTTTTGATTGAACTTCCCAACAATTTCTTCTCTTTGGATTCATTTTTTATAATTTCCAGAACTCAACTAAAAATTGAACTGCCTTGTTATGTTATTTGTGCAAGTGTTTGCACATGTACATTGTTTTGGCACATGCATGCTATCAACTGAAAGTAGCTTTTCTATACATGCATTGATAAAAAATGTTGCATGTATTGGATATATGTATGTTCTAGAATGAAATTCACTGAAAGTAGCTTTTCTATATGCATTGATGAAAAATGGTGCAAGTACTGGATATATATGTTCTATAAGTATTGGATATATATATGTTTTAGAATGAAATTAATTGAAAGTAATTTTCCTATGTGCATTGATGAAAAATGTTGCAAGTACTGGATATATATGTTCTAGAATGCAATTAACTGAAATTAGTTTTTTTATGTGCATTGATGAAAAATGTTGCACGTACTGGATATATAGATGTTCTAGGAAATTAACTGAAAGTAGCTTTTCTATGTGCCCTGATGAAAAATGTTGCACGTAGTGGATATATATATGTTCTATAATGAAATTAATTGTTCAAGTAGTTTTACTATGTGCATTGATGAAAAATGTTTCACGTACTGAATATATATGTTCTAGAATGCAATTAACTAAAATTAGCTTTTCTATTTGCATTGATGAAAAATGTTGAAGTACTGGATATATATGGTCTAGAATGAAATTAACTGAAAGTAGCTTTTCTATATGCATTGATGAAAAATGTTGCACGTACTGGATATATATGTTCTAGAATGGAATTAATTGAAAGTATCTTTTCTATACATGCATTGATGAAAAATGATGCACGTACTAGATATATATACATTATAGAATGCATTTTTAAAATTTTATGATTGTTTGACACACCTAACAAGACCTAAAATCTTATGATTGTTTATATATATATATATATATATATATAGATTGTAATTCAATCGTTTTAACATCTATATTCAAACATGTACTTAAATCATTTCTACATGTACATATATTCATGTGAATTATTTTTTGTTTGGAAAATGACAGCTTGAATTTTAAAAACAAAACATTATATCATAATCACATGCCAAATATAGTTTAACCATCCAAAACATGAGTTTTAAATACAAAACATTATATCACAACATTAATTCACATGCCAATTGTAGTTAAACTATCCAATAAAAACAAAACATTATATCACATGCCAAATGTAGTTCAACCATCCAAAACTTAAGTTTTAAAAATAAAACATTATAGATCACAACATTAATTCACATGTAAAATGTAGTTCAACCATCCAAAACTTAAGCTTTAAAAACAAAACGAATTATAACACAATATTACTTCACATGCTAAATGTAGTTCAACCATCCAAAGCTTGAGTTTTAAAAACAAAACATTATAGATCACAAGTATCATGCATCAAGTATTAACATTACTTCAAATGCCAAATGTAGTTCAACCATAACACTGCAAAAAAAAAAAAAAAAAAAAAAATTAACACAACATTACTTCACATGCCAAATGTAGTTCAACAATCCAAAACTTAGGTTTTAAAAACAAAAAAAATTATAACACAACATTACTTCACATCACATGCAAAATGTAGTTCAACCATCCAAAACTTGAGTTTTAAAAACAAAACAAATTATATAACACTGTAACATTACTTCACACATGGCCAAATGTAGTTCAACCATCCAAAACTTAAGTTTTAAAAACATTATATATCACATTCACATTTACCAAATGTAGTTCACATAAAATATGTCTAAAATTTGTAGATCTCACAAGTATCAAGTATCAAGTTATATATGACTACATCTAGATAAGACTATATATAAAAAAGTAAATTTAGGACTAAATCTATTGAAAATATAATGTTGCATGTGTGCATGTGCATCATTCATCAAATACAAATGGATGTAGTGTCTCTCTCAACAAAGTCACGATCCTCGAGCTATCCTGTGAAGCATGGGGAACCTATAGACAATGTGTACAAACATTAAAATTTAATGTTTTAAAATTGAGTGAAAATATATAGAACTTCATGTAAAAAAAACAAAATGTAGAAAAAAAATCATGCAATATCTCATGAGGTTCCCTCTCCATTTGTTGCTCGTCTACTAAAAATTCCCCCACATGAACATCTTCAATAGTAAACTGTACAATATATATATATATATATATATATATATATATATATTAAAAAAATTCAAATGAAAATGCATATATAAACTGATTTTCAATAATTTAAAAAAAAAAGTTAGACAACTTGTTCAAATGGTTGAAATGGTGTGGATGTTCCTATCTCCATCGCTAGAGTCCGTGGAGAAAAGAAATCCTCTATAGGAACCTAAAATTCAAAAAAATTAAAAGTATAAAATAACTCAAGATCAAGATCTCAATTTATAATAAAACTTTTGAACTTCAATTTATAAATTATAACTGAAAAACATATATTTAAGTGAAAAATTGAGTACTTCTGCTAGTGGATTTAACACATCTCCTAAGAGAGGCTCCAAAAGAAAATCTCCAAAAACCTAAAATTCAAAAAATTTAAAATAACTCAAGATCTGTAGATATCAATTTATAATAAAAATTTTAAACTTCAATTTATAAATTATAAATTAAACACATATACATATGTAAGTGAAAAATTGAATACTTGTGCTAGTGGATTTGGCACATCTCCTAAGAGTGGCTTGGAAAGAAAATCTCCAAAAACCTAAAATTCAAAAAAATTAAAATAACTCAATATCTAGATATATCTCATTTTTTAATGGAACTTTTTGAGGTGGAATATATAACTTAAAAACATAAATTTTAAAAGTGAAAATTTGTTCATACTTGTGATGGTGGATTTGGCACATCTCCCAAGGAAGAAGAAGGTACCGTCATCCCAAAAACATAAGACAGAATCGGAATCTATTAAAACATTTTATTATATATATGTACATGTAAATGTGTGCACAATTATTTATTTTAAAAATATCTCATCATATTTCGATATATATA
Source organism: Pinus albicaulis (assembly GCA_034641835.2). Classification (NCBI taxonomy): domain Eukaryota; kingdom Viridiplantae; phylum Streptophyta; class Pinopsida; order Pinales; family Pinaceae; genus Pinus; species Pinus albicaulis. Next base: position 485,600,908 of record CM076581.1, read on the forward strand.
ATAATAGATAAAAAACAATTGTACATCATCATGTGTTCACTTAAAAAACACTAACATTTGCCAACATATCTTGATGGTGAGAACCATCTTGATTGTATGATTGATGGTGAGACCCATCTTGATTTTTTGAACCCAAGGCTCCGACCATGATATTAGCATTTTCTTCATTCATCAAACCTGACAACTACAAATGGTGTTAACCTATAATGATACATTTTTGTTAGATTAATGTATACAAATAAATGTATGTATATATGTATTTATTACAAATTGTACATCATGTGTTAAAATAATTGAACCTTAACCATTAACACATACCATTCCCATGCCCTCTTCCTCATGAACAATTAGGTCCTACCAACCATTGCGACAATTCTTTGCATATGTTTTGAGATCTTCAACACTCATGTTGTCAATCTCTTTATCTGTATAATACACAAAATTAACACGTGCAATCTCACATGCTCTTTGTCGATTCAGACAAACATAGACTCCACCCAATCCACTGTGAAAATTGTCAATGATGACATCCATTGCTTCTCAACTAATTTGAGAATTGGCATCCATCTCTAACTGTAAAGTTTTGACACAAAGAGGTCGACTAACTAATGGTGGCTCAGGGCGAGGCAACTCAACATCACGCCTAGCGCCCCTACGGTCACAAAATGTAATATTCCTAATTAGCGACAACTAATTAGAATATTGTATTTTGTTTGGTTTGCCATCTATAGTTTGTAAATAAATAAAAAGTGAGTGAAGAGGGTCTAACTCACTTAAGTGAAATAAGATATCCACCTAGTAGCACAACGTTGTGACTTAAGTGGGAGTCAAGGGGGGCCTAACACCACGTAGAGGAGGGGGGCCTATGTACACTCTAGAAGCTTCTACAAGCTTCTGTGCAGATAAGGATGAGGATGTGGAGGAGAGAGAGAGGCTACATTGGGTTTTGGAGGGAAACCAACGTTATAAAAGGTGGAGGAGCCTCCTCATTTGATTCATTCTTGAGTTGATGATTTTGAAGTGAGACTTATGTCTTCTTGAGCACGATAGCTATTTAGCCTGTCTACAAGACTGTTTAGTGCACTGAGTGTCTCCGGTCAGAGATCTCGCCCTTAGCCCCAGGGGACTTCGAGTGCCTGCTCAGGAAAGGTTATTTTTTCAGCATTTTGTGAGTCGTTTCATTGTTTGGGTTTGTTGCGGAGTTGGAGCTTATAGAGACTGCGCAGTCACTGGGAGAGAGGATGCAGTCCATTGTGGAGGAGCTTTAGATTGGGGCTTCTGCAGGTGATTTAGCCGAGATTTTGAGTATAGGATCAGCCTTTGCCCTTTGGAGGTTTCTAGCGGAGTTTGTTGCAGTATTGCAGCTATTTCTATCTAGCCACTGCGCAGTGCCTTGGAGGCCAGTGTAATTCACTAGGGAGGCAGTTTCTGGTGATTTCTGGGGTTGGTCATTCTTGGAATGGTTTTTGGATCTTTTCCGGGTTGTTGAGGAGAGGAGGTTTGCTGATTTTTAGCTCATTCCAGCAAGGTGATCAGCCCATAGTCTTCAGTCCATTCCAGCAGTAGTAGCTACATGGCAGTTTCCAATAGCTAGGATGCAGTTCCTAGAACAGCCATTTCCGGTATTCTCTGAGAGTGTTTTCTCACTTGCCTTACGCAATATTAGCCTATTGTACTCCATTACATTTCTCAGATTAATAAAATGGCTCAAACTTTCTTCTCTATGTTTTCTGGATGAGTTGCCGTAGTTGCCGTATTCTCTTTCTATTATATTTCTGCTGCATTATTATTGTTTTTGAGTGCTCTAGTTCTATACCACTTGGTGTGTCTATCTTTCACTCCTAGACAGAGTCTGGAAAGGGCTAGGTAGCCTCTGGATCTCGTCCTCTTTAGAGGAGACACATCCAGTAAATGCCCTCCTAGTCCATCTCTGGTTGGAGTTTTCCATGTTCCCGAAACGAGATATTACAGTGGTATCAGAGCATAGTTTTGGCTCAGCCTGTGGTCTATGACATCAGGAAAGGGACCTTATAAAGGCAGAAAGTATAGAGACCGTGAGTGTAGGTTGGAGACCACCTACGAAGAGGGAGATTGTTCCCAGGTAGAGGACGCAAATCATGAGAGAGAGCTTGTGACAGACGCAGAGTAGGTGGAGCTTGTGGTAGATTTGAGGCAGAAAGAGCTGATGGCAGAGGATACAAAGGCCAAACAGTTTTGAGAGGAACTCCTCACGTTGGTGCAGGATTTAACTCGAAATATTGAGGTGATGGGACAGAGGTTCACAACTGTGGAGGCTAGGCAGCGTGAGACTCCAAGGGTTTTCCAGGTCGGAGAGGGATCAGGTACATCCCACAATTTTCCAGAGCGGGGTGCTGCTCAGCGTGATACTCCTCAACTGACAGCTTCATGTGCACTTACCCACTCTACTATGCCCACTTTCTTAGGAGCAGATACAGGGGCAGGAGCCCAGCAGGAGGCAGAGCCTGGACACTTAGATGAGTATTTTGCAGAGTATCAGTCATACGGGAAGGATTTTGGGGATGCTCTCACATTCAGAGATTTTGTGCAGCTCCAGTGGGACAGTAGACCCCGCGAGCATCATAGAGGGCACCGGCATTATCATGATGGAGATTCCCACCGTGCCTCTAGTAGATTTCATTTGCCTACATTTGATGGGTCATTAAACAGTTTGGAAAAGTCTTGGGTAGAGAAGCTGGATATCTATTTCCAGCTTAACCAGATGTTGGAGATGGAGGCCATCAAGGTGGCGACATTACATTTGGATGGTGAGGCCCAGGACTGGTGGTTCCATGGGATGGTGACACTCAGGCATTCCACCATGATGACATATGCCGAGTTCACCAAGAGATTGATAGAGCTTTTTGACCGGAGGGATCTAGAACAACATTTTTTTGAGCTAACGAAGCTCAAACAGACAGGGAGCCCAGAGACATACATTGCAGATTTCTTGAGGGTTTCGGTGATGGTGCCAGATCTATCCGTGACACAGATGATCTATATGTTTATGGAGGGATTGGCAGAGCCACTTCGAGGTCTAGTCAGATCTACTAGACCAGCTACACTCCAAGATGCTATCAATAGGACTAGGGATTTGCAGGATGCATTGCCTAGGACGCGGACACCTTACTCGCAAAGACAGGGTTTCCAGCCCAAGGGGAAGGATGTGAGTGTTCCTCCTCCAAAGGGGAATCCAGGACGGGCACAAGTAGATGATGAGGCCAGAAGGGAGTTGAGGAAGAAGTGGCTGTGCTTCACTTGTCAGGAGCCGTGGGCACCAGGGCATAGGTGTGCTACTGTCAAAGCACACTTCATTGAGGTCTTCTCCAATGATAACGGGGAAGAGGATGAGGAGGATGATGAGGAGGTAGGAGATAGTCAGATGGCCCAGGATCATCTGTCGCCTCCACCTCCAGGGAAAGGAGGTGTAGCTTTTGCACCTACGGGAGGGGCCCTTGTAGCTTTGTGAGGAGTTCCTAAGTATTTGACGATGCGCGTACATGGGACAGTACGTGGCCAGTGATTATTAGTTTTGGTTGACAGTGGGGCAACCCACAACTTCATAGATGCACATATGGTCGAGCGGAGGGGTATACCGACCGAGAGTTTTGACGGGTTTTCAGTCTTGGTCCTAGAAGCCTAGACGATGTAGTGTGCCCGGTATGTTCCAGAGTTAGGAGTGATGATGGGTACTTACACTGTGACTGATCACTTTTTCATGGTCAGCATACCAAATACCAATGTGGTACTAGGTGTTTAGTGGATGATTACTCTAGGGAAGGTCACCATGGAATGGGAGGCCTTAGAGATGGAGTGGGATGACAAGAAGACTAGGAAGCATGAGAAGATCTCCAGGATGCATACTTACCCTCCTCAGACAGTTTTGGCACATCGGATGGAGGCAGACTTCCAAAAGGGAGACATAGAGTGGGTGGTTGAGTTGTGAGCATCAGAGGCAGAGACCAACAGTCGAGCAGTTCATCTAGATATACAGGCCATCCTTGATAGGCATGAGGTAGTGTTTGGGGATATACCACCAGGTCGGCCACCAGATAGAGGGTTTGAGCATACCATCAAGCTTGAGTATGGTATCCAGGAGGTGATCACTACACCCTATTTGCATCCCAAGGCCTATTGGGATGAGATTGAGTGAGCCATCCAGGAGCTGTTGGCTCTTGGACACATCAGACCGAGCACGAGTCTGTTTGCTTCTTCTGTAGTGCTGGTGAAGAAAAAGGACGGCACCTTGAGGATGTGCATTGACTACAGGGCCCTAAACAACAAGACTCTGAAGAACACGTACCCTATACTCAGGATCGATGAGCTTATGGATGAGCTAAGAGGAGCTAAGTTATTCTCAAAGATTGACTTGAGATCAAGGTACCATCAGATTTGCGTGAGGGATCAAGACATTCCCAAGACCGCCTTCAGGTGTCATTATGGGCACTTTGAGTTTTTGGTTATGACTTTTGGGCTGACCAATGCACCAGCCACCTTTCAGTCTTGCATGAACCATATCTTCTATAGTCATTTGAGGAATTTTGTATTGGTTTTCTTCAATGACATACTCATATATAGTAGGATGTGGAAGGAGCATCTCCAGCACATAGAGGTAGTGATACGCATCTTGGAAGAGCAACAGTTCTATGCTAAGCTCTCCAAGTGTGAGTTTGGGATGACCAAGATGCTTTATTTGGGTCACATTATTGGAGTGGACGGAGTGAGGGTCCATGAGGAGAAGATTAGAGCCATCATCGATTTTTTGGAGCTAAAGAATGTGACGGAACTTCGAGGGTTCATTGGGATATGTACCTATTATAGGAAGTTCATCAGAGGATTCTCACAGCTTGCTACACCCCTTACAGATTTGACGAAGAAGGGGGCATTCAGTTGGTCAGATTCAGTGCAGTGAGCCTTTGATAGGCTCAAGGAGGTGATGAGTAGCTTCCCAGTGCTTGCATTTCCAAATTTTATGCAGCCATTTGTCTTGGAGTGTGATGCGTCAGGAGAGGGGATCGACGCAACATTAATGCAGGGGGGACACCCTATAGCTTTTGAGAGTCGGAAGCTCCTTCCGCGTGAGAGGTTGTATTCCATATACAACAAGGAGATGTTGGCCGTCATTCATGCCTTGGCCAAATTCCGACAGTATCTAGTAGGGAACATATTCAGGGTGAGGACTGACCACAACAGCCTCAGGTTGTTTTTGGAGCAGAAGCAACTACAGGAGAGGTAGCAGAAGTGGATCAGTAAGATCCAAGCATATGAATTTGACATTGAGTATGTCAAGGGTATGAATAACGTGGTAGCAGATGCCCTTTCATGAAGACCAGTCACGTTATCTCTTATGAGCTTAGATACAGATTGGAGGGCTCGAATTTTAGTTGAGTACTCCAAGGACAGATTTTCATGTGAGGTGCTAGATGGTTAGGTGGTGGATGATAGGTATAGGGTGATCGATGAGATCATCTATTACAGTGACATGATCTTCTTGATTGAGGGATCTCATCTTAAGAAGAAGATACTCTAGGCATCCCATGATTCTCCATTGGCAGGCCATTAGGGGTTTACCAAAACCTACAGGGCCATTAGAGAGAGGTTCTCATGGAAGGGCCTTAAGGAGGACGTACTCCAGCACATCACGGAGTGAGATGTTTTTTAGAGGAACAAGGGAGAGATGAGCCATCCCGCAGGATTGTTTCAGCCTCTTCCCATTCCGAAGGGGAAATGGGAGAGCATATCAATGGAATTCATCATAGGGTTGCCCATGGTGCAGGGCAAGGATTGTATACTTGTCGTTGTTGATCGACAGACAAAGTATGCACACTTTTTCACCATATCTACGCACTACACAACAACACAGGTGGCCGAGTTGTTCTTCCGAGAGGCTTTCAGGTTGCATGGTCTTCCTAAGACCATCATCCGTGATAGGGACAACCACTTCATGGGCGGATTTTGGCAGGAGCTTTTCCGACTGGTGGGGACGAAGTTGACACCGAGTACCAGTTACCACCCATAGACAAATGGAAAGACGGAGATAGTTAACAAGTGGCTAGAGGGCTACTTGCGTAACTATGTTAGTGGGCAGCAGCGAGCATGGTTGAAATGGTTGCATTTGGGGGAGTACTGCTACAACTCGACACATCACATTTCTATTGGTATGTCACCATTTTATGCTTTGTATGGGTACCATCCTTTATCATTTGCTAATGTGATGTTTGGTGTGAGTAAGGCTCCTAGAGCCAATATGTGGATCCAAGAGAGTCAGGACATCCTCCGGGCTCTCAAGGAAAATATGGATACAACACAGAACCAACAGAAGCTGTATGCTGACAGAGGTTGGGTGGAGTGATAGTTTGAGGTAGGGGACTTGGTCTACCTACGCTTACAACCACACCAACAGTCATCGCTGAAGCAGAAGGGAGCTAAGAAGCTCAAGCCTCTCTTTTATGAGCCATATAGGGTGATACACAGGATTGTGTAGGTTGCATATGAGTTGGAGCTACCCCAAGGCAGCAAGATCCACAACATTTCCATGTATCATGCCTGAAGAAGGCGCTGGGACAGTAGGTGACAATGACAGAGGAGCTACCACCTACGGATGATGAGGGGCACTTGTTGTTGCATCCGGAGGCCATTATTGATACCAGGGAGAGGTGGTTACGGAGCAGGACGGTCAGGGAATTCTTGGTGAGGTGGAAGAATTTGCAGAATGAGGATGCCACTTGGGAGAGCGAGAAGATTTTGCAGCATCCATCACTTCAGTTGCTTGAGGAAAAGCAACATTTTGCCGGGGGGGACTGTAATATTCCTAATTAGCGACAACTAATTGGAATATTTTATTTTTTTTGGTTTTCGATCTATAGTTTGTAAATAAATAAAAAGTGAGTGAAGAGGGTCTAACTCACTTAAGTGAAATAAGACATCCACCTAGTAGCACAACGTTGTGACTTAAGTGGGAGTCAAGGGGGGCCTAACACCACGTAGAGGAGGGGGGCCTATGTACACTCTAGAAGCCTCTACAAGCTTCTGCGTAGATAAGGATGAGGATGTGGAGGAGAGAGAGAGGCTACGTTGGGTTTTGTAGGGAAACCAACATTATAAAAGGTGGAGGAGGCTCCTCATTTCATTCATTCTTGAGTTGATGATTTTGGAGTGAGACTTATGTCTTCTTGAGCATGCTGGCTATTTAGCCTGTCTGCAGCATTGTTTAGTGCATTGAGTGTCTCTGGTCGGAGATCTCACCCTTAGCCCCAGGGGACTTCGAGTGCCTGCTCAGGCAACATTATTTTTTCAGCATTTTGTGAGTCATTTCATTGTTTGGGTTTGTTGTAGAGCTAGAGCTTATAGAGAATGCACAGTCACTGGGAGAGAGGAAGCATTCCATTGTGGAGGAGCTTCGGATTGGGGTTTCTGCAGGTGATTTAGCTGGTATTTTGAGCAGAGGGTCAGCCTTTTCCCTTCAGAGGTTTCTAGCGGAGTTTGTGGCAGTATTTCAGCTGTTTCTATCTATCCACTGCACAGTGCCTTGGAGGCTAGCGTAATTCACTGGGGAGGCAGTTTCTGGTGATTTACGGGTTGGCCATTCTTGGAATGGTTTTTGGATCTTGTCTGGGTTGTTGAGGAGAGGAGGTTTGGCGATTTTCAGCTCATTCCGGCAAGGGGATTAGCCCCTAGTCTTCAGTCCATTCTAGCAGTAGCAGCTACATGGCAGTTTCCAATAGCTAGGACGCAGTTCCTAGAGCAGCCATTTCCGGTATTCTCTGAGAGTGTTTTCTCACTTTCCTTGCACAAGATTAGCCTATTGTACTCCATTACATTTCTCATATTAATAAAATGGCTTAGCCTTTCTTCTCTATGTTTTCTGGATGAGTTGTCGTAGTTTCTGTATTCTCTTTCTATTATATGTATGTTGCATTATTATTGTTGTTGAGCGCTCTAGTTCTATACCACTTGGTGTGTTTGTCTTTCGCTCCTAGACAGAGTCTGGAAAGGGCCAGGTAGCCTCTGGATCTTTTCCTCCTTAGAGGCGACACATCCGGGAAATGCCCACCCAGTCAATCTCTGGTTGGAGTTTGCCGTGTACCCCGAAATGGGATATTACACACAATAGACCTTTCCCAAGACCAAAAAATTTGGAGGGAAGTGCATTGTAATTAGGTTTCATTTGCAAAAAAATTCTGCATAAAATAATTTTGCAAAATAAAGTGGTACCTCATCGTTCCATGGGAGTCTTCCATAGGCCATAGGGTGTCTATGAAATAAATAGCAAGCTATATGAGGGTGCTTGAAATATTTCACCTTCAACATCTTTCTTTTCGTCCCTTGTTTGAAATTAAACATAGACTTGGCCATTTCTGTTGTAACTCTTTGTTTAACAACCTCCCATTTATCGGGACCCATCACTGTTTCCTTTCTTTTTCTCATCACTTCTATAAAAGTATCAATGGTTGGCCCAAGATTCCAGTACACATCTACTAGTTTGCTTAAAGAGTGTGTAACTATTTCCAAGCTTTGCCGACTCTCAGTAGGTAGAGTCAAAGCCATGATATATCTCTTCAATTTTGCATGAAGATGTTGACACCTTTTTAAGGTGCATTGCTACATTTTTGTTTCCCAAGGTATATCAGAAATGTTGGATGAATAAGTCGTGGTTGGTGAACAACCTTCTTCTTGAATGACGCGTTCTACCCTACATCCTTTTTTAGCAACATTTGGAGCAACATTTTCAGCCTCTGCATCAATATATAAAATTTCATATATTAAAAAAACACATGTAAACAAATTTGTACAAATTTAATGAAAATAATATTCAAATTTATGGCCACCTCAATGTGGTTGGCTAGCATCTTGCCCACCCTGAGACTGTTGAGAACCAGAACGACCACCGATTGGTTGAGAACCAACACGATCATCCATTGATTGGCCTCTGGGGGAATACGTATCACTAGCTTCACAAAATCAACCAACACTTATTGATGGCCCACCACCAACCTCACGAGACGAGAGAGAAGCTTCATAAAAGAATATAATTTTATAATCAATTCAAAAATGCATTCATACATATAAATACATGTACATATTCATTGATTAAATTGTGTGAACCATACCACGATTGCGTGAACCATGGGAATGCTCCATTGATGGAGTACACACCCTTGTCCTCTTAGCTCCTAAAAAATAAAAAATGAAACTTATTAACAACTAATTTAACTCACAAAATTGATAAAAAAATCAATTCCATATGTACACACATGTATGTATATGTATGGAGATTTAAGATTATATTTAAATACCATGAACATCCCTCGATCCCTGATCCCCGTCTCTCGTAGAGATATGGGATTCTATTGATCTTCGTCGTTCATCCTCCATGATATATATATCTATAGTGGACATTTACAGTTTTTTTTTTAATTACTATTTAAAATAAATTCACAATAAATTTCAGAAATTAATGTAACTTAGTGTACACAAATTATGTAAAACACAACTTTCAAAACACTAATTGATGTATGAAACTCAATTTAAGCAAAAAAAAATTTATAAAATGTTAATTTCACCAAATTGTGCTTTACATGGTGGGAGCACACTTGGCATAAAATTGAAAAAAACAGATGGTCATTAAAAAAGAAGCGTAAAAATCCATTTAAACAAAAACTTGCTGAAGTCCTCACATTTTAATTTTATAATAATGTGAATTTCACCACTTGTTGCAAATGTGAAGTTCACCAAGTTGCTCTTTACATGGTGTGGTGGGAGCACACTTGGTATATATTTGAAAAAAACACATGGTCATTAAAAAGACGCATTTATAAGTACAAAACACACACATATCCATGATATGTTACAATGTCCATCAATAAATTTTGAAGGAGAGTGTCTCAACACTAATTCATCTTTGAAAGATGAATCTTGATTTTTTGAAGAAGAGCGTCTCAAAACTAATTCATCTTTCAGAGATGAATCTTGCATTGGCATTGTCCCATATAATTCTTATTCATCTATTAATTAATTTTTGATAGATGAATCCTGAATTTCCATTGCCCCATGCAATAGATTAGCAGACATCTTATTCACATTTGTACAATGTCTTCTACTAAAAAATTGAAATTGGCTAACAATATTGTTATATTTTCCATGCAGTTTTTTTAGCCTCTCCTTCTTAACTTGGTACATGCCTTTCATATAGTTTCACACAAGTTCGGAATTGGTGAGAACTACAATTCCATTTGATCCATACTCCCTAGTTGTTCCCAAGCCTTCTATAAATGCAATATAATTTGCCTCGTTGTTTGTTGTTATTAATGGTATATTCATTTTCCTTTGGACGACCTTGCTAGTTGCAATATTGGAAAGAAGATATGTAATCACTGCTTTCCCTGGATTGAGATATCAAGAAACATCTATGCATAATGTCTATTTTTCAACCATATTTAGTGGGTTTTTTTTCCTTGAAAAAAACAAATTCATTAAAAATATATTAAATTAACATTTATTGAAAATTCATGGGATAAATGACACATGTGCATGAGATAAATGACATGTGCATGGTTTATCTTAAAGTTTGACTTAAATTTATGGTAGAATTCACATCTAGAAATGAGATGCGTTAAATATTACATTTCCTAGAGTTTAAGGGAGATTTACGACACATATACATGCTTCATGCATGGTTTGCATGAAAGTTTGCCTGAAAATTTATGGTAGAAATCATATCTAGAAATGACATGCCTTAAGAAAGGATGAGATCTAGAGGCTACCTGGCCCTTTACATGCCTTAAGAAAGGATGAGATCCAAAGGCTACCTAGCCCTTTACAGAATCCTTTAGAACTTGTAGAAGTTAAGACTCAACCAACAAACTAAAATCTTATGGAAGTTTAGCCACTTTAGGTTTAGTTTTTAGGCCTTAAATTTTGCTTGAATTAATGGGGGAAAGCCTTGAGTTTGGGGGATCCTATCCTATGAGAGTTCAACCACTTTAGGTTTAGTTTTTAGGCCTTAAAGTTTGCCTTGAATTAATTGGAGAAAGCCTTTAGTTTGTGTTAGAAATGACATTTACATGGTTTGCAAAATTATTTTATGAACTTACTAAAACAACTAGCTATGGTGGTTAATGAAGTTATGTAAAAAGTCACACCTTTATGAGTTTATGGGATAAATTAGATAGAAATGACACATGCCTTAAAGTTTGCCTAAAATTTTATGGGAGAAGGGGAGAAATGCCACATGTACAAGGTTTGCCTTAAAGTGATTAGTGGTTTATGGATATTAAAATGAAGAACTTATATTTCTGTTCCAGAGATTGACTGTAGGGGCATTTACTGGATATGCCTTTAGTTTGTGGGAGAAATGACATTTACATTGTTTGCAAAATTATTTTATGCACTTACGAAAACAACTAGTTGTAGTGGTTGATGAAGTTATGTTAAAAGTCACACTTTTATGAGTTTGTGGGAGAAATGAAATAAAAATGACACATGCCTTAAATTTTGCCTAAAATTTTATGGGAGAAGGGAGAAATTAAACATGTGCAAGGTTTTCCTTAGAGTGTTAGTGGTTTATGGATATTATAATGAAAAACTACTACTTCTGTTCCAGAGATTGACTGTAGGGGAATTTACTGGATATGTCACCTTTGAGAAAAGATGAGATCGAGAGGCTACCTGGCCCTTTAGAGACTCTGCCTTTAGACCTTGTAGAAGCTAACACTCAATAGACAGACTAAAATCCTATGGAAGTTCAAAATCCTTTGAGAGTTCAGCCACTTTAGGTTCAATTTTTAGGCCTTAAAGTTTACCTTGAATTAATGAGAGAAAGCCTTTAGTTTGTGGGAGAAATGACATTTACATGGTTTGCAAAATTATTTTATGCACTTACTAAAATAACTAGTGGTAGTGGTTGATGAGTTCATGTCAAAAGTCGTGCACCTTTATGAGTTTGTGGGAGAAATGAAAAATTGACTTATAGTTTATGGGAGAATTAAAATATAAATAACACATGCGTTAAATTTTTCCTAAAAGTTTATGGGAGAAGGGAGAAATGACACATGTACAAGGTTGCCTTAAAGTGGTAGTGGTTTATGGATATTAAAATGAGAACTTTTATTTATGTTCCAGAGATTGACTGTAGGGTCATTTACTGGATATGTCACCTTTGAGAAAAGATAAGATACAGAGGCTACTTGGCCCTTTATAGACTCTACCTTTAGAACTTGTAGAAGTTAAAAGTCAACAGACAGACTAAAATCCTATGGAATTTCAAAATCCTATGAGAGGCTACCTATCCCTTTACATGAAATGACATGCCTTAAGAAAGAATGAGATTGAGAGGCTAAATGGCCCTTTACATGCCTTAAGAAAGGATGAGATCCAAAGGCTACCTAGCCCTTTATAGACTCCTTTAGAACTTGTAGAATTTAAGACTCAACAAACAAACTAAAATCCTATTGAAGTTCAATGACTTTAGGTTCAATTTTTAGGCCTTAAAGTTTGACTTGAATTAATGGGGGAAAGCCTTGAGTTTGGGGAATCCTATCCTATGGAAGTTCAACTACTTTAGGTTCAATTTTTAGGCCTTAAAATTTTCCTTGAATTAAAGGGAGGAAGCCTTGAGTTTGGGGGATCATATCCTATGGAAGTTTAGCTACTTTAGGTTCACTTTTTAGGCCTTAAATTTTTCCTTCAATTAATGGGAGAAATCCAACATGACACATGCTTTAAAATATTTGCATAAGAATTTATGGGAGAAATGACACATGTACACAATTTTCCTTAAATTGGTTGTGGTTTATGGATATTAAAATGAAGAACTTCTATTTAGATCTGTTCCAGAGATTGTCTATAGGGGCATTTACTGGATGTGTCACCTTTAAAAAAAGATGAGATCCAGAGGCTACCTGGCCCTTTACAGACTTTTCCCTTAGAACTTACAGAAGTTAACACTCAACAAACAGACTAAAATCCCATGGAAGTTCAAAATCCCATGGAGGTTCAGCCACTTTATGTTTTTAGGCCTTAAAGTTTGCCTTGAATTTATGGGAAAAAACCTTTAGTTTGTGGGGAAAATGGCATGTCCATGGTTTGCCTTAAGCTTATGGGAGAAATCAGATCTATAAATGACATGCCTTAAATTTTTCCTTGCCTAGAGTTTAAGATAGAAATGACATGTACATAGTTTTCCTTAAAGTTTTCATTATAGTATATGGGGGAAATGACATTGTCTTATGGTTTTTGGGAGAAATGACATAGAAATGACAGAGAATGACATAGAAATGACATATGTCAAAAGTCACACCTTTATGATTTTGTGGGATAAATGGCATGTAAATGGTTTGCCTTAGAGTTTAGTTTGCCTTAGAATTTAGTTTGCCATGAAATTTATGGGAGAAATCATATCTAGAAACCTTTATTTTGAAATCTATAAATAGGCTAAGAGCATTAAGAAAAAAAATTCAACTTACAAATTAGTTATGTCCTTAATAAGAAGTATAATTTAGCACTTATTAAATTGTTTAATAATTTATAATAATGTCATTTTTGGCTTGTACTATCATTCATCCATGATATGTACAAGAATTTTAAAACTTCAACATCAACCTACACTATCATCATAAATTAGTTATGCCCTTAATACGAAGTATGATTTAGCACTTATCAAACTGTTTAATAATTTATAATAATTGATATGCACAATAATTTTACAACTTCAACATCAACCTACACTATCATCATATCATTGTATCCATGTCAATATAGATTATTTATATCCATTACATCATAAAACACCCTACTTTTAACATTTTAAAAGAATAAAGCAACATGGAAGGCGTAAATTTAGGTACATTAATACACTCCACTTTTAACATTTTACAAGAATAAAGCAACATGGAGGGTGTAAATTCAGGTACATTAATAAAATATAGCCATGTCAATCTAGATTATTAAGATCCATCATATTTAACACAATGTAGATTATTTATATCCATTACATCCCAAAACACTCTACTTTTAACATTTTATAAGAATAAAGCAACATGGAAGGTGTAAATTTAGGTACATTAATAAAATACAGCCATGTCAATCTAGATTATTAAGATCCATTACATCATAAAACACTCCACTTTTAACATTTTACATTCTTGGGGGATCCTATCCTATGGAAGCTCAATACATCCATGTCAATCTAGATTATTAAGATCCATTACATCATAAAACACTCCACTTTTAACATTTTACATTTTACTCCACTTGAGTTTGGAAGATCCTATCCTATGGAAGTTCAGCTACTTTAAGTTTTTAGGCCTTAAAGTTTGCCTTGAGTTAATGGGAGAAAGCCCTGAGAAATGACACATGCTTTAAAGTTAATGGGAAAAAGAAAATGACACATGCTTTAAATTTTGCCTTAAGAGTTTATGGGAGAAATGACACATGTATGGGATAAATGACACATGTACACGATTTTCCTTAAAGTGGTTGTCGTTTATGGATATTAAAATGAAGAACTTATATTTAGATCTGTTCCAGAGATTTTCTGTAGACGCATTTACTGGATATGTCACCTTTCATAAAAGATGAGATCCAGAGGCTGTCTGGCCCTTTATAGACACTGCCTATAGAACTTGTAGAAGTTAAAACTCAATAGAGAAATTAAAATCCTATGGAAGTTCAACCACTTTAGGTTCAGTTTTTAGGCCTTAAAGTTTGCCTTTAATTCATGGGAGAAATCCTTTAGTTTTAGAGTAACCTTATAAAATGCTTTAATGTGAAGATAGTAATTTACCTACAAAACAATGGAATTGAATACTGGCTTATATATCAGAGTTCTGTTATGACATATTTATCTTCCCTTCCTGAAATTTTATTATCTTCTTCCCTATATATTTCAGGGTACTGAAAGAATGGATTTTCTGAATGGCATGATTTTCAAGATGTGGAGTTGTTTGTTGGTTTTACTTGGTATTCTCGAAGTTCTAGACATTTCAAAAAATTTCTGAAGGTTGTTTTATTTGAATTCAATCATGTCATTTTGAAACAGAGAAAACTTAAGCGAGGAAGGCTGAAAATGAAAATAGTTTAAGGCAATCTGTTAATGAGACTTAGTATGGCCGTGGGACACATCCAACATTAGGCCGTTGAGTTATGGATTCACTTACAGCTATTGAGTCCTACTCATTTGACCTATAAGTGTATATAATTTTTTTGTTGATCACACAAGCTGGGTTTGGTTGGAGGTTGTGCAGTCAAGGTTTGTTTATTCAATTACATGGATTCCCCTGTGGAAACTTTGAATTAGTTGTTTGTCAATTTAAGCCTATACATAATATTTCCTATAAATTTTAGATCAAACTTCTAAGCTGAGATTATCCTAATTTTATTTTATTGTAAGCTAGCAAAGCATCTCAACATATTCTTATCACAGATTATGAGGTATTTATTGGTTGTATATGAATGTATTTATCATTACAATCTATCCTTGTATTATAAATATATCGTTGGAAACCACAAGAAATAGGTACCCAAGGGTCCAAAATATTGGAAACATGAAAGTAGTCTCTATAGGGGTGTCATCTACATGCTAGATAAAACGCTTTAAACTTGCCAAAATCTGTCCAATATTAGCAACATAGAGTTCCAATGATCTACAAGTATCTTTTTCATATATAAATGGGAATTTTGAGCTAAGCTCTAAAGGGCCTTTTGTTAATCTTCCTATGAAGGAATATACCAAGACATGTCTTGGAAAAAAACCAATCCTTTAAAGCACCCTTCAAAGGCTTCCCGAGTAATTTGATACTCTCCTTCATATAGCTAGACACACATACCAAGTGGAAAGAACATAACATGGCATGAAGGAAACGGAACCAAAGAGTGTCTTTAGGTCATGGAAGAGTGCATATTTTTGTTAGCTTGGATAAACACTATGCCTGCAGCCTCTATGATGTTATCCAATTGATTGATGTCATTCTCCTATGCCGGTTCATCATGTACAACATGAACTTCATCAAGCCTTATTTTAAGAAATTTAGTTTTAAGAAATTTATGAAGCACATCTGATAATGATGTTGATGCCTCTTCATAGATACCACTCACCAAATAAAACTCAGCAAAAAAATCCATGAACATCAAAGCCAGTAGCGGGGTAAGTACTAGATCACCAGGGATCTATTTCATAAACTCATTAAAAGAAGCCAGGAACATCAAAGAAAGTAGCGGGGTAAGTAGTAGCTCACTTGGGATCTGTTTCATTTTGAGAGCTATCATAAAATTAGATTTCTCAATATCCCGTAGTAGCTTCCCCATTGGCAATTATTAATTCTCTGTTTTCAATTTTGTTTAAAGGGTTCTTTATTAAAACTAGCAATTTATTATTTTTCATTTCTGTTGAAACTAACATTTTGTTATTTTTCATTTTTCTTAGAGCTATTCCATATGGGTCTAATTCCCATAAGTGTGACATATATTTATTAATTCTTTGTTTTCAATTTTGTTTACAGGGTTCTCTATTAAAACAAAAAATATGTTATTTTTCATTTCTATTGAAACTAACAGTTTTTTATTTTTTATTTTTCTTAGATCTGTTCCATATGAGTCTAATTCCCATAAGTGTAACATATATTTACTAATTCTTTGTTTTCTATTTTGTTTACAAGGTTCTCTATTGAAACTAACACTTTGTTATTTTTCATTTTTCTTAGAGTTGTTCCATATGAGCCTAATTCCCATAAGTGTGACATATATTTATTAATTCTTTGTTTTCAATTTTTTTTATAGGGTTATCTATTGAAACTAACAGTTTTTTATTTTTCATTTCTATTGAAACTAACAGTTTGTTATTTTTCATTTTTCTTAGAGTTGTTCCATATGAGTCTAATTCCCATAAGTGTGAAATATATTTATTGATTCTCTGTTTTCAATTTTGTTTACAGGGTTCTCTATTGAAACTAACAGTTTGTTATTTTTCATTTTTAGTTCTAACATGCTACACTAGTCTAGACAACATCCTGTCATTCATGTCGTTCCTTTGCTGTGAAGAAATTTGGGTTAGCGTTGAACCAATTAAAGGACACTCCAGATATTTTAAGTAACAACTCTTAGTTATTTTACACTTAGTAAGGTCCATATGCCATTTACGCTACGGAAATTCATGCCTCCCTTATGCTTTTATGGGATATACAATTTATATCTAAACGTTTAACTGTAACTGCATTCGTTGTTTCCTGTATATCCATATACTGTAACTTTAATTTTTCCTCCATTCCCCTCTGGGTTTAGTATCTTTTCCAGTTTTATAACTAACAAATGGAGACAGGTAAAAATATAGCAATTTATATCTTGAAAGCAGGTGGGATATATGTAACCATAGTATGTATAGTCTGACCAGGTGTGGTAGATTTATTTGATATACAAGTATTACGTGATTCAGACTGAATGATACATTGAATATCCTGACAATATGCAGAAATATGTTGGTTTCATATTAATATAAATATGTTGGTTTTTAAAATATCCAAAATACCGAAACAAAAAAGAGTGAGTTGGGTATCTAAACGGCTACAACAAAAAAATGTTATGATTTCCATGCTGAACCAGAACATGAAAAAACTGATTATAATATATATTCATAACTATAACAACCATTATTCTCATCCATGCTCCTAAGCAAGGCATGGGCAGGGGGGTCTTGTTTACAACATCTTTAATTAATAAATCGTTTCTCTTGCACTTCCCTGCCATTCTTGTTCTAGTTTCCCAGTAGCTTGTCTTTGATTTTGTCTTTTATTTTATCCATATATACTCGGGTAAGTCAGGACCACCCTAAGCATGCTCAAGTAAGGTATACTCAGGTGAGGTGAGGTAAATTGGGACTTTAATTTTTCTTCCATTCCCCTCTGGGTTTAGTATCTCTTCCGGTTTGATAACTAGTAAATGGAGACAGGTAAAAAGACAAATAAGGAAATACAACATTTCGGCCAATTCAAATAAAAAGGCAACAATTTCAAAATAATAGTTTGCTGCATATTCCACAATTCTAAATAAAATCTAAAGAATATCTAACAATCATACTTGAAATTAAGTTCGCTTCATATTATTCAAAAGAGATTCAAACTTTATAGTAGGGTTCCAACCTGGAAATTCAGAGCCGAGGCCACAATTCAGTGACGAGGCCACAATTAAGAGAAAAGGCCACAATTTAGAGATAACGAGGCCGAAATTAACGAGGAAGTCAGAGGATAGTTACCTCCAAAGATAAAAACGATGATAAATTAAAACATAAGAAAAAAATTAAAACAGCAATAAAACTAATTCATAAAGAAAAAAAACAACATGAATTACCCAGCAAGACTCTGGCAAGACCCTACAAGACTCTGCAAACAAAAATGTAGCAGATGCAATAAGCCCGAAACACAAACACAACAGACGTAGACACAATAAGCCTGAAACATAAACATAGCAGACACAGACGCGATAAACCCAAAATACAAAAACAACATACATAGACACTAATAAGACTAAAACCCATTAACGGTTCTGGGTTGGTGCATTTATAAACTAAATTTCGGCTGAACTCATGTTGCTAGTTTTCCCATCTCCGGCCAAAAATCTGTTTGCCCACGCCATCAGTACACCGTCAATGTAAACAACAGAATGAGTTCAGCCAAACTAATTTCGAAAGTTCGGCCGAACTCTATAGCATTTCGGCCGAACTTTTATAAAATTTCGGCCGAATTGTTGAGAAAAAGAGTTTTCCGTGCCCAATTCTCAAAAAAGTGTAACCCAACTTCCTGGGTTTACCCAGTCACTCAAGAAAAAATGTCCATGGAAACTCCCTAATGAGTGCCCCTCTTTAATATTGCATTTTATAACTAAAAGAAAGAGATTGGTGGATAGACTTCACCTTCTAGCTAGTTTTTATCTTGTATTGGGGTCTGGGGTAGCATCTTGTGTTCATTTTCTTGTGTCTTTGTTTTAGTTTTAGTTATTTCCATAATGTTGAGCATTATGATGCTAATATTAAATATAAGGTCTAAGATAATAAAATCTATAGTAAAATATTTCATACTATTGTAAGATCTATTGTGATGACTATTCTAGTTGAATATCCATGAAAACTTATAGATTAAAAATTCTAATGACTATCCGTAAAATCCATAATCTCCATATCAATGACCAAGAGTTTATGGTTAGTTTTGATGTTATGTCCCTTTTCAACAAAATTTCTATTTCAGAAGCCACTGAACTTATTTCCAAGCTCATTTACGTA
This sequence comes from Pinus albicaulis, assembly GCA_034641835.2. Lineage (NCBI taxonomy): Eukaryota > Viridiplantae > Streptophyta > Pinopsida > Pinales > Pinaceae > Pinus > Pinus albicaulis. Next base: position 485,620,190 of record CM076581.1, read on the forward strand.
TAAACCTTAAACCTTATCAAGATATTTCTTTTTTTATTCACTTTTAGAGATAAATTCTATGAGCAAACAAAAGGTAAAACAATCCACTTATCCTTATCTTCCATTTTAGTAATCATATTCATGGAACACTTTGAAAATTTCCATATCAAACATAAATATTAGCTTTAATTTGCTAATAACACTTTGTTATTTGGCACCATGGTCATTCTTCAATAACATCATGTTTTTACCAACTCAACATCATATATCTTCGCATTCACTTTACCATGGAAACTAACAAGATAACTTAAATCTTTTCCTCAATGTTCTACTCATTTGGTAACTAGATTTTTCCCTCTCCTGTTGAGTCTTTCACAAAAAATATTATACGAATAAGTATTTTCATGGCCAATCCCACCACCACTTTGCTAAAAAGGTCCCTTAAAACTCTAGTATCTTGAATCATTCAAATCTTTGCTCCCTAACTCTTAAACAAATAGTGATCCATTTTCAATAATACTCTCATATCTAATAGATACTCCATTTCCCAAATCAAGAGATCCTTCTACTCCATTATACAACTTAAGACTAAAAACTCTCTCTCAAGTAATTTTCCTAAGGCCAAAGTCCACTCCCTTACATTCATAAAATCATTAATAATATTTTAAAAAGCTTAGTTAAAAAAAATAGCAAAACTTACTTCAAATCTCACTAAAACCGTCAAGCAATAACTAAAAAATCTTAAAGATCAATCCAATAAACTGATCCCAATAAATTTATCAAATTCCCTGCTTCTATAATAAATCCTACATCTGGATTTATAAATACATTATATAATCTAAATTTGTAAATATATTCTATAATCACATTCTGAAAACTACATCACTAAATATTCTCATTACACTAAATACTTTAATTACACCAAAATATTAACTCTTACTTTCTACTACATCATTAAAAAAAACATTAAAAATGAAAAAATCTAACATTACTTAAAAAAATAATAATAATAATAATTAAAAAATAACCACTATACATTTTAACCCTTCTTGATTTTATTTGTGCCCGTACCGCTCACGCTATGCCTCTCTCCCTCCTTATGACTCAGCATCCTCCTATTTATTTTTTCATCATCCATTTTAACTCGCCCTATTCTGTTAAATATCTTTTGATTAGATGTTTCTCTCATTCCGAGTTTATGTGTGTTTTTTTTTTAAATATTCCTTTTTAAATGTCTTTAATATTTCTATTTTATTTATCCTATATATTTATATATATTTCATTTCAATTTCTTGTAATTAAATTTTTTGTTTTTCATTTTTTATATATTATTTTATTTTAATTTCTTTTAAAATAAAAATTATAATAGTGAATAAATTTTTTAATAATAAATATTTATTTTATTTTTGCCGTGTTTGTCGTGTTATTTTCTAGATAGCGATTGCAATATGAAATCAGAGTTCACACCCCTAATTGGACATGTCAATGCTTACATAATGAAAAATACAAAAGTAGTCATGGATTGGCCTTGTTTTACACACATCTATAGGAATTAAATGTGGGCCAATGGGCCATATTGGAACCTTCATAATCAATGAATTTTTGACGACCGTTTGATCCATGATATGATTTTTCATATATAATCTTGACACAGCCATTTTTTTTATAATTTTGTGAAGTTTATAAAATGCATAATTTTTTTAAGAGATTCAGGAAAACAATGTCAATCTAGAAAGAGATGTTAAGCTACTTGAAGGGGATCTAATGTTGAACAAATAAATCGAAAATAAATTCTAAAGTATTTATGGTTGTTCTTATAGCCAGTGGATCACTGACACCCCCTCCCAAAGAAATATGTATATTTTTCTTTGGATGGAAAGACAATGTTTTTTTTGGAAAATGTACTATATTAGTAATCAATTTTTATTTACTATTTATTGCTAGTAGAGATCTAAAACTCATGACGGAGAAAATACTGTAAAAATAGTGATAATTAAACAATGTTAATTTAATTATAAATGTTAACTTAATTATAAAAGTAATAAAAATATAAGAATAATTTAATATAATTTGTTTTCATCAGTAAAATTATAAAAAGTTAATTATCATTATGATAAACAATTTTTGACATATTATTTCAAAATTTATAATTAATAATAATATAAAAATTTAATACATTCAATTAATATATCTATAATATAAAATAAAAATATGTAAATATGTGAAATAAAAATAATAAATAATAATTCTAAATTAAAATTTATTTTTTCAAAATAGAGATTTTTGTCATTTATGATTATCAGGTTTTTGTCATTTATGATTATCAAGTAAATTTTTTTTTTGGATCTAGATCATATTTATTTTTGGATCTACCCTCTTAGAACACTTCTTAAGTTTGAAAAAGATAGAAAATAGGATCAACAAACTACATAGTTATAGTAGAGATGCAATAATACATTACAAATGACTATAAAATCAAACAATGATATAATAAATTGGAATAAAATTTATTTTAAAATATAAAGTAAAATAATGATTCATATTTATAACCATTATATTTCATAATTTCATATTTAAATTTAATTAATAAATACATAAAAAATTATAACTTATTTCAAAATATATCTCTTTACATATATAATTAGTTTTATGCATATCATATTAAAAACATAAAATAAAAAAATTATAAAACATTTGAAAGAAAACTGCCAAGCTAACAAGCGATATAAATTAAATGACTAATAAATGTACATCTACATCACTTCATAATAAATATCAAAATATTTATTGATAATACATCTTATATTGCCAAAATTAAAAAATTCATAAAATTTAACTAAATTATAACTTTCTTATTATTATTATTATTATTATTATTATTACTTTTTCTCAAGGAAAAATCTTAATTTTATTAAACATGAAACCAAACAACAAAATTAGATTATGTAGATGTTGCTAAGCATATGTAGATGTTGCTAAGCATTTGGTCATGTCAGCTTATCCGTTGATGCTCAATAAAAAAACACTCTAAAAATTACATAATTTTCCCACGGCTAATTGTGATAAAAATCACTCAGATTCCCCTTTGTTTCCTTTCTTTTTCTCCACATTTTTCCAAACTCCTTGTTTGGGAGTGGTTGTTATTATTTCCAAGTGATTTCCTTCTACCTTCTAAGGTACTTCTTTATTTGAGTTTGAGATCTTGAAAACATGGGACCTCTTTATGCCCCCCAATTCCATTTCAGTTCGTGTTTCTGCTTTCTGTTGCCCTATTGCTATGATCTCTGTTGATTCAGTACCCTTCTAGATATGAGTCATTATTCTTGATTGATCCCCAACTTCTCCATTTGATTGGCTACCCAGTTGTGTCTGTGTTGTTGTATTTTGAGTATTTTACATGGTTGCTTATTCTTCATCGTCAGCGATGTTAGGAAACTGCCATCGCCTTGGTTTTGGGACATGCCTATTTTTTTTTGGAACATTTTTTTCTTGTGGGAAAGTGTTTTGAAGATGTCCTATTTGAAAACATGTGCGACATCATAATTTTGTATTCTCATAATCCAAACCTGTGTCCACTAAAGGTTTTCATGTTTTAAAAGGATAAGATCAGAGAGACGTTTGCTAGGGTCTATCTCTACACATATTTCAACAAATGTAAAGATGTCTTCTTCTTTTTTGTCTAGGTCCATTTTTTTGAATTTACCGAGGGTATTTCCGATTCCCTCCAATACTTAATGGTGTAAAAATGGAAGACGAAGGTTTGGTAATCTCACCCATACCAACATTCTTGTTAGCACCACGCTCATTGCTTCAAATTTTGGGAACCATGGGGTAATGAAAGGTCCAGCTCTACCCCAAACCCATGGCCCTTCTTTCAGGACGTTTCCAATATCTTCCTATGTGTCAAATTGAACTATGAACAAGCCTTTAGAGCATAAGTAGAGATCATAGTTTTTTGTCCAAGAGGAACACACCCACTGATATAATTCTTCAGGTCTCGGCTAGAAGCCATTAAAATGACATATTAATGCCTTAGATTGTAGATCAAAAAATAGGATTTTACCTCTGGGGTCTTCAAATCCATGGCCGGTACCCTGCCCACTTTCTCAACAATATAAGGTCCTAACCAATTTTGGATCAAATCAACTGGAGCGGTAATATTTCCTTTCACTGCATACTTGAAAGAGATGGATCCATTGAGGTTTCTAGGATTTGAATTAGTGTCTTCACCACCTTGCAGCCTCAAATTTAATATTATGGTAGAATCCTTTGCCAGACCACAATATTTCAACTAGAGAGTCCTGGAGCACTTTTCCTTTGTATAACAAAACTTGGAGTGTTTCTGGTATTCCCAAGTCATTTTGAATGTTTTTCTTTAGTTATTTCATTAGATTTGAGCCCCAAATCCATCAGATAGAGGGCTTCCCATGTAAATCATTGAAGAAGATCTAGTATTTTCCTCTTTCTTTCTATATTTTGTCTAGATTTAGATCGAAAAGAGAGAGAGGAGACCCATAAAAGGGAGGATCTGGAAATAATATCTGAGATTTACTATTCATTCTTCTGTGTAATCAAGCAGTATCCCAGAACCGCGATTCTTCCAACCACCAATGTGCACAGGCCATGACTCCTTTATGTGCCAAATACTCATCCTAGCAAAGCATAGTATAAAATTTGATATACACGTTAACTCTAGTGTCATCGAAGAAGCTCATTCCCGCCATGGCCATTCTATAAGCATTAGACAAATTTTGAGGTCTAAAATGGGTCTCCTAATGAATATTATAAAATAATAGTGGAAATAATAAAATAATATTAGAGTACCTTATAAATTTTGGAGGGGAAAAAGAAAAAAACTATTTCAAATAATATTTTTATCTGATCTCCACATGATTTTACTTAAATTTCAAGAGGGAGCACTCGTTGAATGCAGAATTTATTTTTTCATCAAATGAGTACCCATGTTGCATACTTTCATGTAGTAGGATCCATCGAAAGTATGCAACATGGCTACTGCTTGGATGAAAAATAAAATTAGGCATCCAATGAGTGCTTCTGCTCAGAATTTGAGTAATATTGTAGGAAGATAAGTTGAAAATGTAGTTTTATATTTTTTTATTCTTTTTATCTCTTTTTCTTTTTACTGTAGAAATGGTGAATCATTCCCATGGTTGAAATCATTATATTGGTTCTTATAAAGTCGATTTTTGTTGCACATTTTTATTTTGAGACCCATGTTTACCTCAAAATTTTTCTAATGAGTAGATCTCTTGCCATCAACAACAACTTTAAATCAATTGTTACTCTTTTCCATGGTTCCACTTTCTCCACGATCCCAAGTGGATGGGCTTTCTGCATATCAAAATATCTGCTTTCCCTCAAGGGCCTAGGGCATATATCTATAGAGAGTCATGAACTTCTCAGTTTGTAAAAAAAATAAAAAAATCTTACAATGACCATAGTGGATAACAAATAAGACTTCTACTACACTCCTATGTATTGCATCAAAGCTTGTGGACAACCAAGCATCAACTACGACACATGGCGAGACTTCATGGCTGAAAACCCTAACACTTGTCGAAATCTCAATTTCCTTCAGATCCTTATTACATCAATTTTTTTCTTCTTCTTATTATTATTATTATTATTAGTCAGTCATAATTCATTACATTACGGAAAATTTATACAATTTATAGCCATAGAAAGTCTTTGTTAGATGATATCTGGTTTGAGAAAAAAACAAAAAAGACTAGCTAGGCCATAACTATTGCAGGTAGGACCATCTACCCATGTGAGGATGACCATATGGCATCCTATAATGGTTTGAAAATAGTTTGTATCATAAAAAAATAGAAGAACAACAAAAGAATAAGAGTAGCAAAGAGATATTTTCCTGATTCTCATTTGTGATTTGTCCTATGTCGAGAGCTACTTGTAGGAGTTCTCCTCGCCTTCCTTCTGCCAAGAAGGACACTACCAATCCACCAATGTCAGGCCATAGTAAGCATCATCATCCTACTCAGGGTGCACCTCTGACTACGGATTGGTTGTTGCACCTTCACCACTAATCACTACTTCCGATCCCTTGTTGCTTGAAGGCCTTGGCTCCTTGGTGTTTTCTCCATAGCACTTCCCAGTTTCCAAGAAATTCAATAGCCATACTCCCCTTACTTGATGAATTTTGGTTCCTGGGCCTAGGGTTTGGTTCCTTACGATACAAAGTCTCGAGGGATCTAAGAGGTAGAGTTATTAGTAGTGTAGAATGATTCTAGAAGATAAATCTCAATTTTATTAAATAAATAATATTGAACCAATTTAAATATATCTTAAAAATAAAACATTTCTGAAATTTATATAAATATAAGTAATATTATTAGTAACACATTAATTTTTTAAATGATTTACATAGTACTTTAAGTCATGAGATCATTAATTTAACTATGGTGTATAAAAAAAAATTATTGGCTTTGGAAGAACCTGAAATGGCCAATGTGGATACGTGTTCAACCTGTCCCTGTCTCCTGGATTTTCAAGTCAAAAACCTTGTAGATGTTGGATTAATGCACCACAATTTTACCAATCTTGACCATGGCATGGGATGATTTTACAGGATTCCATCCAATCCAGGTAAAACTGATCGGTTACGGCAAAACGCGTCAAAACATTTGACTAAAAATGCATTGAACATGAACACGGCTCCTCCCCCTCAACTCAGCGTGAAAGCGGTCTTGTTCTCACGATGAGAGATCACTCTTATTTGCGTGGAATCACAACCATATAGCTCTGTACATATAGTTTGATCTCTGCAACAACAACCACAAACAGGTTTGAATAAGAAGAAAAGAGGACATGGAAACATTACTGAAATTCAAGGCAACTGCTGTGATAGTATTGTTTAATGTTTTGGTGATGGTCTACTGCAATAACCCACCACAGATCTCTCATTTTTCCCTCAAGGTAATTATAATTGGTATTGGTTCTTCTTATTATAATTTGCACCAACAGTATCCTTCAATGACTGCAATACTTTTCTGTTGTTGATTGATTGTATCAGGAGTTGAGTTTGATGAAATTGGTCCAGACATCATTCTATCACATGAACCACATCCATTTCACTTACAATACAGTGTCCCTAACTTGCAAAGGAATGCAACTTGAGCCACAGATGGGCAGTGCCATGTTTGGGTTCACTGTTCTTGTTCTTGCATTTTTATCTCATTCTCTCGTTGCTATACTAGCATCTATGTCAGAGTATGCATATCCTGCTGGAAGTGCCCAGGTTGGATTTTCTGCAGTGGTTCTCTCCCTCAAGGTCCTTTTGAACAAGCTGGATGACCACCTCCATGGCGGCCTCAATGATGTGGGCTGGATGGAGGCCCTTGTGGTGCCATTTCTTTTCCCTGACAGAGCAGTTATTGTGGCTCTTCTCTGTGGAGTCTTGGCAGGCTATATCTATCTCCATATCAAAGAGCTGTTTGTGTGCTTTTGCATTAAAGCTTTTGGGTGTGTCCGCCCTGAATGTTCAGATCCTTTGATCTGGCTTTGCCCCTCCTGCAAAGTCAGAAATGGTGTGTTTCTTGCACATTGTCATAACTGTCGTCAGTCCAGGGCTTACATCTAGGGATTACTTTGTTTCATTAGATATCTTTTTTTAAATGTGTGTTGAATTTTTTTAAGAACAATAAACACATTTACTTTCACTGATGAAAGGAAGTTACATCTGCTAAGATTTATCATTCACATTCACCATTTTCACTGCAACCACATATTGAATATGATTTAACGCCTATGTTCTATCAATGTATACTGTTTTTGTTCCTCTGATTGACATAATATAAAAACATACCTGCTTTGTCACTGTTCAGCTAATTTGCGTTAAGCGTATCGTCTTCCTTCCCGATGTCATATCCTCTCTTCCTCATTTCATAAAATACCCTAATATTAGGGTTTGAAAAAAAAAATTATATTACGGTTATAACTGTATCAATAAATAAGTGTGGTATCCTAATTTAGTTTGGTTTCTGTTATTTAAGTTATAAATTATGTTTTCAAAAAAGTTGGAAATTGTTGTATAGAGTGAAAACATTAATTATTTTTAAAGAGTAAAGGATTTACATAGATTTTGGTGGCAGTAATTATCAATAAGTTTGTTATTTAAGTGAATTTGAATTATTTTTAAGGATTTTAATTTTTGATAGTTTTCCTAAGAGGTTTAACTATGAAAGATAACTGCATAAAATTTTACAAATTATAGCATAAATATTGTAATTGTATCAAAAAATTATGGAAGAAAAACAAGAAGCATTAATGCTCATAACATTCTATAATGTAAATGCTGTAATAAGACCTTCAAATTCTATTACAGTGAAATGTCTGAAAATTATATTTTTAATAATATTGAAAAATAAAGATTTTATTTTATTACTAAAATTTTATGTTGAGATGAACTAATAAATAGGACAATATCAATCTACCATCATGAAATCATTAGTTTCATTGTGTGAAAAACCTTTTTCCATTGGTTTCATTGTGTGAAAAACCTTTTTCCATTGTGTGATAAACCTTTTAAAGATAGAAGTTTGTTATAATTATTTTATCAAACTTTTCAATAAAAAGAAATAATTTTTTTTAATGTATTATATTTTATTTATAAATAATATTATATAATATAAAGATTAGCAAAATATACCAAGTTTGGCCAATGAAGTATATGAAATTTTGGCACAATGTTATATAATAAATTAATATGAATATTTGTAAAAATGAGTAAATTTTTCAAGATGTGATTTTTTGAGTGCAAAATTTAACAAAATAATCTATATACATTAATTTTTATATTTATAGTTGAAAAAATAATTTATTATAAATATTAAATTTTTAGATTTTTATTAACTAAATTATAATATAGAATTTTGAAATATGATAATTATGAATATGAGTCATCACTATTTTATTTTATGAATTTGATTTTATATGATAAAACAATTTTTTTGGTTTAACTTGAAATGAATAGACACTTAACATGTGTCTTGAGTAGTCATGACTAAGGGTATTTTAGCCATAAAAATCAACTAGGGAGTGTATTTGGCCTGGGCCACACCAGCCCTAATATGGCTAGATTTTTCCTCATGGGGTTTCAAAATGGCAACTTTTTCACCACGACACCATCTATTCTAGGCCCAATGACACTAGTACATTTCGCAGAAATTCCGACACTTGGTTCTGACATTTTTGACCAAATGTCAGAAATTTCCCCAAATTTTTTCAACTTTTTCAAATCCCGCCCGAAACCGTCGCTATACCAATGTTTAGAGACAAGTGTCGTAATATCGACACTTAGACAAAGTGTCGCAATTGTGATGTTTGGAGGAATCCGTCGTAATTGCGATAGTTTCAGCAATAGCGTCGAAATTGCAACGGCATAGAGGAAAGTGTCGTAATTGCAACGTTTGAGGAAATCGTCACTATTACGACAATTCAGAAAAAGGTGTTGCTATTGCGACAGTTTCTGCAGAATCGAAGAATCGAAGTAGGAGGCCATTTGAATTGAAGATCTGGCCGGACCAGAAGCTGTAAGTAATTTCAAGTATATGTCATAGAATAATTGTTTCAGTACTTCTCGTGCATTTTGTTGATTTAGTTCTGTGTAATAATTCCTCGAGTCTCCGTGAACTGAGTATGGGGGAGACTCTGTGATTGTTTTAAGGTCTGTCTGTATATTCAGTGATAAGAGCATATGAGGAATGCATGAATAGTTCTATGATAAGAGTTAATAAGGAACCTGTGTATGTATCTAAGAAATGGTTGATTGAATAGTGGGGTTGAATCATAAATTTGGGACTAAACCATATGTTCTAGGTGTATGTGTAGGAATTGAATAATTGCGGTGAGTCTCATTGAAATTGAGGCCTCTATGTAAAGCAATGACAGTGAATTCAACTTAGGGGTTCGTTGCCTAAAGAAGGACTTGGTTCCTTTCGAATTCCCCTGGATTATATAGATCCTCTATTAATTTGAATGCGCGGTGCACACAGATGAGCATCTGTGTTGGGATTGGTATACTCGATTCACAAAATCAACATAAATGCCTCCAAGCCACAATGCAGTAATTAGTGGAGAATATGATTCTGTGTGAAGGGTTGATAAAACCTATACAAAATGTTGAAGGAAAAACATAATAAGGCATTGAATGGAATAGGTAGAATTGTGACGAAGAAGGAGGTGGAATTGTGAGCACCATTAGTGAAGCTGGTTTTGAGGAACGAAACCGTGGTATTCGCATGTGATACGCTCCTGAGACCAACACGTGTCCCTGAGAGGATTTGTAAAATCACGAGTTTCGCATTGGTTTTGAGCGTTAACGCTCAACACCAAATATTTTGCAAAACTTTGTTATCGTCGTTGGATAGAGGTTTGGGTCGTAACATAACATGGATCGTTGGATCCATTCGACGGTTAACTAAGGTATGGCCCAACAGTTTTCACCATTTAAACATTTATTTGATAAGTTTGATGTGTGGGGCCATGCGTACAATGTGTATTAAAATATTGCGCTGGTTTAATGTTATGAGTTGAATTTTAGAGTTTATAAAAAGTGGCTAAACCATAGTCAAAGTGGTTAAGGTGAAGACACCATAGTCGGGGTGCATTATTTAAAAGAATTAAGGACCGAAATTAAAAGAGGCTCCGAATATAAGAGCTTTCGAAGTGAGATATTATAGAATCACTTCATTAAAAGGACTAAGGGTACATATATGGTATTTGATGCGAATAACAAGTTTTGGGTGGAGAATCAAGGTAAAGAATGAAACCTTTGATAAAGAACTCTTGCCTAAGGATGAGTTGAGTTTAATGTAATAAGCCGAGGGTGGATTATATGGTTTCAATAAAGGAGCATATTATATATATGAAGGGATTTTATAACCTTTGAAGAAAAGGTAAGAGAGAGTTGGAATTTTACCATTGGTGAAAAAAGAAAAGCTCCATTTGTATATTTAGGTGTATGGCCTTATAACGTATGGTTAGTGAATTTGAAAGAAGTGTCCGCAAGCTAATGGTTGAAAGTGTAAATGTGGGTGTTGATTTAAAGAGAAGATGCATTACTATATGGACATAGGTAGAGGGAGAGTATTAATTTAATATCTCAAATCTCCAATTTGAGATATTAAAACATTTAGACAGATTTTATTTAATTTTCCAGTTCAAGTAATGAGAATAGTGTGAGTTTGCCCAAATTGTGATTTTCTTGGGCATGAAAAAATTGAAGGCACTTTACACACAAATTGAGATTGAAATTTTGAGTAAACATGGATTGTGTATTTTACCCCGTTATCATTGTTCCTCTGGGTGGTTGGGCGCATTGTGTCGTGCCTTGTGACGACCATGTCATCTTAACCCCTAACCCCTTAAACACTAATTCCCAACCCCTAACCCATTTAACCCCCTAAAACTCTAGTAAACCCCTAACCCATTTAACCCTTAAACTATAAACCTCTAAACCCTTAACCCCTAACCCCTAAAACCTTAACCCCTAACCCTTAAACCCTAAACCCTTAACCCCTAACCCACTTAACCTCGTAAACCCTAAACCTATAAACCCTTAACCCCTAACCCCTTAAACCCTAAACCATTAAACCCTTAACCCTAACCCCATAAACCCTAAACCTATAAACCCTTAACCCATAAAACCTAACCTTACTAGCCCCTAACTTCTAACCCCTAAAATCCTTAACTGCTAAATACCCTAACCCCCTAAACCCCTAGCACATTTAACCCCCTAAACCCTAAACCTATAACCCCTGAACCCCTAACCCATTTAACCCCCTAAACCATAAAACTCTAAACCCCTAACCCATTTAACCCCCTAAACCCTAAACCTATAACCCCTTAACCCCTAAGCCATTTAACCCCCTAAACCCTAAACCTATAACCCCTTAACCCCTAACCCATTTAACCCCCTAAACCCTAAACCTCTAAATCCCTAACCCCTAGCCCCCAATCCCTGGCTAAGCCCTCCAAATTTGAATTGTCATTGAAGAAGTAATTGTTTTCTTACTTATGTCTAATTCACTATATAATCAGATCATGAATGTGAGAAGGCTTCTAGTTGTAAGCATGGTTGTGGTATGTTGATGTTCAGATGAAAACTACAACTTGTAGCCCTTGATCTGCTAGGGGCGGGTTACCTTGATATTAACGGTGGTGTATTCATACTCCTTCTAAATAACCAATAAATGGTCAAGGAAATTGACCAATATGTTGTCAAGTTGTATCTTATCCATCTCTGGTGCAAGCTTCTTTTCAGCTAACTCCACTGCTTTTGATCTCAATTTTCCCAATTTCTTCCTTCTCTCATATGATACCTGGGCCTTTTCCTTTCTCTTCCCTTCTAATTCTATAATAGTGTCATAGTGATGCCAGAAAACTTCTTTGGAAAGCCTTCCTAGCACACAATACTAGGTTACGAGGGTATCATGTGTTTGTGGGTAATTCCATTATTACCATGTGTTTGTAGACTAATTAGTAAATTTTAGGAAAAACTTGCAAAATTTCTAATGATGATAATTGATGGTAACTCATGTGATTATGACCAGCTTGGAATAATGAGATGAACACAAAAAAAGTGCTAGCTAAATACTTCAGGTGGTTGAGTGGAAGTGTCACAACAAGTGTAAGAAATCAATAAGAAGAGGTCGCTTATTTTAGAACATATGGAAGATGTTGGAATATTCATAACTTGGTACTCTAAGGGTATCCCTTGAATGAACAACTCTATGGAAAATGGTTGTGGAATCATAGAATTATCTCCATACACGAACATTATGAAAATTACTATAAGGTCTATTTAAGGATGATTCATATAATGAAGAAAATATTGGCAATCAACTAATGAAGTTGAATAATTATGGTAATAATGAAAGTAATTTTGAAGAAACCTATAAAGTATGATGAAAGTAATTATTCTACCTAAAAATATTATATTTATTAATATTTTTATAATATTTTTTATTACTTATAAATAATAATTACAATGAAAAATTACAATGAATATTATAAGTAATGATTTTTACATCCAAAAATATTGATAAATTGTTTTTAAATAAAATAAAATAAGTTTATTTTGTAAAATATTACAACAATTTACAATAAATATATAAAATACTTTAAATAAAATAAATTATTCACTAATGTTTGAGTGGGAAATTGTCATATGATTTCATGTCATAGTTTCAATTTTTTCGCGCTCAGCTTGTTCGACCTATTCAAATTTTCTTAATCGACCTATTCAATTTTTTTTCCCGCTCAACTTGTTCGACCTTTATGCCTTCTTTCCCATTCTACCCTATGATTCCATTCTGCACTATTCAATTTTTTTTCCCGCTCAGCTAGCTTCTTTGCTTTTTGTTTTTCTCCATTGAATTCAAAGCTCCAATGGGGGTCACGGGCTTCGAACTTGGGGCCAAATAGCGTTTCTGTGATAGCATGGGAGTCAGCTATTCTTTTATTGGTGGGAATTTCTTTGATCTTTTCCTGCATCAAACTTAAAGCAACAGTGGGGCAACAAGCTTCGAACTCGTGCATCCTATATTTCTATGTCTGCAAATACGGCAATGCAAGCGACATTTACAGTTGTTTAGATAAGAAGCTGTATGTTTGACCTTTTTCTCATGAACCCTAAGCATGGCAAACAACCTCTGTTCAGAACTCTCAGAATCGAATCAAAGAGAAGTCGATGTTCAAACAGCCTTTGTTCGGATAGATTTGGTAGATCGTTCTATCAAACCTTGTGATGGATTATCGTTATCCATTAATTAAAGTGCTTGGAAGGCTTGTTAGAAGAAAATTACAGGTTACTCACAAGTGAATGTATGAATTTCTCAGTATATTGTTTATTTTTTCATTAAAAAAATTAGGGTATAGCAAATGGGGTTTCCAAATTTCAATAACAAAAGCCAATAAAAACACCTGATCACGACAAATATCTTGGCAGAAATATTGCTGAGGAAAAATGAATGTTCCCTAGTCATTTGTAGCAGATGAGGAACATCACAGATTGAAGTTTTCTTGGAGCTGTCTCCTTGTGTAAGTGTTTCAATCATTTCAAACTTTGTCTTCTATTTAAAATGAATATTTCAAATTTGTTTATTCCAAGCATGATACATCTATCTGGTGTATATTTTCCTCATTAAATTAGTATATAATGAAGAGTGATAGATCTGCACACTTTCTAATGTTTGTTTTACTGGAAGAATGATAGATCTGTACACTTCTCAAGTTTGTTTACCCACAGTACCACTTTCCTGTGCTGTTAATTTCATCCACCTTGGTCCTACTCAATTTTTTTTTTCTTTCAATTTCATTCATCAAATTTATTAAATTTGATTAATGAAATGCCTTAGACAGCTACATATAGACCAATACCAAAGACAGTCTATACATAACCCCCAGACAATAAGACCTTTGATAATTTAAATAAAACACTCGAGCACGCCGAGACTATATCTCTCTTTATTACAAACCCTAGTCTTTTTGCAAAGCGCTTTTACTTATAATTACAACCTTCCTTTGTACATTGTATCAAAAGGTAAATAATCCGACTTCAGCCCTTTTTAAATAACACTCTAATGTTAACCAAGATATAGTGAAATACATCAAATTTCCGCGTCAAAGCACAGGTCCACGCCTTTTATTTGATTTTTTCAAAATCCCGACCATAGACTTATAATACTAACCTCAATACATTAAAGGTCATTAATTTCTGACCTTAGCACTTAACGTTATATAATGGTTCTACCATTTTTCACAAACTCCCACCTCAGCTTATAATAAAACCTTAATAAAATGCACCAATCTTCAAGCCTGTATTATTAACTCGATTTCGCTATCAACACAACAATTTTAATATATATTTCGCCCACGGGCCCCACACCTCAACAGGTAAATGAATCAATTTCAACATAAAACAACCGGCCATACCTTAACTTATCTCCCATGCAGCTTATTGCGCGACCATCGTTTGATCTACTGACCTCCTGATTGGACGAACCTAGTTGATTTTCCGTTTTTTTCCCTGGCTTAAGATTATCATTCCAAAAAAACATAATGAGGGTGGTAATTTCCCTGTGACGTGGCACAAATGTGTTGGATCGGATTTTTTTGAAGTGGTTTCATCCTGGGCCAAAAGCGGTGTGACAAAGGTGGTATCGGTTTCAGAAACCAACTCTTGGTATTTTCACAGTACTTAACTCAGTTTCTCACTGCAGTTTAACATCTTTCTTGTCTTATTTCTATGCATTAACTCTGGGGTTAATTCGTAATATAGTCGCTCCACTAATAAAAAACAGTGGTATTTCCCCCAATGAACAGAGATAACACTCTCGACAGAGCTTCGCAATTCTCTAGCAACCAGAGTGTGACAATGGTTCACATGGTCCTCTCAACCTCTCTTGGATTCAATACATTCAATTCAAGTGTCTATAGCATAAATTCAAAACCACACTCTGTTTATGTGGTTGTTAATGTATGATTATACAGCGCTTGGCCTATGGGACGGCGTGTGGCAAGGCCACATGGCCACCGACATACCTCACTTATGGCTCCCCTCCGCATTAAAACCTTCAGGCTATCACCTTGCGCGGCATTTATGCCGTTGCGAACGTCGAGGCCCTCGTCGTTACAAAATGCTGCACTCTGGCACTCCTCCTTGGCACTTCGTCTTTGCGCCTAGTTCACCTGTGATGCTTTGGCTCCTCCTGGTTGTTTCTATGCCGCCAATGCTCTCACCTCTGCAAACTGGTTGCTCCCCTAAGGATACAGAGCCCAGCTCTCGCACATCTTATGGGTGGAGATGCAACCTAGGCATTTGTATTGAATTTCTCCCCAACTTCCATTACTCTCAAAGCCTCTTCTGTCCACTAAGATTCTCTGCCTATTTCGACCTCAATTCTCCCTCCATTTCTCTACTTGTCTTAGCCAACTCTATTCGCTCCTATGCTCTGAATGCCCTTCATCCACTGAGTGTTAACATGCCTCGGCTTAGGCATCGTATGTGATGCTGAAGAGGCAGTTCCAGAATTCACTCCTCTTGCCCTCACTGTTCATCAACATCCAACTCCTCTTCGTCATCTCTCGAGAATTTATGTGGTCGATACCTCGACACCCGCAGTGGGTGTGGTTGTATTTCCACCTCCTCCCCTCGGCACATTTCTTTTGAGCAGATGGCGCCTCCTCCTTCCTGCCTCACTGCCTCTGTCTCCTCGCATAACCCAACCACTGCCCACTTCCAATTCCAATGCAGCTTTGATCGCCCTCTCATTGTGGTGACCATCTCTGTTTATTTTCGTGAGATCCCTGGTGTGGTTCCTGGCCCTTCCTTGCCTATGCATCTGAGCAACGAGCTTGGTCCCTCTGAGATTGTGAAGCCTCCTCAAGCACCCACAGGGCATAATTCTGGTATGGTGGGTGAAGGAAGTTCGAGCCACCTCAAGGACATGTGCAAGCAGGAAGGCTGAAGCGGTGTTGATGTTGTAGCGACTCAATGTGGTCCCCTTTTGGCTGATGATGATGAGTACTGGTGCTCGATTGTTGAAGAATCTCCTTCTGCTGATTATGGTGTCTAGTTTTACAGGTCTTTTCCATGTCTTTTTCTCCAGCTCTCTTGTTTTGGTTGTTTTTGGATGTACTTGCTTATGCTATCATGTAGCTGGTTTCCTCTACAGAGGCAGCATTTCAAACTTTACATGGGCTTGTTTCCCCATGAAGGTAGCTCAATTTTTGCTATTTTTCTAGACTTTTGCCACTGATGATGGCCTTCACTAATGAGGCCCTCGCCTCTTTGTATGATATTTTTTACTAAGAGAATTACTCTTACTTAGAAAAAAAAAAGTACACATAGCAATAAATTATCGCCTGTTGTTTGATCACCTCCCAAGGGAATTTCTTGCATGAAATAAGTGATACTGAGATAAATACAATAACACATTTACTTTGTGTTTTCACATATGAAATTTATTTCCCATCGAATTCTAAACCAAAGATCTGAGGATGAATTCTCTATTCTACATCAACAACTGGAGGAATTGCA
Source organism: Pinus albicaulis (assembly GCA_034641835.2). Taxonomy (NCBI): domain Eukaryota; kingdom Viridiplantae; phylum Streptophyta; class Pinopsida; order Pinales; family Pinaceae; genus Pinus; species Pinus albicaulis. The sequence goes on from CM076581.1 coordinate 485,637,252, forward strand.
ATTCTCATTTGGTCAAATTCAAGGTCCTTCCTCATCCAACAGCTCTGTCAATTTTAATAGGTTTTTTGTCCCATATTTTCACACACAGGCTCCTATTAAGGAGATAGGTATAGCCCATTATGATCCTACCCATCAGTCTACAAAGTAATATGTTTGTGAAAGCTTCTAAAATTTTGAGAGTATTTTGGAAAGTGTTTACTTCTATGTATGTTAGTTTTGACTTGGTAGATTTCAGTGTTTCATCTAAGTTTGAAGTTTCAAAGGGATTTGTCACGTAATGGATTTCAATTGGCCCACATGTCAAGCTCAGGAATTTCTCATCAATAGTTGCTGGACTAGATGCACCAAATGCGAGAGGAGATCCAAGTTTTTCAATTAAAACATAATTAGCTGGTATTTAGTATCACAAAAACCATGGGGGTTCTTATTTACCACCAAATTCTAATCCAAAAATCTAAGGATGAACTCTCCAATCGGCATCAACAATTGGAGGAATTGAAATTCTCTTTTGGTCAGAGTCAATACAGTCCTTCCTCACCCATCAACTCTGTCAGTTTTATCAAGTTTGTTGTCCCTGGACTTAATGAATAGGCCCCTATTAAGGATATGGGTATAGCCCATGGTGATCCTACCCATCAGTATACAAAGAAATATGTTTGTTAAAGCTTGTAAAATTTTGGGAGTATTTTGGAAAGTGTTTGCTTCTAGGTAAATTAGTTTTGACTGAGTAATAGGCTGGCATTTTGGGGACATTGGCAGCTTGGAAAATCTCTTTTATTTTAGTCTTCCAGCTAGTCTTTGCAACCTCTTGATGTATATTGATGTAATAGCTACACTCCAAAAGCAAATTTTCACTTAATATAAAAATTCTCATTATGATTTAAAAAGTAAAAATGCAATGTGAGTATTAATTCAACTCATGTTCATTGTTTTTGTATTAATCTTGCATCTAACATCATTGTTGCGTGAACCAATATAACATCACCTTTATGGCTTTCTTTTAAAGTAGCACCCCTATCTCCCCAAGGATAATTTTCTGCATCAAATTTCAACATGCTAAGGCCATACACAATCATGCATTAGCCCTTTTGATCCATGCCTTTTCTAAAAAAAGTGAAACCACCACCTACAAAATGGTTCTTGGGCATTTGAATAAGAGATTTTTATAAGGTGTGTTTAGTGCTATTGCAGGTTGTATGGAAAGGACTAATTGAGAGAAAAGAAGTGTTCGTATTTCCTTGGTTTTGCATAGAGTTCACATCCTTATCTTCTCCAAAGTGTTTATGTTCAAATTACTTATTTTCTAGATTATATTATGTTCAACTACAAAGTAATTTCTGCTAAGATTTACTTTTGTGCTTCATATTCAGATTCAAATGTTATGAGTATCAGTTGGCGCTGGGGGACATTTACTGCAACACTGAATAAGAGTATCAAATTCAAATGTTATGCCCAGAAAAGACCAAAATGTCTCAATTCCATTTCAAAATTCCATTGAAATCCTTTACCCTTGCTACTTCTCCTAGTGGGCCTATTATTTAGAGAACCCAGGGACCACCCATGAAGTTGGGGGTCCCAAATGATTGCCTTGAGATCCACAATGACTGCACATGTTCCTATATATTGTGTTGCTACAACATGCACTCTTGAGCTTTAAGCTTTGCAACTTGTGATTCAGGGAGATCCTTGTCTAATTATATCTCATGAATGAGAGTTAAGAGATTCTTTGCTCAAATGGCCTGAAGCCGGTCTTAAGAGCTTCTTATTTTCTCAAGGGGCTTGAAGCTTGTCTTATGAAGATCTATATTGAAGGGAGATGGTGCAGTCATACCTGTACGAAGCCCTCTCAAAGGCCAACATGTGGAAGGTTCAAAGTATCTCAGAGGAACAAGACTCCAGAGAGGGGGAAGATGCAGGAAGACCTTTCACTTTAAATCTTGCAATTTGTTTTCTGACATTCACAAAAATGCTTCAAAAGTTTACATACTCTTGTTTTTATAGCAAGTATGCATTGTTAAGTTTTTAAAGCATCAAATTCCCACAACTTCCAAGAAAGTCTTCTTATCCAAGGATTAATAACATCAAGATCACTTTGATTATTTACGATTATCTAATGTTTCTTGCCTCTTTATAGTAATGAATCATGATTATATCCACTTTATTATGAAATTCTACTTTGGCATGTTTTTCTTCCTCCTTACATTTATTCACAGGATTCATAGATGGATCTTTCGATAACAAAGAATTTAATAACTGTATAAATGTGAACAAGTGTGGAAGATTATATGTTTTTTTTTAAAGTTTAGTATAATATATTTTTATTTTTTGGACAATGCAGGCATTTGATGTTTTGTTATCATCTTTAGATATTCAAGGTGTTAGGGAGGCCCATTTACATGCTATCTTGCAAAAACTGGAGAACCCATTCTATAGCCAACCATAGTAACATCAAGCATAGAGCTTCCAACCATGTCAAAATGGGAGCTAATTTATTGATACAAATTTGGGAATGAATCCCACTGAAAACTAAAACCACAAGTGGCAAATAAATGATTATCCTCATGCTTCAACGAATGTCAAGTGTATGAGATAAATATCCAATCCAAATCAATGTCAAATGGTTGTAGGTTTCCATGAATATCTGAGTTTATTTCTCTGTTGCCTAGTGTATTACCCTCTCACCATGTGCATATTTCCTATGGATGCCAAGTGTGGTTCGAATGGGGTGAAGGGAGGCAAGCTCCCTCCAAATCTGCGCTAGATTGTTGTGATAAATCCCCTCAAAAAAACGTCTACATGCCTTTGCGTATATCTACTAGCTGGGCACATGTAGCTATTGTGGAAGAGTCAAACTTTAAAGTGGAGAGGTGGGAATTATTTCCCACAAAATTTGAAAATGTAATCCCTGACTTGCCAACCAAATCCGTGGCATGAGATCGAGCTTGTTGTGCTTGAATCTCTTCATTTTTTTTTTACATATTTTTAACTACTCGTCGGTATTGCAATAGTTCATAAGCGTCGAAAAAGTGATGTTATGTTTTTTAATATTTTGACATTTTCATCGGAAGACCGACGCTTCTATCATCAGAAGAGCGACGTTATTTTTTTTTTAATATTTTTACTTTTTAGTTGGAAGACCGATGCCTCGATCGTCGGAAGAGCGATGTTTTTTCTTAAATATTTTTAAATTTTTCTTCGGTAAAGTGACATTTCATAAGCATCGGAAAATGACTTTCTAAATTTCGGATGTTATTTCGTTGGAATTACGACGGTTTGTAAAACATCGGAATTAAACATTGGAAGTCATAACGTCATAATTGCGACATTTTTTGAAAACATGAAAAGTGTCGGAAGACCGACAGTTCGTGATCATCGGAAGACCGACAGTTTTGGTTCATCGGAAGACCGACACTTATAAAACGTCAGAAGAGCGACACTGTGCAAAACGTCAAAAAAAGTGTCGGTATTGCGACACTTTGGAAAAGAGTCAGAATTGCGAAGTACTGGCTAACCACATTTTGTCTGGCCTCAAACTTTCGCTCTTGCGACGACTATGTGTCGGAATAGCGACGAAGTGGCCGTCAGAAATTAGGCCAAAATTTCTAGTGTGAACATGGTAAAATGGATATTAATTTATAGTTATTATTTATATTTATGTAGATAGACATGTCTATTTTGAAATAGGGCTTCCAAAATTTTAATTTAATTATTAATAATTATTTAGTCGATAGTAGGTATTTAACCTCCACATAATATTCTATAATATTCTTAGTATGCACAAATCAAATGTTGAAATTTATATCCAAAGTAGTTTTGTCCCTTTTACTTTTTTTAATTAAATTTATTAATTAAAAAATGTTATATAAACAAGTATATGTGAAATGAGTAATGGTTAGTTATGATTTTTTAAACATGTAAAAGAAAGAAATAAATTTGTGTCTCTATATTTATGTTATAAGATATACAAATAAATAAAACAATAAACATACCATAAAAATGTGTGATTATATTGTAAGAACAATTTATGTTGTATGCTAAGAAATCTTTAACATAAATTTGAATTATAACTACCATATATATAGATAAATATTTTATTTTTAAATATAAATTTAATAATTAAATTTAAAAATAAAATTATTTATTATTAATTAAATTTATTTTAATACGATATGCATTTTATAAATTTTTTTATTGAAAATAAATACTTATTAAAAAATTTATAATTTTTAATAAAAATCAAAATTGCATTTAAATAAATTTATTATTATCATCGTCTCCCTTATAAGAAACTTCACAAACAGATTATTCACAGTAGTTTACATTATTATAACTTGTCAAATGAACTTGTGTGCCAATTTTTTTTACATGATGTTAAATTTATATGTAAAAACAAATAATGAATAACTAGTACATTTTGTTTTTTTCATAAAGCTGTTCGGACACATTGAATTTGTGTCTTTACATTTATCTCATATAATGTAAAAATAAATAGGACGGTGTGCATAACCAAAAAAAATATTGATTACATTCTATAAAAAAATGATTGACGTGGATGAGGAATCTTTAAAATTGTAATTTTTATATAGATTTAGAAAGACATTATGAACATTTTAAGATGTTCTATTCTATTTTTATTTTTATTTAATTAGAATGAAAGAAAATATATATGTAGTTTAGTTTTTCAAAGTTTAGAAATTATTATTTATTTATTAACCAAAAATGTTAATAAATTTATTATTCAGCAATATATTATGAAAATTTGATAATGATATTAATTATAATTAGAAAAATACTTGGGATTTTTGGGTTCAAAAAAAGAGGAAATGGCTTCTACATTGGTATGACTTTCGTTGAGTTGATTAATATTTCTCTATCTTCTTGGATCAAGATCTTAATCGTTGTGTTTTTTTTCTATCTTTCTTAACCATCTTGGGGTATCTTTGAAAGATTACATCTGAACTCCTAAATGGGAACTTGAAGAAATTGAACAAGATTGAGCGTTATCTATTTGACTCTTGAATTTTAGATATTCCCTGTAAATAGTTTTGATATGTTAGTTTGACATGGATTGCAGATTTTTATCGAGAGAGGCCTGTGTTAGGGGAATCATCATGTGTGGATCATCGAGATCCATGTTTTCTAGGAGTTCTTGAGTATCATGATCTTCTATTAATGAGCTAGTTGTCTTATTTGGTGGAGAATTTTTTTTATTACCTTTTGGATTCCTTTTCTCAAACTTTATTGGTCACAAAAAAAAAATGGGAAGACTTTCAATAACTGGTTGGGGGACAAAATTATTATCTTCTTGTGCCAGGGTCTCATCCAAAGAGGAGAGAGACATAGATCTATTTCTAGGTATGAGGTTTTGATCTGAATTTGTAACTCCGTGAGGTCTCAAATTCCTTTTCCTTTTGGGAAAATTTTCAAAACACTCTTACTCTTTATCAATTGATTTATCTGTTGGTAAATCCATTGCAATCAAAGTATATTCTCTAAAAATATGTCCATATTCATTACAAGGTATGAATAAAAGGATAGTCTCTAAAAATATTTCCATATTTATTACAAGGTTTGCATCTAAATGGGACATTTTCATAAATACAGTGTATGTTTCCAAAGATTATCCTGATAGTAAATGTTTATTGAAGCTAGAAGAGGTTGCTAAATATTCATATAGACATAGATATTTTCATAGGATGTGTATCTCCCTCTCTTAGTTGCCCCATAAACCTTGCAAAACTACTAATGACATTGTGAATTCCTTCAAGGATTTCTTCCTCATAGTAATCCTTTGGAATAGAAAAAACTAAATCCATACCAGGGAAGCAAGGAGGTCTTCCTTCTTAGGATTGTACCACTCCTTCTAGAATAGCATGAAGAGCCCAACATTATTAAAAAAGTAAATCCCTCCTTCAAAAACCCTCATGGAAAAAACTAATATGAAGAACCATTTTGCTCCTAGCTGCAGATCCATTTTTCCTTTGAGGCTCTATTTATTTTGGATCCAACCAATCAAGAATTGTTTAGAGGGTCATAATCTAATTAACTTGAAAATCAAAGCATGATCCTACATATATTAGTTGTATTTTGAAATCTTGTTGGATTTGACCTCATACTTTGGATCTTTCACTTCTTTTGGTAGACAACATCCTACAATTTTATTTTTCAAAAATGATCAAAGTAGTGGCTTCTTAGAGTGATCAAAATATTCATTTTTTCTAATTGGGTTTTAAAAAGAACTCAAATGATGAGGAGTTTCTGATAGATTGTTGGTCGGTCCACAATTCCTATGAACTCCTGAGACAATTTGACTGATGGAGGGGGACGACCCCTCTTGCCAAGCTGACCATGAAAATATGACTGATGGAGGGGAATGATTCCCCTCTTGCAAAACAAACCATGAAAAACTATGTAGAAGAAACCTTAGGAAAAAGCCATAGATGAAAGGATGATATGTTGTGAATTTTGGGCAACTAGGTCCAAACTCCATGTCACACTGCTCATATGACAATGATCATATTTTGGTTGGATTCCTCTTTCAGAGAGGTGCAATATTGATCTAAATATCATCTTGTTTGGATGAGCAAAACATTTATTTTGAATTTATTTTCCACACATGTGCAAGGTTAGCCAGATTTGTAATGTAGGCTCACATGCCTAATAGATGTGTCACACACCCTCACTGATGGATATAAATTGGAGAGACTGGGAGGTCATTTTCTCATCAACTCATCACACATTCTCTCATTGTGATCTGATTGGTTCGATAGCCTTTGGAGACCTTTTTCCCCTCACACGTGTGGAGCTGAAGCTGTTGTTTTCTACAGATCTGTTTAGGGCCTTTTTCTACAGTGTTGACCAACATTGACCATCGTCAACCCTTGGTCATTTGACCCCAAATATTTGTCAAAATTTTGATTTTGAGAGGTCGTACTGATAGGCACTAAAATCGAGGAAATCAGAGAAGTTTGACTGAAGCCCTAATCTGTAGCGTTGACTTTGGGTTGACCAATGTTGACTTGTGATGAGATGTCTTTGAGGGTTGTGGGTGTGAAACTTGGAGTATTGGCTGACCGAGAAAGCCTTTGCTAGCTAAAGCATTGTGTTCACTGTCGTAATGCAGCAATATCTCATATCTTTGCTGGACAAAAGGAATTGTAAATCTAATCTATATTTGGCTTGTCTTCTATTGATCTATTATTGTGTTTTATCAGGATTTTACTTTCATGTTTATGTGATTTCTATTGTGTATCGGGCCTAATAAAGATTGAAGTAAAATTGCATCAAGCATAGAACACCATGATTATCTAAATTTAACATGGGTTCAGAGATGGGGTGAAGACAAAGTCCAAGCTTGTGTTAGAAGCAATCACTGAAGGAGGGAATCCTATCAAGGACAAATGGCCTCGTCAACCTACAAGGGTTTCAAGGCTGATGATAAACTGACTGATAAGTCTAATTATCATGCATGAAATATGTCCTTGGATTTGGTGCTAGAAGATAAAGATGTCATGGAATATGTGCAGGGGAAGATTCATGAGCCTCCAACAATGTAGCTGCTGCCATGAAGATGAAGTAAAGAAAAGGGTAAATCAAAGAAAATATGATTATCCAAGATTATATTCATAAGCACTTGGTTTCTTACATTTCTGAGCTGAACACATCTAAAGAGATGTATGATAAGCTCGTGAGCATGTTTAGGGCTAGCAATGATAATAAAATCCTTTTCTTCAAGAATGAATTGAAGAATTGTAGAAATTATACAAAATACATGTATATCCTGGATTCTCCTGATCTAACAATATGCTATTTCTAAATACATAATCGCTTCTACAAATCTTTGTGGAATTAAAAAACAACACATTTGTCAATCACATGAAGCAAAGAAGAATAGATCAAAACCACAACACCAGATATTCCAAAGGAAAGCTTACTACTCAAAACCCCTTTATCATATATTGTATATTCCACAAGGATCATGAAACTATTCTCACAAGAGTCCATAGTACATCAGCTAATTGTCTCACACTATCATACAAAAATTGGCAAATCCCTAAGCCAATTTGCTATCTCCAAACAACCTACCTTGCTCATGTAGTTCCTGATGAATGCAATTCTTAATCACAAATAGTTTCAGCCTTCCTCAAATGCATTGAGTATCATGGGCATCCTGTGGTGTTATAACTACACCTGGGTAGCCTGCTAATATCACAACTCATAGTTACACTTCCCTTTCACCTAGATCTCAACTGGGTCTCCACTGGATCTGACATGCATGCAATTAATAATAGTAAAAATCCAGTTGCATGTGAGATCACTACATGTGAATTAATTAATATTTAATTCACATGATCTCTCACTAGTGTATCTGTAGTTACAACTAGCACAACTGACTTTAACTCACTTAACAGAGTTAAAACGATTTACAACTTGCATTAACTAATGCACCACTGCACTTCCAAATCTGTTACAACTAAATTCAACCTGCATGTCCCCCCAACCAACCACTTAACTCGAAATTCACCTAGCTAACTGATTTTCCACTTTAGTTAACTATTTCCAAGTGCTCATTAAGAATATATTATTGTTTATTGTCCAACTATTATTAAGGGATAATAATAGTTGACATGCATCTATAAATAGACATGCAATCTATAAATAGAACTTGTACATACATCTATAAATAGACATCACCTATAAATATAATTTTCTCATGCATCTATAAATAGACATCTACCTAAAAATAGCCTGTGTGGGCCCAACGTAGTGTAGGTGCTTAATTTTCACTAGGATCAAGGATGTTGTTTCCGGGTGCCAATTTCACTTTTTCTTGTTGTAAACTTCAACACTCCCTCTCAACAAGAAAGGAATGTCTTTGCATGGAACATGCAACTCTTGCATGCAACACCTCCCTATTGTGTCTAGCACATACAACCTTTGCATGAAAAACTTTTGAAATTGAATAGCCTCCAAAAAAATGAATCAGTATAATGCATCTGTCATCAAAGTCTTCTAACTTATGCTTAGCTATTACACATTTTTTCAGGAACCACTGCGCTGCTGACACCTGCATCCATGCACTCTCTACTTGCTACCAATTCTGATATGTGCTCCAATATCCAACACCATCACTTTTATTACATGTCCTCACGACATCTGACTGCATCAATCCAATTGATCCTGGTACTGTTGTACTGTGGGATCCTCGTAGCTAGGTTCGACTCATGATATCCAAACCATCTCAATGAATCCTTCCCAAAATTTCTTCTTGGGATTATTCATGCATGTTGCCCCACCTCTCACCTGGTGGTATAGCTGCATGCACTCCCTCTTCCCATCTGGCTCGAAATTTCTCTGCATGAGTGGTTACTCCCACTCCATGATCCTCTACTTGTGGCTGCTCCACATCCTGAGGTTCACTCTTACCTGCATGCAAATCTAGCTCCCTCTCAAGGGTCAATTTCATGGCTTTCTCACACTTCCCTGTGGTAGGAAGCTCTACAGAAATCATGGCTATATCAATTCTATAGATATTCTTAAATCGAATCCCAATATTCTTGGCTTTCCCTGTGTCTTTGTGTTTAAGGAACACCTTTCCTTTTCCAACTCACGCACATTGTAATTGTCCCACCATCACAAAATTTTCTAACAAAAGAGTTGATTTTAAATCGATGATATCTCCCTCATCCGAGCTCTGATTCAACTGCTTTTTTTTCAATTTGGGTATTTTTTCGCAAGGAATCCAAATATGCTATTTGTTTCTAAAAATTTTGTATCAAAGTTTTCAAATATTCTCTGCAAACTCGTGTACCCAAATAATTCTTTCTCTCATGCCATGTAAAAAATTTATAACACAGGTCCGATACCATGTAGAAATTATACAAAATACATGTATGTCCTGGATTCTCCTGATCTAACAATATGCTATTGCTAAATACAGATTCGCTTCTACAAATCTTTGCAGAATTAAAAAAAAACACAATTTCCAATCACATGAAGCAAAGAAGAATAGATCAAAACCACAACACCATATATTTCCAGGGAAATCTTACTACTCAAAACCCCTTTATCATATATTTTATATTCCACAAGGATCATGAAAAAATTACATAAAAAACTCTTCTCACAAGAGCCCTCAATACATCAGCTAATTGTCTCACACTGTCATGCAAAAATTGGCAAATCCCTTAGCCAATTTATTGTCTCCAAACAGCCTGCCTTGCTCACGTAATTCCTGATGAATGCAATCTTTAATCACAAGGAATTTCAACCTTCCTCAAATGCGCTGAGTATCATGGGCATCCTGTGGTGTTATAACTACACCTGGGTAGCCTACGAATATCACAACTGATAGTTACACTTCCCTTTCACCTAGATCTCAACTGGGTCTCCACTGGATCTGACATGCATGTAATTAATAATAGTAAAACATCAGTTGCATGTGAGATCACTACATGTGAATGAATTAATATTTAATTCACTTGATCTCTCACTAGTGTATCTACAATTACAACTAGCACAACTGACATTCACTCACTTAACTGAGTTAAACTGATTTACAACTTGAATTAACTAATGCATCACTACACTTCAAACTCTGTTACAACTAAAGTCAACCTGCATGTCCCAAAAACCAACCAGTTAACTCAAAATTCACTTAGCTAACTGATTTTCCACTTTAGTTAACTATTTCCAAGTGCTCATTGAGAATAGATTATTTTTTATTGTCCAACTATTATTAAGGGATAATAATAAGCGACACGCATCTATAAATAAACATGAAATATATTAATAGAAATTGCACATACATCTATAAATGGACATCATCTATAAATATAATTTTCTCATGCATCTATAAATATACATCCACCTAAAAATAGCCTATGTGGACCCCACCTAGTGTAGGTGCTTAATTTTCACTAGGATCAAGGATGTTGTTTCCGGATGCCAATTTCACTGTTTCTTGTTGCAAAATTCAACACTCCCTCTCAACAAGAAAGGAATGCCTTTGCATGCGACATGTAACCCTTGCATGCAACACTCTTCTATTGTTTCTCGCACACGCAACCTTTGCATGAAACAATTTCGAAACTGAATAGCCTCCAAAAAACTGAATCAGTATAATGCATCTATCATCAAAGTCTTTTGACTTATGCTTAGCTATTGCACATGTCTTCAGGAACCACAGCGTTGTTGACGCCTGCATCCATGCACTCTACACTTGCTACCAACTCTGATCTATGCTCTAGTATCCAACATTGTCTCTTTCATCTCATGTCCTCAGAACATCTAACTGCATCAATCCAATTGATCCTGCTACTACTGTATTATGGGCTCCTCGTAGCCAGGTTCGACTCATGATATCCACACCATCTCAATGAATCCTGCCCAAAATTTCTTCTTGGGATTATTCACGCATGTTGCCCCACCTCTCACTTGGAGGTATAGCTGCATGCACTCCTTCTGCCCATCTGGGTCGAAATTTCTCTACATGAGTGGTTTCTCTCACGCCATGATCCTCATCTTATGGCCACTCCACATCCTGAGGTTCACTCTTACCTCCATGCAAATCTAGCTCCCTCTCAAGGGTCAATTGCATGGCCTCCTCACACTTCCCCGTGGTAGGAAGCTCTGTAGAAATCACATCTACATCAAGTCTATAGATATTCTTAACTCGAATCTCAATCTTCTTGGCTTTCCCTATGGCTTTGTGTTTAAGGAACAGATTTCCTTTTCCAGCTCACGCACATTGTAATTGTCCCACCATCGCAAAATTTTCTAACAAAAGAGTTGATTTTAAATCGATGATATCTCCCTCATCTGAGCTCTGATTCGACCTATTTGTTTTCTCAATTTGGGTATTTTTTTGCAAGGAATCCAAATATTTTTTTTTTTTTTTTTTTCTGAAAATTTTGTATCCAAATTTTCAAATATTGTCTGCAAACTCACGCACACAAATAATTCCTGCTCTCATACCATGTAGAAAATTTATAACACAACTCCGATACCATGTAGAAATTATACAAAATACATGTATGTCCTAGATTCTCCTGATCTAACAATATCCTACTGCTAAATACATAATCGCTTCTACAAATATTTGTGGAATTACAAAACAACACAATTGCCAATCACATGAAGCAAAGAATAATAGATCAAAACCACAACACCAGATATTTCTATCGAAAGCTTACTGCTCAAAACCCCTCTATCATATATTGTATATTCCACAAGGATCATGAAACAATTACTTACAAAAATCTTCTCACAACAGCCCTCAATACATTAGCTAATTTTCTCACACTATCATACAAAAATTGGAAAATCCCTTAGCCAATTTACTATCTCCAAACAGCCTACCTTGCCCATGAATTTCCTGATGAATGCAATCCTTAATCACAAAGAATTTCAGCCTTCCTCAAATTCGTTGAGTATCATGGGCATCCTGTGGTGTTATAACTACACCTGGGTACCCTACTAATATCACAACTGATAGTTACACTTCCCTTTCACCTAGATCTCAACTGGGTCTCCACTGGATTTGACATGCATGTAGTTAATAATAGTAAAACATTAGTTGCATGTGATATCACTACATGTGAATTAATTAATATTTAATTCACTTGATCTCTCACTATTGTATCTGCAGTTACAACAAGCACAACTGACTTTAACTCACTCAACTGAGTTGAACAGATTTACAACTTGCAACTAATGCACCACTGCACTTCCAACTCTGTTACAACTAAAGTCAACCTGCATGTCCCAGCAAGCAACCAGTTAACTAGAAATTCACTTAGCTAACTGATTTTCCACTTCAGTTAACTATTTTCAAGTGCTCATTGAGAATAGATTATCGTTTATTGTCCAACTATTATTAAGGGATAATAATAGTCGACATGCATCTATAAATAGACATTCCATCTATAAATAGAACTTGCACATACATCTATAAATATACATCATCTATAAATAGACATCCACCTAAAAATAGCCTGTGTGGGCCCCACCTAGTGTAGGTGCTTAATTTTCACTAGGATCAAGGATGTTCTTTCTGGATGCCAATTTCACCATTTCTTGTTGCAAACTTCAACAAGAATATCAAGAAGGGCAAGGATGAATCTATTCAATCCTATTTTATGAGGCTCACTAAAACCAATAATAACCTCCTGGATATTGGGGAAGCAATATCTAATCAAGGGATGGTTCTTATTGCACTTGGAGGTCTCCCCTATGATTGGTATGTATTCAATACCACTATTCTTAATAATAATGTGATTCCTAATTTTGATGAAATATTGACGAGATGCACTCAAGAAGAAACAAGAATGATGGAATATGCCTCTAATGGAAATGGAAGTGACCCTACCACCTTCGCCGCTCATGTAAAGAAGAAGAAACATGGTGGCCCGAGAAATAAAAACCATGGTAGAGCAGGGCCCAAAGGAAGGAAGGGAAGATGTTACAGTTGTGAATAGACTGGTCACTATGCAAGAGAGTGCCTTAATAGAAGGGACTCTCCCAGGGACGATGACAACAACAAATCGAGAGGGAATGATAGGAAGAATAGGTTCAAATAAAATAGGAAGGCTCCCTATGATCGTAGTGGAAATGGTAAACCTTTCAAGAGGTTAAGAAATTCCAGGTACGATGAGTCTAATGTTGTTGATAATAAGATAAATGAATTTATTCTTGTATATGCCCTCTCTACTGAATCTCCACTTGACACCCTAGATTTATAGTTGATTAATAGTGGTGCTTCAAGGCACCTCACTGTTTATAAAGAAGCCCTCTCTGATTTGGTTGAGAAGGATACTAATCTGGAAATTATCCTTGGAGATAATTCTGCCTATCTCGTGAAAAGGACAAATACTATGACCCTCAATCTATCTCAAGGTTAAGTCCTTCGATTACAAGATGTGTTGTACGTACCTAATTTGATGAAGAACCTTGTGTCCATTTTAGCAATGGAAGATGAAGGGTTCAAGATGGAACTTGTTGATGGAAAGGTACTTATATGGAAGAAGAACTTCAAGGAAGCTCTTTATATTGGTTTTAGAGTTGATACACTCTACTAGGTTGGAGGAAGTCCATTGGGGGCAATGTCATGTGATAAAAATATTCAAACAAAGTTATGGCATCGAAGGTTTGCACACCTTCATTACAAAGCCCTTCCCGAAGCAAGGAAGGCGGTGACAGGGATGCCTAAATTTAGAGAAGATAATGAAGGTATATGTTAGGGTTGTTCCGAAGGGAATCATACAAGGGGACCATTCCCCTAAAGTGTCACAAAGACAACTGATATCTTGTAGTTGATACATTATGACTTATCTAGTATGCTTCCTGTGACATCCTTGGGATGATTTTCCTATTACATGATTTTCAAAGATGAATTCTCATGCAAGACCTAGATATATTTTTTTAAGAAGAAGGACGAAGCATTCAAATGGTTCCGTACCTTTAAGGCCTTGGTGGAAAATCAAACCAAGAAGAGAATCAGAGTTTTGAGGACCGACAATGAGACTGAGTATGAGTCAAATGAATTCAATGAATTTTACAGAGAAGCTAGCATTAAGAGGGAAACCACAACTGCGTATAATCCTGAGAAAATGGTGTTGTTGAAAGAAAGAATAGGACCATTGTGGAAGCTACCCGCGCCATTCTATGTGACCGAGCACTTAAGAAGTTTCTATGGGGAGAAGGTGTGAACACTATTGTGTATGTTCAAAATAGATGCCCGCATTCCACTTTGGACTCAAAAACTCTGGAAGAATTTTTCTCTAGTAAGAAACCTGATGTTTCTCATTTTAGAGTTTTTGGTTGTCCTGTTTACTTTCATGTGCCGAAAGAAAAGAGAAGCAAGCTAGATGCTTTTGGAAATAAGGGAATTTTTGTAGGCTATAGAGAAACTTTGAAGGCATATAGAATCCATGTACCTAGTCAAATAGAAGTGGAGATATGCCATGATGTCACCTTCGATGAAGATGCTACCCTCAAGAAAGTGAGAAATCTTCCTAGCTCCAAGGAAGACAAAGAAGATGAAGAAGCAGGGAAGCAAGAAGAGTTGAAGGATAAACTGATGCCCCATGTCGAAGGACCTATGGATCCTATTGATCCACCTCCCTCAAATAAGAGAAGACCCTCATGGCTCAGGGATACTCTCATACATGCCGAGAGACACATTGCCCCAAGGGGGACACTCCGTGACAGAAAGAAGCCGAAGAAATACCAAGGGTATCTAGAAGCCATGAGTATGATAATACAATCTAAGACTGGATAATTTGAAGAAGTCATAAAGAATCAAGTTTGGAAGGATACTATGCATGAAGAATATGAGTCCATTATGAAAAATGATGTCTTGGAAGTGGTCTCGACACTGGAGGACAAATTTTTTGTCACCTCAAAATGGCTCTATAAGATCAAGCATGGATCTAATGGAAGTGCTGAAAAGTTGAAGGCAAGATTTGTTCCCCAAGGCTTCTCTCAAAGAAGGCATAGATTATGATGATATATTTTCACCTATGTCCCGCTATACCACCATCCAATCTATTATTGCCCTTGCTACAATGCAAGTATGGAGTCTCCATCAAATGGATGTGAATACCACTTTTCTACATGGCTCTATAAAGGAAGAGGTGTATGTGGAGCAACCTCTAGGGTTCGAAGTCCAATATAGAGACACCTACGTATGCAGGTTGAAGAAATCCCTCTATGGGTTGAAGCAAGCCCCCAGGGCTTGGTATGAGAGGATATATAACTACTTGATGAAGTTGGGCTTCACTTGAATTAATGGTGATTTGAACCTTTATTTTAAGGTTGATAGAGAAAGGCCTCTCATTAAGGTTCTCTATGTGGATGATCTCTTCCTGATAGGTGTTGACCCTCTCATTCATCATGGTAAGAGGGAGCTAGCTTTCGAGTTTGAGATGAAAGACCTAGGACTGATGCACTACTTTCTAGGCTTGGAGGTCTGGCAAAAGCCAGGTGAGATTTTCCTTTCTCAAGGAAAATATGTCGTGAAGCTTTTGGAGAGATTTGGTATGGTGGACTGTAAGTCTGTGCCGACACCAATGGAACTCAACTTTAAGTTGTGTAAACACTGTTGGGCCCGTGCTAGAAAATCCTACCGAGTATCAAAAACTTGTGGGGGGGGCTGATGTTTTTAGTGAACTCCCATCCAGACATATGTTCTACAGTGAACACTTTGAGTCAACATATGGCTGATCCTCATCACATTCATTGGATTGGTGCAAATAATCTGTTGAGATATCTTCAGGGCACAATCAACAATGGGCTAATGTACACTATCGGGTGTTTAAGACTCCATGGATATACCGATTCTGATTGGGTTGGCAGAGTGGTGGATCGCAAGAGCACATCTGGATGTTGTTTCACCTTGGGTTCTGTTTCGATATCTTGGATGAGCAGACAGCAGAAGTCAGTGGCTTTGAACACTGTCTAGGCCGAATACATTGCAGTGATTATGGCCTGTTGTGAAACTGTTTGGTTGTGAAATCTCTTCAATGAGATGTTTGGGCATGTGCTAAATACCACCGTTGTCCTTTATAATAACCAGAGCGGGATTTGTATTTCTTATAATCACGTGTTCCATGATCGATCCAAGCATATTGATATTGCGTACCACTTTATCCAGGATATGGTACAACAAGGCACCGTAAGGCTCGATCATATAGGAACTGATGAGCAGATCGTGGATATTCTCACGAAGCCCTTGGGGAAGGTCAAGTTCCTAACCTTCCGTGAGAAGCTTGGAATCATGTAAAGACCCTATTCTGAGGGTCCTTCTTGAGTTGGACTATGAGCTCTGGGAACTCTAGGGGGCTTGGGGATATCTTCTTGGAGCTATAAGAACATATGGGGCTAGGCTTTCCGAAACTTGTTGTGCTTCTGCCCCACCATTATGATATTGAGTTGGTTCACCTCTCTTTGATCTATGCCCCACACGCATGCTACCCATGGAGTTTCAAACTCATGGGAAGTACTTCTCATTTGGCCAATGAGGTGGGAAATGTGGATAGAGACCAATAAGAGGACTGATGGACGCATCAGATATTTTCGTACTCTCTATGTCTACGATGGCACATGTCCAACACCTTGATCTGGGATCAAGTATGATGAGGTTCTTACCTCTAAACTGACTTCGGGTCAGTAAACTAACTTCAGGTTAGTATGAGACTCTTTTTGAGTCCAAGAGAGGTTTTAACCTCTAATCTGAATTTGGGTTAGCTGAGTGTGATGTCTTTGTGACTTACCTTTTTTTCTATCTAAGAACAAGAGCCGCAAAGAAAGTTACGGCAAGATGATGCGTGATGTTTGGTAAAAGTACACGATGGTACTGATGGATGGAACTTGTCAAAAGATGGAGCTCTCCCTAGCTGAGAGGGAGTGTTAATTTTGGGAAACTAGGTCCAAACTCCATGTTGCACTACTCATATGAAAATGGTCATATTTTTGTCAGATTCCACTTTTGGAGAGGTGCAAGATTGATCTAAACATCATCCTGTTTGGATGAGCAGAACATTTATTTTGAATTTATTTTCCACACATGTGCAAGGTCGGCCAGATTTGTATTATAGGCTCACATGCCTAATATATGTGTCATACACCCTCACTGATGGATATAAATTGGAGAGACTTAGAGATCATTTGCTCATCAACTCATCACACATTCTCTCATTGTGATCTGATTGGTTCGAGAGACTTTGGAGGTCGTTTTCCCCTCACACGTGTGGAGCGGAAGCTACTATTTTCTGCAGATATGTGTCACTTTCATCCTTAAAAAAATTACAGTCATAAAAAAAAATGACCTATACTCCAATCATAGCACGATGTAAATATTTGTATCAAAAATATTACAACTATATATATACAAGGTTGATTTAACTTTAGTTGCACATTAGGCATATAATGGAACTATGTCTTATTGAACTCCACACTCTAACACATATATTTCGACATTGGGAAATTAAAACGGGGTTATGAGATTTAATACAACTTATATGCTTCACATGGAGATTAATGCATCGCATGCTCTCGTGCGTATCTTTACTAATACAGAATTTATAGAATTTATATGGTATCCATAACATGGCACCACTTGGTATAATTGTTAGCCCTCCGCGGAGATTTTTCAACCCATTTGATATGGTATAGTACTAGGAGTTTAATGCATAAATCACAGCCGTAGATTTTTTGCTCAGGTTCCCCGTTAATCTTGAGTTTCGCTCAGGAGGTTAATGTTGTAACATAGTAGGCTATGCATAGGCTTAATGATTTTGGTAGGGACTCAGTGCTCGGCTCCTCCTTTTGGCTCTCCGCCATCGACCCCTTTTAGGTTTGCCCCTTCCACACTGTGCTTCTTCGTCGTGCTGATCTTTAGACATTGTTTTTCTGTCCACCGGTGATTTGAGATACTTCATCTGCTTCACCATTGAGATCTGGGTCTTGTTTTGATATGAAATCTAGTAGAATGCATGGGATTTCTTCACCGATGAGGCGAAGGCTGTTGCTAGGAAAAGAGGGCTTCATCCAATGAAATATTGGTATGGTATTCTTCTCGGACTTCAAGACTTCTGTAGAGTTTTAGTCAGCTTGCTCCATTATTTTTTTTTTAATTCTTTCCCTTGATTAATCTCCAGATTCTATTTTGTGCAAGGAAAATGGGCGTAATCCTCCCTTTCACAGGTAACTTTCACATTCTTCATAGCTAGTCCCAAATTTTTCATGTTAATGAGGGTTTCATTATTTTGTTTGTAATTAGATCTTCCCACTAGGTGGTTTGTTTGTTTGCAGGGTAGTCTTAACTTTGCGAAACCCTCTCAAGCATTATTCTCATGGAATAGCTGTGGCCGTCTTCTCACTCTCAGCTAACCATAAAAAAAATCGTGGCTACACAGGTACTTAATGTTTCCGATGGAGACTGTATTATTGGTTTTCAGGTCTCTGCTCGGACTCTAGCTTATCGTAAATTTTAAGCTTACTAACTGTATTTGATGAGATTTACACAGGGGAGGTTTTTATACCCAGTTAGGGATTTCAAAGTTGTAATTAAAGTTTTATGAATTTTTAGAACAAAGGACTGGGGTTTTCACCCAGGTTAAATGTGAGGAAGGTCTTGAGTTATTTAAGCTCTATAGAGCTCACTGTAACAGTTCCTATTTTCTTTATCATTTTGATTTTAAAACCCTCGTTGCATGACTGTTCTCTTATGAATACCATTTCGTTCTGAAATCGAACTACGAATTTTTCTGCTAGAGTTGTTATTAATCTTAGATATTATTTTTTTCTGGCTTTAGATTCTCGGCATACCTCCTTTTTGCATGTCATTTTTATCTTTGCGCTACTATCAGTAAAACTGATTTGTTTAGATATAACACCATTGTATATGTTACATAGATAAGAAATCTACAGTTAGTCTTTACTTTCAATTTCTTGTAAACTTCCATTCTAATGTTGCAAATTATAGGATGTCTTAAGGTTTATAATTCTTCCAAACCCTCGCTCTTTGTAAAAATATATACACGGAATTTTGTTTATAGCTTTCTCCTTTGCAATAGTTAGGATGATTTCAATCCCAGGTGACCAAACCACTGCATGATATTGTCCGTGTATAATCTGGTGTAACAGCTACGAATGACGTGTTTCAGTTTGGGTTCCTACCCAGAACTGGAATCAACAGTTCGATAAGCAAGTTATTGCCTTCCTCAAGACTTTATTTGCAGAGAGATTCTGTGGCATTCCGCTCTAAATGCTACTTCATTTTCTGTTAAGCTATATAAATAAAAGTGTGGTGCAAACATTACAGTTTCACGCATTTAATACTATACTTAAACTTTCGTCCTTTTACTCTACATTTATGTTAATCCCTTCTGCTACTCATTCTCAGTTTTTTTCCTGTGATTACTTTCATGATATAACAACAGGGGAAAGATAAAAATCTATTTATTAGATTGTTCAATCTTTATATTAACATAGGATAAATAAATACCAAACACAGATTACCATTTGTCTACTTCTTGTATATACATACAGAGTTCACTTTCCTACTTCTGGCATATACAACAGATGTATTTCTTTTAATTAAAACAATATTCCACATGAATACAATACTATGGATAGCCATTCATCTCAGCATTAAATTAACTAATTTTTCACAGTAATACTTATCTGGAATATGTAGATTCAAGCTGTGGTCCTCCCAACCATTCAAGTGAGGCTATTACGTCCTCTACTTGCCCCCTAGCTCCAGAATCTGGATAGTGTCCCAGGTTAACAGTGGAAATATATTTCTGCTATGACCTCTAGATGGCCAATCTAGTCAAATTCAGAAAATCTGGCTTTACAAGGGTCACTATGAGTGATTTTCAACTGATTCCCCAATCGGCTCTAGAAAATACTCCCCTTTAACTTTTTCTTCCACAAAACCCCTACTCCTCCTCTGGGATTCAACTTATCCTTAGAGGAGTAGGTAACTGTTTTTTCCAACTGTCCCCAACCACCTCCTATTCTTGGAAACATTTTGACCATCAACTTTTTAAAAAGATTTTCTTTCCAATAATTTCTCCTAATTTCATAATTCAGTAAAATAATTTGTTTCATCAATAGTAATGATTTTAAGTTTCTCTTGTCAAAATAAAAGAAATTAAACAAATTGTTTTTAACTAGTTAACCCTATTTAACCTTTAAATGAAGTTGTCACAACTTCCCCCTTAGAAGTAACACCGTCCTCGGTGTTTCAGCCCAACTCTGTAAGGAGCTCTGGGTAAGCTTCCTACATAAACTTCTCGTCCTCCCAAGTAGCTTCATCCGGGCTGAAGTGTTTCCATTGCACTTTCACCTGGATGAATACTCATTTGCAGAGTTCGATATTTCTTCGGTCAAGTATGCATTGCGGCTCGACCAGAAAATCTCCGTTCGGTTCTACCTGAAAAACAAAAAAAAGTTTCAAGTCAATATGCATAAATTTTGTTCAGAATTTCAAGTTAGGATTTTTTTTAATCTCTATCCTACCTGAATATTTTTCCAATGAATCACATGTTTTTCATCATGTACATATCTCTTCAGCAAGGACACATGGAACACATTATGAACTTGAATATGGCTGGGTAAAGCCAACCGATAAGCTACTGGTCCTACCCTTTCCAGTATTTGGAAAGGTCCACAGTATCTGGGAGATAGTTTAGCACAATAGGTCCACCTAATGGTACTCCTCTTGGGCTTAATTCTCACGTAAACATGATCCCCCACCATGAATTCACGGTAAGACCTTTTCTTATCTGCATAAATCTTTTGTCGATCTTGCGCAGCCTTCAGATTTTGCCTCAACTTCCATTTCCGCCAACATTTCAGGTCCCAACATTAATTTAGTCTCAGGAATGCTCCAATTTATGGGTGTACGACATTGCCTACCATACAATGCCTCAAAGGGACTCATTTTCAGAGATTCTTGATACCCATTGTTATAAGCAAATTCAACCAGATGAAAATAATCCTCCCACTTGGTTGGCTGATGCATCGCATACATGCGCAGCATGTCTTCCAATACTTGGTTTACCCACTATTTTTTCCCATCAGTCTGAGGGTGATAAGCAGTGCTAAAGTGTATTTGTGTTCCCAGACCTGGAAATAAAGTCTTCTAGAATGTAGATGTAAACTTAACATCCCGATCTGAAATCACAATTTTTGGTATTCCATGCAACCTGAAAATTTCCTTCATAAATATATCAACAATATGTACTGTCTTGTCTGTAGACTGTACAGATATAAAATGTGCATATTTGCTTAATTTTTCTACCATGACCATGATTGAATCATTCTGTGTTTTTTTTCGCGGTAGACCCGTAATGAAATCTAAGGAGATAACCTCCCACTTCCATTCAGGTATGGTTATGGGCTACAAAAGTCCTGCAGGATGCTGGTGCTCCACCTTTACTTGCTAACACTCCAAACATTTGCGTAGATCTTCAGCAATATACTTACACATGCCTGACCAATAGTATACCTTTCTTATTGCAGTTAGCATTTTTTGATATCTCGGATGACCAGCATAATTGTTGCGATGGAATTCATTCAGTATTAGCTCCTTTAAACTCATGCGATTAGGCACATAAATTCTTCCTCAAAAGGTCAGCACTTGATTTTCATTCTTTCCATACTCAGATGTTTTTCCTTGCTTCTCATCTTCTTTCATTTGTTTCCACATAAATTTGTATTCCGGGTATTTCTGTGCCTCTTCTTTTAACTGCTCCAAAAATTGGATTTCTAGCTGATTATAATATAAGGCATAAATACCATGCAATTTTCTGCTCAATGCATCTGCCACTCGATTTTCCTTTACCTTAACATGTTGTATGTCCATATAAAATTCACTTAGAAAGGCATTCCATCTTGCTTCTCTAGAGTTTAAATCTGTTTGCTTAAAATAATTAGTCAAGCTGCTATGGTCTGTTTTAAGTATAAACCTCTTACCCAGCAGGTAATGCCTCCACACCCTGAGAGCATGTACCACTGCTATCAGTTCTAAATCATAAGCAGAATATTTTAGTTCATATTATTTTAGTTTTCTAGACTCATATGCCACCACTTTGCCTTCCTGGGTTAATATTGCTCCAACACCCTCTTTACTTGCATCAGTACAAACTTCATAATCTTTATCAGGGTCATCTACCCTCAAAATTAGTGCTGTAGTTAGAAGTTTCTTCAGTTTTTCAAAGCTGTTCTGACACTCATTTTTCCATTTAAAAATCTTTCCCTTCTTCTGCAAAGATGTAATAGGAAAAGCAATTTTGGAAAATCCCTCTATAAATCTTCTGTAATAACCGGCTAATCCCATGGATGATCTAATGTCGACCACATTCTGGGGTACCCGCCATTCAATAATAGTTTTGATCTTTTCCAGATCAAAAACGATTCCTTCAGCTGATATAACATGTCCCAGATATTGGATTTATGTTTTAAAGAAATCGCATTTACTGAACTTAGCATAAAGCTAATGCTTTCTTAGCATTTCCAAAACTATTCTCAAATGCTCTTTATATTCCTCCAAAATTTTAGAATATATCAGAATATCATCTATGAGAATAAGTACAAAATTATCCAAAAATTGATGAAAGATGCCATGCATTAACCTCATAAAGGTTGTTGGTGCATTCGTCAAACCAAAAGGTAGCACTACGAATTCATAGTGACCATAACGAGTGTGAAATGCTGTCTTACATATGTCTTCATCTTTAATTCTAATCTGATGATATCCATATCTTAAGTCTATCTTAGAAAACACCTTAGCCCCTCTTACTTGATCGAATAAGTCATCGATTCTTGGTAAGTGGTATTTATTCTTAACAATTAGCTTATTAAGCTACCTGTAATCCATGCACATATGTAATGTTTTGTCCTTATTTTTAACAAATAGGATTGGTGCTCCCCATGGAGACACACTTGGACAGATACAGCTCTTGTCTAGCAGCTCTTGTAGCTACATTTTCAGTTCTGTTAATTTTGGCACGCTCATTCTATAAGGAGCTCTTGACACCGAAGAAGCTCTAGGAAATAATTCTATGGTGAAGTCAATATCCCTTTTAGGTGGTAAACCCGAAATGTTTTCTGGAAAAACATCCAGAAATTCCTGTACTACAGGAATCTCTTCCATCATTGGTGCCTTTTCTTTGGAGTCTGTATACCCCACCTGAATTGCATATAGTTGGCATCCTTTTCTGATGCACATACCCATTTGGGATGCTGTAATTGGTCGTAGTTGTACTGGATTTTTAATTCCTTAAATCTCTTTTCGCGTGCCATCATGCATTCTTATATAATAAACGATATTTTCCTTGCAGTCCACTAAGGTCCAGTGTCTTTCCAACCAATCCATGACCAGTAACACATCGTAAGACCCCAATGATAATATATTTAAATCTACTTGTAACTGCTTTCTTGCCACCTCCAATGTACAATCAGGAATTTTTGCAGTTACTTTTTGTTTTGCCCCGGTAGCTAGCTGTACTAACCAAGAATTCTTAAGTTTATGTTCCTTCAATTTACACATTACCACTAACTTGGGACTTGCATAACTCAAAATTTCTCCAGGATCTACCAAAATTGAAACAAGTTTAGTTAGTAAAATACCTTCTAGTTCAATCGTTGTGGGCTAAAAATCAGCCTGCCAGTCTTCCAAGGCTACATTGATATGGGGTATGTTGTGTGCCATGTCCCCCACTGTAGATGCTTCCTACAGATTTGCTACAATTCCATTTTTGTTTCGCTGTGGACAGTTTTATAGTAATGAGCCTCCCCACAACCCCAGCACTGTCAAGGAGGTTTAGTATTTTGTCCTTGCTTTGGCTTACTGGATGCTTCTATGGGTTTCTCTTCCACTGGCCATTTGGTTCTTTGATGATTCCTACCAAATTTCTTACTGATAGAATTTCATGTTGAGCCTTTAAAGTTGCCACTTTTACTGCTTTTAAAATTAGAATTATTTTTTAGACTTTTCTTTGGCTACCAGCTTTTTCCCCCTTCGCCCTTGGCCTTGGATTGCTGATAGCACATTTTTGCTTTACGAATGGCTTCATCCATGGTCTGAGGATTAACAAATTCTATTCGTTCCCTCATATGAGTAGGTAGGCTGCTTAAGAATCTCTGCACTTTTGCTTTTTCTTCTTGCGGGTAAGGAACGTAACGTAACAGGGAAGTAAATTTAGTAAATTTAGTGACATATTCATCCATGGTCATTTGTCCCAACTGAAGATTATGGAATTCCTTAGCTTTGTCATCATAAAAACTTTCTGTTAAGTACTTACCTTTAAATTATTGTTGAAACAACTCCGAAGTAATATCCTGTTCATCGATGCTGTGTACATTTTTCACTTCTTCCCACCACAGGGTAGCCTTTTCACGCAACTGGTATATAGCCAATCTGGCTTTAGATTGCTGCTATATTCATATACCTGAAAATACTTGTTTATATTAATTAACCAAGCTTCGGACACCTCTTCTGCCTCACCATCAAATGTTGGTGGTTTAATTTTGTGGAATTCTCCTTGCAGTTCTACTTTCTGCTTCTTAGTATCTTGCTGGTCAGACAGATTGCCTAACTCTACCTCATTGTAATTTCTATTTTTTTCTTCTCTAGGAGGGAATCTTGTTAGCTCTGTCTATAATGTTATTTCTAATTTTCTAATCTTCATTTGCTGCTAAGCTTCTTTCAGCACTTGGATGATCCAACTCATGATTCTGTTTGTCAGATAAAATCTTTAAAATTTTCTCCTGCTCTTGTAACAATTGCTCATTATCCCTCCTGAGCCTTAACATTTCCTCTTTTAATTTTTGCATTATGTTCAACAAAAAACCAGTTTGATGCCATTGTTCTTCAAGTAATCAATTGGTCTTGTGGTTCTGTTCCACACTTAATTGTAACCACATCTCTGGATTCATGACTGTTGGCGCTTGAGTTTCCTCTGGTTGCGATTGTGATGTTATCGCTCCTATCATTATATTTCTCTCTGTGCACTATTCATATACACAAATTTCACCGTTAGTAGATGCTTAGGGTCCCAACGTAGTAACCGACTCTGATACCACTTGTAACTTTCATCCTTAAAAAAATTACAGTCATAAAAAAAAATTACCTATACCCCAATCATAGCACGATGTAAATATTTGTATAAAAAATATTACAACTATATATATACAAGTTTGATTTAACTTTGGTTGCATACTAGGCATATAATGGAACTATGTTTTATTGAACTCCATGCTCTAATACATATCTGTCGACATTGGGAAATTAAAATGAGGTTATGAGATTTAATACAACTTATATGATTCACATGGAGATTAATGCATCGCATGCTCTCATGCATATCTTTAATGATATAGAATTTATAGAATTTATATGGTATCCATAACACGGCTCCACTTGGCATAATTGTTAACCCTCCATGGATATTTTTCAACCCATTTGATCTGGTATAGTATTGGGAGTTTAATGCATAAATCACAACTGTAGATTTTTCCCTCAAGTTCCCCATTAATATCGAGTTTCGCTCTAGAGGTTACTGCTGTAACACAGTATGCTATGCACAGGCTTAATGATTTTGGCGGGGAATCGGTGCTCGACTCCTCCTTTGGGCTCTTTACCATCGACCCCTTTTAGGTTTTCCCCTTCCACATTGTGCTTCTTCATCATGCTACTCTTTAGACATTGTTTTTCTGTCTATCGGAGATTTGAGATACTTCATACGCTTCACCACTGAGATTTGGGTCTTGTTTTGATATGAAATCTGGCAGAATGCATGGGATTTCTCCACCGATGAGGCGACGACTGTTGCTAGCAAAAGAGGGCTTCATCCAATGCATGATTGGTATGGTATTTTTCTCGAACTTCAAGAATTCTGTAGAGTTTTAGTTAACTTGCTCCATTATTTTTTTTTAATTCTTTCCCTTGATTAATCTCCAGATTCTATGTTGTGCAAGGAAAACGGGCGTAATCCTCCCTTTCACAGGTAACTTTCCCATTCTTCATTGCTAGTCCCAAATTTTTCATGTTAATGAGGGTTTCATTATTTTGTTTGTAAATAGATCTTCTCACCAGGTGGTTTGTTTGTTTGCAGGGTAGTCTTAACTTTGTGAAACCCTTTCAAGAATTATTCCCATGGAATAGCTGTGGCCGTCTTCTCACTCTCGGCTAACCATAAAAAAAAAATCGTGGCTACACAGGTACTTAATGTTTCCGATGGAGACTGTATCATCGGTTCTCAGGCCTTTGCTTAGAATCTAGCTTATTGTAAATTTTAAGCTTACTAACTGCATTTGATGAGATTTACACAGGGGAGGTTTTTATACCCAGTCAGAAATTTCAAAGTTGTAATTAAACTTTTATGAATTTTTAGAACAAAGGACTGGGGTTTTCGCCGAGGTTAAATGTCAGGAAGGTCTTGACTTATTTAAGCTCTATAGGGCTCACTGTAACAGTTCCTATTTTCTTTATCGTTTTGATTTTAAAACCCTCGTTGCATGACTGTTCTCTTATGAATACCATTTCGTTCTGAAATCAAACTATGAATTTTTCTGCTAGAGTTGTTATTAATCTTAGATATTCTTTTTTTTCTGGGTTTAGATTCTCGGCATACCTCCTGTTTGCATGTCATTTTTATCTTTGCACTACTATTAGTAAAACTGATTTGTTTAGATATAACACTGTTGTATATGTTACATAGATAAGAAATCTACAGTTAGTCTTTGCTTTTGATTTCCTATAAATTTCCATTCTAATGTTGCAAATTATAGGATGTCTTAGGGTTTATAATTCTTCCAAACCCTCACTCTTTGCAAACATATATTCATGGAAGTTTATTTGTAGCTTTCTCCTCTGCAATAGTTAGCATGATTTCAATCCCATGTGACCAAACCACTGCATGATATCGTCTATATATAGTCTGGTGTAATAGCTACGAACGACGTGTTTCGGTTTGGGTTCCTACCCAGAACTGGAATCAACAGTTCGATAAGCAAGTTACTGCCTTCCTCAGGACTTTATTTGCAGAGAGATTCTGTGGCATTCCACTGTAAATGCTACTTCATTTTCTGTTAAGCTATATAAATAAAGTTGTGGTGCAAACATTACAGTTTCACGCATTTAATACTGTACTTAAACTTTCGTCCTTTTACTCTACATTTCTGTTAATCCCTTCTGCTAATCATTCTCAGTTTTTTTCCTATGATTACTTTCATGATATAACAGCAGGGGAAAGATACAAATCTATTTATTAGATTGTTCAGTCTTTATATTAACATAGGATAAATAAATACCAAACAAAGATTACTATTTTTCTACTTCTTGTATATACATACAGAGTTCACTTTCCTGCTTCTAGCATATACAATAGATGTATTTCTTTTAATTAAAACAATATTCCACATGAATACAATACTGTGGATAGCCATTCATCTCAGCATTAACTTAACTAAATTTTCACTGTAATAATTATCTGGAATATGTAGATTCAAGTTGTGGTCCTCCCAACCATTCAAGTGAGGCTATTACGTCCTCCACTTGCCCCCTAGCTCTAGAATTTGGATGGTGTCCCGGGTTAACAGTGGAAAGATCTTTCTACTATGACCTCTGGATGGCCAATCTAGTCAAATTCAGAAAATATGGCTTTACAAGGGTCACTATGAGTGATTTTCAACTGATTCCCCAATCAGATCTAGAAAATACTCCCCTTTACCTTTTTCTTGCATAGAACCCCTACTCCTCCTCTGGAATTCAGCTTATCCGCAGAGGAGTAGGTAACTGTTTTTTCCAACTGTCCCCAACCACCTCCTATTCTTGGAAACATTTTTACCATCAGATTTTTAAAAAGATTTTCTTTCCAATAATTTCTCCTAATTTAATAATTCAGTAAAATAATTTGTTTAATCAATAGAAATGATTTTAAGTTTCTCTTTTCAAAATAAAAGAAATTAAACAAATTTTTTTTAACTAGTTAACACTAGTTAAATTTTAAATGAAATTGTCACAATATGTTTAGGGCTTTTTGCTGCAGTGTTGACCAGTGTTGACTGTGGTCAACCCTTGTTCGTTTGACCTCAAATCTATGCCAAAATTTTAATTTTGAGAGGTCATACTGCTGGGCACTAAAATCGAGGAAATCAGAGAAGTTTGACTGAGGCCCTAATCTGTAACGTTGACGTTATGTTGTTGTCCTATGTTGACTTTAGGTTGACCAACGTTGACTTGTGATGAGCTATCTTTGAGGGCTATGGGTGTGACACTTGGAGGATTGGGTGACCGAGAAAGACTTTGCTCGTTGAAGCATCCTGTTGACTGTCGTAACGCAACAATATCTCATATCTTTGTTGGAAAAAAGGAATTGTAAAGCTGATCTATATTTGACTTGTCTTCTATTGATCTATTATTTTGTTTTATCAACATTTTACTTTCATGTTTATGTGATTGCTATTGTATATCGAGCCTAAGAAAGATTGAAGTAAAATTGTATCAAGCATAGAACACCATGGTTATCTAAATTTAACATATGTTAACTATATAATAATATTTGTTTGCATATGATGCTTATTAATATTATTAAAATTTATTTTATTTTTTAATATTTTAGAAAGGTAAAAAAATATTTAATTTAATTTAAATTTAGTTTTTATATTTAAAAATATTTGGAAGAAGTTTTTTAAGATTACAATGGTTTTAATGGATTAAAAGGTTAACAAGATTGGTATTGTTATAGATATTTTGATATTGTACTTTAATTTGGGTATACCAGTTTTAGAGAAAATAATTCACATCTCTAATGCTTTTATGGGTATTTAGATATTGTACTTTAATTTACATCCTTAGTCTTCATATCTTTATAACAAATCACCATATTCTTGGAATTTTGGAGCACCCTATTTCAAGCTTATATGTCCTTACACTTATTCTAAGAATGTTAATTTTTTAGTCTAGCTTAGTTAAAATAGAAAGATATTTTTGATCATTTCATTTGTGATATTTTTTATTACTTAAATTAAGATTGATCACCTCTTTGTAATATCTTATTTTTTTAAAATTCTCTAATTCTTTATTGAATGACAATTTCTTTTGACATTAAATAAATCAGTTTTTTAATATCATCTTTATAGTTTAAAGTGAACCATCTCTTTATTCCTAATGATTTAGTGATAAACTTGTGATCTTTATCTTATCGCCACTTAATTTACATGTGGTTTTGTCAATCATGTATCTTATTTTAGTAAAATAAATACTTAATAACAACCATATTCCTAAGAAGTATTTTTTTTTTTTTAAATTGAAATAAGATAAACAATATTGAATATTCTCTTTAATCTTAAAATTAGAAAATACCTTTTTATATTTTTAATAAATAAAACATGTAAAATTTTATCAATATAAAGATATAATAAACTAATACTTATATTTGTAAAAACAATTTTTTTCTTTAATTTTATTTTATAACTTATAAAAATAAATATATCCATATAAATATTATTAAAAAATAATTGATTATATTACATAATTAAAAATGTTAAAATATTAATTTTTTTTATAGATTGAAAAAATACATATTATATTTAAAAATAATATTAAATAATATGAAGAATAAAATATACAGTGAAAATAAATAATTTAGTGTTTTAATTATAATTTTATAAATTAAATTAAATAGAAAACTTAAAATGTATGGGGTTTCATTAATAAACTCTGGACTATTTGGAATATTGGTTTTGTATTTTAGCTAAGCATCCATACTCATAATTTTTATTTATGAGAAGGATCTTTATTAAAAAAAAAGATAAAATAAAATCTAGGTTCACAAAAAGTTCCTATTTATATATATTTCAAAAAAGCATTACAAAATAATTAAATAAATATTTTAAGTTTTTTAACATAGTAATAAACTTTTATTTTATTTTATATTTAATAATTATTAAAAATATTATTTTTAATAAAATATAACTTTTCCAATTTTAATTAAAAAAGAAAAAAGTTGGTTAGAAATTCTCAATCCGGAACCAATTTCAAGAAGTGGCCATAAAATTCGATCCAAATGATCAAGTAATGTAAGTTGGAACACAACTTGAGTTTCATTCAAAGATGGACCAAAGACTCCATAGAAAGGAGACGATTCTGCATTTGTTTGTACGTTTGTTTATGGGTCAGTTAATGACGAAAATATAGCGTGTACTTACACAGAATTTAATTACATTATCAAGCTCCACTGTAAGCCCATCCTTTTCTAATACCATTGATTTTGACATTATGAAACCGAAGGTCACTGTAGGCCAATGTTTTCATTATCCTTTGGAATATATAATTGTATAATTTTATATTAAAAGTTTTAGACTCCATCTCCGGAAATTGAATTTAGATCCATTTCTCTATTTTTAATGATTTGACACTATAAAGTGGAAGCTCCAAGAGGCGTTGGTGCTTTGATCATTTCTTTCTTATTTATATATATATATATATATAATTTAAATGATTGAATTGAAAAGGAAAGAACCATCTAAATTCTAATCATGATAATAAATATTTTAATATAAATTTATAAAAGTATTAAATTTCAAAATTTTAAATAAAAATAAATTTATTATAAATAATTGTTTTAAAATTCTAATCTAACATTTTTTTAATTTATCCTAACAATATGGCATCGCGTGAGATGTGATAGAGATTTTATTTAAATTTTATAAAACATGAAAATTCTATTTATGATGATTTTATTATTATAAATTTATTTATATTCAATTGCTATGGCTATGTTTTCGATGTGATAATTTTTTAATTTAAATTTTAGAAAATATGAAAATTGTATTTATCATAATTTTATTATTATAAATTTATTATAATTATATTTAATTGCTCTAGTTGTAGCTATTTTCTTATTTATTATATTTATAATTATGGATATTTTCTTATTTATTATATTTATATTCAATTGCTTTAGTTGTGGCTATTTTCCTGTTTGAAGTTTGTGTAATAATTTTCGGTGAAAATCACATAAAAGAAATTTTTGTTGACGCGTTCCGAACTAGCCAGTGTGATTCATCATCAAGACAAGATGAGAAATCTGATCAGGAAACCAGTTTAAATAGATCAGGACAGCTACAACTAGCCGTTGGAAAAACGGCTAGTTTGACTAGAATAGGCAAAAAAATATTTTAATTTTTAATTTTAATTCTATTATATTTTCACCGAAAATTATTAAACACATTTTATGGATCACAGAAGCCAAATTCCTAATATTGTTTGAAGTTTTTATATTGAATTGTTTAAAATAATTTGTAATTTATAATATTTTTTATTTTGAATAGTATGTAATTAAACTATATCTACACATATATGTAAGTTAAAAAGTGATTTCCATTAATTAAAGATGTTTTAATTTGCTTTGTGTTAACAAAATTTACTCAATTTTCTATATTATATCTAAATACAAGAGTCTTATTCATCGAAGAGATTATATAAACAAGTTATGAAAATGTATTTAAAAATAGAAAAAAAAAGCATGTAACAAAAATCTAGAAATATGTTCATGGCTAAAATGCATCAAGCCCTCAACTATAATAAGTAAATATTCTTTATAGAAAAGAATCAAGCCCATAAACTATAATATGAAATAACTTTCCAAACCTTCCATTAATTATTTTGTTAAATGCATATCTTTATATAATCAATCTTCACTAATTGCAATATATATATATATATATATATATATATATATATATATATAAACAATTTTCATTCATTAAAAAAGGATTACGTGAAGATTACATCCATAATGAGAGGGTCTTGATAACAAAAGTCAAAGACAAATGAAAAGAGATTTCCTTACAATAGCGAAAGAATTAGACGCTTCACAACACACATATGTCACATACCATACTGTAAGGAGCCTAGACATGATATAAGAAAATAATGTAAACCAAAATGTCTTGCATCTGAGAGCCAAAGGAAACAATAGAACAAAAAAGACATGATAATTTAAACCAGAATTCCTTCATCCAATAGCCAAAGGAAACAACAAATCCATCATAGGAACACCATAGATATAAGATGTGTGTAAGCATTCTAAATTCACTCCAACTGTGAGAAACATCTCCAGCATAACCAAATACTAGCCACCATTGGAAATTAACCAAGTTGAAGTTGAAGAGCCATCCCAACATATAATATTACAGTCAACACATGTAGAAAACAAATATATGTTGAGACAAATAGTGTCTAACAAACTTTGAGCATAAAACATAATGTATAGAATGAACTTCAAATCCCTGCTCGCACAAAAAATTGACAAATCCAAGAAGGCAACAAAAACCACCATATATCCCCGCAAGTCCCTATTTTGAAAAGCAAGAAAACCATCAGCATCACTCCAACAAGCTTGGAAAAAAGGAAACAAAAACTTTGATACCAAATTCTAGTCCTGGTTTGAGGAAATGATAGTGAGATCTTGAGCATTGTCACCTAGTGGACCATTAGGATCACTGAGACGATATGTAAGATCATGATCCAGGTGGATATTGGTGGCCACCCACCTATTCCACTTGGGGCCCCACCATTGTCTCTTTCAGTTTTTCAGTTTCGGCACAACTTACTATTTTTAGCAGTTTTTTAGGTCCTGAACTTCCGGAGCCATTTTGAGGCCCTAAACGATGTTTTTTGGGCATCGCGCTAATATCATTCTGTTCCGGAATGGATATTCATGGTGAAAGTTGTATTCCTCAGATAAATATTTCTAATGATGTATCATCTGCGTCAAACGGAGATAGTATGCCAAAGTTACGTCCCTAGGAAGTTGAAACACCAATTTACCCAAACGAGGCCCATAGTTTTGGCGCTTCATCTCCTAGGGTTAGGTTTTTGGATGTTTAGAGTTCTCCATTGTTTCTTAATAATAAATAGGCCCTTGAGCCTCATTGTAACTAAGTTCATAGGC
This sequence comes from Pinus albicaulis, assembly GCA_034641835.2. Taxonomy (NCBI): domain Eukaryota; kingdom Viridiplantae; phylum Streptophyta; class Pinopsida; order Pinales; family Pinaceae; genus Pinus; species Pinus albicaulis. Next base: position 485,670,728 of record CM076581.1, read on the forward strand.
CTATAGCTGCGACATCTCTTCTTAGAGATAGCTACCAACGCCCTAGCAAGCTTTATTTCCATTCTGTTTGTAAGAAAATTTCAGTTCTCTGATATTAATGAAATGAAGTGTTATTTCCGCTGCATATCTGTATTTATGGTTATGTGTTTATTATGTTGTGTTCTTGCATAAATCCAGATTAGTGGTATAAGAGCAGTCTGCTTTTTCTCGATCCTTCTTTGCATGTCCCCAATGAGGTCAGGGTATAAGGAGTTAGGGCTCGATCTGGTGGAACCTTTGCAAGATCAGCCTTGCAAACTCTGACGGACGGCCATGGGGGACGAAAAGAAATATGAGGGAGTAGGAGATCCTATCAAAATATTGCTCGAGGAGGCCCTTGACAAAAAAAGGAACATGATGATGGATAACTTTGCCCAGATCCTTCAACGGCTGCCCACCGGCGGCGCATCTGCATCCAGCAGCTACTCTGGAGGTGCGACTCCTTTTAAGGCACAAGTAAATTTTGACATTCCCATATTTTAGGGTCAAATAGATGCAAATGCCGCAGATAGATGGTTGAATCTATTAGAAGGATATTTCTTAGTTCATGACTTTTTCGACAGGGAGAAGATTATTTTTGCACTCCTCAAAGATGCCCCCCATGTCAAGGACTGGTGGGAAACCCACCGTGAGAAAAAGGACGAGATAGAACCCTCTCTGTTCTAGGCTGTACCCACTTGGAATTCTTTCCGAGATGCCGTCAAGGAATAATACTGTCCCGTGGGGAGCTATGAGGACAAGTACATACAATGGACCATGCTGCGGCAACAAAGGGATCAAGATGTGCATGAGCTGATGAATCTGTTCCATACCCTGCACACCAAGTTGGGTATCAGAGATTCATAGAAACATCTGGTGCTAAAGTATCGCAGTTGTTTGCACAGATACATTCATGAGGAAATGGAGTTCCTCGACATCTCCTTGCTTGGTACGGCATACCGGTATGCTACCAAGATTGAGTAGAAATTCAAATAGGAGAAGCGAGACTTTGGATCTGCGAATCAAAAGAAAGGGAAAGGTGCTCCCGAACCGCAGAACAAAGGACAGAGCCAAGGCATGGTGACTCAAGATAGCCTGTCGAAGCCACAAGGAAAGAACAACACCGCAAAGCCAAAGAAGGACACAGGAAGTGGTGTGAGTTCCATAAGAGCTCCACTCACAACACAAGTGAGTGTCGGGCCAAGCATTCACTAGTGGCCGATATGTGGGCTTCTGAGTCAGATGCATGCTCTGACTCTGATTTAGAACCTAACAAGGGGAATGACAGAGGGAAACATATTATTGATGTGGAGCCCAATGCCACTATTGCCACTACGAAGATCCAGAAGGATGAATTGGAAGATCCGGAGGAGGAGGAACGTCTCTTCCACTCCCAGATGTGGGTAAAGGGCTCCCCGGTACAGTTCATTGTAAAAAATGGGAGCCAAAAGAACCTCATTTCGGCAGATGCCGTGAAGTAGTTGGTCTTGCCGACCACAGCTCGCCCACATCTATACACCATCGGGTGGCTTCACCAAGGACGAGATCTCTGCGTCAGCCAGCAGTGCCACCTTCCCTATAGCATCAAGCCCTTCATGGATGAGGTATTATGTGACGTTTCTCCTATTGATGTTTCTAATGTATTATTAGGAAAACCATACTTTTGGAAGGGTCATGCTGTGTATGAGTCTCGGCTAGGGATAATTTTAAGGATGGAAAATTATCTTTAAGTTTCAAAAATTGGCGAATCTCACTAGTCCCTAATATGCAGACTATAAAATGTTTATTGATGTATTGTAAAAAATTCAAATTCATAATGATATTATATATACTGTCTATATAATTTTGGCGATTTTTAATGTAATATAGTTTTATATTGTAAAATTTGGGCGAATCATTTTTATAAAAAAATGGAAATTGGTGAATCTTTTTTTGGAAAAACCATGGAAAATTAGCCCACCCACGAATATTAGCCCCTAAAATTTTCCATGGTCTCGGCCTCGCGCTGTTATTGTTACTTTGGGAAATAAGTTTGTACAGGATACCAGAGGTACCACCTCCTATCGCTATCTCTTTGGTTACTACAAAATAATGCAGTAAGCTCATTTCCCAAACCAGGAAATTCGTTTTCCTAATGATTCGCCCCCAGGGCAAGAAGAATACTGTGCCCAAAACCTCCATACAACACTCCTATGAACGACAACAACAAATGGATAAGGTTGTGGAAGAGTACGGGGACATATGCAACTCACCCACAGGGGTTCCTCTGCACTTTCAGGTCAAGCACCCGATTGATCTGACCCCAGGTGCGCTGCTACCCAATGGACTGATCTATCAGTGCTCTATTCTCGAGAACGATGAAATCAAGAGGCAAATTCATGAGCTACTGCAGAAAGGTTACATCCAACCAAGTTCATTTCCATGTGGGAGCCCAATCGTGTTGGTACAGAAGAAGGATGGGACGCGGAGACTCTGTATTGACTATCGGGCACTGAACAAGATCACTGTCCAGAATAGGTACCCGATCCCACGGATTGATGACCTTCTGGACCAACTCAAAGGTGCAAAATATTTCAGCAAGATTGACTTGAATTTGAGGTATCACCAGGTACCGATTGAACCCTCCGATGTGTGGAAGACTACCTTCAAAGCCAAGGAAGGCCTTTTCGAATTGATGGTCATGCCTTTTGGGTTGACGAATGCTCTCGCAACCTTCATGAGGATGATAGACGACATCTTGCGGCCATTCACCAACTCATTTGTAATGGTGTACTTAGATGACATTATGATCTTCAGCCAGACTTGGTAAGAGCACCTTCACCACATTCGACAAGTCCTCCAAACACTACGGCAACACAAGTTGTGTGCCAATCTGGAGAAGTGCACTTTTGGCATGACCCAGGTTCAATATCTAGGATACATTATTGATGGAAGGGGAGTGCATGTGGATTCAGCCAAGATCCAAGTCATTCGGGATTGGCCAACCCCAAATACTATAACAGAGCTTCGTAGCTTTCTGGGTCTTGCTAATTTCTACCGGAGTTTCGTGTTGGGATTCTCTCATATCACTTGGCCCTTAAGTGAAGTCACCAAGGGAGGAGCGAGCACAAAATTCTTTTGGTCGGAACCTCAATAGAAGGCGTTCATAGAATTGAAAAATCACCTCTGTTTTGCCCTAGTGTTAACTTTACCAGACTTGCAACAGCCATTTGAGATCAAGACAGATGCCTCTGACTATGCTATTGGGGCAGTTCTTACTCAACAAGGACATCCAGTGGCATATCACAGTGAGACATTGTCCGACACAGTTCGCAAGTATCCCACTTATGACAAAGAAATGTATTCCATTGTGCAAGCTTTTCGACAATGGAAGCATTACATTTTGGGGAAGGAAACAATCATCCACACAGACCACCGGCCCTTGCAGTTCATATAGACACAAGGGAAGTTACAAAACGATCACCATTAGAAGTGGTCCACATATCTGCAACAGTTTCATTTGAACATCAAGTACAAGAAGGGTAGCACCAATGGCTGGCAAATTGCCCCATTTCGCCACCGGACAAAAAAGGCCACCACCGTGCCAAATCTTATGGGCAGGACTGAGCTGGTCGCTTCTATGAGAGTGACCCAAAATTTAGCCACACTTACAAGGCACTCTTGGGGGGTACGCAAGTTCCAAATTTTCACCTCCAAGATGCACTTTTATGTCACCTAGGACACCTTTGTGTTCCTTCAAGCGAGCATGCCAAGATGATATGGGAAGCACATTACAGTCGAGTCGCTGGGAATTTCAGGGTCGAGAAGACAGTGGCAATCCTGTAGAAGTATTTCTATTGGCCGAACCTTCGAAAGGATGTCGAGAAGCACATCAGATCCTGCACTACTTGTTCCATTGCCAAATCGACCATCAAGAAGCAAGGCCTATATACTCCGCTACCTACCCCTAGTCGACCTTGGGAATCCATCTCCATGGATTACATGTCAGGCCTGCCTTCTACTAAGCAGGGAAATGACTGTATTTTCGTGGTCGTCGACAAATTCTCGAAGATGGCCATCATGGTGGCCTGCAAGAAGAATATCGTAGCAGAAGCCACTGCCAAACTCTTCTTTGAATGAGTGTGGGTGCACTTTGGGATCCCACAGTCTATCATATCAGATTGGGATAGCAGGTTCCTCAGTACATTTTGGTCCAGCCTCTGGTCAATGTTGGATACCAAGCTCACCAAGTCCACAACTTTCCATCCCAAAACAGATGGCTAGATAGAGGTCGTCAACAGAATGATTGTACACATTTTGCGCATGTACAATTCAAAGCATCCATGCACATGGGACGAGAGACTCACATATGTACAACATAGTTATAAACGGGCTCTCCATAGTTCAATAAGCCATAGCCCCTTTCAGGTGGGCTTGGGATTCCAGCCACTATGTCCTATTGACGTAGCCATACCATTTGCAGCTACTCAGGCCGATTCAGCTCATGTCCAGTCTAAATTTGACAAAGCAAGTAGCTTCATCGAGTGCATTCAACACATCTGCCAACAAGTTCATGATATATTGGACAGAGCCAATGCCAAGTACAAGACACGCCATGATCAACACCAGGTGCCACACAACTTCCAGGTGGGTGACAAAGTATGGATACATTTGCAGAAGGAGCGCCTCACTATACCCCACCGCAAGCTTCGCCCTCTCCAATATGGGTCATACACCATCACCAAGGCTGTAGGGAACAATGCCCTCGAGCTCAGTATTCCACCATTCCTTGGTTTGCACCCAGTATTCAATGTGGATCGCCTTCGTCCTTACTTCCCACCTCTACTGGACACCTCAGACATTGCAGAACAACTCACACCAACAAAATTAAACCCAGACTGCATGGAACATGCCACCACAGATTTTATCAGGGACATGAAAATAAAGAGCAATCACAAAAAGAATATCCAACTGTATTGGGTTGTCAAAGCTGGCCAACTCCTGCACCAAGGCAAGTGGTTCACCAGGGACCAAGTTCAACAGAAGTTTCCTCATCTTATGGAGGAACTCAACGCAATGGGGACCATTGCTTCCTAAGGGGGGAGGAATGATCTAGGTGGATATTGGTGGCCACCCGCCTATTCCACTTGGGGCCCCACCATTGTCTCTTTCAGCTTTTCAGTTTCAGCACAACTTACTATTTTGAGCAGTTTTTCGGGTCCTGAACTTCCGGAGCCGTTTTGAGGCCCTACACAACGTTTTTTGGGCATCACGCTTCGAGCTCGAGCGAATATCACTCCATTCTGGAATGGATATATATGGCGAAAGTTGTATTCCTTGGATAGATATTTCTAATGATGTATCATGTGCGTCAAATGGAGATAGTATGCCAAAGTTATGTCCCTGGGAAGTTGAAACACCAATTTACCCAAACTGGTGCTTAATCTCCTAGCGTTAGGTTTTTGGATGTTTAGAGTCCTCCATTGTTTCTCAATAATAAATAGGCCCTCGAGCCTCATTATAACTCAGTTTAGAGGCCTATAGCCGTGACATATCTTCTCGAGATAGCTACGAGTGCCCTAGCTAGTTTTATTTCCATTCAGTCTGTAAGAAAATTTCAGTTCTTTGATATTAATGAAATGAAGTGTTATTTCTGCTGCATCTCTGCATTTATGGTTATGTGTTTATTCTGTTGCATTCCTGCATAAATCTGGATTAGTGGTATCAGAGCGGTCTGCTTTTTCTTGATCCTTCTTTTCATGTCCCCAACGAGGTCGAGGTATAAGGAGTTAGGGCTCAATCTGGTGGAACCTTTGCAAGATCAGCCTCGCAAACCTCGACGGATGCCCATGGGGGAAGAAAAGAAAGATGGGGGAGCAGGAGATCCTATCAAAATATTGCTCGAGGAGGCCCTAAAAAAAAAAAGGGCCGTGATGATGGATAAATTTGCTCAGATCCTTCAACGACTGCCCACCAGTGGCGCATCTGCATCTAGCAGCCACTCTGGAGGTGCGACTCCTTTTAAGGTACAAGTAAATTTTTACATTCCCATATTTGAGGGTCAAATATATGCAGATGCCGTAGATATATGGTTGAATATATTAGAAGGATATTTCTCGGTTCATGACTTTTCTGACAAGGAGAAGATTATTTTTGCACCCCTCAAAGCTGCCCCCCATGTCAAGGACTGGTGGGAAACCCACTGTGAGAAAAAAGACGAGACATAACCCTCTCTGTTCTTGGCCGTACCCACTTGGAATTATTTCTGAGACGCCGTCAAGGAACAATACTATCCCGTGGGGAGCTATGAGGACAAGTACATACAATGGACCACGCTGCGGCAACAAAGGGATCAAGATGTGCATGAGCTAACGAATCTATTCCATACCCTGCGCACTAAGTTGGGTATCAAAGATTCAGAGAAACATCTGGTGCTAAAGTATCGCAGTTGTCTGCACATATACATTCAGGAGGAAATGGAGTTCCTCGACATCTCCTCGCTTGGTACGGCATACCAGTATGCTACCAAGGTTGAGCAGAAACTCAAATAGAAGAAGCGAGACTTTGGATCTGCGAATCAAAAGAAAGGGAAAGGTGCTCCCAAACCACAGAAAAAAGGACAGAGCCAAGGCATGGTGACTCAAGACAATCTATCAAAGACACAAGAAAAGAACAACCCCGCAAAGCCAAAGAAGGACACGGGAAAGTGGTGTGATTTCCATAAGAGCTCCACTCACAACACAAGTGAGTGTCGGGCCAAGCAGTCGCTGGTGGCCGAGATGTGGGCTTCTGAGTCAGATGCATGCTTTGACTCTGAATTAGAACCTGACAAGGGGAATGGCAAAGGGAAACAGATTATTGATGCAGAGCCCAATGCCACTTTTGCCACTATGAAGATCAAGAAGGAGGAACCAGAAGCTCCGGAGGAGGAGGAACATCTCTTCCACTCCCAGATGTGGGTAAAGGGCTCCCTGGTACAGTTCATTGTCGAAAATGGGAGCCAAAAAAACCTCATTTCGGTAGACACCGTGAAGTGGTTTGGCTTTCCGACCACAACTCACCCACATCCATACACCATTGAGTGGCTTCACCAAGGACGAGATCTCCACGTCAGCCAACAGTGCTGCCTTCCCTATAGCATCAAGCCCTTCAAAGATGAGGTATTATGTGACATTGCTCCTATTGATGTTTCTGATGGTTTATTAGGACAACGATACTTGTGCAAGCGTCATGCTGTGTATGAGTCTCGACCTCGCGTTGTTATTGTTACTTTGGGAAATAAGTTGTATAGGATACCAGAGGTACCACCTCCTGTCGCTATCTCTTTGGTTACTGCAAAACAATGCAGTAAGCTCATTTCCCAAACCAGGAAATTCGATTTCCTAATGATCTGCCCCCAGGACAAGAAGAAGACTGTGGCCATGACCACCAGACAAGGCTCCTCTGCACAACAACAACAAATGGATAAGGTTGTGGAGGAGTATGGGGACATCTTCACCTCACCCACAAGGGTTCCTCTGCACTGTCAGGTCAAGCACCTGATTGATCTGACCCTAGGTGCGCCACTACCCAATGGACCGATCTATTGGCGCTCTATTCTTGAGAACGATGAAATCAAGAGGCAGATTCAGGAGCTGCTGCAGAAAGGTCACATCTGACCAAGTTCATCGCCCTGTGGGAGCCCGATCGTGTTGGTACAGAAGAAGGATGGGACGTGGAGACTCTCTATTGACTATCTGGCACTGAACAAGATCACTGTCAGGAATAGGTACCCGATCCCATGGATTGATGACCTTCTAGACCAACTCAAAGGTGAAAAATATTTCAGCAAGATTGACTTGAAGTTGGGGTATCATCAGGTACCGATTGAACCCTCTGATGTGTGGAAGACTACCTTCAAAGTCCAGGAAGGCCTTTTCAAATGGCTGGTCATGCCTTTCGGGTTGATGAATGCTCCCGCAACCTTCATGAGGATGATGGATGACATCTTGCGGCCATTCACCAACTCATTTTTAGTGGTGTATTTGGATGATATTCTGATCTTTAGCCAGAATTGGGAAGAGCACCTTCACCACATCCGACAATTCCTCCAAACACTGCGGCAACACAAGTTGTGTGCCAATATGGAGAAGTGCACTTTTAGCATGACCCAGGTTCAATATCTGGGATACATTATTGATGGAAGGGGGGTGCATGTGGATCCAGCCAAGATCCAAGTCATTCGGGATTAGCCAGCCCCAACTACTATAACAGAGCTTCACAGCTTTCTGAGTCTTTCTAATTTCTATCGGAGGTTCGTGTTGGGATTCTCTCATATCACTTGGCCCTTGAGTCAAGTCACCAAGGGAGGAGCGAGCGAAAAATTCTTTTGGTCAGAACCTCAAAAGAAGGCTTTCATAGAATTGAAAAATCGCGTCTGTTCTGCCCCAGTGCTCACTTTACCAGACTTGCAACAGCCATTTGAGATCGAGACAGATGCCTCCGACTATGCTATTGGGGCAGTTCTTACTCAACATGGACATCCAGTGGCATATCACAGTGATACATTCTCTGACACGGTTCACAAGTATCCCGCTTATGACAAAGAAATGTATTCCATTGTGCAATCTTTTCGACAATGGAAGCATTACATTTTAGGGAAGGAAACAATCATCCACACAGACCACTAGCCCCTATAGCTCATACAGACACAAGGGAAGTTGCAGAATGATTGCCATTAGAAGTGGTCCACATATCTGCAATAGTTTCATTTGAACATCAAGTACAAGAAGGGTAGCGTCAATAATGTTGCAAACTACCTCAGCCGACCACCAATCATGGCACTCACCACCGTGCTCAACTCTTGTGGGCATGAGACTTCTGATTTGCTACTTCTCTATGAGAGTGACCCAGAATTCGACCACACTTACAAGGCACTCTTGGGGGGTACACAAGTTCCAAATTTTCACCTCCCAGATGCACTTTTTTGTCACCTGGGACACCTTTTTGTTCCTTCAAGTGAGCGTGCCAAGATGATATGGGAAGCACATTACAGTTGAGTCACTGGGAATTTCAGGGTCGAGAAAATAGTGGCAATCCTGCAGAAGTATTTCTATTGGCCGAACCTTCGAAAGGATGTCGAGAAGCAAGGCCTATATACTCCACTACCTACCCCTAGTCGACCTTGGGAATCCATCTCCATGGATTACATGTGAGGCCTGCCCTCTACTAATCAGGGAAATGACTGTGTTTTCGTGGTCGTCAACAAATTCTCGAAGATGGCCATCATGGCAGCTTGCAAGAAGAATATCACAGCAAAAGAAATTGCTAAACTTTTCTTTGAACGAGTGTGGGTGCACTTTTGGATCCTGCAGTCTATCATATCAGATCAGGATAGTAGGTTCCTTAGCACATTTTGGTCCAGCCTCTGGTCAATGTTGGATACGAAGCTCACTAAGTCCACAACTTTCCATCCCCAAACAAATGGCTAGATAGAGGTCATCAACAGAATGATTGTACACATTTTTCACATGTACAATTCAAATCATCCACACACATGGGACAAGAGCCTCCCATATGTACAAAATAGTTATAATCGGGCTCTCCACAGTTCAATCTGCCATAGCCCCTTTCAGCTGGGCTTGGGATTCCAGCCACTATGTCTTATTGACGTAGCCATACCATTTGCAGCTGCTCAGGCCGATTCAGCTCATGTCCAATTTGAAGTTAACAAAGAAAGTAGCTTCATCGAGCACATTCAACACACCCGCCAACAGGTTCATGATATATTGGATAGAGCCAATGCCAAGTACAAGAAACACCATGATCAACACAGGGTGCCACACAACTTCGAGGTGGGCGACATAGTATGGCTACATTTGCAGAAGGAGTGCCTGACTCTACTCCACCGCAAGCTTCACCTGCTCCAATACGGGCCATACACCATCACCAAGGTTGTAGGAAACAATGCCTTCGAGCTCAGTATTCCACCATTCCTTGGTCTGCACTCAGTCTTCAATGTGGATCGCCTTCGTCCTTACTTCCTACCTCTACTGGACACCTCAGACATTTCATAACAACTCACACCAACAGAATTAAACCCAGACTGCATGGAATAGGCCACCACAGATAGTATCAGGGACATGAAAATAAATAACACTCGCCAATAGAGTATCCAACTATATCGGGTTGTCAAAGCTGGCCAACTCCTGCACCAAGTCAAGTGGTTCACCAGGGACCAAGTTCAGCAGAAGTTTCCTCATCTCATGGAGGAACTCTACGCAATGGGGACCATTGCTTCCTAAGGGGAGAGGAATGATCCTGGTGGATATTGGTGGCCACTTGCATATTCCACTTGAGGCCCCACCATTGTCTCTTTCAGTTTTTCATTTTCAGTAAAATTTATTATTTTTAGCAGTTTTTCGGGTCCTGAACTTCCGGAGCCGTTTTGAGGCCCTAAACGACGTCTTTTGGGCATTGCACTTCGAGCTTGAGATAATATTATTCCATTCTAAAATGGATATTCGTCGCGAAAGTTGTATTCCTCGGATAGATCTTTCTAATGATGTATCATGTGCATCAAACAGAGATAGTATGCCAAAGTTATGTCCCTGGGAAGTTGAAACACCAATTTACCTAAACGGGGCCCATAGTTTTGGCGCTTCATCTCCTAGGGTTAGGTTTTTGGATGTTTAGAGTTCTCCATTGTTTCTCAATAATAAATAGGCCCTCAAGCCTCATTGTAACTCAGTTTAGAGGCCTGTAGCCATGACATCTCTTCTCAGAGATAGCTGCTAATGCCCTAGCTAGTTTTATTTCCATTCTGTCTATAAGCAAATTTCAGTTCTTTGATATTAATGAAATGAAGTGTTATTTCTGTTGCATCTATGTATTTATGGTTATGCATTTATTCTGTTGCGTTCCTGCATAAATCCGGATCAAATCACCAGAAGCTAAATCCGACACCGAAAAACTTTCCACCTATTGTTCCCCTCTATGAGTTTTTGAAGAAGCTGAGGAGCCATTGGTATGGCCTCTAAAGCTAAAACATAGTCAAATAATCTGTGGGGGAAAATATCATGGTCCAGAGCTAAGGTGGAAGGCCTGAAGGCATAAGTGTTACCCATCAGACCCCTATCGTAAAAACACAACTAGGAATAATTTTTTTTTATATATGCGCACATCATCGGTTAAAGGTTGAGCAATTTTCGAGAAGACCGTCATTCATATCTTCCTAACTGCCCCCCCGGAAGTAGTTTAGGGGGGTAACTTGCACGAGCGATAAACAAGCGCCCACCCCAAAGTTGAAAGGTTAAGATTTTATCTGACAGCTAAGATTTATACCCAGGGTGAGCATGGGTTTCAACCTCTCACGATTTGACCCACCGGAGGAAGTTGGGGACCACGCACCACGTGGGCCAATCCATCAACACCTTTTCAAGAGAGCATCAATTCAAAGGTAAACGATAACTTAGTGTCCCCTTACTCCTGTCCAACTATCCCCCACCATCGCCCAACCCCAAGAAGCCATGTATCACCCCCCATGATGTCACCTACATATCATATATTCATTTTACCATCTAATTATAAAAATACCTTCACATGTCATATTTTCAAAATTTTCTCACCAACTCCCGGTACACTCTTTCCCGCCAATGGCCTGCACAGAACATCATTTGAATTATCATTTGTCCAAGGAACTCCTCCATAGCAACCAGGTAACCAGTTACCCTTTTTCACCTATAAATTGTTCAGATATTCATAAAAATGAAGAAGGCAGCCCCTGAGACCTCGAACACCCATGACGTTAAACCCTCTTCCAACCTCAACCCCCTCATGGACACAAAGACCCAAATTATTGAACCTGTTTGTGCCTACCACCTTTCCAATCTCCATTTTGACCTACTTGGAAACCATGCGAGGGGAGAAGACCCATTTCAGGTATTTGACTTAGGTTTTTACTACCATATTACACCCTTCATGCACGATTTTCCTCAATTCATCTCCTGGATGGTTGCAGCCTACAATGAGAAGAATAATTACTTTTTTTCTTCCATTGGAGCCAAAATAATCGATGTAACCCCAGAATTGATAAAACATACCCTAGTTTACCCCACCTCTCTTGAACCCTAACAATTGACTAATGTCACCCTAGTCTCTCACTACCCTACCCTCCCACGAGATGAACACAAATATTTCTTGTAGATGGTCCTAGCCCTTGGCCTAGAATCTCTACCTATGGCTGACAATTTCCCCACTACCCTCTTTGTAGAACCCAAATAACCCATTTTGGCTCTCATTTCTTATATGTTAGTGGATAATGATGCTAATATAGCTAACAAAGACACTTTAAGATTTTTAAGACAAATGATGCAGGCTGGCCACCTATTTTATATCCCAGCCTACCTGTCTGAAGCCATAAGATTCCAACTGCACCATTTTTCCACCACATCCTTTTTTAGATACTATTCTATAATTTATTTATTTATTTTTATACAAACATGTAGATGAGATTTAGTGCTTGGGCATCAATCTGATTGCTAGTAACAAACAAAAAGAACTTTGTGTTTGAAAGGGATGTTGTTGTTCAGAAGAGGCCATACTGTGATGGTTACTCACAATTTATATAAACTTATATGGCCATTGCATATAATATTATCCATGGTGTTCCTCCCACCATAGTTCTCCCCCAACATAAAAAGCTTCTCTAGCTTAGCAAAGACACTCGGTTAGGGGACTAGTACCTTTTTGAAGATCACACAACAATAGGGGTTTATGGGGGTGAAATTCCCCCTTACCACCTACCTGTCTTCATGCCCATGAGGATATTTGTTCTGGAATTCATTAGGAAGAGTCTCAATGCATACCATCTCCACTTAGTCCCTGCAAAGAAGGGAAATACGTTTAAATTTTAAAGGCCCATGGGGCCTTTTGTTGTTAATTCCAGGAAGGCCTTCATGGTAGTTGAAGATCTACTTGAAACGATGAATTTTGACCTAGTGGATGTATGGCACTATGACCCTCATCGTATCATTTCCCTAATGAGGGAGAAGATAAAAGCTTTGACTTATGAACATGAATCTATGCCTGAGCTCAAATGGAAATCTAACTTTGATTCATGGCCTATGAATACATGGATGGATATCCAGACTCGAGTGACCAAGGACAAAACAAAAAATAGGACCATGGACGAAATTGGAGATACATAAATGGAGGATGTACAAGCAGGGAAAAGGGAAAAATCTGAGGAGAGAGATGAAGAGGAACTTGAAACTAGTTTAGTGGAAACAAGGCCAAATCAACTAGGTTTCTAAGTGAACTTGGAGGATCAATCACAAGCAACTTCCTCTTCCTCTTCAGAGGTAGCTATATTAGGTGTAACAGGAAGTGAAATGGTTACTAGATCAAGTTGGCCTACTGGAAATTCCATTGAAGAAAGAAAAAAGAAGGCAAGGGAGGAGATGCAGTAGAAAATGCTATCTCACTCAATTCCATACCAAACCAGACTATTGGCTGTTATGGATTTAGAAAGGAACCAAATGAATTTTTCATTACCACATCCATTCACAGAGTATTTTACTTTAGGCTCTCAATTGAAAGCTTTGGATGTTTCACTGGATCTAACAAGAATTCCTCTGACAGATAAGATAAATTTCCACAGGCAGGTTGGAGAAATGTTATATAATGAGCTCAAAAATAATTCCATGACTATCAACAAGGACTAAAAGTTGATGGAAAATGCTACAACCAGGTTGAAGCAAGAGAGAGCCAACTCCGGGGATCTCCACATGCAGAATGAGAGCTCCAAGGAGTTTGTCATGAAGCTAGGTGTGAACCTAGAGGATAAATCTTCTTTCAAAGCTCTCATTTGTAGAAATTTTAATACAAATTATGTATTGCCTGGATTTTCTTGATCTAACAATTATATGTCATTGTTAAATACAGAAACGCTTCTACAAAAATTCTTGTGGAAATTTAAAACATGATCGCCAATTGAAAACACATGAAGAAAGATCAATCACACATAACACATATGTTTTTACTGGGAAATCATAAAGCTAAAACCCCACTATCATAGATTATGTATAAATCATGGACCATGAAACAATCTCATGAAAAAATATAATCCAAGAGCTGTTAGTACAATATACAATTTTCTCACACTGTCATACAAAAATTGGCAAATACATGCGCCAATTTACTGCCTCCTGAGAGCCTGCCTCCACTATGCAATCCCTATTGATTACAATCCCTGAAAGAATAAGATCATGCTTGCCTTGAATGCGCAATCTTCATGGACACATCCAATGCATTTGTGGTTGCATGAGTGCACACACTAATGTCACAAGTGATAGTCAAACTGTCCCTTTCACCTATCTCTCAACTGGGTCTCCACTGGATCTAACATGCATGTAGTTAACAGTAGTAAATATTCAATTGCATGTGAGACCACTCATTATGAATTAATTAAATAATTAATTCATTGATCTTTCACTAGTGTATATTCAGTTACAACTAGCACAAATGAATTTAACTCACTTAACTAAGTTAAACTATTTTACAACTCACATAACTACACATCCAACTATGTTACAACTTCGAATCACTCATTTACAACTAAGTCCACTTGCATGTCCCACCGACCAACCACTCAACTCAAAATTCACTTAGCTAAATGATTTGACACTTTAGTTAACTATTTTCAGGTGCTCATTGAGAATAGAGTAATATTTATTCCCCAACTATTATTAAGGGATAATAATAGTCGACATGCATTCTATAAATAGACATGCGATCTATAAATATACATAGCACATACATCTAAAAGTAGAACATCATCTATAAATATAATTTTCTCACCATATATAAATAGACATTATCTATAAATTTAACTTTCTCATCCATTCTAAAAATAGATTTCCACCTAAAAATAGCCTGAGGCTCCATCCTAGTGTAGGTGCTTAATTTTCACTAGGATCATCATCTTGTTGACTCTCAATACTCCCTTTCAACAAGAAAGGGATTATCCTTTACCCTGATCCTATCTCTATGGTATTCGAATTTTCTCCTGGTGAGCACCTTCGTCAAGATATTTACATCCTAATGTTCTGTATGAATGTACTGAAGCAACATGATTTTCTGTTTCACACAATATCTGATATGATGATACCAAATATCTATATGTTGAGATGTATCACAAAACACATGATTAATTGAGAGTTTAATGCAACTATGATTATCATAATGAATCATTGTCGGATCTAAATGAGAACCAAACAAACCAACCAGGATCTTTCTCATCCAGATAGCCTCACATGTAGCTTGACTTGCTGCCATGTATTCTGCTTTCCTCTGAACTGAGTGCCATGGATCTCTGTTTCCTGTTCTACCAAGAAACAGTTGTAGATACGATACTAAAGATCCTGTTCATTAGGCCACCCACCCAATCTACATCCGTAAAGTCGTGCAACTTCACTTCATCCGTCTGTATGTACCACAATCCATACTCAGATGTGCCCCTCAGGTATCTCAGGACATGCTTTCTCGCCTTCCAAAATAGCTTGGTAGGCTTAACCATCGCTTGACTAAGCTGGTTCATCGCATAGCATATGTTCGCTCTTGCATTTACTAAATACATTAGCGAACCAACCAATTGTCGATAGACAGTAGAATCCACTACCTCTCCAGATGTAACATCCTCTTTCCCTTTACACTTTTTGCCCTTTTTTGAGAAAAAAAATTCATTTTTTTTTGTTCTTCAACTTTCTAAAAGCCAAAACAATTTTTCTATTTAGAATTTCATTTTACGATAAAAATAAAAGTTGTCGGAAATTTTATTAGCTTTCTATTACTTATTTTTTGGAATTTTTTTATACCCATTTGATATGTCAACTTAGCGTTTCTTTGAGTGTATGTTTTTTAACAATCAAAGGATTCAAAGAAAGCCATGTTAATACGCACTGGTGTATTCTTTGAAACTTTGTGTTTTTGAGAAACAAAATGTGTTACAACAATCTAGACAAAGTCTACTTTAGTTTCTTTATATTTACAAAACTAACTGATGCATATCATAATTTCTATAATTTTTTGAACTGATCCAATATGAAGAAACTGCATATTTTGAATATGTTTCGCAACGCATGAAATTTCTCAACATATAAGTTATAAACTAAAAATATAAAAACTACCCATTACAGACGACGGACCAATGTAATGCACCATAATTTTTTCAATTTTTTTTACATTGTATTTTGGAAGATACAAAATATTTATTTAACTGAATCATAATGAATTTCAAAAATTCTTTGCACCCATTTATTACAAAATTAATTAAAATTAGTAAATATTTATGAAATTCCATAAAAGTTATATTTCCTTAACGTTGATTAAATTCTGAAAATGTTTGTCTTGGTTCCGACAGTTAATTAAAAATGTTTCATGGAGTTTAATCAGTCCAAAGTTGAAGATATGTATTCAGAGCTTGGCTCTACATAATTGCAGATGTGTTTGTTCGGCCAAATTTTTTTTAAAGTTCAGCCAAATTGTTTTTTGCACCAACAACCTATCAAGACTAACGACACAAATGTTCGGCCGAACTTTTACTTAACTTTCTGTCGACCGGAAAATACAATGAAGCCCCTCCAAAAAAAATAGTTCGTAGCAATATAAATTGACATAAAAGCATTCATTATTTTCGCATAATTTCATATATTTCTTCATTTGGTCTGATTTTGCAAAGGATTGTTTTCAGTTTAAGGAATTTTCTTGGAGATACATTCAAAGGACATTTTTGCAAAAGATTATTTGGGTTTAAGGACATTTCTTGGAGGTACATTCAAAGGACATTTCTTGGAGGTATGTGATACATTTTTTGGATTTTTTTGGGCTTCATTTTTTTTAAGGTATTTTCTTTTTAGAGGTTTTTGGCTTAATTTTCATTTTTTTTTAAGGTGTTTTGTTTTTAGAAGTTTTGGACTTAATTTTCATTTGTTTTTTTAAAGTATTTTGTTTTAGAAGTTTTGGGCTTAATTTTCATTCGTTTTTTTAAAGTATTTTGTTTTTAGAAGTTTTGGGTTTAATTTTCAAAGGACATTTTTTAGATGTATTTTGTTTTTAGAGGTTTTTGAACTTAATTTCCAAAAGACATTTTAGGTTTTAAGGTTTTTTTTTTAAAAGTTTTGGGCTTAATTTTCAAAGGACATTTTTTTGGATGTGTTTTTTTTAAGAGGTTTTTGGGCTTAGTTTCCAAAAGACATTTTTTGGACTTAATTTCGAAAGGACTCTTTTAGGCTTAATATTCATAAGACATTTTTTGAAGGTATTTTTTTAAGTGATATTTTTTTAGAGGTTTTTTTGAAGTTTTTTTTAAAGTGGCATTTTTTAAGAAGATGCAATTAATTTTCAAAGGACATTTTTTGGAGGTATTTTTTGAAGTGACATTTTTTTAGAGTACATGTTTTGGGCTGAAGTAAATCTTTTATAATGATTTATTTAAATGATTTTCTGTCTAACTTTTTAAATGAAATTTTTTTGCAGGACTTGGAAGGAAATATTTTGAACTTCATTTCATTTTTATAAGACATTTTTTTCTCAGATTTTTTAAAGTGTTTTGGATTGAAGTATGTATTTTTTGCAAAAAATTTAAAATGATTTTTTTTTTTTTTTAAATTAAATCTTTTGTGATGTTTTTTTTAATTGAATTTTTGTCTACATTTTTGAAGGAATTTTTTTGAAATTCATACTCTACTATCATGGGAAATCGAAGGGAATTGCACAAGAAAATATGATCGAACAAGAGACCCTGAGGAATGTAGAGAAGAGGGGAGAGAATCTCGCAAAAGAAAGAGAGAATCACTCTCAAATATTGAAAAGGGAAAATCAACCTCAACTAGAAGTTGAAGCAGGTATGTAAATGTAAATATTATGAATTTGATATTTAAAATTTTCCTAGTGTAAAATGTGAAGCTTAATTTTTATTTGATGAACTAATTTGAAAAATATTTTGCAATGTAAACAGAGAGAGATATTTCTCAAAACATTGATGATGAGATACAAAATTTTGAAAGAGATATTGGACCAATGATTGAAGATGGTGAAAATGTTGAAAGAAATTCAAGTGAAGAAATTGAATCACAAGGTGTATGTGTATATATATATATATATATATATATATATATATATATATATGTTGAACGCATTCATATATTATTGAAATTATGCATATTTATTAACTTAGTTATTTATTGAATATGTAAACTTATTATGTACTATTCATTCGAATATGTAAAGATAAAATCAATGTCGATGATGAGATGTTAGAAAATGTTAACACTCACACATATGGAGATAAAAAATTTGACCATGTTATACGATATCGTGTTAAACACATTTTTTATACGTACTTCATAAAGGAAAATGTGACAGTTCAAGCCCAAATGTTGAAAGGTCTCCTATCATTAAGGAAATTAAAGGAAGTTATGACTTTATTGGGTATTCGAAAATCAACAAAAGATAAAAAAATGAAGGAAAATGTGATACAAAATATAAATAGGGCTATAAATTCAATTAGAAGATCTAGGCAGAAAAATGTTTCAGCTATTCATAGAGCAATACATATGGCAGTGGCTTCATCAAGTACTAAAGAGAATCACTTTGTAAAATCTATGGCACAAGCATTAGGAACCTCAAGAAAAAATTTGCACAAACAATAGAAATTTCGGTTGCAAATAGATGTAAATAATGAACTTGCTTGTTGGAGAGATATTTTTAGGCAGCCGTACAAAGATAGAGTTGGAGAAAAAAAAAATATGAATATTGGAAGAAAAATTCATGTGTTTCGCCAAATGCAAGGGATGTGATTCGAAGAAGAATAACACGAAATCAGCATGAAGAAAATGAAAAACATTTCTTGGACACCACTCAGATAGAGTTGTTCAACAAGTTCAAAGAAGAGAATCGTGAAATTCATGTCTCAATCAGTGCTTTTGTTCAACAAAAATCATGGTATGTAAAACCTATCACTGTACGTGACACTTGTTTTTGTTGTTATCATGTGGAATTTCA
Organism: Pinus albicaulis; assembly: GCA_034641835.2. Classification (NCBI taxonomy): domain Eukaryota; kingdom Viridiplantae; phylum Streptophyta; class Pinopsida; order Pinales; family Pinaceae; genus Pinus; species Pinus albicaulis. The sequence continues at coordinate 485,689,766 of CM076581.1, forward strand.
GTTATATTATAACACATTCCTTAATTTTGGTATAACATTTTGGAAAGATTCACGTCCTTCGTCCACTATCCATGATTTCATATCTCCAATTCTATGTGGAAGAGAAAGGGATGAATTATTCTACGAAAAGAAATGTGTTGGTGGTAAAAAATGTGATGATTGTGGAAATTTGACTAAATTTCAAAACAAATATCATACTGATATAAATGATCAATCATTTTCCAACATGAAAGTGAAATGGAAGAGATATGAATATATCCATACATCGATTCAAGGTTCAAATAGTGCTAAAAGAATTGAATTACAAGAAGAAGAAATTTTTGTGATAGATTTTTTGAGAAAGTTTGAGGCAGAAATTTATAAATACACCAAGCATCCCCATAGAGCTTGATTGAAATACTTGCAATTCAAAAAATCCTATGAAGTTTTCCACCAAGGACCATTTTGTTAGTAATTGATTTTGCAAAAAACTACACATTTGTTCCACAAAAAGAAATTAAGAGTGAATACTATCATTCCGACCAAGTCTCCATGCTCTTCCATATTCTATATCTACATGCTAAAAAAATCGTCGATCATATAGAAAGCACCAGTGAAAATCGACATGTTATTAAAGAATATCACTTTTATATCATTGATGATCATACACATGATACATATTGTGTACAACACTATTTTGGAAAGATTTATGACTCCTTGAAAAGTTGTGGAATAAAATTCAATGAACATTAGATATGGTGAGATGGATGCGCATGTCAATTCAAATCTTCACAGTAATTCTTTTGGTTGTGTTGTCTTCATAAGAAAACCTACATTAAACATTGTTGGAATTTCTTTGAGACTGGCCATGGAAAAGGAGAACTTGACGGTGCAGGGGCATGCATAAAACAAGCACTTCAAAGATATCAAATGAACCCCTCTGCAAACTGACTTGTGGATGCTAAAGAAGTTGTTAAATGGTGCATTTCTTCTCTAAGCCATGGGACTAACCGATCAAGGGAAGTGCGAAGTTACATTCAATTCAATTTTTAATGGATATCCAATTTTAAATAGTGTATATTTATCACAATGATTATCTTTTGTTACACCATTTTTTGTTCATCTAACCCATTATCATTAGATGAACCCAAGTACACCATTTAAGACCAATTTTACCCTAAGTAAAATTGCTTTCACCACGTGAAATAACTTATTCGTTTATACTTCTCGGTCATATTTAACCCAAAACAAGGAAATCAATTAAATAAACCCTTATTTATTTAATTATTTCCTAATAATAAGTTATTTAAATCATTATTTAATTAATATTCTTAGTTAAATTTGACTAAATCATCCATAAATAATTAAATAAACCATTATTTATTTAATTATATTCCCATCATTTCCCTAAAATGATAAATAAATCATTTATTTATTTATTATTTACAAATAAAGGAATCGACCCAAGTCAAGAATCATTTTCCCTCCAACAAATATAATAAAATATTCCTAAAGGGTGCTTCTAGAATTCGATTAATAATATTTTATTCATGCACCGAGTTCTAGACCACCTTAATATTTTGTTATAAATAGAAGGGTTTTCCCCATTCATTAGTCACCTTCATTGCATTAGATCACACTAGATTTACTCTTGGTCACCATTTTCCATTTTTGCTTTGTGAGCTCCCATTGAGTTCTATATTTGTTAGGGTTTTTCTACCACAATAAGAGAGAGGAATTTTAGATCTGAAATGCTGAGGACTTTCAAGAACCCATCCCATTGAGGAGAACCGGAAAACACCTTTCTCGTTTTCCTCTCAGGTGCCCCATTCTTTAATATAATACAAATTATTCTTTTAAACACTTTGTTCTTGTCTTGTCTATTGGATGCATGGAGCCATATTATATTTTATCTTCTTAATGTCTTTTTGTGCTTAGATCTGAATTTTTGCAGTAACCTTAAATATATTTTGTAGCCATAATCGATGTTAGGGCTATTTGTTATGCGTAGCTAAAGTGATCTTTTACGACGAAAGATTCATACTAACAATTGGCGACTCCACTGGGGATTTATTTTACGACCGCTGTTGTTTTATATATTCCTGCATATCCAGCTGTTTCAGACCCCAGGGTTTCTCTTCCATTTTCTGTTTTCCTTATTTTTATGGTGTTGTTCACCCTTAAAACCCTCAAACAGTCAAATTTTTAACTTCTGTGTGTTTTTGGCCTTATTGCATAGGTGACAGACATTAGCCATAGCTGAGACGACAAATTTTTCTGAAATTTGCCGTCGAGATAGCCGGATCTGCAGGTCGCACTTATCAGCCCAAAAAGTGCGACCTGAGCTTGAGGACGCACTTTTCTGCCACAAACCTGCGACCTGGACTGAAAACAGGACAAAACCTGCGATCTGCACTTTTTCTGCAAATTTTTCAGCACTCTTTCTGGGTTTGTTTGAAGCTTCTGTCAAGGATTTCCGGCCTCCATCTCTACCCGTTTAGACTTGTTTCTAATATTCTTCACTCAACTAAGAGGGAATCTTGCCCCTTAGGGCTCTAGTACCCTCCACTTTTTGTGGGAGAGTCTTTGTTGTTTTAGAAGTCTAAATTTTCAGAGTTTCAGCTTTATTTTTCTTAGATCTGATACCTCCATTTCAGATCCCTTTAGATCAGCTCTTCCCCCTCTCAAATCACCTCATATCATTTTGTTTTGGTTCCTCTCCATGGCCACCGCCTTGTCTCTTCTATTTTTAGCTGATCTCCTCCTTTCTAACAACAACCTTGCCTCTGCCTATTTGCTGTTCTCTGCACCACTTTTCAGCAGATTTCTCCTTTAGATCCTAGTCCCTCCTGACATTAGATATATTGGCCTCCTTTTTGCATGCTTGACTTAGTTTTTTCCCTCTTATAGACTAGTTTTGAGAGACTCGCCTTCTGGAGTTACATTGACACATTAGTAGCTGTTAATTTTATGTTCTTTTAGTTTTATTTACTGCAGATTTCTTTTCAATTACACATCACACTTTTTATTTTACTCTAAAAAATGTCTGGTTTTAAACAATTAAAATTAACGCACACCACACACTGACCCTAAGTGAAGAAGTGCCTGGTTAACACCACCTCGCAAAGACTTTAAAATCAATTGTCACTGCACCTCTCTACCCTTGACCTCACTTTATTTTGCCCCTCCCTGCCCTTGTCGGTTTTTCTTCTTCCCGTCATCATTGCACCCCCAAGGCGCCTCTCCCGGAGACTTCTTGGCCTTCACCCTCAGTTTTCGATCGGTCGACTTCCTCCTTCCTGTCGTTCTCGAGTAAGTCCTCCCCTGAGTCCGCACTCTGACTATTCTTCTGATTGTTCGGGTTCTCCCCCTACTTCTGGTTCTCCCTCTTTTACCTTCACCATGTCTAGTTCAGGACCTAGCCCTAACTCCGATTCTCCCGCTAGGTCCATTTCTAGTGGAACCACTACGGGACCTACCTCGACTACCCCATTACTCCCTTATATGGCTGGCCTCAGTCTCCCCGATTTCAATCAGCTGATTAATGATCCTATTCACCACAATGTTAGTTGGCCTGCTATGCCAACCACGCTCCCCTCCGACATTCCCAAGTTCAAAGGCCTTGCTAGTGAAGATCCCTCTAACCATATCCGATCTTTCCACATGTGGTGTTCCTCCAATTCCATCACCGATGACTCCATCCGTCTTCGTTTGTTCCAGCACACGCTTACTGGCAAAGCTTCCAAATGGTATGTTGATCAAGCCACCTCTTCCCATACCACCTTTTTGACCATTTCCCAAGCATTTTTATCATATTTCTAGCTCCGTCTCCGATACGACACTGACACTGAACTCTTAACTTCTTTCCATCAATCCTCTTCGACCCACCTTTCTTCTCATGTCCAGGAATGGCGGTGAATACTGAGCTTGTGTCGCGCTCCCCCCTTTGAAGATCGAGTTTACATGGACTGGTTCCTTCACTCTCTCTTACCTCCCACTGGAAAATATGTCGCATCCCATTTTCCCCAAACCGAGGAAGCCGCCCTCCAAATAGCCTTGAAATATGACCTTATCTACGCCCAATCTGGTTATGTTTTTACCATCCTTCCTGACCTTCCCAAGCTTGGTGGCCCTAATGCCTCAAGGGAATCTCACTCTTCCGACGATATCGTTGGAGCCCTGTCACATACCTCTGCCCAACCTCTCCCAGGCCATGGATTCCCTGCAGGGGCAAGCCTCTCTGGCACTTTTTCCCCTCCAGGTAGCATGTATTCAGGCTACGGCATGCCTCCTCATTTTTCCCACCCTACCCCTTATCCGTATCCGCAACCTGGTCTCGCAGCCCCTCCAACATTTGGACCTCCCACTCCCTTGCCTTTTCCACCCATGCAACTACACTTACTACCCCCTCCAGGGAAAGTCTTTGCACAGCAGGGGGCACCTAATTTTCTTCGTTCTCAAAGACAGAGGAAAGGAAATCAATATGTCCCTGGTAATCGTGGACCCAATCCTTCAAGTATTGATCCTCACACTGCTACCTAGCCACAGGATTCTCAGCCCAAGCCGAACATGCCACTTCGCACCAATAAGCCCTGTTCGTGTTGCGGTGTTTATGGTCATTACACTCACGATTGTCCCTTATTACCACAAATGCGTTAGATGTGGGACTCTTAGGCCATTGTGCGGGGAAAAAATTCCTCCCCTACTATCCCTCCTACCCCTGCTACTTCTCAAACTGCTGTATTTACCGATCCTTTCCCTCAACAAGGATTTGTGGCCACTCAAATCACTCAACCTTCCCCTTCTGGTTCCTCTTATTACCATATTCTCATGATGGCCTCTCACCCACCTCTCACCATCGACCTCAACCTTCAAACTCAATCCCATCAGTATTCCACGCCCCCTGTTCCCTCTATCTCCGAGTCTCCATCTTCAGGTCCTACAGAGCCTCTGTCGACACCCCATGGTCCCTTACCAATCGCTCCGCTCCAAGCCGCAGTTCATCCCAAGACTCATAAGGGACCATTACGCCGAAACGCTACCCCTGTTCGGGTTGCCCATTCATACAGCATAGTAGATGACTTGGCACAATCTCCTGCTGCCATTTCAACACTGGAACTTCTCCAGTCGTGCCCTTCTCAACATAAGGCTCTACTATCTGCCGTAGGTGCTATAGATCCTGCTGATGACCAATTGATTGTTTTCGACGCCCATTAGTTAGAGTCTCCTCCTCTTCTTGCTTCCGTAGCTTTCCAAATCTCAGTCAAAATCCGAAACGCTAACATTTCCTGGTGCATCATTGATGAGGGGGCATCCACTTGTGTAATGTCCGCTTCAGTTTGGGAACAACTCAGATCTCCTGAGCTGGCCCCTTCCACAATCACCCTTCGTGTGTGGGATGGCTATGCCTCCCAGCCCATTGGCCTCTTCCATAACTGTCCTATCACCCTTGCAGGCAAGACTATTTGTGTCGGCGTTGAAGTTAGCGACACCCCTCTTGACTATAACCTTCTTTTAGGGCATAGTTACACCTATGCCATGTCTGCCGTCCCATCCGTAGTCCACCGCAAGATTTTTTTCCTGCATAATGGAAAGATTGTCACTATCGACCAGTTGACGTATCATGAACCAAAATCTCAGACTTCCCCTGAGTCCACCATCTCTGCTGTCATCAACAAGCAAGCAGTTGATTATTTGACCAGTGTTTCCCTCGGCATCTACAAAGACTCTTCCTTTCTTGGAACTTTCCCAGGTCCTCCCCCTCCTTCTGTCTCTGATCCCAACTTGGCGAATGTTTGCATGATACAATCGTCTCGGGCCAACCTTAAGCAGCCTATTTTGGCTAGTCAGCAACCTCAATCACCCACCGCAACTCGCTCCTAGCCCTTTGCCTCAGCCAGCTGGACCTCTCCCTTCTGACCCTTCCCCCACTGCTAATACCCATGCACCTCTCTACCCTCCTGGGTCGGTTCCACCAAGTCTCAACCATCTTGGAGCCATCCCTTCCGGCCATTACTCCACTGGTCAGATACCGTTCCTCGCTCCCCCACCAGGACTGTACACGGTACCTATCATGGCCACCCTCTCTCTTCCTAACCTGACCCTTGGGATTCCCGTCTGGTACCTTCACCCTCCAGCCTCTACCTTGCCTGGTCAACCCAAAAATTATCTTGCTTTGACCCCGGTTCAACCGATCCCCATGACTTCTCCCACTGCAATAATGCCTCAGTCCCCTCAATAGGACCCACCTCTTGTTGCGACTGCTTCGGGTAAGAATGGCAAAGCTCACAGGGGGGCATCAAAGGACAAGGCTACCCCGACAAACCCTACCCATCCTCGACCTCCAAAGCATACCATCCAATGTGCTTTGTGTGATGTTTTCATCCACGCCACCCATAACTGTCTTGAACTGCCTCATCTCAAGCCCATGGTTAACGTCACGTTCCCTGAGTCCACGGTCCCGGAAGCCTCTGTTCCTTCCGCGACTGCGGCTAAGAACCCCAAGACTATTCACACCAACCACCCCTGTGCTTTTTGTGATATCCATGGCCATTACACCCACCTTTGTCCCTGCCTCGACGACTTCCGCTCCTCTCTAGCCGCGGTCCACCAATTCGAGGCCAAGTGCAACGATTCCACCTCTTCCCTCTTTACGCGTTTTGCTTCGGCAAAACTACCAGACATGACTGCTCCCATTGACATTCCCCCTCCTGATGTCATGATGATGGAGCTTTCGTCCACCATTTTCTACCTATCATCATCCATGAGACCCTTGGGGAACATTCCCTCTAAATCCTGCCTTGTTGTTTAGCTTGACCTTCCTTCCGCAATCACCTTGGGCTCAAAATCGGTACATCCTTTATCTGCCTACTCTTCGGTCACCCCTTGTGACGATGCACATGTGAACCTCTCTTTTCATGATGATGAGTTAGGTAGCTTCATTGCGTCAGGTGGTCTTTCTTCCACCAGTCACCCCATCTTCTATCACGATGATGACATTATGGAAGGAATCATCTCCCTTGACTTTACCTATTCCCCCTTACATCGACCCCATGCATTCACACCACATACACCTTGTGACCATTCCATTGAAACTAAATGTTTGAGTAAGGGGGCACCCATATTTGAGAGACCAAGAGCAGCAATTCTCCACAACTCTCCTAGTTTATCTGGTCATGCCGATTTTAGTACCATTATTCTTCCACATTTCGAAGAACCTCTAGAGTCCTATATCACTTTGGATCACTCTAGCGATGATACCCCTTATCGTTCCTTCATCTTCCAACAACAACCCAGTTTCTTAGACATTGTTGTTGACCAATCTATCAGTTTTCTAAGAGAGCATCAGTTCATTATCTCCAAATCCTCTTTTTGGGATAGTGACACCATGTGTGCCAACCCAGAAACTTAAAGTCCATTTGATTCATATATTCAGTACTACAAGAGATTGGTAATCCTCCATTTCCTTTCTCAAGCTGCATAACCATAACAACAACAAATGGTGCACCACATCATTAAAATGTGTTTAGATCCCCCTTTTCCTACATACATTTTGGCATGACCACAACATGCTTGGGGGCACCCAGGCCCCTCAACCATACAAATCCTAGATCTTAGCCAAAAACAACCCTAAAACCCCCTTTCTCTGACAGGTCACACTTTTCAGGTCATTTCCTGGGATAAGTCACAGTTTTTTGCCCAGTACCTGCTACCTAGGTCGCAGAACAGACCCCAAAAAGTGCAACCTGGCCTGTCCATGAGCTCTGGGTACCTATTATTTTTTAGTACCTTGATACTTCATCAGGACACATTGTATCCACGAAGGGTCTATTCATCTCTCCTCCAAATCGAATTTCTTCACATACAACACTTGTACTTGGGGCACCACTTTACCTCCTTACTTTTCTTTGTTCGTGTTGATTTTCTTCATGAGATACCCTATTGTACTCATGTTTTTATGGTCCCCCATTGGACCTTCACTGTGTGGTAGCACCATCGAGTCGCCCTTGTTTAGAGAATCCGAGTTGAGTCATCATCGCATTTATGGAGTCTATCCCAAGTCCCTTTGTATCCCTCTATAGTCCTCCATCCTTTCTTGATTAGTCCCTCTCTCGTGTCACACATTATGGCCTTCAGTACCCCTATCCCCTATCCCTCATGATATTGTGTCAGTCGCTGCCAAGCCATTCATGCCCTTTATGCTCTAACAAGGGAAGACGTCCAACTGCTCCTCTGTATCCCTCATTCCACCATCATCATCAATGTCTACTTGTTCGTCGCTCTATTATTTTCCCTCGTGCCTTAGTTGGGGTTCCCTTATTGCCTCACCTATGGCGGACCTACTTCTGTCAACATCAGCTCATTTACTCCAGAAGCCAGGTCTAGGGGGTAGTGTACCTTGGTTCGATATCTTCTCAGCATGATCGTGAGCTATACACTTCATGGTCCAGTGATGCAGCAACAACTATTGGTGATTCCCGGGCATGTGTGAGATGTCTCAAACCTCATGAGGGGGTGGCCCTGTAGGTAGCCCCCCACATGCCCGGATCACTTCTTCATTTCAGCCCTAGATGCAGCTCCTCCCATTTGATGATATTGGCCTCAGCTGCTTGCAGTGCCTCTTCGATTTGCATGTATCAATCAGATTTTGCGAGCCCTTCCCTATGTGTAGGGGGCATTCGGGCGTATTTGTATCTCATGTACTAAAATATTCTTTTATAAGTCCCGAAGGTTATCCCAGGCATCACATGTATGTGGGATTCATCATTTTATTTAGCTGGCTCATGTTTAAACTAGCACATGTTTCCTTATTGTGTTCTGTGGTTCTTCGGGCGCCTTATTCTTTCTACTTTGTCTCAGCGGGCATAGGTATGCCTCCCCTGTCGCCTTTAGCACAGGTACCACTTCATAAACTAGAGACTTGTTGCACCTGTAAGTCTCATCTCCTCAGGGTCTAGCCCTTTAGCACCTTCGTCTACCTTACATTCCTCTCTCTCATTTCCCTCATATTGTCTAGTGATTGAGCTCTTACAATGTACTTCAGTCATACGATTTGCTCCTAACACTCGTACGTAGGGGGGCAATCTCTTACACCATTTTTTGGCCATCTAACCCATTATCATTAGATGAACCCAAGTACGCCATGTAAGACCAATTTTACCCTAAGTAAAATTGCTTTCACCACGTGAAATAACTTATTCGTTTATACTTCCCGGTCATATTTAACCCAAAATAAGGAAATTAATTAAATAAACCCTTATTTAATTAATTATTTCCTAAGAATAAGTTATTTAAATCATTATTTAAATAATATTCTTAGTTAAATTTGACTAAATCATCCATAAATAATTAAATAAACCATTATTTATTTAATTATATTCCCATCATTTCCCTAAAATGATAAATAAATCATTTATTTATTTATTATTTATAAACAAAGGAATTGACCCAAGTCAAGAATCCTTTTCCCTCCAAAAAATATAATAAAATATTCCTAAAGGGTGCTTCTAGAATTCGATTAATAATATTTTATTCATGCACTGAGTTCTAGACCGCCCTAATATTTTTTTATAAATAGAAGGGTTTTCCCCATTCATTAGTCACCTTCATTACATTAGATCACACTAGATCTACTCTTGGTCACCATTTTCTATTTTTTCTTTGTGAGCTCCCATTGAGTTCTATGTTTGTCAGGGTTTTTCTACCACAATAAGAGAGAGGAATTTTAGATCTGAAACGCTGAGGACTTTCAAGAACCCATCCCATTGAGGAGAACCGGAAAACACCTTTCTTGTTTTCCTCTTAGGTGCCCCTTTCTTTAATATAATACAAATTATTCTTTTAAACACTTTGTTCTTGTCTTTTCTATTGGATGCATGGAGCCATATTATATTTTATCTACTTAATGTCTTTTTGTGCTTATATCTAAATTTGTGCAGCAGACTTAAAGATATTTCGTAGCCATAATCGATGTTAGGGCTATTTGTTATGCGTAGCTAAAGTGATATTTTACGACGAAAGATTCATACTAACATATTTGATGGTATTTTGATATCATATTTACATTCTTCTTTGAATTTCCCATATATAGGTTTTTTTGGCATATTGGGATCGAATATGTAGATAGATCAATTGGAAATGACGTTGAAACAATAAAAGGGACTCGAAAATTGCATTCAATTAAAACAATTTTGTCCACAAATGTGTTTGCATTGGATAAAAGAAAATATTCTTGTTTTTGTCATGTTTTCATAGACAACATAGAATCCAATGATGTTTGTGAAAGAAAAATGTATGTAAAAGGTTGGAAACATATAGAGTTGAATACAAAGGGGAAAATGTTCATTGCAATGTTTAAAGAAATGCAATCAGAGGATACTACAATATGATTTGATGGTGATCGAGTTTTTGATCTTGTTAGAGAAGGTAACATTTGAATTTCTTTCAAATGATAGAGATCTAGAAATAGATACTAACATTATTTTAAAGTTAATTTTTCATGTTAATTATGATCTAAATTTAAATACATAAGTTTTTTTTTTTTGCGGGAGATGTTTTTGTTGTAATTGTACCTACTGACAATGATGAAAATGTGAAGTATTATTTGATGCATTGCACTGAAAAAAAGACGAAATTATTAGGAAATTATAATGATCATGGCTTTCCATATGACAGAGGATCTATTATACTGAAAGGTTATTTTTTCAGACAAACTAGTCAAAGTGGGGACTTTATTTACTTGGAAGACTATGAAACTAATTTCATAAGTTTTCAATATAGTCACTTGGTGTGTGCAACACGCATAAAGTTTATAGAGGTTCAATCAAAGAAAAAACGAAAATTAAGAAATGGAAAATGTCAAAATCCGATCATGAACGAATCATTGAAGGTGGCATTCCATTGTAAATTTTTTTGATTGAACTGCCCAACAATTTCTTCTCTTTGGATTCATGTTTTAGAATTTCCAGAACTCAACTAAAAATTGAACCGCCTTGTTATGTTATCGGTGCAAGTGTTTGGACATGTAAATTGTTTTGGCACATGCACACTAGTATCAACTGAAAGTAGCTTTTCTATACATGCATTGATGAAAAATGTTGCATGTATTGGATATATATATGTTCTAGAATGCAATTCAATGAAATTAGATTTTCTATGTGCATTGATGACAAATGTTGCAAGTACTGGATATATGTGTTCTAGAAGTATTGGATATATATATGTTCTAGAATGAAATTAACTGAAAGTAATTTTTCTATGTGCATTGATGAAAAATGTTGCAAGTACTAGATATATATGTTCTAGAATGCAATTAACTGAAAGTTGTTTTTCTATGTGCATTGATGAAAAATGTTGCACGTACTGGATATATAGATGTTCTAGGAAATTAATTGAAAGTAGCTATTCTATGTGCATTGATGAAAAATGTTGCACGTAGTGGATATATATATGTTCTAGAATGAAATTAATTTTTCAAGTAGTTTTACTATGTGCGTTGACGAAAAATGTTTCACGTACTGAATATATATGTTCTAGAATGAAATTAACTAAAATTAGCTTTTCTATTTGCATTGATGAAAAACGTTGAAGTACTGGATATATATGGTCTAGAATGCAATTAACTGAAAGTAGCTTTTCTATATGCATTGATGAAAAATGTTGCACATACTAGATATATATGTTCTAGAATGGAATTAATTGAAAGTATCTTTTCTATACATGCATTGATGAAAAATGTTGCACGTACTAAATATATATACATTATAGAATGCATTTTTAAAATTTTATGATTGTTTGACACATCTAACAAGACCTAGAATCTTATGATTGTTTATATATATATATATATATATATATATATATATATATATATATATATATATATATATATATATATATATATATATATATTGTAATTCAATCATTTTAACATATATATTCAAACATGTAATTAAATCATTTCTACATGTACATATATTCATGTGAATTTTTTTTTGTTTGGAAAATGATAGCTTGAATTTTAAAAACAAAAATTATATCATAATCACATGCCAAATATAGTTTAACCATCCAAAACATGAGTTTTAAATACAAAACATTATATCACATGCCAAATGTAGTTCAACCATCCAAAACTTAAGTTTAAAAATAAAACATTATAGATCACAACATTAATTCACATATAAAATGTAGTTCAACCATCCAAAACTTAAGCTTTAAAAAAAAACAAATTATAACACAACATTACTTCACATGCCAAATGTAGTTGAACCATCCAAAGCTTGAGTTTTAAAAACAAAACATTATAGATCACAAGTATCAAGTATCAAGTAACATTACTTCACATGCCAAATGTAGTTCAACCATAACACTGTAAAAACAAAAAAAATTATAACACAACATTACTTCACATGCCAAGTGTAGCTCAACCATCCAAAACTTAGGTTTTAAAAAAAAAAAATTTATAACAAAACATTACTTCACATCACATGGAAAATGTAGTTCAACCATCCAAAACTTGAGTTTTAAGAACAAAACAAATTATATAACACTATAACATTACTTCACACATGGCCAAATGTAGTTCAACCATCCAAAACTTAAGTTTTAAAAACATTATATATCACATGCACATGTACCAAATGTAGTTGACATAAAATATGTCTAAAATTTGTAGATCTCACAAGTATCAAGTATCAAGTTATATATGACTACATCTAGATAAGACTATATATAAAAAAGTAAATTTAGGAATACATCTATTGAAAATATAATGTTGCACATCTGCATGTGCATCATTCATCAAATATAGATGGATGTAGTGTCTCTCCCAGCAAAGTCACGATCCTCGAGCTATCCTGCGAAGCATGGGGAACCTATAGGCAATGTGTACAAACATTAAAATTTAATGTTTTAAAATTGAGTGAAAATATATAGAACTTCATGTAAAAAAAACAAAATGTAGAAAAAAAATCATGCAATACCTCATGAGGTTCCCTCTCCATTTGTTCCTCATCTACTAAAACTTCCCCCACAGGAACATCTTCAACAGTAAACTGTACAATATATATATATATATATATATATATATATATATATATAATTCAAATGAAAATGCATATATAAACTTATTTTCAATAATTTAAAAAAAATTAGACAACTTGATCAAATGGTTGAAATGGTGTGGATGTTCCTATCTCCATCGCTACAGTCCGTGGAGAAAAGAAATCCTCTATAGGAACCTAAAATTCAAAAAAATTAAAAGTATAAAATAACTCAAGATCAAGATCTCAATTTATAATAAAACTTTTGAACTTCAATTTATAAATTATAACTTCAAAACATATATTTAAGTGAAAAATTGAATACTTCTGCTAGTGGATTTAACACATCTCCTAAGAGAGGCTCCAAAAGAAAATCTCCAAAAACCTAAAATTCAAAAAATTTAAAATAACTCAAGATCTATAGATATCAATTTATAATAAAAATTTTAAACTTCAATTTATAAATGATAACTTAAACACATATACATATTTAAGTGAAAAATTTAATACTTGTGCTAGTGGATTTGGCACATCTCCTAAGAGTGGCTTGGAAAGAAAATCTCCAAAAACCTAAAATTCAAAAAAATTAAAATAACTCAATATCTAGATATATCTCATTTTTTAATGGAACTTTTTGAGGTGGAATATATAACTTAAAAACATAAATTTTAAAAGTGAAAAATTGTTCATACTTGTGATGGTGTATTTGGCACATATCCCAAGGAAGAAGAAGGTACCATCATCCCAAAAACATCAGATAGAATCAGAATCTATTAAAACATTTTATTATATATATGTACATGTACATGTGTGCACAATTATTTATTTTAAAAATGTTTCATCATGTTTCCATATATATAATAATAGATAAAAAAAAATTGTACATCATCATGTGTTCACTTAAAAAACACTAACATTTGCCAACATATCTTGATGGTGAGAACCATCTTGATTGTATGATTGATGGTGAGACCCATCTTGATTGTTTGAACCCAAGGCTCCGACCATGATATTAACATTTTCTTCATTCATCAAGCCTGACAACTGCAAATGGTGTTAACATATAATGATACATTTTTGTTAGATTAATGTATACAAATAAATGTATGTATATATGTATTTATTACAAATTGTACATCATGTGTTAAAATAATTGAACCTTAACCATTAACACATACCATTCCCATGCCCTCTTCCTCATGAACAATTAGGTCTTGTCAACCATTGCGACAATTCTTTGCATATGTTTTGAGATCTTCAACACTCATGTTGTCAATCTCTTTATCTATATAATACACAAAATTAGCATGTGCAATCTCACGTTCTCTTTGTCGATTCAGACAAACATCAAATCCACTAAATCCACTGTGAACATTTTCAATGATGACATCCATTGGTTCTCGACTAATTTGAGAAGTGGCATCCATCTCTAACTGTAAAGTTTTGACACGAAGAGGTCAACTAAATAATGGTGGCTTAGGGCGAGGTAACTCAAAATCACGCCTAGCGCCCCTATGGTCACACAATAAACCTTTCCCAAGACCAAAAAATTCAGAGGGAAGGGCATTGTAATTAGGTTTCATTTGCAAAAATAATTCTGCATAAAATAAATTTACAAAATAAAGCGGTACCTTGTCGTTCCATGGGAGTCTTCCATAGGCCACAAGGTGTCTATCATACAATTAGCGAGCTATATGAGGGTGCTTGAAATATTGCACCTTCAACATCTTTATTTTCGACCCTTCTTTGAAATTAAACATAGACTTGGCCATTTCTGTTCTAACTCATTGTTTAACAACCTCCCAATTATCGAGACCCATCATTGTTTCCTTTCTTTTTCTCATCCCTTCTATAAAAGTATTAGTGGTTGGCCCAAGCTTTTAGAACACATCTACTAGTTTGCTTAAAGAGTGTGTAACTATTTCCAGGCTTTGTCAACTCTTAGTAGGTAGAGTCAAAGCCACAAGATATCTCTTCAATTTTGGATGAAGATGTTGACACCTTTTTAAGGTGCATTGCTACATTTTTGTTTCCCAAGGTATATTATAAATGTCGGATGAATAAGTCGTGGTTAGTGAACAACCTTCTTCTTGAGTGACGCATTCTACCCTACATCTTTTTTGAGCAACATTTGGAGCAAAATTTTCAGCCTCTGCATCAATATATAAAATTTTGTATATTGAAAAACACATGTAAACAAATTTGTACAAATTGAATGAAAATAATATTCAAATTGATGGCCACCTCGATGTGGTTGGCTAGCATCTTGCCCACCCTGAGACTATTGAGAACTAGAATGACCCTGTTGAGAACCAGAACGACCACCGATTGGTTGAGGACCAACACGATCATCCATTGATTGGCCTCTGGGGCAATACGTATCAACACCTTCACAAAATAAACCAACACTTATTGATGGCCCTCCAAGGGAATGCAAACCACCACCAACCTCATGAGATGAGAGAGAAGCTTCATAAAAAAATATGAATTTATAATCAATTCAAAAATACATTCATACATATTAATACATGTACATATTCATTGATTAAATTGTGTGAACCATACCATGATTGCGTGAACTATGGACATGCTCCATTGATGGAGTACACACCCTTGTCCTCTTAGCTTCTAAAAAAAGAAAATGAAACTTATTAACAACTAATTTAACTCACAAAATTGATAAAAAATCAATTCCATATGTACACACATGTATGTATATGTATGGAGATTTAAGATTATATTTAAATACCATGAACACCCCTCGATCCTTGATCCCCCTCTCTCGTAGAGATATGGGATTCTATTGATCTTTTTCGTTGATCCTCCATGATATATATATCTATAGTGGACATTTACAATTTTTTTTTAATTACTATTTAAAATAAATTCACAAAAAGCGACATTATTTGAATTTCACCACTTGTTGCAAATGTGAAGTTCACCAAGTTAGCTTTACATGGTGTGGTAGGAGCACACTTGGTATATAATTGAAAAAAACACATGGTCAATAAAAAAAACGCATTTATAAGTACACAACACACAAATATCCAAGATATGTTACAATGTCCATCAATAAATTTTGAAGGAGAGTGTCTCAACACTAATTCATTTTTGAGAGATGAATCTTGAATTTTTGAAGAAGAGCGTCTCAAAACCAATTCATCTTTGAGAGATTAATCTTGCATTGCAATTGCCCCATATAATTCTTATTCATCTATTAATTCATTTTTGATAGATGAATCCTGAATTTCCATTTCCCCACGCAATAGATCAGCAGACATCTTATTCACATTTGTATAATGTCTTCTACTAAAAAATTGAAATTGGCTAACAATATTGTTATATTTTCCATGTAGTTTTTTTAGCCTCTCCTCCTTTTTTTTTTTTTTTGTAAATCTGTCTACTTCTATATTAGTACAAAAATATATTACATAGAGGCTGAGGCCTCACAGAGCTAGCCCAGAGAAGAGGCATACTTATCATAAGACCATAACTGTTGACTGACTGAGATGAACTTGAAAGCCCAGGATCTAGTCCTATTGTCGAAACAGCTGATTCTGAAAAACAAAATGATGATTGGAGTGCTAGACTCGCTACAACAAGTGAGACCGAGACAGACATAATCCATGGAAAAAATTACAGACATACAGAAGGATGCGCTGAAGCTTTGTCTTGCGCCTGAAAGCATGGATAGCAGTGCGTAGGGAGCTGCTAGTCGACTAAGTAGAATTACATTAAAAAGCCGACAAAAATTGTGAAGAAGGAGGGAGAAGAACCCCTTCTGAGTACCTGAAAGCCAAAACTGAAGAGCGAGAGCCATTAAGCGTCGTTGGTGGGCGAGGGTGCTTCTTCCACCACAGGGCAAGCATACGGACTGAATTCAGCATCTGCATAGGATGAAGGGGCATGACCTGAAGGCGCGCACGGCCTGGCTTGCTGGAGCTCGGGCAGAGAGGCCGAAATACCCTGAAAACTTTGCAGACTGACCCCTGGCGGGCAAAACAGTATTCCATCTTCAGAGTCTTGAACAAGGCCAAAGGGAGCAGAAGGCGGAGCTTGGGCTGTCGGGTTGATCCTGAATTTGATGGAGACCGAAGCAATGAAATCATGGCGGTTGAAGGAAAAAGGGTAATTAAAGCGAGCCGAATGGAAGTGCTCCGAGGAGGTAAGGCGAACACGGGCTGCAGAGGTGGAAGGGCATCTGCCACGCCCTCGACCTCGTCTTCTGCTGGAAGCCGCTGAACGACCAACCTCAGTATCCGAAGATTCCGACGAGGTGGCAGAGGAGGGAAATGCAGGTGGCGTATTGACCTGCCCACGAGAAGACCCTCTTCTGCTTGACATTCTGGGCCTCAGACGAGGCATGTTGAGAATGAAAGGGTAAGTTGTCCAATCAATCGAGATAGGAAAGGAGCGCAAGCTCTGAGACTGTAAAAAACCTATGGACGGGCTGTGGAAGTTACAAAACCTGCCACAAGAGACGTGAAGACCCTCCGCAAGCTCGAAACAGCAACCTAAACGACACCTCTTTCCATTGCTGGTGCGCAACCAAGGTTCGAAATCGACCTGAGAACAACTGGAATTCATCGGAGAGACACACAACACTGGATGTATAGGCGCCATAGCAATGTAATGGTCGAGAAAACGAGGCAGGAGAAGCTGCATTAAAGCAACAATAACTGTATACGCTGTCATATATGAGGTGAGCTCGGAGCGCGAAGGGGTGGCGGTGGTGGTAGACCACGTGCCCACCCGCCCCCTTGTCAGCAAATCATAACGCAACCGTACACCGCATCGGGAAAAGGTAGTGGGCTTGGCCCGGTTTAGACTAACTACTCGCACGACGAGCTACGACCTTGCTCGGGATCGAACACAAGACCGGTCCGTCATTACGAGGCCGACTTTACCACTACGCCGCCTCCACAACCTTTAGCCTCTCCTCCTTAACTTGGTACATGCCTTTAATATAGTTTCACACAAGTTCGGAATTGGTGAAAACTACAATTCCATTTGATCCATACTCCCTAGTTGTTCCCAAGCCTTCTATAAATGCAATATAATATGCCTCGTTGTTTGTTGTTATTCCTGGTATATTCATTTTCCTTTGGATGACCTTGCTAGTTGTAATATTGGAAAGCACATATGTAATCACTGCTTTCCCTAGATTGAGATATCAAGAAACATCTATGCATAATGTCTATTTTTCAACCATATTTAGTGGGTTTTTTTTCCTTGAAAAAAAAAAAATTCATTAAAAATATATTAAATTAACATTTATTGCAAATTCATGGGATAAATGACACATGTGCATGAGATAAATGACATGTGCATGGTTTATCTTAAAGTTTGACTTAAATTTTATGGTAGAATTCACATCTACAAATGAGATGCATTAAATATTACATTTCCTAGAGTTTAAGGGAGATTTATGACACATATACATGGTTCATGCATGGTTTGCATGAAATTTTTCCTTAAAATATATGGTAGAAATCACATCTAGAAATGACATGCCTTAAGAAAGGATGAGATCCAGAGGCTACCTGTCCCTTTAGATGCCTTAAGAAAGGATGAGATCCAAAGGATACCTAGCCCTTTACAGAATCCTTGAGAACTTGTAGAAGTTAAGACTCAACCAACAAACTAAAATCCTATGGAAGTTCAGGCACTTTAGGTTAAGTTTTTAGGCCTTAAATTTTTCCTTGAATTAATGGGGGAAAGCCTTGAGTTTGGGGGATCCTATCCTATGAGAGTTCAACCACTTTAGGTTCAATTTTTAGGCCTTAAATTTTGCCTTGAATTAATGGGAGAAAGCCTTTAGTTTGTGTGAGAAATGACATTTACATGGTTTGTGACGCAAGCTTAGACTTGCGATTACAGGGAACTTTAATCTCGTTTACTTCAACATGCATTTTAATTTACGGCCTTCACATTAGATTGATACGTGATTTCCACTATATGAAATCTCCATTCATATGCGGAAGCTTGTTTCAAATTCCTGACAAATTCAACAACTATACCATTTGCATGCGGAAGCATAATTCACAATGTACTAATCAAACCAACTTGGATACAGTCCAACATCCTAATTTAAATAACTTCAATCATAAACTTTGAATGCTTCCACAAATCAAACCAATAATCTTCCCATTTATATGTGACTGGATTAAAAGAGTGCGCTCATGCCATCATATCATGCGGAACTATATATTTCAATGTGATTGATTTTTTACAGCCATTCATTATTTTCATATCACATCACACAAGTTGTCACACATTTACAACCACACAATTTAACTTATAAACACCCTTCAACTTCAATTTACCTCCTCGCTTTCCACAACTCGACATATAACATTTAATTCAACTTCGTATCAATGCTGCAACTCAATGTCATTATTCTGCAAACTGACTTACTGTATTGACCAATTCTTGTCATAACAATAAACTTGAGATCAAAGTATTTATCTGTGTGTAGGTCCGCTTGCAACCAGGACTGCGCAATTTACAATGCAATATCGTTTCAAATTATTCGACCAGCAAACATTTTTAACACACCTTTAATTCAACCATATGGAATTCTACGTTCTATTCATCTCATATGTTCAGCCCAAATGCCATTAATTATATAGGCCTTTCGCCTTTTCAAACCTCAACGGATTTTGACATTCAACAACAGCACTTCAGCGTTTCAACATATCAACTGGATTCTATTCAAAAGTCGACTTGTAAACTGATACTCGTACCTGCCTTGTCTTGTTAAAATTCTGAATAATTCATGCATCAATGTGAATTATATGTCTGGTCTCACTAACTTCCCACTCATTTCACCGTTGCTTAAAGCCCCTATCTCTGCATACGGCATTTTGTCACCGTTGCTTAATGCCTCTAGCATTTTATCCCATTTCCGATCACACGCATCTGCGTAATTATTATTGAAACATAATTCATCGATTTCAATGAAATCTTCAAACATGTATTTATTTATACGCTTACATTTAATTTCGATTTTTACTACATTGTGACACCACAGAAATAAATAAAATCTTGGATCGACTTCAGATCCTACTCCATCAAAATCGAATAGTTCCAGCATTCTACTTTACCCATTACGCTTGGCGCTTCAACCAATGCATTACCATCACATCGATCTAATGAATTTCTCAATCAATGCCACGCTGTTCAAACTAATATCAATCTTCTTGTTGTTCCAACTATGTCTTGATATTATTGAAAGATAAAAATAAAACAATTACTTCAATTCTATCACTTCAGCAAACAGAGTGTAATCTTTGATTCATTCATTTCTTACCACTGAACTTGGAGTTTGTGCAGATCCATTTAATGAAAACAACGTTCCATCATCCAATTCATCGTGTGCTTTCATACTTTTGAGTATACAGCGTTTCAACACAAAGGGTTATCGATTTCCACAAATCGATGCCAGCAAGTCTCTTACCACATATTTATCATTCCACTTCTTGATTATGGATTTCAATCATTCATAAAAACTCTGCTAAGGCGCATGTTTTACTTCTTAATCACAAATTTAACCTTCTCAAACCATAACCAACATTCGAAAGCTCACTTAGGCAAAATTTAACCATACATAAACCAGTCCATTGAGGGGCATAACTCAAAATCATACTTTCATAAAAAATTAACATACTTACAAACTGATCTTCTTGGCCAAATATTCAACGTTCTTGGCCCTTACAAATTACCAGAGGCTTACAGCCTTGGCTGTTCAAAACCAGCTCTCTACCACACTCTCTCACAATCTCAATGTATTTTTCTCTCAAAACCCCTCCTATTTATACAATTTTTAAAAATCATTTAATTAAATGCTCAATCCCTTCAATTCCTCAACAAACCCCTAAATCTCTCAACATCCCTGAAGGATAGGTCTTTATCCCTAAAATCCTTCAACTAATTAAATTCCCTCATATCCTTTTATTAATAAAAAGATATTTACAAAAATATTCACCTTCTCCTATTTTACTCAAATTAATTTAATAAAATATTAAAAATCATCACACCCCCTTTTAACATATTTACAAAATAAAAAAACTCCCTTGATGCTCCTGCATCAGACTCCCCATGTAAGAAAATTCATGACCACCTGGTTATAAGTCTGGATATTTCCTCCTGGATCCCAAATTTTATTTTGTAATCTTTCCACGCTTGTCGATTTCTTTACTGCTGTTGTTATCTGCTGTAGTCTTCCAGGTTTCCATATTTTGTGCTGTAGTGCTCCACTTGCTCTGCTCTTGCAATCTTTCACTGTCATTCTCTTGTTGTCACTCCTTTTCTTTCTTTCGGCTGTCTTTCTCTGGGATGTTTTTATCATTAACCTCCTTATCAACTCAATTTCTCTGTTCAGTGTGTCCTCTCTCTGCTGATTGTTTCCATCTCTTGATTGCTGAACTCTCATTCTTGCTTGTTCTTCACTTGTTTTGATCACCTTTTTCTCTTCTTTGCTACTATAAATGTTGCGGCCTCCCAAACTTCTTTTGTCCCTCTGCAACATTCCTTTGCTCATCATACGCAATTTCTTTTATAATGACTGCTAATACATCCTTCTTCAGCAGTCTCTCCTTAACATCCTTCAATAGATGTTCTTCCTCTCCTTCTTCCATTTGGCTATCCACCTGTGCCAAATATGTTCCAGCGTCTACAACAACATCTTCATTTATAAGACAATCATTATAATAAAAAATATAAGGCCTTTGTACCTCTTTTCCCTTTAGCAACACTTCAGTATGTTGCATTGATTTCTCTTTTTCTGTCAGCATATCAGTATGTTGATCCAAACTCAAAGAACTTTTGAGACTGTTAGCTAGTCTCCCCTTCTCATCATCTATTTCAATGATGTCTTCCAGCATTTGTCCATTGTAGTGAACTGATTCTTTCCCAGTCTCTTTATCATATTCTGCTTCAAAAATTTCATCTTCTGGAAGGTACTCTTTCACATCTTTGACAGTTTTAAAAGACTGTCTATCTTCTTCCAAACCTGCAATCATACAAAAATCATTAGTTTTAAAATCACAAGACCCTATGGTCTTATTTAATGCTTCAGTCCTCAAGTCTTCCGGCTGCTTTGAATCATTCATATGATTCAACTCCTCTAGCTTTTCATCACTTTCAAAAAGTAATGGTCCACTTTCTGGTTCACATATCGAAACTTCAACATCTTCTTCAGCATCTTCCTTTTGCTGTAGCTCAATTCTTTCGAGCTTCTCTATCCTTTGTTTGGCATCTATAACCTGTTCAAGTTCCCTTAGTTCCTTCATCAACTGCATATTCACCTGATGATTCCTCTTCTCTTGTAGCCTCTGCCACTTCACCTTCTTTCTCATGACATAACCATGTTTTTGGTCTACTTCATTTCTTTGCAACATCTCCATTAACACCTCAAGCTGAACTACTATCTCAACCTTCTCCCGCTCATATTCCTCTTTGCTTAACTGTCTCTGTATTCCATTTTCCTTGACATCCTTCTCCTTTTGTCCTCTGCTGTGGTATATTTCAGAACCTCTGTTACGACTGTCATTAGTCATCATCCTCTCCATCTCTATGAGTTCCTTACTCACTCTACTATGAGTTGCACTAAAGCCTCTACACCAGCAAGTCCTGTCCTGCCGCCACTTACCTCACCAAGCTCTCCTCACTTAGTCTTTCGGCAAGAAATTAGTTCTCTACCTCTGGAACCTCCTTTGAGCACTTCTCTTTGCTCTTTCTGGCTTCAACTCATCTGTATCCTAAAAGAACGCAACTGTCATCCTTATCGAATCTCTATTGGAATTCCTCAAGGTTCTACCACATCTATATTTTCACTTAGAAACTTTCACTGGCTTCCTTTATCTGTTAGCAATTCTAACCACACTGCCTTTTGGGAGTTGCAATAATACTTCAATGCAAAGACTACAATATTCTATTCTTAAAATCCAAATAAAACCATATCATCTTACCTTCAAGATCTCGTCTGATCTTGTCCTTCCATTTACACATGAAATTTAATCTCATCATTCCTGCCAATTAAATCCAACAAATCTTTATGCTTCCTACACAAATTCACTTGTCGATACGATTTTAGAATGCGATCCTTTTCTTCCAATCTTAAAACTTTATCACCAAACTGATACCCCATCGCTTAACAATTCCTTCTTCTTCCGAGTTTCTTCATTGCTGCAACCATCAATCCTCAATCCATTTCTTTGTCAGTAAAACTCAAATCAAAATTAACCAAACACAATACCTGCACGATCCAAGTGAATTTCCATTCCCCAACATCGCTGTGGATTATTTCTGTCTCTGCAATCTCTGCTTAATTCTGCTTTACCTGCCTCTAAGAACTTAATTGTTCTTCTCCATTCTCCCAGCTGTACTCTGGTTGTTTGACTGCATTATGTTCACTTGCAATTGTATATGCTGCATATCAGAGTTAAAATCTGATCTTCATCATTCATCACACACTCAAAGATACATTTCAGTTCAACAAACCTTCTTGCCCTTATTCAGAAAATAAACATTTTTCAATTCAACAGAGCCAAGCTACGTCCAAAATTGACGCAAGATTAGAGCTACTTGATACCTAGGAACTTTTAATCTCGTTGCTAACCATGCATTGCAATCACTGACCAACTGTTAGATTCCAATCTGGGCAATTTCATACACTGGCAATCTCCATTCATATGCAGAAGCTTATTTCAAATTCCTGGAAAATTCAACAACTATACCATTTGCATGTGGAAGCATAACTCACAATCTTTATACCAAGATAACTCACAATTTCAAACTAATCAACCCGACCTGGATACAACCCAAGTCCCATACTTTTATTTCAATCCCAATTTAAGTAACTTCAATCATAAACTTTGAATGCTTCCATAAACAAAACCAATAACTTCCCATTTATATATGACTGGATTAAAAGAATGCGCTCATGCCATCATACCATATGGAATTATATATTCCCATGTAATCGACTTTTACAGCAATTCATTTTTATCATATCGACCCACACAAGTTTACACATCTTTATGGCTACGGATTTAACACAATTGAACTTATAAATGCCCTTCAACTTCAATTTACCTCCTCGCTTTCCACGTTGACCATTGCTGTGCAACTACACAACTCGACATATAACATTTAGTTCAACTTCATATCAACGCTGCAACTCAATGCAATTATTCTGCGTTACTCTGCAAACTAGCTTACTGCTCCATGTATTGATCAATTCTTATCATAACAATAAACTTGAGATCAAATTATTTATCTCTATGTAGGTCTACTTGCAACCAGGACTGTGCAATTTACAACGCAATATCGTTTCAAATTATTCGACAGGCAAACATTTTTAACACACCTTTAATTCGACCCGTATGGAATTCTACGTTCTATTCATCTCACATGTTCAGACCAATTGCCATTAATTATATAGGCCTTTCGCCTTTTCAAACCTCAACAGATTTTGACATTCAACAAGCACTTCGGCGTTTCAACATATCATTGGATTATTCAAAAGTCGACTTATGGCTTGGAACCGTACACCTTGTCTTTGTTAAAATTCGAATAATTCACGCATCAATGTGAATTATATGCAGTCTCACTAACTTCCCACTCATTTCACCGTTGCTTAAAGCCCTTGTCTGCATACGGCATTTTTCTAGTTGTAATGCCTACGGCATTTTATCCCATTTTCGTCCTGCATTGCTGCATCTGCATCAATTATTGTTGAAACAAATTCATCGATTTCAATGAAATCTTCAAACATGTATTGTTGCCCATACGCATTTAATTTCGATTTGTTGTTCATGACACCACATAAATAAAATCTTGAATCGACTTCAGATCCTACTCCATCAAAATCGAATAATTCCATCATTCTACTTTACCTATTACGCTCGGCGCTTCAACCAATGCATTACCATCACATCGATCTATTGAATTTCTCAATCAATGCCACGCTGTTCAAACTAATATCAATGCTGCGCTGTTCAAACTATGTCACTGATATTGAAAGATAACAATAAAACAATTACTTCAATTCTATCACTTCAGCAAACAGAGTGTAATCTTTGATTCATTCATTTCTTACCACTGAACTCAGAGTTTGTGCAGATCCATTTAATGAAAAAAATGTTCCATCATCCAATTCATCGTGTGCTTTTATACTTTTGAGTATACAACGTTTCAACACAAAGGGTTATCGATTTCCACAAATCGATGCCAGCAAGTCTCTTACCACATATTTATCATTCCACTTCTTGATTATGGATTTCAATCATTCATAAAAAATCTGCTAAGGCGCATGTTTTAATTCTTAATCACAAATTTAACATTCTCAAACCATAACCAACATTAGAAAGCTCACTTAGGCAAAATTTAACCATACATAAACCAGTCCATTAAGGGGCATAACTCAAAATCACACTTTCATAAAAATTAACATACTTACAAACTGATCTTCTTGGCCAAATATTCAACGTTCTTGGCCCTTACAAATTGCGGAGGCTTACAACCTTAGGCAAGAACATTCAAACCAGCTCTCTAATACACTCACTCACAATCTCAATGTGTTTTTCTCTCAAAACCCTTTCCTATTTATACAATTTTTAAAAATCATTTAATTAAATGCTCAATCCCTTCAATTCCTCAACAAACCCCTAAATCTCTCAACATCCCTAAAGGATAGGTCTTTATCCCTAAAATCCTTCAACTAATTAAATTCCCTCATATCCTTTTATTAATAAAAATATATTCACAAAAATCTTCACCTTCTCCTATTTTATTCAAATTAATTAATAAAATATTAAAAATCATCACACCCCCTTTTAACATATTTACAAAATAAAAAAAACGCCCTTGATGCTCCTGCATCAGTTTGAAAAATTATTTTATGCACTTACTAAAACAACTAGCTATGGTGATTAATGAAGTTATGTAAAAAGTCACACCTTTATGAGTTTATGGGAGAAATGAAATAGAAATGACACATGCCTTAAGGTTTGCCTAAAATTTTATGGGAGAAGGGGAGAAATGCCACATGTACAAGGTTTGCCTTAAAGTGGTTAGTGGTTTATGGATGTTAAAATGAAGAACTTATATTTCTGTTCCAGAGATTGACTGTAGGGGCATTTACTTGATATACCTTTAGTTTGTGGGAGAAATGACATTTAGATTGTTTGCAAAATTCTTCTATGCACTTATGAAAACAACTAGTTGTGGTGGTTGATGAAGGTATATTAAAATTCACACCTTTATGAGTTTGTGGGAGAAATGAAATAAAAATGACACATGCCTTAAATTTTGCCTAAAATTTTATGGGAGAAGGGAGAAATGAAACATGTGCAAGGTTTTCCTTAGAGTGTTAGTGCTTTATGGATATTATCATGAAGAACTTCTATTTCTGTTCCAGAGATTGACTGTAGGGGAATTTACTGGATATGTCACCTTTGAGAAAATATGAGATCCAGAGCCTACCTGGCCCTTTATAGACTCTACCTTTAGAACTTGTAGAAGTTAACTCTCAACAGACAGACTAAAATCCTATGGAAGTTCAAAATCCTTTGAGAGTTCAGCCACTTTAGGTTCAATTTTTAGGCATTAAAGTTTACCTTGAATTAATGAGAGAAAGCCTTTAGTTTGAGGGAGAAATGACATTTACATGGTTTGCAAAATTATTTTATGCACTTACTAAAATAACTAGTGGTAGTGGTTGATGAAGTTATGTCAAAATTCGTGCACCTTTATGAGTTTGTGGGAGAAATGAAAAATTGAATTATAGTTTATGGGAGAATTAAAATAGAAATAACACATGCCTTAAATTTTGCCTAAAAGTTTATGTGAGAAGGGAGAAATGACACATGTACAAGGTTGCCTTAAAGTGGTAGTGGTTTATGGATATTAAAATGAGAGCTTTTATTTATGTTCCATAGATTGAATGTAGGGTCATTTACTGGATATGTCACCTTTGAGAAAAGATGAGATACAAAGGCTACTTGGCCCTTTATAGACTCTGCCTTTAGAACTTCTAGAAATTAAAACTCAACAGACAGACTAAAATTCTATGGAAGTTCAAAATCCTATGAGAGGCTACCTATCCCTTTACATGAAATGACATGCCTTAAGAAATAATGGGATCCAGAGGCTACATGGCCCTTTACATCCTTAAGAAAGGATGAGATCTAGAGGCTAACTAGCCCTTTAGAGACTCCTTTAGAACTTGTAGAATTTAAGACTCAACAATCAAACTAAAATCCTACGGAAGTTCAATGACTTTAGGTTCAATTTTTAGGCCTTAAATTTTGACTCGAATTAATGGGGGAAAGCCTTGAGTTTGGGGGATCCTATCCTATGTAAGTTCAACTACTTTAGGTTCAATTTTTAGGCCTTAAAATTTTCCTTGAATTAAAGGGAGGAAGCCTTGAGTTTGGGGGATCCTATCCTATGAAAGTTTAGCTACTTTAGGTTCACTTTTTAGGCCTTAAATTTTTCCTTGAATTAATGGGAGAAAGCCAACATGACACATTCTTTAAAATATTTTCCTAAGAATTTATGGGAGAAATGACACATGTACACAATTTTCCTTAAAGTGGTTGTGGTTTATGGATATTAAAATGAAGAACTTCTATTTAGATCTGTTCCAGAGATTGACTATAGGGGCATTTAATGGATATGTCACCTTTCAGAAAAGATGAGACCCAGAGGCTACCTAGCCCTTTACAGACTCTGCCTTTATAACTTATAGAAGTTAACACTCAAAAAACAGACTAAAATCCTATGGAAGTTCAAAATCCCATGTAAGTTCAGCCACTTTAAGTTTTTAAGCCTTAAAGTTTGCCTTGAATTTATTGGAAAATGCCTTTATTTTGTGGGGAAAATGGCATGTCCATGGTTTGCCTTAAGTTTATGGGAGAAATCAAATCTATAAATGACATGCCTTAAATTTTTCCTTGCCTAGAGTTTAAGATAGAAATGACATGTACATAGTTTTCCTTAAAGTTTTCATTATAGTATATGGGGGAAATGACATTGTCTTATAGTTTTTGGGAGAAATGACATAGAAATGACAGAGAAATGGCATATGTCAAAAGTCACACCTTTATGAGTTTGTGAGATAAATGGCATGTACAGGGTTTGCCTTAGAGTTTAGTTTACCTTATAATTTAGTTTTCCATGAAATTTATGGGAGAAATAATATCTAGAAACCTTTATTTTGAAATCTATAAATAGGCTAAGAGAATTAAGAAAAAAAATTCAACTTACAAATTAGTTATGTCCTTAATAAGAAGTATAATTTAGCACTTATTAAATTGTTTAATAATTTATAATAATGTCATTTTTGGCTTGTACTATCATTCATCCTTGATATGTACAAGAATTTTAAAACTTCAACATCAACCTACACTATCATCATAAATTAGTTATGTCCTTAATACAAAGTATGATTTAGCACTTATCAAATTGTTTAATAATTTATAATAATTGATATGCACAATAATTTTACAACTTCAACATCAACCTACACTATCATCATATCACTGTAGCCATGTCAATCTAGATTATTTATATCCATTACATCATAAAACACCCTACTTTTAACATTTTAAAAGAATAAAGCAACATGGAAAGCGTAAATTTAGGTACATTAATACACTCCACTTTTAATATTTTACAAGAATAAAGCAACATAGAGGGTGTAAATTTAGGTACATTAATAAAATATAGCCATGTCAATCTAGATTATTAAGATCCATTACATCATATTTAACACAATCTAGATTATTTATATCCATTACATCCCAAAACTCTCTAATTTTAACATTTTATAAGAATGAAGCAACATGGAAGGTGTAAATTTAGGTACATTAATAAAATATAGCCATGTCAATCTAGATTATTAAGATCCATTACATCATAAAACACTCCACTTTTAACATTTTACATTTTACTCACCTTGAGTTTGGGGGATCCTATCCTATGGAAGTTCAATACATCCATGTAAATCTAGATTATTAAGATCCATTACATCATAAAACACTCCACTTTTAACATTTTACGTTTTACTCCACTTGAGTTTGGGAGATCCTATCCTATGGAAGTTCAACTACTTTTAGTTTTTAGGCCATAAAGTTTGCCTTGAGTTAATGGGAGAAAGCCCTGAGAAATGACACATGCTTTAAAGTTTTCCTTAAGAATTTATGGGAGAAATGACACATGTATGGGATAAATGACACATGTACACCATTTGCCTTAAAGTGGTTGTCGTTTATGGATATTAAAATGAAGAACTTATATTTAGATCTGTTCTAGAGATTGACTATAGGCGCATTTACTGGATATGTCACCTTTCATAAAAGATGAGATCCAGAGGCTACCTGGCCCTTTACAGACTCTGCCTATAGAACTTGTAGAAGTTAACACTCAACAGAAAAATTAAAATCCTATGGAAATTCAACCACATTAGGTTCAGTTTTTAGGCCTTAAAGTTTGCCTTTAGTTAATGGGAGAAATCCTTTAGTTTTAGAGTAACCCTATAAAATGCTTTAATGTGAAGATAGTAATTTACCTACAAAACAATGGAATTGAATACTGGCTTATAAATCAGAGTTCTGTTATGACATATTTATCTTCCCTTCCTGAAATTATATTATCTTCCTCCCTGTATATTTCAGGGTACTGAAAGAATGGATTTTTTGAATGGCATGGTTTTCAAGATGTGGAGTTGTTTGTTGGTTTTACTTGGTATTCTCGAAGGGCTAGACATTTTGAAAAATTTCTGAAGGTTGCTTTATTTGAAGTCAATCATGTCATTTTGAAATAGAGAAAACTTAAGCGAGGAAGGCTGAAAATGAAAATAGTTTAAGGTATTATGTTAATGAGACTTAGTATGGCCGTGGGACACATCCAACATTAGGCCGTTGAGTTATGGATTCACTTAAAGCTATTGAGTCCTACTCATTTGACCTATAAGTGTATATCATTTTTTTGTTGATCACACAAGCTGGGTTTGGTTGGAGGTTGTGCAGTCAAGGTTTGTTTATTCAATTACATGGATTCCCCTGTGGAAACTTTGAATTAGTTGTTTGTCAATTTAAGCCTATACATAATATTTCCTATAAATTTTGGATCAAACTTCTAAGTTGAGTTTATTCTAATTTTATTTTATTTTAAGCTATCAAAGCATCTAAACATATTCTTATAGCAGATTATGAGATATTTATTAGTTTTATATGAATGTTTTTATCATTAAAATATATCCCTTTATTATAAATCTATCATTGGAAACCACAAGAAATAGGTACCCAGGGGTCCAAAATATTGGAAACATGAAAGTAGTCTCTAAAGGGGTGTCATCTAATTTCTAGATAAAACGCCTTAAACTTGCGAAAATCTGTCCAATATTAACAACATAGAGTTCCAATGATCTACAACTGTCTTTTTCATAGATAAATGGGAATTTTGAGCTATGCTCCAAAGGGATTTTTGTCAATTTTCCTGTGAAGGAATATACCAAGACATGTCTTGGAAAAAAACCAATCCTTTAAAGCACCCTTCAAAGGCTTCCCGAGTAATTTGATACTCTCCTTCATATAGCTAGACACACATACCAAGTGAAAAGAACATAACATGGCATGAAGGAAACGATACCAAAGAGTGTCTTTAGGTCATGGAAGATATCAAATGGAAGAGTGCATATTTTTGTTAGCTTGGATAAACACTATGCCTGCAGCCTCTATGATGTTATCCAATTGATTGATGTCATTTTCCTATGCAAGTTCATCATGTACAACATGGACTTCATCAAGCCTTGTTTTAAGAAATTTAGTTTTGAGAAATTTATGAAGCACATCTGATAATGATGTTGATGCCTCTTCATAGATACCACTCACCAAATAAAACTCAGCAAAAAAATCGAGGAACATCAAAGCCAGTAGCGGGGTAAGTAGTAGATCACCAGGGATCTGTTTCATAAACTCATTAAAAAAAGCTAGGAACATCATAGCAAGTAGCGGGGTAAGTAGTAGCTCACCTGGTTTTTGTTTCATTTTGAGAGCTATCATAAAATAAGATTTCTCAATATCCAGTAGCAGCTTCCCCATTGGCAATTATTAATTCTCTGTTTTCAATTTTGTTTAAAGAGTTCTTTATTGAAACTAACAATTTGTTATTTTTCATTTCTACTGAAACTAACAGCTTGTTATTTTTCATTTTTCTTAGAGTTATTCCATATGAGTCTAATTCCCATAAGTGTGACATATATTTATTAATTCTTTGTTTTCAATTTTGTTTACAGGGTTCTCTATTAAAACTAACAATTTGTTATTTTTCATTTCTATTGAAACTAACAGTTTTTTATTTTTTATTTTTCTTAGATCTATTCCATATGAGTCTAATTCCCATAAGTGTAACATATATTTATTAATTCTCTGTTTTCTATTTTGTTTACAAGGTTCTCTATTGAAACTAACAATTTGTTATTTTTCATTTTTCTTAGAGTTGTTCCATATGAGTCTAATTCCCATAAGTGTGACATATATTTATTAATTCTTTGTTTTCAAATTTTTTTATAGGGTTATCTATTGAAACTAATAGTTTTTTATTTTTCATTTCTATTCAAACTAGCAGTTTTTTATTTTTCATTTTTCTTAGAGTTGTTCCATATGAGTCTAATTCCCATAAGTGTGACATATATTTATTAATTCTCTGTTTTCAATTTTGTTTACAGGGTTCTCTATTGAAACTAACAGTTTGTTATTTTTCATTTTTAGTTCTAACATGCTACACTGGTCTGGACAACATCCCATCATTCATGTCGTTCCTTTGCTGTGAAGAAATTTGGGTTAGCGTTGAACCAACTAAAGGCCACTCCAAATATTTTAAGTAACGACTCTTAGTTATTTTACACTTAGTAAGGTCCATATGCCATTTACGCTACGGAAATTCATGCCTCCCTTATGCTTTTATGGGTTATACTATTTATATCTAAACGTTTAGCTGTAACTGTATTCGTTGTTTCCTGTATATCCATATACTGTAACTTTAATTTTTCCTCCATTCCCCTCTGGGTTTAGTATCTTTTCCATTTTGATAACTAACAAATGGAGACGGGTAAAAATATAGCAATTTATATCTTGAAAGCAGGTGGGATATACGTAACCATAGTATGTATAGT
Source organism: Pinus albicaulis (assembly GCA_034641835.2). NCBI lineage: Eukaryota > Viridiplantae > Streptophyta > Pinopsida > Pinales > Pinaceae > Pinus > Pinus albicaulis. Next base: position 485,721,971 of record CM076581.1, read on the forward strand.
CTGACCATGTGTGGTAGCTTTATTTGATATACAAGTATTACGTGATTCAGACTGAATGATACATTGAATATCCTGACAATATGCAGAAATATGTTGGTTTCATATTAATAGAAATATGTTGGTTTTTAAAATATCCAATATACCGAAACAAAAAGAGTGAGTTGGGTATCTAAACGGCTACAACAAAAAAACGTTACGATTTCCATGCTAAACCAGAACATGAAAAAACTGATTATAATATATATTCATAACTATAACAACCATTATTCTTATCCATGCTCCTAAGCAACACATGGGCAGGGGGGTCTTGTTTACAACATCTTTAATTATTAAAGTGTTTCTCTTGCACTTCCCTGCCATTCTTGCTCTAGTTTCCCGGCAGCTTGTCTTTGATTTTGTCTTTTATTTTATCCATATATACTCAGGTAAGTCAGGACCACCCTAAGCATGCTCAAGTAAGGTAGAATCAGTGAGGTGAGGTAAATGGGGACTTTAATTTTTCTTCCAGTCCCCTCTGGGTTTAGTATCTTTTCTGGTTTGTTAACTAGTAAACAAAGACAGGTAAAAAGACAAATAAGGAAATACAACATTTCGGCCAATTCAAATAAAAAGACAGCAATTTCAAAATAATATTTTGTTGCATATTCCGTAATTCTAAATAAAATCTAAAGAATATATGAGAATCATACTTGAAATTAAGTTCGCTTCATATTATTCAAAAGAGATTCAAACTTTATAGTAGGGTTCCAACCTGGAAATCCGCAGCTGAGGCCACAATTCAGTGACGAGGCCACAATTTAGAGATAAGGCCACAACTTAGAGATAACAAGGCCGAAATTAACGAGGAAGTTAGAGGAAAATTACCTCTAAACATTAAAAAAAAATGATAAATTAAAACATAAGAAAAAAATCAAAACACCAATAAAACTAATTCACAAAGAAAAAAACAACATGAATTACCCAGCAAGATTCTGCCAAGACCCTGCAAGACTCTGCAAACAAAAATGTAGCAGACGCAATAAGCCTGAAACACAAACACAACAAATGCGGACGCGATAAGCCCGAAACACAAACATAGCAGACGCAGATGCGATAAACCCAAAATACAAACACAAAAGACGTAGACACTAATAAGACCGAAACCCATTAACGGGTCCGGGTTGGTGCATTTATAAACTAAATTTTGGCTGAACTTATGTTGTTAGTTTTCCCATCTCTGGCCAAAAATCTGTTTGCCCACGCCATCAGTACACCGTCAATGTAAACAACAGAATTAGTATAGCCAAACTAATTTTGAAAGTTCGGCCGAACTCTATAGCATTTTGGCCGAACTTTTATAAAAGTTCGGCCGAATTGTTGAGAAAAAGAGTTTTCCGTGCCTGATTCTCACAAGAGTGTAACCCAACTTCATGGGTTTACCCAGTCACTCAAGAAAAAAATTCCATGGAAACTCCATAATGAGTGCCTCTTTCTTCAATATTGCAGTTTATAACTAAGAGAAAGAGATTGGTGGATAGACTTCACCTTCTAGCTAGTTTTTATCTTGTATTGGGGTCTGGGGTAGCATCTTGTGTTCATTTTCTTGTGTCTTTGTTTCAGTTTTAGTTATTTCCATAATATTGAGCATTATGATGCTAATATTAAATATAAGGTCTAAGGTAATAAAATCTATAGTAAAATATTTCATACTATTGTAAGATCTATTGTGATGACTATTCTAGTTGAATATCCATGACAATTTATAGATTAAAAATTCTAATGACTATCCACAAAATCCATAATCTCCATATCAATGACCAAGAGTTTATGGTTAGTTTTGAAGTTATGTCCCTTTTCAACAAAATTTCTATTTCAGAAGCCACTGAACTTATTTCCAAGCTCATTTACCTATAAACCTTAAACCTTATCAATATATTTCTTTTTTTATTCACTTTTCGAGATAAATTCTATTAGCGAACAAAAGGTAAAACAATCCACTCATCCTTATTTTCCATTTTAGTAACCATATTCATGGAACACTTTGAAAATTTCCATATCAAACATAAATATTGGTTTTGATTTGCTAATAACACTTTGTTATTTGGCACCATGACCATTCTTCAATAACATCATGTTTTTACCAACTCAACATCATATATCTTCGCATTCACTTTACCATGGAAACTAACAAGATAACTAAAATCTTTTCCTCAATGTTCTATCCATTTGGTAACTAGATTGTTCCTTCTCCCGTTGAGTCTTTCACAAAAAATATTATACCAATAAGTATTTTCATGGCCAATCCCACCACCACCTTGCTAAAAAGGTCCCTTAAAACTCTATTATCTTGAATCATTCAAATATTTGCTCCCTAACTCTTAAACAAATAGTGAACCATTTTCAATAATACCCTCTTATGTAATAGATACTCCATTTCCCAAATCAACAGATCCTTCTACTCCATTATACAACTTAAGACTAAAAACTCTCTCTCAGGTAATTTTCCTAAGGCCAAGTCCACTCCCTTACATTCATAAAATCATTAATAATATTTTAAAAAGCTTAGTTAAAAAAAATATCAAAACTGATTTCAAACCTCAGAAAACCGTCAAGCAATAACTAAAAAATCTTAAAGATCAATCCAATAGACTCATCCCAATAAATTTATCAAATTCCCTGCTTCTATAATAAATCCTACATCTAAATTTATAAATATATTATATAATCTAAATTTGTAAATATATTCTATAATCACATTCTGAAAACTACATCACTAAATATTCTCATTACACTAAATACTTTAATTACACCAAAATACTAACTCTTACTTTCTACTACATCGTTAAAAAAAACATTAAAAATGAAAAAATCTAACAACATTACTAAAAAATAATAATAATAATAATTAAAAGGTAACCACTCTGCATTTTAACCTTTCTTAATTTTATTTATGCCCGTACCGCTCACGCTATGCCTCTCTCCCTCCTTATGACTCAACATCCTCCTATTTATTTTTTCATCATCAATTTTAACTCACCCTATTCTGTTAAATATCTTTTGATTAGATGTTTCTCTCATTCCGAGTTTATGTCCTTCTGTGTTTTTTTTTTAAATATTCCTTTTTAAATGTCTTTAATATTTCTATTTTATTTATCTTTATATTTATATATATATATATTTCATTTCAATTTCAATTTCATGTAATTAAATTTTTGGTTTTTCATTTTTTATATATTATTTTATTTTAATTTCTTTTAAAATAAAAATTATAATAATGAATAAGATTTTTAATAATAAATATTTATTTTGTTTTTGCCGTGTTTGCCGTGTTATTTTCTAGATAGCGATTGCAATATGAAAACAGAGTTCACACCCCTAACTGGACATGTCAATGCTTACATGATGTCATGGATTGGCCTTCTTTTACACACATCTATGTAAATATGTGAAATATAAATAATAAATAATAATTGTAAAATAAAATTTATTTTTTCAAAATAGAGATTTTTGTCATTTATGATTATCAGGTTTTTGTCAATTATGATTATCAAGTAATTTTTTTTGGATAGATCATATTTGTTTTTGGATTTAGCCTCTTAGCACACTTATTGAGGTTTATCATCAAGAAAAATATAAAAAATAAGATCAACAAACCACATAATTAGAGTAGAGATGCAATAATATATTACAAATGACTATAAAATCAAATAATGATATAATAAATTAGAATAAAATTTATTTTAAAATATAAAGTAAAATAATCATTCATATTTATAACCATTATATTTTATAATTTCATATTTAAATTTCATTAATAAATACATAAAAAATTATAACTTATTTTAAAATATATCTCTTTACATATAAAATTAGTTTTATGCATATCATATTAAAAACAAAAAATAAAAAATTTATAAAACATTTGAAAGAAAGGTGCCAAGCTAACGAGCTATATAAATTAAATGACTAAGACTAATAAATGTACATTTACATCAGTTCATAATAAATATCAAAATATTTATTGACAATACATCTTATATTGCCAAAATTAAAAAATTCATAAAAATTAACTAAATTATAACTTTATTATTATTATTATTATTACTTTTTCTTAAGGAAAAATCTTAATTTTATTAAACCTGAAACCAAACAACAAAAGTATATTATGTAGATGTTGCTAAGTATTTGGTCATGTCAGCTTATCTATTGATGCTCAATAAAAAAACACTCTAAAAATTACATAATTTTCCCACGGCTAATTGTGATAAAATTCACTCAGATTCCCCTTTGTTTCCTTTCTTTTTCTCCACATTTTTCCAAACTCCTTGTTTAGGAGTGGTTGTTATTATTTCCAAGTGATTTCCTTCTACCTTCTAAGGTACTTCTTTATATAAGTTTGAGATCTTGAAAACATGGGACCTCTTTATGCCCCCCAATTCCATTTCAGTTCGCGTTTCCACTTTCTGTTGCCTTATTGCTATGATATCTGTTGATTCAGTACCCTTCTAGATATAAGCCATTATTCTTGATTGATCCCCAACTTCTCTATTTGATTGGCTACCCGGTTGTGTATGCGTTGTTGTATTTCGAGTATTTTACATGGTTGCTTATTCTTCATCGTCAGTGATGTCAGAAACTGTCGTTGCCTTGGTTTTGGGACATGCCTCTTTTTTTTTGGAACATTTTTTTCTTGTGGGAAAGTGTTTTGAAGATGTTCTATTTGAAAATATGTGCGACATCATAATTTTGTATTCTCATAATCCAAACCTGTGTCCACTAAAGGTTTTCATGTTTTAAAAGAATAAGATCAGAGAGATCTTTGCTAAGGTCTATCTCTACACATATTTCAGCAAATGTAAAGATGTCTTTTGGTTTTTTTTCCAGGTCCATTTTTTTGAATTTACCGAGGGTATTTCCGATTTCCTCCAATACTTAATGGTGTAAAAATGGAAGACGAAAGTTTGGTAATCTCACCCATACCAACATTGTTGTTAGCACCATGCTCATTGCTGCAAATTTTGGGAACCATGGGGTAATGAAAGGCCCAGCTCTACCCCAAAACCATGGCCCTTCTTTTAGGACTTTTTCCATATCTTCCTATGTGTCAAATTGAACTATGAACAAGCCTTTAGAGCATAAGTAGAGATCATAGTTTTGTGTCCAAGAGGAACACACCCACTGATATAATTCTTCAGGTCTTGGCTAGAAGCCATTAAAATGACATATTAACGCCTTATATCGTAGATCAAAAAATAGGATTTTACCTCTGGGGTCTTCAAATCCATGGCCGGTACCTTGCACATTTTCTCAACAATATAAGGTCCTAAACAATTTTGGATCGAATCAACTGGCGCGGTAATATTTTCCTTCACTGCATACTTGAAAGAGATGGATCCATTGAGGTTTCTAGGATTTGAATTAGGGTCTTCACCACCTTGCAACCTCAGATTTAATATTATGGTAGAATCCTTTGCCAGACCACAATATTTCAACTAGAGAGTCCTAGAGCACTTTTCCTTCGTATAACAAAACTTGGAGTGTTTCTGGTATTCCCAAGTCACTTTGAATGTTTTTCTTTAGTTATTTCATTAGATTTGAGCCCCAAATCCATCAGATAGAGGGCTTCCCATTTAAATTATTGAAGAAGATCTAGTATTTTCCTCTTTCTTTCTATATTTTGTCTAGATTTAGATCGAAAAGAGAGAGAGGAGACCCATAAAAGGGAGGATCTGGAAATAAGATCTGAGATTTATTAATGCCGCAAACCAGATCCATCCATTCTTCTGTGTAATCAAGCAGTATCCCAGAACCGCAATTCTGCCAACCACCAATGTGCATAGGCCATGACTCCTTTATGTGCCAAAGACTCATCCTAGCAAAGCATAGTATCAAATTTGATATACACGTTAACTCCTGTGCCATCGAAGCAACTCATTCCCACCATGGCCATTCTATAAGCATGAGACAAATTTTGAGGTCTAAAATGGGTCTCCTAATGAATATTATAAAATAATAGTGGAAATAATAAAATAAGATTAGAGTACCTTATCAAGTTTGGAGGGAAAAAAGAAAAACCTATTTCAAATAATATTTTTATCTCATCTCCACATGATTTTACTTAAATTTCGAGAGGGAGCACTCGTTGAATGCATAATTTAATTTTTCATCAGATGAGTACTCATGTTGCATACTTTCATGTAGTAGGATCCATCGAAAGTATGCAACATGGCTACTCCTTGGATGAAAAATAAAATTATGCATCCAATGAGTGCTTCTGCTCAGAATTTGAGTAATATTGTAGGAAGATAAGTTGAAAATGTAGTTTTATATTTTTTTATTCTTTTTAAATCTTTATCATTTTACTATAGAAATGGTGAATCATTCTCATGGTTGAAATCATCATATTGGTTCTTATAAAGTCGATTTTTGTTGAACATTTTTATTTTGAGACCCATTTTTACCTCAAAAAATTTCGAATGAGTAGATCTCTTGCCATCAACAACAACTTTAAATCAATTGTTACTCTTTTCCATGGTTCCACTTTCTCCACGACCCCAAGTGGATGGGCCTTCTGCATATCAAAATATATTTTTTCCCTCAAGGGCCTAGGGCATATATCTATAGAGAGTCATGAAATTCTCAGTTTGTAAAAAAAAAAAAAAAAAAAAATTCTTACAATGACCATAGTGGATAACAAATAAGACTTCTACTACACTCCTATGTATTGCATCAAAGCTTGTGGACAACCAAGCATTGACTATGACACGTGGCGAGACTTCATGGATGAAAACCCTAACACTTGTCGAAATCTCCATTTCCTTCAGATCCTTATTACATCAATTTTTTGCTTATTATTATTATTATTAGTAAGTCATAATTCATTACATTGTGGAAAAATTATACAATTTATAGCCATAGAAAGTCTTTGTTAGATGATATCTAGTTTGAGCAAAAAACAAAAAAGACTAGCTAGGCCATAACTATTGCAGGTAGGACCATCTACCCATGTGAGGGTGACCATATGGCATCCTATAATGGTTTGAAAATAGTTTGTATCATAAAAAAATACAAGAACAACAAAAGAATAAGAGTAGCAAAGAGATATTTTCCTTATTCTCATTTGTGATTTGTCCTATGTCGAGAGCTACTTGCAGGAGTTCTCCTCGCCTTCCTTCTTCCAAGGAGGAGACTACCAATCCACCAATGTCAGGCCATAGTAAGCATCATCATCCTACTCAGGGTGCACCTTTGACTACGGATTGGTTGTTGCACCTTCACCACTAATCACTACTTCCAATCCCTTGTTGCTTGAAGGCCTTGGCTCCTTGGTGTTTTATCCATAGCACTTCCTAGTTTTCAAGAAATTCAATAGCCAGACTCCCCTTACTTGATGAATTTTGGTTCCTGGGCCTAGGGTTTGGTTCCTTACGATACAAAGTCTGGAGGGATCTAAGAGGTAGAGCTATTAGTAGTGTAGAATGATTCTAGAAGTGAAGGAAGGAGTGAGAATTATAAACCCAAAGCTCTTAGTGTAGAATGATTCTAGAAGTGAAAGGAGGAGTGAGAATTATAAACCCAAAGCTCCAGCAATGACTTTCAGCATTATCTGAAATAACTATTTTTAAAATAAATCTCAATTTTATTAAATAAATAATATTGAACCAATTTAAATATATCTTAAAAATAAAACATTTCTGCAATTTATATAAATATAAGTAATATTATTAGTAACACATTAATTTTTTAAATGATTTACATAGTACTTTAAGTCATTAGATCATTAATTTAACTATGGTGTATAAAAAAAAATTATTGGCTTTGGAAGAACTTGAAAAGGCCATAATGGATACGTGTTCAACCTGTCCCTGTCTCCTGGATTTTAAAGTCAAAAACCTTGTAGATGGCATGGCATGATTTCACAGGATTCCATCCAATCCAGGTAAAACTGACCGGTTACAGCAGTGGGAAAAACGCGTCAAAACATTTGACTAAAAATGCATTGAACATGAACACGGCTCCTCCCCCTCAACTCAGCGTGAAAGCGGTCTTGTTCTCACGATGAGAGATCACTCTTATTTGCGTGGAATCACAACCATATAGCTCTGTACATATAGTTTGATCTCTGCAACAACAACCACAAACAGGTTTGAATAAGAAGAAAAGAGGACATGGAAACATTACTGAAATTCAAGGCAACTGCTGTGATAGTATTGGTTAATGTTTTGGTGATGGTCTACTGCAATAACCCACCACAGATCCCTCATTTTTCCCTCAAGGTAATTATAATTGGTATTGGTTCTTCTTATTATAATTTGCACCAGCAGTATCCTTCAATGACTGCAATACTTTTCTGTTGTTGATTGATTGTATCAGGAGTTGAGTTTGATGAAATTGGTCCAGACATCATTCTATCACATGAACCACATCCATTTCACTTACAATACAGTGTCCCTAACTTGCAAAGGAATGCAACTTGAGCCACAGATGGGCAGTGCCATGTTTGGGTTCACTGTTCTTGTTCTTGCATTTTTATCTCATTCTCTCATTGCTATAATAGCATCTATGTCAGAGTATGCATATCCTGCTGGAAGTGCCCAGGTTGGATTTTCTGCAGTGGTTCTCTCCCTCAAGGTCCTTTTGAACAAGCTGGATGACCACCTCCATGGCGGCCTCAATGATGTGGGCTGGATGGAGGCCCTTGTGGTGCCATTTCTTTTCCCTGACAGAGCAGTTATTGTGGGTCTTCTCTGTGGAGTCTTGGCAGGCTATATCTATCTCCATATCAAAGAGCTGTTTGTGTGCTTTTGCATTAAATTTTTTGGGTGTGTCCGCCCTGAGTGTTCAGATCCTTTGATCTGGCTTTGCCCCTCCTGCAAAGTCAGAAATGGTGTGTTTCTTGCACATTGTCATAACTGTCGTCAGTCCAGGGCTTACATCTAGGGATTACTTTGTTTCATTGGATATCTTTTTTTAAATGTGTGTTGAATTTTTTTAAGAACAATAAACACATTTACTTTCACTGATGAAAGGAAGTTACATCTGCTTAGATTTATCATTCACATTCACCATTTTCACTGCAACCACATATTGAATATGATTTAACGCCTATGTTCTATCAAGGTATACTGTTTTTGTTCCTCTGATTGACATATTATAAAAACATACCTGCTTTGTCACTGTTCAGCTAATTTGCGTTAAGCGTATCGTCTTCCTTCCCGATGTCATATCCTCTCTTCCTCATTTCATAAAATACCCTAATATTAGGGTTTGAAAAAAAAAATTATATTACGGTTATAACTGTATCAATAAATAAGTGTGGTATCCTAATTTAGTTTGGTTTCTGTTATTTAAGTTATAAATTATGTTTTCAAAAAAGTTGGAAATTGTTGTATAGAGTGAAAACATTAATTATTTTTAAAGAGTAAAGGATTTACATAGATTTTGGTGGCAGTAATTATCAATAAGTTTGTTATTTAAGTGAATTTGAATTATTTTTAAGGATTTTAATTTTTGATAGTTTTCCTAAGAAGTTTAACTATGAAAGATCACTGCACAAAATTTTACAAATTATAGCATAAATATTGTAATTGTATCAAAAAATTATGGAAGAAAAACAAGAAGCATTAATGCCCATAACATTCTATAATGTAAATGCTGTAATATGACCTTCAAATTATATTACAGTCAAATGTTTAAAAATTATATTTTTAATAATATTGAAAAATAAAGATTTTATTTTATTACTAAAATTTTATGTTGAGATGAACTAATAAATAGGACAATATCAATCTACCATCATGAAATCATTAGTTTCATTGTGTGAAAAACCTTTTTCCATTGGTTTCATTGTGTGAAAAACCTTTTTCCATTGTGTGATAAACCTTTTAAAGATAGAAGTTTGTTATAATTATTTTATCAAACTTTTCAATAAAAAGAAATAATTTTTTTTAATGTATTATATTTTATTTATAAATAATATTATATAATATAAAGATTAGCAAAATATACCAAGTTTGGCCAATGAAGTATATGAAATTTTGGCACAATGTTATATAATAAATTAATATGAATATTTGTAAAAATGAGTAAATTTTTCAAGATGTGATTTTTTGAGTGCAAAATTTAACAAAATAATCTATATACATTAATTTTTATATTTATAGTTGAAAAAATAATTTATTATAAATATTAAATTTTTAGATTTTTATTAACTAAATTATAATATAGAATTTTGAAATATGATAATTATGAATATGAGTCATCACTATTTTATTTTATGAATTTGATTTTATATGATAAAACAATTTTTTTGGTTTAACTTGAAATGAATAGACACTTAACATGTGTCTTGAGTAGTCATGACTAAGGGTATTTTAGCCATAAAAATCAACTAGGGAGTGTATTTGGCCTGGGCCACACCAGCCCTAATATGGCTAGATTTTTCCTCATGGGGTTTCAAAATGGCAACTTTTTCACCACGACACCATCTATTCTAGGCCCAATGACACTAGTACATTTCGCAGAAATTCCGACACTTGGTTCTGACATTTTTGACCAAATGTCAGAAATTTCCCCAAATTTTTTCAACTTTTTCAAATCCCGCCCGAAACCGTCGCTATACCAATGTTTAGAGACAAGTGTCGTAATATCGACACTTAGACAAAGTGTCGCAATTGTGATGTTTGGAGGAATCCGTCGTAATTGCGATAGTTTCAGCAATAGCGTCGAAATTGCAACGGCATAGAGGAAAGTGTCGTAATTGCAACGTTTGAGGAAATCGTCACTATTACGACAATTCAGAAAAAGGTGTTGCTATTGCGACAGTTTCTGCAGAATCGAAGAATCGAAGTAGGAGGCCATTTGAATTGAAGATCTGGCCGGACCAGAAGCTGTAAGTAATTTCAAGTATATGTCATAGAATAATTGTTTCAGTACTTCTCGTGCATTTTGTTGATTTAGTTCTGTGTAATAATTCCTCGAGTCTCCGTGAACTGAGTATGGGGGAGACTCTGTGATTGTTTTAAGGTCTGTCTGTATATTCAGTGATAAGAGCATATGAGGAATGCATGAATAGTTCTATGATAAGAGTTAATAAGGAACCTGTGTATGTATCTAAGAAATGGTTGATTGAATAGTGGGGTTGAATCATAAATTTGGGACTAAACCATATGTTCTAGGTGTATGTGTAGGAATTGAATAATTGCGGTGAGTCTCATTGAAATTGAGGCCTCTATGTAAAGCAATGACAGTGAATTCAACTTAGGGGTTCGTTGCCTAAAGAAGGACTTGGTTCCTTTCGAATTCCCCTGGATTATATAGATCCTCTATTAATTTGAATGCGCGGTGCACACAGATGAGCATCTGTGTTGGGATTGGTATACTCGATTCACAAAATCAACATAAATGCCTCCAAGCCACAATGCAGTAATTAGTGGAGAATATGATTCTGTGTGAAGGGTTGATAAAACCTATACAAAATGTTGAAGGAAAAACATAATAAGGCATTGAATGGAATAGGTAGAATTGTGACGAAGAAGGAGGTGGAATTGTGAGCACCATTAGTGAAGCTGGTTTTGAGGAACGAAACCGTGGTATTCGCATGTGATACGCTCCTGAGACCAACACGTGTCCCTGAGAGGATTTGTAAAATCACGAGTTTCGCATTGGTTTTGAGCGTTAACGCTCAACACCAAATATTTTGCAAAACTTTGTTATCGTCGTTGGATAGAGGTTTGGGTCGTAACATAACATGGATCGTTGGATCCATTCGACGGTTAACTAAGGTATGGCCCAACAGTTTTCACCATTTAAACATTTATTTGATAAGTTTGATGTGTGGGGCCATGCGTACAATGTGTATTAAAATATTGCGCTGGTTTAATGTTATGAGTTGAATTTTAGAGTTTATAAAAAGTGGCTAAACCATAGTCAAAGTGGTTAAGGTGAAGACACCATAGTCGGGGTGCATTATTTAAAAGAATTAAGGACCGAAATTAAAAGAGGCTCCGAATATAAGAGCTTTCGAAGTGAGATATTATAGAATCACTTCATTAAAAGGACTAAGGGTACATATATGGTATTTGATGCGAATAACAAGTTTTGGGTGGAGAATCAAGGTAAAGAATGAAACCTTTGATAAAGAACTCTTGCCTAAGGATGAGTTGAGTTTAATGTAATAAGCCGAGGGTGGATTATATGGTTTCAATAAAGGAGCATATTATATATATGAAGGGATTTTATAACCTTTGAAGAAAAGGTAAGAGAGAGTTGGAATTTTACCATTGGTGAAAAAAGAAAAGCTCCATTTGTATATTTAGGTGTATGGCCTTATAACGTATGGTTAGTGAATTTGAAAGAAGTGTCCGCAAGCTAATGGTTGAAAGTGTAAATGTGGGTGTTGATTTAAAGAGAAGATGCATTACTATATGGACATAGGTAGAGGGAGAGTATTAATTTAATATCTCAAATCTCCAATTTGAGATATTAAAACATTTAGACAGATTTTATTTAATTTTCCAGTTCAAGTAATGAGAATAGTGTGAGTTTGCCCAAATTGTGATTTTCTTGGGCATGAAAAAATTGAAGGCACTTTACACACAAATTGAGATTGAAATTTTGAGTAAACATGGATTGTGTATTTTACCCCGTTATCATTGTTCCTCTGGGTGGTTGGGCGCATTGTGTCGTGCCTTGTGACGACCATGTCATCTTAACCCCTAACCCCTTAAACACTAATTCCCAACCCCTAACCCATTTAACCCCCTAAAACTCTAGTAAACCCCTAACCCATTTAACCCTTAAACTATAAACCTCTAAACCCTTAACCCCTAACCCCTAAAACCTTAACCCCTAACCCTTAAACCCTAAACCCTTAACCCCTAACCCACTTAACCTCGTAAACCCTAAACCTATAAACCCTTAACCCCTAACCCCTTAAACCCTAAACCATTAAACCCTTAACCCTAACCCCATAAACCCTAAACCTATAAACCCTTAACCCATAAAACCTAACCTTACTAGCCCCTAACTTCTAACCCCTAAAATCCTTAACTGCTAAATACCCTAACCCCCTAAACCCCTAGCACATTTAACCCCCTAAACCCTAAACCTATAACCCCTGAACCCCTAACCCATTTAACCCCCTAAACCATAAAACTCTAAACCCCTAACCCATTTAACCCCCTAAACCCTAAACCTATAACCCCTTAACCCCTAAGCCATTTAACCCCCTAAACCCTAAACCTATAACCCCTTAACCCCTAACCCATTTAACCCCCTAAACCCTAAACCTCTAAATCCCTAACCCCTAGCCCCCAATCCCTGGCTAAGCCCTCCAAATTTGAATTGTCATTGAAGAAGTAATTGTTTTCTTACTTATGTCTAATTCACTATATAATCAGATCATGAATGTGAGAAGGCTTCTAGTTGTAAGCATGGTTGTGGTATGTTGATGTTCAGATGAAAACTACAACTTGTAGCCCTTGATCTGCTAGGGGCGGGTTACCTTGATATTAACGGTGGTGTATTCATACTCCTTCTAAATAACCAATAAATGGTCAAGGAAATTGACCAATATGTTGTCAAGTTGTATCTTATCCATCTCTGGTGCAAGCTTCTTTTCAGCTAACTCCACTGCTTTTGATCTCAATTTTCCCAATTTCTTCCTTCTCTCATATGATACCTGGGCCTTTTCCTTTCTCTTCCCTTCTAATTCTATAATAGTGTCATAGTGATGCCAGAAAACTTCTTTGGAAAGCCTTCCTAGCACACAATACTAGGTTACGAGGGTATCATGTGTTTGTGGGTAATTCCATTATTACCATGTGTTTGTAGACTAATTAGTAAATTTTAGGAAAAACTTGCAAAATTTCTAATGATGATAATTGATGGTAACTCATGTGATTATGACCAGCTTGGAATAATGAGATGAACACAAAAAAAGTGCTAGCTAAATACTTCAGGTGGTTGAGTGGAAGTGTCACAACAAGTGTAAGAAATCAATAAGAAGAGGCCGCTTATTTTAGAACATATGGAAGATGTTGGAATATTCATAGCTTGGTACTCTAAGGGTATTCCTTGAATGAACAACTCTATGGAAAATGGTTGTGGAATCATAGAATTATCTCCATACATGAACATTATGAAAATTACTATAAGGTCTATTTAAGGGTGATTCATATAACGAAGAAAATATTGGCAATCAACTAATGAAGTTGAATAATTATGGCAATAATGAAAGTAATTTTGAAGAAACCTATAAACTATGATGAAAGTAGTTATTCTACCTAAAAATATTATATTTATTAATATTTTTTATTACTTATAAATAATAATTACAATGAAAAATTACAATGAATATTATAAGTAATGATTTTTGCATCCAAAAATATTGATAAATTGTTTTTAAATAAAATAAAATAAGTTTATTTTGTAAAATATTACAGCAGTTTACAATAAATATATAAAATAATTTAAATAAAATAAATTATTCACTAATGTTTGAGCAGGAAATTGTCATATGATTTCATGTCATAGTTTCAATTTTTTCCCGCTCAGCTTGTTCGACCTATTCAATTTTTTTCCCTGCTCAGCTTGTTCGACCTTTATGCCTTCTTTCCCATTCTGCTCTATGATTCCATTCTGCCCTATTCAATTTTTTTTTCCTGCTCAGCTAGCTTCTTTTCTTTTTGTTTTTATCGATTGAATTCAAAGCTCTAGTGGGGGTCATGGGCTTCGAACCTGGGGCCAAACAACATTTCTGTGACAGCATGGGAGTCGTCTATTCTTTTATTGGTGGGGATTTCTTTGATATTTTTATACATCAAACTTAAAGCAGCAGTGGGGCAACAAGCTTCGAACTCGGGCATCCTATATTTTTATGTCTACAAATACGGCAATGCAAGCGACATTTACAGTTGTTTAGATAAGAAGTTGTATGTTCAACCTTTTTCTCATAAACCCTAAGCATGGCAAAAAACCTATGTTCAGAACTCTCAGAATCGAATCAAAGAGAAGTTGATGTTCAGAATCAAAGAGAAGTCGATGTTCAAATAGCCTCTCTTCGGATAGATTTGGTAGATCGGTCTATCAAACCTTGTGATGGATTGTCGTTATCCATTAATTAAAGTGCTTGGAAGGCTTGTTAGAAGAAAATTACAGGTTACTCGTAAGTGAATGTATGAATTTCTCAGTATATTGTTTATTTTTTCATTAAAAAAATTAGGGTATAGCACATGGGGTTTCCAAATTTCAATAACAAAAGCCAATAAAAACACCTGACCAGGACAAAGATCTTGGCAGAAATATTGTTGAGGAAAAACGAATGTTCCCTAGTCGTTTGCAGCAGACGAGGAACATCACGGATTGAAGTTTTCTTGGAGCTATCTCCTCATGTAAGTGTTTCAATCATTTCAAACTTTGTCTTATATTTAAAATGAATATTTCAAATTTGTTTATTCCAAGCATGATACATCTATCTGGTGTATATTTTCCTCATTGAATTAGTAGATAATGAAGAGTGATAGATCTGCACACTTTCTAATGTTTTTTTTACTGGAAGAATGATGGATCTGTACCTTTCTCAAGTTTGCTTACCCACAGTACCACTTTCCTGTGCTGTAAATTTCATCCACCTTGGTCCTACTCAATTTTTTTCTTTCAATTTCATTCATCAAATTTATTAAATTTGATTAATGAAATGCCTTCGACAGCCACATATAGACCAATACCAAAGACAGAATGTACATAACCCCCAGACAATAAGACCTTTGATAATTTAAATAAAACACTCGAGCACGCTGAGACTATATCTCTCTTTATTACAAACCCTGGTCTTTTTACGAAGCGCTTTTACTTATAATTGCAACCTTCCTTTGTACATTGTATCAAAAGGTAAATAATCCAACTTCAGCCCTTTTTAAATAGCACTCTAATGTTAACCAAGATATAGTGAAATACATCAAATTTCCGCCTCAAAGCACAGGTCCACGCCTTTTATTTGATTTGTTCAAAATCCCGACCATAGAATTATAATACTAACCTCAATACATTAAAGGTCATTAATTTTTGACCTTATAACTTAACGTTATATAATGGTTCAACCCTTTTTCACAAACTCCCACCTTAGCTTATAATAAAACCTTAATACAATGCACCAATCTTCAGGCTTGTATTATTAACCCGATTTTGCTATCAACACAACAATTTTAATATATATTTCGCCCATGGGCCCCACAATCCAATAGGTAAATGAACAGCTTTCAACATAAAACAACCAACCATTTTGTTTGTAATTAGATCTTCTCACCAGGTGGTTTGTTTGTTTGCAGGGTAGTCTTAACTTTGCGAAACCATTTCAAGCATTATTCCCATGGAATAGCTCTGGCCATCTTCTCACTCTCGGCTAACCATAAAAAAAAATCGTGGCTACACAGGTACTTAATGTTTCCGATGGAGACTGTATCATTGGTTCTCAGGCCTTTGCTCGAACTCTAGCTTATTGTAAATTTTAAGCTTACTAACTGTATTTGATGAGATTTACACAGGGGAGGTTTTTATACCCAGTCAGAGATTTCAAAGTTGTAATTAAAATTTTATGAATTTTTAGAACAAAGAACTGGGGTTTTCGCCCAGGTTAAATGTCAGGAAGGTCTTGACTTATTTAAGCTCTATAGGGCTCACTATAACATTTCCTATTTTCTTTATCGTTTTGATTTTAAAACCCTCGTTGCATAACTGTTCTCTTATGAATACCATTTCATTCTGAAACTGAACTATGAATTTTTCTGCTAGAGTTGTTATTAATCTTAGATATTATTTTTTTCTGGGTTTAGATTCTCGGCATACCTCCTGTTTGCATATCATTTTTATCTTTGTGCTACTATCAGTAAAACTGATTTGTTTAGATATAACACCATTGTATATGTTACATAGATAAGAAATCTACAGTTAGTCTTTACTTTCGATTTCCTGTAAATTTCCATTCTAATGTTGCAAATTATAGGATGTCTTAGGGTTTATAATTCTTCCAAACCCTCGCTCTTTGCAAACATATATTCACGGAAGTTTATTTGTAGCATTCTCCTCTGCAATAGTTAGCATGATTTCAATCCCAGGTGACCAAACCACTGCATGATATCGTCTGTGTATAGTTTGGTGTAACAGCTACGAACGACATGTTTCGGTTCGGGTTCCTACCGAGAACTGGAATCAACAGTTCGATAAGAAAGTTCTTGCCTTCCTCGGGACTTTATTTACAGAGAGATTATGTGGCATTCCACTGTAAATGCTACTTCATTTTCTGTTAAGCTATATAAATAAAATTGTGGTGCGAACATTACAGTTTCACGCATTTAATACTGTACTTAAACTTTCGTCCTTTTACTCTACATTTCTGTTAATCCCTTCTGCTACTCATTCTCAGTTTTTTTCCTGTGATTACTTTCATGATATAATAGCAGGGGAAATATACAAATCTATTTATTAGATTGTTCAGTCTTTATATTAACATAGGATAAAGAAATACCAAACAAAGATTACTATTTGTCTACTTCTTGTATATACATACAAAGTTCACTTTCCTGCTTCTAGCATATACAATAGACATATTTCTTTTAATTAAAACAATATACCACATGAATACAATACTGTGGATAGCCATTCATCTCAGCATTAACTTAACTAAATTTTCACAGTAATACTTATCTGGAATATGTAGATTCAAGTTGTGGTCCTCCCAACCATTCAAGTGAGGCTATTACGTCCTCCACTTGCCCCCTAGCTCTAGAATTTGGATGGTGTCCCAGGTTAACAGTGGAAAGATCTTTCTGCTATGACCTCTGGATGGCCAATCCAATCAAATTCAGAAAATCTGGCTTTACAAGGGTCACCGTGAGTGATTTTCAACTGATTCCCCAATCAGCTCTAGAAAATACTCCCCTTTACCTTTTTCTTGCATAGAACCTCTACTCCTCCTCTAGAATTCAGCTTATCCTCAGAGGAGTAGGTAACTGTTTTTTCCAACTATCCCCAACCACCTCCTATTCTTGGAAACAATTTTACCATCAGATTTTTAAAAAGATTTTCTTTCCAATAATTTCTCCTAATTTAATAATTCAGTAAAATAATTTGTTTCATCAATAGTAATGATTTTAAGTTTCTCTTGTCAAAATAAAAGAAATTAAACAAATTGTTTTTAACTAGTTAACACTAGTTAAATTTTAAATGAAGTTGTCACAATATGTTTAGGGCTTTTTGCTGCAATGTTGACCAGTGTTGACTGTGGTCAACCCTTGGTCGTTTGACCTCAAATCTATGCCAAAATTTTAATTTTGAGAGGTCGTACTGCTGGGCACTAAAATCGAGGAAATCAAAGAAGTTTGACCGAGGCCCTAATCTCTAACATTGACGTTATGTTGTTGTCCTGTGTTGACTTTAGGTTGACCAACATTGACTTGTGATGAGCTATCTTTGAGGGCTGTGGGTGTGACACTTGGAGGATTGGGTGACCGAGAAAGACTCTGCTCGTTGAAGCATCCTGTTGACTGTCGTAACGCAACAATATCTCATATCTTTGTTGGACAAAAGGAATTGTAAAACTGATCTATATCTGACTTGTCTTCTATTGATCTATTATTTTGTTTTATCAGCATTTTACTTTCATGTTTATGTGATTGCTATTGTATATCGAGCCTAAGAAAGATTGAAGTAAAATTGTATCAAGCATAGAACACCATGGTTATCTAAATTTAACATATGTTAACTATATAATAATATTTGTTTGCATATGATGCTTATTAATATTATTAAAATTTATTTTATTTTTTAATATTTTAGAAAGGTAAAAAAATATTTAATTTAATTTAAATTTAGTTTTTATATTTAAAAATATTTGGAAGAAGTTTTTTAAGATTACAATGGTTTTAATGGATTAAAAGGTTAACAAGATTGGTATTGTTATAGATATTTTGATATTGTACTTTAATTTGGGTATACCAGTTTTAGAGAAAATAATTCACATCTCTAATGCTTTTATGGGTATTTAGATATTGTACTTTAATTTACATCCTTAGTCCTCATATCTTTATAACAAATCACCATATTCTTGGAATTTTGGAGCACCCTATTTCAAGCTTATAAGTCCTTACACTTATTCTAAGAATGTTAATTTTTTAGTCTAGCTTAGTTAAAATAGAAAGATATTTTTGATCATTTCATTTGTGATATTTTTTATTACTTAAATTAAGATTGATCACCTCTTTGTAATATCTTATTTTTTTAAAATTCTCTAATTCTTTATTGAATGACAATTTCTTTTGACATTAAATAAATCAGTTTTTTAATATCATCTTTATAGTTTAAAGTGAACCATCTCTTTATTCCTAATGATTTAGTGATAAACTTGTGATCTTTATCTTATCGCCACTTAATTTACATGTGGTTTTGTCAATCATGTATCTTATTTTAGTAAAATAAATACTTAATAACAACCATATTCCTAAGAAGTATTTTTTTTTTTTTAAATTGAAATAAGATAAACAATATTGAATATTCTCTTTAATCTTAAAATTAGAAAATACCTTTTTATATTTTTAATAAATAAAACATGTAAAATTTTATCAATATAAAGATATAATAAACTAATACTTATATTTGTAAAAACAATTTTTTTCTTTAATTTTATTCTAAAACTTATAAAAATAAATATATCCATATAAATATTATTCAAAAATAATTGATTATATTACATAATTAAAAATGTTAAAATATTAATTTTTTTTTATAGATTGAAAAAATACATATTATATTTAAAAATAATATTAAATAATATAAAGAATAAAATATACAGTGAAAATAAATAATTTAGTGTTTTAATTATAATTTTATAAATTAAATTAAATAGAAAACTTAAAATGTATGGGGTTTCATTAATAAACTCTGGACTATTTGGACTATTGGTTTTGTATTTTAGCTAAGCATCCATGCTCATAATTTTTATTTATGAGAAGGATCTTTATTAAAAAAAAGATAAAATAAAATCTAGGTTCACAAAAAGTTCCTATTTATATATATTTCAAAAAAGCATTACAAAATAATTAAATAAATATTTTAAGTTTTTTAACATAGTAATAAACTTTTATTTTATTTTATATTTAATAATTATTAAAAATATTATTTTTAATAAAATATAACTTTTTCCAATTTTAATTAAAAAAGAAAAAAGTTGGTTAGAAATTCTCAATCCGGAACCAATTTCAAGAAGTGGCCATAAAATTCGATCCAAATGATCAAGTAATGTAAGTTGGAACACAACTTGAGTTTCATTCAAAGATGGACCAAAGACTCCATAGAAAGGAGACGATTCTGCATTTGTTTGTACGTTTGTTTATGGGTCAGTTAATGACGAAAATATAGCGTGTACTTACACAGAATTTAATTACATTATCAAGCTCCACTGTAAGCCCATCCTTTTCTAATACCATTGATTTTGACATTATGAAACCGAAGGTCACTGTAGGCCAATGTTTTCATTATCCTTTGGAATATATAATTGTATAATTTTATATTAAAAGTTTTAGACTCCATCTCCGGAAATTGAATTTAGATCCATTTCTCTATTTTTAATGATTTGACACTATAAAGTGGAAGCTCCAAGAGGCGTTGGTGCTTTGATCATTTCTTTCTTTTATATATATATATATATATATATATATATATATATATAATTTAAATGATTGAATTGAAATGGAAAGAACCATCTAAATTCTAATCATGATAATAAATATTTTAATATAAATTTATAAAAGTATTAAATTTCAAAATTTTAAATAAAAATAAATTTATTATAAATAATTGTTTTAAAATTCTAATCTAACATTTTTTTAATTTATCCTAACAATATGGCATCGCGTGAGATGTGATAGAGATTTTATTTAAATTTTATAAAACATGAAAATTCTATTTATGATGATTTTATTATTATAAATTTATTTATATTCAATTGCTATGGCTATGTTTTGGATGTGATAATTTTTTAATTTAAATTTTAGAAAACATGAAAATTGTATTTATCATAATTTTATTATTATAATTTTATTATATTTATATTTAATTGTTGGTTATTTTCTTATTTATTATATTTATAATTATGGCTATTTTCTTATTTATTATATTTATATTCAATTGCTCTAGTTATGGTTATTTTCTTGTTTGAAGTTTGTGTAATAATTTTCGGTGAAAATCACATAAAAGAAATTTTTGTCGACGCGTTTGGAACCAGCCAGTGTGGTTCATCATCAGGACAAGATGAAAAATCTGATCAAGAAACCAGTTTAAATCAATCAGGACATCTACAACTAGCCGTTGGAAAAACGGCTAGTTTGACTAGAATAGGCAAGAAAATATTTTAATTTTTAATTTTAATTCTATTATATTTTCACCGAAAATTACTACACACATTTTATGGATCACAGAAGCCAAATTCCTAATATTGTTTGAGGTTTTTATATTTAATTGTTTAAAATAATTTGTAATTTATAATATTTTTTATCTTGAATAGTATGTAATTAAACTATATTTACATATATGTAAGTTAAAAAGTGATTTCCATTAATTAAAGATGTTTTAATTTGCTTTGTGTTAACCAAATTTACTCAATTTTCTATAGTATATCTAAATACAAGAGTCTTATTCATCGAAGAGATCATATAGACAAGTTATGAAAATGTATTTAAAAATAGAAAAAAAAAGCATGTAACAAAAATCTAGAAATATGTTCATGGCTAAAGTGCATCAAGCCCTTAAATATTCTTTATAGAAAAGTATCAAGCCCATAAACTA
Source organism: Pinus albicaulis (assembly GCA_034641835.2). Taxonomy (NCBI): domain Eukaryota; kingdom Viridiplantae; phylum Streptophyta; class Pinopsida; order Pinales; family Pinaceae; genus Pinus; species Pinus albicaulis. The sequence goes on from CM076581.1 coordinate 485,743,787, forward strand.
TAATATGAAATAACTTTCCAAACCTTCCATTAATTATTTTGTTAAATGCATATCTTTATATAATCAATCTTCACTAATTGCAATATATATATATATATATATATATAAACAATTTTCATTCATTAAAAAAGGATTACGTGAAGACTACATCCATAACGAGAGGGTCTTGATAACAAAAGTCAAAGACAAATGAAAAGAGATTTCCTTACAAAAGAAAAAGAATTAGATGCTTCACAACACACATATGTCAAGGAGCCTAGACAAGATATAATAAAATAATGTAAACCAAAATGTCTTGCATCTGAGAGCCAAAGGAAACAATAGAACAAAAAAGACATGATAATTTAAACCAGAATTCCTTCATCCAATAGCCAAAGGAAACAATAAATCCATCATAGGAACACCATAGATATAAGATGTGTGTAAGCATTCTAAATTCACTCCAACTGTGAGAAACATCTCCAGCATAACCAAATACTAGCCACCATTGGAAATTAACCAAGTTGAAGTTGAAGAGCCATCCCAACATATAATCTTACAGTCAACAAATGTAGAAAACAAATATATGTTGAGACAAATAGTGTCTAACAAAATTTGAGCATAAAACATAATGTATAGAATGAACTTCAAATCCCTGCTCACACAAAAAATTGACAAATCCAAGAAGGCAACAAAAACCACCATATATCCCCACAAGTACCTATTTTGAAAAGAAAGAAAACCATCAACATCACTCCAACAAGCTTGGAAAAAAGGAAACAAAAACTTTGATACCAAATTCTAGTCCTGGTTTGAGGAAATGATAGTGAGATCTTGAGCATTGTCACCTAGTGGACCATTAGGATCACCGAGACGATATGTAAGATCATGATCCAGGTGGATATTGGTGGCCACCCACCTATTCCACTTGGGGCCCCACCATTGTCTCTTTCAGTTTTTCAATTTCGGCACAACTTACTATTTTTAGCAGTTTTTTGGGTCCTGAACTTCCAGAGCCGTTTCGAGGCCCTAAACGATGTTTTTTGGGCATCACGCTAATATCATTCCACTCCAGTATGGATATTCATGGTGAAAGTTGTATTCCTCAAATAAATCTTTCTAATGATGTATCATGTGCGTCAAACGGAGATAGTATGCCAAAGTTACGTCCCTGGGAAGTTGAAACACCAATTTACCCAAACGAGGCCCATAGTTTTGGCGCTTCATCTCCTAGGGTTAGGTTTTTGGATGTTTAGGAACCCTCCATTGTTTCTCAATAAATAGGCCCTTGAGCCTCATTGTGAATTCAAGTTCGTAGGCCTATAGCCGGCTACATCTCTTCTTAGAGATAACACTGTAAAGAAGTTCTAGCTTAGTTTTATTTTATTTTTCTCGTAAGCAAATTTCGCCTTCGATATTAATGGAATGAAGTGTTATTTCCGCTGAATCTCTGTATTTATGGTTATGTATTTATTCTGTTGTGTTCTTGCATAAATCCGGATCAGTGGTATCAGAGCGGTCTGCTTTTTCTCGATCCTTCTTTGCATGTCCCCAACGAGGTCAGGGTATAAGGAGTTAGGGATCGATCTGGTGGAACCTTTGCAAGATCAGCCTAGCAAACCCCGAGGAACGCCCATGGGGGACAAAAAGAAAGATGAGGGAGCAGGAAATCCTATCAAAATATTTCTCGAGGAGGCCCTTGAAAAACAAAGGAACGCGATGATGGATAACTTTTCCCAGATCCTTCAACGGCTGCCCACCGGCGGCGCATCTGCATCCAGCAGCTACTCTGGAGGTGCGACTCCTTTTAAGGCACAAGTAAATTTTGACATTCCCATATTTTAGGGTCAAATAGATGCAAATGCCGCAGATAGATGGTTGAATCTATTAGAAGGATATTTCTCAGTTCAGGACTTTTCCGATAGGAAGAAGATTATTTTTGCACTCCTCAAAGCTGCCCCCCATGTCAAGGACTGGTGGGAAACCCACCGTGAGAAAAAGGACAAGATAGAACCCTCTCTGTTCTAGGCCGTACCCACTTGGAATTCTTTCCGAGATCCCGTCAAGGAACAATACTGTCCTGTGGGGAGATATGAGGAAAAGTACATATAATGGACCACGCTGCGGCAATAAAGGGATCAAGATGTGCATGAGCTGATGAATCTGTTCCATACCCTGTGCACCAAGTTGGGTATCAAAGATTCATAGAAACATCTGGTGCTAAAGTATCGCAGTTGTCTGCAAAGATACATTCATGAGGAAATGGAGTTCCTCGACATCTCCTCGCTTGGTACGGCATGCCGGTATGCTACCAAGATTGAGTAGAAATTCAAATAGAAGAAGCGAGACTTTGGATCTGCGAATCAAAAGAAAGGGAAAGGTGCTCCCAAACCGCAGAACAAAGGACAAAGCCAAGGCATGGTGACTCAAGATAGCCTGTTGAAGCCACAAGCAAAGAAAAACACCGCAAAGCCAAAGAAGGACACGGGAAGTGGTGTGAGTTCCATAAGAGCTCCACTCACAACACAAGTGAGTGTCGGGCCAAGCAGTCACTAGTGGCCGATATGTGGGCTTTTGAGTCAGATGCATGCTCTGACTCTGATTCAGAACCTAACAAGGGGAATGAAAAAGGGAAACATATTACTGATGTGGATCCCAATGCCACTATTGCTACTACGAAGATCCAGAAGGAGGAACTGGAAGATCTGGAGGAGGAGGAATGTCTCTTCCACTCCCATATGTGGGTAAAGGGCTAGCCCGGTACAGTTCATTGTCGACAATGGAAGCCAAAAGAGCCTCATTTCGGTAGACGCCATGAAGCGGTTGATCTTGCCAACCACAACTCACCCACATCCATACACCATCGGGTGGCTTCACCAAGGACGAGATCTCCGCGTCAGCCAGCAGTGCCACCTTCCCTATAGCATGAAGCCCTTCATGGATGAGGTATTATGTGACGTTTCTCCTATTGATGTTTCTAACGTATTATTAGGAAAACCATACTTATGGAAGGGTCATGCTGTGTATGAGTCTTGGCCTCGCGCCATTATTGTTACTTTGGGAAATAAGTTGTACATGATACCAGAGGTACCACCTCCTGCCGCTATCTCTTTGGTTACTGCAAAATAATGCAGTAAGCTCATTTCCCAAACCAGGAAATTCGTTTTCCTGATGATCCGCCCCCAGGGCAAGAAGAATACTGTGGCCACGACCTCCATACAACGCTCCTCTGCACGAAAAAAACAAATGGATAAGGTTGTGGAGGAGTACGGGGACATCTTCACCTCACCCACAGGGGTTCCTCTGCACTTTCAGGTCAAGCACCCAATTGATCTGACCCCAGGTGCGTTGCTACCCAATGGACCGATCTATCGGTGCTCTGTTCTTGAGAACGATGAAATCAAGAGGAAAATTCAGGAGCTACTGCAGAAAGGTCACATCCAACCAAGTTCATTGCCATGTGGGAGCCCAATCGTGTTGGTACAGAAGAAGGATGGGACGCGGAGACTCTGTATTGACTATCGGGCGCTGGACAAGATCACTGTCCAGAATAGGTACCCGATCCCACAGATTGATGACCTTATGGACCAACTCAAGGGTGAAAAATATTTCAGCAAGATTGACTTGAATTCGAGGTATCACCGGGTACCGATTGAACCCTCCGATGTGTGGAAGACTACCTTCAAAGCCAAGGAAGGCCTTTCCAAATGGTTGGTCATGCCTTTCGAGTTGACGAATGCTCTCGCAACCTTCATGAGGATGATAGAAGACATCTTGCGGCCATTCACCAACTCATTTGTATTGGTGTACTTAGATGACATTCTGATCTTCAGCCAGACTTGGGAAGAGCACCTTCACCACATCCGACAAGTCCTCCAAACACTGCGGCAACACAAGTTGTGTGCCAATCTGGAGAAGTGCACTTTTGGCATGACCCAGGTTCAATATCTAGGATACATTATTGATGGAAGGGGGGTGCATGTGGATCCAGCCAAGATCCAAGTCATTCGAGATTGGCCAGCCCCAACTACTATAACAGAGCTTCGTAGCTTTCTGGGTCTTGCTAATTTCTACCGGAGGTTCACGTTGGGATTCTCTCATATCACTTGGCCCTTAAGTCAAGTCACCAAGGGAGGAGCGAGCGCAAAATTCTTTTGGTCGGAACCTCAACAGAAGGCGCTCATAGAATTGAAAAATCGCCTCTGTTTTGCCCTAGTGTTCACTTTACCAGACTTGCAACAGCCATTTGAGATCAAGACATATGCCTCTGACTATGCTATTGGGGCAGTTCTTACTCAACAAGGACATCCAGTGGCATGTCACAGTGAGACATTGTCTGACACAGTTTGCAAGTATCCCACTTATGACAAAGAAATGTATTCCATTGTGAAAGCTTGTCGAAAATGGAAGCATTACATTTTGGGGAAGGAAACAATCATCCACACAGACCACCGGCCCCTGCAGTTCATACAGACACAAGGGAAGTTGCAGAATGATCGCCATTAGAAGTGATCCACATATCTGCAACAGTTTCATTTGAACATCAGGTACAAGAAGGGTAGCGCCAATAATGTTGCAAACTGCCTCAGCCCACCACCGATCGTGGCACTCACCACTGTGCTCAACTCTTATGGGCATGAGACTTATGATTGGCTGCTTCTCTATGAGAGTGACCCAGAATTTGGCCACACTTACAAGGCAATCTTGGGGGGTACGCAAGTTCCAAATTTTCACCTCCAAGATGCACTTTTATGTCACCTAGGACACCTTGTGTTCCTTCAAGCCAGCATGGCAAGATGATATGGGAAGCACATTACAGTCGAGTCGCTCGGCATTTCAGGGTCGAGAAAACAGTGGCAATCCTGCAGAAGTATTTCTATTGGCCGAACCTTCGAAAGGATGTCGAGAAGCACATCAGATCCTGCACTACTTATGCCATTGCCAAATCGACCATCAAGAAGCAAGGCCTATATACTTTTCTACCTACCCCTATTCGACCTTGGGAATCCATCTCCATGGATTACATGTCAGGCCTGCCTTCTACTAAGTAGAGAAATGACTGTATCTTCGTGGTCGTCGACAGATTCTTGAAGATGGCCATCATGGCAGCCTGGAAGAAGAATATCATAGCAGAAGCCACTGCTAAACTCTTCTTTGAATGAGTGTGAGTGCACTTTGGGATCCCATAGTCTATCATATCAGATCGGGATAGCAGGTTCCTCAACACATTTTGGTCTAGCCTCTGGTCAATGTTGGATACCAAGCTCACCAAGTCCACAACTTTCCATCCCCAAACAGATGGCTAGACAGAGGTCGTCAACAGAATGATTGTACACATTTTGCGCATGTACAATTCAAAGCATCCACGCACATGGGACGAGAGACTCCCATATGTACAACATAGTTATAAACGGGCTCTCCACAGTTCAATAACCCATAGCCCCTTTTAGGTGGGCTTGGGATTCCAGCCACTATGTCCTATTGACGTAGCCATACCATGTGCAGCTACTCAGGCCGATTCAGCTCATGTCCAGTCTAAATTTGACAAAGAAAGTAGCTTCATCGAGTGCATTCAACACATCTGCCAACAATTTCATGATATATTGGATAGAGTCAATGCCAAGTACAAGACACGCCATGATCAACACCAAGTGCCACACAACTTCTAGGTGGGCGACAAAGTATGGATACATTTGCAGAAGGAGTGCCTCACTATACCCCACCGCAAGCTTCGCCCGCTCCGATATGGGTCATACACCATCACCAAGGCTGTAGGGAACAATGCCCTCAAGCTCAGTATTCCACCATTCCTTTATGCACTTTCCCGAGTCTTCAATGTGGATCGCCTTCTTCCTTACTTCCCACCTCTACTAGACACCTCAGAAATTGCAGAACAACTCACACCAACAGAGTTAAACCCAAACTACATGAAATAGGCCACGACAGATTGTATCAGGGACATGAAAATAAAGAGCACTCGCGAATAGAATATTATCGGGTTGTCAAAGCTAGCCAACTCCTGCACCAAGGCAAGTGGTTCACTAGGGACCAAGTTCAACAAAAGTTTCCTCATCTCATGGAGGAACTCAACGCAATGGGGACCATTGCTTCCTAAGGGGGGAGGAATGATCTAGGTGGATATTGGTGGCCACTCGCCTATTCCACTTGGGGCCCCACCATTGTCTCTTTCAGCTTTTCATTTTCGGCACAACTTACTATTTTTAGCAGTTTTTCGGGTCCTGAACTTTTGGAGCCGTTTTGAGGCCCTAAACAAAGTTTTTTAGGCATCGCACTTCGAGCTCGAGCGAATATCACTCCATTCTGGAATGGATATCTATGGAAAAAGTTGTATTCCTCGGATAGATATTTCTAATGATGTATCATGTGCGTCAAATGGAGATAGTATGCCAAAGTTACGTCCCTGGGAAGTTGAAACACCAATTCACCCAAACGGGGCCCATAGTTTTGGCGCTTAATCTCCTAGGGTTAGGTTTTTGGATGTTTAGAGTCCTCCATTGTTTCTCAATAATAAATAGGCCCTCGAGCCTCATTGTAACTAAGTTTAGAGGCCTGTAGCCACGACTTATCTTCTCGAGATAGCTACGAGTGCCCTAGCTAGTTTTATTTCCATTCTGTCTGTAAGAAAATTTCAGTTCTTTGATATTAATGAAATGAAGTGTTGTTTCTGCTACATCTCTATATTTATGGTTATGTGTTTATTCTATTGCGTTCCTGCATAAATATATATCAGTGGTATCAGAGCGGTTTGATTTTTCTCGATCCTTCTTTTCATGTCCCCAATGAGGTTGGGGTATAAGGAGTTAGGGCTCGATCTGGTGGAACCTTTGCAAGATCAGCCTCGCAAACCCCGACGGACGCCCATGGGGGACAAAAAGAAATATGAGGGAGCAGGAGATCTTATCAAAATATTGCTCGAGGAGGCCCTCGAAAAACAAAGGAACGTGATGATGGATAACTTTGCCCAGATCCTTCAACGACTGCCCACCAGTGGCGCATCTGCATCTAGCAGCCACTCTGGAGGTGCGAATCCTTTTAAGGTACAAGTAAATTTTGACATTCCCATATTTGAGGGTCAAATATATGCAGATGTAATAGATAGATGGTTGAATATATTAGAAGGATATTTCTCGGTTCATGATTTTTATGACAGGGAGAAGATTATTATTGCACTCCTGAAAGCTGCCCCCCATGTCAAGGACTGGTGGGAAACCCACTGTGAGAAAAAGGACGAGACATAACCCTCTTTGTTCTCGGCCGTACCCACTTGGAATTATTTCTGAGACGCCATCAAGGAACAATACTATCCTGTGGGGAGCTATGAGGACAAGTACATACAATAGACCACGCTGCGGCAACAAAGGGATCAAGATGTGCATGAGCTGACGAATCTATTCCATACCCTGCGCACCAAGTTGGGTATCAAAGATTCAGAGAAACATCTGTTGCTAAAGTATCATAGTTTTCTGCACAGATACATTCAGGAGGAAATGGAGTTCCTCGACATCTCCTCACTTGGTACGACATACCGGTATGCTACCAAGGTTGAGCAGAAACTCAAACAGAAGAAGCAAGACTTTGGATCTGTGAATCAAAAGAAAGGGAAAGGTGCTCCCAAACCGTAGAACAAAGGACAAAGCCAAGGCATGGTGACTCAAGACAATCTATCAAAGACACAAGAAAAGAACAACACCGCAAAGCCAAAGAAGGACACGGGAAAGTGGTGTGAGTTCCATAAGAGCTCCACTCACAACACAAGTGAGTGTCGGGCCAAGTAGTCACTGGTGGCCGAGATGTGGGCTTCTGAGTCAGATGCATGCTCTGAATTTGAATCAGAACCTGAAAAGGGGAATGACAAAGGGAAACAGATTATTGATGCGGAGCCCAATGCCACTTTTGCCACTACGAAGATCCAGAAGGAGGAACCAGAAGCTCCGGAGGAGGAGGAACATCTCTTCCACTCCCAGATGTGGGTAAAGGGCTCCCCAGTACAGTTCATTGTCGACAATGGGAGCCAAAAGAACCTCATTTCGGTAGATGCCGTGAAGTGGTTGGGCTTGCCGACCACAACTCACCCACATCCATACACCATCAAGTGGCTTCACCAAGGACGAGATCTCCGCATCAGCCAACAGTGCAGCCTTCCCTATAGCATCAAGCCCTTCACAGATGAGGTATTATGTGACGTTGCTCCTATTGATGTTTCTAACGGTTTATTAGGACAATCATACTTGTGTAAGCGTCATGCTGTGTATGAGTCTCAGCCTCGCGTTGTTATTGTTACTTTGGGAAATAAGTTGTATAGGATACCAGAGGTACCACCTCCTGTCGCTATCTCTTTGGTTACTGAAAAACAATGCAGTAAGATCATTTCCCAAACCAGGAAATTTGATTTCCTAATGATCTACCCCCAGGACAAGAAGAAGACTGTGGCCACGACCACCAGACAAGGCTCCTCTGTAGGACAACAACAAATGGATAAGGTTGTGGAGGAGTATGGGGACATCTTCACCTCACCCACAGGGGTTCCTCTGCACTGTCAGGTCAAGCACCCGATTGATCTGACCCTAGGTGTGCCGCTACCCAATGGACCGATCTATCGGCGCTCTATTCTTGAGAAAGATGAAATCAAGAGGCAGATTCAGGAGCTGTTGCAGAAAGGTCACATCTGACCAAGTTCATCGCCCTGTGGGAGCCCGATCATGTTGGTACATAAGAAGGATGGGACGCGGAGACTCTCTATTGACTATCTAGCGTTGAACAAGATCACTGTCTAGAATAGGTACCTGATCCCACGGATTTATGACCTTCTGGACCAGCTCAAAGGTGAAAAATATTTCAGCAAGATTGACTTGAAGTCGAGGTATCACTAGGTATCGATTGAACCCTCTGATGTGTGGAAGACTGCCTTCAAAGTCAAGGAAGGCCTTTTCGAATTGTTGTTCATGCCTTTCGGGTTGACGAATGCTCCCGGAACCTTCATGAGGATGATGGATAACATCTTGTGGCCATTCACCAACTCATTTTTAGTGGTGTACTTGGATGACATTCTGATCTTTAGCCAAACTTGGGAAGAGCACCTTCACAACATCCAACAATTCCTCCAAACACTGTGGCAACACAAGTTGTGTGCCAATATGGAGAAGTGCACTTTTGGCATGACCTAGGTTCAATATCTGGGATACATTATTGATGGAATGGGGGTGCATGTGGATCCAGTCAAGATCCAAGTCATTCGGGATTAGCCAGCCCCAACTACTATAACAGAGCTTCGCAGCTTTCTGGGTCTTGCTAATTTCTACCGGAGGTTCGTGTTGGGATTCTCTCATATCACTTGGCCCTTGAGTCAAGTCACCAAGGGAGGAGCGAGCACAAAATTCTTTTGGTTAGAACCTCAAAAGAAGGTTTTCATAGAATTGAAAAATCGCCTCTGTTCTGCCCCAGTGCTCACTTTACCAGACTTGTAACAGCCATTTGAGATCGAGAGAGATGCCTCCGACTATGCTATTGGGGCAGTTCTTACTCAACATGGACATCCAGTGGCATATCACAGTGAGACATTGTCTGACACAGTTCGCAAGTATCCCACTTATGACAAAGAAATGTATTCCATTATGCAAGCTTGTCGACAATGGAAGCATTACATTTTAGGGAAGGAAACAATCATCCACACAGACCACTACCCCTATAGTTCATACAAACACAAGGGAAGTTGCAGAATGATCACCATCAGAAGTGGTCCACATATCTGCAATAGTTTCATTTGAACATCAAGTACAAGAAGGGTAGCGCCAATAATGTTGCAAACTACCTCAGCCGACCACCAATCGTGGTGCTCACCACTATGCTCAACTCTTGTGGGCATGAGACTTCTGATTGGCCGCTTCTCTATGAGAGTGACCCAGAATTAGGCCACACTTACAAGGCGCTCTTAGGGGGCACACAAGTTCCAAATTTTCACCTCCCAGATGCACTTTTTTGTCACCTGGGACACCTTTGTGTTCCTTCAAGTGAGTGTGCCAAGATGATATGGGAAGCACATTACAGTTGAGTCGCTGGGGATTTCTGGGTCGAGAAAATAGTGGCAATCCTGCAGAAGTATTTCTATTGGCCGAACCTTCGAAAGGATGTCGAGAAGCACATCAGATCTTGCATTGCTTGTGCCATTGCCAAACTGACCATGAAGAAGAAAGGCCTATATACTCCGCTACCTACCCCTAGTTGACCTTGGGAATCCATCTCCATGGATTACATGTCAGGCCCGCCCTCTAGTTTTGGCGCTTCATCTCCTAGGGTCAGGTTTTTGGATGTTTAGAGTTCTCCATTGTTTCTCAATAATAAATAGGCCCTCGAGCCTCATTGTAACTTAGTTTAGAGGCCTGTAGCCGTGACATCTCTTCTCAGAGATAGCTGCCAATGCCCTAGCTAGTTTTATTTCCATTCTGTTTGTAAGAAAATTTCAGTTCTTTGATATTAATGAAATGAACTGTTATTTCTGCTGCATCTATGTATTTATGGTTATTCATTTATTCTGTTGCATTCCTGCATAAATCTGGATCAGATCACCAGAAGCTAAATCCGACACCGGAAAACTTTCCACCTGTTGTTCCCCTCTATGAGTTTTTGAAGAAGCTGAGGAGCCATTGGTATGGCATCTAAAGCTAAAACATAGTTAAATAACCCGTGGGGGAAAATATCATGGCCTAGAGCTAAGGTGGAAGGCCTGAAGGCATAAGTGTTACCCATCAGACCCCTATCAGAAAAGCACAACTAGGAATAAATTTTTTTATATATGCGCACGTCATCGGTTAAAGGTTGAGAAATTTTCGAGAAGACCGTCATTCATATCTTCCTAACTGCCCCACCTGAAGTAGTTTATTGGGGTAACTTGCACGAGCGATAAACAAGCGCCCACTCCAAAGTTGAAAGGTTAAGATTTTATCTGACAACTAAGATTTATACCCAGGGTGAGGATGGGTTTCAACCTCTCACGATTTGACCCACCGGAGGAAGTTGGGGACCATGCACCACATGGGCCAATCCATCAACACCTTTTCAAGCGAGCATCAATTCAAAGGTAAACGATAACTTAGTGTCCCCTTACTCCTGTACAACTATCCCCCACCATCATCCAACCCCAGCAAGCCATGTATCGTCCCCCATGATGTCACCTACATATCATCTAATCGTTTTCCCATCTAATTATAAAAATAACTTCACATGTTATATTTTCAAAATTTTCTCACCAACTCCCGATACACTCTTTCCCACCAGTGGCCTGCACAGAACATCATTTGAATTATCATTTGTCCAAGGAACTCCTCGATATAACCAGGTAACCAGTTACCCTTTTTCACCTATAAATTGTTCAGATATTCGTAAAAATGAAGAAGGCAGCCCCTGAGACCTCGAACACCCATGACGTTAAACGCTCTTCAAACCTCAACCCCCTCATGGACACAAAGACCAAAATTATTGAACTTGTTTGTGCCTACCACCTTTCCAATATCCATTTTGACCTACTTGGAAACCATGCGAGGGGAGAAGACCCATTTCAGGTATTTGATTCAGGTTTTTACTACCATATTACACCCTTCATGCACCATTTTCCTCAATTCATCTCCTGGATGATTGCAGCCTACAATGAGAAGAAGAATTACTTTTTTTCTTCCAATGGAGCCAAAATAATCGAAGTAACCCCATAATTGATACAAAATACCCTAGTTTACCCCACCTCTCTTGAACCCTAACAATTGACTAATGTCACCCTAGTCTATCACTACCCTACCCTCCCACGAGATGAACAAAAATCTTTCTTCTAGATGGTCCTAGCCCTTGGCCTAGAATCTCTACCTATGGCTGACAGTTTCCCCACTACCCTCTTTGCAGAACCCAAATAACCCATTTTGGCTCTCATTTCTTATATGTTAGTGGAGAATGATGCTAATATAGCTAACAAAGACACTTTAGGATTTTTAAGACAAATGATGCAGGTTGGCCACCTATTTTATATCCCAGATTGGCCACACTTATATGGTCATTGCATATAATATTATCCATGGTGTTCCTCCCCCCATAGTTGTCCCCCAACATAAAAAGCTTCTCTAGCTTAGCAAAGACACTCGGTTAGGGGACTAGTACCATTTTGAAGATCACACAAAAATAGGGGTTTATGGGAGTGAACTTCCCCCTTACCACCTACCTGTCTTCATGCCCATGAGGATATTTGTTCTGGAATTCATTAGGAAGAGTCTCAATGCATACCATCTCCACTTAGTCCCTACAAAGAAGGGAAATATGTTTAAATTTTGAAGGCCCATGGGGCCTTTTGTTGTTAATTCCAAGAAGGCCTTCAAGGTAGTTGAAGATCTACTCAAAACGATGAATTTTGACCTAGTGGATGTATGGAACTATGAGCCTCATCGTATCATTTCCCTAATGAGGGAGAAGATAAAAGCTTCAACTTATGAACATGAATCTAGGCCTAAGCTCAAATGGAAATCTAACTTTGATTCATGGCCTATGAATACATGGATGGATATCCAGACTCGAGTGACCAAGGACAAAAAAAAAAATAGGACCGTGGACGAAATTGGAGATACAGAAATGGAGGATGTACAAGCAGGGAAAAGGGAAAAATCCGAGGAGAGAGATGAAGAGGAACTTGAAACTAGTTTAGTGGAAACAAGGCCAAATCAACTAGGTTTCTAAGTGAACTTGGAGGATCAATCACAAGCGACTTCCTCTTCCTCTTCAGAGGTAGCTATATTAGGTGTAACAGGAAGTGAAATGGTTACTGGATCAAGTTGGCCTACTAGAAATTCCATTGAAGAAAGAAAAAAGAAGGCAAGGGAGGAGATGTAGTAGCAAATGCCATCTCACTCAATTCCATACCAGACCAAACTTTTGGCTGTTATGGATTTAGAAAGGAACCAAATGAATTTTTCATTACCGCATCCATTGACAGAGTATTTTCCTTCAGGCTCTCAATTGAAAGCTTTGGATGTTTCACTGGATCTAACAAGAATTCCTCTGACAGATAAGATAAATTTCCACAAGCAGGTTGGAGAAATGTTATATAATGAGCTCAACAATAATTCCATGACTATCAACAAGGACTTAAAGTTGATGGAAAATGCTACAACCAGGTTGAAGCAAGAGAGAGCCAACTCCAGGGATCTCCACATGCAGAATGAGAGCTCCAAGGAGTTTGTCATGAAGCTAGGTGTGAACCCGGAGGATAAATCTTCTTTCAAAGCTCTCATTTGTAGAAATTTTAATACAAATTATGTATTACCTGGATTTTCTTGATCTAAAAATTATATGTCATTGTTAAATATAGAATCTCTTCTACAAAAATTCTTTTGGAAATTTAAAACATGATCGCCAATTGAAAACACATGAAGAAAGATCAATCACACATAACACATATGCTTTTACTGGGAAATCATAAAGCTAAAACCCCACTATCATAGATTTGTATAAATCATGGACCATGAAACAATCTCATGAAAAAATATAATCCAAGAGCTCTTAGTACAATATACAATTGTCTCACACTGTCATACAAAAATTGGCAAATACATGCGCCAATTTACTGCCTCCTGAGAGCCTGCCTCCACTGTGCAATCCCTATTGATTACAATCCCTGAAAGAATAAGATCATGCTTGCCTTGAATGTGCAATCCTCATGGACACATCTAATGTGTTTGTGGTTGCATGAGTGCACACACTAATGTCACAAGTGATAGTCAAACTATCCCTTTCACCTATCTCTCAACTGGGTCTCCACTAGATCTGACATGCATGTAGTTAACAGTAGTAAATATTCAATTGCATGTGAGACCACTGATTATGAATTAATTAAATAATTAATTCACTGATCTTTCACTAGTGTATGTTCCGTTACAACTAGCACAACTGAATTTAACTCACTTAACTAAGTTAAACTACTTTACAACTCACATAACTACACATCCAACTATGTTACAACTTCGAATCACTCATTTACAACTAAGTCCACTTGCATGTCCCACCGACCAACCACTCAACTCAAAATTCACTTAGCTAAATGATTTGACACTTTAGTTAACTATTTCCAAGTGCTCATTGAGAATAGATTAATATTTATTTCCCAAATATTATTAAGGGATAATAATAGTCGACATGCATTCTATAAATAGACATGTGATCTATAAATATACATAGCACATACATCTAAAAATAGAACATCATCTATAAATATAATTTTCTCACCATATATAAATAGACATCATCTATAAATTTAACTTTCTCATCCATTCTAAAAATAGATTTCCACCTAAAAATAGCCTGAGGCTCCATCCTAGTGTAGGTGCTTAATTTTCACTAGGATCATCATCTTGTTGACTCTCAATACTCCCTTTCAACAAGAAAGGGATTATCCTTTACCCTGATCCTATCTCTATGGTATTCGAATTTTCTCCTGGTGAGCACCTTCGTCAAGATATTTACATCCTAATGTTCTGTATGAATGTACTGAAGCAACATGATTTTCTGTTTCACACAATATCTGATATGATGATACCAAATATCTATATGTTGAGATGTATCACAAAACACATGATTAATTGAGAGTTTAATGCAACTATGATTATCATAATGAATCATTGTCGGATCTAAATGAGAACCAAACAAACCAACCAGGATCTTTCTCATCCAGATAGCCTCACATGTAGCTTGACTTGCTGCCATGTATTCTCCTTTCCGCTGAACTGAGTGCCATGGATCTCTGTTTCCTGTTCTACCAAGAAACAGTTGTAGATACGATACTAAAGATCTCGTCCGTTAGGCCACCCACCCAATCTGCATCCGTAAATTCGTGCAACTTCACTTCATCCGTCTGTCTGTACCACAAGCCGTACTCAGATGTGCCCCTCAAGTATCTCAGGACATGCTTTCCCACCTTCCAAAACAGCTTGGTAGGCTTAACCATCGCTTGACTAAGCTGGTTCATCGCATAGCATATGTTCGGTCTTGCATTTACTAAATACATTAGCGAACCAACCAATTGTCGATAGACAGTAGCATCCACTACCTCTCCAGATGTAGCATCCTCTTTCCCTTTACACTTTTTTCCCTTTTTTGAGAAAAAAAATTCATTTTTTTTTGTTCTTCAACTTTCTAAAAGCCAAAACAATTTTTCTATTTAGAATTTCATTTTACGATAAAAATAAAAGTTGTCGGAAATTTTATTAGCTTTCTATTACTTATTTTTTGGAATTTTTTTATACCCATTTGATATGTCAACTTAGCGTTTCTTTGAGTGTGTGTTTTTTAACAATCAAAGGATTCAAAGAAATCCATGTTAATACGCACTGGTGTATTCTTTGAAACTTTGTGTTTTTGAGAAACAAAATGTGTTACAACAATCTAGACAAAGTCTACTTTAGTTTCTTTATATTTACAAAACTAACTGATGCATATCATAATTTCTATAATTTTTTGAACTGATCCAATATGAATAAATTGCATATTTTGAATATGTTTCGCAACGCATGAAATTTCTCAACATATAAGTTATAAACTAAAAATATAAAAAATACCCATTACAGACGACGGACCAATGTAATGCACCATAATTTTTTCAATTTTTTTTACATTGTATTTTGGAAGATACAAAATATTTATTTAACTGAATCATAATGAATTTCAAAAATTCTTTGCACCCATTTATTACAAAATTAATTAAAATTAGTAAATATTTATGAAATTCCATAAAAGTTATATTTCCTTAACGTTGATTAAATTCTGAAAATGTTTGTCTTGGTTCCGACAGTTAATTCAAAATGTTTCATGGAGTTTAATCAGTCCAAAGTTGAAGATATGTATTCAGAGCTTGGCTCTACATAATTGCAGATGTGTTAGTTCGGCCAAACTTTTTTTAAAGTTCAGCCAAATTGTTTTTTGCACCAACAACCTATCAAGACTAACGACACAAAAGTTCGGCCGAACTTTTACTTGAATTTCTGTCGGCCGGAAAATACAATGAAGCCCCTCCAAAAAAAATAGTTCGTAGCAATATAAATTGACATAAAAGCATTCATTATTTTCGCATAATTTCATATGTTTCTTCATTTGGTCTGATTTTGCAAAGGATTGTTTTCGGTTTAATGACTTTTCTTTGAGATACATTCAAAGGACATTTTTGCAAAAGATTATTTGGGTTTAAGGACATTTCTTGGAGGTATGAGATACATTTTTTGGATTTTTTTGGGCTTCATTTTTTTTAAGGTATTTTCTTTTTAGAGGTTTTTGGCTTAATTTTCATTTTTTTTTAAGGTGTTTTGTTTTTAGAAGTTTTGGACTTAATTTTCATTTGTTTTTTTAAAGTATTTTGTTTTAGAAGTTTTGGGCTTAATTTTCATTCGTTTTTTTAAAGTATTTTGTTTTTAGAAGTTTTGGGTTTAATTTTCAAAGGACATTTTTTAGATGTATTTTGTTTTTAGAGGTTTTTGAACTTAATTTCCAAAAGACATTTTAGGTTTTAAGGTTTTTTTTTTAAAAGTTTTGGGCTTAATTTTCAAAGGACATTTTTTTGGATGTGTTTTTTTTAAGAGGTTTTTGGGCTTAGTTTCCAAAAGACATTTTTTGGACTTAATTTCGAAAGGACTCTTTTAGGCTTAATATTCATAAGACATTTTTTGAAGGTATTTTTTTAAGTGATATTTTTTTAGAGGTTTTTTTGAAGTTTTTTTTAAAGTGGCATTTTTTAAGAAGATGCAATTAATTTTCAAAGGACATTTTTTGGAGGTATTTTTTGAAGTGACATTTTTTTAGAGTACATGTTTTGGGCTGAAGTAAATCTTTTATAATGATTTATTTAAATGATTTTCTGTCTAACTTTTTAAATGAAATTTTTTTGCAGGACTTGGAAGGAAATATTTTGAACTTCATTTCATTTTTATAAGACATTTTTTTCTCAGATTTTTTAAAGTGTTTTGGATTGAAGTATGTATTTTTTGCAAAAAATTTAAAATGAGTTTTTTTTAAATTAAATCTTTTGTGATGTTTTTTTTAATTGAATTTTTGTCTATATTTTTGAAGGAATTTTTTTGAACTTCATACTCTACTATCATGGGAAATCGAAGGGAATTGCACGAGAAAATATGATCGAACAAGAGACCCTGAGGAATGTAGAGAAGAGGGGAGAGAATCTCGCAAAAGAAAGAGAGAATCACTCTCAAATATTGAAAGGGAAAATCAACCTCAACTAGAAGTTGAAGCAGGTATGTAAATGTAAATATTATGAATTTGATATTTAAAATTTTCCTAGTGTAAAATGTGAAGCTTAATTTTTATTTGATGAACTAATTTGGAAAATATTTTGCAATGTAAACAGAGAGAGATATTCCTCAAAACATTGATGATGAGATACAAAATTTTGAAAGAGAAAGTGAAAGAGATATTGAACCAATGATTGAAGATGTTGAAAGAAATTCAAGTGAAGAAATTGAATCACAAAGTATGTACACACACACACACACACACACACACACACACACACACATATATATATATTGAACACATGCACGTATTATTGAAATTATACATATATTTATTAATTTAGTTATTTATTGAATATGTAAACTTATTATGTACTATTCATTCGAATATGTACAGTTGAAATCAATGTCGATGATGAGATGTTAGAAAATGTTGACACTCACACATATGGAGATAAAAGAGTTGATCATTATATACGATATCGTGTTAACCGCATTTTTAATACGTACTTCATAAAGGAAAATGTGACAGTTCAAGCCCAAATGTTGAAAGGTCTCCTATCATTAAGGAAATTAAAAGAAGCTACGACTTTATTGGGTATTCGAAAATCAACAAAAGATTAAAAAAATGAAGGAAAATGTGATACAAAATATAAATAGTGCTATAAATTCAATGAAAAGATCTAGACAAAAAAATGTTTTAGTTGTACGTAGAGAAATACATATAGCAGTGGTTTCATCAAGTACTAAAGAGAATCGCTTGGTAAAATCTATGGCACGAGCATTAGGAACCTCACGAAAAAATTTGCACAAACATTGGAAATTTTGGTTGCAAATAGATGTAAATGATGAACTTGCTTGTTGGAGAGCTATTTGTAGGCAACCATATAAAGATAGACTTGGAGAAAATGTTAAAAAAATAATATATGAATATTGGAAGAACAATTCGCGTGTTTCGCCAACTACAAGGCATGTGATGCGAAGAAGAATAGCACAAAATCAGTACGAAGAACATGAAAAACATTTCTTGGAAACCACTCAGATAGAGTTGTTCAACAAGTTCAAAGAAGAGAATTGTGAAATTCATGTTTCAATCAGTGCTTTTGTTCAACAAAAACCATGGTATGTAAAACCTATCACCGTATGCGACACTTGTTGTTGTTGTTATCATGTGGAATTTAAGTTATATTATAACACATTCCTTAATTTTGGTATAACATTTTGGAAAGATTCACCTCCTTCGTCCACTATCCATGATTTCATATCTCAAATTCTATGTGGAAGAGAAAGCGATGAATTATTCTACGAAAAGAAATGTGTTGGTGGTAAAAAATGTGATGATCATGGAAATTTGACTAAATTTAAAAACAAATATCATACTGATATAAATGATCAATCATTGTCCAACATGAAAGTGAAATGGAAGAGATATGAATATATCCATACATCGATTCAAGGTTCAAATAGTGCTAAAAGAATTGAATTACAAGAAGAAGAAATTTTTGTGATAGATTTTTTGAGAAAGTTTGAGGCAGAAATTTATAAATACACCAAGCATCCCCATAGAGCTTGATCGAAAGACTTGCAATTCAAAAAATCCTATGAAGTTTTCCACCAGGGACCATTTTGTTAGTAATTGATTTTGCAGAAAACTACACATTTGTTCCACAAAAAGAAATTAAGAGTGAATATGATCATTCTGACCAAGTCTCCATGCTCTTCCATATTCTATATCTACATGCTAAACAAATCGTCGATCATATAGAAAGCACCAATGAAAATCGACATGTTATTAAATAATATCACTTTTATATCATTGATGATCATACACATGATATATATTGTGTACAACACTATTTTGGAAAGATTTATGACTCCTTGAAAAGTTGTGGAATAAAATTCAATGAACATTAGATATGGTGAGATGGATGTGCATGTCAATTCAAATCTTCACGGTAATTCTTTTGGTTGTGTTGTCTTCATAAGAAAACCTGCATTAAACATTGTTGGAATTTCTTTGAGACTGGCCATGGAAAAGGAGAACTTGACAGTGCAGGGGCATGCATAAAACAAGCACTTCAAAGATATCAAATGAACCCCTCTGCAAACCAACTTGTGGACGCTAAAGAAGTTGTTAAATGGTGCATTGCTTCTCTAAGCCATGAGACTAACCGATCAAGGGAAGTGCGAAGGTACATTCAATTCAATTTATAATGGATATCCAATTTTAAATAGTGTACATTTATCACAATGATTATCTTTTGTTACACCATTTTTTGGTCATCTAACCCATTATCATTTGATGAACCCAAGTACACCATGTAAGACCAATTTTACCCTAAGTAAAATTGCTTTCACCACGTGAAATAACTTATTCGTTTATACTTCCCGGTCATATTTAACCCAAAACAAGGAAATTAATTAAATAAACCCTTATTTATTTAATTATTTCCTAAGAATAAGTTATTTAAATCATTATTTAAATAATATTCTTAGTTAAATTTGACTAAATCATCCATAAATAATTAAATAAACCATTATTTATTTAATTATATTCCCATCATTCCCTTAAAATGATAAATAAATCATTTATTTATTTATTATTTATAAATAAAGGAATTGACCCAAGTCAAGAATCATTTTCCCTCCAACAAATATAATAAAATATTCCTAAAGGGTGCTTCTAGAATTCGATTAATAATATTTTATTCATGCACCGAGTTCTAGACCGCCCTAATATTTTGTTATAAATAGAAGGGTTTTCCCCATTCATTAGTCACCTTCATTGCATTAGATCACACTAGATTTACTCTTGGTCACCATTTTCCATTTTTGCTTTGTGAGCTCCCATTGAGTTCTATGTTTGCCAGGGTTTTTCTACCACAATAAGAGAGAGGAATTTTAGATTTGGAACGCTGAGGACTTTCAAGAACCCATCCCATTGAGGAGAACCGGAAAACACCTTTCTTGTTTTCCTCTCAGGTCCCCCATTCTTTAATATAATACAAATTATTCTTTTAAACACTTTGTTCTTGTCTTGTCTATTGGATGCATGAAGCCATATTATATTTTATCTGCTTAATGTCTTTTTGTGCTTAGATTTGAATTTTTGCAGCAAACTTAAAGATATTTTGCAGCCATAATAGATGTTAGGGCTATTTGTTATGCGTACCTAAAGTGATCTTTTACGATGAAAGATTTATACTAACAATTGGCGACTCCACTGAGGATTTATTTTACGACAGTTGTCGTTTTATATATTCCTGCATATCCAGCTGTTTCAGACCCTAGGGATTCTCTTCCATTTTCTGTTTTCCCTATTTTTATGGTTTTTTTCACCCTTAAAACCCTCAAATAGTCAAATTTTTAACTTCTGCGTGTTTCTGGCCTTATTGCACAGGTGACAGACATCAGCCGCAGCTGAGACGACAAATTTTTATGAAATCTGCCGCTGAGACAGCCGGATCTACAGGTCGCACTTATCAGCCCAAAAAGTACGACCTGAGCTTCAGGACACACTTTTCTGCCCCAAACCTGTGACTTGGACTGAAAACAAGTCAGAACCTGCGACGTGCACTTTTTCTGCAAATTTTTTAGCACTCTTTCTAGGTTTGTCTGAAGCTTCTATCAAGGTTTTCCAGCCTCCATCTCTACCCATTTATACTTGTAATTAATATGATTCACTCAACTAAGAGGGAATCTTTCCCCTTAGGGCTCTAGTACCCTCCACTTTTTGTGGGAGAGTCTTTGTTGTTTCAGAAGTCTAAATTTTCAGAGTTTCAGCTTTATTTTTCTCAGATCTGATACCTCCATTTCAGATCCCTTTAGATCAGCTCTTCCCCCTCTCAAATCACCTCATATCGTTTTGTTTGGGTTCCTTTCCATGGCCACCGCCTTGTCTCTTCTATTTTTAGCTGATCTCCTCCTTTTTAGCAGCAACCTTGCCTCTGCCTATTTGCTGTTCTCTGCACCACTTTTTCAGCAGATTTCTCCTTTAGATCCTAGTCCCTCCTAACATTAGATCTATTGGCCTCCTTTTTGCGTGCTTGGCTTAGTTTTTTCCCTCTTATGGACTATTTTTGAGAGACTCGCCTTCTGGGGTTACATTGACGCATTAGTAGCTGTTAATTTTATGTTATTTTAGTTTTATTTACTGCAGATTTATTTTCAGTTACACATCACACTTTTTATTTTACTCTAAAAAACGTCTAGTTTTAAACAATTAAAATTAACGCACACCACACACTGAACCTAAGTGAAGAAGCGCCTGGTTAACACCACCTGGAAAAGACTTTAAAATCAATTTTCACTGCACCTCTCTACCCTTGACCTCATTTTATTTTTCCCCTCCCTGCCCTTGTCGGTTTTTCTTCTTCCCATCATCATTGCGCCCCCAAGGCGCCTCTCCCGGAGACTTCTTGGCCTTCACCCTCAGTTTCCGATCGGTCGACTTCCTCCTTCCCGTCGTTTTCGAGTAAGTCCTCCCTTGAGTTCGCACTCTGACTCTTCTTCTGATTGTTCAGGTTCTCCCCCTACTTCGGGTTCACCCTCTTTTATCTTCACCATGTCTAGTTTAGGACCTAGCCCTAACCCCGATTCTCCCGCTGGGTCCATTTCCAGTGGAACCACCACGGGACCTACCTTGACTGCCCCATTACTCCCATATATGGCCGGCCTCATTCTTCCCGATTTCAATTAGCTGATTAATGATCCTATTCGCCACGATGTTATTTGGCCTGCTATGCCAACTAAGCTCCCCTCTGACATTCCCAAGTTCGAAGGCCTTGCTAGTGAAGATCCCTCTAACCATATCCAATCTTTCCACATGTGGTGTTCCTCCAATTCCATCACCGATGACTCCATCCATCTTCGTTTGTTCCAGCGCACGCTTACAGACGAAGCTTCCAAATGGTATGTTGATCAAGCCACCTCTTCCCATACCACCTTTGTGACCATTTCCCAAGCATTTTTATCCCATTTCTAGCTCCCTCTCTGATACGACACTGGCACTGAACTCTTAACTTATTTCCATCAATCCTCTTCGACCCGCCTTTCTTCTCATGTCCAGGAATGGCGGCGAAGACGGAGCTTGTGTCGCACTCCCCCCTTTGAAGATCGGATTTACATGGACTGGTTCCTTCGCTCTCTCTTACCACCCATTGGAAAATATGTCGCATCCCATTTTCCCCAAACCGAGGAAGCCGCCCTCCAAATAGCCTTGAAATATGACCTTATCTACGCCCAATCTGGTTATGTTTTTACCATCCTTCCTGACCTTCCCAATCCCGGTGGCCCTAATGCCTCAAGGGCATCTCACTCTGCCGATGGTATCATTGGAGCCCTATCACATACCTCTGCCCAACCTCTTCCGGGCCATGGATTCCCTCCAGGGGCCAGCCTCTCTGGCACTTTTTCCCCTCCAGGTAGCATGTATTCAGGCTACGGCATGCCTCCTCCTTTTTCCCACCCTACACCTTATCCGTATCCGCAACCTGGTGTCCCAACCCCTCCAGCATTCGGACCTCCCAATCCCTTGCCTTTTCCACCCATGCAACCGCACTTACTACCCCCTCCAGGAAAAGTCTTTGCACAGCGGGGGGCACCTAATTTTCTTCCTTCTCAAAGATAGAGGAAACACAATCAATCTGCCCCTGGTAATCGTTGACCCAATCCTTCAAGTATTGATCCTCACACTGCTACCCAGCCACAGGGTTCTCAGCCCAAGCCGAACAGGTCACTTCGCACCAATAAGCCCTGTTCGTGTTGCGGTGTTTATGGTCATTACACTCACGATTGTCCCTTATTACCACAAATGCGACAGATGTGGGACTCTTAGGCCACTGTGCGGGGACAAAATTCCTCCCCTACTGTCCCTACTACCCCTGCTACTTCTCAAACTGCTGTATTTACCGATCCTTTCCCTCAACAAGGATTTGTGGCCACTCAAATCACTCAACCTTCCCCTTCTGGTTCCTCTTATTACCAGATTCTCATGATGGCATCTGACCCACCTCTCACCATCGACCTCAACCTTCAAACTCAGTCCCATCAGTATTTCATGCCTCCTGTTCCCTCTATCTCCGAGTCTCCATATTCAGGTCCTATAGAGCCTCTTTCGACACCCGATGGTTCCTTACCAATCCCTCTGCCCCAAGCTGTGGTTCATCCCAAGAATCATAAGGGACCATTATGCAGAAACGCTACCCCTGGTCGGGCTGCCCATTCATACAGCATAGTAGATGACCTGGCACAATCTCCTGCTGCCATTTCAACACTGGAACTTCTCCAGTCGTGTCCTTCTCAAAAGAAGGCTCTACTATCTACCATAGGTGCTATAGATCCTGCTGATGACCAATTGATTGTTTTTGACGCCCATTAGTTAGAGTCTCCTCCTCTTCCTACTTCCGTAGCTTTCCAAATCTCAATCAAAATCCGAAACGCTAACATTTCCCGGTGCATCATTGATGAGGGAGCATCCACTTGTGTAATGTCTGCTTCGGTTTGGGAACAACTTGGATCTCCTGAGCTGGCCACTTCCACAATCACCCTTCATGCGTGGGATGGCCATGCCTCCCAGTCCATTGGCCTCTTCCATAACTGTCCTATCACCCTTGCAGGAAAGACTATTTGTGTCTACGTTGAAGTTATCGACACCCCTCTTGACTATAACCTTCTTTTAGGGCGTAGTTACACCTATGCCATGTCTGCCGTCCCATCCATAGTCCACTACAAGATTTTTTTCCCGCATAATGGAAAGATTGTCACCATCGACCAGTTGACGTATCATGAACCAAAATCTCATGCTTCCCCTGAGTCCACCATCTCTCCTGTCACCAAAAAGCAAGTGGTTGATTCTTTGACCAGTGTTTCCCCCGACGTCTACAAAGACTCCTTCTTGCTTGGAACTTTCCCAGGTCCTCCCCCTCCTTCTGTCTCTGATCCCAGCTTGGCGAATGTTTGCATGATGCAATCGTCTCAAGCCAACCTTAAGCAGCCCGTTTTGGCTAGTTAGCAACCTCAATCTCACCCACCGCAACCCGCTCCTAGCCCTTTGCCTCAGCCAGCTGGACCTCTCCCTTCTGACCCTTCCCCCACTGCTAATACCCCTGCGCCTCTCTACCCTCCTGGGTCGGTTCCACCAAGTCTCAACCATCTTGGAGCCATCCCTTCTGGCCATTACTCCACTTGTCAGATACCATTCCTAGCTCCCCCACCAAGACTGTACACGGTAACTATCATGGCCACCCTCTCTCTTCCTAACCCGACCCTTGGGATTCCCGTCTGGTACCTTCACCCTCCAGCCGCTACCTTGGCTGGTCAACCCAAAAATTATCTTGCTTTAACCCTGGTTCAATCGATCCCCATGAATTCTCCCACTGAAATAGTGTCTCAGTCCCCTCAACAAGACCCACCTCTTGTTGCGACTACTTCAGGTAAGAATGGCAAAGCTCATAGGGGGGCATCAAAGGAAAAGGCTGCCCCGACAAACCCTACCCATCCTCGACCTCCAAAGCATACCATCCAATGTGCTTTGTGTGATGTTTTCAGACACGCCACCCATAACTATCCTAAACTGCCTCATCTCAAGCCCATGGTTAACGTCACGTTCCCTGAGTCCACGGTCTCGGAAGCCTCTGTTCCTTCTGCAACTGTGGCCAAGAACCCCAATACTATTCACACCAACCACCCCTGTGTTTTGTGTGAGATCCATTTCCATTACACCCACCTTTGTCCCCGCCTCGACGACTTCCGCTCCTCTCTAGTCGCGGTCCGCCAATTCGAGGCCAAGCGCAACGATTCCACCTATCCCCTCTTTACGCGTTTTGCTTCAGAAAAACTACAAGACATGACTGCTCCAATTGACATTCCCCCTCCCGATGTCACGATGATGGAGCCTTCATCCACCATTTTCTACCTATCATCATCCATGAGACCCTCAGGGAACATTCCCTCTGAATCCTCCCTTGTTGTTTCGCTTGACCTTCCTTCCGCAATCACCTTGGGCTCAAAATCGGTAGATCCTTTATCTGCCTACTCTTCAGTCACCCCTTGTGATGATGCGCATGTGAACCTCTCTTCTCATGATGATGAGTTAGGTAGCTTCATTGCGTCAGGTGGTCTTTCTTCCACCAGTCACCCCATCTTCTATCACAATGATGACATTATGGAAGGAATCATCTCCCCTGACTTTACATATTCCCCCTTACATTGACCCCATGCATTCACACCACATACACCTTGTGGCCATTCCATTGAAACTCAATGTTTAAGTAAGGGGGTACCCATATTTGAGAGACCAAGAGCAGCAATTCTCCACAAATCTCCTAGTGTATCTGGTCGTGCCGATTTTAGTACCATTATTCTTCCACATTTCGAATAACCTCTAGAATCCCATATCACTTTGGATCACTCTAAGGATGATACCCCTTATCGTTCCTTCATCTTCCAACAACAACCCAGTTTCTTAGACATTGTTGTTGACCAATCTATCAGTTTTCTAAGAGAGCATCAGTTCATTATCTCCAAATCCTGTTTTTGGGATAGTGACACCATGTATGCCAACCCAGAAACTTAAATTCCATTTGATTCATATATTCAGTACTACAAGAGATTGGTAATCCTCCATTTCCTTTCTCAAGCTGCATAACCATAACAACAACAAATGGCGCACCACATCATTAAAATGTGTTTAGATCCCCCTTTTCCTACATACATTTTGGCATGACCACAACATGCTTGGGGGCACCTAGGCCCCTCAACCATACAAATCCTAGATCTCAGCCAAAAACAACCCTGAAACCCCGTTTCTCTGATAGGTTTCACTTTTCAGGTCATTTCCTGGGATAAGTCGCATTTTTTTGCCCAGTACCTGCTACCTAGGTCGCAGAACAGACCCCAAAAAGTGTGACCCGGCCTGTCCATGAGCTCTGGGTACCTATTATTTTTTAGTACCTTGATACTTCATTAGAACACATTGTATCCACGAAGGGTCTATTCATCTCTCCTCCAAATCGAATTTCTTCACTTACAACACTTGTACTTGGGGCACCACTTTGCCTCCTTACTTGTCTTTGTTCATGTTGATTTTCGTCATGAGATACCCTATTGTACTCATGTTTTTATGGTCCCCAATTGGACCTTCACTGTGTGGTAGCACCATCGAGTCGCCCTTGTTTAGAGCATCCGAGTTGAGTCATCATCGCATTTATGGAGTCTATCCCAAGTCCCTTTGTATCCCTCTATAGTCCTCCATCCATTCTTGATTCGTCCCTCTCTCATGTCGCACATTATGGCCTTCAGTACCCCTGTCCCCTATCCCTCATGATATTGTGTCAGTCGCTGCCAATCCATTCATGCCCTTTATGCTCTAACAAGGGAAGTCGTCCAACTGCTCCTCTGTATCCCTCATTCCACCATCATCATCAGTGTCTACTTGTTTGTTGCTCTATTATTTTCCCTCGTGCCTTAGTTGGGGTTCCCTTATTGCCTCACCTATGGCGGACCTACTTCTGTCGACATCAGCTCATTTACTCCAGAAGCCAGGTCTAGGGGTAGTGTACCTTGGTTCGATATCTTCTCAGCATGATCGTGAGCTATACACTTCATGGTCCAGTGATGCAGTAATAGCTATTGGTGATTCCCGGGCATGTGTGAGATGTCTCAACCCTCATGAGGGGGTGGCCCTGTAGGTAGCCACCCACATGCCTGAATGACTTCTTCATTTCAGCCCTTGATGCAACTCCTCCGATTTGATGATATTGGCCTCAGCTGCTTGCAACGCCTCTTCGATTTGCATGTATCACTCAGATTTTGCGAGCCCTTCCCTGTGTGTAGGGGGCATTTGGGCGTATTTGTATCTCATGTACTAAAATATTCTTTTATAAGTCCTGACGGTTATCCTAGGCATCACATGTATGTGGGATTCATCATTTTATTTTGCTGGCTCATGTTTAAACTAGCACATGTTTACTTATTGCGTTCTGTGGTTCTCCGGGCGCCTTCTTCTTTGTACTTTGTCTCGGTGGGCATAGGTATGCCTCCCCCGCCGCCTTTAGCATATGTACCACTTCATAAACTAGATACTTGTTGCACCTGTAAGTCTCATCTCCTCAGGGTCTAGTCCTTTAGCACCTTCGTCTACCTTACATTCCTCTCTCTCATTTCCCTCTTATTGTCTAGTGATTGAGCTCTTACAACGTACTTCGTTCATACGATTTTCTCCTAACACTCGTACGTAGGGGGGCAATATGTTACACCATTTTTTGGTCATCTAACCCATTATCATTAGATGAACCCAAGTACACCATGTAAGAAAAATTTTACCCTAAGTAAAATTGCTTTCACCACATGAAATAACTTATTCGTTTATACTTCTCGGTCATATTTAACCCAAAACAAGGAAATTAATTAAATAAACCCTTATTTATTTAATTATTTCCTAAGAATAAGTTATTTAAATCATTATTTAAATACCATTCTTAGTTAAATTTGACTAAATCACCCATAAATAATTAAATAAACCATTATTTATTTAATTATATTCCCATCATTTCCCTAAAATGATAAATAAATCATTTATTTATTATTTATTTATAAATAAAGGAATTGACCCAAGTCAAAAATCCTTTTCCCTCCAACAAATATAATAAAATATTCCTAAAGGGTGGTTCTAGAATTCGATTAATAATATTTTATTCATGCACCGAGTTCTAGACCACCCTAATATTTTGTTTTAAATAGAAGGGTTTTCCTCATTCATTAGTCACCTCCATTGCATTAGATCACTCTGGATCTACTCTTGGTCACCTTTTCCATTTTTATCTTGTGATCTCCCATTGAGTTCTATGTTTGTATGAGTTTTCTACACCAACAAGAGAGAGGAATTTTAGATCTGAAACGCTCAGGACTTTCAAGAACCCATCCCATTGAGGAGAATCAGAAAACACCTTTCTTGTTTTCCTCTCAGGTGCCCCTTTTCAACATTATGGGTCACAAACTATTCTTTAACACTTTTGTTCTTTTTGTCTTGTTCATTGGATGCATGGAGCCACATATATTTTATCTAATAATGTATTTGTGCTTTGATCTAAATTCTGCAAGTGTGCCAGGATACTTAAAGATATTCTCATGTTCATACCCATGTTAGGTTATTTGTTTAGCTAAAGTGATCTTTATGACTAAAGATTCATAATTAACATATTGATGGTATTTTGATATCATATTTACATTCTTCTTTGAATTTTCCATATATAGGTTTTTTTGGCATATTGGGATCGAATATGTAGATAGATCAATTGGAAATGACGTTGAAACAATAAAAGGGACTCGAAAATTGCATTCAATTAAAACAATTTTGTCCACAAATGTGTTTGCATTGGATAAAAGAAAATATTCTTGTTTTTGTCATGTTTGCATAGACAACATAGAATCCAATGATGTTTGTGAAAGAAAAATGTATGTAAAAGGTTGGAAACATATCGAGTTGAATGCAAGGGGGGAAATGTTCATTGCAATGTTTAAAGAAATGCAATCAGAGGAGACTACAATATGATTTGATGGTGATCGAGTTTTTGATCTTGTTAGAGAAGGTAACATTTGAATTTCTTTCAAATGATAGAGATCTAGAAATAGATACTAACATTATTTTAAAGTTAATTTTTCATGTTAATTATGATCTAAATTTAAATACATAAGTTTTTTTTTTTTGCGGGAGATGTTTTTGTTGTAATTGTACCTACTGACAATGATGAAAATGTGAAGTATTATTTGATGCATTGCACTGAAAAAAAGACGAAATTATTAGGAAATTATAATGATCATGGCTTTCCATATGACAGAGGATCTATTATACTGAAAGGTTATTTTTTCAGACAAACTAGTCAAAGTGGGGACTTTATTTACTTGGAAGACTATGAAACTAATTTCATAAGTTTTCAATATAGTCACTTGGTGTGTGCAACACGCATAAAGTTTATAGAGGTTCAATCAAAGAAAAAACGAAAATTAAGAAATGGAAAATGTCAAAATCCGATCATGAACGAATCATTGAAGGTGGCATTCCATTGTAAATTTTTTTGATTGAACTGCCCAACAATTTCTTCTCTTTGGATTCATGTTTTAGAATTTCCAGAACTCAACTAAAAATTGAACCGCCTTGTTATGTTATCGGTGCAAGTGTTTGGACATGTAAATTGTTTTGGCACATGCACACTAGTATCAACTGAAAGTAGCTTTTCTATACATGAATTGATGAAAAATGTTGCATGTATTGGATATATATATGTTCTAGAATGCAATTCAATGAAATTAGCTTTTCTATGTGCATTGATGAAAAATGTTGCAAGTACTGGATATATGTGTTCTAGAGGTATTGGATATATATATGTTCTAGAATGAAATTAACT
This sequence comes from Pinus albicaulis, assembly GCA_034641835.2. NCBI lineage: Eukaryota > Viridiplantae > Streptophyta > Pinopsida > Pinales > Pinaceae > Pinus > Pinus albicaulis. The sequence goes on from CM076581.1 coordinate 485,773,452, forward strand.
GAAAGTAATTTTTCTATGTGCATTGATGAAAAATGTTGCAAGTACTAGATATATATGTTCTAGAATGCAATTAACTGAAAGTTGTTTTTCTATGTGCATTGATGAAAAATGTTGCACGTACTGGATATATAGATGTTCTAGGAAATTAATTGAAAGTAGCTATTCTATGTGCATTGATGAAAAATGTTGCACGTAGTGGATATATATATGTTCTAGAATGAAATTAATTTTTCAAGTAGTTTTACTATGTGCGTTGACGAAAAATGTTTCACGTACTGAATATATATGTTCTAGAATGAAATTAACTAAAATTAGCTTTTCTATTTGCATTGATGAAAAACGTTGAAGTACTGGATATATATGGTCTAGAATGCAATTAACTGAAAGTAGCTTTTCTATATGCATTGATGAAAAATGTTGCACATACTAGATATATATGTTCTAGAATGGAATTAATTGAAAGTATCTTTTCTATACATGCATTGATGAAAAATGTTGCACGTACTAAATATATATACATTATAGAATGCATTTTTAAAATTTTATGATTGTTTGACACATCTAACAAGACCTAGAATCTTATGATTGTTTATATATATATATATATATATTGTAATTCAATCGTTTTAACATATATATTCAAACATGTACTTAAATCATTTCTACATGTACATATATTCATGTGAATTATTTTTTGTTTGGAAAATGACATCTTGAATTTAAAAAAAAAACATTATATCATAATCACATGCCAAATATAGTTCAACCATCCAAAACATGAGTTTTAAATACAAAACATTATATCAAAACATTACTTCACATGCCAATTGTAGTTCAACTATCCAATAAAAACAAAACATTATATCACATGCCAAATGTAGTTCAACCATCCAAAACTTAATTTTTAAAAATAAAACATTATAGATCACAGCATTAATTCACATATAAAATGTAGTTCAACCATCCAAAACTTAAGCTTTAAAAAAAAACAAATTATAACACAACATTACTTCACATGCCAAATGTAGTTGAACCATCCAAAGCTTGAGTTTTAAAAACAAAACATTATAGATCACAAGTATCAAGTATCAAGTAACATTACTTCACATGCCAAATGTAGTTCAACCATAACACTGTAAAAACAAAAAAAATTATAACACAACATTACTTCACATGCCAAATGTAGCTCAACCATCCAAAACTTAGGTTTAAAAACAAAAATTTATAACACAACATTACTGGACATCACATGGAAAATGTAGTTCAACCTTCCAAAACTTGAGTTTTAAAAACAAAACAAATTATATAACACTATAACATTACTTCACACATGGCCAAATGTAGTTCAACCATCCAAAACTTAAGTTTTAAAAACATTATATATCACATGCACATGTACCAAATGTAGTTCACATAAAATATGTCTAAATTTTGTAGATCTCACAAGTATCAAGTATCAAGTTATATATGACTACATCTAGATAAGACTATATATAAAAAAATAAATTGAGGAATAAATCTATTGAAAATATAATGTTGCACATGTGCACGTGCATCATTCATCAAATATATATGGATGTAGTGTCTCTCCCAGCAAAGTCACGATCCTCAAGCTATCCTGCGAAGCATGGGGAACCTATAGACAATGTGTACAAACATTAAAATTTAATGTTTTAAAATTGAGTGAAAATATATAGAACTTCATGTAAAAAAAACAAAATGTAGAAAAAAAATCATGCAATACCTCATGAGGTTCCCTCTCCATTTGTTCCTCATCTACTAAAACTTCCCCCACAGGAACATCTTCAACAGTAAACTGTACAATATATATATATATATATATATATATATATATATATATAATTCAAATGAAAATGCATATATAAACTTATTTTCAATAATTTAAAAAAAATTAGACAACTTGATCAAATGGTTGAAATGGTGTGGATGTTCCTATCTCCATCGCTACAGTCCGTGGAGAAAAGAAATCCTCTATAGGAACCTAAAATTCAAAAAAATTAAAAGTATAAAATAACTCAAGATCAAGATCTCAATTTATAATAAAACTTTTGAACTTCAATCTATAAATTATAACTTAAAAACATATATTTAAGTGAAAAATTGAATACTTCTGCTAGTGGATTTAACACATCTCCTAAGAGAGGCTCCAAAAGAAAATCTCCAAAAACCTAAAATTCTAAAAATTGAAAATAACTCAAGATCTGTAGATATCAATTTATAATAAAAATTTTAAACTTCAATTTATAAATGATAACTTAAACACATATACATATTTAAGTGAAAAATTTAATACTTGTGCTAGTGGATTTGGCACATCTCCTAAGAGCGGCTTGGAAAGAAAATCTCCAAAAACCTAAAATTCAAAAAAATTAAAATAACTCAATATCTAGATATATCTCATTTTTTAATGGAACTTTTTGAGGTGGAATATATAACTTAAAAACATAAATTTTAAAAGTGAAAAATTGTTCATACTTGTGATGGTGTATTTGGCACATATCCCAAGGAAGAAGAAGGTACCATCATCCCAAAAACATCAGATAGAATCAGAATCTATTAAAACATTTTATTATATATATGTACATGTACATGTGTGCACAATTATTTATTTTAAAAATGTTTCATCATGTTTCCATATATATAATAATAGATAAAAAAAAATTGTACATCATCATGTGTTCACTTAAAAAACACTAACATTTGCCAACATATCTTGATGGTGAGAACCATCTTGATTGTATGATTGATGGTGAGACCCATCTTGATTGTTTGAACCCGAGGCTCTGACCATGATATTAACATTTTCTTCATTCATCAAGCCTGACAACTGCAAATGGTGTTAACATATAATGATACATTTTTTTTAGATTAATGTATACAAATAAATGTATGTATATATGTATTTATTACAAATTGTACATCATGTGTTAAAATAATTGAACCTTAACCATTAACACATACCATTCCCATGCCCTCTTCCTCATGAACAATTAGGTCTTGCCAGCCATTGCGACAATTCTTTGCATATGTTTTGAGATCTTCAACACTCATGTTGTCAATCTCTTTATCTATATAATACACAAAATTAGCATGTGCAATCTCATGTGCTCTTTGTTGATTCAGACAAACATCAACTCCACTAAATCCACTGTGAACATTGTCAATGATGACATCCATTGCTTCTCGACTAATTTTAGAAGTGGCATCCATCTCTAACTGTAAGTTTTGACACGAAGAGGTCGACTAAATAATGGTGGCTTAGGTCGAGGTAACTCAAAATCACGCCTAACACCCCTATGGTCACACAATAAACCTTTCCCAAAACCAAAAAATTCAAAGGGAAGGGCATTGTAATTAGGTTTCATTTGCAAAAATAATTCTGCATAAAATAATTTTGCAAAATAAAGCGGTACCTTGTCGTTCCATAGGAGTCTTCCATAGGCCACAAGGTGTCTATCATACAATTAGCGAGCTATATGAGGGTGCTTGAAATATTTCACCTTCAACATCTTTATTTTCGACCCTTATTTGAAATTAAACATAGACTTGGCCATTTCTGTTCTAACTCTTTGTTTAACAACCTCCCAATTATCGAGAGCCATCATTGTTTCCTTTCTTTTTCTCATCACTTCTATAAAAGTATTAGTGGTTGGCCCAAGCTTTTATAACACATATACTAGTTTGCTTAAAGAGTGTGTAACTATTTCCAAGCTTTGTCGACTCTTAGTAGGTAGAGTCAAAGCCACAAGATATCTCTTCAATTTTGCATGAATATGTTGACACCATTTTAAGGTGCATTGCTACATTTTTGTTTCCCAAGGTATATTAGAAATGTCAGATGAATAAGTCATGGTTAGTGAACAACCTTCTTCTTGAATGATGCATTCTACCCTACATCTTTTTTGAGCAACATTTGGAGAAAAATTTTCAGCCTCTGCATCAATATATAAAAGTTTGTATATTAAAAAAACACATGTAAACAAATTTGTACAAATTGAATGAAAATAATATTCAAATTGATGGCCACCTCGATGTGGTTGGCTAGCATCTTGCCCACCCTGAGACTATTGAGAACCAGAATGACCCTGTTGAGAACTAGAATGACCACCGATTGGTTGAGGACCAACACGATCATCCATTGATTGGCCTCTGGGGGAATACGTATCACCACCTTCACAAAATCAACCAACACTTATTGATGGCCCTCCAAGGGAATGCGAACCACCACCAACTTCATGAGACGAGAGAGAAACTTCATAAAAAAATATGAATTTATAATCAATTCAAAAATACATTCATACATATTAATACATGTACATATTCATTGATTAAATTGTGTGAACCATACCACGATTGCGTGAACTATGGACATGATCCATTGATGGAGTACACACCCTTGTCCTCTTAGCTTCTAAAAAATAAAAAATGAAACTTATTAACAACTAATTTAACTCACAAAATTGATAAAAAATCAATTCCATATGTACACACATGTATGTATATGTATGGAGATTTAAGATTATATTTAAATACCATGAACATCCCTCGATCCCTGATCCCCCTCTCTTGTAGAGATATGGGATTCTATTGATATTTGTCGTTAATCCTCCATGATATATATATCTACAGTGGACATTTACAATTTTTCTTTTTAATTACTATTTAAAATAAATTCACAAAAAAATTCAGAAATTAATGTAATTTATTGAACACAAATTATGTAAAACACAACTTTCAAAACACTAATTCATGTATGAAACTCAATTTAAGCAAAATCAATTATAAAAATGTTAAGTTCACCAAATTGTGCTTTACATGGTGGGAGCACACTTGGCATAAAATTGAAAAAAACAGATGGTCATTAAAAATAAGCGTAAAACTCCATTTAAACAAAAAATTGTTGAAGTCCTCACATTTTAATTTTATAATACTGTGAACTTCACCACTTGTTGCAAATGTGAAGTTCACCAAGTTGTGCTTTACATGGTGTGGTGGGAGCACACTTGGTATATAATTGAAAAAAACACATGGTCATTAAAAAAGACGCATTTATAAGTACAAAACACACACATATCCATGATATGTTACAATGTTCATCAATAAATTTTGAAGGAGCGTCTCAACACTAATTCATCTTTGAGAGATGAATCTTGAATTTTTGAAGAAGAGCGTCTCAAAACCAATTCATCTTTGAGAGATTAATCTTGCATTGCAATTTCCCCATATAATTCTTATTCATCTATTAATTCATTTTTGATAGATGATTCCTGAATTTCCATTGCCCCACACAATAGATCGGCAGACATCTTATTCACATTTGTATAATGTCTTCTACTAAAAAATTGAAATTGGCTAACAATATTTTTATATTTTCCGTGTAGTTTTTTTAGCCTGTCCTTCTTAACTTGGTACACACCTTTCATATAGTTTCACACAAGTTCGAAATTGGTGAAAACTACAATTCCATTTGATCCATACTCCCTAGTTGTTCCCAAGCCTTCTATAAATGCAATATAATATGCCTCATTGTTTGTTGTTATTCCTGGTATATTCATTTTCCTTTGGATGACCTTGCTAGTTGCAATATTGGAAAGCACATATGTAATCACTACTTTCCCTGGATTGAGATATCAAGAAACATCTATGGATAATGTCTATTTTTCAACCATATTTAGTGGGTTTTTTTTCCTTGAAAAAAAACAAATTCATTAAAAATATATTAAATTAACATTTATTGCAAATTCATGGGATAAATGACACATGTGCATGGTTTATCTTAAATTTTGACTTAAATTTTATGGTAGAATTCACATCTACAAATGAGATGCATTAAATATTACATTTCCTAGAGTTTAAGAAGTTACCAAGCACATATGTGGTTCTAGCATGGTTTTCCCTGAAAGTTACTGTTAAATATGCTGATAGAAAATCACAACAAGGCAACAATTGCCTTGAGATGAGATCCAGGGCTTCATCCTTTGGGTATGAAAGTGAGATTAGGGATACTATTATACAGAATGTAGGAGCTGCAGATTAAAAAACTCAATAACAAACTAAAATCCTATGGAAATTCGTGACACTTTTGGTTAAGTTTTGGTATTAAATTTGTGAATTAATAGGGGAAAGCGTAGATTCTGGATCTGTCTGTGAGAGATCAACACTGGGGTTCAAATTAGAATCAACAAAGTTTACCTTGAATTAATGGGAGAAAACCTTTAGTTTTGTGTGAGGTAGCAACATTTACATAGTTTTGGTCTTTGTAACATAAAAACAACTAGCTATGGTGATTAATGAAGTTATGTAAAAAGTCACACCTTTATGAGTTTATGGGAGAAATGAAATAGAAATGACACATGCCTTAAGGTTTGCCTAAAATTTTATGGGAGAAGGGGAGAAATGCCACATGTACAAGGTTTGCCTTAAAGTGGTTAGTGGTTTATGGATGTTAAAATGAAGAACTTATATTTCTGTTCCAAAGATTGACTGTAGGGGCATTTACTGGATATACCTTTAGTTTTTGGGAGAAATGACATTTACATTGTTTGCAAAATTCTTCTATGCACTTACGAAAACAACTAGTTGTGGTGGTTGATAGTGTCTTAAGTCTTTTTAAGGTTTTGGCAGGAAAGTAAACAAAGGTACCTTTTATTAAATTTTTGTAGGTACATAGGAGAAAGGGAAAATGACTTGTCTCTTAAGTTTCATGAGGGTTATTAGTTTAATAGATGACCATCTTAGAAAAACTACTATTCTGTTCTAGAATTGACTGTAGGGGCATTTACTGGATATGTCACCTTTGAGAAAAGATGAGATCCAGAGGCTACCTGGCCCTTTATAGACTCTACCTTTAGAACTTGTATAAGTTAACTCTCAACAGACAGACTAAAATCCTATGGAAGTTCAAAATCCTTTGAAAGTTCAGCCACTTTAGGTTCAATTTTTAGGCCTTAAAGTTTACCTTGAATTAATGAGAGAAAGCCTTTAGTTTGAGGGAGAAATGACATTTACATGGTTTGCAAAATTATTTTATGCACTTACTAAAATAACTAGTGGTAGTGGTTGATGAAGTTATGTCAAAAGTCGTGCACCTTTATGAGTTTGTGGGAGAAATGAAAAATTGAATTATAGTTTATGGGAGAATTAAAATAGAAATAACACATGCCTTAAATTTTGCCTAAAATTTTATGTGAGAAGGGAGAAATGACACATGTACAAGGTTACCTTAAAGTGGTAGTGGTTTATGGATATTAAAATGAGAGCTTTTATTTATGTTCCGGAGATTGAATGTAGGGTCATTTATTAGATATGTCACCTTTGAGAAAATATGAGATACAAAGGCTACTTGGCCCTTTATAGACTCTGCCTTTAGAACTTCTAGAAGTTAAAACTCAACAGACAGACTAAAATCCTATGGAAGTTCAAAATCCTATGAGAGGCTACCTATCCATTTACATGAAATGACATGCCTTAAGAAAGAATGAGATCCAAAGGCTACATGGCCCTTTACATCCTTAAGAAAGGATGAAATCTAGAGGCTAACTAGCCCTTTATAGACTCCTTTAGAACATGTAGAATTTAAGACTCAACAAACAAACTAAAATCCTACGGAAGTTCAATGACTTTAGGTTCAATTTTTAGGCCTTAAAGTTTGACTTGAATTAATGGGGGAAAGCCTTGAGTTTGGGGGATCCTATCCTATGGAAGTTCAACTACTTTAGGTTCAATTTTTAGGCCTTAAAATTTTCCTTGAATTAAAGGGAGGAAGCCTTGAGTTTGGGGGATCCTATCCTATGGAAGTTTAGCTACTTTAGATTCACTTTCATTTTAGTTTACTTGAATTATTTTGACTATTTGTTTATGCTTTGAAATATTTTCACAAAATTTGTCGGAAAATAACCACATGCTTTGCAATTTTTCTTAAAGTGGTTGCAGCGGACTTATATGGATGTAAAATGAAACTTCTATTAAGATCTTATTCTGATTAAACTATAGAGCTGGTTCTTTGGGCGATGGAACCGAGCTACACCATTGCCCCAGACTAAACATTTATAACCTTAAGTGCGTAACAAAATTAAATCCTATGGAAGTTCAAAAATCCATATCAAAGTTGGTAGCACCGGTTTAAACATAAAGTTTTTCCAGATGACCGGAAAAATACCTTTATTTTAGAAATAGCGTATCATGGTTTTGTGATTTATGGGAAAATCAAATCTGCTAAAGTAACTTTCCTTGATTTTCTACCACTGAGTTTAAGATAGAAATGAAATGTACATAGTTTTCCTTAAAGTTTTCATTGTAGTATATGGGAGAAATGACATTGTCTTATAGTTTTTGGGAGAAATGGCATAGAAATGACAGAGAAATGACATAGAAATGACATATGTTAAAAGTAACACCTTCATGAGTTTGTGAGATAAATGACATGTATAGGGTTAGCCGTAGAATTTAGTTTTCCATGAAATTTATGGGAGAAATCACCTCTAGAAACCTTTATTTTGACATCTATAAATAGGCTAAGAACATAAAGAAAAAAATTTCAACTTACAAATTAGTTATGTCCTTAATAAGAAGTATAATTTAGCACTTATTAAATTGTTTAATAATTTATAATAATGTCATTTTTGGCTTGTACTATCATTCATCCTTGATATGTACAAGAATTTTAAAACTTCAACATCAACCTACACTATCACCATAAATTAGTTATGTCCTTAATACAAAGTATGATTTAGCACTTGTCAAATTGTTTAATAATTTATAATAATTGATATGAACAATAATTTTACAACTTCAACATCAACCTACACTATCATCATATCACTGTAGCCATGTCAATCTAGATTATTTATATCCATTACATCATAAAACACCCTACTTTTAACATTTTAAAAGAATAAAGCAACATGGAAAGCGTAAATTTAGGTACATTAATACACTCCACTTTTAATATTTTACAAGAATAAAGCAACATGGAGGGTGTAAATTTAGGTACATTAATAAAATATATCCATGTCAATCTAGATTATTAAGATCCATTACATCATATTTAACACAATCTAGACTATTTATATCCATTACATCCCAAAATACTCTACTTTTAACATTTTATAAGAATAAAGCAACATGGAAGGTGTAAATTTAGGTACATTAATAAAATATAGCCATGTCAATCTAGATTATTAAGATCCATTACATCATAAAACAATCCACTTTTAACATTTTACATTTTACTCACCTTGAGTTTGGGGGATCCTATCCTATGGAATTTCAATACATCCATGTAAATCTAGATTATTAAGATCCATTACATCATAAAACACTCCACTTTTAACATTTTACGTTTTACTCCACTTGAGTTTGGGAGATCCTATCCTATGGAAGTTCAGCTACTTTTAGTTTTTAGGCCATAAATTATTCCTTGAGTTAATGGGAGAAAGCCCTGAGAAATGACACATGCTTTAAAGTTAATGGGAAAAATCCAATGACACATGCTTTAAAGTTTTCCTTAAGAATTTATGGGAGAAATGACACATGTATGGGATAAATGACACATGTACACCATTTGCCTTAAAGTGGTTGTCGTTTATGGATATTAAAATGAAGAACTTATATTTAGATCTGTTCCAGAGATTGACTATAGGCGCATTTACTGGATATGTCACCTTTCATAAAAGATGAGATCTAGAGGCTACCTGGCCCTTTACAGACTCTGCCTATAGAACTTGTAGAAGTTAACACTCAACAGAAAAATTAAAATCCTATGGAAATTCAAACACTTTAGGTTCAGTTTTTAGGCCTTAAAGTTTGCCTTTAATTAATGGGAGAAATCTTTTAGTTTTACAGTAACCTTATAAAATGCTTTAATGTGAAGATAGAAATTTACCTACAAAACAATGGAATTGAATACTAGCTTATATATCAGAGTTCTGTTATGACATATTTATCTTCCCTTCCTCAAATTATATTATCTTCCTCCCTGTATATTTCAGGGTACTAAAAGAATGGATTTTTTGAATGGCATGGTTTTCAAGATGTGGAGTTTTTTGTTGGTTTTACTTAGTATTCTCGAAGGGCTAGACATTTTGAAAAATTTCTGAAGGTTGCTTTATTTGAAGTCAATCATGTCATTTTCAAATAGAGAAAACTTAAGCGAGGAAGGCCGAAAATGAAAATAGTTTAAGGTATTCTGTTAATGAGACTTAGTATGGCCATGGAACACATCCAACATTAGGCCGTTATGTTATGGATTCACTTAAAGCTATTGAGTCCTACTCATTTGACCTATAAGTGTATATCATTTTTTTGTTGATCACACAAGCTGGGTTTGGTTGGAGGTTATGCAGTCAAGGTTTGTTTATTCAATTACATGGATTCCCCTGTGGACACATTGAATTAGTTGTTTGTCAATTTAAGACTATACATAATATTTCCTATAAATTTTGGATCAAACTTCTAAGTTGAGTTTATCCTAATTTTATTTTATTTTAAGCTATCAAAGCATATAAACATATTATTATCGCAGATTATGAGGTATTTATTAGTTGTATATGAATGCTTTTATCATTAAAATATATCCCTTTATTATAAATCTATCATTGGAAACCACAAGAAATAGGTACCCAAGGGTCCAAAATATTGGAAACATGAAATTAGTCTCTAAAGGGGTGTCATCTACTTGCTAGATAAAACGCCTTAAACTTGCCAAAATCTGTCCAATATTAACAACATAGAGTTCCAATGATCTACAAGTATCTTTTTCATAGATAAATGGGAATTTTGAGCTATGCTCCAAAGGGATTTTTGTCAATTTTCCTATGAAGGAATATACCAAGACATGTCTTGGAAAAAAACCAATCCTTTAAAGCACCCTTCAAAGGCTTCCCGAGTAATTTGATACTCTCCTTCATATAGCTAGACACACATACCAAGTGAAAAGAACATAACATGGCATGAAGGAAACGAAACCAAAGAGTGTCTTTAGGTCATGGAAGATATCACATGGAAGAGTGCATATTTTTATTAGCTTGGATAAACACTATGCCTGCAGCCTCTATGATGTTATCCAATTGATTGATGTCATTCTCCTATCCAAGTTCATCAACTACAACATGGACTTCATCAAGCCTTGTTTTAAGAAATTTAGTTTTAAGAAATTTATGAAGCACATCTAATAATGATGTTGATGCCTCTTCATAGATACCACTCACCAAATAAAACTCAGCAAAAAAATCCAGGAACATCAAAGCCAGTAGCGGGGTAAGTAGTAGATCACCAGGGATCTGTTTCATAAACTCATTAAAAAATCTAGAAACATCATAGCAAGTAGCAGGGTAAGTAGTAGCTCACCTGGGATTTGTTTCATTTTGAGAGCTATCATAAAATAATATTTCTCAATATCCCGTAGCAGCTTCCCCATTGGAAATTATTAATTCTCTGTTTTCAATTTTCTTTAAAGAGTTCTTTATTGAAACTAACAATTTGTTATTTTCCATTTCGGTTGAAACTAACAGCTTGTTATTTTTCATTTTTCTTAGAGCTGTTCCATATGAGTTTAATTCCCATAAGTGTGACATATATTTATTAATTCTTTGTTTTCAATTTTGTTTACAGGGTTCTCCATTAAAACTAACAATTTGTTATTTTTCATTTCTATTGAAACTAACAGTTTTTTATTTTTTATTTTTCTTAGATATATTCCATATGAGTCTAATTCCCATAAGTGTAACATATATTTATTAATTCTCTGTTTTATATTTTGTTTTCAAGGTTCTCTATTGAAACTAACAATTTGTTATTTTTCATTTTTCTTAGAGTTGTTCCATATGAGTCTAATTCCCATAAGTGTGACATATATTTATTAATTCTTTGTTTTCAATTTTTTTTATAGGGTTCTCTATTGAAACTAACCGTTTTTTACTTTTCATTTCTATTCAAACTAACAGTTTGTTATTTTTCATTTTTCTTAGAGTTGTTCCATATGAGTATAATTCCCATAAGTGTGACATATATTTATTAATTCTCTATTTTCAATTTTGTTTACAGGGTTCTCTATTGAAACTAACAGTTTGTTATTTTTCATTTTTAGTTCTAACATGCTACACTAGTCTAGACAACATCCCATCATTCATGTTGTTCCTTTGCTGTGAAGAAATTTGGGTCAATGTTGAACCAACTAAAGGCCACTCCAGATATTTTAAGTAACAACTCTTAGTTATTTTACACTTAGTAAGGTCCATATGCCATTTACGCTACGGAAATTCATGCCTCCCTTATGCTTTTATGGGTTATACAATTTATATCTAAACGTTTCACTGTAACTGTATTCGTTGTTTCCTGTATATCCATATATTGTAACTTTAATTTTTCCTCCATTCCCCTCTGGGTTTAGTATCTTTTCCAGTTTGATAATTAAAAAATGGATACGGGTAAAAATATAGCAATTTATATCTTAAAAGAAGGTGGGATATATGTAACCATAGTATGTCTAGTCTGACCATGTGTGGTAGCTTTATTTGATATACAAGTATTACGTGATTCAGACTGAATGATACATTGAATATCCTAACAATATGCAGAAATATGTTGGTTTCATATTAATATAAATATGTTGGTTGTTAAAATATCCAAAATACCGAAACAAAAAGAGTGAGTTGGGTATCTAAACGACTACAACAAAAAAACGTTACGGTTTCCATGCTGAACCAGAACATGAAAAAACTGATTATAATATATATTCATAACTATAACAACCATTATTCTCATCCATTCTCCTAAGCAACACATGGGCAGGGGGGTCTTGTTTACAACATCTTTAATTATTAAAGCATTTCTCTTGCACTTCCCTGCCATTCTTGTTCTAATTTCCCGGCAGCTTGTCTTTGATTTTGTCTTTTATTTTATCCATATATACTCGGGTAAGTCAGGACCACCCTAAGCATGCTCAAGTAAGGTAGAATCAGTGAGGTATACTCAGGTGAGGTGAGGTAAATGGGGACTTTAATTTTTCTTCCATTCCCCTCTGGGTTTAGTATCTTTTCTGGTTTGATAACTAGTAAACAAAGACAAGTAAAAATAAAAATAAGGAAATACAACATTTCGGCCAATTCAAATAAAAAGACAACAATTTCAAAATAATATTTTGTTGCATATTCCGTAATTCTAAATAAAATCTAAAGAATATCTGAGAATCGTACTTGAAATTAAGCTCGCTTCATATTATTCAAAAGAGATTCAAACTTTATAGTAGGGTTCCAACCTGGAAATTCGGAGCCGAGGCCACAATTCAGTGATGAGACCACAATTTAGAGACAAGGCCACAATTTAGAGATAACGAGACCGAAATTAACGAGGAAGTTAGAGGATGGTTACCTCCAAACATAAAAAAAAATGATAAATTAAAACATAATAAAAAAATCAAAACACCAATAAAACTAATTCACAAAGAAAGAAAACCACATGAATTACCCAGCAAGACTCTGCCAAGACCCTGCAAGACTCTGCAAACAAAAATGTAGCAGATGCAATAAGCCCGAAACAAAAACACAACAAACGTGGACGCGATAAGCCCGAAACACAAACATAGCAGACGCAGATGCGATAAACCCAAAATACAAACACAAAAGACGTAGACACTAATAAGACCGAAACCCATTAACGGGTCCAGGTTTGTGCATTTATAAACTAAATTTCGGCTGAACTTATGTTGTTAGTTTTCCCATCTCTGGCCAAAAATCTGTTTGCCCACGCCATCAGTACACCATCAATGTAAACAATAGAATGAGTTTAGCCAAACTAATTTCGAAAGTTCGGCCGAACTCTATAGCATTTTGGCCGAACTTTTATAAAAGTTCGGCCGAATTATTGAGAAAAAGAGTTTTCCATGCCCGATTCTCACAAGAGTGTAACCCAACTTCATGGGTTTACCCAATCACTCAAGAAAAAATGTCCATGGAAACTCCATAATGAGTGCCTCTTTCTTTAATATTGCATTTTATAACTAAGAGAAAGAGATTGGTGGATAGACTTCACCTTCTAGATAGTTTTTATCTTGTATTGGGGTCTGGGGTAGCATCTTGTGTTCATTTTCTTGTGTCTTTATTTCAGTTTTAGTTATTTCCATAATGTTGAGCATTATGATGCTAATATTAAATATAAGGTCTAAGGTAATAAAATCTATAGTAAAATATTTCATACTATTGTAAGATCTATTTTGATGACTATTCTAGTTGAATATCCATGACAATTTATAGATTAAAAATTCTAATGACTATCCACAAAATCCATAATCTCCATATCAATGACCAAGAGTTTATGGTTAGTTTTGAAGTTATGTCCCTTTTCAACAAAATTTCTATTTCAAAAGCCACTGAACTTATTTCCAAGCTCATTTACCTATAAACCTTAAACCTTATCAAGATATTTCTTTTTTTATTCACTTTTAGAGATAAATTCTATTAGTGAACAAAAGGTAAAACAATCCACTCATCCTTATTTTCCATTTTAGTAACCATGTTCATGGAACACTTTGAAAATTTCCATATCAAACATAAATATTGGTTTTGATTTGCTAATAACACTTTGTTATTTCGCACCATGACCATTCTTCAATAACATCATGTTTTTACCAACTCAACATCATATATCTTCGCATTCACTTTACCATGGAAACTAACAAGATAACTAAAATCTTTTCCTCAATGTTCTATCCATTTGGTAACTAGATTGTTCCTTCTCCCGTTGAGTCTTTCACAAAAAATATTATACCAATAAGTATTTTCATGGCCAATCCCACCACCACCTTGCTAAAAAGGTCCCTTAAAACTCTATTATCTTGAATCATTCAAATATTTGCTCCCTAACTCTTAAACAAATAGTGAACCATTTTCAATAATACCCTCTTATGTAATAGATACTCCATTTCCCAAATCAACAGATCCTTCTACTCCATTATACAACTTAAGACTAAAAACTCTCTCTCAGGTAATTTTCCTAAGGCCAAGTCCACTCCCTTACATTCATAAAATCATTAATAATATTTTAAAAAGCTTAGTTAAAAAAAATATCAAAACTGATTTCAAACCTCAGAAAACCGTCAAGCAATAACTAAAAAATCTTAAAGATCAATCCAATAGACTCATCCCAATAAATTTATCAAATTCCCTGCTTCTATAATAAATCCTACATCTAAATTTATAAATATATTATATAATCTAAATTTGTAAATATATTCTATAATCACATTCTGAAAACTACATCACTAAATATTCTCATTACACTAAATACTTTAATTACACCAAAATACTAACTCTTACTTTCTACTACATCGTTAAAAAAAACATTAAAAATGAAAAAATCTAACAACATTACTAAAAAATAATAATAATAATAATTAAAAGGTAACCACTCTGCATTTTAACCTTTCTTAATTTTATTTATGCCCGTACCGCTCACGCTATGCCTCTCTCCCTCCTTATGACTCAACATCCTCCTATTTATTTTTTCATCATCAATTTTAACTCACCCTATTCTGTTAAATATCTTTTGATTAGATGTTTCTCTCATTCCGAGTTTATGTCCTTCTGTGTTTTTTTTTTAAATATTCCTTTTTAAATGTCTTTAATATTTCTATTTTATTTATCTTTATATTTATATATATATATATTTCATTTCAATTTCAATTTCATGTAATTAAATTTTTGGTTTTTCATTTTTTATATATTATTTTATTTTAATTTCTTTTAAAATAAAAATTATAATAATGAATAAGATTTTTAATAATAAATATTTATTTTGTTTTTGCCGTGTTTGCCGTGTTATTTTCTAGATAGCGATTGCAATATGAAAACAGAGTTCACACCCCTAACTGGACATGTCAATGCTTACATGATGTCATGGATTGGCCTTCTTTTACACACATCTATGTAAATATGTGAAATATAAATAATAAATAATAATTGTAAAATAAAATTTATTTTTTCAAAATAGAGATTTTTGTCATTTATGATTATCAGGTTTTTGTCAATTATGATTATCAAGTAATTTTTTTTGGATAGATCATATTTGTTTTTGGATTTAGCCTCTTAGCACACTTATTGAGGTTTATCATCAAGAAAAATATAAAAAATAAGATCAACAAACCACATAATTAGAGTAGAGATGCAATAATATATTACAAATGACTATAAAATCAAATAATGATATAATAAATTAGAATAAAATTTATTTTAAAATATAAAGTAAAATAATCATTCATATTTATAACCATTATATTTTATAATTTCATATTTAAATTTCATTAATAAATACATAAAAAATTATAACTTATTTTAAAATATATCTCTTTACATATAAAATTAGTTTTATGCATATCATATTAAAAACAAAAAATAAAAAATTTATAAAACATTTGAAAGAAAGGTGCCAAGCTAACGAGCTATATAAATTAAATGACTAAGACTAATAAATGTACATTTACATCAGTTCATAATAAATATCAAAATATTTATTGATAATACATCTTATATTGCCAAAATTAAAAAATTCATAAAAAATAACTAAATTATAACTTTATTATTATTATTATTATTACTTTTTCTTAAGGAAAAATATTAATTTTATTAAACCTGAAACCAAACAACAAAATTACATTATGTAGATGTTGCTAAGTATTTGGTCATGTCAGCTTATCTGTTGATGCTCAATAAAAAAACACTCTAAAAATTACATAATTTTCCCACGGCTAATTGTGATAAAATTCACTCAGATTCCCCTTTGTTTCCTTTCTTTTTCTCCACATTTTTCCAAACTCCTTGTTTAGGAGTGGTTGTTATTATTTCCAAGTGATTTCCTTCTACCTTCTAAGGTACTTCTTTATATGAGTTCGAGATCTTGAAAACATGGGACCTCTTTATGCCCCCCAATTCCATTTCAGTTTGCGTTTCCACTTTCTGTTGCCCTATTGCTATGATCTCCGTTGATTCAGTACCATTCTAGATATGAGCCATTATTCTTGATTGATCCCCAACTTCTCCATTTGATTGGCTACCCGGTTGTGTATGTGTTGTTGTATTTCGAGTATTTTACATGGTTGCTTATTCTTCATCGTCATCGATGTCAGGAAACTTTCGTTGCTTTGGTTTTGGGACATGCCTCTTTTTTTTTTGGAACATTTTTTTCTTGTGGGAAAGTGTTTTGAAGATGTCCTATTTGAAAACATGTGTGACATCATAATTTTTTATTCTCATAATCCAAACCTGTGTCCACTGAAGGTTTTCATGTTTTAAAAGAATAAGATCAGAGAGATCTTTGCTAAGGTCTATCTCTACACATATTTCAGCAAATGTAAAGATGTCTTCTTCTTTTTTGTCGAGGTCCATTTTTTTGAATTTACCGTGGGTATTTCCGATTTCCTCCAATACTTAATGGTGTAAAAATGGAAGACGAAAGTTTGGTAATCTCACCCATACCAAATTGTTGTTAGCACCATGCTCATCGCTGCAAATTTTGGGAACCATGGGGTAATGAAAGGCCCAGCTCTACCCCAAAACCATGGCCCTTATTTTAGGACTTTTACCATATCTTCCTATCTGTCAAATTGAACTATGAACAAGCCTTTAGAGCATAAGTAGAGATCATAGTTTTGTGTCCAAGAGGAACACACCCACTGATATAATTCTTCAGGTCTCGACTAGAAGCCATTAAAATGACATATTAATGCCTTATATTGTAGATCAAAAATAGGATTTTACCTCTAGGGTCTTCAAATCCATGGCCGATACCTTGCACATTTTCTCAACAATATAAGGTCCTAACCAATTTTGGATCAAATCAACTGGAGCGGTAATATTTTCCTTCACTGCATACTTGAAAGAGATGGATCCATTGAGGTTTCTAGGATTTGAATTAGGATCTTCACCACCTTGCAACCTGAGATTTAATATTATGGTAGAATCCTTTGCCAGACCACAATATTTCAACTAGAGAGTCTTGGAGCACTTTTCCTTCGTATAACAAAACTTGGAGTGTTGCTGGTATTCCCAAGTCACTTTGAATGTTTTTCTTTAGTTATTTCATTAGATTTGAGCCCCAAATCCATCAGATAGAGGGCTTCCCATTTAAATTATTGAAGAAGATCTAGTATTTTCCTCTTTCTTTCTATATTTTGTCTAGATTTAGATCGAAAACAGAGAGAGGAGACCCATAAAAGGGAGGATCTGGAAATAATATCTGAGATTTACTATTCATTCTTCTGTGTAATCAAGCAGTATCCCAGAACCGCGATTCTTCCAACCACCAATGTGCACAGGCCATGACTCCTTTATGTGCCAAATACTCATCCTAGCAAAGCATAGTATAAAATTTGATATACACGTTAACTCTAGTGTCATCGAAGAAGCTCATTCCCGCCATGGCCATTCTATAAGCATTAGACAAATTTTGAGGTCTAAAATGGGTCTCCTAATGAATATTATAAAATAATAGTGGAAATAATAAAATAATATTAGAGTACCTTATAAATTTTGGAGGGGAAAAAGAAAAAAACTATTTCAAATAATATTTTTATCTGATCTCCACATGATTTTACTTAAATTTCAAGAGGGAGCACTCGTTGAATGCAGAATTTATTTTTTCATCAAATGAGTACCCATGTTGCATACTTTCATGTAGTAGGATCCATCGAAAGTATGCAACATGGCTACTGCTTGGATGAAAAATAAAATTAGGCATCCAATGAGTGCTTCTGCTCAGAATTTGAGTAATATTGTAGGAAGATAAGTTGAAAATGTAGTTTTATATTTTTTTATTCTTTTTATCTCTTTTTCTTTTTACTGTAGAAATGGTGAATCATTCCCATGGTTGAAATCATTATATTGGTTCTTATAAAGTCGATTTTTGTTGCACATTTTTATTTTGAGACCCATGTTTACCTCAAAATTTTTCTAATGAGTAGATCTCTTGCCATCAACAACAACTTTAAATCAATTGTTACTCTTTTCCATGGTTCCACTTTCTCCACGATCCCAAGTGGATGGGCTTTCTGCATATCAAAATATCTGCTTTCCCTCAAGGGCCTAGGGCATATATCTATAGAGAGTCATGAACTTCTCAGTTTGTAAAAAAAATAAAAAAATCTTACAATGACCATAGTGGATAACAAATAAGACTTCTACTACACTCCTATGTATTGCATCAAAGCTTGTGGACAACCAAGCATCAACTACGACACATGGCGAGACTTCATGGCTGAAAACCCTAACACTTGTCGAAATCTCAATTTCCTTCAGATCCTTATTACATCAATTTTTTTCTTCTTCTTATTATTATTATTATTATTAGTCAGTCATAATTCATTACATTACGGAAAATTTATACAATTTATAGCCATAGAAAGTCTTTGTTAGATGATATCTGGTTTGAGAAAAAAACAAAAAAGACTAGCTAGGCCATAACTATTGCAGGTAGGACCATCTACCCATGTGAGGATGACCATATGGCATCCTATAATGGTTTGAAAATAGTTTGTATCATAAAAAAATAGAAGAACAACAAAAGAATAAGAGTAGCAAAGAGATATTTTCCTGATTCTCATTTGTGATTTGTCCTATGTCGAGAGCTACTTGTAGGAGTTCTCCTCGCCTTCCTTCTGCCAAGAAGGACACTACCAATCCACCAATGTCAGGCCATAGTAAGCATCATCATCCTACTCAGGGTGCACCTCTGACTACGGATTGGTTGTTGCACCTTCACCACTAATCACTACTTCCGATCCCTTGTTGCTTGAAGGCCTTGGCTCCTTGGTGTTTTCTCCATAGCACTTCCCAGTTTCCAAGAAATTCAATAGCCATACTCCCCTTACTTGATGAATTTTGGTTCCTGGGCCTAGGGTTTGGTTCCTTACGATACAAAGTCTCGAGGGATCTAAGAGGTAGAGTTATTAGTAGTGTAGAATGATTCTAGAAGATAAATCTCAATTTTATTAAATAAATAATATTGAACCAATTTAAATATATCTTAAAAATAAAACATTTCTGAAATTTATATAAATATAAGTAATATTATTAGTAACACATTAATTTTTTAAATGATTTACATAGTACTTTAAGTCATGAGATCATTAATTTAACTATGGTGTATAAAAAAAAATTATTGGCTTTGGAAGAACCTGAAATGGCCAATGTGGATACGTGTTCAACCTGTCCCTGTCTCCTGGATTTTCAAGTCAAAAACCTTGTAGATGTTGGATTAATGCACCACAATTTTACCAATCTTGACCATGGCATGGGATGATTTTACAGGATTCCATCCAATCCAGGTAAAACTGATCGGTTACGGCAAAACGCGTCAAAACATTTGACTAAAAATGCATTGAACATGAACACGGCTCCTCCCCCTCAACTCAGCGTGAAAGCGGTCTTGTTCTCACGATGAGAGATCACTCTTATTTGCGTGGAATCACAACCATATAGCTCTGTACATATAGTTTGATCTCTGCAACAACAACCACAAACAGGTTTGAATAAGAAGAAAAGAGGACATGGAAACATTACTGAAATTCAAGGCAACTGCTGTGATAGTATTGGTTAATGTTTTGGTGATGGTCTACTGCAATAACCCACCACAGATCCCTCATTTTTCCCTCAAGGTAATTATAATTGGTATTGGTTCTTCTTATTATAATTTGCACCAGCAGTATCCTTCAATGACTGCAATACTTTTCTGTTGTTGATTGATTGTATCAGGAGTTGAGTTTGATGAAATTGGTCCAGACATCATTCTATCACATGAACCACATCCATTTCACTTACAATACAGTGTCCCTAACTTGCAAAGGAATGCAACTTGAGCCACAGATGGGCAGTGCCATGTTTGGGTTCACTGTTCTTGTTCTTGCATTTTTATCTCATTCTCTCATTGCTATAATAGCATCTATGTCAGAGTATGCATATCCTGCTGGAAGTGCCCAGGTTGGATTTTCTGCAGTGGTTCTCTCCCTCAAGGTCCTTTTGAACAAGCTGGATGACCACCTCCATGGCGGCCTCAATGATGTGGGCTGGATGGAGGCCCTTGTGGTGCCATTTCTTTTCCCTGACAGAGCAGTTATTGTGGGTCTTCTCTGTGGAGTCTTGGCAGGCTATATCTATCTCCATATCAAAGAGCTGTTTGTGTGCTTTTGCATTAAATTTTTTGGGTGTGTCCGCCCTGAGTGTTCAGATCCTTTGATCTGGCTTTGCCCCTCCTGCAAAGTCAGAAATGGTGTGTTTCTTGCACATTGTCATAACTGTCGTCAGTCCAGGGCTTACATCTAGGGATTACTTTGTTTCATTAGATATCTTTTTTTAAATGTGTGTTGAATTTTTTTAAGAACAATAAACACATTTACTTTCACTGATGAAAGGAAGTTACATCTGCTAAGATTTATCATTCACATTCACCATTTTCACTGCAACCACATATTGAATATGATTTAACGCCTATGTTCTATCAATGTATACTGTTTTTGTTCCTCTGATTGACATAATATAAAAACATACCTGCTTTGTCACTGTTCAGCTAATTTGCGTTAAGCGTATCGTCTTCCTTCCCGATGTCATATCCTCTCTTCCTCATTTCATAAAATACCCTAATATTAGGGTTTGAAAAAAAAAATTATATTACGGTTATAAATGTATCAATAAATAAGTGTGGTATCTTAATTTAGTTTGGTTTCTGTTATTCAAGTTATAAATTATGTTTTCAAAAAAGTTGCAAATTGTTGTAGAGAGTGAAAACATTAATTATTTTTAAAGGGTAAAGGATTTACATAGATTTTGGTGGCAGTAATTATCAATAAGTTTGTTATTTAAGTGAATTTGAATTATTTTTAAGGATTTTAATTTTTGTTAGTTTTCTTAAGAGGTTTAAATATGAAAGATCACTGCACAAAATTTTACAAATTATAGCATAAATATTGTAATTGTATCAAAAAATTATGGAAAAAAAACAAGAAGCATTGATGCCCATAGTATTTTATAATGTAAATGCTGTAATAAGATCTTCAAATTATATTACAGTCAATTATCTGAAAATCATTTTTTTAATAATATTGAAAAATAAATATTTTATTTTATTACTAAAATCTTATCTTGAGATGAACTAATGAATAGGACAATATCAATCTACCATCATGAAATCATTAGTTTCACCCTATGATAAACCTTTTTCCAATGTGTGAAAAACCTTTTTCCAATGTGTGATAAACCTTTTAAAGATATAGGTTTGTTATAATTACTTTATCAAACTTTCAATAAAAAGAACTATTTTTTTTTAATGTATTATATTTTATTTATAAATAATATTATATATAAAGATTAATAAAATATACCAAGTTTGGCCAATGAAGTATATGAAATTTTGGCACAATGTTATATAATAAATTAATATGAATATTTGTAAAAATGAATAAATTTTTCAAGATGTAATTTTTTGAGTGCAAAATTTAACAAAATAATCTATATACATTAATTTTTATATTTATAGTTGAAAAATAATAATTTATTATAAATATTAAATTTTTAGATTTTTATTAATTAAATTATAATATAGAATTTTGAAATATGATAATTATGAATATGAGTCATCACTATTTTATTTTATGAATTTGATTTTATATGATAAAACAATTTTTTTTGTTTGACTTGAAATGAGTAGACACTTAACATGTGTCTTGAGTAGTCATGACCAAGGGTATTTTAGCCATAAAAATCAACTAGGGAGTGTATTTGGCCTGGGCCACACCAGCCCTAATATGGCTAGATTTTTCCTCATGGGGTTTCAAAATGGTAAATTTTTCACCACGACACCATCTATTCTAGGCCCAATGACACTAGTACATTTGGCAGAAATTCCGACACTTGGTTCTGACACTTTTGACCAAATGTCGGAAATTTCCCCAATTTTTTTCAAAATTTTCAAATCCTGCCCGAAACCGTCACTATACCGATGTTTAGAGACAAGTGTCGCAATACCGACACTTAGACAAAGTGTTGCAATTGCGACGTTTGGAGGAATCCGTTGTAATTGAGATAGTTTCGGCAATAGCGTCGGAATTGTGAGTGCATAGAGGAAAGTGTCGTTATTGCGACGTTTAAGGAAATCGTCACTATTACGACAATTCAGGCAAAGGTGTCGCTATTGCGACAGTTTCAGTAGAATCGAAGAATCGAAGTAGGAGGCCATTTGAATTGAAGATCTGGCTGGACCAGAATCTGTAAGTAATTTCAAGTATATGTCATAGAAGAATTGTTTCAGTACTTCTCGTGCATTTTGTTGATTTAGTTCTGTGTAAGAATTCCTCGAGTATCCGTGAACTGAGTATGAGGGAGAATCTATGATTGTTTTAACATCTGTCTGTATATTCAGTGATAAGAGCATATGAGGAATGCATGAATAGTTCTATGATAAGAGTTAATAGGGAACTTGTGTATGTATCTAAGAAATGGTTGATTGAATAGTGTGGTCGAATCATAAATTTGGGAGTAAACCATATGTTCTAGGTGTAGGTATAGGAATTGAATAATTGAGGTGAGTCTCATTGAAATTGAGGCCTCTATGTAAGGCGATGACAGTGAATTGAACTTAGGGGTTCGTTGCCTGAAGAAGGACTTGGTTCCTTTCGAATTCCCGTGGATAATATAGATCCTCTGTAAATTTGAATGCACAGTGCACATAGATTAGCATCTGTGTCGCGATTGGTATACCCGATTCACAAAATCGACATAAATGCTTCCAAGCCACAATGCAATAATTAGTGGAGAATATGATTCTGTGTGAAGGGTTGATAAAACCTGTACAGAATGTTGAAGGCAGAACATAATAAGGCGTTGAATGGAATAGGTGGAACCGTGACGAAGAAGGAGGTGGAATTGTGAGCACCATTAGCGAAGGTGGTTTTGAGGAATGAAACCATGGTATTCGCATTGTTGAAAGGCGGTTAGTTGTTTAAAAAAAAGATGCGATACATTCCTGAGACCAACACGTGTCCCTAAGTGGATTTGTAAAACCACAAGTTTCGCATTTGATTTGAACATTAATGCTCGGCACCAAAGATTTCGCAAAACATTGTTATCGTCGTCAGATAGAGGTTTGGGGTGCGACATAACATGGATTTTTGGATCCATTTGACGGTTAACTAAGGTATGGCCCAGCAGTTTTCGCCATTTAATCATTTATTTGATAAGTTTGATGTGTGGGGCCATGAGTGAAATGTGTATTAAAATATCACGCTGGTTTAATGTTATGAGTTGAAGTTTAGAGTTTATAAAAAGGGGCTAAACCATAGTCAAAGTGGTTAAGGTGAAGACACCATAGTCGGGGTGCATTATTTAAAAGAATTAAGGGCCGAAATTAAAAGAGGCTCCAAATATAAGAGCTTTCAAAGTGAGATATGATAGAAGCACTTCATTAAAAGGACTAAGGGTACATATATGGTATTTGATGCAAATAACAAGTTTTGGGTGGAGAATCAAGGTAAAGAATGAAACCTTTGATACAAAACTCTTGCCTAAGGATGAGTTGAGTTTAATGTAATAAGCCGAGGGTGGATTGTATGGTTTCAATAAAGAAGAATATTATATACATGAAGGGATTTTATAACCTTTGAAGAAAAGGTAAGAGAGAGTTGGAATTTGACCATTGCTGAAAAAAGAAAAGCTCTGTTTGTATATTTAGGTGTATGGCCTTATAACTTATGGTTAGTGAATTTGAAAGAAGTGTCTTCAAGCTAATGGTTGAAAGTGTAAATGTGGGAGTTGATTTAAAGAGAATATGCATTGCTATATGCACATAGGTAGAGGGAGAGTATTAATTTAATATCTCAAATCTCCAATTTGAGATATTAAAACATTTAGACAGAGTTTATTTAATTTTCTAGTTCAAGTAATCAGAATAGTGTGATTTTTCCCAAATTTTGATTTGTTTGGGCATGAAAAAATTGAAGGCACTTTACACACAAATTGAGATTGAAATTTTGAGTAAACATGGACTGTGGATTTTGCCCCGTTATCATTGTTCCTCTGGGCGGCCGGGCGCACTGTGTCGCGCCTTGTGACGACCGTGTAATCTTAAGCCCTAACCCCTTAAACACTAATTACCAACAACTAAGCCATTTAACCCCCTAAACCTCTAGTAAACCCCTAACCCATTTAACCCCTAAACCATAAACCTTTAAACCCTTAACCCCTAACCCCTAAACCCTTAACCCCTAACCCACTTAAAACCCTAAACCCTAAACCTATAAACCCTTAACCCCTAACCCCTTAAACCCTAAACCGTTAAACCCTTAACCCTAACCCCATAAACCCTAAACCTATAAACCCTTAACCCATAAAACCTAACCTCATTGGCCCCTAACTTCTAACCCCTAAAATCCTTAACTGCTAAATCCCCTAACCCCCTAAACCCCTAGCCCATTTAACCCGCTAAACCCTAAACCTATAACCCCTTAACCCCTAACCCATTTAACCCCCTAAACCATAAACCTCTAAACCCCTAACCCATTTAACCCCCTAAACCATAAACCTATAACCCCTAACCCATTTAACCAGCTAAACCCTAAACCTATAACCCCTTAACCCCTAAACCCTAAACCTCTAAATCCCTAACCCTTAACCCCCAATCCCAGGCTAAGCCCTCCAAATTCGAATTAGATTTGAAGAACTAATTGTTTTCTTACTTCTGTCTAATTCACTATATAATCAGATCATGAATGTGAGAAGGCTTCTGGTTGTAAGCATGGTTGTGGTATGTTGACGTTCAGATGAAAACTACAACTTGTAGCCCTTGATCTGCTAGGGGCCAGTTACATTGATATTAACGGTGGTGTATTCATAATCCTTCTGAATAACCAATAAAGGGTCAAGGAAATTGACCAATATGTTGTCAAGTTGTATCTTATCCATCTCTGGGGCAAGCTTCTTTTCGGCTAACTCCACTGCTTTTGATCTCAATTTTTCCAATTGCTTCCTTCTCTCATATGATACCTGAGCCTTTTCCTTTCTCTTCCCTTCTAATTCTGTAATAGTGTCATAGTGATGCCAGACAACTTCTTTGGAAAGCCTTCCTAGCACACAATAATAGGTTATGAGGGTATCATGTGTTTGTAGGTAATGCCATTATTACCATGTGTTTGTAGACTAATTAGTAAATTTTAGGAAAAACTTGCAAAATTTCTAATGATGATAATTGATGGTAACTCATGTGATTATGTACAGATTGGAATAATGAGATGAACAAAAAAAAAGTGCTAGCTAAATACTTCAGGTGGTTGAGTGGAAGTGTCACAACAAGTGTAAGAAATCAATAAGAAGACGCCGCTTATTTTAGAAAATATGGAAGATGTTGGAATATTCATAACTTGGTACTCTAAGGGTATCCCTTGAATGAACAACTCTATGGAAAATGGTTGTGGAATCATAGAATTATCTCCATACACGAACATTATGAAAATTACTATAAGGTCTATTTAAGGATGATTCATATAATGAAGAAAATATTGGCAATCAACTAATGAAGTTGAATAATTATGGTAATAATGAAAATAATTTTGAATAAACCTATAAAGTATGATGAAAGTAATTATTCTACCTAAAAATATTATATTTATTAATATTTTTCATTACTTATAAATAATAATTACAATGAAAAATTACAATGAATATTATAAGTAATGATTTTTACATCCAAAAATATTGATAAATTGTTTTTAAATAAAATAAAATAAGTTTATTTTGTAAAATATTACAGCAATTTACAATAAATATATAAAATAATTTAAATAAAATAAATTATTCACTAATGTTTGAGTGGGAAATTGTCATATGATTTCATGTCATAGTTTCAATTTTTTCCCGCTCAGCTTGTTTGACCTATTAAAATTGTCTTAATCAACCTATTCAATTTTTTTCCCCACTCAGCTTGTTTGACCTTTATGCCTTCTTTCCCATCCTTCCCTATGATTCCATTCTGCCCTATTCAATTTTTTTTTTCCTGCTCAGCTAGCTTCTTTGCTTTTTTTTTTTCTCCATTGAATTCAAAGCTCTAGTGGGGGTCACGGGCTTCGAACCTGGGGCCAAACAACATTTCTATGACAGCATCGGAGTCGGCTATTCTTTTATTGGTGGGGATTTCTTTGATCTTCTTCTACATCAAACTTAAAGCTGCAGTGGGGCAACAAGCTTCGAACTTGGTCATCCTATATTTCTATGTCTGCAAATACGGCAATGCAAGCGACATTTACAGTTGTTTAGATAAGAAGCTGTATGTTTGACCTTTTTCTCATGAACCCTAAGCATGGCAAACAACCTCTGTTCAGAACTCTCAGAATCGAATCAAAGAGAAGTCGATGTTCAAACAGCCTTTGTTCGGATAGATTTGGTAGATCGTTCTATCAAACCTTGTGATGGATTATCGTTATCCATTAATTAAAGTGCTTGGAAGGCTTGTTAGAAGAAAATTACAGGTTACTCACAAGTGAATGTATGAATTTCTCAGTATATTGTTTATTTTTTCATTAAAAAAATTAGGGTATAGCAAATGGGGTTTCCAAATTTCAATAACAAAAGCCAATAAAAACACCTGATCACGACAAATATCTTGGCAGAAATATTGCTGAGGAAAAATGAATGTTCCCTAGTCATTTGTAGCAGATGAGGAACATCACAGATTGAAGTTTTCTTGGAGCTGTCTCCTTGTGTAAGTGTTTCAATCATTTCAAACTTTGTCTTCTATTTAAAATGAATATTTCAAATTTGTTTATTCCAAGCATGATACATCTATCTGGTGTATATTTTCCTCATTAAATTAGTATATAATGAAGAGTGATAGATCTGCACACTTTCTAATGTTTGTTTTACTGGAAGAATGATAGATCTGTACACTTCTCAAGTTTGTTTACCCACAGTACCACTTTCCTGTGCTGTTAATTTCATCCACCTTGGTCCTACTCAATTTTTTTTTTCTTTCAATTTCATTCATCAAATTTATTAAATTTGATTAATGAAATGCCTTAGACAGCTACATATAGACCAATACCAAAGACAGTCTATACATAACCCCCAGACAATAAGACCTTTGATAATTTAAATAAAACACTCGAGCACGCCGAGACTATATCTCTCTTTATTACAAACCCTAGTCTTTTTGCAAAGCGCTTTTACTTATAATTACAACCTTCCTTTGTACATTGTATCAAAAGGTAAATAATCCGACTTCAGCCCTTTTTAAATAACACTCTAATGTTAACCAAGATATAGTGAAATACATCAAATTTCCGCGTCAAAGCACAGGTCCACGCCTTTTATTTGATTTTTTCAAAATCCCGACCATAGACTTATAATACTAACCTCAATACATTAAAGGTCATTAATTTCTGACCTTAGCACTTAACGTTATATAATGGTTCTACCATTTTTCACAAACTCCCACCTCAGCTTATAATAAAACCTTAATAAAATGCACCAATCTTCAAGCCTGTATTATTAACTCGATTTCGCTATCAACACAACAATTTTAATATATATTTCGCCCACGGGCCCCACACCTCAACAGGTAAATGAATCAATTTCAACATAAAACAACCGGCCATACCTTAACTTATCTCCCATGCAGCTTATTGCGCGACCATCGTTTGATCTACTGACCTCCTGATTGGACGAACCTAGTTGATTTTCCGTTTTTTTCCCTGGCTTAAGATTATCATTCCAAAAAAACATAATGAGGGTGGTAATTTCCCTGTGACGTGGCACAAATGTGTTGGATCGGATTTTTTTGAAGTGGTTTCATCCTGGGCCAAAAGCGGTGTGACAAAGGTGGTATCGGTTTCAGAAACCAACTCTTGGTATTTTCACAGTACTTAACTCAGTTTCTCACTGCAGTTTAACATCTTTCTTGTCTTATTTCTATGCATTAACTCTGGGGTTAATTCGTAATATAGTCGCTCCACTAATAAAAAACAGTGGTATTTCCCCCAATGAACAGAGATAACACTCTCGACAGAGCTTCGCAATTCTCTAGCAACCAGAGTGTGACAATGGTTCACATGGTCCTCTCAACCTCTCTTGGATTCAATACATTCAATTCAAGTGTCTATAGCATAAATTCAAAACCACACTCTGTTTATGTGGTTGTTAATGTATGATTATACAGCGCTTGGCCTATGGGACGGCGTGTGGCAAGGCCACATGGCCACCGACATACCTCACTTATGGCTCCCCTCCGCATTAAAACCTTCAGGCTATCACCTTGCGCGGCATTTATGCCGTTGCGAACGTCGAGGCCCTCGTCGTTACAAAATGCTGCACTCTGGCACTCCTCCTTGGCACTTCGTCTTTGCGCCTAGTTCACCTGTGATGCTTTGGCTCCTCCTGGTTGTTTCTATGCCGCCAATGCTCTCACCTCTGCAAACTGGTTGCTCCCCTAAGGATACAGAGCCCAGCTCTCGCACATCTTATGGGTGGAGATGCAACCTAGGCATTTGTATTGAATTTCTCCCCAACTTCCATTACTCTCAAAGCCTCTTCTGTCCACTAAGATTCTCTGCCTATTTCGACCTCAATTCTCCCTCCATTTCTCTACTTGTCTTAGCCAACTCTATTCGCTCCTATGCTCTGAATGCCCTTCATCCACTGAGTGTTAACATGCCTCGGCTTAGGCATCGTATGTGATGCTGAAGAGGCAGTTCCAGAATTCACTCCTCTTGCCCTCACTGTTCATCAACATCCAACTCCTCTTCGTCATCTCTCGAGAATTTATGTGGTCGATACCTCGACACCCGCAGTGGGTGTGGTTGTATTTCCACCTCCTCCCCTCGGCACATTTCTTTTGAGCAGATGGCGCCTCCTCCTTCCTGCCTCACTGCCTCTGTCTCCTCGCATAACCCAACCACTGCCCACTTCCAATTCCAATGCAGCTTTGATCGCCCTCTCATTGTGGTGACCATCTCTGTTTATTTTCGTGAGATCCCTGGTGTGGTTCCTGGCCCTTCCTTGCCTATGCATCTGAGCAACGAGCTTGGTCCCTCTGAGATTGTGAAGCCTCCTCAAGCACCCACAGGGCATAATTCTGGTATGGTGGGTGAAGGAAGTTCGAGCCACCTCAAGGACATGTGCAAGCAGGAAGGCTGAAGCGGTGTTGATGTTGTAGCGACTCAATGTGGTCCCCTTTTGGCTGATGATGATGAGTACTGGTGCTCGATTGTTGAAGAATCTCCTTCTGCTGATTATGGTGTCTAGTTTTACAGGTCTTTTCCATGTCTTTTTCTCCAGCTCTCTTGTTTTGGTTGTTTTTGGATGTACTTGCTTATGCTATCATGTAGCTGGTTTCCTCTACAGAGGCAGCATTTCAAACTTTACATGGGCTTGTTTCCCCATGAAGGTAGCTCAATTTTTGCTATTTTTCTAGACTTTTGCCACTGATGATGGCCTTCACTAATGAGGCCCTCGCCTCTTTGTATGATATTTTTTACTAAGAGAATTACTCTTACTTAGAAAAAAAAAAGTACACATAGCAATAAATTATCGCCTGTTGTTTGATCACCTCCCAAGGGAATTTCTTGCATGAAATAAGTGATACTGAGATAAATACAATAACACATTTACTTTGTGTTTTCACATATGAAATTTATTTCCCATCGAATTCTAAACCAAAGATCTGAGGATGAATTCTCTATTCTACATCAACAACTGGAGGAATTGCAATTCTCATTTGGTCAAATTCAAGGTCCTTCCTCATCCAACAGCTCTGTCAATTTTAATAGGTTTTTTGTCCCATATTTTCACACACAGGCTCCTATTAAGGAGATAGGTATAGCCCATTATGATCCTACCCATCAGTCTACAAAGTAATATGTTTGTGAAAGCTTCTAAAATTTTGAGAGTATTTTGGAAAGTGTTTACTTCTATGTATGTTAGTTTTGACTTGGTAGATTTCAGTGTTTCATCTAAGTTTGAAGTTTCAAAGGGATTTGTCACGTAATGGATTTCAATTGGCCCACATGTCAAGCTCAGGAATTTCTCATCAATAGTTGCTGGACTAGATGCACCAAATGCGAGAGGAGATCCAAGTTTTTCAATTAAAACATAATTAGCTGGTATTTAGT
This sequence comes from Pinus albicaulis, assembly GCA_034641835.2. Taxonomy (NCBI): domain Eukaryota; kingdom Viridiplantae; phylum Streptophyta; class Pinopsida; order Pinales; family Pinaceae; genus Pinus; species Pinus albicaulis. The sequence goes on from CM076581.1 coordinate 485,804,602, forward strand.
ATCACAAAAACCATGGGGGTTCTTATTTACCACCAAATTCTAATCCAAAAATCTAAGGATGAACTCTCCAATCGGCATCAACAATTGGAGGAATTGAAATTCTCTTTTGGTCAGAGTCAATACAGTCCTTCCTCACCCATCAACTCTGTCAGTTTTATCAAGTTTGTTGTCCCTGGACTTAATGAATAGGCCCCTATTAAGGATATGGGTATAGCCCATGGTGATCCTACCCATCAGTATACAAAGAAATATGTTTGTTAAAGCTTGTAAAATTTTGGGAGTATTTTGGAAAGTGTTTGCTTCTAGGTAAATTAGTTTTGACTGAGTAATAGGCTGGCATTTTGGGGACATTGGCAGCTTGGAAAATCTCTTTTATTTTAGTCTTCCAGCTAGTCTTTGCAACCTCTTGATGTATATTGATGTAATAGCTACACTCCAAAAGCAAATTTTCACTTAATATAAAAATTCTCATTATGATTTAAAAAGTAAAAATGCAATGTGAGTATTAATTCAACTCATGTTCATTGTTTTTGTATTAATCTTGCATCTAACATCATTGTTGCGTGAACCAATATAACATCACCTTTATGGCTTTCTTTTAAAGTAGCACCCCTATCTCCCCAAGGATAATTTTCTGCATCAAATTTCAACATGCTAAGGCCATACACAATCATGCATTAGCCCTTTTGATCCATGCCTTTTCTAAAAAAAGTGAAACCACCACCTACAAAATGGTTCTTGGGCATTTGAATAAGAGATTTTTATAAGGTGTGTTTAGTGCTATTGCAGGTTGTATGGAAAGGACTAATTGAGAGAAAAGAAGTGTTCGTATTTCCTTGGTTTTGCATAGAGTTCACATCCTTATCTTCTCCAAAGTGTTTATGTTCAAATTACTTATTTTCTAGATTATATTATGTTCAACTACAAAGTAATTTCTGCTAAGATTTACTTTTGTGCTTCATATTCAGATTCAAATGTTATGAGGATCAGTTGGCGCTGGGGGACATTTACTACAACAATGACTAAGAGTATCAAATTCAAATGTTATGCCCAGAAAAGACCAAAATGTCTCAATTCCATTTCAAAATTCCATTGAAATCCTTTACCCTTGCTACCTCTCCTAATGGGCCTATTATTTAGAGAATCCAGGGACCAACCATGAAGTTGGGGGTCCCAAATGATTTCCTTGAGATCCACAATGACTGCACATGTTCCTATATATTGTGTTGCTACAACATGCACTCTTGAGCTTTAAGCTTTGCAACTTGTGATTCAGGGAGATCCTTGTCTAATTATATCTCATGAATGAGAGTTAAGAGATTCTTTGCTCAAATGGCCTGAAGCCGGTCTTAAGAGCTTCTTATTTTCTCAAGGGGCTTGAAGCTTGTCTTATGAAGATCTATATTGAAGGGAGATGGTGCAGTCATACCTGTACGAAGCCCTCTCAAAGGCCAACATGTGGAAGGTTCAAAGTATCTCAGAGGAACAAGACTCCAGAGAGGGGGAAGATGCAGGAAGACCTTTCACTTTAAATCTTGCAATTTGTTTTCTGACATTCACAAAAATGCTTCAAAAGTTTACATACTCTTGTTTTTATAGCAAGTATGCATTGTTAAGTTTTTAAAGCATCAAATTCCCACAACTTCCAAGAAAGTCTTCTTATCCAAGGATTAATAACATCAAGATCACTTTGATTATTTACGATTATCTAATGTTTCTTGCCTCTTTATAGTAATGAATCATGATTATATCCACTTTATTATGAAATTCTACTTTGGCATGTTTTTCTTCCTCCTTACATTTATTCACAGGATTCATAGATGGATCTTTCGATAACAAAGAATTTAATAACTGTATAAATGTGAACAAGTGTGGAAGATTATATGTTTTTTTTTAAAGTTTAGTATAATATATTTTTATTTTTTGGACAATGCAGGCATTTGATGTTTTGTTATCATCTTTAGATATTCAAGGTGTTAGGGAGGCCCATTTACATGCTATCTTGCAAAAACTGGAGAACCCATTCTATAGCCAACCATAGTAACATCAAGCATAGAGCTTCCAACCATGTCAAAATGGGAGCTAATTTATTGATACAAATTTGGGAATGAATCCCACTGAAAACTAAAACCACAAGTGGCAAATAAATGATTATCCTCATGCTTCAACGAATGTCAAGTGTATGAGATAAATATCCAATCCAAATCAATGTCAAATGGTTGTAGGTTTCCATGAATATCTGAGTTTATTTCTCTGTTGCCTAGTGTATTACCCTCTCACCATGTGCATATTTCCTATGGATGCCAAGTGTGGTTCGAATGGGGTGAAGGGAGGCAAGCTCCCTCCAAATCTGCGCTAGATTGTTGTGATAAATCCCCTCAAAAAAACGTCTACATGCCTTTGCGTATATCTACTAGCTGGGCACATGTAGCTATTGTGGAAGAGTCAAACTTTAAAGTGGAGAGGTGGGAATTATTTCCCACAAAATTTGAAAATGTAATCCCTGACTTGCCAACCAAATCCGTGGCATGAGATCGAGCTTGTTGTGCTTGAATCTCTTCATTTTTTTTTTACATATTTTTAACTACTCGTCGGTATTGCAATAGTTCATAAGCGTCGAAAAAGTGATGTTATGTTTTTTAATATTTTGACATTTTCATCGGAAGACCGACGCTTCTATCATCAGAAGAGCGACGTTATTTTTTTTTTAATATTTTTACTTTTTAGTTGGAAGACCGATGCCTCGATCGTCGGAAGAGCGATGTTTTTTCTTAAATATTTTTAAATTTTTCTTCGGTAAAGTGACATTTCATAAGCATCGGAAAATGACTTTCTAAATTTCGGATGTTATTTCGTTGGAATTACGACGGTTTGTAAAACATCGGAATTAAACATTGGAAGTCATAACGTCATAATTGCGACATTTTTTGAAAACATGAAAAGTGTCGGAAGACCGACAGTTCGTGATCATCGGAAGACCGACAGTTTTGGTTCATCGGAAGACCGACACTTATAAAACGTCAGAAGAGCGACACTGTGCAAAACGTCAAAAAAAGTGTCGGTATTGCGACACTTTGGAAAAGAGTCAGAATTGCGAAGTACTGGCTAACCACATTTTGTCTGGCCTCAAACTGTCGCTCTTGCGACGACTATGTGCCGGAATAGCGACGAAGTGGCTGTCAGAAATTGGGCCAAATTTTCTAGTGTGAACATGGTAAAATGGATATTAATTTATAGTTATTATTTATATTTATGTAGATAGACATCTCTATTTTGAAATAGAGCTTCCAAAATTTGAATTTAATTATTAATAATTATTTAGTCGCTAGTAGGTATTTAACCTCCACATAATATTCTATAATATTCTTAGTATGCACAAATCAAATGTTGAAATTTATATCCAAAGTAGTTTTGTCCCTTTACTTTTTTTAATTAAATTTATTAATTAAAAAAATGTTATATAAACAAGTATATGTGAAATGAGTAATGGTTAGTTATGATTTTTTGAACATGTAGAAGAAAGAAATAAATTTGTGTCTTTATATTTATGTTATAAGATATACAAATAAATAAAACAATAAACATACCATAAAAATGTGTGATTATATTGTAAGAACAATTTATGTTGTATGCTAAGAAATCTTTAACATAAATTTGAATTATAACTACCATATATATAGATAAATATTTTATTTTTAAATATAAATTTAATAATTAAATTCAAAAATAAAATTATTTATTATTAATTAAATTTATTTTAATAGGATATGAATTTTATAATTTTTTTTATTGAAAATAAATACTTATTAAAAAATTTATAATTTTTAATAAAAATCAAAATTGCATTTAAATAAATTTATTATATTTATTATTATCATCGTCTCCCTTATAAGAAACTTCACAAACAGATTATTCACAGTAGTTTACATTATTATAACTTGTCAAATGAACTTGTGGCCAATTTTTTTTACATGATGTTAAATTTATATGTAAAAACAAATAATGAATAACTAGTATATTTTGTTTTTTCATAAAGTTGTTCGGACACATTGAATTTGTGTCTTTATATTTACGCTGAAGGTGTCCCTATTATGAGCTTTACTGGGATGAACAGTGCTCCCAGCCAATCTCTGTGCTCCACCTATCGCCCTTCTGCCCTGTCAAAAACTGACACTTGGCATCCATCCATCCCACCTGTTGTCCAATCGCCGAGAGTCGTTGTGCACGCCTTTGGCATTCCCTTTGCACCGTCGCACCATGCAAATACTAGTTATCTCATAAAATGTAAAAATAAATAGGACGGTGTGCATAACCAAAAAAAAAGATTGATTACATTCTATAAAAAAATGATTGACGTGGATGAGGAATCTTTAAAATTGTAATTTTTATATAGATTTAGAAAGACTTTATCAACATTTGAAGATGTTCTATACTATTTTTACTTTTATTTAATTAGAATGAAAGAAAATATATATGTATTTTAGTTTTTCAAAGTTTAGAAATTATTATTTATTTATTAACCAAAAATGTTAATAAATTTATTAATCAGCTATAGATTATGAAAATTTGATAATGATATTAACTATAATTAGAAAAATACTTGGGATTTTTGGGTTGAAAAAAAGAGAAAATGGCTTCTACATTGGTATGACTTTCCTTGAGTTGACTAACATTTCTCTATCTTCTTGGATCAAGATCTTAATCCTTATGTTTTTTTTTCTATCTTTCTTAACCATCTTGGGGTATCTTAGAAAGATTACATATGAACTCCTAAATGGGGAATTGAAGAAATTGAACAAGATTGACCGTTATCTATTTGACTCTTGGATTTTAGATATTCCTTGTAAATAGTCTTGATATGTTTGTTTGACATGGACTGCAGATATTTATCGAGAGAGGCCTCTGTTAGGGGAATCATCATGTGTGGATCATCAAGATCCATGTTTTCTAGGAGTTCTTGAGTATCATGCTCTTCTATTATTGAGCTAGTTGGCTTATTTGGTGGAGAATTTTGTTTATTACCTTCTGGATTCCTTTTCTCAAACTCTATTGGTCACCAAAAAAAAACTGGGAAGACTCTCAATAACTGGTTGGGGGACTAAATTATTATCTTCTTGTGCCAAGGTCTCATCAAAAGAGGAGAGAGACATAGATCTATTTCTAGGTATGAGGTTTTGATCTGAATTTGTAACTCCGTGAGGTCTCAAATTCCTTTTCCTTTCGGGAAAATTTTCAAAACACTCTTACTCTTTATCAATTGATTTATCTGTTGGTAAATCCATTGCAATCAAAGTATATTCTCTAAAAATATTTTCATATTAATTACAAGGTATGAATCAAAGGATAGTCTCTAAAACTATTTCCATATTTATTACAAGATTTGCATCTAAATGGGACATTTTCATAAATACAGTGTATGTTTCCAAAGATTATCCTGATAGTAAATGTTTATTGAAGCTAGAAGAGGTTGCTAAATATTCATATAGACATAGATATTTGCATAGGATGTGTATCTCCCTCTCTTATTTTCCCCATAAACCTTGCAAAACTACTAATGACATTGTGAATTCCTTCAAGGATTTATTCCTCATAGTAATCCTTTGGAACAGAAAAAAATAAATCCATACCAGGAAAGCTAGGAGGTATTCCTTCTTAGGATTGTACCACTCCTTCTAGAATAGCATGAAGAGCCCAACATTATTAAAAAAGAAAATCCCTCCTTCAAAAATCCTCATGGAAAAAACTACTATGAAGAACCCTTTTTCTCCTAGCTGCAGATCCATTTTTCCTTTGAGGCTCCATTTATTTTGGATCCAACCGATCAAGAATTGTTTAGAGGGTAATAATCTAATTAACTTGAAAATAAAAGCATGATCCTACATATATTAGTTGTATTTTGAAATCTTGTTGGATTTGACCTCATAATTTGGATCTTTCACTTCTTTTGGTAGACAACATCCTACAATTTTATTTTTCAAAAATGATCCAAGTAGTGGCTTCTTAGAGTGATCAAAATATTCATTTTTTCAAATTGAGTTTTGAAAAGAACTCAAATGATGAGGAGGGGGATGACCCCTCTTGCCAAGCTGACCATGAAAATATGACCGATGGAGGGGGACGATTCCCCTCTTGCAAAACCAACCATGAACAACTATGTAGAAGAAACCTTAGGAAAAAGCAATAGATGAAAGGATGATATGTTGTTAATTTTGGGCAACTAGGTCCAAACTCCATGTTGCGTTGCTCATATGAAAATGGTCATATTTTGGTTGGATTCCTCTTTCAGAGAGGTGCAAGATTGATCTAAAGATCATCTTGTTTGGATGAGAAAAAACATTTATTTTGAATTTATTTTCCACACATGTGCAAGGTTGGCTAGATTTGTAATGTAGGCTCACATACCTAATAAATGTGTCACACACCCTCACTGATTGATATAAATTGGAGAGACTTGGAGGTAATTTTCTCATCAACTCATCAAACATTCTCTCATTGTGATCTGATTGGTTCGATAGCCTTTGGAGGCCTTTTTCCCCTCACACGTGTGGAGTTGAAGCTGTTGTTTTCTGCAGATCTATTTAGGGCCTTTTTCTGCAACATTGACCAACATTGACCATCATCAACCCTTGGTTGTTTGACCTCAAATATTTGCCAAAATTTTGATTTTGAGAGGTTGTACTGTTCAGCACTAAAATCGAGGAAATCAGAGAAGTTTGACAGAAGCCCTAATCTGTAGCGTTGACTTTGGGTTGACCAACATTGACTTGTGATGAGATGTCTTTGAGGGTTGTGGAAGTGGAACTTGAAGGATTGGATGACCGAGAAAGTCTTTGTTGGCTAAAGCATCACGTTGACTATCGTAATGCAAAAATATCTCATATCTTTGCTGGACAAAAGGAATTGTAAATCTAATCTATATTTGGCTTGTCTTCTATTGATCTATTATTGCGTTTTATCAGGATTTTACTTTCATGTTTATGTGATTTTTATTGTGTATCGGGCATAATAAATATTGAAGTAAAATTGCATCAAGCCTAGAACACCATGGTTATCTAAATTTAACATGGGATCAGAGATGGGGTGAAGACAAAGTCCAAGCTTGTGTTAGAAGAAATCATTGAAGGAGGGAATCCTATCAAGGAAAAATGGCCTCCTCAACCTACAAGGGTTTCAAGGATGATGATAAATTGACTGATAAGTATAATTATCATGCATGAAAGATGTCCTTAGATTTGGTGCTAGAAGATAAAGATGTCATGGAATATGTGCAGGGCAAGATTCATGAGCCTCCAACAATGTATTTGCTGCCATGAAGACGAAGTAAAGAAAAGGGTAAATCAAAGAAAATATGATTATCCAAGATTCTATTCATAAGCACTTGGTTTCTTACATTTCTGAGCTGAACACATCTAAAGATATGTATGATAAGCTCGTGAGCATGTTCAGGGCTAGCAATGAAAATAAAATCCTTTTCTTCAAGAATGAATTGAAGAATTGTAGAAATTATACAAAATACATGTATATCATGGATTCTCTTGATCTAACAATATGCTATTGCTAAATACATAATTGCTTCTACAAATCTTTGTGGAATTAAAAAACAACACATTTTCCAATCAAATGAAGCAAAGAAGAATAGATCAAAACCACAACACCAGATATTCCCAAGGAAAGCTTAATACTCAAAACCCCTTTATCATATATTGTGTATTCCACAAGGATCATGAAACAATTACATACGAAAATATTCTCACAAGATCCCTTAGTACATCACCTAATTGTCTCACACTGTCATACAAAAATTGGAAAATCCCTACGCCAATTTACTGTCTCCAAACAATCTACCTTGCTCACGTAGTTCCTGATGAATGCAATCCTTAATGACAAATAATTTCGGCCTTCCATAAATGCATAGAGTATCATGGGCATCCTGTGGTGTTATAACTACACCTGGGTAGCCTCCTAATATCAGAACTGATAGTTACACTTCCCTTTCACCTAGATCTCAACTGGGTCTCCACTAGATCTGACATGCATGTAGTTAATAATAGTAAAAAATCAGTTGCATGTGATATCACTACATGTGAATTAATTAATATTTAATTCACATGATCTCTCACTAGTGTATCTGTAGTTACAACTAGCACAACTGACTTTAACTCACTTAACAGAATTAAACCGATTTACAACTTGCATTAACTAATGCATCACTGCACTTCCAAATCTGTTACAACTAAAGTCAACCTGCATGTCCCACCAACCAACCACTTAACTCGAAATTCACTTAGCTAACTGATTTTTCACTTTAGTTAACTATTTCCAAGTGCTCATTGAGAATAGATTATTGTTTATTGTCCAACTATTATTAAGGGATAATAATAGTTGACATGCAGCTATAAATAGACATGCAATCTATAAATATAACTTGCACATACATCTATAAATATACATCACCTATAAATATAATTTTCTCATGCATCTATAAATAGACATCCACCTAAAAATAGCCTGTGTGGGCCCAACCTAGTGTAGGTGCTTAATTTTCACTAGGATCAAGGATGTTGTTTCCAGGTGCCAATTTCATTGTTTCTTGTTGTAAAATTCAACACTCCCTCTCAACAAGAAAGGAATGTCTTTGCATGCAACATGCAACCCTTGCATGCAACACTTCCCTATTGTTTCTAGCACATACAAACTTTACATGAAACACTTTAGAAATTGAATAGCCTCCCAAAAACTGAATCAGTATAATGCATCTGTCATCAAAGTCTTTTGACTTATGCTTAGCTATTGCACATGTTTTTAGGAACCACTGCGCTGCTGACACCTGCATCCATGCACTCTGCACTTGCTACCAACTCTGATACGTGCTCCAATATCCAACACTGTCACTTTGATTTCATGTCCTCAAGACATCTGACTACATCAATCCAATTGATCTTGGTACTGTCGTACTATGGGCTCCTCATAGCTAGGTTCGACTCATGATATCCACACCATCTCAATGAATCCTGCCCAAAATTTCTTCTTGGGATTATTCATGCATGTCACCCCACCTCTCACCTGGTGGTATAGCTACATGCACTGCCTCTTCCCATATGGCTTGAAATTTCTTTTCATGAGTGGTTACTCACACTCCATGATCCTCCGCTTGTGGCTGCTCCACATCCTAAGGTTCACTCTTACCTGCATGCAAATCCAGCTCCCTCTCAAGGGTCAATTGCATGGCTTTCTCACACTTCCCCATGGTAGGAAGCTCTATAGAAATCACGACTACATCAATTCTATAGATATTCTTAACTCGAATCCCAATCTTATTGGATTTCCCTGTGGCTTTGTGTTTAAGGAACACCTTTCCTTTTCCAACTCACGCACATTGTAACTGTCCCACCATCACCAAATTTTCTAACAGAATAGTTGATTTTAAATCGATGATATCTCCCTCATCTGAGCTCTAACTCGATTAATTTTTTTCCAATTTGGGTATTTTTTCTCAAGGAATCCAAATATGCTATTTGTTTCTAAAAAATTTGTATCAAAGTTTTCAAATATTCTCTGCAAACTTGTGTACCTAAATAATTCTTGCTCTCATACCATGTAGAAAATTTATAACAGAGAACCGATACCATGTAGAAATTATAAAAAATACATGTATGTCCTGGGTTCTCCTGATCTAACAATATGCTATTGCTAAATATAGATTCGCTTCTACAAATCTTTGCAGAATTAGAAAACAACATAATTTCCAATCACATGAAGCAAAGAAGAATAGATCAAAACCACAACACCATATATTCCCATGGAAAGCTTACTACTCAAAACCCCTTTATCATATATTCTATATTCCACAAGGATCATGAAAAAATTACATAAAAAATTCTTCTCACAAGAGCCCTTAGTACATCAGCTAATTGTCTCACAATGTCATACAAAAATTGGCAAATACCTTAGCCAATTTACTGTCTCCAAACAGCCTACCTTGCTCACGCAATTCCTGATGAATGCAATCTTTAATCACAAAGAATTTCAACCTTCCTCAAATGCGCTAAGTATCATGGGCATCCTGTGTTGTTATAACTACACCTGGGTAGCCTACGAATATCACAACTGATAGTTACACTTCCCTTTCACCTAGATCTCAACTGGGTCTCCACTGGATCTGACATGCATGTAGTTAATAATAGTAAAACATCAGTTTCATGTGAGATCACTACATGTGAATTAATTAATATTTAATTCACTTGATCTCTCACTAGTGTATCTGCGGTTACAACTAGCACAACTGACATTGACTCACTTAACTGAGTTAAACTAATTTACAACTTGAATTAACTAATGCATCACTACACTTCAAAGTCTGTTACAACTAAAGTCAACCTGCATGTTCCAGCAACCAACCAGTTAACTCGAAATTCACTCGGCTAACTGATTTTCCACTTCAGTTAACTATTTCCAAGTGCTCATTGAGAATAGATTATTGTTTATTGTCCAACTATTATTAAGGGATAATAATAGTCGACACGCATCTATAAATAAAAATGAAATATATTAATATAAATTGCACATACATATATAAATGGACATCATCTATAAATAGAATTTTCTCATGCATCTATAAATAGACATCCACCTAAAAAAAGCATGTGTGGGCCCCACCTAGTGTAGGTGCTTAATTTTCACTAGGATCAAGGATGTTGTTTCCAGATGCCAATTTCACTATTTCTTGTTGCAAACTTCAACACTCCCTCTCAACAAGAAAGGAATGTCTTTGCATGCGACATGTAACCCTTGCATGCAACACTCTTCTAGTGCTTCTCGCACACGCAACCTTTGCATGAAACACTTTCAAAACTGAATAGCCTCCAAACAACTGAATCGGTATAATGCATCTATCATCAAAGTCTTTTGACTTCTGCTTAGCTATTGCACATGTCTTCAGGAACCACTGCGTTGTTGACACCTGCATCCATGCACTTTGCACTTGCTACCAACTCTGATCTATGCTCCATTATCTGACACTGTCTCTTTGATTTCATGTCCTCACAACATCCAACTGCATCAATCCCATTGATCCTGCTACTACTGTATTGTGGGCTCCTCGTAGCCAGGTTCGACTCATGAGATCCACACCATCTCAATGAATCCTGCCCAAATTTCTTCTTGGGATTATTCATGCATGCCGCCCCACCTCTCACTTGGAGGTATAGCTGCATGCACTCCTTCTGCCCATTTGGCTCAAAATTTCTCTACATGAGTGGTTGCTCCTACACCATGATCCTCATCTTATGGCCGCTCCACATCCTGAGGTTCACTCTTACCTCCATGCAAATCCAGCTCCCTCTCAAGGGTCAATTGCATGGGTTTCTCACACTTCCCCATGGTAGGAAGCTCTGTAGAAATCACATCTACATCAAGTCTATAGATATTCTTAACTCGAATCCCAATCTTCTTGGCTTTCCCTATGGCTTTGTGTTTCAGGAACACCTTTCCTTTTCCAACTCACGCACATTGTAATTGTCCCACCATCACAAAATTTTCTAACAAAAGAGTTGATTTTAAATCGATGATATCTCCCTCATCCGAGCTCTGATTCGACCGATTTTTTTTCTCAATTTGGGTATTTTTTCACAAGGAATCCAAATATGCTTTTTGTTTCTGAAATTTTTTTATCCAATGTTTTAGATATTTTCTGCAAACTCGCGCACCCAAATAATTCCTGCTCTCATACCATGTAGAAAATTTATAACATAGCTCCGATACCATGTATAAATTATACAAAATACATGTATGTCTTGTATTCTCCTGATCTAACAATATCCTACTGCTAAATATAGAATCGCTTCTACAAATCTTTTCAGAATTACAAAACAACACAATTGCCATTCACATGAAGCAAAGAAGAATAGATCAAAACCACAACAGCAGATACTTCCAGGGAAAGCTTACTACTCAAAACCCCTCTATCATATATTGTATATTCCACAATGATCATGAAATAATTACATACAAAAATATTCTCACAACAGCCCTCAATACATTAGCTAATTGTCTCACACTATCATACAAAAATTGTCAAATCCCTTAGCCAATTTACTGTCTCCAAACAACCTACCTTTCCCATGAAGTTCCTGATGAATGCAATTATTAATCACAAATAATTTGAACCTTCCTCTAATGTGTTGAGTATCGTGGACATCCTTTGGTGTTATAACTACACCTGGGTAGCCTACTAATATCACAATTGATAGTTACACTTCCCTTTCACCTAGATCTCAACTCCGGTTCCTGATCCTGATACAAGCGCAAAGTAATAGTAAAAATTATCAAAGGTAAGATCATTGTAATTAATTAATATTTAATCAACTTGTTCTCTCACTAGTGTATCTGCAGTTACAACTAGCACGACTGACTTTAACTCACTTAACTGAGTTGAACATATTTACAACTTGCATTAACTAATGCACCACTGCACTTCCAACTGTGTTACAACTAAAGTCAACCTGCATGTCCCAAAAACCAACCAGTTAACTCGAAATTCACTTAGCTAACTGATTTTCCACTTCAGTTAACTATTTTCAAGTGCTCATTGAGAATAGATTATTTTTTATTGTCCAACTATTATTAAGGGATAATAATAGTCGACATGCATCTATAAATAGAACTTGCACATACATCTATAAATATACATCATATATAAATAGACATCCACCTAAAAATAGCCTGTGTGGGCCCCACCTAGTGTAGGTGCTTAAATTTCACTAGGATCAAGGATGTTCTTCCTAGATGCCAATTTCACTATTTCTTGTTGCAAACTTCAACAAGAATATCAAGAAGGGCAAGGATGAATCTATTCAATCCTATTTTTATGAGGCTCACTAAAACCAAGAATAACCTCCTGGATATTGGGGAAGAAATATCTGATCAAGAGATGGTTCTTATTGCACTTGGAGGACTCCCCCGTGATTGGTATGTATTCAATACCACTATTATTAATAATAATGTGATTCCTGATTTTGATGAAATATTGACGAGATGCACTCAAGAGGAAACAAGAATGATGGAATATGCCTATAATGGAAATGGAAGTGACCCTACCACCTTTTCCGCTCATGCAAAGAAGAAGAACCATGGTGGCCTGAGAAATAAAAACCATGGTAGAGTGGGACCCAAAGGAAGGAAGGGAAGATGTTACACTGGTGCATAGACTGATCACTATGCAAGAGAGTACCCTAGTAGAAGGGGCTCTGCCAAGGATGATGACAACAAAAAATCGAGAGAGAATGATAGGAACAATGGGTTCAAATAAAATAGGAAGGCTCCCTATGATCGTAGTAGAAATGGTAAACCTTTCAAGAGGTCAAGAAATTCTAGGTACGATGAGTCTAATGTTGTTGATAATTAGAGAAATGAATTTATTCTTTTATATGCCCTCTATACTGAATCTCCACTTGACACCCTAGATTTCTAGTTGATTGATAGTGGTGCTTCAAGGCACCTCACTGGTTATAAAGAAGCCCTCTCTGATTTGGTTGAGAAGGATACTAATCTGGAAATTATCCTTGGATATAATTCCACCTATCTCGTGAAAGGGACGAAGACTGTGACCCTCAATCTATCTCAAGATTAAGTCCTTCGATTATAAGATGTGTTGTACGTACCTAATTTGATGAATAACCTTGTGTCCATTTTCGCAATGGAAGATGAAGGGTTCAAGATGGAATTTGTTGATGGAAAGGTACTTATCTGGAAGAAGAACTTCAAGGAAGCTCTTTCTATTGGTTTTAGAGTTGATACACTCTACTAGGTTGGAGGAAGTCCATTGGGGGCAATTTCATGTGATACAACTATTCAAACAGAGTTATGGCACCGAAGGTTTGCACACCTTCATTACAAAGCCCTTCCTGAATCAAGGAAGGTGATGACAGGGATGCCTAAATTTAGAGAAGACCATGAAGGTATATGTTAGGGTTGTTCCGAAGGGAAGCATACAAGGGGACCATTCCCCTCAAGTGTCACAAATAAAACTGATATCTTGTATTTGATACATTATGACTTATCTAGTATGCTTCCTATGACATCCTTGGGACGATTTTCCTATTACATGACTTTCAAAGATTAATTCTCTTGCAAGACCTAGATATATTTTTTGAAGAAGAAGGACGAAGCATTCAAATGGTTCCGTACGTTTAAGGCCTTGGTGGAAAATCAAACCAAGAAGATAATCAGAGTTTTGAGGACCGACAATGGGACCGAGTATGAGTCAAATGAATTCAATGAATTTTGCAGAGAAGCTGGCATTAAGAGGGAAACCACATCTGCGTATAATCCTGAGAAAATGGTGTTGTTGAAAGAAAGAATAGGACCATTGTGGAAGCTACCAACTCCATTCTATGTGACCGAGCTCTTCAGAAGTTTCTATGGGGAGAAGGTGTGAACATTGTTGTGTATGTTCAAAATAGATGCCCACATTCCACTTTGGACTCAAAAACTCCCGAAGAAATTTTCTCTAGTAAGAAACTTGATGTTTTTCATTTTAGAGTTTTTGGTTGTCCTATTTACTTTCATGTGTCGAAAGAAAAGAGAAGCAAGCTAGATGCTTTTGGAAATAAGGGAATTTTTTTGGGCTATAGAGAAACTTTGAAGGCATATAGAATCTATGTACCTAGTCAAAGTGAAGTGGAGATATGCCATGATGTCACCTTCGATGAACATGCTACCCTCAAGAAAGTGAGAAATATTCCTAGCTCCAAGGAAGACAAAGAAGATGAAGAAGAAGGGAAGTAAGAAGAGTTAAAGGATGAACTGATGCCCCATGTTGAAGGACCTATGGATCCTATTGATCCACCTCCTTCAAATAATAGAAGACCCTCATGGCTCAGTGATACTCTCATACATGCTGAGAGACACATTGCCCCAAGGGGGACACTCCGTGAAAGCAAGAAGCCAAAGAGATACCAAGGGTATCTAGAATCCATGAGTACGATAATACAATCTAAGCTTGGATAATTTGAAGAAGCTATAAAGAATCAAGTTTGGAAGGATACTATGCATGAAGAATATGAGTCCATTATGAAAAATGATGTCTTGGAGGTGGTCTCGACACTGGAGGAAAATTTTTTTGTCACCTCGAAATGGCTCTATAATATCAAGCATGGATCTTATGGAAGTGCTGAAAAGTTCAAGGAAACATTTGTTCCCCAAGGCTTCTCTTAAAGAAGGCATATATTGTGATGATATATTTTCACCTATGGCCCGCTATACCATCATCTAATCTATTATTTCCCTTGCTGCAATGCAAGTATGGAGTCTCCATCAAATGGATGTGAAGACCACTTTTCTACATGGTTCTATAAAGGAAGAGGTGTATGTGGAGCAACCTCTAGGGTTCAAAGTCCAATATAGAGACACCTATGTATGCAGGTTGAAGAAAGCCCTTTATGGGTTGAAGCAAGCACCTAGGGCTTGGTATGAGAGGATATATAACTACTTGATGAAGCTGGGCTTCACTTGAATTAATGCTAATTTGAACCTTTATTTTAAGGTTGATAGAGAAAGGCCTCTCATTCGGGTTCTCTATATGGATGATCTCTTCCTGACAGGTGTTGAACCTCTCATTCATCATGGTAAGAGGGAGCTAGCTTCCAAGTTTGAGATGAAAGACCTAGGACTGATGCACTACTTTCTAGGCTTGGAGGTCTGGCAGAAGCCAAGTGAGATTTCCTTTCTCAAGGAAAATATGTCGTGAAGCTTTTGGAGAGATTTGGTATGGTTGACTGTAAGTCTATGCCGACACCAATGGAACTCAAATTTAAGTTGTGGAGACACTGTTGGGCCCATGCTAGAAAATCCTACCTAGTATCAACAACTTGTGGGGGGGGGCTGATGTTTTTAGTGAACTCCCATCTGGACGTATGTTATACAGTGAACACTTTGAGTCAACATATGGTTGATCCTCATTCACTGGATTGGTGCAAAGAATCTGTTGAGATATCTTCAGGGCACAATCAACCATGGGCTGATGTACACTATCGGGTGTTTAAGACTCCATGGATATACTGATTCTGATTGGGCTGGAAGAGTGGTGGATCACAAGAGCACATCTAGATTTTGTTTCACCTTGGGTTTTGTTTCGATATCTTGGATGAGCAGGAAGCAGAAATCAGTGGCTTTGAGCACTGTCGAGGCCGAATACATTGCAGTGATTATGGCCTATTGTGAAAATTTTTGGTTGTGAAATATCTTCGGTGAGATGTTTGGGCATGTGCTAAATACCACCGTTATCCTTTATAATAACCAGAGCAGGATTTGTCTTTCTTAAAATCACGTGTTCCATGATCGATCCAAGCATATTGATATTGGGTACCACTTTATCCAGGATATGGTACAACGAGGTGCCATAAGGCTCGATCATATAGGAACTGATGAGCAGATCGTGGATATTCTCATGAAGCCATTAGGGAAGGTCAAGTTCCTAACCATCCGTGAGAAGCTTGGAATCATGTAAGGACCCTATTCTGAGGGTCCTTCTTGAGTTGGACTATGAGCTCTGGGAATTCCAAGGGGCTTGGGGATAGCTTCTTGGAGCTATAAGAACATACGGGGCTAGGCTTGCAAAAAATTGTTGTGCTTCTGCCCCACCATTATGATATTGAGTTGGTTCACCTCTCTTTGATCTGTGCCTCGCACGCATCCTACCCATGGAGTTTCAAACTCATGGGAAGTACCTCTCATTTGGCAAATGAGGTGGGAAATATGGATAGAGACCAATAACAGGATTGATGGACGCATCAGATATTTCCGTACTCTCTATGTATACGATGGCACATGTCCAACACCTTGATCTGGGATCAAGTATGATGAGGTTCTTACCTCTAAACTAACTTCGGGTCAGTAAACTAACTTCGGGTCAGTAAACTAACTTCAAGTTAGTATGAGACTCTTTTTGAGTCCAAGAGAGGTTTTAACCTCTAATCTGACTTCGAGTCAGCTGAGTGTGATGTCTATGTGACTCACCTTTTTTTCTATCTAAGAACGAGAGCCGCAAAGAAATTTGTGGCAAGATGATGCACGATGGTACTGATGGATGGAACTTGTGGAAAGATGGAGCTCTCCCTAGTTGAGAGGGAGTGTTAATTTTGGGAAACTAGGTCCAAACTCCATGTTGCACTACTCATATGACAATGGTAATATTTTTGTCAAATTCCACTTTTGGAGAGGTGCAATATTGATCTAAACATCATCCTGTTTGGATGAGCAAAACATTTATTTTGAATTTATTTTCCACACATGTGCAAGGTCAACCAGATTTGTATTGTAGGCTCACATGCCTAATAGATGTGTCATACACCCTCACTGATGGATATAAATTGGAGAGACTTAGAGGTCATTTTCTCATCAACTCATCACACATTCTCTCATTGTGATCTGATTGGTTCAATAGCCTTTGGAGGCCATTTTCCCCTCACACGTGTGGAGCTGAAGCTACTGTTTTCTACAAATATGTGTCACTTTCATCCTTAAAAAAATTACAGTCATAAAAAAAAAATTTACCTATACTTCAATCATACCACGATGTAAATATTTATATCAAAAATATTACAACTATATATATACAAGGTTGATTTAACTTTGGTTGCATATTAGGCATATAATGGAACTATGTTTTATTGAAATCAACACTCTAATACATATATGTCGACATTGGGAAATTAAAACGGGGTTATGAGATTTAATACAACTTATATGCTTCACATGGAGATTAATGCATCACATGCTCTCATGCGTATCTTTACTGATACATAATTTATAGAATTTATATTTAACCCTCCGTGGAGATTTTTCAACCCATTTGATATGGTATAGTACTGGGTGTTTAATGCATAAATCACAACTGTATATTTTTCCCTCAATTCCTTGTTAATATCGAGTTTCGCTCCAGAGGTTATTGTTGTAACACAGTAGGCTATGCATAGGCTTAATGATTTTGGCAGGGACTCAGCGCTCGGCTCCTCCTTTGGGCTCTCCACCATCGACCCCTTTTAGGTTTGCCCCTTCCACACTGTGCTTCTTCATCGTGCTACACTTTAGACATCGTTTTTCTATCCACCAGAGATTTGAGATACTTCATCTGCTTCACCACTGAGATCTGGGTCTTGTTTTGATATGAAATTTGGCAGAATGCATGGGATTTCTCCACCGATGAAGCGACAGCTGTTGCTAGGAAAAGATGGCTTCATCCAAATCAAGATTGGTATGGTATTCTTCTCAGACTTCAGGACTTCTGTAGAGTTTTAGTCAGCTTGCTCCATTATTATTATTTTTTTAAATTCTTTTCCTTGATTAATCTCCAGATTCTTTGTTGTGCAGGGCAAACAGGCGTAATCCTCCCTTTCACAGGTAACTTTCCCATTCTTCAGAGCTAGTCCCGAATTTATCATGTTAATGAGGGTTTCATTATTTTGTTTGTAATTAGATCTTCTCACCAGGTGGTTTGTTTGTTTGCAGGTTAGTCTTAACTCTGTGAAACCCTCTCAAGCATTATCCTCGTGGAATAGCTGTCGCTGCCTTCTCACTCTCGGCTAACCATAAAAAAAAATCGTGGCTACACAGGTACTTAATGTTTTCCGATGGAGATCGTATCATCGGTTCTCAAGCCTCTGCTCGGACTCTAGCTTATTGTAAATTTTAAGCTTACTAGTTGTATTTGATGAGATTTACACAGGGGAGGGTTTTATACCTAGTCAGGGATTTCAAAGTTGTAATTAACCTTTATAATTTAGAATAGGAGGATCTGGGTTTTCACCCAAGTTAAATGTGAGGAAGTTCTTGACTTATTTAAGCTCTATATAGTTCAATTAAACAATTCCAATTTTCTTTATCATGTTGATTTTAAGACCCTCATTGCATGACCTAAGCCTCTTATGAATACCATTTCGTTCTAAAATCGAACTATGAATTTTTCTACTAGAGTTGTTATTAATCTTAGATATTTTTTTTTTTTTTGGGTTTACTTGGTATACTTCCCCATTGAAGGCTATTTATTTTGTTACTATCAAGAACTGATTGTTTAGATATAACAATTATCAGATATGTTATGTGATAAGAAACATAATAGTTAGTATTTACTTTGATTTCCTATAATTTTTCATTCGATGTTATAAATTATAGGATGTCTTAAGGTTTATAATTATTTCAAACCCTCTCCTCTTATAGAACATATATTCACGGAAGTTTGTTTATAGCTTTCTCCTCTGCAATAGTTAGCATGATTTCAATCCCAGGTGACCAGACCACCACATGATATCATTCGTGTCTAGTCTGGTGTAACAGCTACGAACAACGTGTTTCGGTTCGGGTTCCTACCCAGAACTAGAATCAACAGTTCGATAAGCAAGTTATTGCCTTCCTTAGGACTTTATTTGCAAATAGATTCTGTGGCATTCCACTCTAAATGCTACTTCATTTTCTGTTAAGCTATATAAATAAAATTGTGGTGCGAACATTACAGTTTCATGCATTTAATACTATACTTAAACTTTCGTCCTTTTACTCTACATTTATGTTAATCCCTTATGCTACTCATTCTCAGTTTTTTTCCTGTGATTACTTTCATGATATAACAACAGGGGAAAGATACAAATCTATTTATTAGATTGTTCAATCTTTATATTAACATAGGATAAAGAAATACCAAACACAGATTACCATTTGTGTACTTCTTGTATATACATATGGAGTTCACTTTCCTTCTTCTAGCATATACAACAGATGTATTTCTTTTAATTAAAACAATATTCCATATGAATACAATATTGTGGACAGCTATTCATCTCAGCATTAACTTAACTAATTTTTCACAGTAATACTTATCTCGAATATGTAGATTCAAGTTGTGGTCCTCCCAACCATTCAAGTGAGGCTATTACATCCTCCACTTGCCCCCTAGCTCCGGAATCTAGACAGTGTCCCAGGTTAACAGTGGAAAGATCTTTCTGCTATGACCTCTGGATGGCCAATCCAGTCAAATTTAGAAAATCTGGCTTTACAAGGGTCACTATGAGCGATTTTCAACTGATTCCCCAATCAGCTCTAGAAAATACTCCCCTTTACCTTTTTCTTGCACAAAACCCCTACTCCTCCTCTAGGATTTAGCTTATCCTTAGAGGAGCAGGTAACTGTTTTTTCCAACTATCCCCAACCACCTCCTATTCTTGGAAACATTTTTACCATCAGCTTTTTAAAAATATTTTCTTTCCAATAATTTCTTCTAATTTAATAATTCAGTAAAATAATTTGTTTCATCAATAGTAATGATTTTAAGTTTCTCTTGTCAAAATAAAAGAAATTAAAAAAATTGTTTGTAACTAGTTAACCCTAGTTAACCTTTAAATGAAGCTGTCACAACTCCCCCCCTGGAAGTAACACCGTCCTCAGTGTTTTAGCCCAGCTCTGTAAAGAGCTCTGGGTAAGCTTCCTGCATAAACTTCTCGTCCTTCCAAGTAGCTTCATCTGGTCCGAAGTGCTTCCATTGCACTTTTACCTAGATGAATACTCATTTGCAGAGTTTGATTTTTCTTCGGTCAAGTATGCGTTGCGGCTCGACCAGAAACTCTCCGTCTGGTTCTACCTAAAAAACAAAAAAAAAATTCAAGTCAATATGCATAAATTTTGTTCAGAATTTCAAGTTAGGATTTTTTTTTATCTCTATCCTACCTGAATATTTTTCCAATGAATCACATGTTTTTCATCATGTACATATCGCTTCAACAAGGACACATGGAACACAATATGAACTTGAATATGACTGGGTAAAGCCAACCGATAAGCTACTGGTCCTACTCTTTCTAGTATTTGGAAAGGTCCACAGTATCTGGGAGATAGTTTAGCAAAAGAGGTCCACCTCATGGTACTCCTCTTGGGCTTAATTCTCATGTAAACATGATCCCCCACCATGAATTCACGGAAAGAACTTTTCTTATCTGCATAGATCTTTTGTCAGTCTTGTGTAGCCTTCAGATTCTGCCTTATTATTTTTACCTCAGCTTCCATTTCCGCCAACATTTCAGGTCCCAACATTAATTTAGTCTCAGGACTGCTCCAATTTATGGGCGTATGGCATTGCCTACCATACAATGCCTCAAAGGGACTCATTTTCAGAGATTCCTTATACCCATTGTTATAATAAAATTCAACCAGATGCAAATAATCCTCCCAGTTGGTTGGCTGATGCATCGCATACATGCACAACATGTCTTCCAATACTTGGTTTACCTTCTCTATTTTCCCATCAGTCTGAGGGTGATAAGCGGTGCTAAAGTGTATTTATGTTCCTAGACCTAGAAATAAAGTCTTATAGAATGCAGATGTAAACTTAACATCCCAATCTGAAATCACAGTTTTTGGTATTCCATGCAACCTGAAAATTTCCTTCATAAATATATCAGCAATATGTATTGTCTTGTATGTAGACTGTAAAGATATAAAATATGCATATTTGCTTAATTTTTCTACCACGACCATGATTGAATCATTCTGTGTTTTTGTTCGTGGTAGACCTGTAATGAAATCTAAGGAGATAACCTCCCACTTCCATTCAGGTATGGGTATGGGCTACAAAATTCCAGCAGGATGCTGATGCTCCACCTTTACTTGCTGACACTCCAAACATTTGCTTAGATATTCAACAATATACTTACGCATTCCTGGCCAATTGTATACCTTTCTTATTGCCGTTACAATTTTTTGATATCTCGGATGACCAGCATAATTGCTGCGATGGAATTCATTTAGTATTAGCTCCTTTAAACTCATGTGATTAGGCACATAAATTCTTCCTCAAAAGGTCAGCACCTGATTTTCATTCTTTCCATACTCAGATGTTTTTCCTTGCTTCTCATATTCTTTAATTTTTTTCCACATAAATTTGTATTTTGGGTCTTTCTGTGCCTCTTCTTTTAACTGCTCCAAAAATTGGCTTTCTAGCTGATTATAATATAAGGCATAAATACCATGCAATTTTCTTCTCAATGCATCTGCAACTCGATTTTAATTTCCCATAACATGTTGTATGTCCATATCAAATTCACTTAGAAAGGCATTCCATCTTGCTTCTCTGGAGTTTAAATCTACTCGCTTAAAATAATTAGTCAAGCTGCTATGGTCTGTTTTAAGTAAAAACCTCTTACCCAGTAGGTAATGCCTCAACACCCGGAGAGCATTTACCACTGTTGTCAGCTCTAAATCATAAGCATAATATTTCTATTCATGTTCTTTCAGTTTTCTAGACTCATATGCCACCACTTTGCCTTCCTGTGTTAATATTGCTCCAACGCCCTCTTTACCTGCATCATTACAAACTTCATAATCTTTATCAGGGTCATCTACCCTCAAAATTGGTGCTGTAGTTAGAAGTTGCTTCAGCTTTTCAAAGCTGTTCTGACACTCATTTTCCAATTAAAAATCTTTCCCTTCTTCTGCAAAGATGTAATAGGAAAAGAAATTTTGGAAAATCCTTCTATAAATCTTCTCTAATAACCAGCTAATCCCATGGACGATCTAATGTCGGCCACATTCTGGGGTACTCGCCATTCCATAATAGTTTTGATCTTTTCCAAATCAACAGCGATTCCTTCAGCTGATATAACATGTCCCAGATATTGGATTTATGTTTTAAATAAATTGCATTTACTGAACTTAGCATAAAGTTGATGCTTTCTTAGCATTTCCAAAACTATTCTCAAATGCTCTTTATGTTCCTCCAAAATTTTAGAATATATCACAATATCATCTATGAAAATAAGTAAAAAATTATGAAAAAATTGATGAAAGATGCCATGCATTAACCTCATAAAGGTTGCTGGTGCATTCTTCAAACCAAAAGGTATCACTACGAATTCATAGTGCCCATAACGACTGTGAAATGATTTCTTACATATGTCTTCATCTTTAATCCTAATCTGATGATATCCAGATCTTAAGTCTATCTTAGAAAACACCTTAGCCCCCCTTACTTGATCAAATAAGTCATCGATTCTTGGTAAGGGGTATTTATTCTTAACAGTTAGCTTATTAAGCTGCCTGTAATCCATGCACATACGTAATGTTCTGTCCTTCTTTTTAACAAATAGGACTGGTGCTCCCCATGGAGACACACTTGGGTGGATATATCCCTTGTTTAGTAGCTCTTGTAGCTGCATTTTCAATTCTGTTAATTCTGGCACGCTCATTCTATAAGGAGCTCTTGACACCGGAGAAGCTCTAGGAAATAATTATATGGTGAAGTCAATATCCCTTTTAGGTGGTAAACCCGGAATGTTTTCTAGAAAAACATCCAGAAATTCTTGTACTATAGGAATTTATTCCATCATTGGTGCCTTTTCTTTGGAGTCTGTATACCCCACCTAAATTGCATACAACTGGCATCCTTTTCTGATGCACTTACCCATTTGGGATGATGTGATTGGTCGTAGTTGTACTGGCTTTTTAATTCCTTGAATCTCTTTTCATGTGCCATCATGCATTCTTATATAATAAATGATATTTTCCTTGCAATCCACTAAGGTCCAGTGTCTTTCCAACCAATCCATGCCCAGTAACACATCGTAAGACCCCAATGGTAAGATATTTAAATCTACTTGTATCTACTGTCCTACCACCTCCAATGTACAATCAGGAATTTTTGTAGTTAATTTTCGTTTTGCCCCGGTAGCTAATTGTACTAACCAGGAATTCTTAAATTTATGTTCCTTCAATTTACACATTTCCACTAACTTGTGACTTACATAACTCAAACTTGCTCTAGGATCTACCAAAATTGAAATAGGTTTAGTTAGTAAACTACCTTCTAGTTCAAACATTGTGGGCTGAAAATCAGCATGCCAGTCTTCCAAGGCTGCATTGATATGGGGTATGTTGTGCACCATGTCCCCCATTGTAGATGCTTCCTACAGATTTGCTACAGTTTCATTTTTGTTTTGCTGTGGACAGTGTTATAGTAATGAGCCTCCCCATAGCCCCAGCACTGTAAAGCAGGTTTAGTATTTTGTTCTTGCTCTGGCTTACTGGATGCTTCTGTGGGTTTCTCTTGAACTGGCCATTTGGTTCTTTTATGATTCCTACCAAATTTCTTACTGATATAATTTCGTGTTGAGCCTTTAAAGTTGCCACTTTTACTGCTTTTAAAATTAGAATTATTTTTCATACTTTTCTTTGGCTGCCAGCTTTTTCCTCCTTCACCCTTGGCCTTGGATTGCTGATAGCACATTCATGCTTTACGAATGGCTTCGTCCATGGTCTGAGGATTAAAAAATTCTATTCGTTCCCTCATATGAGTAGGTAGGCTGCTTAAGAACCTCTGCACTTTGGCTTTTTCTTCTCACGGGTAAGGAACATAACGTAACAGGGAAGTGAATTTAGTGACATATTCATCCATGGTCATTTGTCCCAACCGAATATTATGGAATTATTTAGCTTTGTCATCATAAAACCTTTCTGTTAAGTACTTATCTTTAAAGTATTGTTGAAACAATTCCCAAGTAATATCCTGTTTATCGATGTTTTGTACATTTTTCACTTCTTCCCACCACAGGGTAGCCTTTTCTCGCAACTGGTATATAGCCAATCTGGCCTTCAGATTGATGCTATATTAATATACCTGAAAATACTTGTTTATATTAATTAACCAAGCTTCAGCCACCTATTCTGCCTCACCATCAAACGTTGGTGGTTTAATTTTGTGGAATTCTCCTTACAGTTCTACTTTCTGCCTCTTAGTATCTTGTCGGTCAGACAGATTGCCTAACTCTGCCTCATTGTAATTTCTATTTTTTCTTCTCTGGGAGGGACTCTTGTCATATCTATCTATAATGTATTTCTGATTTGTTGATCTTCATCTGCTAGTAAGCTTCTTTCAGCACTTGGATTATCCAACTCCTGATTCTTTTTTTCAGATAAACTCTTTAAAATTTTCTCCTGGTCTTGTAACAGCCGCTCATTATCCCTCCTGAGCCTTAACATTTCCTCTTGTAATTGCTGCACTGTGTTCAACAAAAAAACAGTTTGATGCTATTTTTGTTCAAGTAACTGACTGGTCTTTTGGTGTTGTTCCACACTTAATTGTACCCACATCTCCGGATTCATGACTGTTGGCGCTTGAGTTTCCTCTGGTTGCGATTATGATGCTATCTCTCCTCTCACATCTTTCTCTTTCTGCACTATTCATATACACAGCTTTCACCGTTAGTATACCCTTAGGGTCCCAGCGTAGCAACCGGCTCTGATACCACTTATCACTTTCATCCTTAAAAAAATTACAGTCATAAAAAAAAAATTTACCTATACCCCAATCATAGCACGATGTAAATATTTGTATCAAAATATTACAACTATATATATACAAGGTTGATTTAACTTTGGTTGCATATTAGGCATATAATGGAACTATGTTTTATTGAACTCCATGCTCTAATACATATCTGTCGAAATTGGGAAATTAAAACGGGGTTATGAGATTTAATACAACTTATATGATTCACATGGAGATTAACGCATCACATGCTCTCATGCGTATCTTTAATGATATAGAATTTATAGAATTTATATGGTATCCATAACATGGCTCCACTTGGCATAATTGTTAACCCTCCATGGAGATTTTTCAACCCATTTGATATGGTATAGTATTGGGAGTTTAATGCATAAATCACAGCTGTAAATTTTTCCCTCGGGTTCCCCGTTAATCTTGAGTTTCGCTCTGGAGGTTACTGTTGTAACACAGTAGGCTATGCACAGGCTTAATGATTTTGGCGGGGACTCGGCACTCAGCTCCTCCTTTGGGCTCTCTGCCATCGACCCCTTTTAGGTTTTCCCCTTCCACACTGTGCTTCTTCATCGTGCTGCTCTTTAGACATTGTTTTTCTATCCACCGGAGATTTGAGATACTTCATACGCTTCACCACTGAGATCTGGGTCTTGTTTTGATATGAAATCTGGCAGAATGCATGGGATTTCTCCACCAATGAGGTGATGGTTGTTGCTAGGAAAAGAGGGCTTCATCCAATGCAAGATTGGTATGGTATTCTTCTCGAACTTCAAGACTTCTGTAGAGTTTTAGTCAGCTTGCTCCATTATTTTTTTTTAAATTATTTCCCTTGATTAATCTCCAGATTCCATGTTGTGTAGGGAAAATAGGCGTAATCCTCCCTTTCACAGGTAACTTTTCCATTCTTCATAGCTAGTCCTGAATTTTTCATGTTAATGAGGGTTTCATTATTTTGTTTGTAATTAGATCTTCTCACCAGGTGGTTTTTTTGTTTGTAGGGTAGTCTTAACTTTGTGAAACCCTCTCAAGCATTATTATCATGGAATAGCTCTGGCTGTCTTCTCACTCTCGGCTAACCATAAAAAAAAAAATCGTGGCTACACAGGTACTTAATGTTTCTGATGGAGACCGTATCATCGGTTCTTAGACGTCTACTCGGACTCTAGCTTATTGTAAATTTTAAGCTTACTAACTGTATTTGATGAGATTTACACAGGGGAGGTTTTTATACCCAGTCAGGGATTTCAAAGTTGTAATTAAAATTTTATGAATTTTTAGAACAAAGGACTGGGGTTTTTGCCCAAGTTAAATGTGAGGAAGGTCTTGACTTATTTAAGCTCTATAGAGCTCACTGTAACTGTTCCTATTTTCTTTATCGTTTTGATTTTAAAACCCTCGTTGCATGACTGTTCTCTTATGAATACCATTTCGTTCTAAAATCGAACTATGAATTTTTCTGCTAGAGTTGGTATTAATCTTAGATATTATTTTAGTGTTGGGTTTAGATTCTCGGCATACCTCCTGTTTGCATGTCGTTTTTATCTTTGCGCTACTATCAGTAAAACTGATTTGTTTAGATATAACACCGTTGTATATGTTACACAGATAAGAAATCTACATTTAGTCTTTACTTTCGATTTCCTGTAAATTTCCATTCTAATGTTGCAAATTATAGGATGTATTAAGGTTTATAATTCTTCCAAACCCTCTCTCTTTGCAAACATATATTCACAGAAGTTTGTTTATAGCTTTCTCCTCTACAATAGTTAGCATGATTTTAATCCCAGGTGACCAAACCACTGCATGATATCGTCCGTGTATATTCTGGTGTAACAGCTACGAACGACGTGTTTCGGTTTGGGTTCCTACCCAGAACTGGAATCAACAGTTCGATAAGCAAGTTATTGCCTTCCTCAGGACTTTATTTGCAGAGAGATTCTGTGGAATTCCACTGTAAATTCTACTTCATTTTCTGTTAAGCTATATAAATTAAATTGTGGTGCGAACATTACAGTTTCACGCATTTAATATTGTACTTAAACTTTCGTCTTTTTACTCTACATTTCTGTTAATCCCCTCTGCTACTCATTCTCAGTTTTTTTCCTGTGATTACTTTCATGATATAACAATAGGGGAAAGATACAAATCTATTTATTAGATTTTTCAATCTTTATATTAACATAGGATAAATAAATACCAAACAAAGATTACCATTTGTCTACTTCTTGTATATACATACGGAGTTCACTTTCCTGCTTCTAGCATATACAAGAGATGTATTTATTTTAATTAAAACAATATTCCACATGAATACAATACTTTGGAAAACCATTCATCTCAACATTAACTTAACTAAATTTTCACAGTAATACTTATCTGGAATATGTAGATTCAAGATGTGGTCCTCCCAACCATTCAAGTGAGGCTATTATGTCCTCCACTTTCCCCCTAGCTCTAGAATCTAGATGGTGTCTCGGGTTAACAGTGGAAAGATCTTTCTGCTATGACCTCTAGATGGAAAATCCAGTCAAATTCAAAAAATCTAGCTTTACAAGGGTCACTGTGAGTGATTTTCATCTAATTCCCCAATCAGCTCTAGAAAATAATCCCCTTTACCTTTTTCTTGCACAGAACCCCTACTCCTCCTCTGGGATTCAACTTATCCTCAGAGGAGTAGGTAAATTTTTTTTCCAACTGTCCCCAACCACCTCCTATTCTTGGAAACATTTTTACCATCAAATTTTTAAAAAGATTTTCTTTCCAATAATTTCTCCTAATTTAATAATTCAGTAAAATAATTTGTTTCATCAATAGTAATGATTTTAAGTTTCTCTTGTCAAAATAAAAGAAATTAAACAAATTGTTTTTAACTAGTTAACACTAGTTAACTTTTAAATGAAGTTGTCACAATATGTTTAGGGCTTTTTGCTTTAGTGTTGACCAGTGTTGACTGTGGTCAACACTTGGTCGTTTGACCTCAAATCTATGCCAAAATTTAATTTTGAGAGGTCGTACTGCTGGGCACTAAAATCGAGGAAATCAGAGAAGTTTGACGGAAGCCCTAATCTATAACGTTGATGTTATGTTGTTGTCCTACTTTGACTTTGGGTTGACCAACGTTGACTTGTGATGAGCTATCTTTGAGGGCTGTGAGTGTGACACTTGGAGGATTGGGTGACCGAGAAAGACTTTGCTCGTTGAAGCATCCTATTGACTGTCATAACGCAACAATATCTCATATCTTTTTTGGACAAAAGGAATTGTAAAACTAATCTATATTTGGCTTGTCTTCTATTGATCTATTATTGTGTCCTATCAGCATTTTACTTTCATGTCTATGTGATTTCTATTGTATATCGAGCCTAAGAAATATTGAAGTAAAATTGTATCAAGCATAGAACACCATGGTTATCTAAATTTAACATATGTTAACTATATAATAATATTTGTTTGCATATGATGCTTATTAATATTATTAAAATTTATTTTATTTTTTAATATTTTAGAAAGGTAAAAAAGTATTTAATTTAATTTTAATTTAATTTTTATATTTAAAAATATTTGGGAGAAGTTTCCTAAGATTACAATGGTTTTAATGGATTAAAAGGTTAACAAGATTGGTATTGTTATAGATATTTTGATATTGTACTTTAATTTGGGTATACCAGTTTTAGAGAAAATCATTTACATCTTTAATGCTTTTATGGGTATTTTGATATTTTAATTTAATTTACATCCTTAGTCCTCATATATTTATAACAAATCACTATATTCTTGGAATTTTGGAGCACCTTATTTCAAGCTTATAAGTCCTTACACTTATTTTAAGAATGTTAATTTTTTACTCTAGCTTAGTTATAATAGAAAGATATTTTTGATCATTTCATTTGTGATATTTTTTATTACTTAAATTAAGATTGATCACCTCTTTATAATATCTTAATTTTTTTAAATTCTCTAATTCTTTATTGAATGACAATTTCTTTTGACATTAAACAGATCAGTTTTTTAATATCATCTTTATACTTTAAAGTGACCCATCTCTTTATTCCTAATGATTTAGTGATAAACTTGTGATCTTTATCTTATCTCCACTTAATTTACATGTGGTTTTGTCAATCATGTATCTTATTTTAGTAAAATAAATACTTAATAACAACCATATTCCTAAGAAGTTTTTTTTTTTTTTTAAATTGAAATAAGATAAACAATATTGAATATTCTCTTTAATCTTAAAATTATAAAATACTTTTTTATATATTTAATAAATAAAATATGTAAAATTTTATCAATATAAATACATAATAAACTAATACTTATATTTGTGAAAACATTTTTTTTCTTTAATTTTATACTATAACTTATAAAAATAAATATATCCATATAAATATTATTCAAAAATAATTGATTATATTACATAATTAAAAATGTTAAAATATTAATTTTTTTTATAGATTGAAAAAAGACATATTATATTTGAAAATAATATTAAATAATATGAAGAATAAAATATACAGTGAAAATAAATAATTTAGTCTTTTAATTATAATTTTATAAATTAAATTAAATAGAAAAATTAAAATGTATGGGGTTTCATTAATAAACTCTGGACTATTTGGACTATTGGTTTTGTATTTTAGGTAAGCATCCATACTTATAATTTTTATTTATGAGAAGGATCTTTATTAAAATAAAGGATAAAATAAAATCTGGGTTCACAAAATGTTCTTATTTATATACATTTCAAAAAAACATTACAAAATAATAATTTTAAAATGCGTTTACAAAATAAATCAATTTTTAATCTGTTAAAATTTTTAACATAGTAATAAACTTTTATTTTATTTTATATTTAATAATTATTAAAAATATTATTTTTAATAAAATATAACTTTTTCCAATTTTAATTAAAAAAAAAGTTTGTTAGAAATTCTCAATCTAGAACCAATTTCAATAAGTGGCCATAAAATTTGATCCAAATGATTAAGTAATGTAAGTTGGAACACAGCTGGAGTTTCATTCAAAGATGGACCAAAGACTCCATAGAAAGGAGACAATTCTGCATTTGTTTGTAGGTTTGTTTATGGGTCAGTTAATGACGAAAATATAGCGTGTACTTCTATAGAATTTAATTACACTAGCAATTGCATTATATGTTGCAAAAGAAATGTCGTAAGGCAATAGCATAGGAAAGAGTAGCCTATAAGAAATAAGAAGGCAATTGCATAGGAAATGGTAGCCTAGAAGAAATAAGATGTTGCAGAGAACACGTCATCGTGAAGGAATGAAAGGAAAATTTTGCTTCCATGGAAGCAAGTCATGGAGGTTTCAAAGATATTTATGATAGGAGATATCAACCAAAAAAATTTGTTATAGATTTTGAAATAGGCAATTGGGGGTGAAAACATATATGTTAACCAACATAATATGTTCACATATATACAAATTTTGTTATAGATATTGAAATAGGAAATTGGGGGTGAAAATATTTTGGTGATTAATAATCCAACACGTAACTCAAATAAGATATTTTAAATATATTCAAGTACAATATATCTAGCATAGATGTAAATAAAGATATTTTTTATTAACAAAAATAGAGTTTACTTCAAGTTCATCTACATATCTTAAAGCCAATTACATGCTTATCGGAAATTGTATATGAAGAACAATAGTCTTGGTATACAAGAAAGTGAATGTCATTTTAATATAGAGACACTTTTGGAAGGAGATATTGTTCTTTATGTTATGGTTCATTTTCTTAATTCCAAACTTGGTTTATTCTTTCTCTATATACATAAGAAAAAAATACAAAGTAAATTCACAAATTTAAGTTATAGTTTTATATTTCATAATTACAAATCTAGTTTCTTATTAAAATATTTTACACATCCTAGGTTATTATAAATTAATAAAGAGCATAGAATTATTAGGGTCATGTTCTATGTGCACTAAAATTCCCATGAGGTCCATCACAATGTATGGGGTTCATTGCAATCTTGGAAATATTCTGTGAATTGTTGTGATTTTTTGCTTGTGGCTACAACTTAGTTTTGGTTTTCACCTAGTTATCATGATTCAAAACTTTGTTATCATCTTAGATCCTTATAGAATTATATATATTATGTGAGCTAATGTGATGTTTTGTTTGTCACAATGATTCAAAAATAAGTTATTATAACACAATATTGACTTTCTTGTTGTCTGTTTTGTTTATCTTATTAAAATATTTTACACATCCTAGGTTATTCTAAATTGATCAAGAGTATAGAATTATTAGGGTGGTGTTCTATGTGCACTACAATTCCCATGAGGTCCATCACAATGTATGGGGTTCATTGCAACCTTGGATATATTATGTGAGTTGTTGAGATTTTTTGCTTGTGGCTACAACTTAGTTTTGGTTTTCACCTAGTTATCATGATTCAAAATTTGTTATCATCTTAGATCCTTATAGCATTATATATACTATGTGAGCTAATGTGATGTTTTGTTTGTCACAATGATTCAAAAATCAGTTATAATACCATAATATTGACTTTCTTGTTGTCTGTTTTGTTTATGAACCACTTAAAAAACCCAGAGGAACATTAGATTTTACAGTGTGATCTCCCTAGCATGGGTGGGGGTTTCAAAAATTGGAGAGTAAATTGAGTGGTTATTGTTAAAAATTGTTGTATAAGATGGGAAATTTGGATGGTTTGTAGACAATATGGATGTCATAACATATATCTTTTTTGAATCTTTTAGTGTCTCTAGCCACCATGCATCTAATAGGATCCATTTCAACTAAGAACGTC
Organism: Pinus albicaulis; assembly: GCA_034641835.2. Classification (NCBI taxonomy): domain Eukaryota; kingdom Viridiplantae; phylum Streptophyta; class Pinopsida; order Pinales; family Pinaceae; genus Pinus; species Pinus albicaulis. Next base: position 485,836,720 of record CM076581.1, read on the forward strand.
AATTCATCACTGTGTGAATGATAACTTGTGACATCCCTAGCCATTTTCTTTTATTATGGATCAATTTATAAACTAATAAATTGTGAAATCCCTAGCCATTTTCTTTGATTGTGGATCAAGTTATAAACTAAAATATACTCTCTCTTTCGAAGACTCTACATTATATATTGGATGGAGGGAAAGGTTATGATAAAAATTGTACAAAAAACCCCCTTAAGGTTATCTCAACTTACTCTATTGTTAATCATAGTGTCAATTTTGTAAAACTATAATCTACAATAAGGTCTGAGTGGGCCTTTTCTTTTGTAAGTTTTGTTTGGAATTGAAAGATAAATAAATAAATTATAAAAGCTAAAATTATGTAGTGGGAAACATTGTTTAAAATTTCAGAATAAAAAGTTGAATAAGTTTGACATCATATAATATGAAAATTGTTTATGATTATAAAGTAAAAAACATGTAAGTTTTTTTAGCTAAAATTAGGTAATTAAAGATATGTATATAGTTTGTTTTTAGCGAAAGAAAGAGTATGTTTGTAGTTACAAACTGTTATGTAGTTACAAACTATTACAATTAAGTAATTAAAGGTAAATTTAGTGTTATTTAATAAATGAGAATTATGAACATTCATCATTATTGCTCAAGATAAATATGTCATGTGAAATAATTTGGAAATTTAAAAAGATCACATATTTTAAAAAATTTCATTATTAATTTAATTTTTTTATATATTAAGAAATACTACTCATGAATAATAAAACAATTGTAACATAAATAATATATAACAAAAAAACCATGTATTTTTGGAATAATAAAATAGTTGTAACAAAAATAATATAGAACATGAAAAACTATGTATATTTGTATGTATGAAATTTAGATACATTTTATTAAGTGAAATTTTAAAAGAATAATGGTTATAAACATTTAAAAATAATTTTATTAAATAATTAGTTTAGATCTATATTATTGATGAGAGAGATCAATGAGGTTTGCATATCAAGACATTTGATCCCTCTTGGCTCATGGTAGATCTAGACTTAGGCCATTTTAATTTCCCCCTTTAGATAAACCACATTCCACATGAATACCATGAGTCAATACCATGGGTTGTTTTTATAGTTTAATAAATAATTTTATTAAATAATTAGTTTAGATCTATATTATTGATGAGAGGGATCAATGAGGTTTGCATATCAAGACATTTGATCCCTCTTGGCTCTTGGTAGATCCAGAGTTAGGCCATCTTAATTTCCCCCTTTACATAAACCACATTCCACATGAATACCATGAGTCAATACCATGAGTTGTTTTTATAGTTTAGTATTATTTTTATTTTTTATTTGACCTAGTTAAAATGTTCATTATAATATGTCAATATTTTTATTTAATTTACTTTTATTTTTATTTTTGTGTAATTTGACAAAGTCACCAAAACGTAAATTCAATCACTTATTAAAAAAAAACTAACATTATAAAAAACATATATAAAACTTTCAATTGTGAATCTAATGGCCTAAAACATTTCAATCATCTAACATTTGATCCAATGGCTCAGACATTGACACAGTGACACCTAGGGGAGTTGTTTTCAAATAAAAACGTCTTACGACATAATTATAATTGATTTTGACATTATGAAACCAAAGGTCCAAAAGTGTAGTCCAATATTTTCATTATCCTTTGGAATATATAATTGTATAATTTTATATTAAAAGTTTTATATTCCATCTCCGGAAATTGAATTTAGATCCTTTTCTCTATTATTAATGATTTGACACTATAAAGTGAAAGGTCCAAGAGGCGTCTTTGCTTTGATTATTTCTTTCTTTTATATATAAAATTTAGATGATTGAAATGAAATGGAAAGAACCCTCTAAATTCTATTCATGATAATAAATATTTTAATATAAATTTATAAAAATATTAAATTAGTAAATTTTAAATAAAAATAAATGTATTATAAATAATTGTTTTCAAATAATAATGTAACATCTTTTTGTTTTATCCTAACAATATTATGGCATGGGATGCAATAAATATTTTATTTAATTGTTAGAAAACATGAAAATTTTATTTATAATAATTTTATTATTATAAATTGAAAATAAATTTATTATAAATAATTGTTTTAAAATAATAATGTAATATTTTTTTGTATTTATTTGAACCATATGGCATGGGACATGATAAATATTTAATTTAATTTTTAGAAAACATGAAAAATTTATTGATGATGATTTTATTATCATAAAATTATCATATTTATGATAATTTTATTATCATGGCTATGTTTTTGGATGTGATAAATTTTTTTATTTAAATTTTAGAAAGGTTCAAAATCAAAGGGGTAGAGTATGCATGTCATAGTAGATTTAGCAGTTAAATTGCTATGTGAAGGTGGGTCCCTTGTCCCAAAAACAATGGGGTCTTATACACCAATTTGGTGTCTAGCCAAGACCTTAAAATTGGGTAATAATAATAATTATTATTATTATTATAAATTTATTATATCTATATTCAGTTGTTATTGTAGAAATTATATAACAAACATGTATATCATGGATTTAATCCGATCTAACAATGTGCTAAAGCTAGGTATTGAATCACTTCTACAAATCAATTGTGGAATTAAAAACACAATCACCAATCACATGGAGCAAAGTAGAATCAATCAAACCACAACACAGATAATTTCTTGGGAAAGCTTGTTGCTCAAAACCCCACTATATTCTATTTTATATTTAGCATGGATACATGAAACAATTACATACAAATCTTCTCACAAGAGCCCTCCTGTACTCAAATAATTGTCTCACACTATCCTAGACAAAACTATTCAACACATAGCCAATTTTCCACCTCTAAACAGCCTACCTTTCTTGTGAAATTCATGTGGAATGAAGTCCCTAAAGAATAGGAATTTTGGTCTTTATTGACTGCACAAGGATCATGGGAAATCCAATGGGTGTTTGGTTGCATGGGTGCAACCCAATAATCCTACAACTGATAGTCAACAACCCTTTCACTTAGATCTCAACTGGGTCTCCACTAGAACTGACATGCATGTAGCTAATAATAGTAAATCTTCAGTTGCATGTCAGATCACTGATTGTGAATTACATAATATTTAATTCACTTGATCTCTCACGAGTGTATCAAACATTTACAACTAGCCTAACTGAGTTTAACTCACTTAACTTACTTAAACTGATTACAACCTGCATTAACTAATGCACCACTACATTTGAAACTTTGTTACAACTAGAATTACTCTGCATGCCTCACCAACTACCCTCAACTCGAAATTCATGAGCTAACTGAGTTTATCACACACAGTTAATTATTACAAGTTATTTTGAGATTAGATCACATTTTATTTTCCATCTTAACTAAGGTATAACTAAAATATATATGCACCAAATTTAGCCCACACCAATGTACGTGTTGTTAAGACCTGTGGTCCCACATTAGTGTAGGTGCTGAAATTTTTTGTTGAACTTCAGCACTCCCTCTCAACAAGAAAGGGATTACCCTTCACCCTGATTTTTCCTCTATGATATTCGAATTTTCTCCTAGTGAGCGCCTTCGTGAGAATATTTGCATCCTGATCTTCCGTGGGAATGTACTAAAGTAACATTATTTGCCTCTGCACACAATATCTATGATGGTGTTACCAGATATCTATGTGCTTGGACGTATCATGAAACACATGATTAATCGAGAGTTTAATGCAACTTTGATTATCACAATGTATCACTATTGGATCCATCTGAGAACCAAACAAACCAACCAAGATCTTTCTCATCCATATATCATCACATGCAACTTGACTTGCTGCCATGTATTGTACTTCCATTGAACTGGGTGCAACAGATTGTTGCTTCCTACTATACCAAGAAATTGTTGTCAATCTTATGCTGAAGATCCCTCCTGATGTGCTCCTTCTGTCAGATGGACTGCCTGCCCAATTTTCATCCATGAAGCCTTGAAGCTTCACTCCCTCTGTCTGTCTGTGCCATAATCCATAATCTAATGTACCCCTCCAGTATCTCAAGACATGCTTCCCCGCCTTCCAAAAGATATTGGTAGGCTTAACCATAGCTTGACTCAGCTGGTTAACTACGTAACAAATGTCTAGTCTAATGTTCACTAAATACATCAGTGAACCAACTAACTGCTTGTCGACAGTAGCATCCACTACCTCTCCAAAAGTGGCATCCTCTTTCCTCCAATTTTCTTGAAGAGGAGTGTCCATGGGTTTGCATCTCTCCATGTGAAACTGACCCAGTATCTCTTTGGAATACTTTCCTTGAGAAACAAAAATCTCACCATCTAACTGCCATATTTCAAAACCAAGGAAATAATGAAGGAGTCCCATGTCCTTCATTTTGAACTCCCTTGCAAGATCCTCATTGCATGAGTGCATCAATTGCTCGTCACCAGTCAAAATTAGATCATCAACATAAAGTACAATAATCAATAACCTACTCTCAACCACAATCTGGTATAGGTTTGCATCAAATTCACTTTTGGTGAAGCCCAGTCTGGTGAAATAGTTGTCAATTCGAGTGTACCAACCACGAGGTGCTTGCTTCAGCCCATACAGTGCTCTCTTGAGTTGACACACATGCGACTCACTGTTGAAGATCTCAAAACCTTCTGGATGTTCTATGTACACTTTTTCCTCAATGACTCCATTGAGAAATGAATTTTCACATTCATATGATGAACGTGCCACCCCATCTGCGCTAATAGTGAAAGGATGGATCTAATGGAATAGTACCTTGCAACTGGTGAAAAATTCTCATCATAATCGATCCACTCAATTTGTGAGAATCCCTGGGCCACAAATATGGCCTTGTATTTCTCCACATTCCCATCAACAAGTTGTTTTACCTTGTATATTCATCTAGATACAACCACTTATTTTCCGACCGGTCTTGGGACAATATCCCATGCACTGTTATTGACAATGGAGTCACACTCCTCCATCACTGCATCAACCCAAATTGGTTGTTGCACTTCCTCCTGAAAGGCAGATGGTTCATTCACAATACATTTTCTCATAAGATCCACATATCCAGTAAACATGTTTGGAGACTGTCTCTGTCTACGCTGTGAAGTAGGGGCTCCTACATTCTCTGCAACATCAAGTCTCAATTTGGGTTGCGCCTTATACCATTTATGATGGATGGCTTTGCATGAGTGTTTTCTGCCACTCCATGATCCTCTGCATGTGGTTGTTTGACATCTTGAGGCTCATCCTTGGAAACCAATGGTTCCTCCTCTGCATGCAAATCCAACTCCCTCTTAAGGGGCAATCGCATGGCTTTCTCCTCATAAAATTTTATATCTTGTCGCACAATAGTCATTCTATTGTTTGGAAGATAGACCCAATAGTTGTGGGGAGTTTTAGTGTACCCCACAAAAATCTCAATCTCAACTGTTGGTTCCATCTTCTTCCTCTTTTCTTTGGTCACATGCACATAAACAAATGAGCCAAAAATATTAAAATGTGAAACATCAAGTTTCTTATGAATGAAAGACTCTTCTGGTGTACTCATGCCAAGTATCCTATAAGGACAACGGTTCTGTACAAATACCGTTGTGTTGCATGTTTCCGCCCACAGATGAATTGGTAAGCCTTGATCATGAAACATCGATCTTGCTGCACCCACAATCGTTCTTTTATTTCTTCAAAGACCCCATTCTGATGTGGTTTCTGAGGTGCTATCAGTTCTCTCTGAATTCCTTCTTTTTTGTAGAAGTTATTGAATTCTTTACAGATGTACCCACCACCATGATCACTCCTAAGAGCCTTCACATGCTTCCCCATGTCTTTCTCCACCAGTGCTTTCAACTCAAGAAACTTTGAGAATGTCTAATCTTTCTTCTGCATGAAGTAGATCCAACACTTATGATAAAATTCATCAAAAAATATCACATAGTAATTATGTTTTTCTATCGAAGCAATAGAGAATGGTCCACACACGTCTGTGTGAACTCTCTCAAGGATCCTTGAAGCTTAGTTCTCCTTCTCATGAAAGGTGGCCTTTACATATTTTCCCATAGTGCATTCCTTGCATATGTCTGACTGCGCAAGTGTACCCTTGGGAAGACCTATAGAAATCTATTGCATGACTTTCAAGGCTCTGTGGTGAAGATGGCCCAATCTCATGTGCCATAACTCACCCTCATCCTAGCTCACCATTTTGTCTGCCTTTCCCATCAATGTTGCTCAACTATATACATCCATTTTATATATATTCTTAACTCGAATCCCAATCTTCTTGGCTTGTCCTGTTGTTTTGTGTTGGAGGAAAGCTTTTCCTTCACTGAAAACAACATCATAGCCTCTATCCTCTAACGTTGCAACTAAGAATAATTTTTTCTTCAAATCTGGTACATGCATTACATATTTTAATTGAAAGGGTTTACCAGACTATCTCTGAAAGGTAATTGTACCAATCCTGGTAGCACTGTACTGCCCATTGCCAACCATTTCGATATGCATATGGAGATCCTTCTCCTCCAAGCTACTGAAAATTTCCTTGTCTCCTGTCATGTGAAAGGATGCACCACTATCCAAATACCACATAGATCCAAATGCACTTGATACCATGCATGCGATCAATGAGAAGTCAAGCTCAAATTTCTAGGCCAAAGCCTCACCAGCTGCAAATCCTAAAGCCTTATTGTTCTTCTTCTTTTGTGGACAGTTAGTAGCATAATGCAGATGCTCGTGACAGTGAAAACATGTCACTCTGGACATGTCGCACTTATTGCCATCTTTGGAATCGGATTTGGAATGGAAATTATTTCCTTTCCCCTTCTTCGCCTTGGAAGCCAAAGCACAATCTTCTTCATATTCATTCTTAGATGAAGATCCATCTTTGGTATTTCATCTGAACTACTCCTACACCAAATCTGACCACAATCATTCCCAATATGGTAGTTTTTACCTTCCATTGACTGAGTCTTGATAACTATGCTAAATCTTGGGAAATAATAGGAGATATAAACTCACCAAATCATCATCAGCGACAGTAATGCCAATGCTCCCCATCTCATCTCGAAATTGGAAAAACTTTGTTAAATATTTTCGCATGGAGTCGCTTTTCTCCATCTTGATCTTCCCGAGTTTATCTTTCAGTGCCAATTTCCTATGGTCACTGTTGCTTTGAAATATATCTGTCAAAGCCTTCCACATTTCATATGGTGTGGATTTCCCATGGAGACTTGAGACAATGTGGTCTCGTACTCCCTCTACTATGATCCTCCTCACCTTTTCCACTTTCTTTTTCCATGCACCAAGATTTGCAGCATCTGTCACAACAGGTTTAGGAACATCATTGTCAATGAATTCCTTCAAGCCATTTTCTTGGAGTACTTGATCTGATCACGGGTCAAGTACTACCCAACCATCTCATGTACAGTATTAAGATCTTTTAAAACGACTATGGCTTATACAGGTTTAAATGAGCATGTTAGTTCGCATACACATATTAACATGAATTAAACATAATCAGGAAGCACATAACACATAAGCGAAAGACAACCAAATTGGTAACGGAGTTCACCCCTCCAACTCACTAGGGTTACATCTCCGGACCTGCTTCAATTGGAAGGCAGATCCTTTATATTTCATCTTCAAATTAAGCTTTCATACATTCCAGCTCCATGGCTGAGCATTAGCCAAGCACTATGGCTTTCAAAGGCTAAGTTTCCTATCCTTTCTCCTCTCCCCTTTTCAAAGGCTCACATCATGAGTTTATATAGTTTTTCCCCATAACTCCCCAATCCACAATAGTAGGATCTCAAGAAATTTTAAGGAAAGACAAACTCCATGATTCTAGGACTTTAAAACTTACTCAAGGCAAAAATGGCAAACCCAACTTGAAGGATCTTAACCATGCCAAGAAAGCTCAACCTCTTAATGAGAAATAGAAAATTAGTTGTGAGGTCAATTCTCACATAAAACTAATTTCTCAAATGGAATAATAAGTGAATATTTTGGTGAGTCATTTTCCACTCACTTAGAACATTATGCACTTCATAATTTTTAAATGAAATAATGAATTAATTCACTCATTACTTTGTCACCCATCATAAAGTGTCTTCATGGTGCATAAGTAAACTTCTTTGTTGGTGGAGATCCTCCTGGATCAAACCTCCCCGAAAAGAAAACTTTTGGTCTCCAAAAGTATCAGCTTCAATCCATCGTCAACTGTATGAAAATGTCTCTGAAAGGCACATTCCCACATGACTCCTTCACCTGACGTACTTCGGAATCATAACGCAATGCCAACACCTGCAACTGCTGCAATGCGGATGTCTGAAAAGGCACATCCCTTCAAGACTCCTTCACCTGGCATACTTCAGAATCAGAATGCAAAAGCCCACATCTACATAAAGCTGCAACACAAATGTCTGAAAAGGAACATCCCTTCAAGATCCCTTCACCTCAGTCCTTCAGAATCGGAATGCAAAAGCCCACATCTGCATAAAGCTGCAACACAAATGTCTGAAAAGGCACATCCCTTCAATATCCCTTCACCTCAGTCCTTCAGAATCGGAATGCAAAAGCCCACATCTGCATAAAGATGCAACCTGTAGCTGATCATACCTGTTTACAACACTTGCCAAGGGTTCATTGGTCAAGTTTACATGCCAAAATGGCTTTAGGAAAATTTGCTGATTCCATTTGCTTACAAAGATGCCAACAAGGCTTAATGCGTAAAAATACGCCTCTCACTCTCACTCTCCCTTACATAAGAGTGGCTAAAAACAAGCCTTTTCCAATGCTTCATAAGAATATTTTACATCATCTCTTTCATCGTTGGCCACTTTGGCCTTTTACATGGCATTGCCAAATTTTTGATGCCAAGATATGATGACAACTATGGCCTTTTTACATGGCAATTACAAAGTAATTTAAAGTTCCAAATATGTGCACAAAGGGAAAAAATACAAATTGTTCAAAAACCTCTTTTAACATATGTATGCCCCATATCATCCAAATGCATTAATGTTGAAAAAACAAAAAGCAAATCCGCCATTACAAAAATGTGCATTATGAAAGACTATGGGTTTAAAATAAAAGACTATGGGTATTTAATAACACTACTGATACCAAGGAGAAGAAGCGTCTTTGTCAACGGGGTGCGCCATATCATGATACCTTCTCCCATCAAGTAAATTGCACGAGGGTTTACACCATGGAATGGAGCAGTTGCTACTGCTAAAACCATGCCACCTTCAACGCATGGCAAGTACATGGTGCAGTTTACTGTATGTCAACCTACATTCTCAACATTTGTGCCATGATCCATACACAGGTCCTCTGCTCAGCATTAAATGCTTCTTCTTCCACGCACGGGCTCAAACTCCACAAGTTCGTTGAGGTCATGATAGGTATCAACCTCCCATTTTATTCCGCTGCACACAATTTCAAATAGCGACTATGACCAACTTCAAACCACTCACTACTGGTCCAGAGAAGTCATCAGTGTTGTTTATACTGCGCTTCTACGTGCAGGATGGGAAACCAAAAAACCTTTGCCATTATGCAATTCAGGTTCAACAATGTTCGGTGGGCGGAACATACAGATCCGAAGTATCCAACAAATGTTCAACAATGATGTTTTTCTTCAATATCTGCGGGAAATCCTCAAAAAAAGGTTGTGTTTCTGCGTGCATATTGTTGTAACGAGGGTGAGTGCTTAGAAAACTATGCTGCCTAGATCATGGGAGCTTCTGGTTGCTAACGGAGGTGTTTCTACTATGCATATGACCACTACCTATCAAAATACAGTGGTCGTGTATGATCGCACCAAATTCGGGACTTCACAATTTCCCCTGCCAAATGGTCGTTGTAGAAATTATTCAAATGATGAAGCACTCACCAACAATTGTTGGGCCCACTCCATCGAATACCCCGTCGCTACTAACACGGTGAGACTGGTGATAATCAAAGTACCGTTAGCAAGGAAGGCATCAGAGGAACACCATTTATATGTCCAGACTGAGCACATTAGGCCGACAGGAGAACCATGTGCACCGTAGACTTAAAGGAAGTGATCTTTACAGAAATCAGGATGGCGATGGTCTTCTCGACCTTAGAGGTGGTCCCGACTTCGTTTTTTGGTGCTGAAGCAATACCTGGGCCTGGGCTGGAGGCTGGAATCTGTGTAGTAGTCGATGAACATGGTGCTTTGGTTGGGCTCTGTAATTGCCTGCAATGCGCGGCAATGGCAGCGATCCCATCCAATTCGAAACCATGACTTGTAGACCAGTGAAACCGAGTTCTTGTCCCTCTGATACAACAGGAATGCCAATATGTGCTCCAAGCCTCCAACAGTTCATCAGGGAATGAACTCATCCTTCTCATGGCTCAGATACAGGGTCGAGATCAATGCTATGTTGTCCACCATGGGGCTCTTCGACCTTTAATAGCCCATGCTCAACATTCTTCTCATGCAACAGGCGTTGCGGCTCTGGTGAAAGCCCTTGACAACAGAGATTTGAGCTACGACTGGATTTCTAATTCCACAGAGACATTAAAACTCCATGATTTTCGAAAAAATAAAGAAAAACATTGTTGGAATTGAGAATGGCCGACCTGCAGTTATACGCAGACGAGGAGGAGGATCCACATCAACACACAAAATTTGATTCACGTTTGGATCTTTTAGAACATCATCATCAAAGAAGGAACACGAAGAAAACGCCCAGAGCGACTCCACTCCAGGTCATAATCGATGCGGTGTTCAATTTCTAACTTCCCGCCGCCTGAGTTCCTGGAAAATAGGAGAATGCCCAACAACTCTCTCAAACTCCTCCATGGTTAGCTGCCTGCCAGTTTCCACGTCTCTGAGTTTGTTCCACATGCCATATTCGCCTAATTCATTCACAACAAACTCCTTTTCATTATCCAGAATGCCAATTTTGTGGCACAAAATCCGGCAATTCACTTCTATCACGGAAAACCAATCCATGAATTCCCCACCGACCCAAATTTATCGTGGGAAATGAATTGCCTTCCCTGACTATGCTGATGACCGGTGTGGGTAAATGGGTAGTCATGGATCACGCAGAAATTAAGTGGAAGAGGTCTTCTACTGAACCTCTGTCTGTGCAGAGTCCACAACCCAGCATAGTCCACGCTTCCGCTGCGCACCTCTTGGCAGCCCAGCACCGGCCTTGCAGGCAGCATACCTCTTGGCAACGGTGGCAGTTCTCCTGTTGTTCACGGTCGATGCAGAAGGCAGTCAGCAATGACAGCCCGAATGGAAACGTTCCTGGTTGTGGATGGCAGCGTTGCAAGAATGCAGGGTCCACGCAGGCATGGCCTTCAACAAACTTCTCCCTGTGGCAGCAACGAACAACAGCCTCCAGCAATCACGACCTCAAAAGAACTCTCGAGTACGCAATATGGATTTCGTTGTGCTCCAGATCTTGCAGGATGTGAGCCCAGGACGGAGAAATTTCTGCTGATCAATCCTGATCAATGTGTGAGACATAAACATTTCTTCGAATGTTGTCTTCTCAATGAGCTTCGGCTTGTTCTGATATTCAATCTGCGTTCTCCTTGATTTCTCAAGCTGCAGTGCTCCATCTCTTGCCTTTGACTTGATTTGACAAAATTTTAGGTTGCAATAACTTTTTGATCCGGAGGTTGTTTGATCAAGCGTCGTCGGATTCCTCTTGTCGAGCTCTTCGCGATGGTGTCTTTATTTGTTGATTCCGAGTCAGACGAATTTTGAGCACTTTTCATCAAAAGACGGATACCTTCCCCCATAAAACTCGAAATTTTGAAAAATATCATAAACATAACCTGTAGAAACATCATGAACTGCTTACCCAACTCGAACCAAGCATTTCCTTCTTGTAAGCGTGTTTTTTGAATGGTGAATGGAGCTTTCTTCACGAGCTCTTTCGCCATATGTTTGCTTGACTCTTGGCGAATTTCGGGGTGCAACTTCCAGCACTTCTTCTCCCAATGGCCACTGATTTTGCAGAAATTGAAAAAATTATGTCGTTTCCCATTCAATTACGTCTTCATGATAGGAGGATTCAGAAGGTTCTCATTCTTCTTAGTCTCTCTTCTTGTGGGCACATTTGTCTTCTTAACCCACTGTTTCTTTGTATGATTCTTAACTACATCACGGTTAGCATATCTATGAAATAAATCACTTCTCTTATATGCAAAAGTAGAATTTGAATGATTTTCATACCTTCTTGGCTTGTCCTTAAATTGATGGGGACTAGGTGGCTTGATTCCTTTCTTGGAATCAGGTGATGGAGAGATGGATTTTGTTTCAGCTACCTCTGAGCATTCTCCTTCTTCCTGTTGATAACCCAAACCTGCAAATGGTTGTCTTGGTACAACCTCCAATGGTTGGGTGATTCCTTGGCCATTTATGCCAAGTCCACCTCCACTATACCCCATCTTCGTGAGGATTTTCATGCCAACATTAGTTTCATATTGAGAGAGAACAGAACTTGAAGTGACATCATATACCTCGGTTTGACATGCAACCTCCGTCGTCTCAACCTTGTGCAATTTAGACAATATCTCCTCTTTAGCTCGTAGCATCTCTTGAAGCTCCTGCTTATCGAGAAATAATCTTCGCAATTCTGCATTTTCGGCTTGAAGGCTTTCGTTTATCTCTTGCAACTCTTGCAGTCTTTCAGCGTGCTTCGTTCCTTTGCCCATCCTGCAAAGCAGTCACCTGCTCCGATACCACTTGATCCGATCACAGGTCGAGTACTACCCAACCATCACGCGTACGGTACTAAGATATTTTAAAACGACTATGACTTATACAGGTTTAAATGAGCATGTTAGTTTGCATACACATATTAACATGAATTAAACATAATCAGGAAGCACATAACACATAAGCGAAAGACAACCAAATTGGTAACGGAGTTCACCCCTCCAACTCACTGGGGTTACATCTCCGGACCTGCTTCAATTGAAAGGCAAATCCTTTATATTTCATCTTCAAATTAAGCTTTCATACATTCTAGTTCTATGGCTGAGCATTAGCCAAGCACTATGGCTTTCAAAGGCTAAGTTTCCTATCCTTTCTCCTTCCCTTTCAAAGGCTCACATCATGAGTTTATATAGTTTTTTCCCATAACTCCCCAATCCACAATAGTAGGATCTCAAGACATTTTAAGGAAAGACAAACTCCATGATTCTAGGACTTTAAAACTTACTCAAGGAAAAAATGGCAAACCCAACTTCAAGGATCTTAACCATGCCAAGAAAGCTCAACCTCTTAATGAGAAATAGCAAATTATTTGTGAGGTCAATTCTCACATAAAACTATTTTCTCAAAATGAATAATAAGTGAATATTTTGGTGAGTCATTTTCCACTCACTTAGAACATTATCCACTTCATAATTTTTAAATGAAATAATGAATTAATTTACTCATTACTTTGTCACCCATCATAAAGTGTCTTCATGGTGCATAAGTAAACTTCTTTGTTGGTGGAGATCCTCCTGGATCAGTACTGCCTCCATCCTATCCTTCTAGGAAATATATTTAGAGCTTCCCTCGAGTGCATACTCCAATCTCAAGTATTGAAATCCATTTTGATGCTGAATCAACTGTAGCACCAAGAAAGTATTTCTGCAAATTCGAATTCTATTCAGTCACAAACTCATCTCCTCTTTCACTATTGTGATTTTTTGTGCTATGATACCAATTAGAAATTATACAACAAACATGTATATCATGGATTCAATCTAATCTAACAATGTGCTAAAGCTAGATACTGAATCACTTCTACAAATAAGTTACGGAATTAAGAACAAAATCACCAATCACATGAAGCAAGAAAGAATCAATGAAACCACAACATAGATAATTTACCGGGGAAAGCTTGCCGCTCAAAACCCCACTATCTTCTATTTTATATTTAGCATGGATACATTAAACAATTACATACAACTCTTCTCAAAGGAGCTCTCCTGTACTCAGCTAAGTGTCTCACACTGTCGCGGACAAAACTGACCAATACATAGCCAATTTTACACCTCTAAATAACCTTCCTTGCTTGTGCAATTCATGTGGAATGAAATCCCTAAAGAATAGGAATTTTGGCCTTCCTTGATTGTGCAAGGATCATGGGAAACCCAATGGGTGTTTTGTTGCATGGGTGCAACCCAATAGTCCTACAACTAATAGTCAACTTCCCTTTCACCTAGACCTCAATTGGGTCTCCATTGGAGCTGACATGCATGTGGATAATAATAGTAAATCCTCAGTTGCATGTGAGATCACTAATTGTGAATTAAATATTATTTAATTCACTTGATCTCTTACTAGTGTATCAAATATTTACAACTAGCACAACTGAGTTTATCACACCAGTTAACTATTACAAGCTATTTTGAGATCAGATTACATTTTATTTTCCATCTTAATTAAGGGATAACTAAAATATACATACACCAAATTTAGCCCACACTAGTGTAGGTGCTGGTAAGACCTGTGGTCCCACACTAGTGTCGGTGCTACTTGGACCTCCTGGTCCCACACTAGTGTAGGTGTTGAAATTTCTTGTTGAACTTCAACAATTATGGCTATGGCTATGTTCTTGTTTGAAGCTCTTAAGCCATTAACACAAATTTGTTACATGGTTTTTTTCCCATTTTTCAAAGACATTTTCATAACTTATTTACATAATTGATGAATGAGACTCATGTGTTTAGATATAATATAGAAAAATGAGTGAATGCCATTAACACAAATTTGTCACATGTTTTTTTCCCCATTTTTCAAAGACATTGTTAGTATGAATTCTTTGTCGAAGCGTACGAAAAAGAACCACTTTAGCTACGCATAACTAATAGCCCTAACAACAATAATGGCTGCAAAACATCTTCAGATCTGCAATTAGTAGTTAAAGTGCTGCAACAAACAGATCTATAAAATGGAAAGAGATTAAGCAGTAAAGTAAAGAGTTTGCTCCATGCATCCAACAGACAAGACAAGAACACGATTTTGAATGAATTTTTATATTACAGGGCACCTGGGAGGAAACAAGAAGGTGTATCCAGATCTCCTCAATGGGATGGGTTCTTTGTAGTCCTCAACACTTCAGATCTAAGCTTTCTCTCTCTTGTAGATGTAGAAAAACCCAATGTAGAAGGTAGAGCTCAATGGGAGCAAAATGGCAGAAATGAGACCAAGTGTATAGATCCAGAGTGATCTAATATGCAACAAAAGGTGAAGAATGATGGGGGAAACCCTCCTATTTATAACAAAATATTTGGTCCTTCTAGATCTTGGTGCATGATTAAAATAATGTTAATCACATCTAGATCCACCTCTACGGAATATTTTATTATTATTTGTTGGAGGGAAAGGGTGTTTGACTTGGGTCAAATCCCTTGATTAGTGAAAATAAATAAATAAATGATTTATTTATCTTTTTAAGGAAGTGGTTGGGATATAATCAAATAAATAATGATTTATTTGATTAATGGTGGTTGATTTGGTCATATTTAACAAGGAATATTATTTAAATAATTATTCCTAGAAAATAATAAGATAACTATGGGTTTATCTCATTAATTTCTTTGTTTTTGGGTTAAACATGATCGGGAATAATAATTAAATTATGGTTTAATTAATTATTCCTTTTGGGGTCTCCTAATTAACATAGTGAAAGCAGTTTTACTTGGGGTAAAACTGGTCTTACATGGTGTACTTGGGTCCATCTAACGATGAAAGGTTAGATGACCAAAAAATGGTGTAACAGATTGCCCCCCAGCGTGCGAGTGTCAGGAGCAAATCGTATGACCGAAGTACGTTGTAAGAATACAATCACTAGACAACAAAAAGGGATGTCGGAGAGAGAAATGTGAGGTAGATAGTGTGCTGAAGGACTAGACCCTGAGGAGACGAGACTCGCAGGTGCAACAAGTCTCTTTTTATGAGAGGGTACCTGTGCTGAAGGCGGCGGGGGAGGCATACCTATGCCCGCCGTGACAAAGTACAAAAGAATAGTGCGTCCAGTAAACAAGGGACCGAACCATAGAGTACAGCTGGCATAATCAAGGGCCAGATAAAAATACAATGAAGAGTCTCACATACATGCTGTGCCTGGGATAACAGCCAGGACTAGTACAATAATATTTGAGTACATGAGATAAATACAACCCAAATGCCCCCTGTAAATGGGGAAGGGCTCACAAAATCTGACTGATACATGCAAATCATGGAGGCGCTGCAGGTGGCTAAGGCCAACATCATCCAAATCTGGAGCGGCATCAAAGGCTGCAACGAAGAGGTCATCCGGGCATGTGGGGGGCTACCTGCAGGGCCACCCCCTCATGAGGGCTGAGACATCTCACACACGCCCGGGAATCATCAAGAGCTGCTGCTGGGTCACTGGACTGTCCAGTATACGAATCTCGATCATGCTGAAAGGAGCTGGAGAAGCAATCAAGTCAAAGGGAAGCGAGAGATCCCCCTGCCTGATCCGAGGCACCGAACAAAAGTGGAAGCTGGAACCAAGGTACACCGCCCTCTAGACCTTGCTTCTGGAATAAATGTGCTGATGTCGACAAAAGGAGGTCCGCCGTAGGTGAGGCAATGAGAGATCCTCAACTAAGGCACGAGAGAAGAACAATAGAGCGACTGACAGACTGACACTAATGATGATGGTGGAAATGGGAAGGATGGAGTGGCGAATGGACGACTTCCCTTGTTAGAGCATAAAGGGCATGAATGACATGGCAACGACTGGCACAATATCGAAAGGATAGGGGACAGTGGGGCTGAAGGTCATGATATGCGACACAAGAGAGGAACCAAGCAAAAAGAATGGAGGGCTATAGTAGGGTGTAAAAGGTCGCGGGATAGACTCCATGAATGCAATGATGACTCAACTCGGATGCTCTAAACAAGGGCGACATGATAGTGCTGCCACACAGTAAAGGCCCCAATGGGGGACCAAGGAAGCATGAGTACAAGGTGGGCACTCATGACGAAAATCAACACGAACATGGACAAGTAAGGGGGTGATATGGTGCCCCAAGTACAAGTGTCGTAAGTGAGGAAATTCGATTTTAAGGAGCGGTGAAGTGACCCTTCGTGGAAAAAATGTGTCCGGGTGAAGTATCAAATCACCAAAAACTAACTAAAACCCATTTGAGAGCTCGGTGAGATCCGTCCAGCGGTGCTGACGGTTCGTCGAACGGGGCTACGGTGTGGTCGCAGCAGTCGAAAGGAGAAACATGGGTTCTCTTTAATGAGGCAGTTTTCCCTCCAAAATCATTCATTTGCTATTGTTGCTGTGGTGAATGTGGAGAGAAGGCCCTAAATCTTGCGGCGAACGTAGCGGACAAACCGACCGTTGGAAGCGAGATCTGTCAGTTGGAGGTACGAGGCCTAACCTGGCTCTTGCATGTTGTTGGATGACATTTGCAGTTTAGGGCCCAAAACCCCCAGAAACAGCCCCTCCTTCATCTCTATGGCCGGGTCGCACTTTTTGGGGAAAAAAGTACGACCCAGGACGCAGGTTTGGGGGCAAAAAGTGCGACCTGGTCCAGAAAATGGCAGAAAACTGCGACCTGGGAGACGAGGAGGGCTGGGTGCTGTTTGATGGCTGGGAGTTGGGTTGTGGTGTGTGGTTATGGTTTTCCCGATCTGTACCCTGACAAAAAGAATGTGGTTGTGCAGGTATGGCAGATTTGCGGGTCAACTGGAGAGAGAGGGATCTGGGAACACTTCAGACAGAGATCCAGGCGGATCAGGGCGTTCGTCGTGTATTGGCCAGATATAGGGGCATATGGTGCCCTCTCGGATGTGTGTAGGGGCAAGTGGTGCCCCCCAGAATGTATGGGGGGGCATATGGTGCCCCCAGTTTTTGGATTTTGTTTGTAACATGCTATGGGCGTGTCGGATGTATATGGATGGGGGGGCGTATGGTGCCCCCAGTTTTTGGAACATGCTATGGGCATGTCGTAAGTATATGTATGGGGGGGCGTATGGTGCCCCCAGTGATGTATGTAGGGGCAGGTGGTGCCCCCATTTTTTGAGTTTGTGTGACATGCTGTGGGCATGCCAAAATGTATTTTATAAAAAGGGGAATCTAACCACATTTTAATGATGTGGTGTGCCATTTGTTCTGGTTATGGTTATGCAGTTTGAGAAAGGAAATGGAGTGTTACCAATCTCTTTTGGTACTGCATATAGGGATCAAATGGACTTTAAGTTTCCGAATTGCCATACCTGGTGTCACTATCCCAAAAGGAGGATTTGGAGATAATGAACTGATGCTCTCGTAGAAAAGCTATAGGTTGGTCAATAATAATGTCTAAGAGACTGGGTTGCTGATGTAAGATGAGGGAACGATAAGGGTTATCGTCCCGAGAGTGATCTGAAGTGATATGGGACTCTAGAGGTTCTTCTAAATGTGGAAGAATACGGGGTCTAGAGTCAACACGACCAGATACACTAGGAGAGTGGTGGAGAATGGCTTCTCTTGGTCTCTCAAATGTGGGTGCCCCCTTACTCAAACATTGGGTTTCGATGTAATGACCACAAGGTGGATGTGGTGTGAACGCATGGGTTCGATGTAAGGGGGAATAGATGAAGTTAGGGGTGGGAATTTCTTCCATAATGTCGTCATCGTGATAGAAGATGGGGTGACTAGTGGAAGAAGAACTACCTGACGTGGTGAAGTGGCCTGAATCATCATCATGAGAAGAGAGGTTCACATGCGCATCGTCACAATGGGTGACCGAAGAGTAAGTAGATAATGGATCTACCGATGTTGAGCCCAAGATGACCGCTGAAGGAAGGTCAAGCGAAACAACAGGGGAGGATTCAGATGGAACGTTCCCCAATGGTCTCATGGATGATGACAGGTACAAAATGGTGACTCAGGGCTCCGTTGGCTTAACAGCGGGAGGCGGAATGTGAATGTCCTCTGGTCCGATCGAAGCGGCCTTGAACTGGCGGTACAAGTCCAAGGAGGAACGGTACTCGTCAAGGCGGGGACAGAGGTGGGTGTAATGGCCGTGAGAATCGCATAAGGCACAAGGGTGGTTTGTGCGCAAGTGTTTGAGTTTTGGGAGGGAGTCGGGGATAGTGACATGTACTTCTGGGAGATCAGAGTCGGGGAATGTCTCGTTGACCAGAAGCTTGAGGTGGGGCAATTCAGGACACATGTGAGTGGCATGACCGACGACATCACACACAGCGCATCGAATGGCGGGCTTTGGTGGTCGTGGGGGGGTAACGGATGTTGGGGGGGCCGGATCGTGATGGGTTGCCCCCCTTCGGGCTTTGCCTGTCTTCCCGGGAGCCGTCACAATAGGAGAAGGGTCCTGTGGAGGTGCTGGGGGCACAGTGGCTATGGAGGAAGCGAGGGGGACCGGTTGAACCGGTGTCAAAGCCATGTAAGGTTTGGGGTGACCAGGGGGGGTGGCGGCTGGGGGGTCAAGGTACCAAACCGGAATACCCAAGGTCAAGTTAGGGAGAGAAAGAGTGGCCATGACGGGGACGGAATATACTCCGGGAGGGGGAGCCAAGAAGGGGATCTGTCCAGCAGGGTAATGACCAGGAGGAACGGCTCCAAGATGGTTAAGGCCAGGAGGGACCGATCCTGGAGGATAAAGAGGTGCGGGGGTGCTAGCTATAGGGGGAGGGCCAGAAAGGGGAGGTCCGGCTGGCTGAGATGGATGGCTAGGAGCGGGTTGCGGAGGGCGGGGAGGAGGGTGCGGGCTAGCTGAGGCAGGCCGTTTATGGGCAGCCTGAGATGATTGCATCATGCAAACATTCGACAAGCTGGGATCAGTAACGGGAGGGGGAGGAAGGTGAGGAAAAGTACCAAGCAAGGTGGAATCTTTATAAACGCCTGGGGAGACACTGGTCAAGGAATCGACAGTTTGCTTGTTGGCTACAGAAGAGATGGTCGTCTCGGAGGAGGACTGAGACGATGACTCATGATACGATAGCCGGTCAATGGTGACTATCTTCCCGTTATGTGGAAAAGACATCTTACGGAAGACCGCGGATGGGACAGCAGACATGGCATAGGTGTAGCTTCGCCCCAATAGAATGTTGTAGTCTAGAGGGGCGTCAATGACTTCGACATCAACGCAAACAGTCTTACCGGCGAGGGTGATGGGACAGCTACGAAACAGGCCAATAGGCTGGGAGGCATGACCATCCCACGCTCGAAGGGTGATCGTGGAAGGGGCCAACTCAGGGGATCCGAGTTGCTTCCAAACCGAAGCGAACATCACACAGGTGGATGCCCCCTCATCAATTATACACCGGGATACAGTGGCGTTCCAGATTTTGACTGGGATTTGGAAAGCAACAGAGGGAGGAAGAGGAGGGTGGTCCGATTGAGTGGCGTCGAAAACAATCATTTGGTCATCAGCAGGATCAACAGCGCCCACGGCAGATAGTAGAGCCTTCCTTTGAGAAGGGCACGACTGGAGGAGTTCTAGTGTGGAAATGGCAGCAGGGGATTGTGCCAAATCATCTACTATACTGTACGATTGAGCGGCTCGACCGGAGGCAGCATTTCGGCGTAAGGGACCCTTTGGAATCTTTGGGTGAACCTCAACTTTGGGTTGAGGGATGTGTAAGGGGCCACCGGATGTCGAAAGAGGCTCTGTAGAACCTGAAGATGGAGGCTCGGGAGCAGACTGAGCAGGGGGCTTGGGGTACTGGCGAGACCGAGTTTGAAGGTGAAGGTCGACGGAAGGGGACGGATCAGAGTGCATCATGAGGATCTGGTAGTCAGAGGAACCAGAAATGGACGAGGGTGTGGCGGCATGGCTGTCAGGGGGGTGGGTAGCCACGAATCCCTGTTGAGGGAAAGGATCAGTGAACACAGCTGGCTGGGTAGTGGCCACATTAGGAGGAGCGTGAGGGGAGGCGTGTTGTCCGCGCAATGTGGCTTGAGACTCCCACATCTGTCGCATCTGGGGTAAGAGAGGGCAACCGTGAGTGTAGTGACCGTAAACACCGCAACACGAACAGGGCTTGTTTGTGCGAAGCGGCCTGTCCGGCCTGGGCGGAATGCCCTGAGGCTGGTTGCTAGTGTTAGGGTCCTGACCAGAATTGGGTCCTCGGTTACCAGGGGTAGATGGGTTCTGGTTGCCTCTCCGCCTTCTTTGGGAAGGGGGATTAAACGCGTTCACTTTTATAGCATAAATCCTTCTTTGAGGGGGTTGTAGAAGCTTATTCGGAGTGGTGAGGGGGAAAGCGGAGGCGGCTCATCTTGGGGAGAGCTGGCGCACCCGGTGCGGATAAAAGTAAAGGGTTAGGTTGGGCGACGTGAGGTAAAGCGGAGGTTGGGCCAAGGAGGGAGGCATGCCGTATGCGGTGCATCATGCCGGGAGGCGAGGAGTGCTAGGAGTGCGGCCACTCACACGAGGGGGCTGCCATGGCTCATAGGAGGATGAGCAGAGGGGTGGGAAAGAGATCCAACAATACCGTCGGCGGAATGAGATGCCCACGGGGCGTTAGCGCCACCGGGCCGGGGGATGTCAGGAAGAACGGTATAAACATAACCAGATTGAGCATAGATCAGGTCATACTTTAAAGCTATTTGGAGGGCGGCTTCTTCAGATTGAGGAAAGTGAGAGGCGACATCTTTGCCGATGGGAGACGGAAGGGTGCGAAGGAACCAGTCCATGTAAACCCGATCTTCAAAGGGAGGGGCTCGACATAAGCTCCGTCTTCGTCGCCATTCCTGAACATGGGCAGAAAGGCGTGTGGAAGAGGATTGCTTAAATGAAGTCAAGAGCTCCGTACGAGTGTCGTATCGGAGAGGGAGCTGGAAGTACGACAAGAAGGCTTGGGCAAGAGTCTCGAACGTGGTATGGGAGGAGAGTAGCACCTTTCAAACATACCATTTAAAAGCTGTGACAACGTCGTTGGAACAACCGAAACGGATGGAGTCATCGGTAATGGGTTGGAGGAACACCACATGTGGAAAGAGCCGGACGTGATTGGTCCAATGCCCCATGTTAGACCTGATTATAGGATAGAGAGTAACTTGGTAGGCATAGTGGGCCGAGGTAGTGTGTATAGTGAATGGAATGGATTAATCAGTGATGGAATTCGGGAGAGTGATTTGGGGCTTTACTGTAATGTCTTTGGCTCTGAGGGAGTGGCCGAGTGTCACGTTGTGACGGTTCCGCTAGAAGGAGGGCCGGCATTGGGGCCGGGAGAACCGCTAGCATTAGGCCCTGATCCGGACATGGTGAAGGTAAAAGGAGTCGGAGGGGGAGAACCGGAAGGAGAAGGGGGACCCGATGAATCAGGAGAGGAGTCGGAGTGCGGACTCGAAGGTGGACTGGCTCGACGATGACGGTGCGGAGCAGGTCGATCAACCGGAAACTGAGGATGAAGGCCAAGAAGTCTCCGGGAAAGGCGCCTTGGGGGCGCAATGATGACAGGAAGAAGGAAACCGACAAGGGCAGAAAGGGACAGAATCAAGAAGGTCAAGGGCAGATAAGGTGCGGTGACGATTGATTTTAGAGTCTTTGCCAGGCGGTGTAAACCAGGCGCTTCTTCACTTAGGGTCAGTGTGTGGTGTGCGTTAATTTTAATTTTTAAACCCTTTCCGTTGTTGAGGGCAAAAAAGTGTGCAACGTAGCTGAAAATAAACCTACAGAGAACAGAATAAAAATGCTGAAATAACAGAAAAATAACAGCTACATATGCATCTATCAAACCCAAGAAAGTGGGTCTCTCAAAACTATGTTGAAAAGAAAGGGAAAAACTATGGAAACACACACAAACGAAGCTCAACAGATCTAGGGTCAAAGGGGACAGAGATCCGGAGGATAAAGCTGCAGATAAGGGGTGCAGATCACAGCCAAGAGACGGGGGCAAGGTGGCTGGAAAAAAGGGAAATCAGCAAAAAGCCGGGAGGGGCAAGGCAGAGGCCTTTAGGGGAGGTCCAAACAAAACGACAAGAGGTGATTTGAAAGGAAAAAAGGCTGATTTCGATGGATCTGGAAGTGAGGTCACAGATCTGGAAAAAGAAAGGGCTGAAGCTCTGAAACCGACGGCTGAAACAGCTGAAACTCTTCCACAAAAAGTGGAGGGTACTAAAGCCCTAAGGGGCTGGGTTCCCACTTAGATGAGTAAAGACAGATCAGATCTTGGTCAAGGCGGGAGGTGAGAATGGAAGAATTTGGAAAACCCTGGCGGTGCGGCGAACCAGGAAAAATTCTGAGAAAAATCTTTGGAAAAAAAAAAGGCGGAGTCGCAGTTCGACCTGATTTTGGGACCTTGAGATCCTGTGAGTTACGAGAGGCCGAAGAGTGCGTCTGGGTCGGGTTTTGGAGCCAAAGGTCTGAAACCCCCGTTCAATTTTGTTTCGGCGACGATTTTTACGAAAAGTTGCCGTCTCAGTTGCGGCTGGTGTCGCTTACCTGCGCAATAGGGCCAGAAACACACGGAAGTTAGAAACTTTAGGTTTTTAGGGTTTTATGTGAGAAAAATGACATGAAAAGAGAAAAACTAAGCAGCTAAAAAAGAAGCCCTAGGGCCTGAAGTAGCTGGATATGCAGGAATATGAAAAACGACAGTGGTCGTAATTTAAAACCCGTGTGGAGTCGCCATTTGTTAGTATGAATTCTTCGTCGAAGCGTACGAAAAAGAACCACTTTAGCTACGCATAACTAATAGCCCTAACAACAATAATGGCTGCAAAACATCTTCAGATCTGCAATTAGTAGTTAAAGTGCTGCAACAAACGGATCTATAAATGGAAAGATATTAAGCAGTGAAGTAAAGAGTTTGCTCCATGCATCCAACAGACAAGACAAGAACACGATTTTTGAATGAATTTTTATATTACGGGGCACCTGGGAGGAAACAAGAAGGTGTATCCAGATCTCCTCAATGGGATGGGTTCTTTGTAGTCCTCAGCACTTCAGATCTAAGCTTTCTCTCTCTTGTAGATGTAGAAAACCCAATGTAGAAGGTAGAGCTCAATAGGAGCAACAATGGCAGAAAATGAGACCGAGTGTATAGATCCAGAGTGATCTAGTATGCAACAAAAGGTGAAGAATGATGGGGAAAACCCTCCTATTTATAACAAAATATTGGGTCCTTCTAGATCTTGGTGCATGATTAAAATAATGTTAATCACATCTAGATCCACCTCTATGGAATATTTTATTGTTATTTGTTGGAGGGAAAGGGTGTTTGACTTGGGTCAAATCCCTTGATTAGTGAAAAATAAATAAATAAATGATTTATTTATCTTTTTAAGGAAGTGGTTAGGATATAATCAAATAAATAATGATTTATTTGATTAATGGTGGTTGATTTGGTCATATTTAACAAGGAATATTATTTAAATAATTATTCCTAGAAAATAATAAGATAACTATGGGTTTATCTCATTAATTTCTTTTTTTTTGGGTTAAACATGACTAGGAATAATAATTAAATTATGGTTTAATTAATTATTCCTTTTGGGGTCTCCTAATTAACATAGTGAAAGCAGTTTTACTTGGGGTAAAACTGGTCTTACATGGTGTACTTGGGTCCATCTAACGATGAAAGGTTAGATGACCAAAAAATGGTGTAACAGACATTTTCATAGCTTATTTACATAATTGAAGAATCTCTTCAATGAATGAGACTCATGCTCTTAGATATAATATAGAAAAATGAGTAAGTTCCATTAACACAAAATAAGTTAGAACATCTTTAATGAATACATATCACTTTTAACTTAGATATGTATGTAGATATAGTTTGATTACATGTTGCTCAAAATAAAAAATAAAAAATAAAAAATACTATAAATTACAAATTTTTTCAGAGAATTCAATGGTTAGATAATTCACAGAGATACCAACATTAGGTAGCATTAGGGTTTTGGTGTCAGAGCTAACAGTTCTGATGAGTGAGAACACAAAAAAGTATTAGGGAGATAGGGAGATGCATAGAAGCGAGAATTAAAGGAACATGAGTAGAGCCTGGAGCCAATGAGCTTTCTAAAGCCTATGCACAATTTTTTCTCCTATTTTGAAGGCCTATAATTCAATCCCTTACATACCAAAGAGAAGGAAAATTGAATGTAACACTTGAAAAGAATGAAGGCACATAAATGTTGTGTCAACACTAAAAATATGACAAAAATGTCATTTTTGAGAAGATTATTACAGAGAAACAACCAAGTGAAGCAACTGAGTGGATTATAAATGAAAGGAAAAAATGGCCAAAAAACGAGTGGCTTAAATTAGAGCGAGGAGAGAATATTCCTACTCTAATACCATGTTAAACAACACAAAATAATGGACAACAAAAGTATGATAATCATTGAATATTCACAAAGATACACATAAATATATTGTTCATGACTGTTGGATTCATCTTCCAAGATCTCTTGGACTCCCTTGTATTTTCACATTCCACACGCGAAATCGTTAGGGGATTAGGTGTCCAACAATGAACAACACAATATTTCCCTTATTTAATTTCGATTTTAAATAAGCTTTGATGCAATGCCAAAGTGATTGTTCAATATTCATACTTTTAGTAATAGTTCTACATTCAATGAAAACATTTAAGCTTACTTAGTGAAACATAAAACTATCATAAATTCATAAATAGAAAGTTTTTTGCTTAGTGATTGATTTTATCTTTTATATATTTTGAAATCGAGAAATGAATTTTCCAGTTAACATTATGTTCATTAACACATTTAAGCATAAAATTGTATTTGTTCAAAAATTAAGAATGGTGGTGCATGTAAAGTACAAAATTTGAAATGACATGGAATTTTTAGACTTGTTTTTCAATATTTATTCAAGTATGAAATTGGTTTACTAATTTAATGCTTTATTCTATGTTTAATTATTGTATTTAGAATTTTTTTGGTCACAATCATAGTTAGAGGAAAACCTACTATTGATTATTGAAGAAAATAATGGTCCAATGACTAAGTGCACTATACTTGATGTGATTAGAAGAAATAAAATGATTCTTAATGATTAGAAAAAAGTTTACCATTTAGTGATGCATCATGAATTTTCATTAGTGAATCACTTCTCAATAAGTTCGAAGCATAAATTTACAAAAGCAATGTGAGACTTATACTAGGTTTAGCAAGCCTTTCCAAGTGATTATTATAAATTATCGTACATTGATCTTTAGTCATGTCTAACAAAGTTTGAAAATAGGGAATTATGTTGCATATACATGAATTGAAAACATCATCATGCATTTTTCCACTGTATTTGGACAATGAAATTTTGGTATGTAGTTGGAATATTTGTTGCACAACTTTAGGTTGACAACATAATGCTTCAATAAGGGAGCTATCCTATTCCTAAATGAAATTGGAGAGGCTGGAGTATCCTTCATTTGAATATTTATTTTTTTGATTATCCATTATGAGAGATAGATGTGGCTAAGAAAAATATGCTACAGGAGAGTTATAAGGATGAACGGAAAGGAAACCCTAAGTCGAAGAGCTAGTCATGGTAAATTCCAAAGAGATATAATGTGGCCAATAGAAAGTGACTTTGAGGATACTCAGGAAATATTGATGGAGGTGCAACATAAGAGGGTTTTCTAAGCTGCTAGGAGGCCTCTAAAATACTAGAACACAATGTGCATTTGGGCATACACTTAGCTAAGTGAAATAGATCTATAACAAATTTGAAGATGATTTTTCCAAGTGGACCCAATGGCCAATAACTATTTGAATGGAATATTTATCTAGGTGTAGGAATAAATTAAAATGATCCGGAGAATATTTGAAGAGACAATGAGGGTGGGAGAGAAACCTCCAAAAAAAAATCAAGGTTAAATTAAAGGAACAAGCCTAGAACAAGTTTTGTAATACCAAAATGATATGGAATTTTTTTTTTTTTGAGAATTGAATATGAATACAAAAGAAAAATCATTGTATTTTATCTAAAAGTAATCCCATATATAAAAATAAAACCACAAAAAATAGAATATATAAATTAGGTTTGAAAATTTATTCATTTTGGAAATGGCTTTTTTTATAGTTTTAAAAGTGTTCACAAGCTAACTACCTAGCAGAAAGAAAAAATACACTAAATGCACACAAATTGAAGGATATAAGAAAGTCATAAATAATTAATATGCATGTAGCTTGAAGGATAAAATAAATTATGAATAATGCAATGCACATATGCCAAGGGATAAAATATGTGACTACTCTAATAGACAATGTTGGATTTTCTTGAAGAACACTATCAAAATGAGATGAAACTTGATGGAGGGGCAGGCTGGATGAGGATGACCATGTGATCCATATAAACAAGAATATACTAACAATGAAAATGGAATCCATGAAAATAAAAATAACCAAGCTATGAGGGAGAAATAATTTCCTTAAGTGGATTTGGAAGAAAAACATACCCTTATGTGGATATAACACTTGTCTATTATTATCTCAATAAGAATACATTGAGGGTTTTGAATGTCCAAATTAATAGAGGATAAAATAAGGAGTGTCTACACCATTGATGAGACATACACATATTGTGAGAGTTATTCATGCATTAACTAGAACCAATCAACTTATTATAATCATGCTTCGACAAACTTAACCGTAAACAAATTAGTTTAGGGTTAAATCATAAAAGGGGAACTCTTCCTCAAAATCTCGGTTGAACCGACATGTAAATAGAACACACATAATAATATCTTCGTGATCTATTTTATTTATGAATGATAATTTAGTTAAAATACAACATGAATGTTTCCTATAATGTATAAGGTACAATAATGTTGTATGAATGAGAACCTTGTGAATATTCTTTTAGAAAGAATTAATACATAAAGCACTCATGCAATACCACTTTTATTTGGATAAATATTACATTAAGGTTGTATGAATCAAATTTGTGTAAATTTGTGTAGAAGTTAATATGTTCATATGATTTAGATATTCCATTCTTAAATAGTATGATAATATGTATTTAGAACACTAATGTAATAATGCTCTTATTAGATAATTAAATTCATTTATAGTATGTAATATTCAATGTAGATTAAACATATTTTTGAATATCCCATAAGAATCTAACAACTTTCCTAATACGTAATTACTAATAAACCTTTGTGGGTCTACGACCTATCCTCTTCTTCGTAAATCAAGTTAGAACCAAGGGTCTTTGAACCTTGGATCTCTCAGTTTTCATATATTTTACTTTACTTCGATCCCTGATTGAGTTGCCCCCTCAAACTTGGATCAAACACTATTAATCAAACTTATAAAATGAATTAAATATGAGGGTAAATATAGTTATATTAAAACCTATATGCCTCCAATCATAAACATTATAATGTAAAACCAAACTAACTCTTTTTCAATCCAAAGATATATGTGGAAAAATTGATCCAAACTAACCCTATCATGGGCAAACTGATGAGCCTAGTTTCAAGCTAAAACTAGATGTCAAAATATGTAGAGCCAATATTAACAATATTATGAGAAATTTCTTAGGCATGATGGTTTGAGCTAACTTAGCCTAACCACTCGTGCAAATTTTTTTATGATATGGTTTAAGCTAATTAACAACATTTTTTATGAGACAATGTAAATTTTATTTTGTTTAATTTTTATGAGGAAATCTAAACATTGTTGTGCTCAAATTCTTATGAAAAGTTTTAGAAAACTTAAATACGGTTTGAGAAATAAATTTTGATAATCCAAATAATTTTTATTATGTAAAAATATTTATGATAAATCTATGAGAAAATCAATATTATTTCAATCCAATTGGAAAATTGAACAATATTAAACAACAATATGATCAACATGGTTATGAGTGGAAGTAAACTTAACATTGCTATGCATATAGGTTATGATTGATAATTTTTTAGGCTGAAATGACTCTAGGTGTTTCAATCCAATTAACAATAAAAACAATGTTAAATAGTGAGATGTTAGATGTCGTTATGCATAGAGGTGAACAAAATAAAATATGCATTGAGGAGAGAGGGTTTGAGGCCAAATATTTGTTAGGACAATTTTCATATCAATCTAATATTTGGACAAAGATATTTTTATGCATTCATCAATCTCTCAACCAAAAAAAAGTTTAGAGCAAGAGTTTACTGCAATTCGCAACCCAAATCTTGTCTCATATATTTTTTTACCATGTTTTTCCATAAAGCACAACACATATGCATTTTTTGACCCCAATAGCACCTATTAAAATTCCTTTAATACTACTACAAATACCCCCTTATAATTCCACTTTCATGCCCGCAATAAGAGAATTAATCTATAAGAAATAATAAATGCTAGTCAACAAAATAATAGTGGGTGGTAATAATTACAATGAACCAACATGGTTTCTAGCATTCAAAACCTTTTCATCTATATAAATCATTTATCAATTAAATTCTCTATTAGAGAAGGATAATAGTTTCCTCCCAACAACCTACAAACAATTTTCGTCTATTTGTATTCACTTGGAAAACTATTCCCTCTTAATGTAGAAAACACAATACCACCATTGCATGCTACTTTGAAAGTCCATGTGCCTTCAAGAAATCACTCTAATGCATCTATCATAAGCCACATAATTTTGATAACTCTAAGGAATTTATGTTTTGGGGAATAGTACCAAGGAGGACGTGTTGTGTATTCTAGAATAGGAAAATGTGATCCACAAATAATTGTTGTAGTAAGCCAAAGATCACCTAGGCTTGGAATTGATTCCATTACACATTTAAGTTATTCATGGGGTTTCAGTATGGCTTCATAGACATAATTTCCTACAAATAAATATATTTCTTCATTGGTACCATATAAATCATGATATAATTTTCATATATACAAAATTATATAAACAAATGGAGAAGTGTCATAGCTCAAATCACCTTAATATAGGAAGAAAATTATCTAGCTAGCTATTGAAGGTTTGATTTAGGGGGTGTGTATAACCTATATGAATGGATTACATTAGAGAGAGTGTGTGCATATAGCCTCCAATGGATGCATATAGGATCATTGTGGGTGAGATATAATTTCCAACTAAGTAATCAAATTAACCAACAATGTAATGAAACACCCAAGTAGACCTGAATGGTATAAGTAGAGGGAAAAATGTAGATACCAAGGAATGTAATTAACAACATAGGTAGAAATAAGCACAAATATTTTATTCTATCATAAGAATGGAAGACACACACACATATAGAGCTTACAACCTCAAAGGGATGAGTAGGCTTGTGAGTGAGATAATACACCCAAATAAGTAATAAAATTAACGTTCAAGGTAAAGAAGCACCCAAGAAGATCCAAATGGTTTGAGTTGAAATAGATACAAAGGAATGAAATTAACAACCTAGCCAAAAAAAAAAAAAAAAAAATTTATTCAACCATAGATTTCAAATCTTACAGTAGATCCTATGGTATCCACCATGGAGCAATTAAAGTACTTCATTTACATATAGAGAGTGAGTTATATCACCATAAAATAACTAGGAATCCATTTAAAATTAAGAAGAATAATGAACACAACAATCAATCACATTTAACTCAAAAATTTCACCTTGTAATCCAAATTTGGAAAACCAACTTCAAATAGTGGCTCAGTGTTTCCAAATCCCTTTAAGAATGAAATTAATTAAAGAAATATGGGGGGGTAGTGGGTAAGGGGAAGGATAATAAGCATGAACCTTCATTTCCCCTTCCTCAACCTTCTCTTTGTTTTATTTTTCTTATTTCGAAATTATCCCTTTTTCCTCTATGTTCCTTATGTCTTGTTCAACTTTTACATTGCATTGATGAACATATATTGATTATAACCTTTATAAATTGTTGAATTTCTCCTGAAAATACTAAGTCTTACAACAATTTTCTAGTTTGTATCCATTTTGGATCACACCTACCCTTTAAGAGGATCTTCAAAATCTCAAAGGAAGTTAATCTTGATAGACATCACTTCTATTCATTTATTTGGAATATGGCTCTAACTTTGATTCCTAAATATTGAAAAAACTTAAATATTAATTAAAACTAAAACCTTATCGAATAAAAATCATAAGTATTATTAAATATAAATATAAATATAGGATCCCAGTGGTATTAGTACGTAGGAATATTTTGGTAAGTTTTTGCATTAGAGTTTCTAATTTCTCTTGACAAAAACTATTTTTGTGATATCATTTCTCAACTTTCAGTTAGTCCGAGTAGGTCCAAAGGAGGAATTGGTGGACTATTCTTATGACCCCAACGACATGGTTCTAATTTGGTGTGAAGAACCATATCAACCACCTTTAGTGCGGGTTTGGGAGACAACTGGTGCCCCAATGTTAGCAGATATGGATTTGACTTAGTTTCGGGTCCAAGAGTTGGAAGGTAAACTATTAGCCCCTCCATACGAGTGTCCTAATGCATTGGTTCAAGAGGCTTCTTCCATTTTTGGATCACTTTGTGAAGTTCGAGGCTCAAATTTAGGTTCATCTCCTCATGAGGAGAAAGGTTTTTCATGTCCTCTAGATGGAGTATTCTTTAGGAAAACTTTGATTGGGTTGCATGCTCCTAAACTTAATCAGTCTAAGGGGGATTTGAAAAAAAAAAAATATATTTAGTATGAAGGTTTTCTGGTAGAGACATTAGGAGTATGGTTTTTTGGGGGGGTTTTGAACAAGTTTTGAGGGTGTACCCATTGGTAGCATTTCAATTGGTGTTTTAGGGGAAACAATTATTGGAGCAATAAAATTGATTCCTATTTTTTTAGGTGAAGAAGGTGGTCATTCAAGTATCTAAGGTGAGCATGATAAATTGACAAAAAGAAATAGGAGCTTTGAAAAATTCCGAGGGAAAAAATTTCAAAGGAAAGAAGATAAAGCCTCGTCGTTGTGAAAAAATTAAGTGCAGAGAAAAGAACTTGGTTCTTGGGGAGAATTTATAGTTGTCAGAGGTAATGGCCATGGTTGAGCTGATGGTGGTGGGGTGGGCTAGGGGCTAGAAGTTTCCTGTTGAGTTAATGCGTGATTGGGTAAGTAAATAATGTGGGAATTATTTGGATGCATTACCCTCTATATTTTTGTTGGCTCGAGGATGGTTTATGCTTATATTTGGATCAACAAAAGCTGCATCATGAGCTTCAAGAAAACATAGTACATAAATTATTACCTTGTTATGATGAAAATGTGGTCTCCTTTATTTGATGCAAGTCAAGAGCATATTGGTAACACTCATTGGTGGGTACATATGCCAAATTTTCCTCCACAATTATGGGTTATGGATGTGTTTCATGTTGTCGGGAATGAATAGGGTTTTTTTTGGAAATTGATGTCTTTTATTTAAATTGGAAATATCTCTTTTGTGAAGTTTTTGTGAACCTAAACCCGCATGAGGGATTATTTAACGAATTGGAACTTTATTATAGGATTTTTTTCCCATTATCAATCATTGGGTTGTAAGGGAGTCCCCTTCAAGTGTCAAAGGTGTCACTAGTATGGACACATTCTAAGGGATTTCTCTTTTCCCTACAATGGAAAGAAAGGTGTGGGGGGAAACGATTTTGTCCGAAAAGCGGTCTACTATTGAGGAAAGGGAAAAAAATTCTAGGGTTCCATCGTCACTTAAGGTGCAGGCATAACATACAATTTATTTATTGAAGGACTTGTGTCCTACAAATTTTTTCGTTGCTATGATGGATTAAGGGCTACAAGGAGTCTTGGTGGATGGTGCTTTGGCAACGAAGGACGTCTCTATTCTAGGTAAATAACCTCTTACTCAAATTTTCAATTATTTAATTAAATCTCTCATTAATATGGACATGGGTTCTACTTCCTATTCCCTTCCTCCATATTCCTGCAATGTATCATATTACAATCCAAGACAAAACCTTTAACCTGCCCTTGTACCTTTGTCATCTCCTCATGCCCCCTTCTGAAAGTTGCACTACCCTTTGCATTATAAGAATATTTTGAAGCCCCATCACATTATAATCTCATAGCCATACCCTAAAAGGAGGTTTCTAGATGAAATTTTTTTATTTGTAGTTGCTTTTTCTAGCCAAGAATGGGGGCTTTTTACGAGCGAGAAAATTCCTTTTATCCAAGGCCAAATTAAATTCTCATTGGGATGTTGTTGATGGAAAAAAATGTATATTTTTGGGGAACATAGACTAGTAAGAACCCATAGGAAGTTTCCCTTATTATTTTGTTATCTTTTAACTATTTGGGTTTCGATAGCCTATCAAAAAAATTATCTTTGTGAAGGCTTGTCTTCTCGAAGAATTTGGACATTACTTTTCTCTAGGAAACCTTGGGTGATGGGGACAAGATTTCCCAAGTTGAGGAGAAGTTGTTTTCAGTTTCATTTTTTTAAACCTTGGGTGTAGAAGGTAAATATAAAATGGGGCTTTGGTTGTTGGGTTCCTGAGGCTCTGACTTGTTCCCGGGTGTGAATATTTTTTTATCTGAAATGGGGATGGATTTAAAGGTGGTAAATGTATATCGTCCTTGTCAAGACCAGATAACTTTATGGGATCAATTGATGAGTAAATATTTCATGAATGTTGAAAACCTGGTGGTCGAAGGAGAACCCAATTTCATGATTGGGGTTTCTGAAGTCTGGGGTTCACATGCTCGAGTTGACTCCTCCTCTAAATTTTTCATAATTTTATGTGTAAAGGTTAAGCTAATCAACATTGATATAATTAATTATATTCCATAATGGATAGATAGGTGAGAAAGGAAGGGTTGGATTGAAAAATTTCTAGATCATTTCCTTATGGGTGAATCATTAATAGAAAGGGTTCCCTTATTTTGGTAGTGGATTGGATTTGGAGGTGAATCTAATCATCATTATATTTTCTTGAAGTTGAATGGGGGCCTACGAAATCCTGTGAGTCCTTTGAAATTTAATCCCTTCTGGTTAAAAGAAGAGATGTTTCATAAATTAGTCTCAAAGAATTGGATCCCTTTCAATCATGATCTAGGCGTACCTATAGCTTCAATTTTTATAGAAAATTTGTAGAGGGTTAAAAAGTTAATGTCTAATGCTCTCTCCAAAAGAAGTTGAAGGAGGATAAAGAACTCAAAAATGTGGAGGAAGATTTGGGGATATTAGGGTCTCCTAATGGGGGTGGATATGTGTTTGAGTATTGAAAACATAGAATCTATTAGCTTGAGGCTACTAAAAGTTCAGAATTTTGGAGAAGGGGGATCTTTGGAGGGAAATAAAAGGTAGATTTGTTTGGCTGAAGAATGGAGAAAAAAAAACATTTTTGTTTTCATTTTTTTTATAAAGGGCGTAAATTTTATAACACCATATGGGCTTTGAATGATATGTATGGGGCTATAGCCTCCTCTTTTAAGGATATAGGAAGGTTTTGGAAGAAACACGTTAATGATGTGTATAAAACTTCCAAGGAAGCTTCTATTGTTGTAGTGATTCACCTAGATCAATATTTTCCCCGATTTACATAAATGAAATATAGACAGAGTAATGGATCCAATTTATGATGATTAGTTACAAATTTTCCTTCATATTTTTCGAAAAGAAAATACCCCTAGTCCTGATGGATGGATGATTGAATTTTTTGTTGGATTTTATGTCCTTTTGGGAGGTGACTTGCTTAGAGTGGTTTAGGATTCTCATCAAAATGGAAGAATACTAGCTTCCTTCAACTCGACCTTTATTTCTCTCATACCTAAAAAAAATTCTCCTCAATATTTTGATGACCTCACGTCAATTTACCTTTACAATTTTATTTATAATGTGATAGAAATTATAATTTCAAACTGGATCAAACCAATATTATCAAAAAATGTGTCTAAGGAGTAGTTTCGGTTTTTAGGGGGGGCGTCATATTCAAGAAGTGATTAAGGTGGAACAAGAAGGTCTTAATAGTATAAAAA
Source organism: Pinus albicaulis (assembly GCA_034641835.2). Taxonomy (NCBI): domain Eukaryota; kingdom Viridiplantae; phylum Streptophyta; class Pinopsida; order Pinales; family Pinaceae; genus Pinus; species Pinus albicaulis. The sequence continues at coordinate 485,871,615 of CM076581.1, forward strand.
CAATAAATATGAATGGTTTAGTTATTATAATTGATTTATCTAAAATTATGATCGTGTTAGTCAAATCTTTATTTGTTTGATTCTTACACATCTTCATTTTGAGGTTTCCTTTATCAATTGGATTATGATTTGTATATATTTTTTTTATATTTTATGGTTTTCATTAATTATTTTGCATCAAAGCCATTTTCCATGCATAATATGGTTTGTGTTGGATCTTTCAATTTCCCCCCTTATTATTCCTATTGGTGGCTAAGGGTCTTAGCAAGCTTCTACGTGAGGCAAAAGGAAGGGGGGATCTGAAGGGTGATGTGGAAAATGATTTTTCCATCATCCACCTACTGTTTATAGATTATATTACCATATTTTGTGATGGTTCTAGTAGAGATAATTCTTCCATAAAAACAGCTCTACTTCTCTTTCAAAAATAAATGGGAATGAAAGTTAATGTTTTGAAATCCACACTATCACCTCTAGCCCTCTCCATTGACAAAAACATAAATTTACAAGATCAATTTCCTTTCCATACAAATAAATTTAATAAAGGATTGAAGTATGTGGGATTCCATCTTAAACCAAATGATTATAGAAACTTAGATTGGAAGTTTCTAATTGGGAAAAGGTTAAAGTTGTGGAGCTTCACATGGATTTTTAGAGCTGGTAGACTAGTTCTTGTTAGATCAGTGTTGTAGGTTATTTTTATATACCGGATGTCCATATCATAGACCTTGGAAGGTGTATTAATTCAGTGCATAAGCTTTGTTACTGTTTTTTTATGGATAGTCTCTAAAGAATCTTTCGTTCTTTCATGAGTATGGTGGGATAGAGTTTTTGATCCCAAATCCTGGGGCAGATGGGGAATTAAAGACATATTCTTATTTGTGAAAGGCATGGAAGAAAAGGTGGACTACATATTTATCTCCATGAACAACATATAGACCTCATTTTTCCATAAGAAACATATCTATACTCTTTTGTTGAAGAATGGATTTACTTAGTAGATAAGAAAAAATCAATTGTCTTTGTCATTTAAAAATATATTATGTGTTCCTTCTCTGTGATTGAAGGTGGTATTTCTTGGAAGGTGGGTAATGTGAAAATATGAGGGTTGGTGTGGATCCATGGGTTTTCAGAATTAATCAAGTGGAAGGAAATGCTCGATCTTCAAACCAGGCTCAAGGATAAGTAGATGCTCTTCAACTCAACCTTCTTTATGTTTTTGTGGATTAGTGGCATTCTTACATAGTTGTACTGAATTTTTCAAATGAAAAACTCAAGGATAGGGAAGATACTTTATGTTGGATACAATCTCTGCTTGGGGAATATAATGCTGAAGCTGGCTATTTATTCCTTATCAATACATGGAAACCTGTGCAAAATGAGTGGTGGTGGAAGAAAATTTGAAAGTTAATGTGCCTTGTAAAGGCACTAGTTTTCTTATGGTGTTTGATTGAAAATAAAATTCCCACAAGGGATAATCTACAACAGAGGAGGAATTAAGGTTCCAAATGGTTTTTTATCTACAAAAATGACAAGGAATCAATGACCTGTTTGTTTCTCGATTTCCTATACACATCAGAGGTTTGGGCAGACTATAGGGAGGAGCTTGGTTTTGGCTTTGTCTGGTAAGGTTAGTATTTCTCTAATGCTAGGAAAATTTGGTGGGAGAAGATAATACCAAAATAACTCATGAATCTTCCACCTCTAATTTTCTAGGGTATCTTGGTCACTAGGAACAAGGTTATATTCCAGCATATGCCATCATCCCCTAATAGGGTAGTAGCCTAGGTCCTTGTCATAATTTATCTTCTTTATTATTTGGGTCCTACACATGTTCCACATGTTATAATAGCTAAAGTGGTTAATATCTCATATCCTTAGTCCTATTTTGACGGGGATTAACTTGCCAGCAAATTTTAGGGGGGGTGGGGGCGAATTCTTTACATGGAATACCATCACTCTTTCAAACTTCAGATTGGATTGGAGTGTGCCTCAAACAAATTTTGTGGAACTCAATCTCCTGCTGTGTTTTGGTACTAAAAAAGAATGGCCTAGTTTAGAAGTATTCAAAGACTACGTGGCATTTATTAAATGTTTTAATGGCACATAAAGATGCCATAGCCACACGCTGTTTCCTATTATAGAAGAGACATTACAATTAAAACATGTTTTTGATTAGATTAATTTTCAACATATTTACATGGATCGCAACACTACAACAAATTCCTTATCTAAAGCTAATGTTGAATAGGATTTTCCAATTTGGAAAATATTTGAATAGATAGGGGATGAATCTCATGAATATTTCTGTAGACACTTCAATTTTGTATTTTAGCAAGCTCTATAAAAAGAGGATATGATATTTCTTCTATACATTTTATTTTTCTACTTTTCTTCCCCCTCATATATCATGATCATTTTTTGTTGTGGATTATGTTATGCTTGTAGTGATTTTGTGGCTCTACATGTACTATGTACAAATATATAGTATGTTTGAACATGGGCGGTTTATCATTCGATATTTTTTAGTTTTTAAATTTGGCAGTTAATTTTTATCTTAATTAATGATGATGCATCAACATAATGTAATATTTTCATTTTCTAATAAAAAGAAGTGATTTTTTTTCGAAGGAAAACAAAATTAATGTAAAAAGTTATTAAATGTAAACCTTCAACCTATTCCTAAACTTCAAATATTAATATTATCAATAAACCATACTAATATTAATGTTCATAGTAGTGTTAAACCTTTTAAAACTTATATACTAAATAAATCTGAAATTTTGCTAAATACAATCCTTAAATCTTATTAATAAACATTAACACTATTATTACAAGTGTAAATTATTAATATTAATATTATTAATTATTAAACCTTTTTAATCCTTAACTAAGGTTGATTAAAGTTGTCTATGTTTGATTAATGTTGACTATGGTTGATTATGGTTAACGAAGGTTAACTATAGTATAATATAATTTACTAAACTTGATTGACGATGACCAAGATTGACTCTAGTTAACTATATAAACATTGACTATGTTTGAGTATGTCATCATGTTGTGACGTTATTTGTTCATCAAAGTGTGAGATCAATTTTCTGGTTCGTCACATTGTGATGTTGATTTTGGTTCATTGTATTGAAATGTTGATTTTTGTTTGTTACAATGTGTTGTTTATTTCTTGTTTATCACAATGCAACATTGAATTTTTATTTTTCATATTGTGATAATGATTTTTGCTTGTCACAATGCGACATTAATTTATTTCAGTGTTAAATATGTGTTGAAAAAGGTTATAAAATTTATATTAAAAATCAATATTGAAAAATATAAATATAACCTTATCTAATTCAATCCTTAAATCTTATTAAATATAAACCTTAAACCTTAATATTCATAAACTATAATATTAATATTACTAATAAATATTACTATTAAACCTTACCGATATTAATATCCATAGTAGTATTAAATATTTCTAAACTGAAATATTAAATAAATCTTAAATATGGGAAAATATAAACCTTCTCAATAAGCATTAATAATATTATTAGTAATAAACTTATTAAAATTACTATTATTATGATTATTATTAAACTTTTTTTAATCCTTGAATAAGTCTCTCTAAAGTTGAGTATGGTTGATGATGGTTGATTAAGGATAACTATGCTTGATTATGGTCAACCATACTTAACTATAGTATAATATGGTTTACAAAGCTTGACTAAGGATGACTAAGCTTTATTATGGATAAATAAAGGTTTAATATGGTTAACTATTGTCAATTTTGGTTCACTATGGGTGAACATTGTTGACCATGGTTTTTCAATATTTAATATTAAACCTAATAAACCTAGGTCAACCTAGTAAGTATACATCAAATGCGTAATCCTAGGTCAACTACGTAAACCTAGGTCAACCTAGTAAACCTAGGTTGATATAGTATACCAAATAAACTATGGTCAAGATTGACTATAACTCACCATGGTTGAGTAAAGTCAACCATATTTGACTATAGTTGAATATGGCTGACTAAGCTTGAGTGAGGATGGCTAAATTTGAATATGGATGAATAATGTTAACTATGCCTTGGTTAATATATTGTTGACTATGGCTGATTATGGGTAAATAAGGTTGACTATGGTTAACTAAGGTCATTTTGGTTCCTTATGGGTGAAAATTGTTGGCCATGGTTGTCAATATTTAATATTAGTTTTAATAAACCTAGGTCAATATAGTAAATCTAAGTCAACCACGAGGGCTTCACTAGTGGAGCAATACCATACCATGTGTGTTCATATTGAGGGTTATATATTGAAGAAAAAATTACATAATTTATTGAGCATATTGATGAAATTAGCACCAATAAGGGCTTCTAATTTAATCTTCCCTTAGTTAAATTATAAGAAATTTTAATTCCACCTCACATGACAACCTGTATGAGTTAACTGAGTCAAGAAGACTTATTTAGCTCAGTCAATTCGAGTTTAGGGTCAAACTGGAGACATGAAAATTTTTCTCTAAGTTTTAGGGGGTCCAGTTACAAATGATTTTGAGTTTTAATTAGTTAACTCAAATATTTGAGTTAAAATTAGTTTAACTAGTTCTAACTAATAGATGAGTTAGTGAGAGATCCAGTGAATTAAATCTGATTTAATTCAAATGTATTGATCAATCATACAACTGATAATTCACTATAAATAGTTGTTGCATGTCAGTTCTAAGGAAGGCCTAGTTGAGATTAGAGTAAAAGGGAAGAGATCTATCAATTGTATAATTAGAAAATTTTACAGGTCATGCATGAGGTCAACATAACACCTTAGATGAATTGCACAATCATTTCTTGGGAATTTCCTCATTGATATGGGCTCAATTCCTCGAAGAATTCATAAGCAAGGTTGAGCAACACAAACGTAGGAAATTGGTTAAGTATTAGACCATTCTCGCTAGGATCATAGTGATATAATCAAAGATAGTGTAGAGTTTTCCGAGGAAGCAAAATAACATTGTATTGTTTCATATTATTCACTTTGAAACGAGAAATATAAACTAAAAATGGGAACTCTAGCCAAAAAAACTCCAAAAAACATGAAAAACAACCCAAAAATGAAAATTGTGTATTCTAGAACTACGTTTTATTTTTTTTTAAGGGCTAATTTGCAACATTTTTTAAAAATGGCACTGAAACCAATTTTCATGTGCCAAATAAATGGAAAAAATACATAAATTTTGGTGTTAGAATACCATTTTATTTTCCAGTTATAATTTCAACATATTTTTAGTAATGACGTTAAATATAAAATAATGATATTTTAAACAAATTAAAATTATAATAGTTTTTATACATGTCATTTAACATATAATATCATGACACTAAAAATCCCTAAAATTCTAATTGTTTTCAACCATAATGTTAAAGATAAAATATATTTCGCCCACGTGGTGTAGAACAGTCGGTGATGGGGTGCACTGTTAAGGCACTCCATTCCGTAAGGTCACCGGTTCGAAACCCGTGGGTGGCTTGGGAGGAGAAAAAGTGGGAAAAATTAGGATTAGTCTAAACTAGCAAAAAAAAAAAAGATAAAATATATTTCACAATTAAAAAACATTAAATTTCAACATATTTCAACCGTGATATTATGAAAAAATTATATGACTAAAATAATCACATGAAACATAAATTGCCTCTCCAAGTTATTGTTGCATGGGGAATATTTTAGACAAATGAATTCATGATATTAAAACATATAATCCAAACAACATAAAAATGACTCATAACTTCATGTAAGATCATAGGTAAGTTAAAATATCATTTTCATTGCTCAATGCAAACATCATTTATATCAAATTTCTTACATAATTATTCAAATCACTCATATTTTCTTGCACACCATCAAAATTCATATCTTCAGATGAATTACTGCATACAAATGAATATGTTCCATATTCTTCTCTTTCATCAACTATTGCCCCATCTGAGTTAACATGCATGCCCACCACCTAAGGTTTCAAAAGTCTTCTAGATCTACAACTGGTTTCAATAGACTGCCATCTCAACATAGTTTCTTATGGTATAAACCTCTTAAGAATCTCTATCGGCCTGGAGTGAAGAGTTCATATCTTTGTTAAATTTAATTCATAAATAAGTATGTCAACTTCCTCCAATTTTAAGAGCTCTGTGTGGTGGAAATTTATATTTGTACCCTTTCTTTTTCTCTTTTCGCCATTTTTTTTACCAACTACCATCTATGGCTTGTACCCACCATTGAATGGGTGTGTGTTTGTGGCATACCAATGTACTTCAACTCCTGTAAGATCTTCATTTTCTGTAATCACCTTTATAACCTTGTAAACCTAGAATGGATAGCCATGTCAATCTCCATGTGCTAAGACTGCGATCATGCAACCCTCCTTAATATCATGTACTAAACCCATGTAAAGGTCTTCCATTGCTTCACGTTGTGCACAAGGCCTTCTAGAACCAATATACATTTTTCTTTCCTCCACCCATGTAGAATTAATAATACATTATTATTGTTGTTTTTCAAGAATGTTTGTTTCCTCCTGTTCATTCGACACATTTTGTGGCCAAATAAATGGGGCCTTCAAAAGCATATCTTCATTTTCTAGTCTTGAATGGATAAAACTATGATCATTGAAAAAAGACTCCCACCAAACTGAATCAACAACATCAAAGTACTCATATGTATATCTATTTTTTTTTTAATTTCTTCCAAGTATTTAGAATAATCTATATCTCTCTTTTTCCTTCATGCATTATGAACTTCACCAACTGATTGTAACAAAAATATATTTTATGCAAATATTGGATGATTTGGAATGAACTTAAAATATTCCAAACTTGATGATGATGCCCATTATGCAGTAGTTGAATACTTCTTGCCCCATATAAGTGTTTTTCCATCAATTTGTTTGATACGAAATTGATTTTGTAAGCTAATTTCATTAATTTGTTCAATGCATTTCTCCTCACAATGCGATCTGAGAATAAACCTTCGCATGTCAACACTTTCTTCTAATACATGAAAAATAGGCTCTGACATATATGATTTCTTAATACATTCAATTAATGATGGAAAGCTCCCAACATTCTTCCTCCTCCATGTTATTGAAAAACGGCTGAACATCTGATCAATATGGTCATGAGTGTGCCCAACAAGAAGGAAACAAACCTTTACCTTATGAAAAATTCTCAATTCAACAAGCATGTCTAGATATCCAAAAACAATCTGATTTTTGTTTTCACATCAAGTGTGTTCTAATTGTAGATACAAAATTTCAAGAAGATTACCACCCCAATGAGAAAGCACATAATGAATTATGGTTATTGTCATATTTCCACAATTTGAATATTTGGAGCTGTGAAGTAAACTCTTAGCAACATTTTCCTATTAAAGACCATACAACCAACCAAGTGAAGCCGGATAAAATTTTCCTCCTACAAATTTTTGGATGTGCAAGCAAAATGTGGTAGAAGTGTTTTCTTCTGGTCCATACAATAAATTATCAATATTTGTTTGGATTATCATAACGCTTCTTTCGATTCTTGTACAACTTTTTGTTTCACTTCTTTGTTGTACGCGATGCCCTTGAAGGGATTTAACAATGGAATCTACACATAACATAAAATAAACCTATTAATAAATATGTTTTCATAATTAATCACTATACAATTTAAAAGAATAATTTTATGAATGCTCACCTCTTTCTTCTCCTTGATATTTATCCATTTTTTATTTTAGAGAAGCACATGTACTGCAAACCCCCATCCTTTTCTTCTTAGGAATACAAACATTATTGAATTCTCTCCTTCATATCTGCAATAAATATTGATATGTAATAAAACAACCATTTCCTTCAACACCTTCTCCATATTCCTTGTATCAGTTGTATATTTTGTGTCTTCAGAAATTATCTGGAATATTTATTGTATCTCTATTTGGAAAAAACTCTCCATGTTTTGAAAAGAATATTTGCAGCCATGACATTGTAGTGTTTTCTAGTGGCCCAAACTCTTGTTTATGACAAAATTTTGAATAATATGTAGTATCCTTTACCAAATTATCTTGGATTCTTGATAGACAAAAATTGCGAATTGAAGGAATCATTTTGAAAGCCTTTCTATGGAGCAATGAAGACCTAATATGATAATCATAATTTGCCAGTGTAGATTTCATGCAGCCCACTAAATATTAATTTTACATGCTTTTATTCATTAACAAATAGTTCTTCCTTTTCTCGAAAGAAAACTTGAAATCCATATGTTTCGAGAAATCATTTTTACAACAATCAGTTGAAATGAGCTCATTGAAATAACTTCTTCTTGTGAGATATTCTACTCTACCCCTTGAATAACTAGAACATCTGGGATTGATACAAAAAGTTCTACTCCTACTCGTAGAAACAATATTTTCTGTCAAAATCTCCATAATTTTATCATTCTGTGAAAAATAATTTCCTTGATCATTAGGAGGAATACTATTCTTACTATGATAATTTTCAATATAGTTAGGAAATTCACCACCATGATTGTTTGAAAAATATTCATTACCATATTTGCGGCATGAAAAATTTCAATACCGTCATCTCTGGTTTTGAAATACTGAATTGGAGGATATTATTCACCATCTTTATCCTTCCCTTCATCACTACTACTCTCATAGTCCATATGATTAAGACTACGTGGAAATTATGACCCTTGAATTATTGGAGATTCTTCATCCTATAACCTTCATCATTATTGCTCCAATACTCAATATGATTAGGATTAAGTGGAAATTGAGACTCTCTATTTATTAGAAATTCTTCATCCCGCCCTTCATCACTGCTGCTCTCAAATTCCATAGGGTTAGGAGTAAGTGGAAAATGTGACACTTTATTTACTGAAATTTTTTCATCCTGCCATTCATCACTATTGCTCTCATAATCCTTAGGATTAGGAGTAAGTGGAAAATGTGACTTTCTATCCGCTGAAAATTTTCCATCCTGCTATTCATCGCTATTGCTCTCATAGTCCTTAGGATTAGGATTAACTGGAAAAAGTGACTCTCTATCCACTGAAGTTTTTTCATCCTACCATTCACCACTATTGCTTTAATAGTCCTTAGGATTAGGACTAAGTGGAAAATGTGACTCTCTATCCACTGAAATTTTTTCATCCTACATTTCATCACTATTACTCTCATAGTCCTTGGGATTAGGACTAAGTGGCAAATGTGATTCTCTATCCACTGAAAATTTGACATCCTGCCATTCATCACTATTGCTATCAAATTCCTTAGGATTAGGACTAAGAGGAAATTGTGAGTCTCTATTTTTTGGAAATTCTTCATCTTGCCATTAGTCATTGTTGCTATCATAGTCCATATGATTAGGACTAAGTGGACAATTTGACTCTCTATTCATTTGAAAATCGTCATCCTGCCCTTTGTGACTGCATCTCTCATTATATTCATCAATGTGAATAGAGTTTTTATGTGATGAAGATGTTGATGCTTCATAAAAAGAAACTTTAGTATCACAGGAATCCATAACATTCAAACAAGAGATGTTGAATGAAGCAAATGATCTCTCTTCCAATGATAAAATATAGTTGAAAGAATGGAATTTTCCCTCCAAATTTTTTTGCCGAAATTATTTTCTTGAAGTATGTCCCTCCAAATTTTATTTCTATGATTTATTTAAAAATAAAATACTAAAATATTCTATTAAATATGGACCTTAATTTTGAATTAAATTCCCTACACATTTCTCTTTTAATAATTTTTTTCAAACTAGAATATTTTTAATTAAATTATATAACATTTACTTCATTATAGTGTTTATTTTTTAATATTTATCATAGTTTTTATCCCACATTTACCCCGCTGAAAGATATTCCATTATTTCCGATTTATAAGAACTTTCATTATCACTATTACTTACATCACATCAAGATTTATCTAGGTTTTGTTTAAAAGATTGGAACAATTTTCTAGAGCAGCAACATTGTCAACGAGAGATTCTCGTTTTTGAAAGGTTAGTTCCCCTTCTACGTGTACCATTCAATGAGGACTTTGACGAAAATAATTTATTGGATGCGAACAAATAAATTGTTTTTAAAATTTATTTTTTTCTCAAGTAGTAGCTTATTTTATTATTCTGAAAATTAGTAAATTGTTAATGTAAATGAGAGTCAGGTTGAAATATCATTAAGTACATATTTTAAACCCTTATAAATTTACCAGCATTTACCTTTAATTTTTTTTGGTAGGCACATCCAAATAATCATATAAAATTGAATAATATATATATATATATATATATATATATATATATATTTAATCTAAAATTAAAAAAAAATTAACATGGACATTGTGGGTGGGCCCACCTAGGGGCACCACGTGGCCATTGTGGCTTGGGTGGCCGTGCCCACCTGGGCATCACCGGTGTACTCAAACCATGTTTCTCTCTCTCTCTCTCTCTCTCTCTCTCTCTCTCTCTCTCTCTCTCTCTCTCTCTCTCTCTCTGTATTCCTCACTGTTTTCCATCCTCAGACACTCCTCATATTTATACATAATAATGAATTTATTCCAATCCATAATATCCTCCACACAAATCTCAACTAAAATGTCAATTATATTTATCCTTTTCTTGGACTCAACTAAGCCCCGTTTAAGGAAGTCCTAATCCCTAGATTATCTACCTAATTCAACTCCACTAATATCCTTAATTTATTAAAATAATATTTACAATAATCCTCACTTACAATTTTCTCTCTTAATTTATTAAAATGAGCACGATAATTTATAAAATAATTAAATAATCATCCCCCCCCTAATTACACAATATTTTAATAAAAACCAAGCAGGATGCTCCTACATTAGACTCCCCATGTAGAGAAGTTTCCATAGACTCCTGTATATGAGGTCTCTTGCTTTTTTGTAATAATGCGACAACCATAAGTCTTGACAGCTTGCTCCCTCCAAGATTCCAAACTCTGTTCTGCCGCTGGTCCTTCAAAGTATCAACTCTGTTTGGTAACTCATCACTCACTCTGTCAATCGGATTCCATCGGCCTTTACAAAAATTGCTTCTGCCAATTCCTCGGAGTAATTCCTCTTTGTCTAATGCTTTCGTCTCCAACTAAGCTGAACACTCAAATTTCTGTAGTGAAGAATAATCAAGAATTTCTTATTGATCACAACTATAGTCATTGATTTCTTTTATAGCAACAAATTTCTCATCCGGTGCTCTACCTGCATTCATCAACAAACTGTTAGTTTTAAAAATGTAAGACCTTTCGACCTATTTTGATGCTTCAAACACCAATCTCCCATCATTGAATTTTTGGATTTCAAAAAATATTGTTTTAAACTGCTGGATGCTTCATCTCTATCCTGCTAGATCAATATTTTTGTCTCCTTTATGCCTTTACAGAAATTACTTCCTTGATGCCCCTGATCTTTCATCTCAACTCCAAATAATTTCTGCTCAATTTCTCTGAGTTCAACATCATATCTGTTAACGTCGTCTTCTATACCTACAATCACATTATTATTGGAAAATTTATAACATTCATTCAACTCTATAAATGTTAAAAACATTTCACCCTTATCATGCATAGTAACTGCAATCTCTTCTATATCAGGTTCTACAAGTTTCATCTCCCCTTCAGGTTCCTTAAGCCATCGTTCCAAGAACTCTATTTCCATGTGAAATATTTTCGGCATTTCATCACCACCTTAATTCCCAACTTCATTCTTCTTCTAGCAATCTTCCTGAGTTATCCTGTTTTCTGTTTCATCACATTGCAAAATTCTATCAGCAATTTCATTAAACAAATTCATTTGTTTACTTCCTTGGAATATCACTTCATCATTTTCATTATGCTTCTGCTCCTTAACACCTTCAACTGGTTGTCTTACACTAAACAGGAACTCATTTATAATTTCTTCCTGGTGCAATAATTCAGTACCTTCCTCCTCTGAAAGGCATTCTCCATCATACTTCACCTCAAGAGTTTTAGTCATGTCTATGACAGTTTCACCAGACTGTCCACCATCTCTTACACATCCTGCAAACATACACAAACTATGAGATAAAAATGCAAGGCCTCATAACCTTATCTCCTTCTCTCAATAAAAAATCTGGGAATTCTTCTGAAATATCCCAATAGTTCATGAGATCTTCCTCATTGATCTCTTCACCTAGAGTTTTACTCTGTTCTAGGCCACAAATGGAAACTTCCATTTTCAACTCATCCTCTCTGAGTTGTTCACATCCCATTTTCACACTCATCATCTACTCAAGCTTCCTCAGCTCTTCTATCAGTTGTATGTTTTCTTGTTTTTACCTCTTTTCATGTAGCCTCTGCCACTTCACTTTCTTCCTCATGGTCCAACCATGTGTCTGGTCTTTCACATTTCTCTACAATAACTCAATCAACAATTCAAGGAGAACTGTTATCTTATCCTTCTCCTGCTCATACTCTTCATCAGTCAACTGCTTACATATGCAATTTTCCTTGGCATTTTCCTTCTTCTTTCTTCTGCCATGGCCTTCATCAGATCTTCTGAAATGAATATCAACAATAATCTTCTCATCCTTTGTGAACTTCATTGTTCACATGTGGATTTCATTCAATCCACTTCTTACCAAGCCTCCATACTTTCCATTCCACAATGCAAGCTCTCTTCTTGCACTTGATCACTTTCAGTTCTCTATCTTGGAATCATCTCTGGGCAATTCTCTTGCTTCACTTTGTTGCAAAAAACACTTTAGTAATACTTGTGTTACAATGACCAAACTCTTTGAGTGTCAGGCTCCGCCGATCATGCACCCAATTACGTTCAAACCTTTGACTTAGCTTACAACTCTTCGACTTCAGACTTTACACCAACTCTTCATCTTGGAAAAAAAATACTCAATCTTAACTCAAACAATCCAAACTTTCATTTGACCCTAACATTTGTTTTGACTTCAAGGCTTGCCCCAACAATTATGATAGTGGATATTTTGACTTAATTCAATTTATACAATATTCCAATGAACATACACCCTTAATACATTTTTAGGATGTAAAATATTCACTCTCTCTCATACTTCATTCTTATGAAAAGATCATCAGTTTCCCATTATCATTTCACTTGATACTGAAGTCTTTAATCAAAATTCAATCTAGGTTTTCCAAGATTTATTTATGGTGAAAATAAATAAACCATTCCATTTTCAACATTCAAAAATATCTTTCTGAATTATCATACCTTATGCTCCCGTTAAGGTTATTAATAAACCTTCTCTTTTCAATTTCAACTCTCTAGATTCCACTCTTCTATGTCGTATTTGTCACTATGAATACTCGCATCCCCTTCATACCATAAGCTCATCATTTTAGTGCAAACATTTTCCTGCACTTTTATGCACCATACAACATCAATTCACATCTCTTCACCTGTGTACATAGAACAAGCTATTCATATTTCAACCTCTTTGATGAATGATGTACCACTCGTACATCGTGTCCATCCTGAATAATACCTCCTTATATGCCCCCACATGATGGTAAAAAAAAAGGTTCTACAACATCAATCAATTGTGTTTTCAATCACAAATCGAAAGAATTCTCTCATTTCCAACTACAAGCTTTGGTCCAAAATGAATTTTCCAAAACTACAAAGAACTCACACTATGCATAATAAACCTCCTCATATAAAAATGCATGTTTTTCTTCATATCACCCAAGGTTAGAGCATTCTCCTTTTCCATTCATTTAAGCGAAACTTAAATTTCTTTAAAGCTACTATGGTCATAAAACCTTATACCTCCGCATTTGAAACATTTTCACTTTAATTTTGAACAACATGTTGACATATCATTTCCGCAAAAATACTTGTCTATAAATTTGATTTTTGTTAAAAAAAAAACATGTCAACATATAATATTCTTGCCCCACAATTTTACTTAACACACCTTTCCATTTTTTTGCGCCCTTCTAATTTTTCCGAGTGAACCCACTCTCAGCCCACTGACTTGTCTCTTCACAAGAAAGATCTCCAAACGAGCTTCCAACATTTCTGTCTATGTGAATTGCAAATTTTCAATTTCAGTTTTACTGCTCCATGGCCTTTAATTATCGCAGATCATGATTATGCTTGCATCATTGATACCAAAATGATGCAGACAATCTGCGTTTAACCAAACCCTATGCATATAAAAGTGTCATTATCCTTATGCCCAAGAGTTTTATAATGTCAAATTCAGTGACACCCTCTTAATCCAAATTCTACCTCCCATTCCATTGTGTCTTTTATCAAAGATATTTACCCTTAAATAAAATTTATCTCTTTCATAAACCTTGAGCGGACTCTTATTACAAACTATGGGACTCTTATTACAAACTATGGTCTGAACCATAAATAAACTCCGCTTTATGAATATCGAACTTATGAAACAAAATTTGGTTTAAAACCCAGATAGAGGTAAACTCTTGTATGCGGAAACTCTTACTTCATTTGTATATAGTCACAAAACTATATAACATATCACACATTTATTACTACTTACCTCTTTCATTCCGCATGAAATCCATTTGTTGGTTTTTTTTAAACCCGTCCACTATTCTCTTCTGCCATTGACTTATGGTTCCCAACACGACAAGATTCCATAACTTATTTTATGCTTCTGCGGGGTCTTCTTCACCACCCTTTCATGCTTCACATACTTGCTTCTGTGCCATCATTTTATTTCTACCTTTGACTGAATCATGGTTTCGAATTAAACCAGATTCTCACAGGAATATAATTTCCAACAACGTTTCTATTGTTGTCTATATTATTGTTTGCAAACAAAGAATTCTACCACGTTTCCAAAATTTATTCTTCACGATAGCAGGTCTGGTCTATCCTTAAGGTATAATTTTTATACATATGACAATATCAAAATCTAATTCATTGTGTTACCAAGTATGGAATCCATTTTAAAAAAAATATCAACACAGCCTTTATGATTGAACCCACGGTTCATACAAACCAACACCACTATCAAACAAATGTGACCATGGAATTATTAAGCCCAAGGTTCATACCAATCAACACTGCTATCCAACAAATGATACTGACCACAGAATTCTCAAGCCCACGGTTCATACCAACCAACACCGGCCTTTCAAACAACTGTGACTATGTTTGAAGATTCAACACATCGTATTTTATGCTGTATGTAACATAACTTGGTACACACAGGGATGTTGATGCCATGGACTCCACTTACTATATCATGCCTACTACTCACCCATTACTGCATGTTGTGCTATTTGTTACAATCAACTGTGGTATCACCGCTTGAGGTTGCCTTCACAACAATGCATCAAGACTTTCACACACACTCCATGAATTCATAGTCGCACACCC
Organism: Pinus albicaulis; assembly: GCA_034641835.2. NCBI lineage: Eukaryota > Viridiplantae > Streptophyta > Pinopsida > Pinales > Pinaceae > Pinus > Pinus albicaulis. The sequence goes on from CM076581.1 coordinate 485,887,025, forward strand.
ACATCACAAAAATGTGATCTATTACTTGTTGTTCTTGCTTGTACACACCCTTGGTCCTGCATCCACACACTTAAATATACAGTAGAAATATACATATATAAATTTGTAGATTCAACGGGCCACATAACTCAATCAACTCTTAATCTGGCAATTCGACCTACTCTCCTTGGTCACAACTCATCTCCTTAGAATCTAATACCAAATTATGCCAAGATTCTACTATAAAACAGATCCTAGCATATAATAGCATGTGTGCTTCCTTCAGCATGAAAATACTCAAAAAAACTCTTCATTAAAAACTACGATTCAGCTCAAAATATACAAAAAGGAAAGAGAGCCATTCAAAAAAAAAAATTGACATATATTAACACAAGAAATTCTATATTCAAACTATTTGGCTGAATATTAAAATGGATGGCCTTTTGGCTCTCAGCTCTCAAACCATCTTTCTCTCTCTCTGTGTATTCCTCACTATTTTCCATCCTCACACACTCCTCATATTTATACATAATAATGAATTTATTCCAATCCATAATATCATCCACACAAATCTCAACTAAAATCTAAATTATGTTTATCCTTTTTTTCGACTCAACTAAGTCCTGTTTAAGGAATTCCTAATCCCTAGATTATCCACCTAATTCAACTCCATTCATATCCTTAATTTATTAAAAGAATATTTACAATAATCCCCACTTACAATTTTCTCTCTTAATTTATTAAAATGAGCACAATAATTTATAAAATAATTAAAAAATCATCACCCCCCTAATTACACAATATTTTAATAAAACCTAAGCAGGATGCCCCTACATCAATGTTGTACGCAAATACCCAGATTCAAGTTCTACATCAGTGTTAAAAGATTTTAATCTTGCATTTAAAAAGGTATTTTCATTCATACATTCATTTCTATTCATATGTATATTATTTTTATTTTATAACTTATACATATATTTATTTATTTTATTAAAGATGAAGAAGGATGCAAATGTTGCACCGGATAGTTTCAAAATCTTTATTGAAAAAATTAAAATGGAAAAGATGAGAAAACAACGTCTTAGTGATGTTGAACATGATGCCAGTCTTAGTCATTTCATTTGGAATGGGCTACACACTATCTAAGATCAAATAATATCAGGTGATTGTGAAGACATTACAAAAATCATACCTAAGAGGGATTATTCCCTAGTTATTGCAGATATTCCGCATGGTTTCAATATCCCAAACATTGAATATGATAATGAAAATTATACTTATCAAGAATTTAGTAAAGTGGTTGCGGGATTTCTAGAAGTAACACCATCACGACTTTGGAGATTTGTGACATTTCATTCAGACACACATTTGTGATTTTCATTATTAAGCTTCAAGTGAAAAGCAAAGTCAAGGATGCAACTTACATGGTAAGATGTTGAAATTGTATGTTTGACTGATGTTAAAAAAATCATATATGTACAATTTAATTGAACTTTTTCTATTTCATGTTACACACAAAACTCAAATCTTATTTGTGGAAAAAATCAACTAATTATAAGTGACTGTGAGTTCATTCATGTTGAAAGTTCGACAAAGGATGATAGTTATCAGCCTATTCTTTTCAATCAAGTAGATGGAAAGAGTCATAGCCAAGTACTGGTCCATGATGTTGTTGTAAAAAACCTAACATATGAATATAAAGAAGCAAAATGAGAGATATTTAACATATATCAAAAATTGGAATCATTAATTAACTATCTTTTAGATCTATGATCAAATAAAGGAGATTGGGTTTTGAATTTATTTTCAAGCTCAGGTGAGTTTTATTATATAAAAATGAAATTCACTATTTTCTTTTTTAAATTTTTTGTGTTTATAATAATTTACTATTTTTTTCTTTTTTACTTGATGATTAGGTACAACACTAGCATGTTGCTTATAAAAGGAAGAAATTGCATTTCCATTGAAAAAGACCCTATACAATGCAAGTTTATACAACAGAGAATTAATTCTCTTCAATTTCTTCTAGATGCAATGCAAGAAGTTGGTTTGAGAAAAGGAGATTTTAATGAATCCCGTGTAGCGAAAAAAGAAAGGAACCTCAACCACCATTAGATGGAATGATTGGAAAGGCATACTTTGGGACATTCATAGACATCAAAGATCCATTAGAAGAGGAAACTGATGAAACTGAAGCCAATAATGAAAGAATTCTCGAAGAGGACAATAATTAAACTCTTGAATATGAAGATTTTGGGTTACATGATATTATTGATTAAGTTTTTCTTAAGCTTCCAAATGAAGCTCATTTTTTGGAACTATTAATAAGTTATACTTGTAATGTTTTGACTTCGACATTTTATGAGAATAAACAAGTATTAAATTGTTGTTATCATATGTTTAATATTTGAATAATGTGATTTTCACTTCATTTTTATGTGAGTCATTTATGTTTTGAAAAAAAATGTAATTATTATTAACTTTTGACATAAAATTCACAAAAATCGCTAATTTTTATTCTTTTTTTATTAATCTTTTCCTTTAAAAAAGGTTTATTTGACATGCCACTTTTAGCAAAAAAGACTCAAAATGTGTAATTTTTCAGTTATATCTATATTCATTTTTTTTTAATGTAAATTGTTAAAAATTCTTGCTTTTTTAGTGACAATTATTTCATGTGCAATGAAATATTATTTAACAATATATAATTATATAGAAGATTGAAAATTTAAATTTTTTACCATTTTTGTTTTTTTGACACTGCAAAATATCAAATATATCACTACAAAAAATAAATAAAAGAAAAATGAAAAAAAAACCTAAAAAACACTTAAAAAAATATGTAAGTGAAGAGGAAGAAGACGAGTACCTCAAAATTGTTAAATTTAGAAATTTTTTATTATCATTTAATAGATTAGAAAATTTAAAGTCAAAATAGGTCTTCTAAAAAAAGGGGATGATGTTGCCATAAATAATTTTCAAAATCAACATAAAAATCACTAACATTTGAAAAATAATGTCTATACTTCATACACAAGAAAATTTAATGTGTCAAAAATATGCTTAAAAAAATTAAGAGTATTCTGAATTAAGACTTTTCAAAATCAGACGATTTTTTGCTACCTAAAAAACGTGGGTACTCGTTTTCATTCCCGTTTCAATGTTTACATTGTTCTTAACGCAATATACAAATAGCAGGGTTTTTAGTTGAGGCTTTCCCCATATACATATTTGTGTTGTGATATTGAAATTCTTTCTCTTTCTTGTTTATGTGATTGTGCGATCATAATTGGTTTCCACAATTTGTAGAATAGATTAAAGTATTTTGTTCTACCATATTACAAGATCAGTTGAATGTATGTGGATTATATACATGGTGTCAGAGTAGGAATCGCTATAGAAGAGAAGAACTAGAGTTTTTTTTAATAGGTGAATCTAATTTGCATATTTATTCTTCAATACCAACAACAGATCAGAATGTGTTTATCCGGATTGAGACTCAAATATTCCCTTGAGGTTAATTCAAATTACATAGCATGGAAGGATAGGATGGAGGAAGTGATGGAGGACAACGGTCTAAAGGAATTCATAGGTAGTGATATTCCCCAACCCATAGCAGCAGATGCTCAATTTATTGATGCAAGGAAGAAGAATGTAGAAGAGGCGAGAAGGATTCTGTTAGAAGGATTTTGAGATAATATTTTTTCGAACATCCATGGAAAGGAAACTCCACATGCTATGTGGAAGGCCTTAACAGATTTGTTTCAGAATATCAGTGACCATAGGAAGCTAGTGTTAAAGGACAAGCTTAGAAAGATCAAGATGGAGAAGGGCAACACGATATTGAAATACTTGATGAAGTTCACTAAATGTTGAGATAAGCTTGGAAGTGTTGATGTGAAAATTTCACAGGATGATTTGGTGAGCCTAACACTTCTAAGCTTTCCTCAGAGCTGGAATATCTATCAGGACTTAGTGAATGGGAGGCAGAAGCTACGAAAGTCAGAGTAATTGTGGTTTGACTTGGTACAAGAAGAGATTTGGTGGAACAACAAAGATGGATCCTCATCAAAGACTGATGATGAGGATAATTATGCTTTGTATGGAAATGAAAATAAATGGAAAGGGAAGGCATCCCATTCCAAATCGGAATTTCTTGAGGCAGGAAAGAAGTGAGACCTGTCAAAGGTAAAATATTTTCACTTTCACGAGCTTGTACAATATGATATAAAGTGTCTACACAAGAAGACCGACAAGAATCCCTTAAGAGGAGCGGAAGGTGAAGCACTTGCTTCACAGTTCAAGTTTGATTTCACCCTCATCGCATGCATGGTGTCATTAGTGATTGGTTCTATGTGGTACTTACATATTGGAGCTTCATTCCATATGACCAATAACAAATAATTCTCCAGTAACTTGGAGGAGAAGGATCTCTAGATGCACATAGAGATGGGAGATGATGGGAGGTATAGAATTACCCACATAGGTACAATTACCTTTGTGAGAGAGTTATGTAATCCTCTCACATTAAAAGGTGTCATGTATTGTTCTTGGTTTAAAGAATAATTTGGTTTCTATTGCTATGTTGGAATACTGTGGCTATGATGTGATATTTAGCAAAGGAAAGGAATTCCTTCATCACAAAGCCACAGGGCAAGTGAATAATATTTCGGTTTAGGTAAAGAACCTCTAAAAATTGGATGTAGAAGGTCATTTTTCCTTGAGCACAAAAGCAAAGGTGGAGATCCAAGAAATCAGTGAGTTATGACACAAAATATTGGGCCAGCTACACCATGGCACTTTGAAGATCATGTAGTTGATTTATATCAGATTTCCAAAGGGTGCACTTGAGCAGCGAGATACATGAAAAGGGTGTACATTTGGGTAGTATACCTTCTATAGCATCATTTCTCACCTTCACATGATTCATGATTGCTTTGATGGTTTTGGGCACCCATTCCTACAGACTTGGACAAATTCACTTAAAAACAGTGTAAAAATCCCCATACGCGACTATGCCCGTAATTTTCCGCGTGTATACGCGAGTCCATCTAGAATTTCCGCGTATGCCATTAAAATAATTAAAAAATATATAATTATTCCCTATTTTCGGGCTGGGTTGATGGTTACTCAGGTAGTTCAACCACCCCAGCACGTGGCCAACTGTTTCCAACTGTTGAAACTACTTGGAGGGAGTATAAAAACCCCTCATGTGTATGGCCCAAGGGAGAGAGAGAATTATTGATATTATACTCTGTTGGTATTCCCTACCCAAGTCTGATTCCCCGTGCCTCCTGCACTTTCCTAGTTCATTATAGGAAACCCTTGTTTCCTTGAGATGCTCATCCCCTTATATGTCATCTCGTATGCACCAGTTTGGAATGAGTATTAGCGAGTCAAGGGCTAGACGGATCCAGACGACGGTCTGCTCGAAGGCCGTGGAAGGATCAGGTGATCTCTCCACTCGTTAATTTTGTACATGCTATTTATAATACATAAGTACCATGCTATTCCCGAAATAAACGTGTTAGTGTATGCTTATATGTATGAGAATATTTGTTATACAAGCATTCATTATGATTTATTTAATGTTTTATATGAATCTCACTGACATTTAGAGTAGATATATGCTGTACAGCGAGTCCTTTGTGCTTGTTTCTTCTTGTCTTTCAGGTTAATAAGGAAGGACGGTTGCTGGGGGTTTGAACCCTGTGGGATCTTCTTCAACCGTAGGACCTACGAGTAACTTTCTCATTCTCTGTTAAGTAGCATGCCCGTGCTCTGTGGAGGTTGTAACCCAACGAACCTCTAGGGTGATATTCCCCAAAACAGAACTGGCGACTCCGCTGGGGATCACATTCTTGTGATTCTCCTATTGGGTGGTTTCAGCTGTTTGGTAGGATTCCAGCAGTTTTAACTTTCATTTGCAGTCCAGTTTACTTTCTTGCAGTCAGTCTGAAGTCCTGGTGTCTTTTCCAGGCTTGTTCTTTTTGTTTTTTCATTATTTACCTTTGCATACACACTTTTTTCTGCACACAGTCGCGTATACACAAATGTTTGTCTAAAGGAACCCACGTATACGCGAGTTTCCCTTAGCACAGTCGCGTATGCACGCTGGTTGCATAACTGCGAAGTAGCGTATACCTAGGCAGATTTTGAAATTTTGAGTTTCTTGACTTTTTGGTCCTTTCTGGCTGTGGAGACCTGTTCCTACAGTGTCTCTGTACTCACTGGAGTGTGAAGGAAGTGGTTTCATGTCTGTTCTCTCTTTCGTTTGATTGAAAACTAGTCTTTTTGGCAAAGTGTTGTTTCTGGTGCTGGAACTTCTGGATTGAGTTCCAAGATCGCTTTCTGAACATTCTTGGCTATTCTGCTTTATCATAACAGAGAGCTTCTGCTCACTGACTCGCTCCTATCTTTGTGTTGTGCTTCGCATTGCGATTTTTTCTTTGTTTTTGATTGGTTTTCTTGAGTTCCATAGGCTAGGTTTTGTTGCAACTTTCGAAGAGCTTTTCTAGCTTCTTTGGAGTCTTTGTTTGCGACAAGTTTGCACTATTTGTCTAGGCTGAGTGGCTGAGTTTTCTGGTCTTCTGTTGCTCTTATTGGTCTTGCTACGAGTTAGCCTTATAAGGTTTGGGAGAATTGTTGGAGTTTGTGCTTGGAATTCGGTCTTGTTTGGTTTGGATTTTGATAGTTGTGCTTGGTCTTTTCGAGCTCTTTCCTTATAAAACAAAAAAGCTCAAAAAACGTTTGCTTTGCTTTTTGTTTTTGCATTTCAAAGGCTTAAAAACATTTTCACTTGTTATTTGCTTTTGTTGTTGCATTTTCATTTTCGTTTGCTATAACTTTTGAAGCTTTTGTGAGGTTTCTTGCTTTTAGTTTTTAGCTTGATTGTGAGGAGGAGGTGTCATTTGATTTCTTCTTCTTGTTTTTAAGTGTTTTTGGTGTCCTCATTTTAAGAGTTCTTGATTTCGAGAATTAGCTTTCTGGACAACAAAAGATGAGTTCAAACTGAAGGACTTTTTGGGAATTTCACTATGCTTTAAGAGATTTGCATCTTAGGATTTGCATGCTTGTAGTGATTTGCATTAGGTGCATTTAATCATTTAGTCAATTTCTTAGTTTTTGTGAGTGTGAGTTTGCTATTCGAAAAGAAAAATGCAATTTTTAGTCTCGTAGAACCTGTATAGAGATTGCTCTTCATCGAAAGACAAAGAACTGCATTCGCATGTAGTTAAGTTTTTATTAATTTCTTTTGCGTCAAAAACACCATACGTTTCATCTCCATATCCTTGTGACTTAATATAACAGCCCTTAAAATAAGAGATTTAATCTAAAATCAACTAGCAAGTTTTTCTAAGTGTCAATCACCAAATAGCTAGGTTGTAGGGCCTTGGAATAGGTGAGTGGAGAGTTAACTCTCCAAGGCCGCTCAAACAAACATAGAAGTTGATTAATTGAGCGAAATCCAAATCCGTGAGGTGGACTGGGAAAGCTCTCATCCGAGAGTCAAGCGCGAGGGGAAGTGAAGGCTGAGAAGAGGGATACCCCCTCTCCGATTGGCTGAATCTGACCTCAAGACCGTTTCGCCCAGCTTCTGATACGGATTGGTGTCCATAGTTACCACTCCTAGGTTCCACACAGGTGACTGCGGGGGGGAATACCCGTGGTACCTGAGGCAGACGTCGCATCACTTTCAGCAGTACTTCTGGGGGGTGCCCTTGCGAAGCTTGGGTGCTTGAGCCAGCAAAGGCTGTCGTTAGGAGGTCGGCGTAACTGTTTCTGATACCTTCGCTAGTTGTTATGGGCCCTAATCATCCCAGACTGCTTTCGGGAGGTCCTATACTTCGCTTTCCTGTATTTTGGTGTCCGGTCCTCATCACCCGGAGCGGAAATACTTGGAGGCTGTTTGCTTGACTGTATCTCAGGGATTTTTATTTTAGTGAGTGCTCTTTGCTCCTAGCTTGCCTAGCTTTTCACTTTTTGAGTCTAATTTAAATCTATAAAAGTGGCTGATCAAGCGCCTCGTCGATCGAGGAGAATCCAAGGGTTATCTCCCGAGAGTCCAGAGCCTTCTTCGAGAAGGCATAGGAGTGATTTAGCAGGTGGTTACCACCCTGTGGCATCTGACGCAGTGGAGAGAGATCCTCCACAGAGGTCTGAAGGTTTCATAGCTGATTCTGGTGTTGGTCCCAAGAGGAGCGTTCCGCTCACCTCGCGAGTTTTATTTCCTCAGGAAGAAGATTTTCAGATTGAGGACATACCTGAGCCTCCCGCTACAGGTCCATCTCCTCTTCCTCCTGATTATCCATTCGTTTTTCAGTACATCGGACCTGAGTCGGAGAGACCGCCAGATCTTTCGTACCATTCTTATCTTTTGATGGCCACGACTGGGAACGCGACCTCTACCATGAGTGCTGCAGGCATTCAGACTCCTGTTTCTGTTGAAGCAGGGGGCACTATTGCTTCATCTTCGATTGCTTCTAGTGCTGTTTTTTTTGGCTCTGGGTTCACCCAAGCACATGCTTATCATTCTGGTCCCTTCTGTTCAGGGTTTCCCTCTAGTGGGAATCCCTCTTTTTCCTTTTCCGCTGGTGCAGCTGGATCTATGCCCATGTCTAACATGGCTAGTGGATCAGCTTCGTTTCAGGGTTTCCCCTTTGGGACTGGGCATATTCCTAGTTCCAATCCTTATTTAGGGTCGTTTCTGTTTACGTCCCAGACCCAGAGTTTCAGCCCTTGGTCTGGGGGGCAAAGTTCGACTACTTTTACGGGATGGAATCCTGTCTTTACTATAGCGGGGGCAGGGAATCAGTTTTACACAGGTCATCAAGGGAATGCTTCTTTCCCTTCATCAAGTGCTTATCAGTCTTTTTCTCCTCTGTCTAATGCTTGGAACCCCTACCAGGGGCTTTCCTCTTCAATCAATACTTCAGCGGGGGGAACTGGTCTGGGCTTTGGTAACTCGGCATGGGGAGGAGGTTCTTCTCCGTTTTCTACGAGTCCTTTCTGGCAACCTGGTGCCTCATCAAATCCAGGCTATTCTTTTTAGAATGTTGGGAATCCATCCCATCAAGGATGGAATCCTCAGGCTCCGCCTCGCTTACCTTTTCTGGCAACGTTAAACTTGCCAGATCTGTCGAAGTTGACTAATGATCCGATTCGTTATAGTCCGGGGTGGCCTCCGGTCCCGACCAAACTTCCTTTAGATATTCCAAAATTTGAAGGTAAGAATGGGGAGGATCCGGCTGACCACATCACCACTTTCCACTTATGGTGTTCTTCGAACTCCCTGATCGATGATTCGATTAGGTTGAGATTATTTCAACGCACCTTAACTGGAAATGCTGCCAAATGGTATATCGAGCTCACTGGGGGCAGTTTTGCCACATTTGGAGAACTGGCTGTCACATTTCTAAACCATTTTCAGTTGCCTGTCAGATATGAGGCTGGGACCGAACTCCTGGCTAATTTTAAGCAAGATGAGGCAACTCACATTTCTGATCACATTCAGGAATGGAGGAGAAGGAAGAGGCTTATCAAAGCTCATATTCCAGGTGAATTCCTTCTTGAGTGGTTTTTGAAATCTCTGCAGTCAGATATTTCAAAAGATGTATCCCTATCTGGGGTATTTTCTGAGGAGCAGGCCATTTTTAGGGCCCAGCAGCTAGAACTGATCTATTCTCAGTCTGGGGTACTTTATAAGTATTTTCCCAATGCTCCTCGCTCCAAATTGGATTTATCAAAAACTAAACCTGGTCCACATGGTGACGGGCTTGTCGGATCGGTCAGTAGTGGTGCAGCCAGCCTGCTTTCTCAACTGCAGCAGTTGTCTTTACAATCTGCTCCTTCTGGTCAGGTTGTGCCTGCTGATTCATCACCTTCCCAGTCTTTGTCCATAAATGCTGTCCAAGCTTCTGATCCCAAAGGAAATCAACAATCCAATAAGAAGAAGAAGGGCCGAAATAACAAGAAGAAGAGCAAGAACGGGAAGGGAAATGCAAATAAAACCAAAGAGCGTGTTGGTGAGGGTCAAAAGGAGAAAAAGAAAGTGAAGTTTCCATGCAAGCTTTGTGCTGGAGACCATCTCACACACCTTTTCCCTAAAATTCAAGATGCTCAGCGCCTGTTATCCCAGCAGGGTTCTTCCAGTTCCCAGGCTGTGTTAACAAACCCTTTTCCCCAAGGGCAGCAGTTATTTTTGGGCGCGAACCAAAATCCTGGGGCTTCCTCTGGGGGCACCCAGGAAGGGGAATTCCATCAAACATTTTTATGATGAGTGCTCACACGGATATCGCTACGAGATCCCATGATTATGGTGGAGAGGAATCTTTGAAAGCTAAGGAAGTTCCTGATGCTACTGAGCTGCTTCACATCACGAAGCCAACTATTGAGTCTATGCCTAGGATGCCCAAAGTATCTTCTAAGCGGTCAACGATTAATCTGAATGAGAGGGCTGCCCAGAACTACTCGATTGTAGAAGATTTGGCGTAGAGTCCTTGTGCTATGTCAGCTTTAAAGGTACTCCAGTCTTGTCCGGATCAGCGCAGTGCTTTGCTCACTGCCATTGGGGCTATTGATCCGAAAAATTCTCTTCTGATTACTTTTGATATGAATAATTTTAAGAAGAGACTTCCTCATCACATGGCATTCCATATTAAATCGCCGTATCGGAAGTGCAATATCTTTCGAACGGTCGTTGATGAGGGTGCTTCCACATGCATGATGTCTCTCGCATGCTGGAAGACACTTGGATCTCCCAAAGCTGTTCCATCTAGCACTGTTCTTACTGCGTTCGATGGTCATTCTCACAGACCCCATGGTATTGTCCCGACTTTGCCCATCTGTGTTGGGGGAAAAACTGTTAACATAGAGGTTGAGGTAGTGGATGCAGCCTTGGACTACAACCTTCTGTTGGGGAGGAACTGGATATATGAGATGGATGCCATTGCATCCTCATTATTTCAAATTGTATGTTTCCCCCATGAAGGGAGGATCGTTACAGTGGATCAACTGGCCTGTCCTCAGGTAGACCTAAATGCGCCTTCTGACTCATCCGTTCCTAAGTTGGATAATACTAAGGCGCCTGTTGAGAATCTAGGAGTTGGAATGTATTCTTCCCTGATGGGTACTTTTGATCTTCCTCCTCCTACGGTGCATATTAATGCTATTTCATCCTCCAAGGCTCCCCTTCGAAGAGAGTTCTTTTGAACTCATTATTTTTCGGACCCTTGGACCTTACCTTCCCCTACTGCCACATTAGCGGAAGGTCAAGTGGGTGGAATGGCATTTCCGATTTCTGCAGCTGAGATTGCATATCAGTCTATTGTTGACACTGCAGAATCCATTCCAGCTCTTCTTTAACCGAAAGAGTTGGATGGTGATGTGGCTTCGGCTTGGGCGCTTAGTTCTTCTTCGGCCCAGGATTGCCTTGATACCACTCTTCCATCTGAAGAGGCAATCCTGGAAGCCATGACTGGTATAGATAGACCGTGGGATGATTTGCATCATCGGTCTTACTTCCTACCTGACTCGAACGAAGTTGAAACTAGTTTTCCAAGTCCTCAGTCTCCTGGACCTGTTCACCCAGTCTTGAACCCTTTGGCACCAACATAGGTTTATGCTGAAGGGAACATGGCTGTGATCTCTCCTACTATCCCAGTGAACATTTCCAGGGATCCCAATATTATCGAGAATGTCTTCATTGGAGCTGAATGTTCCCGTGAAGAGATTCAAATCTATACCGAGCTCTTTAAAGAGTATAGGGATGTATTTGCTTGGTATTATGAGGAAATGCTTGGCATAGACCCATCTATTGTCCAGCATGAGATCAAGACGTATGAAAACGCTAAGCCAGTCAGGCAAAAGCTTCGTCCGGTCAATCTTAGGAAGGCAGCAGCTATCAAAGCTGAAGTTGAAAAGCTGCTTAAGGCGGGATTCATTTTCCCCGTTCCTTTGACTGAATGGGTTTCAAACCCCGTTCTGTTAGATAAAAATCAAGGAACGATTCGAGTGTGCATCGATTTCAGAGATCTAAATAAGGCATGTCCTAAAGACAATTACCCCACACCACTCATCGATCAGATCATTGACGAGTGTGCCGGTAACGAGATTTTCTCCTTCATGGACGGTTTTTCTGGATATAATCAAATTACTATCCGTACTGAAGATCAACATAAGACTGCTTTTATTTGTCCCTGGGGTATGTTTGCATACAAGAAAATGCCTTTTCGTCTTAAAAATGTTGGGGCTACCTTTCAGCGGGCCATGTCTTACGCCTTCCACGACATCAAGAAGATTATCGAGGCATACTTAGATGATCTAGCTGCTCATTCTCGAAAGAGGATGGATCATCCTGGTCACCTCCGGAAAATATTTGAGAGATGCCGTTTTTATAAAATTCGATTGAATCTAAACAAGTGCGTTTTCACAGTTACATCCGGTCGGTTATTGGGATTTATTGTGTCTAGGGAAGGGATAAGGGTAGATCCCTTCAAGGTTGAGGCAATACTTCGGTTGCCTCCCCCATCTTCAATCCGTCAGCTTCAAAGTCTCCAAGGGAAGTCTAATTTTCTTCGGAGGTTTATCGTCAACTATGCTGAGATTACAAAGGGATATATGAGACTGATGAAGAAAGGAGTTCCTTTTCTTTGGGACGACTACGCTCAACGCTCGTTCGATGCTTTGAAAAAGGCATTGACCTCTGCTCCTTTACTGAGTCCACCCAATTATAGCAGAGATTTTCTTTTGTATCTGGCTACAGCAGAATCTACCATTGGTATGGTTCTGGTTCAGGAGGATGATGCTCTTGCTGAGCATGTTATTTACTACCTTAGTCGAGGACTGGTAGGACCTAAACAGCGATACACTCCGATAGAAAAATTAGTCTTAGCAGCAGTTCATGCTGTGCAGCGACTCCGGCATTATATTATTCTTCGCAAAACTTATGTCTTGGTAGCTGCCAATCCATTTCAGTTTGTCCTCAGCAAGCGAGTGATTGGGGGAAAATATAATAGATGGATTGTGATTTTACAAGAATTTGATCTCGAGTTCATGTCTGCCAAATCCAAGAAGTCATTAGTTTTTGCGGAATTGATCTCCGACTTGCCTTGTGGAGAGGAGATGATCTATGATGAGTCCTTTCCAGACGAAAACTTGTTTCTAATCTCTCCACAGGATCCTTGGTATGGGGATATCATTGTGTATCTCCAGACTGCGAAGTTTCCCTCCACTTTTTCGAAATATGAGCGTCGTAAACTGCGTCACTTGGCCAAGAATTATCTGATTATTGGTGATGCTTTGTACCGTCGAGGGGTTGATTCAATCCTAAGACGCTGCTTAACTTTCGAAGAAGCTGAGGCTGTGCTCAATGATTCTCACAGTGGTGCTTGTGGGGGTCATTTATCAGGGCTTGCTACAGCCCAAAAGATTTTGCGTGCTGGCTACTTCTGGCCCTCGATTTTCAAAGATTGTATTGAATCGGTCAAGAAGTGTCATCCTTGTCAGGTGTATACTTGAAAAATGCGCACTCATCCAGCTCCGCTTTTTCCAGTCGTTACTGTCGGACCCTTCACAAAGTGGGGTATGGATTATACTACTTGTAACCCGCCTTCGGAAAAAGGTCACAAGTACATTATCGTAGCAGTAGACTACTTTACAAAGTGGGTCGAGGCTATGCCTACTTTTGGGAACGATGGTGAGACTGCAGCTTTGTTCCTTTTCAACCAAGTTATCGCTCATTTTGGTATACCTAGAGAGATTGTCACTGACCATGGCAGTCATTTTCAGAATAGTATGATGGCTGAGTTGGCTCTCAAATTGGGTTTTCGGCAGGAGCATTCATCTCCATATTATCCTCAAGCCAATGGGAAAGTGGAAGCCGTGAATAAATCCTTGAAGACAATTCTTCAAAGGACAATTGATAAAGCTAGATCCAACTGGCATATTATGCTATATCCTGCACTTTGGGCATACGGGACGTCAGTGAAAACTGCAACTGGCTTTACTCCGTTTCAGCTAGTGCACGGGTTGGAATCCGTATTTCCCATTGAATGCGGAATTATTACAAGTCGAATATTGAGATTCTTTACGACACGCCTGAGTACGGCGAGATAGCTTCTTCCTCCCAGAACATCTCGATGAGCGAGCGTCGAGTACGCCACGATGGATAAGCACATAAGAACCGAGTAAAGGTTCAGAAAACCGAGTAAAAGTTCAGTACGATAAGGCGTTCAAGCCTAGGGTCTTTTCGGAAGGTGACCTTGTTTTGGTCTATGCCCAAGAAAAAGATGCCCTGGGGGCAGGAAAGTTTAAGTCTATGTGGTATGGCCCCTATATCGTTAAAAAAGTCCTTAAGAAAGGAGCGTATACCTTGGTTGATTTCGAAGGGAACGAGTTGCCGGAGCCTCGAAATGGGCTCTATTTGAAGAAGTATTATGCTTAGGCTTCGGCCTGGCATGTTGCTTTTTGTATATAGTAGTTTTTTGCTTTGTACATATCTGATTGATTTTCGGTTTTTGATGAGGTGGTGATGTTTTCGATCTGCTTTGGCAGGTTGTGTTGGATGTCATGAGTCATTTTTGTTTCGCTGATGGTGCTAGTAGACACACCTGGAACTTAGCTTCCGCGGCTTGGGTGCTTCATTATCCTTCCGGTCAGCTGTTGGTATCAAGAGGGGTCTGCATTGGTCCTGCTTCCAATAATGTAGCAGAATACACTACAGTCATTCATCTACTCTCGAAGGCAATATCTTTGGGTGTTGATTCGTTGGTAGTTTTCCTGGACTCTCAGCTGGTGGTGTCGCAGTTGAACAACACTTATCGGGTACGAGATCCCTTTTTATTACGATTTTTCTTGAGGGTACGTTTGTTACAAAGGTCATTTCAATTTTTAACATTCATTCATATTCCTCGAGTTGACAATTGGTTTGCTGACTCATTAGCTAATCAAGCTTTAGATTGGCATATTAATCATTCCATACAATAAATTTTTAATCATCAAAAACATCATACATTTGATACATTTATCACATCACATCAAATATCGCTGTATATATATCATCGGAGTGTCAAAAAACTTTACAAAATTTGGATCCATAATCTCGTACAAAACTTGGGCTTAGGCCCCATCATGTTCAGTCTCAAAAAGAATATACAGTCATCTAATATATAAAATCTGTCTACTCCTGAGGTCCCTGCCCAAAAGTCGTGTTCCTATAGAACGTAACTGCAGTGGCAACACGGCGGAATAATCTAACCCAGTCTCATGGTACTCCTACCATCCGTCTCTGGATGGCTTCCGGTAAGTCCTCCACGGCATCCATAGGGATTTGGCAGGTTAATCCCTCCAAGTTTCTCTGCACGGCCTGGAGAGTCTTGTTGGAATCCACTGTCTCTGCCTCACCCCTGTGACGCTTATGGCGTGGTAGGCCCTCAAGACGAACTGGTCCAACATCTGAAACATGATCATTTTTAATTTTCAGTCATTATGAATCCAATCAAAAACATGTTTGTTTTTCATTTTTTCATTCATATTTGAAAAAATCCAAAAAAAATTATATAAGTCAAAAAATTTTGCAAAACTTACCGATTGTTCCCCATGCCGTGCCTGGTGGAAGAACTAGATCCGGATCTCCACGAAAGTCAATCCCGGCATAGGGATAGTCGTCCACTACGATGATCTGTTCTCCCCACCACAGGAAGAACTCATCATCCCATGTGGTCCGGGGTACCTCACTACCCCCCAGTCTCTTCATCATGTCTGCCCAACGGGCAATTCTTGGGTCCCGCGGGCTACTGATGGTAGAGATGACTCTGGGTCTCAACGCTGGAATCCTCTCAAAGAAGAATGTTGTCAAAATGGTCCCATAGCCAAAATTTTTGGTCTTTTCTTGGCGGATCGAGGTCAGCTGTTGTTTCATGTTCAGTAGAAGGGCTGTGCACCAATCATACACATGAGTCAGACACTCTACGGCTATGCTCATTTGCGTCCTGGACGCCTGATGTAGTGAGACAGATCCTGCCACTCTACTGATGGTGAAAAGGAGAATTTTCATGTGCAAATCCCTTATATCTTTAATTGCAATCTGAGTTCCAACCTTTTTGGAACCATCTACGCAATATACATGTACATAGTCTTCCACGATTAACCCTCCCAGGGGCTTTCCGTGCAAGTCTATTGGTTCTCCCCTCCGGGAGAGTCCAGTAATGAAATATATGTCTTCCACTTCAATGCGTAGTGGCATCTGATCAATAATGAAGAAATCCTGATCTGGTTCCCAGTAATTTACGAGCATTTCTAGCAACCGTACATTGCTTTTCATATTTGGCATTTTAAAGAATTTGAACAATCCGCAATTTCGGAGGATATTTTGCGCTACGCGATCTTGCATGACCTCTTGGTCTATTGCGCTATGCTCACGTTCCCTCCATGAGATGGTCATCCTAATAAATTTCATCAAATTATGCATTAGCCACGCTTTTTAAGTTTCGGGCCTGCGCATACGCGGTTTTTCTTTTGCATAGTCGTGTGTATACGCGAGTTTCCTTTAACGAACCCGCGTATGCGCAAGTCCGCATATTTTAGCAAGGGTTTTAAAGCTAAAAATCACTTAATTTTAATTTCCAAACAGACAAAATGAATAAACAGGATGATTAAGGAGCCTACCTGAAGTTTCGATGAGTTCCGACGGTCGGTTGTTCCTGATTTGACGAAAGAATTTTTTTGCTCCAGAGCACTTTTTCCAAATCAGCTATGCAATAATGAACCAAATGAGAGGTAATTTGTCTATTTATGGCTAAAAAATTGAAAATTTTCGCAAAATTTCCTTATGCCTATTTTTTCGATCTATCTTAAGCTGCATAACTCGATTTCTTGGAAGTGCCCAGTTTGGTATGTTTTCAGGTACATTTTGACGATTTTGAGATTTTTCCCGGTTTTTTATCCATGATTTCCGACTCTTCACGGCAGGTATATGATCTTCACTGGCATATAGGTTAGGGAAATCACTTTCCGTTGCATCTTGCATTCTAGCCTCCATATTGATCACTTGCCTTAGGGTCGATCCCATCAGGTCATGAGTATTACACCCATTTCACTCGCCGATTTTTAAATCATGACTTGATGGTAGAGCCTTCCTTTACATGGGCTTCCTAGTTAGTTCCTCGCTATCACTTGTTGCCCATGTTGCTTTTTATGTAGGCTCGGGAGTCCTCTTTAGTCCCGCCATGTCTTATGTGTTGAAGTTTCATTCTTCGTCTTCATCACTTATCATTTTTTCTGGCTTTTACCCTAGAGGCTCCCTGGTGTCGTTAAGTTGTATTACTGCATTGCATATTGGCTACTTGTTTATCCTGGCCTTTAGCCGGCTTCATTTGGACTCGATGTTTAAGCCAACTTTTGACCTTGACTTTCTGTACAAGTTAGCCATTGCACGCACTTAGCTATCACGACTTGACACCTTTTACCCATGGATGGAATGTTCCTCTGAGTATCACTTACCTGTTTTCACCACCTTGCATTGAGTATAGGATTGTTCCAATCCCAGGAACTAGTGCATCTGATTTCCTGATACTCGTTCTATCCATTGTACCATAGCATTCTTTTATTCTTTTTCAGGCTTATTATATGAAAAAGACAAAAAAATCAAAGATAACAAAAATAGCGGGAATGGGATGTATCTTCGTTATTTTGATGGCAGTACAGAGTCAGTTTTGTCGCCCTTGAACAAAGCACATTTACTTATATATATCTCCTTCATTTGGGATGGTTTTAGTTTTGACCTAGGTTCAGCCTTTACCATGTTTCACTTGTCAGTTCTCCCCCGGTTGGTTATCTCTTCCAATCATATGGAGAGTTTGTTGTGCCTCCTGCATAACAGACTTATACAGTGTCACTTTTTGCTGCCATGGTCATCACAGAGTCGTGCTTTTGTTCAAGGGAAGTCTAGCCTGAGTCGGCCATTTTGCGGTGTCTCTTGACTCATTATTCAGTCGGCCTTCCCGGTCTTGTCAGTATCATGTTCTATCACATCGGATGTTTTGGTCTTCTGCTCGTGTTGGTTTGAGAAGGTCCCCATTGACTTCTTGCCGGCGGGTTTGTCTCTTATCGACTACGACACATTGCTCTGAGAGCAAACCTAGAGCCGCACCTTGGGCCTATTTCCATCATTGATAGGTGACCTCGTGCTCGGCATTTGATCATCATCATGGGTCTTTGACTAAGTGGTTTCCCCTGTGTTCGACGTCAGCACACATTATCACACTTGGGATTCGTGCAGTACCTTGATTTCCATTTGACCCTATCGGTGGATTTCTCGCCTCTGTGTCAGCTTTCATTATTGGTTGATTCAGAGGGTTTCTTCCGTGCGCTAGCTTCATCTTGTGCATGTCAGAAACGTACTTCGGTTTCGGTTCCGTCACTTTACTTTGTCCGATTCCTTCCAAATCTTGGCCTGCGGGTTACACTCGTGCTGGACTGATGTGGGATGCCTTAATGCCTTCCTTCCAGCAGATATTTTCTCATCGACTCCGACTCATTGCTCTGGGAATAAGGTCTAGAGTCTTTTTTTTCAGTACCTTAGGGTTTGCAGTCATCAGTGGCAGACTCTTCGCTATCGACAGTGGGGATTCATCATTGCCTCCTGATTGGTAGATTCTTTCAATTGTTCGACTTCAACTCATTCATTCGCACTTGTTAGATTGTACTGGGGCACCTTGACACTCATTTTCATTATTGGTGGGTTGTCTCGCGTTGGTTAATGGTATACATCATTGACCGGTAATCCAACGATTTCTCACATGGTCGACTTCAGCTCATTTATTCCCATTGTGTAGAATTGTGCCATAGTGATCGGTGAAGACCTCGGGTTGCATCAGCATTTTTCGGTTCACTTTTGACAGTCCTTTCAGTATCTGCCAGTGATGTCGTCCACCCTTATATGTTGCATTTCAGCACAGCAGCATCTTATATGTTGGCTCCCGAGTTGCGTGATTGTACCATTTGATCCACCTCTTATGATCCGATACTTGGAGATTCAATTACTTATTTGATCATACATCCAATTGCACCATCTTTGACCATATTTCTATATGTGATACTTGGACATTGATTCAGACTTGTATTTCCAGGCCATGCTCAGATGATTCATTGTGTACTTTCAGTTCAGCTATACTTGTATACATGTTGGATCTATTCACTACTTTCTATATGATGTATTTTTGACTGAGCATGGGTATGCCCGCCTTAGCATGAGTTGACTCTCTGTTTCTTTCATTGTTTTTTGGCAGGCTGAAATCTGGTGAAGTCCTCTCTTGTCCTTGCGAAGTTCTTTCTATGTGCATAATACATTTCGGCCATCATGTACCCCTTCTGACCTCATATATTAGGGGGCATCTGTTATAGCATCATTTCTCACCTTGATATGATTCATGATTTCTTTGATGGTTTTGGGCACCCATTCCTACGGACTTGGACAAATTCACTTAAAAACAGTGTAAAAATCCCCATACGCGACTATGCCCGTACTTTTCCGCGTGTATACGCGAGTCCAGCTAGACTTTTCCGCGTATGCCATTAAAATAATTAAAAAATATATAATTATTCCCTATTTTCGGGCTGGGTTGATGGTTACTCAGGTAGTTCAACCACCCCAGCACGTGGCCAACTGTTTCCAACTGTTGAAACTAATTGGAGGGAGTATAAAAGCCCCTCATGTGTATGGCCTAAGGGAGAGAGATAATTATTGATATTATACTCTGTTGGTATTCCCTATCCAAGTCTGATTCCCCGTGCCTCCTGCACTTTCCCAGTTCATTATAGGAAACCCTTGTTTCCTTGAGATGCTCATCTCCCTATATGTCATCTCGTATGCACCAGTTTGGAAGGAGTCTTAGCGAGGCAAGGGCTGGACGGATCCAGACGACGGTCTGCTCGAAGGCCATGGAAGGATCAGGTGATCTCTCCACTCGTTACTTTTGTACATGCTATTTATAATACAGAAGTACCATGATGTTCCCAAAATAAACGTGTTAGTGTATGCTTATATGTATGAGAATATTTGTTATACAAGCATTCATTATGATTTATTTAATGTTTTATATGAATCTCACTGACATTTAGAGTAGATATATGTTGTACAACCAATCCTTTGTGCTTGTTTCTTCTTGTCTTTCAGGTTAATAAGGAAGGATGGTTGCTGGGGATTTGAACCCTGCGGGATCTTCTTCAACCATAGGACCTACGGGTAACTTTCTCATTCTACTCTATTTAGTTTTTCTGAACGTGCATGGTTGTGTGAGTCTCTGTTAAGTAGCATGCCCCTGCTCTGTGGAGGTTGTAACCCAACGAACCTCTAGGGTGATATTCCCCGAAACAATACCAAAGCCACCTTTCATGATAAGGAAAGTTGAGAAAAGGTGACCCTTGAGAGAGTTCACTCAAACGTATATGGACCATTCTTGAAATATTCCACAAAAAAACATAGGTATTATGTGATTTTGTAGATGATTTTTCACGCAATTGTTGGATTTTATTCATGCAAAAGAAAGATCAAACGTTCTCAAAATTTTGTGAGTTCAAGGCACTTATCGAGAAAGATGCATGGAAGAAGGTGAAGGCTCCAAGGAGAAACAAGGGTGGAGAATATGTTTCTAATGAATTCAAGAAATTATGTTCTTAAGAAGGAAGTCGAAGGGAATTGATAGAACCTCATAACCTACGACATAATAGGGTTGCAAAAAGGAAGAACATAACTATTGTAGGAGCAACATAAGCGATGTTTCATCTGTGGGAGGAAGCATTCAACACAATACTATTTGCGAAGAACAAAAGTCTTCATCAGATACTTGGGATGAGTACATCAGAGAAATATTTTTCAGGTAAGAGATGAGACATATTGCATTTGAAATTTTTTGGTTCATCCGTTTATTGCCATGTGACCAAAGATGCTAGGAAGAAGCTAGAGCCAACAAATGAGATGGGGATATTTGTGGTGTACACTGATACACCTCACAACTATAAGGTGTACTCACAAGCACACAATATGAAATTGGTTAGAAGAGATGTGGAATTTGATGAAGAGAAGGTCATGTGAACTTCCCTTGAGAGGGAGCTTCAGTTGCATGCAATTGAGGAGCGCTTAAATCTAAAATAAGAACCTATAGATGTGGAGCAGCCATAAGAAGAGGTGCAGAGAGTGGAAAACCACACTCATTGATCCAGGTTCCTTCAGTTCTAGATTCATCTAGGACCTTTTACCTCTGTGATGTGGTTAGAATTTCATTTAAAAGAGCATATGAAAATATATGCAAGACGTAAAGAAGAGGGAAAAAGACAACAAACAACAAAATAATAACACGACACGTTGATAACAGAGTTCATCTAGTGTGGGCTACATCAGTGGGCCCAGTGTCAAGAGGGGAATGCCGCTTCACATCATGTTGGAAATGGTGATGTTGTACATGGACTAATTTTTTTGTCATACAAGGATATATGCCATCAACATGAGTGGCTTTTCTCTCCACGAGACGTTCCGCTACAGGAACTCTCACTCACAATAGGCCTCCCATTAGCATGACATAATCTCACACAAGGCAACGATGAGGATCCCTTCATCAAGGTTACATAGGGATCTCAATCAAACTTAGAAATCCATGCAAAATACATCTCACATTAAGTAGAAACATAGATCCCACACCATACATCAAGCAGGGATCTAAACAACATATTTTATCCCACAGCAAATTATGAAAGAAGCACATAACATCAATATCGCATACACCTAATCCCCTAAGTTGGTTGAAGAAGTGGATGCTCAGCTACTGAATCTTGTTGCACCATCGAATTCGTGGCATTGAGAGGCATAAAATCGACTATCCACACTTGGGAATCTGACACCGCCACTCCAATTTGGAAAATGATTGAAAAATGGGAAGCTGTGATGTTGAACAGACATTGCCATTGAGTCCCTGTTGTTGAGAGGTGTAAAATCGACATAACATTTGTTAAATTTTGACTCTAGCAAGTTCTAGACCTTAAGGAATCTTTTTGATGCCCCTCATTATTCTCTGGGAAAGATTCTACCCCTTTGGCCACTCATGGTTCCCCACTCTTCCGATAAAAAATATTATAGCTCGTTTTCCATGCTACCTCTGCTTGGGCACATTTGAGGTTGTCGTTCAAGTACCCCTGCGATGACGAATTCCTCAACATAAGCCCATTCAGCTTGTTGGTTAGGGCAGAGGCCTTAAGGCGCACCTCCCACCCATCAACCAAGGTTCGAATCCTGCATTTGTTTTTTTTGGGTGCGTTATTTACGTTTCTTGTTGGAACATATTTGTTTTATAAACATTATAAATGGTGTGCATTACATTTTAAACATGGTTAGATGGATTTTTTTTTACCACCACATATTTTCGATGGTTGGTTTGTAATTCCCTTAACCATAGGTTTTTATGGCTATAACCTTATTTAATATGATAACCACTTTACCATATATATAATAACCAATTTTCATTTTGAAAATTCATCTTTTCTTGTTTGGGTTTTCAATAACCATATTTGATTATGGTTATATGGATATATATTTTTCAATATATTGTTTTCATATATATTTTTGTTTTAATATATGATTTGTAAACTATATTTTATATGGTTTTGTTTTTTTAATGTATTTTGTTTTTTATGTCATTTTAATAATATATTCTTTGTCCTTTTGCATGGTTAAGGAACCAAAGGACGACCACCAAGTGTCACTGGCTAATAGACCATTAGTCAACTTCCATGTAATCTGTGGGTTCCACTTGTTCACTAGGATGCCATGTGGCACAATGTGGACCCTCGTTTTTCCCTGTCGTGTCAAACTTTGAAGAGCTCTATTTCACTCGTACGAACTCGGATTTGAGTGCCATTTTCAACATTGGAATCAATGTGACAAGAAATACGATATTTTCCTAGTTAGAGAGTGTTTTTAACACTTTGAATTTTGACCATTTCTAAGCCCTCTTGGACTTCTGCATGTGTCTAGAGCCACCTAGTTCATTCCTCCCCACTGAGGAGCTTTTGGTCCACCAAAAGCATGAAAATAATTTGCAGCTTCTTTGTATCATTTCTGAACCACAAGTGTCCTGAAAGGTCACCCTTCATTCTCCTTTTCTTTTGTTCTTCGAAGACATAAATGATGAGCCAACACCTGCATCCTCTTCGAAAATGCAGTACAATTTTCTTACAAATTACATGCTTAATTACATGACCAACTATGACCCAAGCATCCCATACATTCCATGAGTTTATGATGTAGAATTTGTGGTCAATTTTATAGTAAAATATAAACAATACCCCAGCTATCAATAGAAATCCAAAACATCATTGTTGCTTCACAAGTGATGGAAAAGACATCATCGCTTTTACATTTTAAATTGCAACACATGATTTACAAAGTAAGGCCATGACACACTACCATAGCTAGAAAAACCATCTCTCACTTATTAAAGTGAATGGGTCATCTCTTTGTGGTGAATTCGCTTGTCGAACAATTGTTTCAACTGGTTCATGCACAAACACTTTGTCCTTGAGACGCTGCTCTAGATGGAGGCTCCAACATGTCGCTATTTGATGAAACATTACGTCACAATGACTGTAATGAGTTTTATTCCTCTAGAAATATTTACCTTCTTCTTTCCCTGGTGTGGAGAAGGCCTTTCATGCTTCATTCTCTTTTGTGCTTCCATTCTCTTCCAGCGCTCAGCCAATACATGGTTATGTAATCGAAAACAATACATGTTTTTCAATTAAATAATTTATGTTCATTATTAGAAACATGATTGTAATCAAAATGAACATTAGAATATTGAGACATGTTATACCTATGTTGGTCTTTGGTTTAATCATGGGGATGAGAGCTTGCCTCAACTCTTTCTCTGCAATATGCACTGCCATAGGATGCTAGTGAAGTGTTCCCGTCATTCTATTTCCACAATGGTTTCAACCATGTATTGGAAGATTCTTAAACCTTTGATCATTTTCCTTCAATGTATCCCAAACATGTGAATCGAGGTATATGCACAACCTCCAATGGTTGAGTTATGCCTTAGCCATTAAAACCAAGTCCTCCTCCTTTGTATCCCATATTGTTGAGGAGTCTCATGCCAGATCCTGTAATGGGTATCTCCACATTTCCAACAGAAATGATAGCATGTGAAGATGAAATTGAAGAGAAATAAACATTTTTTACCTCAATCATCAATCCCTTGTTACACTTCAATTCCTCCAATGCCTCTCTCGTGGCTCACAACTGAAGCTAAAATCTTTGCTTCTCCTCTTTCTCTTGTCGTAGTAGCCTCCTTAATTCAACATTCTCTTTTTTAAGACTCTGGTTGATCTCCTCATTCAAATGATGAGAAGACAATAAAGGTGACGACAAAGGTGTATAAGCACTAGAAGATGTGGACAAAGCATCGTTCTTTGATCTTTCTTTCTCCTCTTCCTCTATTATCTTATCATAAGCGTAAAATATTATGTCTACCAATTTGGACATCTTGAGCATGGCCTCGTACATGTCTTCGTCATCCTCCATTGCTGCACATTGAATCATTGTTCACATTCACAATTCACATCAACAAGAAGACTGCTCTAATACCATCTTGATTCGGGTTCCTTTAGTGCCAGAATCATCCAAGACCTTTTACTTATGTAATGTGGTTATAAATTCATTTAAAAGAGCATAAATGAACATATATTCAAGCTATAATAAAGAGGGAACATGAAAAAAATCATGAAGACAAGAACACAAGACATTGATAACAGAGTTCACCTAGTGTGGGCTACATATTCAGGCCTGGTGCCAAGAGGGGGTCGCTTCATATAGTGCTGAAAATGGTGATGATGTACATGGAATATGTTTTTTATCATACAAGAATATATGCCCTAAAAATGAGTGTCTTGTCTCTCCATGAGACGTTTCGCTACATGAAGTCTCACTCACAATAGGCCTCCTATCAGCATGACATAATCTCACACAAGGTGATGATGATGATCCCTTCATGAAAGTTACATAGGGATCTCAATCAAACATAAAAATCCATGGATAATACATCTCATGTGAAGTAGAAACATAGATCTCACAAAAAACATCAAGCAGGGATATAAACACCATATCACATCTCGGAACAAATGATAAAAGAAGCACATAACATCAATATTGCATATACCTTAACCCCTGAAGTTGGTTGAAGAAGTAGATGCTCAGTTGTTGAATATGGTTTTACCATAAAATGTGTGGCATCAAGAGGCATAAAATCGACTATGCACACTTGGGAATCTTACACTGTCACTCCAATATAGAAAATGACCGAAAAATTGAAAGCTCAATTTCTGAAACATACATCGTCGGAGAGTTCCTTTCGCCGAGAGGTGTAAAATCGACATAAAATTTGTCAAATTCTGAGTCTGGAAAGTTCTCCACCTCAAGGAATCATTTTGATGCCCCTCATTATTCTTTGGGCAAGGTTCTGCCCCTCTAGATGCTCATGGTTCCATGCTCCTGCAATAAACAAATATTAAAACTCATTTTTCGCATTGCCTCTGCCTGGGCACATCTAAGGTTGCTATTCAAATAGCCCTGTGACGGTAGATTCTTCAACATGAGCTTGTTTGACTTGTTGGTTAGGGCGGAGTCCTTAAAGCACACCTATTTCCCATCAACCAAGGTTTGAATTGTTGATACTGCAACAAGATGATGAGCTTAGTGGAAAGAAGTCTCCTTCACTAAGTGGGCCCACAGGCTATTTTTGGCGCAAAGTCTATTTTTAGACTATGTCTATTTTTAGACATATGGATCATGTTCTATGAGTTGAAGGTTTCTATTTGTGGATGGTTGGTCAAGTCAGAAAAAATAGATGGACTTCTATTTTTAGACATATTGGGTGGAATCTATTTTTAGATTTCCAGTCTAAAAATAGAAATGTCGAATATTATTAGCTCTTAATAATATTTGGACTATAAACATTATCTTATTCTCTTGGAGCACTTTAGTTAAGTGCACAGATGTGGCACAGGAGATGACAAAAGGAATTACGCTATTCCTGAGGGTTAAGTGGAGCTATCACATGGATACGTCAATTAGAACTCACATGAGAGAGTTTGGTGGAGTTGATTGAGGAATTTAATGGAGTTGTGTTCAGTTTAACTAATCTAAACATAGTTGTATCTAGTCTAACTGATTGATACACTAGTGAGAGTGGTGTGAATTAATTATTAATTAATTCAATAATTATAAACTCATTGATCAACTAAATAATACATCAGTTAACTTCAGTGCATGGACAGTTTCAGTGGAGACCAGTGAAGAGATAGGTGAAAGAGCAGTGTGACTATCAGTTGTGACTATACTGTTGCATGATTTGCAACAACCAGTGATTGGAGGCATGATGAGGCCATGAGGATTCGTAGTACAAGCCAGTAAGGTGGACAAAGTTGTTATCTCTGTTATGAGCCATTCTTCAGCATTGATTATGCAATAGAGGCAGGCTATCAGGTGGCAGAGATTGGAGCATGTGTTTTGCTAGATCTAGCTTGATTAGTGTGTAGCAATTTGAGATTGTACTGAGAGCTTGTGAGGAGCTTTGTATAATGATTGTTACATGATCTCTATGACACATAATATATAGATAGTTGGGGGTTTTCAGCTTTAAGTTTTCCCATGAAAAATTGTGTTCATATGTGTGATTGTTTATGGTTTTAATGTGCGCATGCGATTGTTTTTTATTTCCGCAATTAATGATCAATGGTAGAAGAGGTTATGTATTGTGCATGAAGTTAAAATAGTGTGTGATCAGGAGAATCTCGGTGAATAATATATCATTTATTCAAATTTATACATGGTATCAGAGCGATATTGATCATTGGAGAAATTGCAAAACATTGAAGCAGTTAAGTTTTGAGCTGGTGGAATTCGAATTTGCAGTAGTGTTTTCCTTGTGTCGAAGTTGAGATGTCTTTCAACAGATTGCGATTGGAGTATTCCCTTGAGGGCAGCTCAAATTATATTGCATGGAAGGATAGGATGGAGGTGGTGTTGGATGAAAATGGGTTGAAGGAGTTCATATATGTAGAAATTCCAAAACCTACTTCTAGTGATGCTACCGTACTTGATGCATGGAAAAAGAAGACAGCAAAGTGTCAAAGGATTCTGTTGGAAGGTGTGAAGGATCACATAGTGTCCAGATTTCATGGTAAGGCTTCTCCATTCTTGATGTGGAAAGCTTTGACAGATTTATTTCAAATCAAGAGCGACCAGAGGAAGTTGGCACTCAAGGATAAACTCAAAAACATAAAAATGGAGAAAGGTGACAATATGCCCAAGTATCTCACAAAGTTCATCCAATGTAGGGATGAGCTGGGAAGTGTGGGGGTTACTGTTGATGATGAGAACTTGGTGTGCTTGGCTCTCCTTAGGCTTCCGAAGAGTTGGCATTCCTATTAATACTTTTTTAATGGTCGGGAGAAATTTCCAGGATGGGAGTGACTTTGGTCGGATCTTGTGCAAGAGGAGATAAGGCAGAGTACCAGGGACAGTTCTTCATCAAAGAACTCAGATGAAGAAAATTGTAATTTGGCTACCAAAGCAAGGAAGGGGAAGAGCAAGAAGAATGCTTCTCAATCTAACATGAAAGGCAAGAAGCAATACATGTCCAAGGTGAAGTGCTTTCACTATCACCAACATGGACATTATGCCACTAATTGTCCACAGAAAAAGAAAAATAAGAAGGCTGCCGGATCTGCATCTATAGAGGCCTTAGCCTCATAGTTTGAGCTGGATTTTTCATTGATCGCATGCTTGGTCTCAAGTGTGATGGGTTCAGTGTGGTTTCTTGACAGTGGTGCGTCTTTTCATATGACCAGAGACAAAGATTTGTTTACTGATCTGGATGAGAAAGATCTTGGAGTGCACACCGAGATGGGCGATGATGGTAGATACAGTGCGACTAGTATCGGTACCATTTCCTTTGAGAGGGAGTCTGGTAAACCCTTCGTATTGAAGGAAGTGATGCATGTTCCAGGATTGAAGAAGAATCTTATCTTTGTGGCGATGTTAGAAGACAAGGGATATGATGTTGTCTTTAGCGAGGTAAAGGCTTTCTTGTGCAGTAAGGCAACTGGTGAGACCTAGAGGATAGGGGTTTGAGTTAAGAACCTTTATCAATTGTAGGTATATGGTTGCGCAGCAATGGCAGGCAAGGCAGAAGGAGTTGTGAGCCGGGATGATGGCGAGTTGTGGCACCGGAGATTGGGCCACCTTCACCATGGAGCTTCGAAGATACTGTAGCAGATTTCTACTAGGCTTCCTAAGCATACTCTTGCATAGTCAGATCAGTGCAAGGGATGTAGCTTGGTAAAATTTGTGAAAGCCACCTTTCACAAGAAGGATAGTCATGCCATGACGATCCTTGAGAGAATTCACACAGACTTGTGTGGACTTTTCTCAGTAGCTTCAACAGCAAAGCACAGGTACTATGTGATATTTGTTGATGATTTTTCTCGTAAGTTCTAGATATTCTTCATGCAGAAGAAGAGCAAGACATACTCAAAGTTCTGTGAGTTCAAGGCACTGGTTGAGAAATAATCGGGGAAGCAGGTGAAGGCTCTTAGGAGCAAAAATGGTGGTGAATTCAAGGACTTTTGCAGCGTAGAAGGAACTCGAAGAGAGCTCATAGCACCTCATAACCCACAACAGAATGGGGTTGTTGAGCAGAAGAACAGAAAGATCATGGGTGTTGCACGGGAAATGTTGCATGATTAGCCCCTTCCCATACACTTGTGGGATGAGGCATGCAACACTACAGTATATGTGCAGAACCATTGTCCTCACAGGATACTTGGCATGAGTACACCTGAGGAGGCGTTTTCTGGTAAGAAGCCTAATATTTCCCATTTGAGGATTTTTGGTTCACCTGTTTACATTCATATGAAGAAGGATTCCAGGAAGAAGCTGGAGCCGACTACAGAGGTTGAGATATTTGTGGGGTACACTAATACATCCCACAACTATCGTGTGTATTTTCCAGACAATCGCAAGACTGTTGTGTGACGGGATATCAAATTTCATGAGGAGAAAGCCATGAAGTGTTCGCTTGAGAGGGAGCCACACTTGGATGCAGATGAGGAGCTATTAGTTCCTAAGGATGAGTCTTTGGATGTGGATCAACCACAAGAGGAGGTTCATGGAGTGGAAGAGACCACTCATGCAGCGCAAACCATTAGAGGGCAGAAGCACACTACAGAAGCTGAGCGACTGGCTCAAGATGTAGAAAAGGTTGTAGGAGCACCCACATCACAGCGCAGACAGAGACAGTCACTTGATCGGTACACTGGATACATGGCTCTTATGAGAAATTGTATCGTGACATAGCCATCCTTTTTCGAGGAAGCTATGGAGGATCCCACATGGGTATATGCCATGGTGGAAGAGTATGATTCGATTGTTAGAAATAGTGCATGGGAGATTGTCCCAAGGCCGGAAGGGAAATCAGTGGTGGGTTCGATATGGATCTACGAAGTGAAGCAAGCAGCTGACGGGAGTGTGGAGAAGTACAAGGCAATATTTTTTGCCCGAGGCTTCTCAAAAATTGAGGGGATCGATTATGAGGAAACCTTTGCACCTGTCGCAAGGTATTCTTCCATATGGACAATTCTTTCTCTCTCAGCGCAGATGGGGTGGCACATTCATCAGATGGATGTGAAGAGTGCATTCCTCAATGAGGTGATTGAGGAGGAAGTGTACATAGAGAAGCCTGAAGGTTTCGATATCTTCAGCAGCGAGTCGCATGTGTGCAGGCTCAAGAGAGTGCTATATGGGTTGAAACAAGCACCTCGTGCTTGGTACACACGAATAGATAGTTATTTCACTGAACTTGGATTCTCCAAGAGTGAGGCAGATCCGAACCTATACCAGATTGTGGTGGAGGGTAAGTTGCTGATCATTGTACTTTATGTAGATGATTTGATTTTGACAGGTGATGAACTATTGATGTACTCATGCAAGGCTGATTTTGCAAAGGAGTTTGAGATGAAGGACTTGGGCCTCCTTCATTATTTCCTGGGATTGGAAATTTGGCAGCGCAGTGATGGACTATTTGTTTCTCAAGGCAAGTATGCCCGGGAGATACTGGAGAAGTTCAACATGCATGGCTGCAAGCATGTTGATAGTCCTCTTCCTGGTGGATGGAGGAAGGAGGATGCTACTTCAGCGGAGGTAGTGGATGCCACTATTTATCGACAGTTGGTGGGGTCGCTCATGTATCTGGTCAATACACGACCCGACATATGCTATGCTGTTAACCAGCTTTCACATGTATTGAGATATCTAAGAGGCACATCAGGATATGGATTATGGTACAGACAGTCGGATGAGGTGAGGCTATGTGGCTTCACGGATGCAGATTCGGCAGGGAGGCCAAAAGATAGAAAGAGCACATCTGGAGGGATTTTCAGTATCGGGTCGACAGCAATTTCTTGGTACAACAGGAAGCAGAGATTCGTGGCACTCAGTTCAGCAGAGGCCGAGTATATGGCAGCGAGTTTGGCTGCATGGAAGGCTATATGGATGAGGAAGATCCTAGTCGGGTTTTTCAGTTCACACTTAGATCCTACTGTGACTTATTTTGATAATCAGAGTTGCATCAAACTCTCGGTTAATCCAGTATTTCATGATAGATCTAAACACATTGACATCCAGTATCATCATATCAGAGATTGTGTGCAGTGGAAGATCATGTTACTTTCATACATTCCCACGGAGGATCAGGATGTTGATATCTTGACAAAGGTGCTCACTAGGAGAAAATTCGAATACCACAGAGGCAGGATAGGGGTGGAAGATAATCCTTATCTTGTTGAGAGGGAGTGTTGATATTGCAACAAGATGATGAGCTTAGTGGAAAAAAGTCGCCTTCACTAAGTGGGCCCGCAGGCTATTTTTGGCGCAAAGTCTATTTTTAAACTATGTCTATTTTTAGACATATGGATCATGTTCTATGAGTTGTAGGTTGCTATTTGTGGATGGTTAGTCAAGTCGGAAAAAAATATATGGACTTATATTTTTAGACATATTGGGTGGAATCTATTTTTAGATTTCCATTCTAAAAAATAGATATGTCGAATATTATTAGCTCTTAATAATATTTGGACTATAAACATTATCTTATTCTATTTGAGCACTTCAGTTAAGTGCACAGATGTGGCACAGGAGCTGACAGAAGGAATTACACTATTCCTAAGGGTTAAGTGGAGCTATTGCATGGATACTTCATTTAGAACTCATGTGAGAGAGTTTGGTGATGTTGATTGAGGAAGTTAATGGAGTTGTGTTCAGTTTAACTAATCTAAACATAGTTGTATCTAGTCTAACTGATTGATACACGAGTGAGAGTGGTGTGAATTAATTATTAATTAATTCACTAATTATAAACTCATTAATCAACTAAAGAATACATCAGTTAACTTCAGTGCATGTACAGTTTTAGTGGAGACCAGTGAAGAGATAGGTGAAAGAGCAGTGTGAATATCAGTTGTGACTATACTGTTGCATGATTTGCAACAACCTGTGATTGGAGATGCCAATGAGGATTGTGCAGTACAATCCAGGTAGTTCGCATTTATTTATGAGCCATTCTTCAGCATTGATTACGCAATAGAGGCATGCTATCAGGTGGCAGATATTGGAGCATGTGTTTTGCTAGATCTAGCTTGATTAGTGTGTAGCAATTGGAGATTGTACTGAGAGCTTGTGAGGTGCTTTGTATAATGATTTTTGCATTATCTCTATTACATATAATATATAGATAGTTGGGGGTTTTCAGCTTTAAGCTTTCCCATGAAATATTGTGTTCATATGTGTGATTGTTTATGGTTTTAATGTGCGCATGCGATTGTTTTTTACTTCCGAAATTAATGATCAATGGTAGAAGAGGTTCTTTATTGTGCATGAAGTTAAAATAGTGTGTGATCGGGAGAATCTCAGTGAATAATATATCTGTTATTCAAATTTCTACACGAATCCTACATTTTTTTTTGGGTCGCATTATTTATGTTTCTTGTTAGCACATATTTGTTTTATGAACCTTACAAATGGTGCATATCACATTTTAAACATGGTTCATTGGATTTGTTTTGACCACCACATTTTTTCGATGGTTGGTTTGTAATCCCCTTAACCATATGTTTATAAGGTTATAACCTTATTTTATATGATAACCACTTTACCATATATATAATAACCAATTTGTATCTTGAAAATTCTTTTTTTTTGTTGTTTGGTTTTTCAATAAGCATATTTGACTATGGTTATATGGATATAGATTTTTAAATATATTTTTGTCATATATATTTTTGTTTTAATATATGATTTGTAAACTATATTTTATATAGTTTTGTTTTTTAATACATTCTGTTTTTTTTTTAATGTCATTTTAATAATATATTTTTTATCCTTTTTCAGGGTTAAGGAACCAATGGATGAGCACTAAGTGTCACTTGATAATAGGAAATTTGTTGACTGTCATGTAATCTGCGGGTCCCACTTTCTCACTAGGGTGCCATGTGGCACACTATCGGTCCCCTTTTTTCCTTGTCGTGTCAAAATTTGAAGAGCTCTATTTCACTCATACAAACTCGGATTTGAGTGCCATTCACGCCATTGGAATCAGGGTGACGAGCATTACACTCTTAATTTGGTTCAATATTCTTGAAAACTTTGAATTTTGACCATTTATTAGCCCTCTTAGACTTCTGGATGTGTCTGGAGAAGCTTGGATTACTTAGGCATAGACATCTCAAGAAAGAAGGAAGCACACCAGATAGGATGGCAGGTTGATTCTTGATGCTAGAGATAATGCGGGAGCACCCACATCACAATGCAGAGAGATAAGGTTCCCAAAGATGTACACTAGCTACATGGCTCTTATGATTGAAGGTGTAGAGATAGAGGCATCATATTTTGAGGAAGTAGTGCAACAACCAATTTGGTTTGATGCCATGGCTGAGAAGTATAAATCCATTATCAGAAAGAGTGCATGAGAAGTTGTCCTAAGACTAGATGGGAAGTCAGTTGTAGGATCCAAGTGGATCTACAAGGTGAAGTAGGTAGTAGATGGGAGTGTGGAGAAACATAAGGCCATATTTGTGGCCAAAGTGTTCTCTCAGGTGGAGGGGATTGATTATGATGGGACTTTTTCACCATTCACAAGGTACTCATCAATTGATTCCATTCTTTCACTTTTAGTGCAGATGGGATGGAAGATACATCAGATGGATGTAACGACAAAATTCCTCAATGGGTTGATTGAGGAATATGCGTACAATGAGCATCCATAATGTTTTGAGACCTTAGGTAGAGAGTCGCATGTGTGCAGATTCAAGAGAGAATTGTATGGGTTGAAGTAAGCACCTTGTGCTTGGTACAGTAGGATCGAAAACTACTTCACTGGGTTGGGCTTCACCAAGAGTGAAGCAGATGCAAACCTTTAACATATTGTGGTAGAAGGTAAACTTTTTATCATTGTACTTTATGTCGATGATTTGATACTGACAGGTGGCGAGCAGTTCATCAAGTCTTGCAAAGAGGATCTTTCAAGAGAATTTGAGATGAAGGACATGGGGCTCTTGCACTATTTCCTGGGATTGGAAATTTAGCAAAGAGATGGGGAGTTATTTGTATCTTATGGAAAGTATGCCAATGATATTCTGAGGAAGTTCCACATGGAAGGAAACAAACCCATAGAGACTCCTCTAGCAAGAAAGTAGAGGGAGGATACTACTATAGGCGAAGTAGTAGATGCTTTTGTTTACAAGCAGCATGTGAGGTCATATGGATGAGGAAGACACTTGTTGGTTTGTTTGGTTGACAGATGGATCTGACAGTAATTTATTGTGATAATGAGAGTTGCATCAAACTCTCGGTTAATCCAATTTTTCATGACAGGTCCAAGCATATTGATATCCGGTATTTCCATCTGAACGATTGTGTGCAAAGGCAGATTATGTCATTAGAGTATATTCCCATGAAGGAGAAAGATGCATAAATCTTGACAAAGGCACTGTCAAGAAGAAAATTCAAGTTCCACAGAAGCAGGATTGGGGTAGCAGACAATCCCTTTCTTGTTGAGAGGGGATGTTGAAATTGGCAACAATATGGGCTTCTAATTTAATTTTCCCTTAATTAAATTAGAAGGAAATTGTAATTCCACATAACATGACAACTTGTATCAGTTATATGAGTTAGGAAGATTTAGTTAGCCTATCCAATGTGATTTTAGGGTCAAACTTGAGACATGTAGAGTTATCTTTAAGTTTTAGGGGGTGTAGTTACAGTTTGTTTTGAGTTTAAATAGTTAACTCAATTATTTGATTTAAAATCCATTTAACTAGTTCTAACTCATCGATGAGCTAGTGAGAGGTCTAGTGAATTAAATCTGATTTAATTCACATGTAATGATCAATCAGATAACTGATAATTCACTATAAATAGTTGTGGCATGTCATTTCTAAGGAAGAATTAATTGAGATTGGAGTTAAAGGAAGAGATCTTTCAGTTGTATAATTAGAAAATTTCATGCATGAGGTGAGTAGGATGCCTTAGATTAATTGCGCAACCAATTCTTGGTAGTTTCCTAATTAATAGGGGTTAAATTCCTCCAAGAATGCGTAAGAAATACTTAGCAACCCAGAGGCAAGAAATTGGTAAAGTATTGGACCATTCTTGTTGGGATCAGAATGAGACAGTCAAAGATAGTGCAAAGGTTTATTAGGTTGGGAAGTAACATTGTATCAAGTTTCATATTCTTGACTTAATGCAATATATTTATATATATATATATATATATAGTGGGGTTTTTAGCCGAGGCTTTCCCCAAATACATCTTTGTGTTGTGAGATCGAAATTCATTCTCTTTCTTGTTTATGTGATTGTGTGATCGTAATTGGTTTCCGCAGTTTCTAGAATATAATTAAGTATTTTGTTTTAGCATATTACAAGATTAGTTGAGTATATGTGGATTTTCTACACATATAATAGGGTTAAAGGTTTTTTATATGTTGTGTATAAAAAATGGAGCTCAAAGTTACTTAGAAAATACAAGGGGTGTACAAAATATTACTGAAAAAATGGTTAACTACAATATCTAGTGAAAGTAGGGCTCTTTTAGACTTGGTAGGTGTATTGGGTTCGTGTTTGTAAGGGGTCAAATACAATGATTTTTATCAGTATTTTCCAATATGTAGTCGAATTAATGGTATTTTTTAGCATGCCAGGAGCTCAGTGCTATGTCATAGGTTCATTGAGCAAAACCACCATGCGGTCAAAAGTAAAAGTAGGTTGAAGGTTAACTAAGGATACCTATGGTTGACTATAATTTGGATACAATGGGATATATTTACAATGGGTGAATATTTTTTTCCATGGCTGTCAATATTTAATATTTAATGTAATAATAAACCTAGGTGAAAGGTTGACTAGGAATACTTATGGTTGACTAAGAATACCTTCTTAATTTTGTATATCTTAAAAATTTAAAATGGTTGACCATGGTTGACTATGGTCAACCAACATTGATTATAGTTGAATATGGTTAACTGAGCTTGAGCAAGGATGATTACTTGGTTAACTATAGATGAATAGGTTTGGCTATGGTTTGGTTAACATATGGTTGACTATGGCTAAGTAAGGTTAACATCAGTGGACTAAGGTTAACTATGGTTAATTTTGGTTCACTATGGGTGAATATTATTGACCATGGTTGTCAATATTTAATATTAAACCCAATAAACCTCGGTCAACCTAGTAAACATAAGTCGACCTAGTAAACTTAAGTCAACTTAGTAAACCTAAGTCAAACTAGTAAGTATAGGTCAAGTTAGTAAACCTATATCAACATAACTATCGTTAAGATTGATTATAGTTGATCATGGTTAAATAAAACTAAATATAGTTTAGTAAAATTAACTCTAATCCACCATTATTAGATATAATTATAAAATATATGTATTAAATAATACTAATAAAAATAGATATATTAATAAATTAATACTTTTATAAATATATATAATAATTCATATTATAAATTATTGTACAACTGTATTTATGAACATTGTATTATTGTATTTATAATAAAAATACACAAATATATAATATATTAATAATATATGTACTCATTTAATAATAATAATTATTATTATTTGAATTATAACGATTTTTTTTAAATATGAAATTTAAACAACTTATTAACATATTCTTAAATTTATTATTAAATTTAATTTCTATATTTTTTAAATAAATTTTTTTATTTATAAATAAAACTCAATTATATATATAAAAAAATATTTTGAAAATTTACAAAATATAAAATATCAAAACAAATTAATAAATTAATATTTTAAAAAAATATACCAGGTTAACTACCAATGGCATTCAAATATAAGGACTAGCAGTTGCCCCAGAAGGTGCAAAGAGAGGCCGATAGGAGTATTGTTTTTGAATTATTAATTTGAAGTAATTGTAGTTTTTGACATGAAGGAAGTGAATGATAATTTAAATTTTTATTTAGTCAATGAAAAGAAATGACCATTTGAAAGCAAATTTGAAAAACCTCAAAAAATAACCAGTCTCTGGAGTTTGAGAAAACTCTGTGATTGGAATGAACCAATACAGTCTGAGATCCAAAAATGATTTAAGATTTCCGATCAGAATTCAGCAATACGCAACGAAACTGTCCCTAGCAATCCTGCAAATGATATGATTTTCATCGCAGAATATTGGTTGAAATTGGGACAAAACAGGGACAAATTATATAGGGTTCATATTGAAGTTTCCCTTGATCAGTATGGCAGATATATAACAGTGAAGTTGTGACCAAAGTTCCTATTCTTAGCTTGAGTAGTATGTGTCCACAAGGAGCTTCTTGTCATGATAATTTTAGTTGGCATAGGTGGATCATTTCATATTAGCAGAAGAAATCCTACAGGATGTTAGTGCTCAAGAAGTAGCAATCAGCTAATACCACTATTCATTTAACAACTTGACAGCTGAATTGACAGCTAAATCAATTGAGCTAAATTATGATCAATTTTCTTACTATAAGGAAAAAAGCTTTTTTCAATTTATAATGTAATTTTAAATAACATAAACAAAAAAATTATAATAATAACGGCCTCATTACGAGGATGCGCCATGCACAAGGATGATGGAACCATGAGGCATGCATGGAGCTACTTGCATGCCATCCAACACATTAATGAACTTCCAACAATTTACAAATTTGAAGATTTTCTACACCATGTCACTGTTAGTTGTTAAAAGAAGGTTTTCCATCATACAATATCTCTGAAAAATTAAAAAGCAGCAGAAAACCATGGAGAAACAATCAAGAATACACAATTTGGGGTAGTTGAAAAGGGACTCATTGCTGCAAGTTTCTATTTCTCTCAAACAAAGAAGGTTTTCCATCATACAATTATTGAAACTCAAATAGAAACAAAGGTAAAATTATGATGACCAAGAAGAGATACATAGGTGCTTGAAGCAATTTCTGAAACTCTTGTTTTTTCCTATCAGTTGTTCTGAACAAACATCATTCAATGGGACCTGAAAGCTGCTTGTGTAGCTATGTACAAGCCCTCTCAAGGTCCCTTCAAAAACTTTATGAAGATAATTGGCTCCTGTTATCCAAGGCACAGATGGATCAATTGTCCCATCTTTGTAAACATACAGCCCTCCATCTTCATACAATCTCCTGAATTGCTCTAGGGGCCTGCCCCTCACAAGATGAAGAGGCACCCCCTGCATGCAAAACATGAGAAAACAAAAAAACAAAAATACCCACATCAGAAGAAAAAAAATACCCAAATTAGAAAACAAAAGCAGAAACCCAAACATGGGCCAATGGAAATGGTCAACAATGTCCCCAGAGTTGATATGGAGGGCAACAACATCACAAAAGGCCTTGTAGATATGTTTCATTGTAGAGAAAACATTCCCTTTCACTGTTATGGTTGCTCATTCACTATTTTAGAGCCAAACCATGAGTCTGTGAAGCTAATCATAGAACCCACTTACTATGGTCTCAAAATTTAACATTTTATGCGAGGAGTTTACCCAAAGAATTCATAAACCCAATTAAATTACATTTTGTTAATAATGACAATGGGAGAATGAATCATATTATACTACATATAGGATGCAAGTTAGGATTGTATCAAAATTAAATGATAAGGATGTTTTAGTATGGTTGCTTAATAAAATTATTCCACAATTTACAGTTCAATCTAGAAACAAAGTTGTAGAGGAATACCAAGTAGTGACCTGCTAGAGCTTATAACTTCCAGTGCTAATATCCATTTTGAGCAAACTCACAGTTATTGGAAAGCTATTTGAGAAAGGAAAAGAATTGTTGGTTCAATTTTTGTAGAGATACTTATGACCACACAAAATAATTAAAAGAATAGAGTTGTAGCTGAGGAAATATTGCACAATTTACTTAATAATATTATTGCACAGGAAATAGAGTTGTAGCTGAGGAAATATTGCACAATTTTGCTTAATAATTAAAAGAATAGAGCTGTAGCTCAGGAAATATTGCACAATTTACTTAATAATTAAAAGAATAAACATGTAGCTGATGAAATATTGCACAATTTTGCTTAATAAAATAATTTCACAATTTACAGTTCAATCTAGAAACAAAGTTGTAGAGGCATACGAAGTAGTGACCTGCTATAGCTTATAATTTCCAGCACTAATATCCATTTTGAGCAAACTCACAGTTATTGGAAAGCCATTTCAGAAAGGTAAAGAATTGTGGGTTCAATTTTTGTAGAGATACTTATGATCACACAAAATAATTAAAAGAATAGAGCCGAGGAAATATTTCCAAGTGCACAATTACTTTGCAAATATGAAGGGTAGAGTTTCCACATTTGATCTAAGTGACAGAGCTTCAACTTGGTGGGATCACCTCTAAAAGGTAAAAAATATTCATAATCAACTAAAGGTTGTATGGAAGTAATTCAAGAAAAGGTTTTGTGCATTATAGGTTATGGGTATCCAATCAATATGGAGTGTATGTGAGGGAAAATTCTATTTCTATCAAGTCAAAAATCACTTTTTCATGAACAATATGTCATACGAAGTAGAAATACATTATTTATATTCACAGATCTATGAATATGCCAAATCTATTTGCAATTGAATGGAAAACATACCACTCTTTGATTTATTTTTTTGAATAGGAGACAACGTGTGTGGAGTAATGCCAATTCATCATCAGATGACCCTCAGATGTACGAAGAAGAAACATAATATGAAAATTATGATGATAGTATTTTCTCTTTTTTTTTTAGATTGATATCCAAAACAACAACTGAGGGAAATTTCCAAATGAATAGAGTTACAGTTTCATAGTTTGTGTCATGGCTTTAGATCAGCAAAAGGTAGGCCTAAAGCTTCACATTTCCTTTAAAGCTTTAACTCTATTCAATTGCTGGAAGAGATGAACATAAGAAAGGAGGGTAGGAAAAGGTTCAGAATCAGAGCTTATTTCTGCTAGCAAATGACTCCTTGAGGTGTGATCACTAAATTTACGATTTTCAATTGAGAACACAAAACGAGAATTTCAGACTCACAATTCAGGCTGTAAGACATACCTATAAACATTACAAAGCCAAGATACAGATATGAAAAATTTCAAAAAAAGCACTGAATTTTTTTGTCAAATGGTTTGATAACAAGCATATAGACATGTATTTATGATAACTTTCATGAAATTCTGCAACTGTTTGAATGAAAAATCTAAAAGTAATGGAAACTCCAAACTAAAACTAAAAATTTCTTTCCCCAAATGATACCTTTGCGGTTTTACTAAAACATTTGCAGTTTGCACAAGTTCCATACTTAGTTTTGATTATGTGTCTCATGAGGGACAGCTAGGCTATTTTTTCCTTCGTTTGTTACAATTGGGTTCTACATAACTAAAATACAAGAGCACACACCTGCACCAATGGAGATTTTTAAATGAATAAACAGTAAAACAACAATGGACAAGAGTAAAGTCTTAGAACTTCAAATTAAAGATGACAAGAATAAAGTCTTAGCACTTTTATATTTCAACAAAGAAGGTAGAGAAACGCACTGCAAGTTTCATTGGAAACCTACATGTGGGTTGAAGTTTTTTCTTGATGAGGAAGCTGTGATCGTGGGAGGTAGCAATCACAGCCACGCTACCAAAGACCTAACTGATGCTTTCCCCAGAAGGTGTAATGAGAGGCCGATAGGAGTATTGTTTTTGAATTATTAATTTGAAGTAATTGTAGTTTTTTGACATGAAGGAAAAAAAGAAAACAAAATTTAACTCATGAGACATATTTTCTGATTTAGAGGACCAATTTTATGGCCTGAAAGATGAATAAATTTGCAGTGTAGAGCACTATACAATGAAAAAAAACATCATTTTACGGGTTATGAGATTAAACATAAAGAGGCAGAGAATTTATCTGACGTAATCTGCGATTCCAGTAAGGCAGACACCATATAGGACTACCTACTAAAAAATAGCTAAACACTATATGTGAATGTGCTTAGGGCGTAGAGATGTATGTTAATTCACAATGATTTGCCTTCCTTTGCTTGATTTTGGGCCTGCATTGCTTGACCTACCACTTATCAGTAGACGTGGATCCAATAAGTGAGACTGCCACTATACTCTTGAATATGCTTAGGGTCTAAAGCTCTATGTTAATTCACAATTAGCCTATGGCCTACAGGTCTATGTTAATTCAAAATTATCCCATAGGCTTTAATGAGACCTTAATTCCAATAGAATACCACAATTTAGGTCAAATTATGAAAATAGAAGCTTCAATCTCGAGCTGAATATCTCAGTTCTCCAAATAACACAGATTTGCAGATGTTGAATTCTAAATTTTCTATGCAGATAATAATGAACCCTATGGAATTATAGAATTGTTATTCTGCTACCAAATTCAAGAATGAAGATACATCATACTCATAGAGAGAAAATGAGTAGATGCTTAGAAGTCTTGTATGACTATAAATATTTTGCTAGTGCTATTTTTGAATAAATTATACCAATGCCAATTACCAAATGGAGAGGATTGGTATATGAATATGTGGTAAGGTTAAAATAGGACACTGGTTATGAAAGGCAGAATTACAGGACTGTAGATTTAACGTAGCTTTTACTTTTTGGTTGTTGCTTTGTATAGAATCCATTATTTTTTAATTTTCAAGGATGTACTTCCCTTATTTGTACGTATGTTTATCCGTATCACATGGGAAAAAAGAAATGCCCTGCCATTTTTTTCCTGAAACAGAGGCTACAAATGTGTTAGAAATAACCCATTAGCACATCTATCTTTTGTGGAGGGAAAAAAGAAAATTAAATGACACAAAAAATAAGTGAAATACATTGTACAATCTGAAGAGAATGAAGTAAATAATTCAAATCTATTGTACAATCCAGAGAGAAACAAGGTGCATTCAACAACCTAAGTATAGGAGAGATCTGAAATGCTCCATTTTTACAGCTGAGGTGACATGTAACATCTCTCCACTCAATATAAAATTCATATAGAAAACAACAGCCCAGTATGGATGAGATATGTAACATTCAAACTTATAAATTAAAACATAATTTAAGTGGATTTATCTCAAGTAAATGGGAAGAATTATTGTTATCTTGTCTACCCAGGTTCAATTCCCGTTAGTGACATTTTTCTTGAGTATTTTGTTGTAACGGTTTGAAGCCTAGTTTTTGAATGGCCTTGAATCCTAAAGAATACATTACCCTTGAGTATAGGTTGAAGGGTGAGGTACTTAGTTATATGGGAAAAAAGTTTAAAACATGAAAAGCCCAAGGGGGTTAGCTTAAAAAGTGGCCAATAATGTTTTCGGGCATTTGGATAATTCCGTGCCAACAAGTGACTGCTTTGAATCCCCCTTGGCGATGTGCACAATCTAGACCAATGGGTTGGGATGCCCTTAAAAAATGAAGGGAATCATTCATTAGCTTTCCTTACAAGGTTTTCTTGGGAGGAAAAAAAATGCTCAATGCAATAAAGAACATTTAAGAAAATAATACCAAACGTTAGACAATATTTACAAAGAGAGAGATGTAGATCCATGTTAAGAAGGACCTTTTAAGCATTGAGAGGTATCACAGATGAAATCAAGACAAATCACATAAAACATGACAACATTCTTGTCGTTCTGTAAAGATTCATTCACAACTTCCAAATAGCAAAGGTCACCTGCCAACCCTTCTAGACTCAATACTGGTTGTAAATCCACAGATTGAGAAACTATCACTCATGAGGAGTCTAGATAAGTGACATAAAACATGAGATTTACAATTCAAGCTCTTTAGGTATCTGCAATATTGGTTCGTTTCAACATGGCACAGTCGACCATTAGTATTGGAGCAACATTGTGAAGAATGGACTCACACAAATATCATACAGTGACCATTCTATAAAGACTCATTCACAACAACACCTTTTGGTTATGATAGGGATGCATTTTTTCCTAGTTGATACAGTCTCATATGTTATTCAAACAATAAACAATGACAAAAAAATATTGCAAGCCCACAGATGAGAACATGCTATAGATAACACAGATTTGCAAATGTTGAATTCAAAATTTTGTATGCAGATAATAATGAACCCTATGGAATTGTAGAACCGGTATTCTTCTGCCAAATTCAAGAATGAAGATACATCATACTTATAGAGAGAAAATGAGTAGATGCTTGGAAGTATTGTATGACTATAAATTTTTTTTCTAGTGCTATTTTTGAATAACTTATACCAATGTTAGTTACCAAATGCAGAGGACTAGTATATGAATATGTGGTCAAGGCAATAAAGCAGAGAGGAAATCTGTTGATAGATATAGAGGTTTCAGCATAGAATAGAACCTAATAGCATGAGTAAAATGTGAAAACCTTGAAACGTAATAGATTACGATTTATATTCAGATAGATATACAAATTTGAAGGTGAAGAGATATATACATGTTTACAAGAAAATTTTGTGATGTCATGTAAATGCAAATGAAATTAAATATCTAATCATAAATACATGATGATGCATGACATCGGCAACACCAATTGGTGTCTATTGTGACTCCACGTTCAGAAAGGAGTTCTTTCCATTCAGCTCGCATTTTCCGTTGTGTATCTCTTTCATTTATGTGGATTGTTTTTCTTAGAATTCTTCGGATCTTCTGTAATAGTGCAATAGTTCCACACAAATGGTATAGAGGAAATGACCCAGGTGAAAGGAATCTGAGCTTTATATCATGTAAATTAAGTTCATGCTTGATGCAGGGGCATTAGGCTCAAGAAATACTTTGTATTTTTATAAGACATAGGGGGATCTTATGTTTCTAAATTCTAATGTAATCATTAGTATTTTGAATCAAATAGTGAGGAATTGTAAATCTTCTCGAACCATTAGAGAACATAAGGGAAAGGTGATTATTTAGGAATGTGAAGGGATAGTCAAATTAAGATTAGTTTCAGTTATTTTAGGGATTGATTCCAAATTTAGGATGTTTAGAATTCCAAGAGTCTTGGGTGAGATGTTAGTGAAACTGAAATGGTTCCTTAGTATTTTGTATAAATGTAAGCCTATGGGCAGATAGGGAAGATAGTTGTTCAAGAGGGTAGAGTAGTGAGGATAGAAGGGCCATCGAATTGAAGCTCAGGCCACAGGGGAAGTAAGTTTTGTAATTAATTTAGTTTTATTTATACAGAGGAATTCAGAGTCAGGTTGATTTGTGTATGAGGCTGTGTGTATTTCAATTTGACTTACAAAATGGATGCATCGAGCACTGAAAGGATCGATTCCTGTAGAGCATTTAATGACATGTCTCAATTTATATAGGACAAGTTGGATGCATTCTGAAACAAATCGAAATTGTGTAATCACTATTTGAAATAGGATTCGATTCTTTTTAAATCCTGAGTGAGGATATTGTGGATGAAATTTAATTAATATTCTCTCCGCGAAGAACAAATTTTGTTCCTTCGAGCTTCATTGAGTCACATGGTTAAGTCTCTGTGTGAAGGGGTTTTAAATCCTTTCAAGAATCCATTTGTTAATGATATAAAATCTATGTGGGAAACTATGTGGTTCGATTTGCATAAATCGATACCCATTCATGTGTTAAGCCACAATACGGAGAATCGATGGAGTTTTCAGCCTTTTGATGAAGGGTGCAAGTAATCTTGGTCTCTGAATTTTGAACATGTTCAAATCCGCATTGAACTCTGTTGACTGAAATCAATTGAAATTGATTAAAATCGATCCATATTTGTTGGGTTATAATAACAGAGAATGCAGTTGTGTTATATGCACCTGTATTAAATTGAACGCATTGAATTCAACCTTTGTTTATGAATTACATGCGTTTAGTTTTGTGTGGAAGGTTCAATAAAAAATTGATGAGTTTTAAGTCTTTTGATGGGAATTTCCTACGATGTCTGCAACAGATCATTGAGCATGTTGATCTTGTATTGAAACGTTGTTTGTGTAAACAACTATCGATTGAGATCTTCAGCAGTAAGAGGGAAAGATTGAAAGGAGCGGATTCATGAATTGAACACATCCCAACTCATTTGAAGTGAGTGGTTTTGAACCCAGAAACCAGTTGTATCGTGTTGCAAGAAGAGTGGTAAGTATTTTCACTAAAATTAATGTGATAAGGGTCTCTACTTGACACGTAAGGTAGAGGTGGTTTCCAAAAACCATGAATTTCGCGTAAATATTGTGTGTTAATTTCCGAGAGCCAAATGAACGTGATATTCATTGGATGCATTGAGATGAAGATCTGAGGGC
Organism: Pinus albicaulis; assembly: GCA_034641835.2. Lineage (NCBI taxonomy): Eukaryota > Viridiplantae > Streptophyta > Pinopsida > Pinales > Pinaceae > Pinus > Pinus albicaulis. The sequence goes on from CM076581.1 coordinate 485,931,905, forward strand.
GTTTGCCTTTGAAAATGTGGGGTTGTTAACATGAGCGTTCTTTGCTCTAGTGAATATTTATGGGATATGATTATTGTGGGACCCAATGAATTTTAATATTTGCTAGGGTCTTGATATAAAGTCCAAGGCTTATGAATGTTTTATAACATTTGATTTGGGGAATGTTGATATATATTATGTAAATGGAAAGTCGTGGACATATATATTTGATGAGGGTGAGAACCATTAATTATTGTTAAATAAAAACTATAAAGTCTGTGGATCTTTATTGAATTGGGTTTTAATCCAATTTTGGATGTAGTGAAAATTAGAAAAGAAAATCTTCTGAAAAGAATGTGTGGGTTGAAATGTATGTTTTATAACCATCCAAATTATATTTTAATATCTTAGATTCCAAATATAAGGATATTTTTCTTATAGAAATGAATTTCTGGGTTGTCTGGCTTATGACTAGTAATTGAAGAAAAGTGCTTCTGTATCAGTGTTGTGAATTTGCTAGATTTAAAATTATTTGGGGCTAAAACTTGAAATGAAGTTTTATAAGAACCATAGAGTGTTAATGTGGGTTTAGTGGGTACTCCCGCCATCAAGTGGTATCAGATCAGGAACGCTCTGTTGAAATTGAAGATTTTTTTCAATTAAATCTGAATGAGTGCATGTGATGAGAGAATGAAGGAAGATCAGATTTTTAAATATGATATGCAACAGATACATATTTGCAGTGAACAACATTTGCAGAAATGAATGAAGAACAAGATCATGCAGGGATCTTGTAGGTAAAATAATTTTAAATCTAATTTTGAAAATATGATTACATAATTATGGTTGTAGATATGATGAAGACAAGGTTTTGAGGATGATAGCAGTGAACCTGATATTTAGCTAAAGGTTGGATAGGGAGAAAAATTGCAGTGTTCTCAAGAGAAGGTGAGTTGATGAGAAGTGTTTAACTCTGGTTTGAATAATTTTTTGCAGAACTAAGATTGCAGGCAATTGAAGAAATCTCAGCAAAAGCAGATCACAGCTTTGAGAGTAGTGATGAAAGAGTCTAGCAGAGGATTCTAAAGTGAAGAAGAAAGTGTGGCAGAACCTTGAGGAAATTCAACAGAGGTTTAATGAGCTCGAAAAATTTCAAAGTGAAGCCTAGAGAGAGCATAAGAGAGTGCTCAAAAGGTTGCAGTAGAAGGAGAACCAGTACTTGCCAAAAGCCCAGATCCGGAGGAAAGGATTGGTGAGGTAAGTAGCAAAAGGAGAGCTTGTTGTTGTAGAGGCTTAGTGCAGCTTATGAGTGAGGAACTCATGGAGAAGAAGATCACTAATGAAAGTCATAAAGGAGAGAGCAGAGGTTCAGAGAGAGGCCACAACAAAAAGGAGAAGGAAGATGCCAAAGAAAATGGCATGAGGAAGAAATTCACTGATGCAGAATATAAGAAAGAGGTAGCTGAGCTCAGAGAATAGTTTAACAAACTAAAGATGATGATAGAGGAAAGCTATAGAGTTGGTTGGCTCATGAAGAAGAGAGTAAAATGGAAACCATTACAGTTGAGGTTGAGGAAAAAGGAGATTGCCTTATTGAAAGAAGAACTCAGGGTTCTTGAGTCAAAGATGGAATTTGAAGATTCCACATGTAGATTTGTTCAAAGGGTAGTTCTTGAGAAAGAAACCAAGACTAAAAAGTCTTGTGGTTTAAAAAATAATGAGGTTTGTATGTTTGCGGGTACATCACAGGGAGATGAACAAGCTTTAAATTTTGTTGAGGAGGAGAAATTGAATCTGAAATCTATTCAGATCAATGCTGATATAACAAGATCTCAGGAGGAATTGAAGAAAAAGGAGTCTAATGAGAATATTGAGGCAAGAGATGAAGGACCATCTGATGATCGGTCAAGAACAAGTGGAGGTATAAATGGTTGTGTAAGGTTACCAAAGTCTACCTCAATTGAAATTGTTGAATTGTATAGAAAATTAGATCTTCAGAGAAGAGAATTGGAGAAGAAGAGGACCTATACACAGGATAAATTGTTGAAGAAGCAAGACAAGAAATTTTTCATGAATTAAAATCAAAGAACAGAGGATAAGAAAATGATTGATGAATCACAGCAGAGAGGCATTCATGAAACATATGATGGAAAGGAGGAGAGACTAGCTGACAGTCTCGTGGAAGATGAAAATCAGCATACTGATGTGCTGATAGAGGAATTGGAAGGAAACTCATAACAACATACTAATGTGTTGTCAAAGGAGGAAGAGGTATTGAGACCTTGTAATCTTAGTGCTGAAAGTTCATGTGTTAATTATGTAGGCAAAGAAGAACAATAAATGGAAATTGTCAGGAAAGTTTATAAGAAGGAAACTATGTTAGCTGAAAACATAGTGAAGGATAATCATTTTAACATGGTGATTGGAATAGTGGAGATAGCTTTAGAAGCTGAGGATAAAGATAGTGAAGAATTTATGAGTCTTGAAAGAGACTTAGAGCTGCAGAAAGAAGACTTGGTGACTAGATCATCAATTAAGACCATTGGGTCTTGTAATCTTGAAACTGAAAATTTGACTGTGTTTATAGGTATTGCAGAAGACAATCCATCTCTTGGGATTGTCTTGAAGGAAGGTGAAATAGTCGTGTGGAAACTTGTTATTGTTGGTGATAAGGAAGAATTGGATTTTTTGATGGGCCAAGAGCAGACTGTAGAGAAGATTTTTAAAACTGACACAGTGATGAAGAATCAGAATTCTATTTTGATAGAGGATGATTATACAGTGGTTGATGAACTTGATTTGATTTCCAAAGTCAATCAAGGAATGAAAAAAAATTACTGAATATTTTCAAGGAAGAAGAAGAAGATGCTGAGTTTACATTGCAGCATGTGAAACAAATTCAAGAGAAATGGCTGAAATGTTTGTTGAAAACATTTGAACCAGAGGAAGGAATTGTAGACACTGAAGTAAAATTTCCTGAAGTTGTGAAAGGAGTAGATACTAGTTTGTAAAATTTGATTTTTCTTACTAGTATACTGAATAAGTATGTTACTGCAAGTAGAGAATTAAAGGATAATTTTCTTTTTAAAAGTAAACTTGCAGGTGATGAGCAAAATAAAATTGTTGCAAAGGTGTATATCTTAAGAGATAACAACAATATTGGTAGCAATATGTAAGGTGACATCTATAGGAGAAGCAACATATGGGACAGCAAGAGCAGCAACAAAAGCAGCTACAACTACAAGAATTGAAAGCAGCAACAAGGGGCAGAGTAATTTCTAGATAAAAGATAAGCTGGACATAGAGATTGAAAGCATCAGAAGACTGATGATGAAGGTGTCTCAGAAGCATCAAACAATAGAAAGAAAGTAGAGGAATTTATACAAAGGAAAGACAAGAATATAATGTGAAAGCATAGCTGGTGGTAAATTGCAGAACAAGATATGGAATCCTGGAGAAGTGCAGTGGGAGAATAATGCAACTGTTGGACAGCAAAAAAGCAAAGTATGGGATCCAGGAAGACAAGGACTAAAGGCACATGATCAGGAGATCATGATCAATTTTAACCTTGGGAGTCTGATGCAGGGGCATTAGGCTAAAGAAATACTTTGTATTTTTATAAGACATAGGGGGGTCTTATGTTTCTAAATTATCATGTAATTATTAGTATTTTGAATAAAATAGTGAGGAATTGTAAATGTTCTCGAACCATTAGAGAACATGAGAGAAAGGTGATTATTTAGGAATGTGAAGGGACAGTCAAATTACGATCAGTTTCAATTATTTTAGGGATTGAGTCTAAATTTAGGATGTTGATAATTCCAAGAGTCTTGGGTGAGCTGTTAGTGAAACTGAATTGGTTCCTTAGTATTTTGTATAAATGTAAGCCTACGAGTAGATAGGGAAGATATTTTTTCAAGAGACAGAGTAGTGAGCATAGAAGGGCCATCGAATTGAAGATCAGGCCATAGAGGAAGTAAGTTTTGTAATTAATTTAGTTTTATTTATACAGAGGAATTCAAAGTCAGGTTGATTTCTGTATGAGGTTGTGTCTATTTCAATTTCACTTGCAAAATGGATGCATCAAGCACTAAAAGGATCGATTCCTGTAAAGCATTTAATGGTCTCAATTTATATATGACAAGTTGGATGCATTCTGAAACGAATCGAAATTGTGTAATCACTATTTGAAAGAGGATTCAATTATTTTTAAATCCTGAGTGAGGATATTGTGGAGGAAATTGAATTATTACTCTCTCCGCGAAGAACAAATTTTGTTCCTTCGAGATTCATTGAGTCACATGGTTAAGTCTCTGTGTGAAGGGGTTTTAAATCCTTTTAGGAATCCATTTGTTAATGATATAAAATCTATGTGGGAAACTCTGTGGTTCGATTTCCATAAATCGATACCCATTCATGTGTTAAGCCACAATACGGAGAATTGATGGAGTTTTCAGCCTTTTGATGAAGGGCGCAAGTAATCTTGGTCTCTGACTTTTGAACATTTTTAAATCTGTGTTGAGCTCTGTTGACTGAAATCAATTGAAATCGATTAAAATCGATCCATATTTGTTGGGTTATAATAGTAGATAATGCGGTTGTGTTATATGCACATGTATTAAATTGAACACATTGAATTCAACCTTTGTTTATGAATTTCATGCGTTTAGTTCTATGTGGAAGGTTCAATAAAAAATTGATGAGTTTTAATTCTTTTGATGGGCAATAACAACAATTTCTGCTTCATATCATTGAGCATGTTGATCTTGTATTGAAGTGTTGTTGGTGTAAACAACTATCGATTGAGATCTGCAGCAGTACGACAGACAATTTGAAAGGAGTGGATTCCTGAATTGAATGAATCCCAACTCATTTGAAGTGAGTGGTTTTGAACCCAGAAACCAATTGTATCACGTTGCAAGAAGAGTGGTAAGTAGTTTCACTAAAATTAACGTGATTAGGGTCTCTGATTGACACGTAAGGTAGAGGTGGTTTCCAAAAACCACGAATTTCGCGTAAATATTGTGTGTTAATTTCTGAGAGCCAAATGAACGCGATATTCATTGGATGCATTGAGATGAAGATCTGAGGGCATTCACCTTTGAAGATGTGGGGTTGTTAACATGAGCGGTCTTTGGTCTAGTGAATATTGATGGGGTATGATTGTTGTGGGACCCAACGAATTTTAATATTTGCTAGGGTCTTGATATAAAGTCCAAGGCTTATGAATGTTTTATAACATTTGATTTGGGGAATTTTGATATATATTATGTAAATGGCAAGTCGTGGACATATATATTTGAATAGGGTGAGAAACATTAAGTATTGTTAAATAAAAACTATAAAGGCTGTGGATCTTTGTTGAATTGGGTTTTATTCCAATTTTGGATCTAGTGAAAATTAGAAAAGCAAAGCTTCCGCAAAGAATGTGTGGCTTGAAATGTATGGTTTTATAACCATACAAATTATATTTTAATATCTCAGAGTCGAAATATAAGGAGCTTCCGCTTATAGAAATGAATTTATGGGTTGTCTGGCTTATGACCAGTAATTGAAGAAAAGTGCTTCTGTATCAGTGTTGTGAATTTTCCAGATTTAAAATTATTTGGGGCTAAAACTTGAAATGTAGTTTTATAAGAACCAAAGAGTGTTAATGTGGATTTAGCGGGTACTCCCGCCATCAATGATGTTCAATCTCTTGGCAGCATTCATAGAGCATGTTTAAATATTTTGAATCCATATCTGTTGGGCATGAAAAAAGGAAAATAGTTATTTTAGTGTTAACGGATGATAAAAGTGTACTAATTATAGAGTTTAAAAACACCTAAAGTAATCATAAAATTATTTTGAACATTAGGAACATAACGAGTAATAGAAAAAACGTAAAAATAAGTAATTGTATATTCAATTTGGATAAGGTGAAGGTTCGTTTACCTTTTGGTGAAGATGTAATGAAGAGTGTATTGTTGGATAGATTGTACTCATCTATATAGATTTCGTTGTGAGCAATGACTCTTATTTATTTCTGCATTGTAGATGTGGATTTTCTTTCATGCGTGAGATGCGTGAAAATGGAAATGCTGGATGGATTCGAAGGTTTGATAGAGATCTTACTCTTGAAGTGGCAATGAATGTTAGACCTTGGCGTTCTTTGGGGTCGATGTCAATTGTTGCTTTATCTAATGTCATTCCCTATGACTTGTGTATTGTTAAAGCCCATGCCATCCGAAGTGGTATCTGTCGACGTGTACCCCTTGTGATAGGGGAAATGGGCACATATGTGGGGCGTGAAATGTCCCATGTTGTTCCTTTGTATTGTTTAAAATTGACAGCCACGAAGGATGGCAATTCTGGAGGCTTTGAGTCAGGTGCATAGCATAATGAAATGAGTGTGCCAAGTGCACCATTTACAAGCCCTGCATCTACCCATAAATTGCAAGTCAGCATAACTTTTAGTCCATTGCATAACAAAATCGTTCTACATAACTTTTTTTCCATTGCATTGCATAACTTTTCTCTCCGCTGAGCACACAGCTAATGGTTTGTGTAATTTTTTCAGCATTGATTTGTTATGCAAGGAAAATGAACTGTTGGTTGCATATAAATGCATGGAGTCGTAAAATGTTTTTTTATATTCATGCGTAATAGAGGAATTTGTTCTCGACATTAGCAGCTTCCAATATTTAATTGTAGATGTTCCATCCCTGAGATTTTTGAGAATGTTGCATAAGGAAATTTGGGAAGGGTCAACACCTTGCTGGTGAAAAATAGTTGTGAGCATAATTAATGTATCAAAGTTGTGCCAAAGTGCACTACCACGTGATGTGCCAGCATACAGAGGAATGTCTTTTACAAGTGGAAATTGGCCTAAATCCCCAACAAGGATAATGGATCGATTACCAAATGGTGTATTTCGATGGAGGGGAAATGTCTCTCGTAAGCGATCATCAATATGGGAAACCATTTTATGCCCGATAAAACTCATTTCATCAATGAGTATGTACTGAATATGACGAAGCTGTTCTTGAAGGTGGAGGAGTGGTTGTCCTTCAAGAGGATGCTTTTTTTGGATAGGGATGTGAAGGGCAGAATGAATTGTAAGTGCATTTATGTTGAAATATGCAACACCGGTAGGTGCAAGTATCAACAATGGGCTTATATTAGGTGAGGAGATTTCGATGAATGCACATTGCAGAGATTTTATTAAAGTAGATTTTCCCGTTCTGGCTGTCCCTTGTATAATGGCTCTGGTTGGGGGTTTTGGAAGAGGGTTTTTGAAATGAGAAATAATATGTGTGAAATATTTTTTTTGGGTAGGAGATAATATGTGATTTACGGGAAGGTTTGAAAAGGGATGATGATGATTTTGACTGTTTGAGTGATTATATTCAATGAAATTGAGGGCAGTTTCTTGCAAGTGGAGAGGTAGGGAAGTATGAGACCAATTATGCTTAAGGTCAAAGTCACGATTGCCAATGATTTCAAGGGCATTAATTTTGATGTTCTCGCCTAGGTGAAGGTGAGAGATGATTTCCCATTCATTCATTTCGATGTGGTCAAGGGGGATGTCACAAGGGGTAGATACAGGAGTAGATTCATCTTCGGATTGTGGATATTGTGGGTTTTCATGTTCACAGTGAACATGCCATGCTGTATATGTTCCTTTTTTTGTTCGCAATGTGCAATGATTTCCTCATTGCTGGATCCAATGTCATTGGGGAGGGTACGGAAAGGGAAATACAATATTAATTCAGCCCAACAGAAGTTGGCATAGCTTGGATTAGTAGCGGAATGGATTGTGGTGTATCATGGCAAGATATGGACAACCATGGGAGGGGAAATTTGTTTGCACTGGTTTTTTTCATGACGAGGAGAAAATGACCGAGAGCATGCAGCTTCAATGAGGGGCAGTGGCTCTAATGAAGAAAGCCTATTCATGTATGCGATAATAAATGGTGGTGTTGAGGGTGGATTTTCAAAAGCATCTAGAACACGTCTGAATACATTTCTATTAACATTTAGAGAAACAAATGTACGACTACAGAGTGTGAGAGGTAATTTTTGCAACATATGGCATATTTCCTGCACTCCAATGTCTCTTTCTGCTATGCTTTCTGTAAGGATTTTTTGGACAACAGTGATAGTGGGTGCTTCTGGAGCGACGTTGTTCGAGAGGAAAAATAAATTTTGGCTATAGATTTCTAATTTTGTTTCTGTTTTGGCTGCATATTTAGAAATATAAGCTAACACGGCATGGCGTGAAAGTATTGGCTGACAATCAACATTTTCTCTCCAGATGGAAAGTAGATCATCATTATGGATGTTCAATCTATCATTGTTACATGCAGGCTTGTAGATTTTCTGACCTTTGTTATCCATTAGGAGTGAAGATGTGGGATTCAAATCCCATGGTACTCCGTAGCGACATTTGCGAACTTTGTTTTTTTTGCGAAGACAAGAAGCTCCATGACACTTTGTATGGCAATGGACACATTTCTCAAGATCTTCATAGTCGTCTATCTGCGTTGACACAAAAATTGATCATGTGTTGAGAAGACATGGGTTCTGCTCTGTTGATTGGTGGAGTAAAGTTGTGCAATGTTGGAGTTGTCTCAGGTTCCAAGCAGTTACATAATGGTCAAAATATTTTTGAGCATTGAGAACTTCTGTCTCATTGTTCCAATTGAGGGAATCCATGTTTGGTGCATCTTTCAACCAAAGGAATCCATGTATGTATGCAGATCCTCGATGTTTCCATTCTTATCTGCATGCAATATCAAAAAATGTTATTTCTTTAATTCTAGTGAGGTTTAATATTTTGTTTAAAAGGGAATGGTAATTAAAAGTACCTACACCAATAGTCGATTACATGGAGGGTGTTTTGTAAAACTTCCTGAAGGAAAATTGTAAATTTGCAATGCATGTATTGGGATGTTAAATTTGGATTGTTAATTATATTTTGAATTCTCCAATGAGTATTTGAATTGGAGGGCATCTTGGTAGGCATAATATTGTGCAGGTCAGGCCATTTGGTATCAGTAGCACTTAGAGTGAAGAAAAACGTTGGGCTCCCAAGTTGTGTGATCATGTCAGTTAGCTCATTACGACGCTTGTTCCAAAAAGAGTGTGTACCTCGTAGGGATGAGCCAAAGTGCACTACCCTTTTTGAAATTTTTGAATTTGGGAAGTCATGAAGACATTGCTGCAAATCTGAAACAGTTGTTGGAAAATTGTTTTCAATGTTTTCTTTAACAAAAACATTGGCAGTTGATTGGCTATGGTGGTGCATTAGCATGTTATATATGTAGTAACAGAATCTTGGATGCCAGCCGAAGAGACTATCATGGTATCGTAATAGGTGACAGGCATATTCGTGCAGCTCAACTTTTTTAATTCCTGGTTGTGCGATCATGGCAATGCTTATTGGGAAAAGTGTGGGAAATGCCATAGAAAAGAGGCCCTCAGCAGTGTATTCGTTCATAGGTGATAGAGATATTGTAGGCCAATCAATTGAATTTGTTGATTTTGGATTGGTGGAGTGCAAGTAAGCACGACTGCGATCAAGTTTACTACAGGAGTTTGGAAGAACTAGAACAAATGAAGAAGGTTGGATATCTAATGAAGGTAGAATGACATCAAGATCACAAGTAGAATCGATTATGTTTTCCTGGCGTATAAATGAGGACGTGGTTACATTATGAAGAAGATTATAAATATCAGTAGGTTGATCTGGTAGAGCGGAAATTGCAGATGGGTTGAGTTCAACATCTTTCTAGTAGGGATCATGAGTGAGTTTGTATTCTAGTGCTACTAGAACACGTGATTTACAAACGATGAATTCATAATATGTTTCAGAAGAGTTTTTCCTTCTAACAATGAGGACTTCTAATTCAGAAACAAGGCGAGGTAGGTATTTTGCAATAGTAGTAATTTCTTGAGGGAAGCTAATTGTATGGCCACTATATTTGTATTGACCACCACGAGCATGTGTTACTTGCAGAATGGGATTTACACGTGTGATCAAGATTTCTTCAATCTGTGTTAAATTCTGAAGGACATATGGTTGTTCGCCAAGGTCCATGTTGTTGACATGAGTGAAACAGTTTGTATATTTTGATGTTGAACATCGAGAGCAAGATAGGGTACCATGTGAACGTTTTGTTTTCATGCCCGGATATGATTCTTTGCATAGTGTGCAAACATGTGATGGAGAAAGGTTATATATTCTTTGTCTAAAGCGACGGTGTTCTTCATTAAGGGGGGGGTTATATAGGTTTTGATAAAGATTGGGTGAAATGGCATACATATTTGGGAGAACACTTGAAGAGGGAAGTTGTGTAATGGAATAGGGAGTGTCTTTTCGTTTTTTATAAAGAAGTCGTCATCACGCATTTATTGCTTCTTTATTTTGAGCATAAAGAAGGTAACGTCATGCTTTTTTCTCTGCATATTCATCGTTTGATGACATATATAACAAAGTACAAATAATTCTATGTTATGGATGAGGTGTGAGAATTACAAATTACAAATTGAGTTATGAATGCAAATGAAATGTATGACATTTTGTTGAAAGCTGAAATTTCTAAATAACTATTAATAAGCGCTAGAAAGAGTTTCAAATGAATTTGAAAATAGATGTTGGTAAAAACCTTTTTTGTAGTGCCAAACATAGCTATCTATATTATTGAAATGTGAAATGGTAAATATACATATTTGTAATTATTCAAAAATGGTATTGTAAAGGTAACTATGCAGTACAACATGGTTGTATTTTATAATGGTATGGAGAAAGGAACTATACAGAGATGTTATTTTCTATCTAGAGAAATAAAAATTTGTACATATAAGAAGAGAGGTCAAAGGCGATGAGAAACGGAGCATTGTGAAATGGTAAGTGCGGAAATATCTTTTAGGATCTCTGTGCATGCAGCATCATACTGAATTTCTTCTGAACTTATCAGAATAGGTTGCAAATGGTCAACACCATTGTAGTGTTATTTTTTTATGGAAAGTGACAGCAAGAAGTGACGGCCTGATATACGACTACATATTTTCTAAAGATTAGCTAGTTCAATAGAAAGGAGGAACAAGTCTTTAGCTGTGATGCCCATGAGCTCATTTCCCGTATCATTGAAGACAGTAACATTTTGAAGCTGTCCAATGTGGTCATGTAATTCAATTTTAAGTTTGTAACAGTAGTCGCATTCTGGAAATTGACCGTTGCACTTTGTACAGTACCAAAGATTGTTAGAATGGTGACTTATTTTTTTCATGCATTGTTTCCAATTAAAATCTAATGGAAAAGGAAGGAAATAGAAATCATCCATGTGTAGAGTAGTTATTATGGCATGAACCGAAACCCATACTGCTTTCTCGGAGACTGCCATGCGAGTTATTTCCTGAATTGTCTTTTGTGGTAAAGCTCAATTGGAAGACATAGTATAATTTATGCTCAATGAAGGAGACGAAGAGTTGTAGCCTGTATTGCGAAACCAAGTATGGAGTTGTTGAGTTTCTTCAATGTTTGGATTTATGAGAAGATTGGTAGTGGAAATTGTCCCAATAGTGATTCCATTAAACTCAATTACTCGGCTTCCTTTGACATAAAAGATTGGTGGGTTGTCAGAAGAGTGAAGTTCAGAAAGGTTCTTTCCTATAGAGACACATTGATCTCCCCATATTGTTAAATCAATGTTGAAACCTGACTTGTCCTTCAATGTTAGTGTTTTTTTTAATATTTCAGTTCCATCTCTTCTTCTTATTGTAGAAGTAGGGGAGGTGGAGCTAACGACAACAAGAACATCAACAAGCGTATTTAGGTTTGTGGATTTGATTTCAGCAATAGTTTTGAAATCAAAGCTTTGTCAAGGAAAGCTTCGATCATCTTCTGAAAATGGTGTCACAGTTGATGCAGCAAATAAGTAAATCTCCCATTTGTTGTTTAAATGGTTGTAGTTTGGGTTTGTTTGCTTAATTGTTCCATTGGGGGCAATATATAGTTGCCCAAATTCAATGAGATTGTAAAGGGATTCAGCTAAATCATCGAATGCAGAAAGGAGGATTTCATCTATGTCACGACTAATGAGGTCAAAGCCAAAAACTTTCCTTGACCCACGTGCAGTGTTGTAGTTCTTCAAGGGTCTTTGATAATACTCTACCTTGAATTGGCCAATACTTTCGGTACGGATTGAGTGATTTAAATGATAAAAGTGATGTTGTAGATGTACTTTCTGGAGTTAAGGTATTTGGAAGAATATTTTGTTCTGATGAAGAGCATGAATGAGATTCGCTTGCCTTTTCATGTAATAACGCTGATGAGTCCTTAACAAAAGGTCTGCTACGGCGTACAACCTCAAATTCTAGGTTTTGAATGGATCTGAAATGGATGAAGAAATTATTTATAATTAAAATGAATGTTAAAATCATTTTTATTCAGGAATAATGCAAAGAGAATAAAGGGAAAATTTCAAAACAAAGCCTAATCTTACGAAGAGTTTTGGGACACTATGCAAGTTGATTTTGTAAGTGAAGTGATTGAACTGATCTGGATGTCTTCAGATGCAACTTGTGCGCCATAAGCAAATGGTAGCAAAGTCCTGTGTTGATATGTCCTGTTAGAGAGAGTGATGTGATAGTGGGAAGAGTTGGTTTTTGATGAATAGACAGATCCGATGTTGACTATTTGTAGTAATGGTTGAATCTCAGTTGAACCATCTAGCAATTTGGCGATGGCATTCTCAGTCAAAATCGGCTCCATCACAGTAGCAAAGTGCAAATTTTTAATTTCCAATGGTAATATCTGTAATTCATTTTATTGCATTGGAAGAGATATTAATGCATTAAATAAATTGTAAGTAAAGCATGAATTAGCATTTCTATAATCGTCATCTAATAGATTAGTTCATAATGAACACTTAGATTTGTAATTGCATGCAATAATAAAGAGGAGGGCACAATAAATCCATGTGTCCTTAGAAATCCATGTTCTACACATGGGAAACGTGGTAATAAAACAGATGACTCCCTTAGATATGATCACTAAATTTGTGATTTTCTGGAGCATTTGTTCGAGCAAGTAGAGTTACAAATATTTCTTGGAATAAAATACAAATGAATTCGCAATTGAGAACAAAAAACTAGAAATTTACGCTCATAATTTCGGCTCTAACACATACCTACAAACATTACAAAGCCAGGATACAGATATGAAAAAATTCAAAAAAATCACTGAATTGTTTTGTCAATTGGTTTGATGACAAGCATATAGACATATATTTTATCTTAAGTTTCATGAAATTCTGTAACTATTTGAATGAACAATCTAAAAGTAATGGCAACTCCAAATTGAAACTAAAAATTTATTTTGCCAAATGATACTTTTGCGGTTTTACTAAAACATTTGCAGTTTGGACAAGTTCCAATGTGGTTTAGGATGTTGCATTTTATGGGGTCATACTTAGTTTTGCTTATGTGTCTCCTGAGGGACAGCGAGGCTAGTTTTTCCTTCATTTGTTACAATTGGTTTCCACATAACTAAAATTCAAGAGCAACACCTGCATGAGTGGATATTTTTAAATGAATAAATAGTAAAATAACAATGGACACGTTGAAGACTCTCTTCAATATAGTCAACAATATAAGAAGTAAGTTTTGGGACACTGTGCAAGTTGATTTTGTAAGTGAAATTATTGAACCGATCTGGATGTCTTCAGATGCAACTTGTGCGCCATAAGAAAATGGTAGAAAAGTCCTATGTTGATATGTCCCGTTAGAGAGAGTGATGTGATAGTGGGAAGAGATGGTTTTTGATGAATAGACAGATCTCATGTTGAATATTTGCAGTAGAGGTTGAATCTCAGTTGAACCATCTAGCAATTTGGGGATGGAATTCTCAATCAAAATTAGCTCCATCACGGTAGCAAAGTGCAAATTTTTAATCTCCAATGGTAATACCTGCAATTCATTTTAATGCATTGGAAGAGATATTAATGCATTAAATAAATTGTAAGTAAAGCATGAATTTGCATTTCTATAATCGTTATCTAATAGATTAGTTCATAATGAACACTTAGATTTGTAATTACATGCAATTATAAAGAGGAGGGCACAATAAATCCATGTGTCCTTAGAAATCCATGTTTTGCACATGGGAAATGTGGTACTAAAATAGATGACTCCCTTAGATATGATCACTAAATTTGCGATTTTCTGGAGCATTTGTTCGAGCAAGAAGAGTTACAAATATTTCTTGGAATAAAATACAAAGTAATTTTCAATTGAGAATAGAAAACCAGAAATTTATGCTCATAATTTAGGCTCTAAGACATACCTACAAACATTACAAAGGCAAGATACAGATATGAAAAAATTAAAAAAACCACTGAATTGTTTTGTTAATTGATTTGATGAAAAGCATATAGACATATATTTTATGTTAAGTTTCATGAAATTCTGCAACTGTTTGAATGAACAATCTAAAAGTAATGGAAAATCCAAATTGAAACTAAAAATTTATTTTTCCAAAAGATACTTTTGCGGTTTTACTAAAACATCTGCAGTTTGGACAAGTTCCAATGTGCTTTAGGATGTTGCATTTTATGGGGTCATACTTATTTTTTCTTATGTGTCTCCTGAGGAACAACTAGGCCAATTTTTGCTTCATTTGTTACAACTGGTTTCCACATAACTAAAATTGAAGAGCAACACCTATATAAATGGAGATTTTTAAATGAATAAACAGTAAAACAACAATGGAAATGTTGAAGACTCTCTTCAATATAGTCAACAGTATAAGCAGTAAGTTTTGGACCAGGATTGCATTTCCAAAGAAATGGGTTCTCAGTTCAACACAATACAGTTCAAATTGTAAAAGATGCAATCCCTCAAATGCTACCAAATAACCTTAGTTATGTGAATAAAACATTAGTTCTGCCAATAACTAAAATGTTAGGTTTGTGATCCTAATTCCATTGCAACACAGAGAATATAAATGATCAAAGGAACAAAAAATAACGATCTGAGGATCTAAGGAGTTGTGTTTTTAGATTCTGGCTCTAAGGAGGAAGGGCCTTTGTCCACTGGTAGTAAAATTATAGATGAAAAGGTTGATCTGAATATTCAGACAACATAAGAGAATGAAGATCCTAATGCCTTTGCAAGCGAAAAACAAAAGGCATGTATTCAAATTGCTAATGGCCATTTTCTATTCAATGATGTCCTTGCTGTTCTGTAGGACTTCAAAATTGATGAGCTCTTGTGGTAAGAAGAATTTGGAAACCTTTAAAACAATTTGCACCACCTCTTACTTGGAAATCTAATGGCTTCAGGGGAAGGCTTAATATGCTTTGTTATTCAACTTGTGCAAGAAGGGAACATTAGTCTTCCATAACTCATGTGCCTATATGACTTTCGAAAAGGTTTGCCAAAAGGAGCAACTTCATATTACATGACTACATTACTAATCAATTTATTTGATATCGGAAACCTGGTGCTTATTGTTTTATGCACAGAGTGATGGATTTCAGCGACCATGCAGGTGAGGAGGGAGATCACAATGGCGCTGGCGCTGAAGATTTACACGTGCAGTAGAAAGAAGAGGATGAGTACTTATTTTTGCTTATGTGTCTCCTGAGGGACAACTAGGCCATTTTTTCCTTCATTTCTTACAATTGGTTTCCACATAACTAAAATTCAAGAGAAACACCTGCACGAATGGAGATTTTTAAATGAATAAACAGTAAAACAAAAATGGACACGTTGAAGACTCTCTTCAATATAGTTAACAATATAAGCAGTAAGTTTTGGACCAGGGTTGCATTGCCAAAGAAATGGGTTCTCAGTTCAACATAGTATAGTTCAAATCGTAAAAGACACAATCCCTCAAATTCTACCAAAGACCTAACTGATGCCATAGCTTCAGGAAATTACCCAAAATGTTAGTTTCTCAGTTCAAGACAATACAGTTCAAATCGTAAAAGACACAATCCCTTAAATTCTACCAAAGACCTAACTGATGCCATAGCTTCAATAAATTACCCAAAATGTTGCAAGTGTAAATCCAAAATGTTAATACTTTTAATCCTCTTGGACACTACAAACCACATACTCATACTTGCTATCACAACCATACCCAATTTTTCACTACAGAGCAAGAAGATCAATTGGGTGGGACATCAGAGTCATTGGAAAAGAAGAAAAGGCCTTCTGGAAAGCGAGAAGTAGACAAAAAGTATAGAGAGAAGAAAAAATCTCTGTGAATAATTATTTAGAAACTGTGGCTAAAACCGTGGCTACAAACTGTTGATAGTTTTAGTCGAGACATACCTGTCCTTCTTTGATGGGCAAAGTGAATGTGGTTGAGCAGAACATGTGTTGTCCAGCTGCAGGTGGCAGGAAAATTGAAATCCGAAAATCCGAAAGTGAAGAAGAGACTGGAAGAAAACAAAAACTGTAGCCATTATTTGTGAAGTTGTTTGTCGTGGAAGTCGAAATACCAAGGGAATAGTAATGATAGAATTACCCACTCCTTCCATTACCGACGATCTAGATTTCTGAGAGCATGGCAGGTGGAATTTTGCAGTTAGTTACGACAACAAGGACCACCAAATTCGCGTCAGTGAAATTGATGCCATTACAAAGGTGGACATACGCTAGGAAAATAAGTAATAGATGTCATTTTTTAAATGAGTAAAAAGTGTCTTGTCCAGAGAAGATGTGTTGACGAGAAAAAAATTGGTCTCTTTCAAAAGAGAAAACCTATCAGCCTAAATATTAAAAATAAATAAAATTTAAGAAAAGAAAAAGAATTCACAACTTTGAAAAACCAACAGTAAACTGTAATCATTTGTTTTTTTAATAATAGAAAGAGCGATGGAATTATTTATCAGTGAAAATTGTGAGAAAGTGTAATTAAACTACTTTCGGCATACATTATAAATGGTGCAAATTATTTTTACACCATAGAATATTTTAATTTCATTTGTAATCAAACTAATTTTCAATCTTAGGAAAAATTCAAAGGAGAAAATTGTTTTATGTAACTTACTTAATATGAAAATATTAACTTTATCTCGAACAAAGTACTTTTAACCTGTTAGCTATTTACATACACATTTAAACCTCTACCTCTGTGCCTGAAGCTCGCATATTTCTACCCAACTGTGTCACCACATCTTCAACTTAGAAATAGACTCGAACAACTTTAAAACAATATATATTTCTTATATTTATGATATGAGTTTATAGACCTAAGTAATATATATTTAAACCTAAGTAATATATATATCTTTTTCATAATTTGTTTGTAAAATAAATATTTGTTTTTTATATTTGTTTTTTTAGTATATTTTATATTATTGAGGTGAGAGATTTATTTTATATCTTAGTGTGAAAGTTATAATAAAAAAGAAAAAAAAAATATGCTAACTATATTAAATTAGTTGTCCATATAATTTAATATAGTTTCATGTAAAATAATTAGAACTAAAAAAATTGTGAATAAAATGTTTAAAAATATATCAAAAATATTTTAACACTTTATTTAAATAAATTATTTGAAGATAGATGTTAACAAACTTTTATAAATATCAATTTCATATATATCCAAAAAAAAAAAATTAATGTTGTATATAATGAAATATTGTGGATTATGAATAAAATATTTTAATATGAATTAATATTGATTTATATTTAAAGATATATTTCATATTAGATCTAAGACTTTTGTGATCCATAAAGTAGATAGATGTTTTTACCATTATTTGATTAATCCTAAAAACATCTATCATTTAAGGATACAATTTGAAAAATGAAAAATTACATATTGTTTTTTTTTTCACTCTAAAAGAAATTTACACCTTAAAAAATGTGATCCATCTCCAAAATTTATATTGACAATATATATAGATTAAATTAACTGTCTTTTATATTGGACACTCTACACATCACCAAAAAATAGAAAAGAAATTTGGAAAACTCAAACCTTTATAAACTTAAATATATGTTGACTAGATATATTCCATTTTAACCTTCTTATATTTGTATTTGTACTTATTCAAACTAAACCTACAAAATACATGTTTATATATTGATATAAAAGGAATTTAACATATATAGAAAAAATAGGATCCCATTATACATCAGAAAAAGCTGCTACAAAATATTATCACATTAATAACAACAATAAACCAGAACGAATAGATCTTTCTATTGAATATTAGAGGTAAAGGGTACTGTACTGTGCTCAGTGAAACTGGGGGTTATATATATTGAGCATCTCAATATCAGACCTCACTCAAGAACAATAGGAGATCCTGAATATGACATGAAGAAAATGCTGCAGCTTATTCACATATATTGAAATGCCATCCTATATCTTGTCCTTAACCTTCCTTGAACCTCCTTATTTTCATTATTGATATAGAAAAAAAGTAGCGGACCGTTGCAGTCCAAGGGCATTAGTATGAGAAAAAGCTCTGGTACTAAAGTTGTCCCATTGAAGATTGTGAAAACTATTTTCTGGTCACCCGGCCTTGGAGGTTCGTAGGCTACCAGCTGCTGAATGGGTATGGGGATTAGATAACTACACTTGTAAGAACAAATTTTCCCATCTAACTAATACACCATATCCTCAAAATTTTAAGAAAGAAACATTCAATATAGTTAACATAGCAACCTATATTGTATGAATCAGGCCGAAGAAAAAAAATCGAAACTATGATATATCGATCTTGTTGGTGGCTAATCAAATACTTAACATCTATAAGGTAACATTAAATTGTTATCATAATATTATTTAACGGACCAATATGTATAATATATAAAGATTTGATTGGAGTTCACGAGCATACAGTATAAATAATTGGGGTCAGGAGCGAAAGGATATGCCATAACCTGACATGAGCATCAAGGCTAATTTATTATCTAAGTTAGTTCAGAGGAATTTAAATGAATGTTTATATTTACTAGAAACAATTATATTAGTAAATGTGATAGAGTGCAAATATATAATTTTCTATCATTTATATGTTAATGAGTTTTTATAAAATAAAGATAATTAGCTAATTTAATATTATTATTAATATTATTTATATAAAAATCTTATGTTTATACTATTGATATTATTAATTAAATATTATTAATATTAAAATATTATAAAACATAAAACTTAATTTTAATCTATAAATTATGAATTGAATATTATGTTTTTATTTTCCATTGATAAATTACTTTTACTCTTTCTACAATCATAATCTAGCAAAATTGACAAAATCAATTTTTTATATCATTGATAAAAAGATAAAATTCCAAATACACTGAAAATTATTCATAAAAATATGTAAATAAATATAAATACATTCTCTTAATGTCCAAATCAAATATATCTTGTCGTGAAATTATACCTAAAAAAAAACAATATCTGAAATGTTTAAAAAATATTTCAAAAATAAAGATTACAAAATTAGTTAAACATATAAAATATCTAAAGAATTAAAAGCACTATAACAATTTATTAATCCTAACAAGAAATTTATTAAACTAAAAGTTATAAGCTAATGGAGGTGTACTCAATGGTCACTCCAAATAAAGAGGAGGTGAAGTGCCATGATAAATAATTTCTAATAAATTATAAAGCCAACCATTTTTCATTAACGTTTTTTTAATAAATTAGATATAAGAGCATACCAAAAAACCTAAAAGGCCATTAACATACCTTTTTATTAATGTTCTTTTAATAAATTAAAGATGAGAGAATACCAAAAAAAACTAAAAGAACATTCACATGCCTTCTACTATCTTTTGGATTATGTATTAGACTAAGAATATTCCCACATTATCAAATTTTGACACTTGGACACTTGGTTCCAATATGTAAAGTTGATCATTTGCTTAATGAGAAAAATGCATTTGGTAAAAACTCCAGCAAAACAAATTGCCAAACAAAACAATAAACAAATTCAATTGAAAAAAAAAAAATAGAAAACCCACCCCATAATAATATGAAATAGATCTCAACTAAAATAAATATGAAATAATTAAATATGGTTAATAATTTAATTATTAACCATATTCTAAAATAAACCACCCCATTATCATTATTCTTAAAAAATTTAATACAAAAAATTTATTATTTATTTTTAATAATTTAATTATTAACCCTATTCTATAATAGACCAAACCCATTATCATCATTATTCTTAGGAGGTTTAGTGCAAACAATTTTTTATTTATAACAATTTATTAAAAAAAAAAAAAAAACCCTCCTTTACATCATCATTCCAAAACGAATACTTACACTCAAACTTACCATGTTGAGACAAACATTTATGACACTGGCAGGTTTATTTCATTGAATACTGGCATTTGCATTGAACACTCGCACTTATAACAACTCTCAAAGTGTTGCCATTGAATACTGGAATATATAACAAGTATTAGGTTTTTCGTTTGGAAAAATGCTCAAAGGGCTTTTCGCCTTCGTATACAGTGTCAAATCAATCATCTTATAAAAAGAATGGATTATACAGTTTTTTCCATCTATTTTTCAAGAAATGATTTATATAGTTTTTCCATTAAATATTATATTCCCTTAGTCGTAGAAGTCAAATTATTTTTGGGTCCTTTCAGTTTTCGGAGACAAATCAATAGTATGAGAAAATTATGGGTTTACGGTGTAGCCACATCATGTCACAAAATTCCATAAAAGTACATGCCATATTCTACATAACACACATGTGACTAATTAGACTAATAAATAGGATCATCTCCTTCCTTTCGACGGAGTCTGTCATCCAGTTATTTGACAATTCTGACAAGAATTGAAAAACTGAAATGAAGTGGAGAAGAGGATTGCTTATCTCAATATTACGAATTAGTTAAATAGGATTACATTGGGAACATCAACAATAAATGACTGTAGTATAAGTGGACTAAACTCGACTAACTGAAACTCAACTAAGACACTTGTACTGATGTTTTTGACACCTAGCAGGTGGTTGAGATTACATTCTTTAACACTCCCCTTTAAAAATTTAATTCAGATACCTGTTGGTCTATGTCTCAGCGAGGCTTACAATTTAAAAAAAATTGACTTCAACTAGATTTGGTTTTCTTCTTCTCTTTTTCCAGTTTTTGTAGCCTCTAAATTGTTTCAGATTTTTCACTTTGTTGTATCCTTGAGAACTCTGTTTCTTCATTTGTTGGTGCAGGTCTTCTATTGTTCCAAACTGTCTAAGCATGTTCTAGACATCTTCTAGAAATATGGGATGCTGCCACATATTGTCTTCTCTAGTGCGCTTTTCATCATCAATCTATTGCAACATAAGATTAGAATAATATCTTATTTCTTCATAACTCCAATGCATGAATATTTCATTGACATGTTCGTCATGCATATCATCTTCAACATTCATATCTACATCTTATGTGTAGATCTCATTCAGACATGGTGTTGCGAGCCATGTTTCAATAAACTTTAGCTCTTCTTCATAATCAATTTGTGTACATGCACACTGAAAATCAATGTTAGAATTAAAAATATTTTCAGAACAACATTGGTTCTGGTCTTTCTGCTCTGCAGTGAGAGCTTTCTTCTGTTGTTTTTCCTTTTCTGCTTCTGTCACTATCTTTGTTTTCGCATTCTCTTTGCAGACATCTTTCTTTGCTTTTGTCTCTGCTTCTTTCTTTGTTTCTAGCTCTGTCTCTGTCTTTGTCTCTTCTTCACTAACCTGTGCTGCTGCATACATGTTGTCTTCCACTAACTAGAGTGGGATTATCTCACCAAATAACATCATGTCAATATCATATTTTTGTTGCATCATCTGCAACCAGTCATCATTAGCCAAAAATTCTCTGTCAAAATCAACAATATTACTCTCTGGATTTACCATATCATCAGCAATCTCAGTTGCTAGAATCGCCATATCATCATCAGCAAGCTGTGTTGCTGGAATCAACAAACCTTCGTCAGCAAGCTCTGTTTCTAGAATCACGAAATCTTCGTCAGCAATCTCTATTGATGGATTCTCTTCATCCACTTGTGGTCGTGCACAGTGGGGTTCAGGAGCATCTTTATGCTGCTTCTCTGCTTCATCTGCACTTTCTTTGCAGACATCAGCCACCTGTGACTGCGCACAGTGGGATTCAAAAAACTCTCCATTTCGTTGTAGATCTACTGCTACATATCCACCTTCATCTTCAATGCTCCCCTTTGCTTCAATGCTCCCCCTTGTACCAAAACATCTCTCAAGGGTATCCCATGCCTCCTTGGCTGTCTTGGAATCTAAGATCAAAGGGAGAATGTTGTCATCGACAGATTCATTTATGCATCTTAACGCATAAGCGTCTTTTTTCCTTCTTATTTCCAAATCTAAAAAGATCTCGAACATCTTTTGTTTCTGCTTTAGCCTCTTGGCTTTTCCCATGACTTTGTTGCTTGGCTTCCACAAAATTATCTTCCTCAAAAAAATATCTTTCTACAAATCCACTTTTACAAGGCTTTCACACTCACAATTTTAAGATTTAAAAAAAAAAAAAAACTTACAAAAAAATTCTTCACATTTCATAAAATCTTTTCCTTTTTAAATATACCTTGAAACCTTCGGTTTAAAAATAAATAAATAAATAAATAAATAAAATCCCTTCTTTTTACGAGCCCCTTTTTATTTTATAAGAAAACTTTTCACATTACCTTTTCATTCAAATCGATACTTTCCAATTTTAAAGTCTTAAAACACACTTTAAAGAAATTTACGTGGGCATCCTTTCATGCCATACATCCATGCATACGTTTCATGCCATACATCCATGCATGTTTTCTTTTTTAAAAGGCTTGAACACATTGACCTTTTTTAAACGCTTGAATACGGATCTGGATTTTAAAAAAATACCTTAACATACGTGAGTACCTGTTGTCTCGTGCGTTAGTGTTAATGCAGAGGATGAAGGCAGGCTTCGCAGCATCCGGGAAGCGTGCAAGTGACTGCAACTTAACGCCGTTGAAAGCTCTGGCTCCTGCGTTCTAACGCAGAACTTTTGAACAGGAGGTGCGTTACGACTAACGCTGATTTTCTAAACAACCATAGCGTTATTCAGCAAAAAAAAAAAAAAAATTCAGGCTTTCTTCTATTTCTTTTGCCGACGCTTTCACTGGTTTCGATTGGCTTTTTTTCTTCGGCTTCTTCTCACAAGGCATCTTCTATATTCCTCAAACTTCTGTTGCTCTGTCAAAGAGTCTTATGCAAGCTCGCCTCTCCTCTCTACTACTCCAACTTGGCTTTTTTGCTGCTCTCTGGGGAGGCTTATGCAAGCTTGCTCTGATACCATGACAAGAATTGAAAAATTGAAAAGAAGTGGAGCAGAGGATTGCTCATCTCAATATTACGAAATAGTTAAATAGGATTACATTGGGAACATCAACAACAAATGATTGTAGTGTAACTGGACTAAACTCTACTAACTGAAACTGAACTAAGACACTTGTACGGATGGTTTCGACATCTAGCAGGTGGTTGAGATTACATTATTTAACAAAATCGATGCAGTCTCTTCAAGATGTTATAGGGTCAGATCTGGAGCTCTCCATTGGAACACATTCCTCCACATAATTTTCGATCTACAAGCATATACTTAGACTAAAGAAATTAATAATACAGTGAATTACATAATACATAATTCAAGACCATAAATTTTGATGGTGGATTTGGTAAACTGGACTTGGTTAGGTTACTAGTGATTATGCGCTCCACATTTATATGTATTTATGGTTTTCTCATGGCATTCATCTTGGATGTAGCTTATTTAAAGGCTAATCAAGCTCATGGTAAATCATCTCAGTGGTCAATGGGAACTAACAATGGTGTCTTTAGACACCATCATGATGTCTCTTGGTGCTATGTGATCTTAACATCTAGGTGGATCCAAAGGTGGATCGAAACTAGATTTGTAAATATCAAATCTTGGTGAATATCAAAATGGAAGAGATTTTCTAGAATAAGTAGAAGGTGGAGCTGAAAAAATAAAAAAAAGGCAATGGTAATGTTAAAGGATGATCCCAAAGTGTTTGATGAAATTCTACAAAGAAAGGATGGTTTCATTGGTGAAATGTAGGTATGGGTATGAGTTGTGATGATGTGTGATGATGAGTGATTGCATGGGCCATGTGAAATTGTGTTGAAAGGATAGATCAAAGTATGGATCCAACAATATATATCATAGAGAGAGGTGGTATGAAGAGAATGAAAATGGAGATGGAGTCAATGAAGGAGCAAGTGTGTAATGAGTGAACACCCTAAGGATTTTGGTCCAAGGAAGACATTTTCCAAGGAAGTTGTAAGACCTGATGTTCACATAGACATGTTGAGCAGTAGCACACATAGTTGTAAGCCCTTAAGAGCTTGCTCAAACATACAAGCAGTGCAAGTGGCACATGGAGTCATCAAGTTGTGGGATGGTCCACTTGGAGAGGGTGGCAAGTGTACTAGTATCCTAGCATGAGGGGGGGAATGTGAAAACCCATATGAGAATATTGATGATTGAGATCAGGTCAATTTACTAGAGTAGTATTTGTATTTTTGGCCAGTCAGTTCAAAAAATGGTGCATTTAGGCACCACCATTAATTCGTGCTTTATGATCCTAACATAAACTTCAGATTTCCATTCAGAATAAAAAAAATTCAAATCTTCTATAGAAAACTACCTCGTCCCCTCCATAAAAAATACCTTTTTCTCTTTTGTTTTTCTTCCTTACAAAAGAAAGCCTACCTCTGGCCCTAGAAGCAATTACAACATTCCCTTGCTTCCCTTGATAGATCCCCTAAATTTTTCGATTTATTCCCTAACCTAACCAACTAATCTAAACTAAACTCTTATTGTGAGGATCCAATGAGTCTCCATGCATTTATGAAGTTGCACTACATCATCCTCCCTTGCTTTTTAAAATTATGAACCTCTAGATTTAGATAAATCTAGTTAAGAAAAGCTATTGAGTTACTCTTCAGTGATCCAAGAGTTATCTGAATCATGCAACCCTTGCCATCTTACTAGATGCAACTTACAATTTTGTGATCTTATGGTAGTAACTTTGGTTTCTACCACTTTCTCAACACGTTCCTTCCTTTTCTCCGGTAGCTGCCTATTATATTCTTTAAGCAATTCTTCCTCAGTGGTATCTTCGACCCCTACATGACATGAATATATATCTACAACATTAAAGACATGAATAATGTAAAATTATTTGAGAAAGTCAATTAGATAGGTATTTTCATTGATTCATTCGATGATTTTTTATGGAACGAAATTCTTTGATTTCAATTTATGGTATGTTCCTTTAGGGAACCTCTCCTTTCATAGGTAAACCATAACTTGTTCACCTTCTTGTTAAACCTTTTCTCTCTGATGTAAATACGCTTTTATTTTGTATACTTATTTTTTTCTTTGTAATTTTTGTTTGACCTTGTCTTGCATATCATGCATATACCTTACAAAATATTCATATTTTTTACTAACACATTCTCCCTTCGAAAGTTCAATGAGATATACTATTCCCTGTGGGTTGTCTCCATAAAAAAGGTAAAAAATGAGACTTACCTCTAAACCTGTTAATGTTGGAATTGAAAGATTCAGCATGTGCCAAAACTAAGTCTCATTGCCTTGGATTTTCTCCCATCAACCTGTGAAGAATATTCCCCAAGCTTATGTAGACTACTTCCATTTTTCTATAAGTCTAAGGATGAAAGGCTAAACTATGTTATATTTTTTTGTCAACCTTCCACCACAATGTCCTCCAAAAATGGACTAAAAACTTAAAATCTTAGTCATTAGTGATGGACTTGAGTCATTCATGTAGGCACACTATCTCCCAAAAGAATAATCCAACCACCTTTCTTGCATCGTTTTTTTCTCACATGGAATGAAGTGGGCCATTTTGGAGAATTTGTACACCACCACAAAACATAATTGTTTCCTCTCTGAGTGCAAGGAAAATCCAAAACAAAGTCCGTGGATATGTCTAACTATGGCCCTTCTAGTATTGGCAAGAGTTTATACAATCTCGTGTTTTTTTGTCCACCCTTAGAAATTTGATAAATTTTGCATCAAGAAACTAATTTACTCACATTCCTCGTGAGATCGCGCCAATAAAAATTCTCACTTAACACACTTTATATTTTGTCCTTGCCAAAATGATCATCGAATCCACTTGAATGCATTTCTCTAATGAGTTGTTGCCTTTGGGATCCTTGGGGAAAGCAAAGTTGGTTTTCTCTAAACAAAAAACCACCAGCTAATAAAAAATCTCCAGAAGGAATTCTTCCTTCATTTATTGGACTATTGAGAGCTTCAATTATTTGGATAAAATAAGGGGGTTGCAACTTATTCTCCCTTCATTTCATGAAACCCCACAACCTCATTGGTCATAGTGACAAGTAGGTCATGTATCCTAATTAAATCATCTTATATGGTATCAGATTTACCACTTATATGATGCACTATAAATGTATAGATTTGTAGAAACGAGATCCAATTAGCATGCTTATGGGACAATTTGGCTCGAGAATTTATATATTTCAGTGCTTGATTGTCATTTAATAGGATAAATTCTCAATGTAAAATGTATTATCTTCATTGTTTCAACATTTGAACAATTTCATATAGCTCTTTATCATAGGTGCTATACCTTATTTTTTCATCATTTAATTTCTCATTAAAAAAGGAAACTAGCTAACTTTCATGGCTAAGGACCCCTCCAATTGAAAAGACTAAAGCATCACATTAAATGGTAAATACATTTTAAATATGGTAGACCTAGAATGGGGACCTCAGTCAATTTTCTTTTGTGATGTTCGAAACTCCTCTTACCTATCTTAATACATGAAAATTATTTTCCCCTTGTACATAGGTTAAGGAAACACTTACCCCATTGATTTTTTTTTTATAAAATTCTTTTGAAAGTTTACAAGCCAATGAATGCTCCTCACATTTTTAATGCTTTGAGGGGTATACCATTCTAATATGTCTCTAACCATTTCTGGGTCCATACTCACTCCATTTGTGTAAACTACATTCCCAAACAAAACTGATTTGTCCATGCAAAATTCAATTTTCTCAATATTCAAAAACAATATTTCTGCTCTAATTGTATCAAGCACTATGTTTAAATGATTCAAATGTTCTTCCACATTTTTTCTAAAAATAAAAATGTTATCAAACTAAATACTTAAAAATTTCTTGATGTATGGTCTAAATACTTTGTCCATTGCTCACATAAAATTGGTAGGAGCAATAGATAATAAGAACGACATAACTAACCATCCATACAATCCATCATGGGTTTTGAACATTGTCTTCTATTCATCACCTTCTCTGATTCAGATCTAGTAACGTAACCGCTCCTTAATTCCACCTTTCAGAATATTTTTGCATGAGCCGAGAAGTTTAATATGTCATCCATATGAGGTAGTTGTTATTTATACTTTACATGACTTTGTTGATAGCTGTAGAGTCTGTGCACAATGTCTATTTGTTCACTTTCTTAGGTGATAATAAAGAAAAAGTGTCACAAGGATTTATGCTTTTTGTAACAAATCCTTTTGCTAAAAAAATTGAAATTTGTCTTCTCCTTTCTTCATCCTCTTGAGGAGCTAACCTATAAATAACTTGACGAGGGAGTCTTGATCTGGGTACCAAGTCAATATGGTGTGTGATTCCTCTTGAAGGATGTAACCCTACAAGAAGATTTGCTAGAGTTATGTCTAAATATTCTATCAAGATTTATTGAAGCCCTCATGGGAGTGCTTTCCATTTAAGCATCCCTTCCTCTTTCGGACACAATAGGTAATAGATTCCCCTCTTATTTTTCTTACAAAACTTCTTATAACACATTGTCACAAGTGACAATGCTATCATTTCATATGCCTCTTCTCCTTTACATGGCTTCAAAATGTTGTTTCACATCATGCTGAAATTCATAGGTTGTTTCTTAGGATTTTATTTATACATTTCGATTGATCACCTTTTTATAATATTTTTGTTTTCTTTTTGATTGTGACTCTTTATCACCCCACAATTTCTCCTTAAATTTTGATGTAATAATAATGTGAATGTTATCCTTATTCTGTAGAATGATCTCATCCTTTATCTCCTAGTGTTCTAACCAAAACTAAGCATCCTTGAGCCATCTTTCCTTTAGCCAAAAATTATTTTGATATAAATGTCATGATTCAATGAAAAAACTTTATTGATTTAATTAACTTCAACATAAAATCCCTAGATGGGGTGAGTAGTGTTGGGGGGGGGTGGTGTCATTGCCCCGCTTAACAAATAGGCAAGGGAATGTGGCAACACATCCCCTACAAATTTCATAGCAAGTATTTTTCCTTGAAATTCACCAACATTGTGATTGATGAAGGTATGTCGAAT
Source organism: Pinus albicaulis (assembly GCA_034641835.2). NCBI lineage: Eukaryota > Viridiplantae > Streptophyta > Pinopsida > Pinales > Pinaceae > Pinus > Pinus albicaulis. The sequence goes on from CM076581.1 coordinate 485,960,297, forward strand.
GGTCATAGAGTGTGGCTTCAAGTTTGTGAGGAGATGATTTTGAATTCGAGCATGCATTATTTATTGTAGGAGTTGGAATTTTATAACATTATGCATTGGAATTAACATGTAATTAAGACCTGAAAGAGGATAAGAAAAAAAAATTATGGGGAAGAATGATGGAGCTATTTTGGGGTTTGGATAGATAGCAAAGAAAATCTTTTTATATGACCTCTATATGAAGAAGGAAGGGAGTTTGATGCTATGATGCTAGTGGGAGGACTTCAATTTGAGAATTAAATCTCACAAAGAGTGTGCAAATGAGGGAGGCCACCTTAGGACTCATTTTGAATGTGAAATATAAGAGAATGAAGAGAAAAGGGATGGATGTCACATAAAAATGAGGCAACACTAGCTCTCTCTAGTTAACTTCTATTTAGGTGTTTTGAATCTTCCTTCTCTATCAACTTTATGTTCTATATTTCAATGGTTGTCTTAGGGAATAACCTACATCTCTATATTTTTTTGGGGAGAGCTGGTTATTATATTTTTGATGTTCCTCTGTTGTTGAGTTAGAAGGGGAGTAGATTGAGTTCTCAAAAAACTTTGTGGCTTGTAATTGATGTGGAAAGTATCTGGGACGAAATTGGGTGCTAATCATACTTTATGGTTTATTGGGTGTCTATTATTTTTGGATACTATTGCAATTATTTTGGTGTGTTGACACCTTTTAGGTGTTGGATAATTTGTGACTAGTTTGTAAATGAGTTAAGAGAAAGGGGAAATCTTCTGATGGGAGACCCCCGATATTGACCGAAGTAATGGCCTTCACTTATTGACTTGGATTCTATGGATTTTTTGGTCATGTTCACCTGCAGTTATAGAGGGGAAGTGGTGTTCTTGTTACAATGCTCTAGGTCGGGGTTTGAAAGTAGGTTGGTATAGTAGGTGGTTGGGGGGAAATCAGGACTAGGAATTTGATGGAGATAGGAGTTTGCGACAAAATTATGTTGGAGCATATCTCTTTAGATAAGGGCACTACTAGACATAGTAAGGGTTAAGTGTCGAGTAGCATTGTGCTAATCAAAACCATAGTGGACTAGGTGGAGAGGGGTTCTTCTTCTTGAGAACATAATGCGTTGGCAAGTCTAGTTTATCAATACCAGTTTCATCATGCGAAGGGAGAGAGGCCAAGTGAGGAGAGGGTATGCCTACTATTAGGATAGAGCTTGCAAAGGAAATTCGAGGCTATAGAATAAAGTAGCAGGATTTTTAGCAAGGCATAGGGAATAGATCCGTATGCAGATATAGGAAGAATTGACCAAGTATGAAGGGGAAGATTCCTCTTAAAGAATGTCCCTTTCAAAATTTTAGGTTGTGTTAGAGTGGACATGGTGGGTCTCGCATACGGGGAACACATTTGACAAAGCCAATTTGTATTTCTCGGAAATATATATGTATTGGAACTTGATATTCCTCTTGAGGCATATGTTGATGGAAAACGAGGAGTCTAGAAGGGACCTCATGCAAACCTTGGATCATATGCATGACCACATGATAAATTATGATTACAGATTGGAACAGATAAATCACACGATGAAAAGGATTGAACAACATCTCAGTATCCCTTCAATGGCTACTAGGTCCTTAGCTGACCCAATGGACCTTATTTGACTTGTACGATCAAATTTCGAACCACTCCATTGATTGGGCATTGGAACAACTTAATGGTTTTCCTCTTGTAATAGTTTATGTATATGGTTGGATAGGCCAAGTTTCTAACATAGGTTTATTTGATGTTAGTCCTTTTATTTTTCAGTTGTGTATTATATTCCTTCAAAGGGTATAGTTTTGGTTGTGGTCTAGTGCTTGAGACTGGTATGACTCTTACATTGGGTGTGTGTTATATTCTTTCCATGACTAGCCCCAAATGTTGTACCTTGTGTCGAGCACAACAGGGTGGTCATAAGGGGGTGAGAGCCCCCCCTGCACGGGTCTGGGGCAACACCCATGAGATTTTTTTTTTATGAGGACCCAATAATATTTGGGCGGACCCAAAGATGGGGGGTAGGCTGAAAGAAGGTGGGCGGACCTACCCATAGTTTAGGTGCATGGGTTTTGCACATGGTTTTGGGTATGATGATTTTATTTCCATGGTATTTTGTAGATGCATTCAAGGGAACTGCAGTTATGTTCTAATCCAAGTTTAATAGATTGAGCTTTATGAATGCTTCGACACACACACACACACACACACACATTGAAGTGAATATAATAAAAAATCAGTCTGGTAGTCCCCGTTTTAGGATCAAGGGGAAAATCTCTATGTATTTTGGTTTTATGTTCTCGTTAATGTTTATTTTTTATTTTTTATTTTATTTTTTATTTTTTAAGAATTTGTTTGCAGGTAATGTTTGTACATGGTTAAATGTAATCTCCTAGTTTTTTAGTTAATATAATTTACTTTACAAAAAAAATAACTTATATATTAACTATTTTATATAGACCAAATATGATTTATTGAATCTTAAGAAAGTAAGAGATTATTAGATTTTATTTTATTTTATTTTATTTGTATTTTCACCAAACAGTAAGAGAAGTGATGTAGGATCATCATAATTTTGTTAAGTTAAATCTTAAGATTAAGAAAAAAATTAAAAGTGGAAATTTGTCTTAAAGTTAAAAAGCTTAATGAATTTTAATAGGCTAGTTGCAAATTACAAAATGTTTGAAAATATTTTTATAAAAATTGAATCCATTTATAGATATTAATTTTTAAAATTCTCATCCAATAAAATAAAAAATATTTAATAAGAATTTATTTATACTCTTGAATGTTAATAGATTTGTAATAAATATAAATAAAATTTTAATATTTTTAACCAACTTTAAATTTAAAAGATAAATTTGTGATGTTTTTAAGCAAGATTAATGTAAACAATTTATCATTTATATCCTTTACATCTTTATCCCAAAACAAATATTTGTACTGAAGCTTATCACGTTCAGACAGACTTTTGTGAAAAGTCTATATATTATTCAAGATTTTGCCATTGAATACTGGGGTTTGTAACAACTCTTGAAGGTTTTCATTCGACAGCATAATCACATTTTTTCTTTCAGTTTTTTTACTAGAAAAAGAATGGTTCATAGAGTTTTCCCATTAAATATTCTCTTTATGACAGTGGTCAAAGCATTTCTAGGACCTTTCAATTTACAGTGTCAAATCAATCAATAGTATTAGAAACGAATGCGTTTATAGTGAAGCCACCTCATGTAAGAAAAATTCCATAAACGTAGATGTCGTATTCTCCACAACCTATGACCGATTTGACTAAAGCACAAACAAGCGAAGTATTGTCTCCTTCCTGGAGTTTGTACTCATCCATCTCTGTGATAAACTCACCACATAAATCTTAACATCATGATTTATAATACTTTTTTTTGGTATCCCTAAATGTCCACACCATCCCAATGACTCGTATTTTTTACTCTAAAGACACAAAACAGATTTTGTGTACATACACTAATGTTACCTTATTATATAAAATCAAGTCAGGGCATTATAGTCTCAATACTAACTAGCTCTTGATAAAACTAATGGAACAAATTAATCCCTAGTCGTAAGCCCTAGGATGATGATCTAGTTGTCACATTGTGTAAGAAACGCACCATTTCTAACTCCGCAGGAGGGCTACAGTCAAATAAGAGGATATGAACTTTCTAGACGAAAACACTCAAAATTTATAATGCAAAACCACACAAACAATTCTTTGATATGAAGATAAATATAGCTTGTTCACAAGGACCTTTAGGGAGAGAACCATTGTGGAAAATCCAACCTATGCGTTTCCAACGGCATATGCATACTCTGATATAGATGTTATTATTGCAATGAGAGAATGAGATAAAAATGCAAGAAAAAGAAGAGTGAATCTAAACATTGCATTCCCTATCTGTGGATCAAGGTGCATTTCTTTGCAAATCAGGGACATTATGTTATAAGTAAAATGGATGTGGTTTATGTGATAGAATGATGTTTGGACTAATTTCATCAAATTGGTTTCTTGATTAATCAATCAATTAACCAAGTGCAATTGCCTTGATTTCAACATTAGGGATATGTTCTCTAATACAATAGACCATCACCAAAACATTAACCATTACTAGCAAAACAATTGCCTTGAATTTCAGTAATGTTTCCATCTCTTCTTCTCCTTCAAACCTCCTTGTGGTTGTTATTGTAGAGATCAAAATATAGTATAGTGTTCCCTACGTGTGATTCTATGCAAATAAAAGTGGTCTGTCATCGTGACAAGAAATAGTATGAGAAGGAAATTTTTGATACTCTCTTAGGCTAGTCAAATATTGCATTAATCAATCTAACTCAAAAAGGGTCTACTTGATCCCTTTTCATGTGGGAAACCTTATGTGGGGAAACATACTATTCTATTAAACTTCGAATCCAAGAGCACTATATTGACATTAAACACAATCGTTCTGAATCCTCAACCTTTGCTAACAATTCTAAGAAATCCAAACCCCACTTTTGTATTGAAGATTCTAGTGTCCTAGAAAAAAAAATGATCATTATCACCATAGAAAATTTAGGGAGACCATTGAAATTAAGAAGTGGACAAACAATCTTAACAAAGATATGAAGGATGGAGAATTAGCAAAAACTAGGTTCTCATTCTTACCCCTAATTTTATTTCTTCTCAATTTCTCTCTCTCCTTATCACTTCCCTATCCCCCTCATTTCATCTCCTTTAAGCATTAATATTATATTTCTTTTTATAAATAAATTCCCCCTCCCCTTATTTATTCAAACTCTCTCCATCTTTTTACTTCTATTAATTATTATTAACAAAATTACTATTTAATATATAAGGTCTAACTTGTTATTACTATCAGCTACTTTTTTTTTTAAAGTTATTTATTTAATATTAAATTTTTATTTTATTTATTTTTAATTAATTAATTTTTTTTTTTTTTTTTTTTTTAAAGCTTTTTTATTTTAAATATTTTCTTCTCCTCTCCTTTTTTCTTTCTCTCTTTTTGTATTTATTGGTTATATTATCATATTATCCTTTTATGTTTTTTTCTTTTCTTTCTTCTTTTTTCTAGGATTTACTATGAGTTAATATTAATAATTTATATCTTTCTTTAAGATTCATTTTTTCATTTTTTTCCTAATAATAATTCTTATTTTTATTTATTTTATTTTATTTTTTTCTAATAATTTTTCTTATTTTTATTTATTTTATTTTATTTTTATTACGTAATTTTATTTTTAGGTTTTTTTTTGGGTGTTTTACTTTTACTTTTATGTTTTTTTATTCTACTTATAACCCTTTTTCATTTTCAAATTTTAAACTCTTTTAATTTTGTCCTACGATTCTTCGTTCCCTATTTATTTCTAGGCATGGTCATATTTTATTTCTTAATTTTTCCATAATAATGAGCAACATTTATGGTTCAAAATGTTGGCACGTCCAAAGTTCTTAATGTGATGGATTTGTAAGATGAAACTTGAATCATCATAGTTTTGTTGAGTTAAAAATACTATGACAAATATTTTGAAATTTAGATTTAATCTAATTATAAGTTGGAAAATTTAAGAGATTTTTTTTTCATCTTCAACTCTATTAGTGTAACAAAGGTCAGTGTCTTTCATTCCATGGTGTTATGGTGTTTGAGATTTGACGAATTCCCAATTTCACTATCATGAGTTTATGAGATTTTTTCTTATTTTAGCAATGCTTATTTTCTTCTTTGCATTAGTCAAGATAGAGACTCGAGAGATGCTTTTGGTTTTTGTGATTTGATTTGATCACCTTTTTATAATATCTTAGTTTACCTTTACTATCTAACTCTTTAGTTCCCAATAATTTCTCCTTAGATTTTGATGTAATAATACTTTTAATGTTATCCTTATCCTACATAATGATTTCCTTGTTTATCGTCTAGTTATCTAGCCACCACTAAGCATATTTATGCCATCTTATCTTTAGCTAAAGGTGATTTTGTTATAAATGTCAAAATTCAATGATAAAACTTTATTGATTTAATTAACCTTAACTTAGAAGCTTTTGAGGAAAGTTGAGTTATATATATGAAATTGTAGTTCCAATATAGTGAAATTGTTTGCATGGTAAAGGAAGGGAAAAATTTTACCACAACTGAAAAAAATTTATGGAATCTTAAGAAGGTAAGAGATTACTCGATATTCCTTTGAAATTTTATTTTTATGCCCAAAAAACATTAAGATAAGTGATGTAAGATCATCACAATTTTTTTGAGCTAAAGATTAAGATTAAGGAAAATATTGAATATGGAAGTTTATCTTAAATTTTAGAAACCTAGGCCAATCTTAAAACCCTAGTATATAAATTACAAAATGTTTGAAAATATTTTTATAAAAATATTCAACTTTATAATGATTTTATATAGTTTTCGTAAAACTTTGGATTTTTTCAAAGTAAAATAACTTTATCTTATAAAATGTGAAATAATATGTTTTATGAAAAATAGAAATGGAAGAATTTTTTTTTTTTTCTTTTTTTTTTTGCAAAAAATGGAAAATCAATCTATTTGCAAATATAAATCTTTAAAATTATTCTTAACTAAAAAAATTTACTAAAATTATTTGACAATTGCCCAAAATATTTAATGATAATTTATTAATACCTTTTAATGTTAATAAATTCATCATCAACCTATCCCAAAACAAATATTTATACTAAAGTTGACCATGTTAAGGCATATATTTTATGACAAGTCTCTATTTTTCAAGGTTTTGCCAAAAATGGCATTTATAACAAGTTTGGAAGGTTTTCCACTTGACATAATAGTCAAAATACTTTTCTCCTTTCAAATTTTTGTAATATAAAAGGAATGGCTTATAGAGTTTTTCCATTAAATATTATCGAGTATTCAAAACATTTTTGGATTATAGAAAAAGATGGGTTTATGTTGCAGCCACATCTTGACATAACCAAATTCCATAAAAATACAAGCCATATTTTCCACAACACATGACCCAATTGGACTAATTAACATACTTACAAACAAGCCAGGGATCGTGTCCTTCTTTCTGGTGGAGTCTATCATCCATCTTTGCGATAAAATCACCACTCAAATATTAACACCAGGACCTGTAATTATTATTATTATTGTTTTCTTAAACATACATGCTATCCCAATTATTCATACATTTTATAGTCTTCTACCTACACTAATTTTAGCTTATTATGATTAATATGTATAGTGTTCTTTACGTGTGATTCCACGCAAATAAAAGTGTTTTGTCAGCGTGGGAAGAAACCCTTCCACGCCATGTGGAGGACGATGACTGTGTCTTGTTCAATGCCTGGATTTTTGTTCTTCAGAGAGGAAAAAAACACCATGTATTATAAGAGTAAACACGGGTACATAATAATGAAAGTAGAAGCGAGATTAGAAGCATATAGCTTTAATTTTCCTGCATCAGCCAATACTAACCAAGCTTATAGAAAGGTAAACAATTCTGCCTATATGAAACAAAAGCTTAATGATTCTTCCATATTCATCATAACATATATCCTCATTTAAAATATCATGAAGGAACCATCCTTTATGCATGAAGCCATCCATATCAAGACCATCTACTAAAATCATAACCTCATATAAATAAGCAAGGGAAAGAAAAACTTGTAGGCTACATGCCTACCCAAAAACAAAAGCAGAACCAGAATATATGATTTGAATACCATCAGTCCAACAAAGACCCACATAATTTATCACAGAGTCGAGAAGTCTCAAGGTGTCAAGATACTGCGTTCCTCGATCAGCTAGAGGCTTTTGTAGTGTTGGATCTTGATGCTGCCGAAAGATGCCTCTAGTTCACACTTTGAGAGGTGGTCTATCCTAGAATTGTTCTCCCTGAAAATATGTTGTAAGAGTGGCTCCTTTATCTTAGAAATTAAGTGTTTCATACGATGAATCCACCCTTGCAGACCTTTAGGCCGGAAACGAGACCTCCCAGTGATGCCATCAAGAACTGACTTTGCATCCTCGTATATGTGCTCAGAAGGCAACTGTAGGTTGCATGGATGTTACAAATATGAGTAAAGCCCTCTCACATAGGAAAGAAGGAATTATTTGAAATATATATGATGGTCAAAGGTTGGTGAGATGGTAATTGTATTAGTAGTGCAATTTTTGTTAATTAATAAATGGGATATATTTTAATTATTCAGTTTGAGTGGGCCTAATGGTTAAGAGCACGTGTTTCCTTCTAAGAGGTCATAGGTTCAAAACCAAAGGGGTAGAGTATGTATGTCTCCCTAAATTTAGGAGTCAAATCCTTGCACGAAGGTGGGTCTCTTGTTCCAGAAACAAGGAATTTCCCACACTAATTTGATGTCTTCCTTGGCAGTGACCTTAAAATTGGATAATAGTAATATGATAGGCATTGGTAAATGTGGTTGAAATAAGCTCATAAACATTAATGATATAAATGTAATATTAATATTAAAATTTATATTAATCAATGTTTTACATTAACATAATAACATTTAAAAAAACTATTATATAAGGAATTATTATTATTATTATTAGTATGATAATTATTATTATTATAATATAAGTATAACAATTACGATTAGTACCATAATAATAATTACTATTACATTATAGTTACTATTAGCTATAATTAATTATTTTAAAATAATTAATTAATAAATAGCCATAATAAAAATAATAATACTAATATCTCTGATGGGGGTGATCATTTAAGGTGCCAGTTGATAGTGCCTTGGATCATGGAACTAGAGGGGAATCCAAGCACCACACGAACGTAATGAATAGCCTTTGGAATCTGTACCCCACTCTGAAAGAGCAATGTTTAATACAACATAGTGACAAGCATGAGGTCATTCGCAAGCGTTGGACGATGAGAGAGAGTGCCAGGAGAGAACGAGGTGTGGTTTGATTTCATCCTGGCTGAAGTTGTGTCTTAGGGAAATAGAACAAGATGATGTTGTTCAATGCGGATGGGAGGGTAATTGGCACCTGCATCAAGCATGTTCATGGGATCTGGTGGAATTTTTCTATGTTTGACGTAACAAATTATTTGGTTTTTGGCCTAGATTACGTGGGTCAGGAGCAGACACAACGTTTTGATCAGCCCAAATCTATCTTTGGTTTGAGAAAGCTTCATTGGATTGTCGGTCTGATGGGGGGAGCGAGTTCATGTGCCATTCTTGGGGCTATATGAGCTTTGGGAACCCCAGGGCATGTGGTCTGTCTTCCTAGTTCTTCACTGCTCTTGGTTGCGATGCTAGTGCTCGAGAATTCTGGATTTTTCCTAGTTGGATAGTGCTTTCCAATGGCTCTGGTATTATAAGTGGTGTTTTATTTCAGTATTATCAATTTAGTATTTCATCATGTTGTTATCTCGTCAGGAAGTATGTTTCCCGCAGTGGTGCGGTCGGTGGTGGTGGACTTGGTATTATGCCTTGAGAACGAGGGTTTTCCCATAGAGGTGGGGGGGGGGGGTGCCGACCCACACATGGATGAATGTTAGTATCATGGGGAGCCTAGCTTGGACTCTAAGTCGACTAAGAGCTTCAACTCCGCTGTGGATATGGCCCTGTCTCTAGCCCTCTCCCTAGGCCACGTAGAAGCTTCGGTCACCTTGGAGTCCATCACGACTGATTTGGATCACATACAACTCAAAATTGATACACCAAGGAAGCAGAGGTACGAGGACAAGAATGAATTGGTTTCCTATTTCAATGACCTCCAACATATGCATAACGAGACCCTGGACTCTGTGGAAGAACTCTGGCATCAGCAACGACACACAAATGACCATCTACACGCCTTGGAGGTTTGGGTTGAACATATTGATTACCATATGGATAAATGTGTTGCTTTCTTCGCTCCACCTCCCATGTTCCCTCCCAATACCCCTCCTTATTGTATAATTCTGAGACATGTAATTTTTCTCTTTTTGTGCCAGTTGTTAGTGTCGGTATCTTCATCCCTCCATTAGTGATCAAAATCCTCTTGTTGCATCGCATATTAGGTGTCTCACTCAGTCAGCTGCATTCCATTAGGAGCATGGATCATCTGATGGTAGTGGCTTGTTTCTCATGTCCCTCATGTCCTTTACCTGCTGGCCCATTTCTGTTCATTAAGATTATTTGCAGTCACTTTTTGTCTCAAAGTTTGCAAAGAGTCATTTTTAGGGTTTTAATGTCATTAGGTCTAGGGGTTTTATTAATAAGGTATTCAGAATGCCCAATAATGGTCAGCAGGCGCATGAGGAGTTTGAAATAAGGTTCCAGTACTAAAAAATTCATCATCATATGCTTAATAATGTATTTTTCTTCAAAACTCTGTTTTGAAGAAAAATAGAGTATTTTATCTTTTTATGTATAAATGTAATGTAATTTCAAGTTTTCTCAGTTGTAAAAATAATTTCACTGGAAACCCTGGTCACCTTTGTCAAGCTCCAGCAAACCCATTCCCTGCAGGACAAATAGAAAGCACGTCATTCAGTCAAAAATAAAAAATGAAGCAAGCTATTTAAAACAGAGTTTTAAAAAGTGTCAAAATCTGAAACATTACAAAGTGGGTTTTTTTTTGGAAATGGAGAATTAAAGATCTTTGGTATATAAATAATTTTTATGTTTCAAGAGTTCATTTGTATGCCAAGAGGAGAGATTGAGCCAAGGAGAAACCGTCTAGAACGAAGGGAGCAGTTTGAAGCCAAATTTGTGCAAGTTTTAGTGTGCGGCGCATTGGCTGGGTGACGCAGCGCATTGGACAAGCGCAACACATTGGGTCAGCTCCCACTGTGTTAAGAATACACCTGTATGGCACATAGGAGTGGAGCGGCATGTTGCGTTGGTTGCACGACGCGTAGGGCCGCAAAGCGATTTCACTATGATTTCTCTTCAAATTTCAAATCTCCCCGGTCACCTCTGGTCCAAGTAAGTCAAGTAACCCCTCCACTGCCAATGAACGTGAATCTTATGATGTCTATGAGGATTTAATAAACAAAATTCAAACCCTATTTGCTTGTTCAAGAAACATTTCCTTAGGGTTTATAATTTGGTTTTGTGCCTATCACTTCCACTTCCCCACCTTGTTATTCCCTCATCACTGTTATTCTAGTTCCATTAGCCCATTTCCCTATTCCCCATATCCCTAAAATTCATCTACCCTATCCCAATTCCCATTATCCCATCCTAACTACAAAATTCCCCAACCCCCAATGCTATCCCAAAAAGCCTAGAAGCTGCCCATAAAACTCTTTAAGTCCCCAAATTTTAATTGGAAATACTCTCAACATTCCCCTTACCCTCTCCCTTCATAGCCCCTCACATATTGTCATACATTTGGCAACAAAAACCAAAGATACCAAAACTCCTCATACTCATCTAAAACAACACAGACTTTGGCAAACATGGAGACAGATTCCTCTTATGACCAAGATAGTGACTCTACAACTGAATTGCATGCACCTAGGAGACGTCACAAGAGTGGCAGACATGTGAGGGAGGAGCCTACTTCACTGGCTGAGCTGCAGGCCTGTCCTCTTGCTATTTCATGTTTTCAACAACAATATTGTTATTAGTTTTGTGAGATGGTTGCTAGAATCCACCACCATCATGAGCTGGCCAGATTGTTTGTGCTGCATTTACATAATTCCCAAATCACTCTTGCAGGTGTGACATTCACTTTGACACCTGAGCCTATCTCTCTATCAACCGGTATTCCAAATGTTGGAGAGCAATGGAACAAAAGGCAGCACATTGACAGGGAACACTATGAGCCATATATCAAGCCTGGTTTTTTGAGACAACTCATCAAATTTTTTCCCTTTCGGTTCCTGAAAGATTCATATGCTCCTTTGATGAAACTCATTATCAAATATTTCAGTTGCGAGGGCCGGTTTTCTCGCCTTTATGCCTATCATATTAGGTTGTTGATGCATTTTACCAGGGTGAGAATGATGAACCTACCTTACTTCATGTGCCGAAATATTGAGAAGATGACCACCCTAGTGCAAAGGAAAACTTCTGAGCAACAATATAACAGTATCTATCACTTTGCACTCATCGAAATTGTGGTTATGCATCAGCTTGGTTTGCAGGATATTTCATGGGAGGATTTCATTTCTAATGATTTCTTCACAGCTCCTCAGGTACCTTCAGAGAATTTTCATGAGGCAGTTGAACCTTCATATCAGCAGGAAGGTCACGAGACACAGACTGCTAGTGTGCCGGTGTTTGTCACCTATCAGAGGGGCACTAGAGGGTTGTTTGCAACAGCCAAGCAAGTATTATCTCCACCTGGGGTGGAAGGGGTCTCGCTTCCTTCATCAACAGTACAGGACAAGGGTAAGAGGCCAATACATGATCAGGGGCCTTTAGGAGGCCAGGATACAGACTTCATACTCATTGATGATGAGTTGGGCTCACCAAGCTCAAAGCTGAGAGAGATTGTTTAGGAGAAGAAGGTGGAGATAAACACTTTGTCCCTCAATTTGCGAAGAGCCCAGTGGATAATCAACTACCTTTAGTAGATAAACAAATAGCTAGAAGATCAGCAAACTATCATGGAGCTACAAAACATACGTGAGAACTAGCAGCCTGCTAAAAGGAGCAAAACCGATATGACAACACTTGAGCAGGAGATTGAGGCTGATCATGAAACTTGGCTTGAAAGGGTAAATATTCATTTGGAAAAGCTATTAGAGAAGTTCAACAAGGAAAAGAACATGTTGAGGCACATGGTGAATCATTATTGGGCAAGAAATCATGTTTGCAAGGCACGAATCAAGATCTTGAAGGCTAAGTTGAAGAAGGCCTCAAAGCGTCGGAAAAGGCAAGATAGACTTCAGTTTTTGGCTGAGGCTTCCTTGGCCCAACATATTACATGATGGAGGACACTCAACCCAAATTTCAAGAAACTTGGGACACTTTTTGTAAATTTAGATTTTTTTGGCCCAAAAACAGGTTTTTTAGCTCTATGTGCCGTGCCACTTGGCGCACGCTTTTGATGGGGGACTCCTCTTGGGGAAAAATTTACATTTTTGGATTTTTCATGGAAAATTATGCATTCCTACTTATGGCCAAGAGATGTTGATAGGTTTTGGGCTTCCAGAAGGGTCAAAAACACCCTAAAAATGACCTTTCTGCCCCTTTTTGGGCAGACAGGAAGCAGTGTTGGGAAAAATAATTTTTGGAGGGGCAAATGGAAGCCAAATTCAGAAATTCCACTTATGTTAGAAAGTAGATAGGAAGACCGTTCCGAAAAGCCCACTTGGAGCTAATTTGGACCCTGGGAAGGCCTTCAAAATCAGTTCCAATATGGCACGATGCATAGATAAATCAGGCGCGGCGCATTGGGGATTTTTGCTCATTTTGGACTCAGTAACTCTATTTTTCGCCTAGTTTTTGACATTTTGACTTTCTTACTTCCAAATGTTAAAATCATGATGTAATTGGATTTAATTGATGGATCTTGATGTAATTTTGTTAAATTTTTACTCATGGAGGTAGATTCATCTATCAAAAGGTGAATTGCAACTGAATGAATCAGTTTCCTATCTTATAGAGGCAAGCTGTTCCACTGCCTATTTTCCAGTTCTCAGTTTAGATCTTGTTGAAATAGCTCCTAAACTTGTGAGCTCGACCCCTAGAGTCTGGGGATGAGTTAGTGTTTTCTATATCTTGTAGTTTTTTAGTCATTAGTATGGTTGGACACTTGGGATTGCTTTGAGCATCATTTTACATTCATCTCTGCAGTTTGGAAAAGGAATAGACCAGGATTTGCAACACTCCTTGGGATTCATGTGGCTCTATGTTTTGATGATGTGTTTCTCCTTGTTAATGTAATTTTACTGGTGTTTCACATGTATCATTTTCCCTCTTATTTATTCTTAAGTTAAACAAACAAGGATAAAGGTGGAATTCATTAAAATTTGCAGTGCTCTACCTAGGGTTTGTTTAATTTTCTATGTTTTCAACTATTTGAAGAGGATCCTTGAAGGTTTCTTTCCCTCTTCAGCTCTTCACCTTTCTCAACTATCCATTTCATTCAAAATTGAAGTGTCAAAACAATTGCCTACCTTGCCCCATTCAGATCCCTGCAAAAACTAGGCCTCATTCCCCAGACCCAAAATCTGCCCTTCCCTTTGATCCAACAAACACCCTCAAAATCAAATAAAACTCTTTTACATATATACCTAGCCTAAAATCAGCCTTTATTCAAGTCATCTCAAGCGTCACTGATCATTTTTTTGCTGAGATTGACCAGGAGAGAGCCCTCTCCCGATCTAGTAGGGCTAGCTATCGGATTAATCTTGGTTTGATGTTACCCTAGATTCTTCCTTTCTTAGCTTGAGGTAGATTTAGGCCATAACATAGTGGTGACCATATTGGGGAACACAAAATTGTTTGCATGTTAGAGTTATTCGTTTTATAAACTATAGATGGAGCCTGAAGTTATGCCAGGTAGCCTTCGAACTGCACATTGCTTTGCAAGTGCACAAGTAGATAAATTTTGCTTCAGTCAATCTCCGGTATAGTCTTATAAACGTAACATCTAACTTGTAAATTGCCCCATTACATCAGATAATTCTGGACTTTGGGTGATGAGTTTAGAATTTGATAGGCTAAACAAATTGATTTTTTCCGTTTGATTTTTGGGAATAATTCAACGCACTAGCTTCCAGATGACACACCAGAGGATATCCAGATCCTGATCCACCTACTGTGTATGAAAATCCAAATCTTATTTCGAGAATCCTTCTTTGAGAAAGTCCTATGATTCCTCTGTTCAAATCTCATTCATGTCCTGCTGATTTTCAGTATCTTGAAGATCTTGAGTTTGATGAACAATTAGAGCTATCGTTGTTTGAGACTAAGTCTGAAAGTGCTATTGATTCTACTGTCCTAAATCCTGATTTTTTCAAATATCTTGAAATTGAAAAGGCCAATAGATTCATTGACAGTTACATCTTGAATATTTAGAATTCCATTGTGGCAAAAAACATTCCCGAATTCATAGAGTCTGCATCTGCAACTCTTGGGTCATCCGCAATTACATCTAGTTCACAAATTCCTACCGAGCCTCCTTTCATTCCCACCATTCCCGTGCAACCTTCTATCTCTGATCAACAATCTGCAGTAGTATCACCTCCTTCCACACCACATACACCTCATACATCAACTGCTCCGACTCCTCCTATATCCCCAAACCCAATTGTAAATCCACCTAGAGCAATGGCTGCCCGATTTGCACCCCTTTTGCTGCCTCAAAACTTGGATGATATGCCCGCTGATTATCAAAGAAAAATTCCATTGTTTGATGGCACTCCTCAAAGTATTACTACTCAACAACATGCATATAGGATGGCATATTTCTTTGACCTTCTTGAGATTGATGCAGAAAATGTGACAATGAGACTGTTTGTACAAACTTTGGAGGTGAAGTAAGAAAGTGGTTCGGAGCTTTGCCGACTAGAAGTATTACTACATTTCCTAATCTTCAAAGACAATTCTTGGATCGATGGGAAGTGAGGAAAGACCCTCTTTTGATCCTTTCCGAATATGACAATATCAAGTGGAACGTTGGTGAGTCTGTTCAAGATTATTGTATTAGATTCAATTATGTTTAAAATGCAATTCCTGTTGATATAAAGCCACCTAGGGGGCTGGATTTAATTAAGTTTTCGGATGGTTTTGATCCTGAAATGGCCTATCAATTAAGAGAAAGAGATCCGGGCACTTTAGAAGACATGCAGAAAATTGCAGTCAGCGTTGAAGCCAATTTGCTTGCCAGGAGAGCTAGAATGAAAGCTGAAAATAAAGTAGCAATAAAGGAAGAGGTTTCCACTTCAAATCAAGTACTCCGTAAGATGGAAAAAATGTTTGAAAGATTAACAATTGATAATTCTGAACCGCAAATCAAAAATCCTAACTTTCGTGGCCAGCAGTAACCACAATTTAGAATCAAGCAAAGAGAGTAGCGAGCACAAGAAAAAGCAGTACAACAACAAGTGAAGACACCTTTACAGCAAAATTTTATACATGGTCCGGAATCATATGATGACGAGAATGTAATCGGAGAAGAGAGTCATTTCTTTACACCTGATGATATGCCAATTTTTATCACTGAAGATGAGGAGTATTATGAGAACTCAACTGTACAAAAGGACGAGAATTTATCTTGGCAAATGAGACAGCTCTTGAAGAAGAGTCTGATGAATATAAGAGAGGGTACATGAATGCCTTGACCGCCCAACAACGAAAATATTCACTCAGAAGCAGAGATGTACCCATTAATCCAATCCAAAAAAGAAAGGAAGCTACAACACCAAAGAATGATCCACTTGTTGTGCAGAAAAAGGCAAAAGAGACAGCTGATCCCACTACTAGAAAATCACCATCAGTAAATGAAAGATCCAATCAGCCAAATATATCAAGGGAGAAAACTAAAAATAAGGATGTCCCAGCTAAAGAGGTAGAGAAAACTCATGTTTTTAACTTAGAAAATGAAATTTCTAAGTTAAAAGTGTCCATGCCTTTGACTGAATTGATGAAGAATAGCAGCTATAAGGGTTAGGTGTCTAATATTTTGAGTTTAGATCCATTGTATGATATGGTAAACATGGAAGATGATCAACCTGAGTTGATTTTTGGTCCAGCATTGGATGGTGAGTCTCCAGATAGTGATGTACCTCCTTTTTACATCAGCCTTAGATTGCATGATTATGTGTTACATAATGCTATGTTTGATTCTGAAGCCTCTCATAATATCATGCCTAGGGCAATTATGGAGAAATTGGCATTGAATATCACTAGAAAGTATCATGACCTTTACTCTTTTGATTCTAGTAGAGTAAGATGCATTGGGGTTATCAAATATTTGGTGGTCAGTTTGGATCAGATTCCGACTAAATTTTTTTTGATGGATGTGGTTGTGGCAGATATTCCTCCTAGATTTGGCATGATTCTTTCCAAATCTTGGGGAATGAAACTTAAAGGGACATTGCAGCTTGATTTCTCCTATGCTACTATTCCCGTGTTTGGTCAGATGAGGAAATTATACCGATAGCAAAAGATGAAGTATATGATCACTAGCAAGGAGAAACCGGTAAATCATCCAATCAATTATGTACATACTGATTTATAATCATTTTTTTTGTATTCAGATAGCTTTAATGATGTAAATAGTCAATTAATTGAAGTAGAGGAAATTCTGAAAATCACTGAAAATTTCAGAGAGGTCTTAAAGAAAGAGAGACAGAGACTTGATAGTACAAAACAATACAATATAAACCCAATTAATATAGAGACTTGAAAATACTGGATTATTTTGAAACAAAACAATTAATAACCCAAGGTATTAATATTATAAACCCAAGGGACTATTAAACCCAAAGAATTACTAATATTATAAACCTAAGGAACTTATAAACCCAATGTATTATCAATATTATAAAGCCAAAGGATAAATAAACCCAAGTAACATTATAAACCCATGAGATTAGTATTGTAAATTGAATGGATTTATAAACCGAAGCGATTATAAACCGAAGAGAATATATTTTTCATAAAGGGATCAATATTATAAACCTGATGGATATATAAAAGAAAGGGATTTTAAACCCAAGTGATTATATTTTTCATAAAGGGATCAATATCATAAACCCATTAGATTGATATTATAAACCCAAGAGATCAATAAATCTAAGGGATGAATATTATGAACCCAAGGGATTAATACAATAAACCTAAGGAATTAGTAAACCCAAGGGATTAATATTATAAACCTTAAGGATTAAAAACCTAAGAGATAAATATTATAACCCTAACTATTAATATTATAAGCCTGAGGGATTACTAATATAAAAATAAAGAATTAATAAACCCAAGGGATTTATACTATAAACCCAAGGGATTTGTAAACCTAAATTTCGTAATATGGAGAGGCAACATTGAATATATTACAATGTAATATAACATTGTAACAATTAGTATCACTTCATTCGACATATCACTACAAGATTTGTCACAATACAGTGCCAGATTGATTTTTGTACCATGCAAACGTGACACTACAAACCCCTATTATAGTGTCGCAATGTGATTTTGAAAAAAAATGCAATGCAATGCTAGGTTCCAACAATGATTTTCATATTGCTTGTCACATTACAATAATGTTTTTCATAATATGACATTGGATATATTTTTTCACCATTCAAACTTCACAACTTCAAACCCAAGTGCTATATCAAATATTTTAAACCCAGCAATATAAAACCAATATTATAAACCCTAACATTAAAAACAATATTAAAACCATAATATAAAATCCCTTATTTTAAACCCTAATATTTAATCAAACATTTTAAACCCTAATTTTAGAATGCAACAATGCAACCATCCAAGGGATTTCATATTAGGTTTCATAAACCCAATATGAAAAGAAAAACCGAAATTCATGATTTTAAAGCCTAATTTCGTTCTAGGATTTAACCCTATATAGAAATTACCTGAAAAAACAATATATTAAAAATAGAAAATAAACAATGGGAATAACAAAAAATAAATATACATAGATACTTCCCCTGAATCCCAAAACCAAGACTACCAAATTGATTTTTCATTAAATTCCTTTCAATGTTACAATCGATATATATATATATATATATATATATATATATATATATATATATATATATATATATATATATATACATACATACATACATACATACATACATACATACATACATATATATATATATATATATATATATATATATATATATATATATATATGTCGAAGAATTCATAAATCCCAATCCATAACCCTGGATTAGAACATAGCCATAGTTCCCTTGACCATATCTACAAAATACCACGGGAAGAAAACCATTGTGCCCAAAACCATGTGTAAAACCCATGCACAAAACCATGGGTAGTTCCTCCCACCATCTTTGGGTATGCCCCCCATCCTTGGGTCTGCTTAACTATTATTAGGTTCGCATTAAAAAAGATATATATCATGGTGCTGCCATGAACCCCCTAAAAGAAGGGAATGCCACCCCTCATTGTGCCCGGTGCAACGTACAACGCATGGCGCTAGTTGTGGACAGAATATAAAACACCCCTAACATTCTCACACTTTTTTTTTTTTCACACATGGTGTTAGAAGAAATATTTTTCATTGGTCCAGCCCTGCAATGACCATTGTTTCTCTGCAGCAAAAAATCTTCTTAGTGCTCACAGACTTTGTCAATGCATCTGTAACATTCTTCAAAGTGTCCACCTTTACTAACAACACCTTTTCTTCCTCAACCATATCCCTCAAAAAGTGATAATAAACATCAATGTGCTTTGTCCTCAAATAATAAGCAGGGTTCTTAGCTAAGAAACTTGCACTTTGGCTGTCGCAGTCTATCCTTATAACTCACTGCACCAACCCCATACCTGAACAATTTTTTTGCAACCAAATGGATTCCTTGCTTGAAAGAGTGGCTGCCATGTATTCATCCTTTGTAGTTGAAATTGCCACTACAAAATTCCTCTTACACATCCAACTGACTCCTCCTCCAAACAGGTTAAACACATACCCACTTGTAGATCTTATTTGATCCAAATATCCATCCTAGTCTACATCAACAAAGCCAAGAATGTCCAAAACTCTATCCAATCCTATTCTTCCTTGGCATCAAAAACCATAATCACTAGTTCCACGCAAATACCTGAAAACGAGCTTCACTATTTTCCAATTCTCCTTCTTTGGTTTCAACATAAACTTGCTCAATACTCCCACTGCATGTGCAATGTCTGGTCTAGTGCCAACCATTGCATACATAAGGCTACCAACTACACCCGAATATGGAACATGGGACATGTCCTCTTCCTCTTCTTATGTCTTAGGACACTCTTCAAGATATAACTTTACACCTACAAGAATAGGAACCTTCATCACTTTACTATCCTACATATTAAACCCCTACAATATTGGCTAAACATAGTTCCTCTAATTTAACAAGAGATTCCTCTTTGCCCAATATTATTTAATTTCAATGACCAAAATATAGTTTGTAAGACGAAGATCCTTAATGTAGAATTTGGAGGACAATTGGGTCTTCAAATCTTGGATAATTTCTTTGTCATGTCCAATCAACAACATATCATCCACATACAAGACCAAATAAATAACATGGTCTCTCATTAATTTAAAATACACAGTGATCTAATTTGTTTCTATTGAATCCAAGTCCTCGTATATATGTATCAAATTTTTTATAACACATCCTTGCTAGTTGTTTTAACCCATACAAAGAAATTTTTAACCTACATACTAGTTATTTCTTACCCTTCACCACAAAGCCTTCAGGTTGCTTCATGTAGATCTCTTATTCCAGATCCCCATGAAGAAATTTTTTCTTCACATCCATCTATTCTACCTCAAAATCAAAATCAACAAAAACAGATAAAAGTAATCTAATAGAAGGTAACTTGGCAGCAGGAGAAACAATATCACCAAAATAAATTCTTGGCAACTAGGAATAACATTTTGCTACCAACCAGACTTTGTATTTATCCACCTTTCCTTATGCATACATCTTCTTCTTAAACACCCATTTGATTCTAATGGGTTTCCTTCCAGCCAAAAACTCTCGCAGATCCCAAACCTCATTTTTGTTCAAAGGCACAATTTCATCAACCAAAACCTCTTTCCAAAGTTTTCCATCTCCTAAATCTACTGCCTCCTTGACAGTTTGGGTATCATCATCAATGATAGATAAAGAAAAAATTGAACAGAAAGAAAATGGAATCTACATTTCTAGCTTCCTTCTCTCTCCAACTGTTCTTCTTAAAACTAGAGTCTGTGGATCTTCCTCTTTTTATTCTTTTTCATTTATAGATTCTGGTTCTTCCTCCTTTAACTAAAACTCTATCTTTTTAGGTTCCTTTTGTAGGATTTCACGTTTAATAACATATTTCACCTCTCTAAACACCACATCCTGGTTGTACACAACCTTCCTTGTTTATGGGTTCCAAATATTATAACCTTCTAAAACATCCTTCTACCCAATTACGATGCACCTTTCACATTTACTATCTAACTTGGTTATTTTCTTATTTGGAACATGTACATATCCATCACAACCAAATACCCTCATCTATGAAAAAGAGGGTTTCTTACCAGTCCATACCTCATGTGTACTCTTATCCTCCAACTCTAATGAAGGTAATATGTTAACCAGACAACATGTAGCATCCATTGCCTCTGCCCATAATTCCTGCCCTAATCCAGCATCACTGAGCGTGCTTCTTACTTTTTCCATCAACACCTTGTTCATTTTTTCTGTAACTCCATTTTGTTGATGTTTTTATGGAGTATTATTTTGTCGTCCAATACCACACTTCTTTCAGAACTCTTCAATTCCTTCTTGAAAAAATCCCCACCATTATCTATCCTCAACATCTTAGTCTTCTTCTTTGTTTGAATTTCTACCACAGCCTTAAATTATTTAAACCAATAAAAGAATTCATATTTATTCCTAAGGAAATATATCCATGTATTCGTTGATAATTCTTATATAAATGAGACATAATACACAAACTTACCTAGTGATGTATCTGACATAGGTTCAAAAACATCATTGTTCGCAAGCTCTAAAATCCCTTTCTTCCTCTTAGAACCTGAGGGAAAATTCACCTATTTCTGCTTCCCATAAACAAAATGTTCACAAAAAAAAATCCAGAGATAAATTAGACATACATTATACCATACCATTACCATGCGGTATTTGAAGACCATTTTCTCCAATATTTCCAAGCCTTTGATGCCATAGCATGGTATTTTATCGATAGACCACTATATTTTCTACTCCATTTCCAGGAACCACAAAACTATTGCACCGATCAATAACAATGCTACCCAGAAGCTTGTACAGATTTATAATCTGAACTCCCCGAATTAATACTAGTTCTCCCCAAACTATCTTGTAGATATCTTTCTTGAACATTGCTTTTACACTTACATTATCCATCTTGCTTACAGGAATCAAATTTCTAGCCACTTTGGGAGTATATATAATGCTAGGAAGTGTTCTAATCCTTCCACCTTGCAACTTCAGCTTTAATTTTTAGTGTCTAATTATTATGGCTTTCCTGTAATCCCATATGAAGACATCACTGCCATCATATTTCTCGTACTTGCAGAACCACTCCCTATGTGAAGTGAAGTGAAAGGATACACCTAATTCAATCAACCATGCCTCATGATCTACACGTGTACTTGAATAAGAAGAAAGGTACAAATCCTCACCTTCATCTGAGGTGGTTTTCACCTCTATAGAAGGAGCATAATCAAATCCATTTCCTATCTCAGGCTCTTTAGATCTACAATAATTTTTGTAGTTCCCTTCCTTTCTTAACTTCCAACACACCTTTATAGGTTTTCCTCGAGATTTAGATCTCCCTCTAGATTTAGATCTCCCACTCGAGGATATTTTTTTTTTTTGGCTCTGTTCTGGACTATGCTAATACAAAAAAGGCATCTCCATTCTATCTCTCCATATTTTTCGGTCTCATCTCCTCCGATAGCAAGGATGAGACTATTTCATCAAACTCAAGGTAGTTGTATTTCTACCTATTGCAACAACTAGACTATCCAATGAATCTTGTAGAGAACATAGTAAACTTACACACTTATCTTTATATGAAATTTTTATATCAACATTTAATGACTAGCTTACCATAGTATTAAATGCGTTAATATGATCTGTGACCGAGTCTCCATCCTTCATCCTCAGGTTATACAACTTTTTCCACATGAATAGTTTGTTCACCAAAGACTTAGATTGCTACAAATTCCCTAACTTGACCCAAAAATCCCTCTTCATAGCTTCCCTTGATAAATTCAACAATACTTAATATAATATACAATCAGTTGTTTCTCTTTGCCTTCCAATATAACTTCGATAAGTCTTATCCTGACATTCCTGTCAATGTCGTGCCTGGATCGATAATAACCCACTGATCTCAGTCCACCAACATATATTCCATATTGAGCTTCGACAACTCAAAACTCTTACCATTAAATTTATTGATCTGTAGATTTCCCTTGTTCACCATATTCTTTCACCGTGAGAATCGATCATACAAATATCCCATTGAATAAGGTCTACCAAAGGCCCGAAAAAAACCCCGCAACAGTAAAGGCGTCCCCTTGAAGCTGAAGCAAATTTGATACAAAATGTAGGTTTTAACCCCGTACAGAAATTACCTGCAAAAGAATGATTAAAAACAGAAAAATAACCAATGGTGAGAACAAAAAATAAATATACGTAGATATTTTCCCCTGGATCCCAAAACCGCGACTACTAGATTGATTTTCCATTGTATTACTTTCAATGTTACAATACATATCTATACATGCTGAAGCATTCATAAAATCCAATCCATAACCCTGGATTAGAACATAATTGTAGTTCTCTTGATCAAATATACAAAATACCATGGGAATTAAACCATTGTGCCCAAAACCATGTTCAAAACACATGTGCAAAACCATGGGTAGGTTCACCCACCTTCTTTGGGTCTATCCCCCATCCTTAAGTTTACCCAACTATTATTGGGTTCGCATAAAATAAAATTTCCTGAAGCACTACCCCAGTTCCCATGCAGGGGGCTATCATCTCCTTCCAAACCCCTCGAGAGGAGGGGATTCCACCCCCCATGTGATCCCCTCGTTGCACCTGTCACAACGTAAAACATGTGGGGCTAGTTATGGAAAGAATATAACACACACCCAACATTCATAATTCCAGGAGGGGAAATTGAATAAATTGCAATGCAATTTAACATTGAGACAATGAGTATCAGATTTATTTTTAGGTTGTGACAATGTTTCTTACAATGGGAATTTGGATTGAATTTTGTACCATTCTAATGTCAGAATATGAAGTCCCATTTTAGCAATGCAACTTTGAATAAATTGAAAATTAATATAAATAACCAATTTGTTGACAAAATTTGTTAATAGTCATACATACATTTTCATGGATACTGTATTTCAAAAATAAGGAAGTTGTTCGTTAGCTACAATGATGGAAAATCATATTCAGGAACAAACATCAAAATCGACAATGGCTTCCAAATCAACGGTAAAAATATGTGAGTAGATGTAAACCATACTCATGCATTTCAACATTAAAAATACATGGATGGAACCAACCAACATTAATATTATAAAATCAAGGAATACATATTATAAACACAAGGGATAAATATTAAACCCAATGAACTATAAACCCAACGGATCAACATATTAAACACAAGGATTAATCATAAACCCTAGGATTATTATTATAAACCATAATATTGATATATAAAAATAAATATATAGATATTATAAACCCTAAGATTATAAACCATAATATATTACTATACAAATTACCAATTAATATTATAAACCAAAGGGATTATTCATATTTTAGACCCAAGAGACTATAAAACATATGATAAATATTATAAACCCAAAGGATAAGTAATATAAAACCTTTTAATTAATATTATAAACCAAATGGATTAACAAAATCAAGGGACTAATAAACCTAATGGATCAATATTAAAAACCCAAGGGATTAATATAAAAAACCCTACGGTTAACACTAAACCCCAAGATTAATATTATAAACCCCAACATTAATATACCTAACCCAACAATAATATCATAAATGCTAACAATCTAAAACCATATATATGTGTGTGTGTGTGTGTGTGTGTGTGTGTGCGTGCATTGGTGGGGGGGGGGGGTTTATAAGCCCAAGGGATTAATAAATGTAAGGGATTGTTAATAATGTACTTAACTATGTTTGACTATAAACGCTTGAGATTGATATTATAAACTTAAGGGATAAATACTAAAAACCCTTGGGATTAATGTTATAAATGAAAGCGGTTAATAAACCCAAAGTATTATCAATATTCAATTCGAATAGATCAATAAAACCAAGGACATAATATTATAAATCCAATCAATTAATAAACCCAAGGGATTAAACTACATGAGTTGCAATCTAATATAACACACTCACAAATATTGACGTACTACAACATTGCATGCATTCATATACCATTTTGATGTCACATTATTATTATTATTATTATTATTATTATTATTATTATTCAAGTTTATTAATATTTTTTTCTTAAATAAACATTTTCAAATTGTCATTGTCCCTATGTGAAGATCATTTTTCCTATCAGATGGATATATTTCATTCCTATGATAACTTCAAAGTAAAAATATGCAACCATATATTCAATACAATTATTGAATAAATAAATGCATTCTCTATGTCATTACGACATTTAAATATGGTTTCTTTCCACAATGTCATTTAAAATACAAATATAACATATCCACAAATCAAATTTAACCATAAGTATAATGTAGTTAAAACATAAAGTTGTAAGATGGAAGAATAAGGAGAATTTAATTGATAGCATTGGAATTTAACAATAAAAAACTGTATAAATTTCAACATCATTTAAATACAAATTTTAACATACCCATATGAAGGGGAAAACAATTAATAGTACAAAGGTTTAGAAAAAAAGGAGAATTTTATTTAAAAATCAATTTTTTCTTTACATTTTAAGATTATATTTTCAAAATCAAGTTTAAGTAATTTATCACAAGCTAAATATTAAATAACCTTTTCCAAAACACATCCACATTGATGACAAAATCAACACCAATTCAAAGAAACATTCAAATGATCATGACCCTTAACACTTTCCAACCAATCTCTTCTTTCCTTTCTTCTAGATTCTATTTGATGCACCTGCAACAAATATTTCGCATTTGACTTCATTTCATCCAGAACATGTAGGTGCCCATCAATAAAATGAGGATGAAACTCATGTTTTCTGTCCATATTATTTTTAATGTATGCAACAAAATTTATAGCTTTTGATATAGGAGGAACTACTGAGATGTAATATACAACACCATTGGTTTCCATATATATATAAACAAAGATTATAAAAATAAAAATAAAACATAAATTATATATATATATATATATATATATATATGTGTGTGTGTGTGTGTGTGTGTGTGTGTATGTATGTATGTATGTATGTATGTATGTATAAACAAAGATTATAAAAATAAAAATAAAACATAAATTTAAAATAACTGAAACTTAAGGATATAACAAAGAATAATACGTAGAATTCAATCAATAGGAATTGAAGGAAATGAAAACACAACTATAGAAATACGAATACCATCTATATTTCGATTGTAACATTAAGGGATACAATATTCATTTCAAACATTATACATAAAATGATAATTTTATATGGGAATATATTTATGTCTTTACATCATAAAATTGTATTACAAATTATTCAAAAAGTGGAACAAGATTGATGAAAAATCGGTTGGAATTATTGAGGAATACAATGAATAACTTATTGATATAAAGAAATTTTTTGAAATTATAACGATAAATATATTTAAAATTATTTATGTAATTTGAAAACTATGATAAGCCACTCAAATATATTGAACTTATACATGTTACAATGATATGGAGCTCAATCATTTCTCCTCTTTCTTCCTAAGTGTAACATATGCATTGTTTTTCAGTTTTGCATAATGTTGGAAAAATAAAGTTGGAGAAATCTATAAACCATCTATGTATTTCACTATTGATATAGTTGTAAATGTCAAACCCTACCTCTCTTTATCTCCAATATTTACAGTAGTTACTTGTAAAGTCACCCCCTATGATTTTTTAATAGTGAGGGACCATGCCATTTTCAAAGGTATTTGTTTAATATTTTCTCTAACTATAGGTGTTATAGGCATAATGTTTTGACAATTTATGTCAAATGGAACACCTGTGTACTTTTCAAAAATAATTGTAGTGAATAGTGGAAGTTGAGGGGGATTTGAACTAGGCATATAGAAGATATCTTCAATATATCCAAGTGCACCATTGAACAATTCAACTTCAACCCACAAATGACATGTTAGCATGACACACTATCCATGGTATAAAAATACTTAATGTTCCAAGACATAATCATCATTGTCAACTATTTTTTTTTTCTTCTGGTCTGTTCCGCAACACATCTTACAATTGGAGAATTCAATGATTTTAGCATTTTCTGGTTGTGCAGACAAACCAAATTATTCATTGAAAAAAAATGAATTTTAGAATCAAATAAAATATTTACCATTGGACGCAAACAATTTTCAACACGTGACATGTGAATATCCTAATCATGCACAAAATAGTCTACATTTATGATATTATTTAAAATATTATGATAAGAGGATTGTTTTGGATTATCTCCTTGTTGCCTAAAATTTTTATCCAAAATAATAACAATGTTGAAGCTTTGTCACAACACTTTCCTTGTTGTTTTACCTACATATAAAGGTTTATCCTTGGCAATAGGTAACTTCGCAAGGTCACCCACAAGAATCATGGATCTACCACCAAAAGGAGAAGAATTGTAATCAAGGAACACTTCTCGCAAACGATAATCTATCTGTATGAATAACTTTAGACTTGTAAAGCTCATTTCATCAGTCAAGATATATCAAACGTGCCTCATTTATTCTCGAAACATTGCTATATCTTAACGATTTAGTGCTTTCGTATCTTTGATTGGAATTTTCAAAGAACACTGTGTTGTTTTTCCATGTTTATTAAAAGCAAAAATACCATTTGGAGCGAGAAATAACAATGGAATTTTACCACTAGTTTTTGAAGTATAAAGAGCATGAGAAATAGAATGAATAAGATAAGACTTATCAGTTCCATTTTTTCCTTGAATAATCATTTTCGGAGGATGATCGTTTCCATTATCAATAAAGTGGCATAAAATGGTATCAAAATAAAATCATTGATTCTTTGATAAAGAATATGATGACATAATCAAATCCCCATTTGAGTTGTCGATAGCAACACTCGCAGACTGGGCATCTTTTATAAAATTAAGAAATTATTCTACAATGTCATTTGACACCATTCTTTAGTACCAATCATAATGAATATCAAAGTCCCCTTGACCAATATTTTCAATGTCAGAAATGTTAACATTGTTTGGAGGAATTATATGGGAAAGAAGTTCTCACTCTTTAGAATCTTGTTCAACATTTTCTTCATTTATGGGGGAAACAACATCTTCTTCATTAATTTCTTGCGAAAAAATATCTCTATCGACATTCCATGCACTATATATTAAATTCATCAAATTCTCAATGATAATTTCACTTGAAATTCCTATATCTGAATGAATGTCATGGAATAGCTTATACAAAAGCAACTAAGTCTAGAAACATTTCTCAAACTCTTTTATTTCCTCATTAAAAATAACATAAAACCATGGCCACTCGAATAATGGCATGAAAACCTTGAGTTATTCATGTCTTTTTCTTATGACTGAAATAAAATGTCCAAGATATTATTGTTTCTATCAAACAAAAATGTTCCAGAAAATGGGGCCGCGTTTGATAAATTTGGAAAAAAACTATTCTGGGAGGAAATTTCATCAGAATGCACTGATAGTTCCTGGAATACTTTCTTCCCAAGATTCAATGGAAAAACATTGTGACTACATACAATAAGAGGTAGCTTTAAAAACATATGGAAGGCTTCTTGTGCTCCAATGTCACAATCAACACATGTTTATGCGAGGAAACTTATGGTATAGAAACAATGCAAGAGCTTCATGTCCAATTGAATTTGAAACTCTTGTCAACATGTAATGATAATTTTCAAATATTTTTTCTACTTTTGAAGCATATTTAGCAATATATTTCAAAACAACATGTCGAGAAATAATTGGTCGATAATCAACATTTTCTCACAACATTGTGAACAGATCAACGTTATGAACATTAAATCGATCATCATTATTTGTTGGTTCATATTTATTTTTCCCTTTTTCATCTATGAAAAATATAGAGTCATAAAAAAATTGCCATGGATCATTGTAGCGACATGAAAGGATGGAACCCTTTTTCGTAAACGTGAATCAACACTACATTTTGTATGTTTCTGCACTCAGTTCCCAAAGTGCTCATAACTTTCATGAGGATTGCAAGGAAAAATATTTCAAGTGATCAAAAGGCATGGATCATCATTTAATATTCAAGGAATCATCACATTTCAATGATGGATGTCACGTGGATTCCAGGCTGTGACATATTTTTCAAAGAATCTCCTTGTTGCATGGGCATTCGAAGGATTAGACTAGTATAATGTTTCCATGTTTTGAGCACCTAGAAACCATAGGAAACTGCGGATGTGGGTAGAACCTATATGTTTCCACTCACACCTAATAAAACTTATTATATATTCAACATACAAAAAGCAATCAAAACAAGAAAAAATTGTTCCAAAATCGTAAAGAATGGGATAAAAGGGACAACGACGAACCTATACCAAAATTATTTAGCTTCAAGATATTTTTGAAGAACTAATTCATAAAATACATTGAATATTTAGTGCATATACATGGCAACTATATGTGGATTCTGGATAACAATTTCAATCTTTTTTGCATGAATATTTCCTTGACCAAAATTGATGTTTGAATGCATAAGATATGTAAGTTAGACCACTTTGTGTTTGCCTAACTTAAAGTAAAAAACAAAGTTGGGAAACCTAATTGGGTAATCACGTCAATGATTTCATTACACCACTTTTTCCAATAGGCATTTATGCCCTTAAGAGATGAACCAAATTGCATTAATTTCTCAATTAACTTATTTCAGGTAAATCACTCAGTTCCTGATGCAAGTCTTCAATAGTTTTAGGTTCATTTTCATGGATTCTCCTTTTCAAAATGAAGGAAGTTTTTCCTTGGCTACAATTACACATAGTCAAGTTCAATAAGAAATATGTAAATTGAATATGTCTTCCAAATCTATTGTCAAAATATCTGAGTATATGTAAACCATATTCATGCATTTCAACTTTACACATATGTGGATGCTACCAATCAACATCAATAGTGTGAAATAGAGTTGTGGATTCCATGTATAATAACCCTTTTATATTATACTCATTAATGGGAGATGAAACAATTTATGGCCAATCTAATGGGTCATAAGATGTAGAATCTGCATTTTCAATAAATATTCTTATTTAATCCACTTCCCTCCGTCCATTGGGTAGGAGACTAAAAAAATATGAAGGATGACAGTGAAAACAATTAGGGACCAAGCTTTGAACTTCTTCATCATTTTTTTTCATCAATATCATAATCAACAAATTGTAGCTTGATTGAGACAATAGTTGGTATTTCTGGGACAATAGAAACAGGTTCCATGTCACTTTCAACATCCCTGTAGTATTTATCCATATCATTTTTGTAAAGAAATGATCCATTTCCCATTTCATTTTCACATAGCATTCATAATATTTGGATTGCACTCCATTTCTCCTTATAATTAGGAAGTCATGTTGGTCAACATGTTGTGGGAGCTTCTTTGCAATCAAAGAAATATGTTGTGGAAAACTTATTATGTTGAAACTATTTTTATATTGGGCGCCACGCGCTAGTGTCACTTGTAGTATTGTATTAACTCGTGCTATTAGAATCGATTAAAATTGGGTCAAGAATCTTAGAACATAAGGTTTTTCACCAGCATCCATGTTGTTGAAACGAGAGGAACATTGGGAACCTTTCTCACGCTTGCATCTTCTACAAATAGGTCCTTCATGCCATTTAAAAACTTGTATACTAGGATAGAATTCATTACATACTTGGCACATTTCCATAGCATAAATATTATCAAGCTTGGAACAAAATTATTTATGAACTTCAAGCATCTCTCAGGTAAATGAGAAATAGTACTTTCATTTTCTCCATGAAGGAGGATTCCCGGTTGACCATGATGTGAAGCACCTTGTCCAATGTGACAAGTACTTAGAAATTTTTGTTTCCATAAAATCATGTGATTGCATTCTTGTAAATGAGGTGCATCTGATTACGTTCTAATGAAAGGAAAATATAAATTCTAGTGTTGTAATGATATGTCTCGAAAATGAGAAATTTAATTGTTCAAACAAGCAGTATATTAAAAACATACAACATTTAAATTTTCTTGTTAGTTATATGCTCCAAGTTCAAGTGGAGGAAGGGATGAATGTTGTATTGGTTGTGAATTTATGTCTTGAGAAATATTGATCTAGGTGTCTACAAAGATGCTCAGAAGTCAAAGAGGGCTCAAAATAACTTAAAAATCAAAGTATTCAGATGGCTGAAAAACCAGAACTAGAATGAAGTGCTCATCACCCTGATTCCAATGGTGTGAATGACACTCAAATATGAGTTCGGATGGATGAGTTATGGATGGTCAAATTTTTTATCAAAATGGACAAGTGGCAGGCTTGAGGAGGCAACAAATTATGGCCTAGACCTGGTGCATGGAGTCCGAACATCGGAAAAGAAAATTTGTAGGATGGGTAATTTGTCTATGACCCCTTATTTGACAAAGTTAAATTTGTATGGTTTGTTGTAAAAACCAAAAAAAAATGTATTTATGGGGGGGGTGGGATGCCACCCCCAATCCGCATCATATTTATCGTACACAATAGGTTGGGCCAGGTCCACGTGTTGCGAACCTAGCCCACTGAGCAACCCTAGATAAGTCAGGACCGATAGGGCTTGAGCCCATCCAACCCAAATTGTGGGCCCCCACTGGGCAGCCCCAAAACATAACATAACGATGGATCATAACACTAGTCGTTAGCCAAAAAAAAAAATGAAAGATCCCAACGTTTACCAGAGCAGGTTATAAAATTTTTTAAATGGTTAAACAAGTTCTAGAATGGTTACTTCAATGGGAACAATACCACCATTTTAATACAATGGTTAAAAAAATATTCCAAGGATGGGGGGTTGGTAGGTTTGGAATACCCGACCTCTCTGCCTAGATTCTTCCAACTTAACCAATGCACCAACATGGTCAACATTGCTATGTTCGCCAACCACCAACATAAAAATTTTCATTTTTCATTTGTACGGGGAGGAGCTAGTAGATGAGAAGCAGAACAACGAGAGAGGAACCACACCGGGTAGAACCGGGAGTGGCCAAGGGCCTCGAACCCTGAGCAAAGGTATCAAAAATATTCTCTGAAGATTTCTTATAGGGCCATAGGTGACTTTGTCAGAATTTTAAAAGTTAATAGTCATTTTTTTATGTTTTCATGCCAGGAATTCAGTGGTTACGTCCATTTCAGCAACTGAGCTTTGCATTTTTCAGCCATCACCGAAGGAGTAGGTATATGATGATGTTATGCCATGCATTTCTTCTTGATTTGTTGAGATAATGTATTAATTTTTGAGATCCCTTATTACCATTATGTTGAGGGATACTTGTTGCCACATTATGTGAGATTTCATTAGCTTGTCATGGTGAAGGAAATCCCATTTTAGTGAGAGCTCATATAGGGAGAACGTCTCGTGGAGAGACACACTACTCATTTTGAGGGTATTTGTACGTGTAATGACAAAGAAAATGTCATGTACATCACTATCATTTTCAACATTAAATGAAGCAACCTCCACTCTCTTGACACCAGGCCCGAAGGCGTAATGCACACTGGGTGAACTCCATTATCAATATGTCCCCTATTTGTGATGTTGTTTTGTGTATTTTTATTTGATGGTTATCTTCATGTTTCATCTTCTTTACAATATGCACATGTGGCTTTTCATGCTGTTTAAATGAAATTATGCTAACATCATAGAAGTAAAAGGTCTTGGTTAATTCTAGTAGTTGAAGAGAGCCGGATCAAGTTTGGCATTAGAGCAGTCTTCTTGCTGATGTGAACTGCGAGTGTGATTGATTAGATGTAAAAAAAGAAAGAAAATGGAGGATGAAAAATATCTCTACAAGGGCCTCCTCATGATGTCAAAAATGGTAGACATAATTTATGAAGCATATGAGAAGAAAATGTCAAGAGAGGGACTGGGGAAAGAAAGAGCATAGGAAGATGATCCATGTACCCCTTCCAGTGGAAATTAATCTTATTCATCATCTTCTCATCATTCATATGAGGAGATCAATCAGAGTATTCAAACAAAGAATGCTAAATTGGGGATACTTCTATGAGAATAAAAATAGGAGAAGAAGAGACTACAACTTCAACTACGAGCCACAAAAGAGGCCTTGGAAGAGTTCAAGTGCACACCTATTTCACAATTTACAACTGTGGTAAACAATGTTGATCGATATTCAGTTTCATTTTCACATGAAACTATTTCTGTTGGAAACATGGAGGTACCCATTTCAGGAACTGACAAGAGACTCCTTACCAAGATTGGGTATAAAGGATGGTGACTTGGTGGTAATGGACATGAGATGACCCAACCATTGGAGGTGATAGAAAGACCCAAATTTTCAGGTTTGGGGTACACCGAAGGAGATTGCTCAAAGGTGTCACAAGCTTCAAATACATCATTGAAACTATTGAGGAAATAGAATTATGGGAACACATCAAAATCCTCCCATGGAAGTGCTCATTTCATAGGAAGAGCTAAGGCAATATATCATCGCCATAATTTCACCAGAGATAATAAAGAGAGGTATAAATAGTCTCAATATTACAAATTTCATTTTGATTACAAGAATTTCAATGATGAACAAAAATGATCTCGTAGAAAACTATGCAGTTTTTGCGGTTTATATAACCATGTGGTTGGTAAGTGCCGGAAGAT
Organism: Pinus albicaulis; assembly: GCA_034641835.2. Classification (NCBI taxonomy): domain Eukaryota; kingdom Viridiplantae; phylum Streptophyta; class Pinopsida; order Pinales; family Pinaceae; genus Pinus; species Pinus albicaulis. The sequence continues at coordinate 485,994,067 of CM076581.1, forward strand.
AATGGAAACACAAAAGAGGATGGGTTTTGAAAGGGTTTCCCCACATCAAGGAAGGAGTCAAGTTAAGCAAGTCTAGAGGAAGAATACTTTTTGCAGTCATTGCAACAGAGGTGGTCATAAAAATGCCACATGTTGGAGGCTCCATCCAGAGCACCGTTTCAAGGACAAAGCACCCATGTAGAAACTAGTTAGGAAAATTGGTTCATGTGAATCCACCATAGGGAGATGACCCATTCACCTTTATGAGTAAGAGATGGTTTTATTGGATATGGTAGCTTGTCATGGCCACATATTGTAAATCATGTGTTGCGATATAAATTGTAAAAGTGATGATGTTTTCCATCGCTTGTTAAAGAAACAATGATGTCTTGGCCTTTGATTGATAGTTGAGGTATTGAATTATATTTTGATGTAACTTGACCAAAGAGTGTGTCTTATAAACTCTTGGAAAGTATGGGGATGATTGGGTTATAGTTGGTCATGTCATTGAGCATGTAATTTTCAAATATTGTACTACAAGATTGCAGAGGATGGAGGTGTCAGCTCATCACTTATGGCTCTGAAGAACAAAGGTGAAGGAGAAGGAAGGGTCACTTGTCAGGGAACTTGTGGTGTAGATGATGTACACAACAATTACATATTGTGTTCATGCTTTTGGAGGACCAAAATCTCCTCAGTGGTGAGGAATTATCCAGGTGTCTCCAGAGACATGCATAAGTCAAAGATGGCTCAAAATAGCTAAAAAATAAAAGTCACCATATGGACACAAACCTAGAACTAGATCGAAGTGCTCGTTTCCCTGATTACAATAGCGTAAACAACACAAAAATATGACCTCGTATGGAAGAGTTATGGATGGTAAAATTTTTGGTCAAAGTGGACAAGTGGCAGGCTTAAGGAGGAAACAAATTGGCCCAGTCCCAAAGCAAGAAATCCAGCCATCGGACAAGAGAATTTGTAGGATGGTTAATTTTTCTATGACCCCTTAAATTCGATAAAGTTAAATTTGTATGGTTTGTTGTAAAAAAAAAATTGTATTTATTGGGGGGAGGGTTGCCACCGCTGCCACACTCACTCTGCATCATAAAGATGGTACACAAGAGGTTGGGTCGGGGCCACGTGCTACGGTCCCCGCCCACTGGGCAAGCTAAGTTAAGCCGAGACTGGGAAGACTCGAACCCGCCCAACCCACGTGGCTGACCCCTACTAGGCGACTCCAAAACATAACATAATGACGAATCTTAACACTAACCAATAGAAAGAACAAAACAATGATGAATCCCAACAGTTACCAACGATGGGCTATAAAAAAATGGTAAACAATTGAATAAGTTCTAGAATGGTCAGGCCAATGGGAAACACACCACCATTTCAATACAATGGTTAAGAAAATATGCAAAGGACGGGGGGTCGGCGTGGTTAGAACCTTCGACCTCCTTGCCTCTATGCTTCAGACTTAACCAACGTGCCAATAGGGCCCACGTTGGTAATTCCACTGACCAACAATATAAAAAATCCATTTTTCATTTGCACTGGGAGGATTCGGTGCACGAGAAGCAGAACAACGAGTGCGGAACCATGTAGTGCGGAACTAGCAGTAGCCCAAGGCCCAGAACCCTATGCCCAATTATCAAAAAGGTTATCTGAAGATTCCTTAGAGGGATAGAGGTTACTTTGTCAAAATTTGACAAGTTTATAGTAATTTTTGCACGTTTTTGCACCAGGAATTTAGTGGTGGCATTTGTTTCAACAACTGAGCTTTGAATTTTTTGGCCATCACCGAAAGTGGATGTATATGATGCATTTAGGCCATGTATTTATTCTCAATTTACTGAGATGAAGTCTTTTTTATTGATATCCCTAATTACCATTATTTTGAGGGATAATTGTTGCAACATTATGTGATATTTCATTAGCTTGTCATGTCAAAGGAAATCCCATTTAATTGATGGACCCTGTAAGCAGAATGTCTCGTGGAGAGACATGCCACACAGGTTGAGGGTATTTGTCCTTGTAATGACAAATAACATTCCATATACATCATCATCGTATGGAGTATTAAATGGAGCAACATCCACTCTCTTTACACCGGGACTGGATACGTAACCCACACTAAGTGAAATTTTTTATCGATGTGTCTTGCATTGGTGATTATGTTTTTTGTACTTTTATTTGATGTTTATCGTCATGTTTCATCTTATTAATACTATTTACATGTGGCTTTTCATGCTTTTTTAAGTGAAATTCTTCTAACATCACCAGAGTAAAAGTTCTTGGTTAATTCCGATAGCTTAAGAGATCTAGATCAAATATTCATTTGAATATTATTCTACAAAAAGGAGAAAATAAAAGATAGTTTGAAAAAAAAATACAATACATCAAAATGTAGATACCTTGTGAAAATAAATTTATTAGAATAACCTCTGTTGTTCCAAGAGATTAGGTGTGTACATATTCTATAACACCAACAATATTCTTTATAGAGTGTCGCTGATGAATGCCAGATTCCACATTGACAATAGAATTTTAGAAATTATCAACCATTTGGGCAAGCATACTACTATCAACAAAACAAATTGATGTTGGTAATTTCTCAGCACCATCATTATGAATGCCCCCCTTAATTTCTTCTCTTTCATCATTTGTAGAATATTGATGGTTCTCGATTCTATGAAGGTTCTCTTTGTAAACACAATTTTCCCAAAAAACACTATTGTTATGAAATTTTGGCACAATCAAAAACATTTCGTGATGCACAATATCAAGGGAAAGGAACATTCGTACCCAATGTTCTTCACTTTATATCAGCTGACATTCCATAATTACGATTAACAACTCCATGCCTATGAACATATATTAAGCCTCTCCTTCTTCTCTGAAATGAAGCTTTTCTTTGGCCATTTATTGTTTCTCTATCCCATTGATGCCATTGCCTATAGTATTCATTTAATATCTCCCATGAAGAAGGAGAACGAGTCCTTTTCAAATTACGATTTGTTGTTTCTTGAGTTGAAATATCTACCAAATATTTAAACAATGTTAAAAATTTAAACTTTAATTCTTAAAAAACTTGAATGTTTTATGTAGATCATTAAGTTTCACATATAATATATATATATATATATATATATATATATATCATTCCATTTAGTTACTTTAGTAATTTAAAATGTAAGAAAAAATCAACTCATGATAATATATAATCAAGCATGAAGTGTGTTATCCGATTGTGAAATAATAGAAGAATGCAACAAATGTCCAACAAACATATCACAAATCAATATGAATATCTTTTTTCGTGTACATTCAAAATTGGTATAACAACAATATTTAGTATATTTAGAAAAAGATAAAAAAAAATTAACGTGCTTGAGAATTCCTATTAAGTCCCTATATTACTAGTGTAGTACCTTATTGTTGTTAGTGTAGCCCCATTATTGTTATTGTTATACCCCTATAACCCACATATTGTTATTATTGTGCCCTTAAATTATTATTGTTAGGCCGACTAGGATAATATTGTGACCCCATGGACACCTATATATAGAAAGGAGGTTTTTTCATTTGTATCATCCAAGAATTGTTCATTTATGTAATGTAAAGAATGTTTCCCCCTCGAAGTTCCTGATTTCTAAGGTGTCGATCTCTCTTTTCTTCTATTTTTGTAGCTGGTTTCATAACATTTGGTATGAGAGCTTTGGATTATAGGGTTTCGCTGCTTCAAACAACTCATCTTAGCATTTTCGCTATAACGTTTTTTCTATGAGGATTCAGACACTAAAAAAAAGCATTTCGAAGAAATCCTTTGGAACTTCGTGTAAAAATTCAGATCTTGGTTTGCAATATTTTTGGAGATATAATATGTGGAATTTAGGGTTTTTTCATGCTCCCGAATTTCTTATAAAAGAGGTGACCTTGGGAAAATCGTCATGAAATATGGTATAGCCACATTCCTTCAGTGAAGCATCTAAGATTTTTTGTTCCACCTGTTATGCCTTGATACTTAAAGAAGAAAGAAACAAACATAGTGCAAGGGGTTGTAAATGTATGTTTTTACAGTACTCAAATATCTATGAAGTATATCATCTCTATTATGAAGCAAATAAGAATTCTATAACATATATAGATGTAATTTTCTTGAATCTTCCAAGACTAACAATCTTCTGAGCAACAGATTAATTGCTTGGAAAAATTTGGGCATGTAAAATCCTTTCAGGAGTTTGATAATGCGGTTCCAAATATATAAGGGGGGATTTCTATCTTGGATCAATATTTGGAATCTCATTTTGAAGCACTCTCTCCCCCTCATGAAGCTCCATCCACTAATCAAGAAGAAAATTTGAGTGACCTGATTGATAGAATTGGAAGAGTGAATATTGATTCATCCCCATATCAATCAATTAAACAACTTGATCCATCTCAGAAAGGTCCTCCAAAATGCCTCACAAAGACACTTGAAAGTATTCACCCCGGTGACATTGGAAAGAAGAGAAAAATAAGGTTGGCTAGATAGAATGGATGTGATGTACACAATTTTGTTTCACATGTTGATATAGATGTTTCTTATGATTGTGAATTAAATATTTCTACAGATTTTGAACCAAATTCGTTCAAAGAAGTTGCTTCCCATGATGAATGGAAAGAAGAAATGCAGAAAGTGTATAATGCTCTGATAAATAATGGAACCTAAAAGCTGGTTGATCCTCCATTGGGAGCCAAATTTATAGGTTGTAACTGGATCTTCAAGGACAAGTATAAAGGAGATGGATTACTTGAAAAAAATAAATCTAGGAATGTGGTAAAAGTTTCGGCACAAAAGGAAGGGGTCGATTATGAGGAGACACTTTCCCACACAGAAAATGGGCTACCATCCAAACTCTCTTTGCCTTGACATCTCACAAGGGTTGGAAAATCGACCAAATGGATCTATAAATTGCTTCATTGAATGGAGATATGAAAGAAAATGTTTTTATGTCCCAACCAGAAGGATTTGTTGTGAAAATACAGGGGAACAAAGTATGCAAGCTTATCAAATCCTTGTATGGCCTAAAACAAGCATTGTGATCTTCGTATGAAGAATTAACTGAGCATATTTTGAAACTCAATTTCAAACACTATTATATTGATGGTGCAACTTTGTTTGTAAATAAAGTTGGAAAAATAATTGTATATCTTATTGTGTATGAAGATGATCTTTTGATGACAGGGAACAATACCAAAATTACATTACATCCATAAAGAATGAACTGTGGAAAGTTTTTGAAATTAAAATTTTGGTATATGTTCACTACTATATTGGTATTAAAGTAACCAAAATATGAAGATTATATTCCTCTCATAAATGAAGTACATTGGAGATTTTTTGAACAAACTTGGCATGGCTAAGTCCAATCCTTTGAATACTCCAATGGAAAAAAATATAAAGCTCACATCTACTAAAGGAAATGAATTTGAGGGTGCACAAGAATACATATAGCTCATACAAAGTCTCAACTACCCGACTACAACCACGCTAGACATTTAATCTGTTGTTGGAATCTTCTCTAGGTTTATGCAAAACCCTTGTGAGGTTCATTGGTATGCTGCAAGAACAGTTCTAAAATACTTGAAGGAGACTCAATACTTTGGAACCAAGTATGCATAGGTGGATTACTTCAGCTTGATTGGCTACTTTGATTCATATTTTGATGGAGATAAAGAAAATGGGGTATCTACTTCAAGTTATGTCACGAGTCTTGAATTAGGAGTTGTATCCTCGAGGTCATGCAAACAATCAGTTCCAACAGGTTCCAAAACTGAGGAAGAATATATGGCAACAACAGAAGCAATGAAGGAAATTATGTGGCTCAAGAAAATTCTAGAATATTTGTAGGAGAAATAAGTGCATTCTACTCCTCTTTTAATTGAAAACACTTTTGCAATAAATTTGGCAAAGAATCCAAAGTTCCATGATCAAACCAAACATATCAATTCAAAGTATCATCTGATTCGACATCATGTTGAGGTCAAGACTATTCACCTTTGCCATTGTTTCATAAATGAGAAAATTGCATACATATTCACCAAAGTGCTTGGAAGAGAAAAGTTTGAAAGATTTAGAATGATGCTTTGACTCACCAACATCCATTCAGAATATGGGGGGAAATGTTAACACATAATCTTTGGGATTAGAAAATTCTTGTAAATATTGTAAATAGGAAGATCGAGAAGGTGAAGAGACACTCGAATTTGAATTCCAAGAGTGTCCCTCTTAATGTATATATCAATAATCTCTTAATGAAAATCACAATTCATTTGAATTACAAAAACCCAACCATCTATATATATATATATATACAACCAAGTTAGCATAGTGGTTGTTGGGGAAAAGAACCAACAATTAAGCTAAATGGTATTCCTCGCGAGAGAAGATGAGACGAAAAAATGTTGTCACGGTAGCAGAGGAGAAAGAACAAAAAGTTGAAAGAGATAAGTGGCAGCTATAGTTCATTCATAATAGTGCACTTGATAACTTGTAAAATAAAACTGAAACAATGTAGCATATGTGGTCACTTTGTATATTGTTAGCATTTTGTGTGTATCTTTATCATTTTTCAAAAATTATTTTATTTATGAAAAATTAATTTTTATTCATAATTTCCAACAAACAATGTGAGAGGCATTTTATAGCTCATTATGGAGGGGATGTTGTAATGGTGTAAATGTTTTTAAATATTACATGTTGGCTCAGTTAAAAAATAATAAAAGGTTAAAAGTTTAATATAAAATCCAATATGGGGAGATGTTACAGTGTCCCTAAATATCATGGGCCAATACCATTGCCTGTCAATAACACATGCCCAAAAATCATAACTCATTTCACAATCAAAGAATTTTATAAATATTTTATTTTAATTAAATTTTATAACATAAGTTTTTCATTAAATCTAAAAGGTTATAATTATTTTTATGATATACCTAAACCCTCTATTCTCACTATTGCTAAAAAGGTTCCTTGAGGTTTTAATAAAATTAAAAAATGAGAATACTTTTATATATAGAGATGTGAAATTTATATAATATAAATAATATTATTAAGAACCAACATAGATCCATTTTAACTAAGGATCTACCAAGTGATGAGAGGAAACAAATCTCTCAAGGTGCAAGTCTTTCCTCAAGTTTTGCACTAAAAAAGACTTTGCATCTTGAGATATTTGATCCCTCTTGGCACTTGGAATTTGGAGTTAAGATGGATCTATGGTGGTATGTATAGAGTAGTTCCAACATAGTCAAATTCTTGGTATGGTAAAAGGAAGCAACTTCTTTCACTAAGAAAAAATATGATTTATTGAATCTTAAGAATGTAAGAGATTATTAGAAGTTCTTTGAATTTGTTTTTATGCTAAAAAATATTAAGAGAAGTGATGTAAGAATATTATAATTTTGTGGAGTTAAAAAGTTAACATTAAGAAAAAAATTTAAGGGTGAGAATTTATCTTAAAGTTTAGAAACTTTGGTGAATCTTAAAACCAAGGTATGTAAATCGACCATTTTTTTTCTCAAAAAATACATGAAAAATTAACAATATGACAAATATTTAGAAAATATCTAAAATGTCATAACTATAAATAAAATTTTAATATGGAATGTTCTTTTTTGCCAGATTAGTGTAAACAATTGATCATTTATAGCAAAACAAAATGTCCTTTACATCATCATTCCAAAACAAATATTTATACGGAAGCTCACTATGTTACGGCAGACATTGTCGTCTTTAGACTAAAGCTTACTATCTTCAGACAACATTTATGAGAAGTCTATCTATCATTCAAGGTTTTGCCATTGAATACGGGCATATATAACAAGTTTTGAAGGTTTGCCATTTGACAGATCAGTCAAAACACTTTTAGCCCTTCAGTTTTTGTATTAGAAAAGGAATGGTTTATACAGTTTTGCCATTAAATATTCCATTTACGAGTTGACAAAGAACCTTTCGGTTTATAGTGTCAAATCACTAGTATTAGAATAGGATTGGCTTATAGTGCCGCCACATAATATAACCAAATTCCATAAAAGTACACACCAGATTCTCCGCATCACATGACCATTGGGACCAACAAACAAAAGTCCAAACAAGCCCAGGATTCCTTTCTTCCGGTGGAGTCTGTCATCCATCTTTGCGATAAACTCGCGACTGAAATCTTAACATTTTTTTTTGTTGGTATTCTTAAACATCCACAGTATCCGAATTATCAGTCAGAAGGTATTTACAGTCAGAAGGACCTTCAGGGACAGAACCACTGCAGAGAATCCAACCTGTGAGGGATAAGCATACCCTGATAACGATGCTATTATGGTGATGAGAGGATGAGATAAATAACAGTGAATCCAAACATGGCCCAAGCTGCATTCCTTTGCAAATTAAGGACACTGTATTATAAGTGAAATGCATGCGATTCATGTGATAGAATGATGTCTGGACCAATTTCATAACAGAATTATATAGGAATGTTTTGTACAACATGTATAACTAACAAGTGGTACATGTTCTTAACATTTTTCATAGATTTTTCTTGCTTTAGTAAACCTATCAAAACATTTTTCACCAAGTTGGTTAATATCTTTGCATTAGTTTGTATTTTTGGATACCCATGAGAGAGAAGGATAGTTTTTTATTTTCTCTTCTCTATTTTGGGTTGGAAATTTTTTTATTTTCTCTATTTTTACTTTGGTTTTTTAATATAAATAAATCAATAATTAGGTGTTTTGTTTTGATTTACATTTTTGGATTTCCAATAAAAGTATATATAGTTTTTTTTTTTTTTAAGTAATACTCCAAATAGCATGATCTCCCTTCATTATTTTTGAATTAATTTTGGATAGAAATATCTACAAACATAAAATCCAAAACTTTTATTAAGAAAAGATTAAAATCAACTAAATCATCAATGTGAAAATAATCCTCAAATAAATGTATTTAATATATCAATGAGATTTGATTTAGAAAAATAAACATAAAAAATGGAAAAGTGCAACCTCACTTTGTTCAAATTATTGTTGGGTGTTTTTATGATGCAGCAATGCCAAAAGTCAGCTCCAGTGGAGGGATGGTCAACAGTCGTTGTGGCTTTGTCAGCTTTTCCTTTCATTTACTTATCAATTTCAAAGAAATTGACAATTAAACATAATCGCAACTCTATAACAAACCCATTCTCTCTGCAATTGAATAATTAACTGTGTAATAACCCTTGGCAATAATGTTATTATCCAGCGGAATTTTATATTAATAGCCAACACTTTATGAACAAAAGACTTTATAATAACCCCTCGTCCCGGACCCCACATATATGTCAATGGACCAATCAAATGTGCGTGTCATACCTGGTTTAAACATCATGTATCTCCGTCACGCGAAGGCCGTCCGATGGCCTTCTCTCAAATCAATGGCATGTGCTCATTTCGCTCGTCGACCTCATACTGATGTTAACTCGTGAAATGTATGGGAGAGTGGTTTTTTGAACGGTCCACTCTGCCACGTGTCGATTCCTCGACCCAGAAATACCACCTCCGCACCAAAAGCGGTGCGAAATGGGGCAGTCCACTCTTGCGATTCTGCTTCCGGTTTTGGTACGAGGTTGACTCGGTTACATCGGGTTACGGTCTCCCTTCATACGTTAACTCCAGGTTTAGTCCTGGTTCCGGCTTCAACTAACTGTAAAACAAGGTTATCTCTTTATACGGGGACTTCACCAATATTAACCAGGATTCTCTATACAGATCACGCCTACGAGCGGGGTTAAATGCGTAGGATTATTCGAATGAATTAAGATAAACAACCAACAGAGATAAGTGGAATTCGTGCAGGAGTTCAATTATTCATGCACAGAGTCCATCACTTCGCAATTAAACAATCTCTTCACACTTAAGGATTCGAACTACTCTATGATGAATGCGCACAGAAACTATTTAATTGGAAGCAATTGTGAACATTTTTTTTTTTTTTTTGCAGAATCTCTCTTCTTCTCCCGGCTCTCTCTTTTCCTACATCCGGAGAATACAATTTATACATATTACAATGTGGCTCTTCAGTTCCTCAGTGAGGACCGTTTTGGAAAATCAACAGTCTAATTACAATAATTCAATTAACTGAAATATGACAGTTAGACTAACTGAGCTATTTGAATTTCTATGACTCTAATTAATCTAAATAATACAATCAGCTAAGGTGTTGACACCTAGTTGTAACAATTCGAATGTTTTCAAACCCTCCTAGCCACAACATGTGGACAAAACTCCTACATTGTTGGCCAGTGCTTAATGCCCCTGCATCAAACTCCTGAGGGAAATTTTCTTCATGGGCTCCTGTCCATGAGTTCTTCCACTGATCTGCCTATCCTCTGCAACATTTCTTCAGTCATCCAAGTAGCATCTTCCTCTTGCTTGTCCCTCCATTTGATCAAGTATTGAAAGTACTCTTGTCCTCTAGTCCTTCTGAACAGTCTCTTGTCCAATACCTTCTCTGGTTGCAATGGTTGTGCTGGAGGTAGCTGCTCTTTCCACTCAATCTGTTCCTTGTCTGCTGATCTTGCTTCTGCACCATCATCTTCATACTTGTACAAATCTGCAACATTAAAAATAGGAGATATTCCAACATCAGGTGGCAATTCAATCTCATAAGCATTTGCAGAAGACTTCCTAAGTATCTTGCATGGCCCAATCTTTTTGAACTTCAATTTGTTGTACTGCTTCTTTGGGAACCTCTCCTTTCTCAAGTGTGCCAAAACATGATCTCCTACTTCAAAATGAACTTCCTTTCTGGTCAAGTCTGCTCTGATTTTGTATTTGATGCTGCTGCCTTGTAATTGTTGTTTCACTTGTTCGTGTATGGCCTGGATCTCTGAAGAAAACTCCTCACCATCTGCACTCCTTAGCTCTGCTCTTCCCAGATTTCTTAATTCTGATATTCCTCTGGGGTGCATTCCATAAACAATATGAAATGGACTCTGTCCTATGCTCCTATTTGGTGAATCATTATATGCATATTCTGTCTGGGTAAAAATATGGTCCCACTGCTTGGGATGCTCTCCTACAAGACTTCTCAATAAATTTCCTAGACTTCTATTCACTACCTCAGTCTGTCCATCAGTCTGGGGATGATAAGCTGAGCTGAAACTTAGTTTGGTACTAAGTTTCTTCCACAGTGTCCTCCAAAAGTGCCCCACAAATCTGGTGTCTCTGTCTGAAACAATGCTCCTAGGTAACCCATGCAATCTAAAAACTTCCTTGAAGAACAAGTTAGCAACATGGGTGGCATCACTAGTTTTGTAACATGGAATAAAATGTGCCATTTTGGAGAATTTGTCCACCACAACAAAGATTGTATCATTCACTCTCTGAGTCTTGGGAAATCCTAGAACGAAATCCATACTCGCCATGTCCCAAGGCCTGTTTGGAATAGGCAAGGGAGTGTACAATCTTGCATTCTGGCTCCTTCCTTTAGCATACTGACAGATTTTTCAATTCTTCACGAAATTTTCCACTTCTGTTCTCATCCTGGGCCAGAAATAAAAGTGACTTAGCTTCTCATAAGTCTTATCAGTACCAAAGTGTCCAGTAAGTCCACCGCTATGCTTCTCTTTGATCAAATTTTCTCTCATGGAGCATTTTGGTACACACAGTTGGTTCTTTCTGAATAACAAGTCTTCCTGCAGAAAATAATCCAGCCACTGGCTTCTATCTATTAAAATAGGGTTACTGCATGCCTCAAATGCTTCTTTAAAATTAGGATCTGTTTTATACAATTCTTTGAGAAAATCAAATCCTACAACCTCAAAATTATTTTCTTGAACAAGCAAGTGTCTCCTACTCAAAGCATCAGCTACTTTATTGGCTTGGCCACTTATATGTTTCAAAACAAAATTAAAACCTTGGAGATACTTAACCCATTTAGCATGCTTATGTTTCAACTTGGGCTGCTGTACAATATACTGCAAAGCATGATTGTCAGAATATAACACAAATTCCCTGGACATCAAGTAATGTCTCCACTTCTTCAGTGCCTGAACAATTGCATAGAATTCCTTCTCATAAGAGGAATATTTTCTTCTGGTATCATTCAAATTTTCACTGAAATAGGCTACATGCCTATCATCCTGACTCAACACAACTCCGATGGCCTCTCCACTGGCATATCATTTTACTTGAAAAGGTTTAGTAAAATCAGGCATGATCAAAATAGGCTTCTCTGTTATCTTTTGCTTCAATAGTTTAAAACTTCTTTCTGCTTCAGCAGTCCACTTAAATGGTTTTTTGCTCTTCTTTATGGTCTCAATTATGGGTGCATTAATCTTACTGAATTTTCTTATAAAATTTCTATAAAAACTAGCAAGTCCATGGAAAATTCTTACCTCAAAAATACTCCTGGGTGAAGGCCACTCCACAATTGCCTTAACCTTTTCTGGGTCCATCTTCAATCCTTCTACAGAAACAACAAAACCCAAATACACCAACTCTTCCTTCATGAATGAGCATTTCTTCAAATTTATCAACAGTTTCTCCTAGTGCAGCTTCTTCAAGACATGATTAAGATGCCTTAAATGTTATTCTTTAGTTTTGCTGAAAACTAGTATATCATCTAAATATACTATCACAAATTTCCCAATAAATTCTTTCAATACTTCATTCATAAGTCTCATAAAAGTGCTAGGTGCATTTGACAACCCAAAAGGCATTACCATCCATTCATACAATCCTTCATTCGTTTTAAAGGCAATTTTCCACTCATCACCCTCTCTTATTCTAATCTGATGATATCCACTCTTTAAATCTATCTTTGAGAAATATTTAGCACCACTCAAACAGTCCATTAAATCTTCAATTCTGGGCAAAGGGAGTCTGTACCTGATTGTGATCTTATTAATTGCTCTGGAATCCATACACATCCTCCAGCCTCCATCTTTCTTTGGGCTCAAAACTACTGGTATTGCACATGGACTTAGACATTCTCTGATTAGTCATTTTTCCACCAACTCCTGCACTTGTCTCTTGATTTCCTCATTTTCCTTGGGAGTCATTCTGTAGGCTGCCTTATTTGGCAGATTTGAACCAAGGATAAAATCTATCTGATGGCTGATCTTTCTCATAGGTAGCATCTCATCAGGTAAATCATCCACAAGAATGTCACAGTAATCATCTAACATCTCTTGTATCTCTACTGGTAAATCAGAAATCTTTGTAGAAGTAAGAACTACCTTAGGCTTGCAAACTAAAGCAAAGTTTACCTCTTCTTCTTCTATCTACTGCAGATATTCTTTCCCGCTCAACAACAAGGTCTTTGGATCAACCACTCTGCTGGATGGCTCTCCTTCTTCCATGGGTATCAATGTATGATGCACCCCATCTTTGAAGAACTTGTAAGTGTTCTTCTTGCCATCATGCACTGTTTCTCTGTCAAACTGCCAAGGTCTACCCAGCAGTATATGAAACACATCCATGGGCATTACATCACACAGGACCTTATCTTTGTATTTGCCCATTTGCAGCTCTATCTCACACTGTTCTTTCACAACCAGCTGGTGCCCTTTATGCAGCCAGGACACCCTGTAGGGAGTTGGATGCTCCCTAGTCTTCAGCTTCAACTTTTCTATGACCTCAGTGGAAACTAGATTGTCTATGCTGCCACTATCAATGACTAGTTGGCAGCATTTCCCTTGGACTTTGCATATGCTCCTAAACAAAGTCTTCCTTTGTGCAGGCTCAGTGACCTCTTTGGCTTGCTTCAACAGGACCTTATTTACCACCAAGGATTCTCCACTCTCTGGAAGAATTTCTTCTTCAATCTCTACCTCTTCTCCAGCCTGGCCAACAACAAAATTCCTTGGATCAGCACCCACATTTTCTGGAGATTCATAGTGCTTGTGTCCCACCTGCTGACATCTATAACACCTCAATTCTCTACCTCTGCCCCTGTCTCTTACTCCTCTTCCTTTTCCTCTGTAAGAACCTCTTATGCCCCTTGCATCATCCTCTGCAGATGCATTCTGAGGTGAGCTACTGTTAGCTCCATCCCTGGGTGTAGCAGGCTTTCCTCTACCACCCTGACTTCCCTTTCCTATGAAAGTACCTCTCTTCTTGGCAGACTGTTTCCTCAAAAGTTTCTCCTCCACTTTCAAGGCCATCTGATAGGCCTCTTCCACTGTCTTAGGAGACAGAAGACCAATCTCATCTTGGATCTCCAGTCTGAGACCATTTACATATCTGGCAGTCTTCTCTAGTGTATCTTGAAATTGCCCAGCTCTTATGGTCACTCTATAGAATTCCTCTATGTATTCCTTTACTGTCAGCAACCTCTGTCTCAGGTTCTGCATTTTTTTATACAATGTTAGCTGGTAATCACTAGGCAAGAATTTTCCTTTTAATTTAGCCATCATTCTAATCCAGCTTTTGATAGGTTTCTTGCCAACTCTCTTCCTTTCTTCCTGCACTCCATCCCACCAAAGTGCAGCATGTCCTTTCAGCTTTGTCATTGCAAACTTGAACTTTTTATCTTCTCTTATCACTTCATAATCAAAGCATTTGTTCATTTCATTTATCCAGTCCACTAGTTCCTCTGGATTCAGTCTCCATGCATAACTCAACACTTCAATTCTGGGCTTAACTGCAGACCCCAAAACAGTTCTGAGGAGCCTCAAGTCAGGAGGAATTTCGACATTTTCTTCAGCTTCTTCTACCTCAGGTTCACTGGTGTCTTCAGGATCTCTGGTCTGTCTTCGCTCCACTGCATCCATCCCGACCTCGACCCTCTGCAACATCTCCAACACCTCAGCGTTGGCAACAGGTCTTCTCCTGCCAGCACCTCTTCCAACTCGGATTTCCATGTCAGCAAACAACTTCAGACAACAACTCTGATACCACAAATGGAGGGATCAGTGGAGGGATGGTCAACAGTCAGCTCCAGTGGAGGGATGGTCAACAGTCGTCATGGCTCTGCCAGCTTTTCCTTTCATTTACTTATCAATTTCAAAGAAATTGACAATTAAACATAATCACAACTTTATAATAAACCCATTCTCTCTGTAATTGAATAATTAACTGTGTAATAACCCTTGGCAATAATATTATTATCTGGTGGAATTTTATATTAATAGCCAACACTTTATGAACAAAATACTTTATAATAACCCCTCGTCCCGGACCCCACATATATGTCAATGGACCAATCAAATGTGCACATTATACCTGGTTTAAACATCGTGTATCTCCATCACATGAAGACCGTCCAATGGCCTTCTCTCAAATCAATGGCCTGTGCTCATTTCGCTCGTCGACCTCGTACTGATGTTAACGCGCGAAATATACGGGAGAGTGGTTTTTTGAACGGTCCACTCCGCCACGTGTCGATTCCTCTATGGAATCGCTCCTCGACCCAGAAATACCACCTCCGCACCAAAAGTGGTGCGAAATGGGGCAATCCACTCTTGCGATTATGCTTCCGGTTTTGGTATGAGGTTGACTCGGTTACATCGAGTTATGGTCTCCCTTCATACGTTAACTCCAGGTTTAGTCCTGGTTTCGGCTTCAACTAACAGTAAAACAAGGTTATCTCTTTATACGGGGACTTCACCAATATTAACCAGGATTCTCTATACAGATCACACCTACGAGCGAGGTTAAATGCGTAGGGTTATTCGAATTAATTAAGATAAACAAACAACAGAGATAAGTGGAATTCGTGCAGGAGTTCAATTATTCATGCACAGAGTCCATCACTTCGCAATTAAACATTCTCTTCACACTTAAGGATTTGAACTACTCTATGATGAATGCGCACAAAAACTATTTAATTGGAAGCAACTATGAACAATTTTTTTTTATTTTTTTTTTTTGCAGAATCGCTCTTCTTCTCTCGGCTCTCTCTTTTCTACATCCGGAGAATACAATTTATACATATTACAATGTGGCCCTTCGGTTCCTCAGTGAGGACCATTTTGGAAAATCAACAGTCTAATTACAATAATTCAATTAACTGAAATATGACAGCTAGACTAACTGAGCTATTCGACTTTCTATGACTCTAGTTAATATAAATAATACAATCAACTAAGGTGTTGACACCTAGCTGTAACAATTCAAATGTTTTCAAACCCTCCTAGCCACAACATGTGGACAAAACTCCTACATTGCTGGCCAGTGCTTAATGCCCCTGCATCATTTTATAACTTTCAAACAATTTGATTAAAGTGATAATAAATTATTGGACTAACTAAGAAGGGAAAAAATCCTCTTTGATTTTAATTTGTATATCTAGAAAGGAGAATATACTTTTACAATATATTTTATAGTTTCTTAATAAAAAACAATATTTGATTGATAAATATTGAAATGGTTGCATACGTGAAAAAAGTTGTGAAGAAGTTACCACTAGTGTTCCTAATAATCTTTAGTTTTCTCATAAAAAATATATATATATGTTCATCTTATTTCTTAAAATTTTCTCCATTTTTCCATCCCTAAAAGGTAGATCTTTGAATCTTTTAGATTTAATAATTATTTTATATAGTTTAGATCTTGCAAAACAAGGATATATGAAATATATTGTTTGCTAGAGTGGATAGTAAGGTGGTAGACCAAGTATAGAAATGAATTTTACAAAGCATTAATTATTATGCCATAAATATCATCTCGTAAAATGGCATTGTGCTTATCTTGTACATAAATATTATTCATTAAATGAAGCTCTAGAAATATTTTTCCCTGTGAATCTCCTTGTGCCGAAATGGTTTGACTCTTCTATGGTATTGAAAGAATATCATAGTCTCTACTTACTATGATATTTTCTTATGCAGTATGAGCCGAATTAGTTTGACACTTTTTATGCTATTGAATGAATATTATAGTCTCTACTTAATACGAGATTTTCTTATGGAATATGAGTATTTAGACATTTTTTTTTTATGCAATATGAGTAATCTTAACTTATGACTAGGTTTGGGATTGCATGAAGTTTTCAATACTAATTATAATTCCTATTAATGGAATTTTATGATGGGAGTTATACTAATAGTAGAAGCTACAGGGTATTGTTGGAGCACATATTCAAGTGGAGGACTACATGCACATAGATGAGAGGTCATCCAAGTGGAGCATTGTGGGCATGTAGAGGTATACACATTGACAAATTGATTTGATTTGTCCAATGTTGAGAACAACATTATGGAAAATGATGAAAACTTCAAGGCATTGACTACAATGGCATGCTAGAGTTTCCTATGACTATCATGAATCTCAAAAAAAAGAAAATTATTCTAAATTACAATTTAACTTGAACATATCTATATAAATCAAATTATTCTAGAGCATAATCATTTTTATAATTAAATAGTAATAGATGACCACTCTAGATTCCAATGTCAACATCATTGTTTGTGCAAGCTAAACAAATAATAAAAACTTTTTAAAATATTTTTAAATATAATATTTTATTAAAACTTTGCCAATTTTATATGCATTGTTTTAGACCAAGCGAATTTTAGATACATTACCTTATACTTGTATAATAAGAAACTTAGAATAAGTTAGTTAAATAATTTATACTATAATTAAATTGTCAAAATAATTTAAAATAAATGCGAATGTTGATAATTGCTTAAGAATGGAAAAAAAGTGATTATTTTTATTTTTTTTAGTTAAAATTAAAATTATATATTATATATAATATTAAATTTAATAATTTAATAAAATATTTTTGTGTAATGTATAATGTATTATATTATATAATTTTTATAATTATTTGAAATAAAATTAAAAAAATACATTTTTAAATATTATTTATATATGAAATTTATTAATTTACTATAATTTATAAAATATTTATAAGTTAAATTTGTATTATTTTAGGTTAACAATTTTTGAGTAAATTTGAGTTTTGTATATGAAGGGGTCAAATCGCGAAGTTGGGAAACAGTTTTTGGCGGATGGTTAGAATTCGGAAGAAATTTTTAATTTTTCGGCCGAGAAAAAAATCAACTAAATTTCTCGGCCGAGAGTTTTCAAAATTCTCGTCCGAGAAATTCTAAATATTTCGGACGAGAGTTTGGTCGGGTTTAACATGAGTTAAATATCTCTCGGATGAGAGTTTCGCATTTTCTCGTCCGAGAGTTGTGGTCACAAAACTCTCGGACAAACTCTCGGACGGGAGTCGGAGAAACTCTCGAACGAGAGTTGGAAAATCTCTCGTCCGAGAGTTTTCCAACTCTCGTTCGAGAGTTTTTCCATTTCTCGTCCGAGAGTTCTCCAACCCTCCCTATTTTTACTATTATAGCATGAAAATATTGTAGTAGACATGTGTGGAATAATTTTATTGACATCATGTTATTTTCAACCTTGTGTGAGTGTTTCTTAAATATCATTAATACGAGTCGACATGGATATTAAATATAATATAGTTTTCAATAGTTATATTTATTATCATACTATTGACTACATAATTAGAAAAATAGTTATAATAAAACTAATAGTTATCATAATAGTAGTAGCAATAAGAACAACAATAACCATAGTTGTAAGTTGAACACATAAAAAAAGTAATTGGAATAATAAATATTTATTAAAATATTAATATATTTTATAAATAATAACCAAGCATGGGATACCCTTGGATATTTCACCACCATTGAAGTGGTAAAAATGCTAAATAATCAACAACTATGATCCAAGCAAATTGCCTTATGGATTAATAGAGTTAAACCCATGACCTCACCAACATTGGAGGACATATATCACATCATGCTTGTATATGCCTAAGGCAACCTTAAAGGATATAGAAATAATAATATAATTGAATTTCATATACTAATGATGTGTAAAATTACAATATTTATCTTATATATGAATAAAAATATATGTACTAATAATTCTCAACTAAAGCTTAAATATATAGGGAGGAATTAGAGAAGGGGATTTGACAAAGGATAAATAATTTATCAAAGGATTAGATCCTAGAATAAGTGAAGGGTTGGGAATCTAACCTAGTTTATTCTCATACAAGGGAAACAATATTATTTAAGACTGTTGATACCTATTGGTTTATGAAGACCATAGTGGTTTAGTTGATTGAAATAAAATGGGAATTTCAAGAAGGAACCCTACACACAATTATCATTTTTTAGGGAAATTTCGAAATAAAGTGTAAATGGGTTTTGCATTAGGTTTTGGGTAGCACTAAAAAGAGATTGAGAAATAAACTAGTGACAGGGTGAGGAAGTAGGTTTGACAACATCCAACCCCATCATCCTCGAGAATGAGGACCAAATCCTAGGAAGAAGTATGGAATGAACTGGATATGTAAATGAAGGCTGTAAGGATGACAGGGAATAGGAGCAACTCCAACCACCTCCTACTTAATAACCTCATTTGAGAACTATTATCTTTCTTCAGAAGGTTTATCTAGGAATCTTGGTAGACATAGAAAAATGGTTTGTTTATTTCTTGTGATCCTCTTTGGAATTCCTATTGACATAAGGGATCATGTGTGGTCCTTGATGTTAACATACACTCACCACAATATGATTTTTTGGTGTGTACATGGATCATTTGATGGAATTATCAATTGCTTGATGCCAAAATGGATTGTTTGATGGTCAACCATTGTAGTGAAAATTGTTTTATGGAATCATTAAAATATGATTGTTTGATGTGTGCATGGATTTTTTGATGGTAAAAATTTGAAATAGTTGTAGTACAAATTGTTTTGTGGACTCATCACAATATCATTGCTTGATACCTACAAGGATTATTTGATGCTCAATAGTTTTAGTGCAGGAAGAGGTATAGGTTTGGTTGAGGCCTACATAAGATTAATAGGATTTTGTAGAGGCTAAAATCAGTTATATAGGTGTTTTAGACCAAAAGGAAGAAGTATGCCAAGTTTTGTACTGTGTAGTAGTGTTGACCTAAGTTAGGAAGCATATGTCAATAGTGGGGCCACAACCGATGGGAGATATATATCATCCATGTAGCTCTTCTTGTAGGTGATGAAAATAAAAAACGATGAGTGAAACCAAGGTTTCACCCATTAAATATTTCTATGTGAGGTTGAGTGACATGGTCAACATTACCAAAAACAAATTATACTTTGGTTTTTGCAATGATGACTGTTGGAAACGAGTTTTTTGAGTGTCTCTGTGCCTTTGGGAGAGCATTTGGATTATTGAAGAAGTATGATTTCTGGGTGTAGCGAGAATAAGCGGTTTTTCAAGATCCTTCTTTTGGTGGTGCCGTTGAGCCCCCTGATGTTCCAGGTTGTGATTTTCATTGAGCTACCTTTGGAGCAGATAGGACCAAGGCCCTGATTTTTCCTTCATTGATTAGGCGTCTGCCTGGTTCTTTTATTTGTTGTCTTGTGGATTTGCGCCCTCTTTTTCTTCCTGGTCCTTGTGGCTCGTATTGATCCAAATCCAGGTTGGCTTTAATGCTCATTTGGCTGCTATTTCCCCATTTCCTTTTGGCTGCATTTTGGTTGATGTATTCCAGCTGCAGGTATGCCATTTCTATATTCTCCAAGTGTTCTTGGGGAATGGCATCGACTCCCAGTTTGGACCATTGCTCATTGACCTTTTGGAGATCTAGATCGCCTAGGATCTCCTCCAGAGGATTGTTTGAAGTGGTTGAGGATGGTTGCTCTGTTTGCATTTCTGTGCATTGAGGGGTTTGCAGTGAGGTGTGGCTGGTATTAATCTGAATGGGAGAGGATTATGGTTTGTGTTGCAGTGCCTGGGCGTGGATTGAATCCGAGGTTGTGCTTGGGGCATTGGTCGTAATCAAAGATTGACTTAATAATGACGGATCTTGATCAGTGGGGGCCTGGGAGACTATAGGGTGCTCCAATGAGTCAAGATTGCTCAGAACTTCAAAGTTGTTTTGCTGGGTCGAGGCAGTATTGGTGGGGGTTGTATTGGTGGAGGGTTTCGGAGGCTTTTTTCCTTTCTCCCCTTTGTTCTTTCTTGAGATGGAGGTGAAACCAGGTGTCGCCAGGCTTGCACAATGGAATACATTTCTTTGTCATAGGTGGGATACTTGCGAGCTGTCTCAGACAATGTCTCACTATGATATGCCACTGGATGTCCTTGTTGAGTAAGAACTGCCCCAATAGCATAGTCAGAGGCATCTGTCTCGATCTCAAATGGCTATTGCAAGTCTAGTAATGTGAGCACTAGGGCATAAAAGAGGCGATTTTTCAATTCTGTGAACGCCTTCTGTTGAGGTTCCGACCAAAATAATTTTTCTCTCGCTCCTCCCTTGGTGACTTGACTCAAGGGCCATGTGATATGAGAGAATCCCAACACGAATCCATGGTAGAAATTAGCAAGACCCAGAAAGTTGCGAAGCTCTATTATAGTGGTTGGGGCTGGCCAATCCCGAATGACTTGGATCTTGGCTGGATCCACATGCACCCCCTTTTCATCAATAATGTATCCCAGATATTGAACCTGGGTCATGCCAAATGTGCACTTCTCCAAATTGGCACACAACTTGTGTTGCCGCAGTGTTTGGAGGACTTGTCGGATGTGGTGAAGGTGCTCTTTCCAAGTCTTGCTAAAGATCAGAATGTCATCCAAGTACACCACTAAAAATGAGTTGGTGAATGGCCGCAATATGTCATCCATCATCCTCATGAAGGTTGCAAGAGCATTTTTCAACCCGAAACACATGACCAGCCATTCAACAAGGCCTTCCTTGGCTTTGAAGGCAGTCTTCCACACATCAGAGGGTTCAATTGGTACCTGGTGATACCCAGACTTCAGGTCGATCTTGCTGAAATATTTTACACCTTTGAGTTGGTCTA
Source organism: Pinus albicaulis (assembly GCA_034641835.2). NCBI lineage: Eukaryota > Viridiplantae > Streptophyta > Pinopsida > Pinales > Pinaceae > Pinus > Pinus albicaulis. Next base: position 486,015,890 of record CM076581.1, read on the forward strand.
GAAGGTCATCAATCTGTGGGATTGGGTACCTATTCTAGACAGTGATCTTGTTCAGTGCCCGATAGTCAATACAAAGTCTCCACGTCCCATCCTTCTTCTGTACCAACATGATCAGGCTCCCACAGGGCGATGAACTTGGTCTGATGTGACCTTTCTGCAATAGCTCCTGAATCTACCTCTTGATTTCATCATTCTCCAGAACAGAGCGCCGATAGATCGGTCCATTGGGTAGCGGCGCACCTGGGGTCAGATTAATCGGGTGCTTGACCTGACAGTGCAGAGGAACCCCTGTGGGTGAGGTGAAGATGTCCTCGTACTCCTCCACAACCTTATCCATTTGTTGTTGTCGTGCAGAGGAGCCCTGTCTGGAGGTCGTGGAATTATCTTGAAGCTATTCTTGAGGTGTTTGGATTTGATTTAAGATGGATCTATTGGATAATTCCTTTTATTTCTTCTCTTAATTACTTTATTCTTCTTAACGGAGTTCCTTCAACTCCCTTTAATGCTACCTGGGGTTTAATACAAGGGGATTCACTTTCCCCCTTCCTTTTCATTACTGCAGCAGAAGGCCTTGGTTGACATATTAAAAGTAAGATCCAGTGAGGTCAACTTAAAGGCCCTAATCTTTGGGGGGCAGGTTTAAAACTTTCGCACCAACAGTTTGTAGATGACGTTATGCTCTTCTGTCAAGCCACTCTAAAAGAATCTAAGGAAAGTCTATCCATTCTTAAAGATTTCATGGAAGCCTCTGGAACTCTTATCAATAATGACAAATAAAATGTGTTTATATTTAATACTAATATTCTCTCCCAAATATTCCTATTGCCTACCTTGGGATTCAACATCGGATCCTTCCCTATGAAATATTTAGGAATCCCTCTCAATCTAAATTCTCTTCGGGTATCTGGGTGGAAATATCTCATTAATCGCATATAAGCTCGACTTCAAAATTGGGCATTTCAGGTGCTTAATGCTCTGAGTTGAGTTGTTATGTTAAGAACAGTCTTACAATCCATTCCCATCTATGAACTCTCTGGATTGGAAACGCCTAAAATCTGTTGTAATGATATGGCTAAGACGTTTAAAAACATCCTATGGAAAGGATCTCAACAAGCCTGTAAATGGGCTCTCCTTTCATGGGATAATCTTACGAAAATAAAAAGGACCGGAGGCTTGGGGTTAAGAGATCCATATTTGCTAAATCAAGTTATGGGAGCTAAGCTCTGGTAAATATGGATGCAATGGGGTAGAGATTTGCGGAAAATAATCTCAGAACAGAAGAATGAAATTTCCTTAACTATTGTAACGAAATTAAAAGTTCCTGGCCGACTGACATATACTATGTGTAAGAAGAATGTAGAAACATTGGAACACCTATTGAATAACTTCTTTGTCGTTGAGACCTTGTGGAAAAACCTTTCCTCCCTCTTTCAATAAATAGATAGGGACAATAAGAGCCTCAGGCATACAATTGAAGTTTGGAGAAAAGGAGGGTATAAAAGCCTTGTTCTTAACATAGCGTGGGGACTCTTTATGGGATTTCTCATATGGGTCACCTAGAAAGAAAGAAATTGGAGAACATTCAGAGATGAGTATCGACAAATTGAAGAGATATGGAAAGTGGTTCTCGAGAATATCAGAGAAACTGTCCTCACCGAGAAATGGCATGAAGTTGGCTAGAAAGCTAATGGGCATGAGGATAGGATTTTAGCTATGCTTAACTTGAAACCCAAAATGCTCGCCCCAGCCTCATGGAAACAAAAACCTTTGGGAAGACATCCGCACGATTAATTCAATTCTCTACAATAGGAGGCTATTAATCTTAATTATGATGGGGCCTCTAAAGGTAATTTGGGTCAAGCAAGAGAAAAAGGTATATTTCGTGATTCAAAGGGTTTAGTAAGTAGAATTTATGTGACCGATTTTGGATTCGCTACAAATAACGAAGCCAAAATCACAGCGGTAAAACAAGGAATTTTGATAGTTGTAAGAGAACAATATCAGAGGACTATAGTAGAGGGGGATTCAACCATGGTAACAAGTGTTCTGTAGAAGTTGCAGTAGGGGACAGGTTGGGAGAAAATTAGTCGAAGCTGGTGAACAAATCGTCTAATTCAGGAAATAAATGATATTCTTCCAAGCATTGGTTACCTTATCTCATCACATATTCGCAGATCAGGGAATGAAGCAACTGACTACTTGGAGAACTAGATTTGTACTCATGGGGTGTGACAACTGGACATCAACCAAGCCAAAATGGTATAGGTGGAGAAGCTACAATCTCTATAGGAAATTGTTGATAGGGATAACGAGGATACTCGGGATCCCCGATCGGGGTGCCAACTGGTTAATTCGAATGACGAGGTGGCACGAGCTCGTGCGTACCACATGGATAGTTGATGTGGACATGAGGAGACGATGGTGGGTACTACCACCCACACCAAATAATGACGAAATTAAATGCGGGTGGTAGAAAACTCACGGTGTCAGAAGGGTGTTGGAAACAGGGCTGGCATGTAAGGAATGTTACGAAGGCTAAAGGTGGTAATGTTGAAGGTGGTAATATGGTTTGGTAGTTAAACGTGAAGTTGAGATTAGAAAAGGAATTCGGTGAGCAGTTGAAGGGCTGGACGATGGTTATGTGGTGCTTAAATTCGGGTATGTTCATAGCCTTTGTATCATGTCTGTTGTTGCGATAGGAAACATAATTCATGTCTTCACCTCATTTCTATTTTCTGCGTATGAAAGATATGAAAAATTATGGGGGTTTTGTTTGATGTACATGGATTTTGGGACAACTTACTGAAATTAATGCGGAATTTTACAGTCGTTAAGCCTTTGAACTATTGTTGTATTAAGGATTGGGGAGTATATGAAAATTTTCTTGTTGTCCTCTTCTATGTTTTTTATTCTAAACCTACTTACCTCTTCTGTATGGGGGCTGAGGGTTTTTATTTTTCTATTTTCTAGTATATTCTAGTTATTGTTAAGGAGCTTGGTGTTAACGTCCCAGTTTCTACGAAGGTCGCTCATTTCCTCAACCCTTATTTTACCCAATTTAAATCTGAATGTCTTTCAATTGGCTCTGCATGGCCTCCTATCAGCTCTGGTTGCTTTTTCCCCATCTTGAATTTCCTCATCTCTTATCCTAATACTCATTTCCCCATCTCCATTACTAGACTGGCCTTCTTCCCTGTTTGTAACCTTCACAGCTTTGCTTGCCAATCCTATGAAGTTCAGTGTTTGGCCTCCAATGACATTTTCATGGGTAGCACTTTGTTAGATACCCCATCCAGGGTTTTGCCTATTCAGCTTTTTTACAATGTTACAAAGAGGAGGGGTTTGGGCCCTAATTGTAATGGTGGAACTACTAAAGTCTGGTCTCGAAAGGGTTGGATTGTTGTCAATCCATTTGTTTTGTTGGGTTTCGGTCCAATTTCTAGGGGTTCTTGTCCAACTTTATGGGATTTGAGTCTGGTCAGTGGGGTTCTTGTCCTATTCTGTGGGGTTTCAGTCCTATTAAGTGGAGTCTCTTCCATGTGTTAGTACACACAATGCAAGAGAATGGAAACACTCTATCCATGCATGATTTTTCGCAATAGTTAAGGAAATTTATGTTTCTTTGGAAAATGATAGCCTCTCCTAGCCTTCCTATTGCAACCTTCATAGCTCTATGGATGATTGGAATAAGGAATGATGACATGCATTACATTGCTAAAAATGAGGATGCTACTCTTGGTAATCAGGATCTTTTCCTCTGTTATTTAACTAAATAAATTATTGAAATTATGTTACACTTCACAGGTATTTTTAAATCATATATAGGTGTTCGTCTAGCCATGGTTTCGTACTCGCCTTGACAGTGTCATTTAATCCAACGATTGGTACTCCACCTGTAAGACAGAATGGTGAAAGGTCAAGCAGTGTAAAATTTTGCATAGGAAAAAGGAAATAAGAACAAGAGTAAGTCCAAAGAGGGCCCAAACAGGAGGGGAAGAAATTGTTAAAAATATTTTTGATATCTACATGTCAGGTACTCCTTCTCAAGTAAAATAACTCATTTTAGGTTGGAAGCGTGACTGTGAAACCAAAGAGGTGTAGAAATTTGCTGAATAAATCACTTATTCAATGGAGATTAACCTGATCACACATCAATTTCAAATTGCATGCATAACACATAATCTCTTCTACAATTAATCGTCACATGCGGAAAGAATAGAAGCGATTCCACATCAATTCATCACACACATTAACACAGTATGTATGGGGAAAGCTTATAGCTGAAAACCCCTCAACTATTTTGTATATTATATGGAGAGAACATGTAGCAAATACATAGCACAATACTCCTCACAATTACTCAGTACTATCTCACAAAGCTACACACAAACTAGATTGGTTTTGAACAAGTCAAAGGTTCAAAACTCATCCACTAATTGCCTGCCTCTATTGCACAATCAAGGTTGGTCTAATGAGAGATCCAAGTTCGAATCTCACTAGCTCCAACTGCGCAATTCTCATTGGTAATTTCCTCCAAGTGTGGTGCAAATCTCATGCACAACTAATGTCACAACTGATAGCTTTCTCAACCCTTTCATCTACCTCTTTCACTTGTCGCCATTGAACTGTCCATGCACTGAGTTAAACTGATGTGTTATTTAGTTGAATAATGACTTAATAATTAGTGAATTAAATAATATTTAATTCACACAACTCATCTCTAGTGTATTAGCCAGTTAAACTAAATACAACTAGTTCAACTAGTTAACCAGAACACCATCTCCATTAACTGTCGCATCAACTCCACCGAACTCCGCCACTTGAGCTCTAACTGAAGTCAACCATGCATTAGCTCAACTAACCCATAGGAAAAGCGTAAATCCTTTTGGCAGCTTCATGCCCCACATCCGGGGGTCAAACTGAAGTGCTCCAAGAGAGTAAACTGAAGTTTAGAGTCCAAATATTATTAAGGGTAAATAATATTTGACTGTTCTATTTTTAGCCCGCCAGTCTAAAAATAGACTTCGACCTAAATGCTAAAAATAGAGGTCCATCTATTTTTACCAACTCGACCAATCATCCAAGAATATCATACTGCAGCTCCCGGTCCATGATTCATATGTCTAAAAATAGACATAGTCTAAAAATAGACTTTGCGCCAAAAATAGCCTGCGGGCCCACTTGGTGAAGGCGACTTCATTTCACCAAGCTCCATCATCTTGCTGCATTTTTAACACTCCCTCTCAGCAAGATATGGATTATCTGCAACCCCTATCCTGCCTCTGTGAAACTCGAATTTTCTCCTAGTGAGTGCCTTCATCAAGATGTCTGCATCCTGATCCTCCGTGGGAATATATGAAAGCATCATGATCCTCCGTTGAACACAGTCTCTAATATGATGGTACCTCATGTCGATGTGTTTGGATCTTTCATGAAATACTAGATTAGCCGAGAGCTTGATGCAGCTCTGGTTATCACAGTAGGCTCCAAATGCAACCCGAACAAGCCGACCAGGATCTTCCTCATCCAAATAGCCTTGCATGCAGCCAAACTTGCTGCCATGTATTCGGCCTCTGCTGAACTGAGTGCCATGGATCTCTGCTTCCTGCTGTACCAGGAAACTGCTGTCGACCCAATGCTGAAGATCCCTCCTGATGTGCTCTTCCGGTCCGTTGGTCTCCCTGCCCAATCTACATCGGTGAAGCCAGAAAGCTTCA